>OZ023283.1:10937250-13337250 GCA_964007245.1 Hypomecis atomaria
CATTAACCTCAATTAATCAATAACAACCCTGAACTTAATTTGATTCATAAATAGGGTTGCGTCGAAATTGGTTGATAATAAAAATATGAATTTTTTTTTTTTGAAGTTCGTTTGGAATTTTTATTCAAGTTAGTTTTTTTTGAAGTTTATAAATATCAAAAGCATTTCAGGATGATTTAGCAAAATCGCCTGAAACGAACAAAGGTTTAGTTTTGTTAATGTTTTACAATCCAAATAGCATGATCAAGGAATTAGACGAACTCACATACTTGTATTTCAATTGGAATAAAATTGAAAGAATTTTAGTAACTGAATTTCAATTAAACGAACCTAACCGTAACGTAACGTAACGTAACCTAAAGTCCGATTGTAGCAAAATTTAACGGACTTACCTGAATTTGTGTTGTAATAGTTAAACAAACTTTCAAGTGTACTTATTGTTTGATTGTAATGTAATTAAATAGACCATCGTATTGTTCATTTTTATTATAGGTGAGCTTTGTTAATTAGGTGAATGTAAGTAAGGAAATCTTATTCCTAATTTTATTTGTAACTTCACTTTTGTGTTTACTCTTAAGGTATTTAATATAAGTTGGTCAATTTAAAGATTTGTAAGTTTAAAAGTAATGTACGCGATTGCAAATCTTGTAAAATTTGTGAGTATTTTATGCGATTGCAAATTATAATTATTTATAAGATTTCGAAATTGATGCTGAATTTTCAATTTGTTACAGTTTAAGAATTCGTAATTTAATTGTTTGAAAATTTGTAAGTTTTGCTATGTAATTTATTTCTACAGCTTAAAGGTACCTTAAAAGTGTAATAGTTTAAATTTTATAAATGTATTATTATGTTGTAATAGCATTCTTTGTTCTTAGATATAATAGGTCTCAGACATTCTCGTTAAAATGTAGAAAAAAAAAAAATGTACATTCATTGTTATAAGATATTTTAGGCCTCTAAAATTTTGAATATTGATAATTTTTTGTAAATGTGAATGGCAATGGGGTAGTTTTTTTTTTTCTTAAGGGTATATATGCAAACATTGGAACGCTCTTAATCTTGCAGAGGTAGTGCTTCATCTTCAGAGGTATGATACTATGTGCGAAAACAAAAGGGATTTGTTTTGATGGGAATGCAGGCTGGACTGAAAGAATGAATGATAGATAGTGGAATTTTAATTAGACGTCGCTTAGGTAGAAAATTTTAGGATTGGCAATTTTGAATGGGAATGACAGTAGCTGTAGAGAAAAGCATTGCTAGAGGTTATGAGCGGTCTATCAGCATTCAGTTCTGGCAAGGGGACTTTTACAATTCGAACTTCATGGACGGAGGGATTTTGTTAGGTCTAAGCAAGCGTGCCATCCCGCCAACTAAAGCAGTTGACCCCATGAAGATCTTGCACTCTACAAGGATCGAACAAGACTACACTTCACAGGCGCCAAATAGAGATGGTTAGATTGGTAATTTTTAACTCATCGTGGAACTCTGGTTTCATACGCAGTTTTTTAGATTTTACGTACCAATCCCAGTATCAGCCAGGAGGGTTTTGTTAATTTTTGTAAACAGAAGATTAGTTTGCAACTCTAAGCAAAACCAAGATACTAGTTCTAAGACGATTCACAACCGGCTTTCCTCTCAGTTACTGATATTGCAGTGGGATCGAAGAAAACTGTTGCATGAACGATTTGTTAAAAGCCTTGAGTTGAGATCTGAGATGATCATTTCGATGTTGGTTTAAAAACACTGAAATTATATTGTGATAAGGATAAAAAAGAACACATTCACATTTTAATACACATAATTGTATTGCTGGAATTCGAATCTTGATGGATACAATATTGCATTCTTGTTTAAATTTAAATCATTGAACGCGATTGCTCTGAAAGAGGTTCAAAGTCATTTTAAAATGAAGGAAATTTGCTCAGATTAACAAATTTATTAATCTTCTTAAATTTGGGGTCGCTGTGCTGAGTCACACTCGCTGTTCACATATAAATAGGTATCCATATGATGCATGATTCATGTAGTAAACTATGTCTCCCACTAATATACTAAGAAGTTACATTAATGTATTAAAATTGTAACAAATTTTAACTAGATTTTTGGTTAAATAAACTGACAGGTACTAGAATAATGCAGTGAACGGAATATATGACAATATGTTACCTTTAATTATGTGTTATCACAATAAAAGAAGCGCTGGAGAAGAATTGAATTAATGATCCAGGAACTTCAGGCGGATAGAAAGTGAGGCGCAGGATTCAAGTGGAAAAGAACTTGCTTCTTTCTTGTAAAATCCACAAGCTGAAATTAATTAAAACAATAGATAAGAATTCTATGTTGCAGTCACATAAACAAAGTCAGAAAGACATGAGAATTAACAAAATGTTTGTGAACATTCAAGGTGTATTTCAAACAATATGCTGAATGATATTATTCAGATTATCAAGTTATTCTCGACTGAAAAACTACAAGCATTTATAAAATTAACCGTCGAAATTTGCAGAGAATGAGCGATTAGAGAATTCATTCACATACAAACAAAGGATCAAAGAACGTTTGCTTGAATTAGCAGTGATAAGATGTAGCACCAATTTGTTTTAAAAAGGAATGATTGCAGCCAGGGATTGTTGTTAAAACTGATGAAATACTTCAAGAAAAAGCTACTGAATAGAAGTTAAAATGTTAAAACATTGTAGATAAATACCTTTTTCGCTTTATCCGAGGTTATGTTTGCGTATTTTTTGTGTTTTGTTCCAAACAAAACTGTAGAATGATTTAGCTCGGTTTTGTCGTTATTTCCAAAAGAAGCTTTCTGGCAGGCTCTAGAAAGGTCAACTAATGCTTTCAGTCTTTAATTGTAACTGAAAATCCATTTGGAAACTGCATTTGAACAATAACTGCACTGAATGTTGTTTCGACACTTTTAGTTTATTTATGCAGATTTTTGTAAATAATCACAGCACAATTGCTTCTTTGAAACATATCTTTATTCTTGCCGAAGATATATTTATCATTTGTATAGAAAGAGCACTAATATTTAAAGTCTGTTTAACATTTTAATAATTTTCTATTACATTTGTTTGTTGACATTTTTTAATTGCTGAGAATCAGGGTTGCTAGCTCTAGATTTGAAAAAAAAACAAGTTAACATTTACGGTATAATGTTTTGTTAATTAACTTTTGGTCTAGGATAACGCGGGAAAAGCGTTAAAGGTAAATAACAGATTAAATTGTCTATAGTTTTCTAAATATTAATCATTCTAAAGTTTATATAGTACGCGAAGAAAATAGAATTTGTATGTGTACCACAAACAAGAAAACTGTTTTAATACCGATTTGCTGCTATGAGTGGGCACACAGTGGAGTTGAGTTCAAAGTGACATTAGCTGGGATTTCCTGGATTTCTGGGATTTCGAGGATATGGAGCCGATGACAGATTTCGAAAACTTTCAAGAGAACGTGGATTAAGAGCTTGTCAAGGATATTAAGAACAGGTGACGAGGAAGAAAAACTGAGGGAACGCGAGGGAAATGGGTCAGTAATTGTTGAGCGTTGGTAGAGTGAAATACTCTACCGGGATATCGCGTGTATTATTCTTCGATGAACGGGATAGTGACTCTTGAGCGATTATAGAGTGAAATACTCTACCGGGAAATCGGGACAGTGAATTTAATTCGGAATAATATATTGTTTTACTCTACCGGAATATCGGAAATTCTTCCGGGACATCGAGTCACTATTGCGAACTCGCATTGGAAGAGAACATTCTCTATCGGGATTACATGCTAGTGAATTTAGAACTTTAGTATAACGTTTTCGATAGTGATTTACCTAAGTACTTTAGTGTTTCATATTTAGTGGAAAACGAGTTGTGTTTGGATTGTTTCTTTTACTAAATCTTTAGTAAAAGCCGGGTGAGTCAATTCTGGTTATTCATGAGTTGTAAAGAGATCTAAGAATCTTGCTAAATTTCATTACTGAAGTTTAATAACGAAAATGTTCAAAATTTGCAGAATCAGAGTTTTGACTTTCAATATCATTTTGTTATCTATTTTAAATATGACATGTTTATTTCTTGTTTGCATTGAAATAATAATTTAATACTTTCAATTAAAAAAATAGGATGTTTACAATATTTAGCCCTGATAAGTTCAATTTTTCCCTCTGTATAATGATTGCTCTATTTTTATAATGTGCGATTATTTTTACTTTGCATTGCGAATTATGTATGAACTCATTGTTTAATTTTATGATTATGTTTTGCGGTATGCGACCTATATTAATTATTTCATTTTTGATAATGAACTTAATTCGAAATGTTTGTTTTTAACATTTTTAGTATCTATTCAAATTAAGAGCTTACTAAAGCCTAATAACATTTGAAGGAAAATGTCGTATGTTTGCGAATATGATTGAGAATCATTTACTACGAATAATTTTACAGTTCGATCCTGTAAAAAAAAGAAATGTGCACTGTTTTGTGTAATTTAATTCTCAGTATTGCTGGAAATTAATATTTTCAAGTTAGTTTTATTTTCATATAAAATTCTGTATTCTGAAAGGAATCTGAATGTTCTATCAAAGGATAATTGATACTTCAAGAACTTACAGAAGTTTTAAGTATTGGCTTTGCTCATTCAAATATTTCATCATCAAATCTTACATTCTTACTCACGAAAGTTGAGTTAGCTTAAAGCTGAGATTTATGGCATTAAAATTTAAATCTGTATCGGGCTATAGTACCGAGGAACACAGTATCTGCGAGAGTCCTGAAAAAGGCCAGAGAACCGTTCCACGTTAACAGAGAGACAAATTAATGTCTATAAACCAAAAGCTTGTTGCTATTCCAGAATTAGACTTATTACTAAGTGAAGTCTTTCTATAAACTGAGAAATATAAATTTGTTAAACACATTCAGTTGTCCTTGGTGAGCGTTCTGATTTTAACGTGTGGGAGACTTTAGGTAGAATCTATATTGTTTAAAACTGTAGGATTAATTAAAGTACGTATTGTAGGTTTAATCCGTACTTATGTTTATTTTAATCGTTGTGAATGTATTTCTAGATTCTAAGATGCTGTACAACATACTTGACAGACATTAAGTTTAATTGATAACAATCAGTCCACTATATAACTTTGGCCCTTAAAGTCCAGTTCATTAAAAGATTCATGAAATTTGAATCTTGTATATTTTTTCTATTAGATTGGTGTAAAACACCTTAATGATAAGTTGACTGTCTGATTATGGTCATTTCAAATGTTGATATTAGATTCCTTTTAAATTCAGTCCAGTTGTATTTTAAGACTGTAAATATTTTACCTTAATATGATTTTCATAATATAATTTTTAAATAATCTGAATGGCATTATTATTGTCCAATTGTAATCAATTTAATGAATGAAGTTTGAACTATCCAGTACAAATGATACTGAGAGTTCTAAAGTTAAATTTTGCTCTGCTTAACTAGTAGATATCATCTTATCTAACTTCTAAATAAAATAAAAATAAAAAAATGCCATTGTTGGTGGAAGTTGGAAGGCTGTGAGGGGAGGTAAAAGGAGGCCTTTTGGGGGGTCCCCCCCCAATAACCCTTTAAATAGGGATGCAAACTTTTTATAGAAAAATATGAAAACTATCATCAGACAGTCATGACACATAAAATACCAAGTAAAGCCTCATTTGTACTACGTGCATTCATTGTGATTTCATTATAGTTATTATTGCGTATATAAGCCTCCGAATAACATTGTAGTATGAAGTTTAATTAAATCTAAAAACTTAGACATTTAATTAGGTAGATATTCCAAATCACCATCACCTGAGTTCTGCGGATCATAACGTTAGGTTAACACTAAACGATCACTGGCCAATCTTAGATTTAAGTAATTTAGTAATATTTACTTAAAATGTAACATAATGTGTTAATAAACTTATCAGCTTACAAGCGATTTTTATTTCACCAGCTACTGGGTTAGAGTTAAGATTTGTAGTAGGTCAGGGTCATCTTTAGTCAGCTTTGCGAGACAATAAGGTTAAACAGTTAACATTAGATATTATATAATACAGTAAATAAAACTAGGCTCGCAGGTTAAGTAGTCAAGCAGTGTACGTATAGGAATATATAGGAATATATTTTATATTTATAGTTATAGGTAGCTTTAGAGCTCTAGGTAGAGATATTTATAGATATAGCTAGTGTAGAGGGGGGGTTTATTACATGTGGCTTAAGGTATTAAACCACTGGATATTGTACCTAATTAAATAATTCATAAAGTTTAGTTTGTGTTGTGGTGATGATGATAAAACCAATTTTTGTGATGTTATTAAATGGTTGACTGAAAAACAAAAATAGTAGAAAAACATAATTTGCTAAGAAATATGGTCATAAGACCTCTGAGCTATATGCAAGTTTAAAAATTTAAATTTTCTTTATAACTCTAAAAGTTGTTATTCTACAGTGTTCAAAATAATTTTTAGTGAAAATTTTTAATGTGGTTTATTAATGTGGTCTACAAACTCAGAAAGTTTGTACATTCTATCTTGTATACATTTTAAATTTTATGGGGGAGGAGGGAGTGAACACACTATTTTTTTAGGGTTCCGTACAAAGGGTAAAAACGGGACCCTATTACTAAACTAAGACTCCGATGTCCGTCTGTCTGTCACCAGGCTGTATCTCATGAACCGTGATAGCTAGAACGTTGAAATTTTCACAGATGATGTATTTCTATTGCTGCTAAACAAATAATTAATGTAAAATAAATTAAATATTTAAGGGGTATTCTAGTAACGTGATTCTTTTTGTTCGATATTAATAAAACGCTTGAAATATTCACAGAATATTAAGTTAATAATAAGTTTAGTTGAATAACTAAATTAAAATAAAATATAGCATGGAGGGCATCCATACGGTACGGAACCCTTCGTGCGCGAGACCAACTCGCACTGGCCGATTATTTATAACTTTGGCTACCTATAATATATCTCACAAATGGAACACTTGATTAAAATATGGGTTATAAAACCTGACATTCTTTTTAAATACCCTATTCAACAACGTCACACCACATGACGTTAGCAGCAAGGGCCAACGGATCAATTGTTAAGCGTTAGAAATAAGTATAAGTTTAATGGCTATTGTACTAATATAATATAAGATATATGAATAAATTAAGTATAATAAAAAAAAAAAAAAAAAAAAAAAAAAAAAAAACCCTCTGAAAAAATTTATTTAGAATAATTATAAAAGGTAATAAACCCTGCATATTTAAAAGTAGGGATAGCTCGCGGGCCCGGCCTATGCGCCGGGACAGGTAAAAAAAAAAAAAAAAAAACCACATGACGTTTTTTTTTTCAACCCCTCCCGGGTTGAAAAAAATGTTTCATCCCCACTTTACATGTGTCGGGTCTACCCCTAAATAAAAATATTTGAAAATTTTAAGCTTTCAAAATTGAGATCTATACCTAAACTAATATAATAACAAATGTCATACAATTTGGTTTACATATGTGGATTGTATAAGGCTTTCTAACCATGAGGACGGACAGACGGACAGACACAAGGAAGTTATAAGGGTTCCTCGTTTTACTACGGAACCCTAAAATCCTAATGGGAAAAATCGAAAATAAATTTTAGGGTGGAGTCAATTTCTTCGTCACTTTGTTAGGACGAACACAAAATATCGGGTCTTGTCGTTGATATTTAAAAAGAAAATCGGGATAAAAGATAAATAAAGCTATTGATAAAACATACCTCAAAAACTTCTGGTTAAGTAGTTATCAAAATAGTAGTTTATGCAACTGTCATATAATGAAGGGTATTAAAACACGAGTGTGAGTTTATGAAACGAGCGCAGCGAGTTTCATAATAGTAACGAGTGTTTTAATACCCGTGTTATATGCAGTTGCATACACTACTTTATCTTCACTAATAAAAATAAAAATAACAAAAAAAATATATTGCGAAACATTAAATTCACGCGTACGTGTATTGTCACAGTGAACTTGGCGCCATTAAAATCTAACCAATGAGAGCGCAGCTGCGCGCGCAGGGCCAAGCTGTTCTTTTTTTATTTCATTGGCACAAGATCTTACCAAAGAGTTTTGTGTATGTAAGTTTAGTAGTTTCGACGAAGTTTTCACGTATAACCCAACTGTTTTCAAAAGCCAGCCTAATATCAAAATTTTATACAACTTGTATGAGGATTTTGACATTAGGCTCGCCAGGTTAATTGGTCGCGTTTTATCGATGTTATAATGAGATTTTACGATATCGATGTGGATATTATAACATCATTTGAAATTGCTTAAATTGAGTGTTTTGTTGTCTGTGCTATAACAGTAGTAGAAACATAAGTAGAATGTTACAACATTAGTGTAGATAAAATTATTTTCAACATAGGCGCTAAGTACGCCTAGAAAACCTACTTCTTTGACGATTTTTTCCAAGACAAGCATTGACCAACATAGCATTATTTTCAAATTTAATAAACAGCAATAACATATAGAAAACACAAAATAAATAAAGCAACAAATTTACCCTGATCGCAATCGCTTCACAAAATTAGAACTTCAATTCCTGAGCATTCATCAGAGCAAGTCAGACGAGATTCAGTAATAGACAATCACCGTGTAACATTTGGGTCAATCATTTTGACACGTTGAAAAAGCGAGCGAGTGGAATTGGAAAGCGCTCGAACGAGCTCCCACAGAATGATTTCTCGTTCACTCTGTAACGATTCATTTGAGAAACTCATTTGCACGGAGCCTCTGGGAACGATCCTCATTTGCGTTTGTAGTGGATCTGGAGCTTACTTACAACATGTGGATCGTTAAAGGCGCTATTCGTGCTAATTGCTGACTAATGATTTATTGCGCCTATCTTTCTCTGGCAGACTTATGGGGTTTTGGCGCAAGAAAGTTTGAGCGGATTACAATTTTAAATCAATATGCGTTATATCTAACTTGTCATTATCGTACAGAAGAGTAACAGAGAGGTATACGGTTTAATAGCTGTCATTACCCGAATTGCACATGATAGCAAATAAAGTATGAAACGAGTAACAGATGTTTTGTGACAAAATACTTTAAACGAGAACAACTTGCAATAAAGTGTACCTATCTATATTTATAAACAAATCAAAACGTGGGTGGGCTAAATATTTAGAGCAAAAAATCTTTAAAAAATAATGACTGAACTAGTCGAAACTAGTAGAAATAATTTATAATTAATGATTTTTTCCATAATTTAAGCAGCTGATATTACGTTTTACTATACCAATACTGATGAATTATTTATTAATCGATGTTATTAGTCAATTTTAAAGAATGAAGAAAGATAACGCCAAAAATCAAAATTTTATTAATCCTCATTTTATCGGAAATATTTACTTCGACCTAGTCGAAAACAACCGAATAAATCTTTATCCACTAACCTCTACAAACTCACTCTGCCGCATAACAAAAGGCTGTTGAAAATCTGCACTCGTCGCGCATCACGACTCGCCAAGAATGCTCGACATTTTGAGTGCGCGCGGAGCAACAGAACAGTGACATCTTCCCACTTAGTGTCCTTGCAAAGACGACTTCTCATCATTTAAAACAAAGGGTAAAATTGCCAGAGGCAGCATGCATTCTACAATTCTCCGCGGTGCTCCCTTGTACGTTGACCGCAGTCGAGGACACTGTGGCCGCTCTACAGCTGTAAGCAGCTTTTTCCACATTAACGAGTTCTTTCACCGTACGTTTTTGAAACAGCAATTTTCAACCCACAATACTCACTTATTTGTAAGCTTTTAGGCATGTTTACAGTCCGCTCTCAAACATAGTGGACCGCAGTCTGCCCCTAATGACATTGCTATCAAATTTGTCGCATCACGCTACACAAATTTTATCAACTTTTGCATTTTTGGACGTTATTAAAAATGAATGACGTCACGTCACGGCCCCCATGAATATTCAGACGTTTATCCCGACGTTGACGTTTCATTTGGAGGGTGGCCGATGACTGGTTATTTTTTTATTATTTCGGAAAACGTTAAGTAATATTAACGTCAACAAAAAGGTCTGAAGTGACCCAGCATTAAAGTCAGCTTATGACTGAGCGTGATAGATTACGCTCGGCGTTCTCGTTTATTTTTAGGGCTTCGTATCACGGATGAAAAAACGGAACCTTAATAAGTGCACTCTAGAGCCTATCTTCATCCGTTTGTCACAGTTTTTTTTGTATCTAATGATTCTTGAAATTATTTACGATAATTTGGCAAAAATGATGAAACCCAAACAGTATATATTTCTCATATACGTGATACAAACAGCACGTACTTATGACGTACAGTTTAGAGAAACATGTGCATGTACTCGTACGTAATGCAATAGCTGCCCTATTAATAAACACATAGTTATTTTGAAGTATGTTATTCATCAATATAAGTGTGGAAGATGTCCCCCCTAATATGGAATTATAGAAAAAATGTCAAGTCGATGATCTTATTAGTTCGTGTTTTGTGTTTTACAAGTGACAACACACGGACTAACTCAAAAGATACTAAATTGATAAAATGGTTAGAGTTTGTCGCAGAACATTTCAATAATCGATTCTTCTAAAACAGTCATATTCTTCACGCGGAATCATATCCACGCGACGTCAACTCGCACTTGTCCCGTTTATTTTTTATTAAATGCTCGGCATCTGGCTTCAATTGCGGTAACAAGTTTTTATTACCGCTGGATGTTAAGCGAGAATCTTCTTGTTATTTAAACTCCCGATGTAAAGGAGTAAGCGGCGGTAGTTTCCCGATGGCTGGCCGGGGGTAATGAAACGTACAAATGAACCCGTATTTTTCCGGTCGAGCGAAACTGGTTAAGTTTGTTTAGACCCGTAAATGGAATTTACTGTATTGGCACAGGAGCGCTTCAATTTTAAAATTTTGTTGCTGCCGTAGCTAAGATGCGTAGCTAACATACAGTAAGAATTTTATTGTGATTGAAAAATTAGAAAATCCTTACGTATAGGTTCCTTTGACTGGTCAACAGAATTCTGAGATGAATATTATATCTTCTAAGTGATTCAGTTACTTCCTAAGGTAACGTGTGTGTACTGTAATGGCAGCTTAGCCACACAATTTGAATTGCAAAACATGATGACGTATTGTAACTACTATTGTACCTTTTCACTTAGCTCATAATATTAATAATACGTCTATTAAGACGTTAACTCGAAAAGATTCATTAGCGGTATATGGTGTTAAAAGTCTCTAAATTCTGTGTCTCGAAATATTGTTGGAAACGTCGGCTCGTAGTCCAGAATATCGCTAAATGTAGATCTCTAGTAGAAAGTAGATCCAGGGCTTTGTTACCTATTATCGCGACATAATGTTGTGGTTGCTTTGATCCTATTTCACATTCAGCTTTAATCAATTTTGGTAACTATTTCGGCCTTTGTCATCTCTCTGCTTGATGTTTTTGGTTAATTTTATTGTTAATTTACATGTTTAACTAGTCAAACTGGGTATTATTCTATTTATTAGTCATCTGACACTTATTTAGTACAAACGTTTTTAAATACTTAGCCCAAATCTGTTTATTCAAAAATTGTTACGTTTTTCTTTTTGAATTTCTCTAGCGTTCCAAAAGGTAAAAATTCCTTTGAACGTAAATGACACGCCTAAAACACAAAGTCCAATGAAGCAGAAGTGAAAGATGCGAGAGTGCTCGTATTTTGCTAGGATAGCGACTTCGCGAGGCTTACATAGTTTGACGTCGCATTTTTCTTTTATTGAAAGTGGATCATAATCGTAAAGACCACAGGCGCAGATATTATCATCATCATTATCAAGATCTATATGTTATCGGTTGGAAGAGAAATGCATCCAACGTCTTTTGACGAACCTATAAAAAACAACAGCACTTCGCTACGTTTTCAAGTTTTTGGTAAAGAATTTTATAACATATTTGCCCGTAAAGTGTATTTCATCACGCACTCATGCATAATTGTAATGTAAAACGCACGCCGCCACCGACTGCAGAACTCTGTGGTCTCGTTTTTACTACTTTCACTCAAGAGAGTGAGAGACATTACGGCACTTGTGCGGTAATGTAATGTAAAACGCACGATGCTTCGACTGATGCACGACTTTCACTCCGCACGATGCTACTTTCACTCAAAGTCAGAGTTTTATTAGTTTCCTCGCAAATATGTTATAAAACATCGTATGACATATGTACGTGCGCTTTGAAAATTACAGCCTCTGCTTTCAACTTACCGCACTAATATCATAATGTACTATAGCACTCAACCGATAATCACCAGCACCAGTACGTACGTAGTGTACTCGTCCACTGATACTTCAACTTGTTAATATCCTGGCTTCCTAGTCCTCGATCTTGCAAAATGATACCGAGCATGTGATATCCCTCTCCATTGCGCGTTGGGCAACCCTGAGTTAATACTTAAACTTTGCTTCATGATCACGAACGGTATGTTTTTTACAAGTTTTTATTTACTTTCACTTGTCTGTATTCAAATCTTGCAAGTTAAATTTGAACCACTTCCCGGTTACCTATTGAGCTGAAATTTTGCATACATGTAAATTGCGTGACAATCCAATATTATGATGACATGGTGCTGATCTGATGATGGAGCTGAAAGGTGGCCAAAGGAACTTAGCAATGAAACGACACAACCTCATCGAGTTTAGGTTCATTTGAATGGTCTTGGCGAGTAATTTGTCTTTTAATGGTAACCAGGGTCTGATGATGGAGCTAAAAGGTGGTCATAGGAACTCTGTAATGAAATTGTCTTGGTGAGTACATGTTCAGAAAAAGCTTGTTTTTTTTAAAGATTTGTTTTTAATATTATACTTGTTTCATTTAAATACTACGCCGCAAATATCGGCATTAAATACAATATATCTCTAAACAAAACCAAACAAACACAACCTACAAACAGAATACTTGCGAATCAAATTAATAAGCAGAATGTCAGATTTCAAATTAAAAAACATTAAAGCAGTCTCTCGGAACGCCGCTGTCAGCTAGAATGGCAATATTAAAACGTACGAAATTGCGTCAGAAATCTGGCATAAAGTTAAAACGTGTCCATTGTTCAAGTGTTACCGCAAATTCTTCTACTTAAGTGGAGGTCTTGACTAATGCGTCGGGACTAGCCCTACATTTCGCGTTAACCCCAGTGACCGAAGCACGACATTGATAAGTGTTCGATGCGTTATGTCAATAAATGGCTAGTGTCTTTGATCTGTTTGTAGTAATCTGTAGTAGTTTAGGTTGCTTGGGTGATATTGTGATGGCATCAATTCCACTAGTCTTATTGCTATCCGCCACTCATCCAAAAAGTGGCCGACGCGGACGTTTGACAATTACGACGTGAATGTTTAGCAATGAACCTTAATACCTACACAATAAAATACTTACTTAATGGCTTTTTAGCTTATTAAGTAATTGATACGTTATATTTACCAGAACTGGGAAATCATGCAAACAGTGCGCGTAAAAATGTGGAATCAACACTTTTTTTCTAACTCATCCTAAGTCAGAACAGTAATTTTTAAATAGTGTCGAAAACAAACGGAAATCGGAACGAGCTTCAATTCAACTGATTTAAGTGGCGATGAAATGTGTCGCGTAAATTAAATATGTAGATGTTCATGAAATCAAGCAATGCACGTGTTTGACTGTTTTGCCTCTGATATGCATTTTTAACGCTTCTCTGTGACCTTTGTTATTTACGATATACTTCCGTTCGACATCATCATCTCTGATGTTAATTGAGATTTTGTCAAGGACGTAGTATGCTTACATAAAATACACCCGTTGAAAGACACCAATGTTATACTATACGAGTATCCCAACCACAATCTAGTAAACCAAGGGCATAAAAAGTGTGATCAATACATTTTGTTCCAACGCGACCATGTCAGAACAGAGATTTTTGTATTTTTTTATATTCATTCTTATATACAGACATTGAAAAAAAAGCGGAAATCGGAACTAGCCTCAATACAGTTGATTTAGGTGGCGATGAAATCAGACGATTGTCGATCGCCGGATGTGTCACGTCAGCCCCGACACGCCGCTTCAGGCTCCGAACGCTAACAAAGACATTGTTATCACAAGTTGGAACGTAGAGTACACAAATCAGACTCTGGAGCCTGTTTTGGAACGATCGAGATATGTTTTGTTACTCTTACTCTTTTGAAAATTTTAACAAGGGAAACAATGTTAGAAGCATACACAGAGTGGAGAGCTCACAGTGGCATTTAATTAAATTACACATTTGGCCTTTTGTTTTAAAGCCTTCGACATATTTAGAATTCAGTAAATAAAGCTATTTAGTTATTTATGTACAATTTTCTAAAACAACCACGACAAATAACCAATTCGTTCTTTTTTCATAAAGCAGAACTCCTTTTACAGCATGATGTTTAATTACATACTTTCTTTATTTATAAATTAGTTCATTAAAATATTTCTTTTTAAAACTTAAAGGATCACTATATTTCTAATTGTTTTTATGATTACTGGTGACTACTACTACTTGTGGGCAAAATTAAGTACGGACGGTGTACGAGCTCCAACATTTCCATGTACATTCGCGCGTAGTGCGCCCTGTCTGAATAGGCTGGAAGTATTGAAATTAATTTTACAATCTTAGAATTTATCATAATTTTAGTGATGTCGACCATGTTAAAATCAGGCGCTTGGTCGAGCTCGAGAATTCCGTCACCACTAAAGCGTGTGCCTTCCGTCTAATCGAGTATGTTTCCAAACCAATGGGTTGGACACGTCGCGAAGAGCTGCTACGAGCCTCCGTAGCTCGAAGCGTAGCGCCGTAGCACCGTTTGTGCTACGTCGTTCTTGAACAAACATTTGTGCACCATCGTACGTTTGAGTTACATTGGAACTGTTTTCTGGGTGGCTCTATTTTTATTTGATGAATATTTATCAGCATTTCCAACTTTAGAGCTGAAATTTTTGTATCCTTATGGAGTTTACTTATCGGTATTTTTAATTTTTAGATTAGACTATTAATTAAATTGATAACGTTAGTAACGGTAATTATTAATTGTAGCATATTGAATGATTTCTCTTTTTAAATATATTTAGGATCGGGAAAAGCAAATTTGTCACATCTTTCAGAATTAAAAAAAAATGATAGTACCACGCTAGCGGCAACTGAATGTTATGCATACAGTTCCGAGAACAATAGAGTAGGAGAAATAAAAAAAAATCTACTTTATTTCTTCACTGTATTTATCTGTTCTATTTCTAGTATCAAGTATTTTAGGTACAATTATAAAAACGAAACGCAATCAGTTCTGCTTTTAACGACTTCGTGCCATTTGCATGGCGGACAAAACCGAAATTTATATCACTGTTAGGTGATTAAGGTTAGCGTATGTGAATTATCGGGAATCGGATTTATATTGCTATAAATCCAGATTAACAGACATCTGTAGCACGCTAGATACTAAGTTATTGCTGATCAATATGATTTCTGGTTTAATAAGCTGCTTGCTTTTTGTTTTCGTTATGACCTAATTACCCGTCACATTTATAATCGCATCACGACTTTCAAAGACGTCCTAAGTACTTTTGCATTTTGTGATAAAAAAATTAAAAGAAGATCATATTTTATTGCGGTTAGATTGAAAACGTCGTTCTCTGAACTTGACGTTGGCTTATTTTTCTCAATACTTTAGTGTAACTATTTGTAACTGTATGTATCATAATATGTATCAACCGTTTTCTTTAAAAGGCTACACACATTTATATATATACATTTTAATAGTTATAATATGCTATTGACACTTCAGCAGATAGCGTCTAATAAATAAAATATTGTCAAAAACGTCCTAGAAATCATTTTCATTTCATTATTTTCTAAGATAAGTATGGTTGGCCTATCTAGATAACTAGACTGAGTACAGGTGTATATAAGAGTATCTGACAGGTTTTTTGCCATGACTAGAGATGCACCTACGTATCAAATACAAAATACGAATAGAAAACCCTGCGTAGCGAAAACATAACAAAAATAGTATTTTACTTCGAAACCCAGTTCAGAACCAAAGCCACACGACCTAATCCGAACTCGTCCAATTCCCAACTAGATACGGACCCCTTTACATTTTTCAATCCGTTCGAAAATTATTAAAATCCCGCAGTGTGCTGTCGCAACTCCAGCAAACGGTAACCGTTTGCTATAAACTTTTTTGATATTACTCAGCAGCCGGCGCGCGTAAATCTGCCCTTACAGTGGTCCCGGTAACTTTTTCAATTTAACAGGTAAGGATAAATCGTTGATTCTTTTTATTTCAACATAGAACCGATATAAACTCCCGAAAAAGTTTTGCCTGCAGCCGTCCGATATTGTTTGTTTTCCGTTAACTCGGTAAATCTTTTTTGCTGGCTTACTTTGGTGCTTGTGCGTTTATGTGTTTTGTTCACCTTTTTATGCCGTCACTTTGGTTTGATTGCATTAAATTAAACGCGGTTTGCAATTATATAAAGTATGGTTTAAAAATGTTTCCAAAAGCAGCATAATATACGACACTGTAGAAAGAGAGAGCTCACCACTCAAACTCTACGCCTAGAGTCCACTAAAGCTAGAGCTGGAGGGAGCATTGTCCGTAGGTAGTGAGTTCCTTAGAGAATCACCATTTTTGCATTGCCAGAATAAAATAATTACCGAAGTAGAGCTGAGTAGATGATTTGTTTATGTCAAAAAAATAGCATCTATAAATGTAATAGCCTTCCTCACGGTATACGCAAGCAGCCTCTTGCTCCGTTGTCGTAGAGCAAATTTAGGATTTTTTGATAATCGTGTATTTTCTGAAATTATAACGTTATTTTCACTATGATTTCCAACCGCAAGTATCACCTATATTTTGTGCTTGAACTTTGTCACGGGTTTTGGTTACGCTTCTCACGCCTAAAGGGTGAATGTAGGACACTGAAAGGTCATCATACCATTGTTTCTGGTGATACTATTTGGCGGGGCTTATTAAACTAAAACTAATTTCTGTAGTATTAGTTTAATAAGCAGACAAATATTCACAGTAAGCGTTTGCATGAAACTGGGTACACTTTACATAGGTAGTTGAATATTTACTTCACCGATATATTTTAATTCTAAATAAAAAATAAATTACAGAAAAATATTTAGAGTTATATAAAGTTTACAAAACTACACGAGGCTTTGTTTCGTTTTTCTCAGTTTTTAAATATACTTTTTACTTCAGTAGTAACAAGTACAATACTTACCTTTATTTTATTGAACAACCATTAAATTAGTGCAATCATTAGTGTAGGTATATCCTTTGTAACTACATCAGTAGTGTTGGGTTTGTAAGTTACCTATTTATTTTGTAACAAATACCTACAATTAAACAGTCTTGCAATCAACGCAACAATTATATTAATTTCAGGGCTTTACACAATTACGTTCTTCACATTACTCGAATTAAAGTATCATCGCCGTTAATTAATCAACTTCGAAATTATAACTCTTATTGAATCGAATTTAGATAGTAAGCACATACTCGTAGATGTACTATTGGTACTAGTTATTGAAATCGGTATCAATTAAAAAGTGAGCGAAGTTTTTCAATCGAGAAGTTTTCTTATCTATTAGAGTTGAATGCTGTCGTCCAGATGAAGAAACGCCGCGATCGCATCCTTTATACTCCAATGCTCTTAGTCATTAAAAGTTTTATCTGGCACAAATGCACTGCCACCGTCTCACTTCACAGCGGTGAGTGTGAATTAACAGTAAGGCTTTTGTAGTTATTTAACATACCTATTTGCATATTAGTTCTATGAAGATTTTCATTTTTTTACGTTCGCGTCTTTTAAGAAAGCTAGTAAATGAATGGAAATAGTGAGCGTTTGAACTAGATGTGAGAAAAAAGCTGTTTGTTATAATGCTCTTAAAAGTATACAGCATTGGTTGCAGCCAAGAAAAAAAAAGATTGAAATAAGAGATCACTGGGCAAAGTAAGATTTGAGATTATTTTTGTGTGTGCTAGAAATATATAATTTGCAAAAGAAAAACGGTACTTAGCAAAGTTGAACAATATAATCAATTATGCAATAATATTAAAACAGAGGATTCAGAATGCAAGGTAGATACTTAAATAGTATTTGATTTTGTAGAGTTCTGAACAAAGTAGTCCTCGTCAATTTATATAAATACAATAACGAATTTGTCAGCTAAATCAAGCATTTAATGTTTTATAAGTCGAGCTTAAATTTTAATCTACATTTGAATCAAATGTCTTCAAAACTTCAAAAGTTTTTAAAGTTTAATAAAACTATTACGACTATGTTACAAAATTGTTCAGAAAATATTTGTTGGCGAAATTACAAGGTTCCATAAGTAAATTGAAATAAAAACAAGTACACTGAAAAGTGCAAGATTGATTTAGCCACCAATCAAATAAATTATCATAAATCCGTACAATTACGCCGAATATTTTAATAATGGTATTAAAAAATGCTATCAAAATTTTAAAAATCATTCTTGTTTACTGTAAATCTAATAAATCCATACTGCTATTCAGATTTAGTCTTGCTCTAGAGTTTATTGTACACGGAGTGCTTTGAAAGCGCAAAACCATTTGAGATAACATTCCGGAGTGTAGATGCAAAACCCATGCTGGTATATCTGTCTTGCTGTTTTCTTTTCTGCGTTTGGATTTGAAGTTTACGCGATTTAATGGTCGCGTTTTAGCATTAAATTAAAAAAATATATATAAAGGATGACGTCAAGGTATGAAAACCGATGTATAATTTGTATGAGTATCATTTATAACCTCGCCAATCACCTAATGCTAATCTTTGGGCCGATCTCAGAAAACAAACAACAAAGTGGGTGCAGTGTGTTATACTAAGCGCCACACAAATTGGCGGATAGGAAGTTATGCGCAGAACGCTGCGCAAAAGCCCAAATATAGATATGCGAAGAAACCAGAGAGACGAGACGCCGGGGCACACCTGCCCGCCAACTTCATGCCTCCCGCGCGCTCCCTACGCCCGTGCACACATGCCCAATAATTAGCGAATCACAGCGAAGTGTCATCTGCGGCTTCTCATCCGCCGATTTGTGTGACGCTTAGTATAAAATGATGTGACTGATGCATAGATGGAAAATCATTTTACAAGCTTTTATTTACTTTCTCCTATCCCGTTGTCTGTCTGTCGGTCTGTAATCAAATCTTTCAAGTTAAATTTAATCCACTTCCCGTTTACCGATTTAATTATGATAACATGGTGCTTATCTGTTGATGGAGTTGGAAGGTGGCCAAAGGAACGACACAACCTCATTGAGTTTAGGTTCATTTGAATAGACTTGGCGAGTAGTTTGTCTTTCAATGGTAACCAGGATCCGATGATGGAGCTGGCAGGTGGTCACAGGAACTCTGGTATGAAACGACGCAACTCTATCGAGTTTCGGCTCGTTTGATTCGTCTTGGCAAGTACTTGTTCAGTAAAAGCTTGTTTAAAAAAATATTTTTTTAATAAAATACTTGTTGTACCACCTACGCAGACACGATCACTGTGACAAGAGTCATCATTTTTATCATCACTACAGTTGGTTTTAAAGTGGTTTTCCTCTTTATATATCCAATAAGATCAATTGTAAGCGGTTTGCATCCAGTGTGAACCTACGACAGTAAATACTTAATCAGTCCATCCGCCCACTTTGTGAGTACCTAAATATCTATTAACCCATGCTTGCTGGTGGTTTTCATTCCAGACTTTGTGACAACATTGGCAGTGCTTCGTGCGCGATGTAAGAAGATAATTAAAGGTTTTCTTTTTCTTAATTAAACACAGGAGTAAAGTATCTTCTAATTCCTCGGGCTGCAACACGTAAATATGTACCAACATGTAGCGTTGCTAATCAATGGGATCCCAATCTCCAATGATAGCTACGATAAAAACGTAACAACTATAACAAAAGAAAATCATCATAAAGTTCGCAGATGTGATTTCAATTTAACTACTTTGAGTTTTCAAAAGAAGACTTGTCACCCTTCACGTTATAAAAGATTCGACGAGCTATTTTCCACTGGCAAGGCACCTATTGAGCTCTCACAATACGCCTGTCGTTGGACGGAACCTTATTGTAATATTCGGAAGCCATTATTGACATTTTTCAAAGGGCTATTAAAATATTTTTTATTGAAAATCGTTTACGAACATTTTTCGGGTGCAAAAGCTATAATTCATCGGTGTACCGCAGGAAAATGTTGGTAGGCTATGACAAAAGGGGATGGAGGGTGTTGTTCAGTAAATAATAATTAAAATGCCATTTAGACGTCAAGGGACATTCTAATTTGATTTTAATAGAGCATTTAGAGATTAGCCAAGATTTTGAAAACTTAAGGTTTCAAGGTCATTAATTCTTGGTGAAATTACGAGTATTCTTAAGCCATTTTATACAAACGTTTGCTAAAAAAATGAAGGATAATCTACACATTTCATTTCTTTCATTCTTCAATAACAAATTTGACTGGCCTCGATAGCTCAGTAGTTAGTGACCCTGATTACTAGATCAAAGAGGTAGGGTAAACATTTATGTGATGAAAATATATGTTTTCTCTGTGTCTGGTTGTTATTAATAATTATATCTATCTAAGCGTGTATTTAAACATATGTATTTGTAGTATAACTGTCTCTGGCAGTCATATCTTTGCTTAGTTTGAAGTAACATGTCTTCAATATGTCGTGTGAAACATGTCTTCAATATTTTAACTACAAAAAATTAGCCCGAGCGCTAGCTGTTCGTAAATTGTCTGATCTTATGTAATAAGCTCTCGTCATTATTTAATGTCGTAAAAAAATTAAACAAAGGAAAATGTATACCTGTCTTAAATCTCTTAAAATTTCTTGTCTTTAAAACCCTAAAAATCGTAGCTGCCTAGTAAGTTATTACTGCAAATGTAACGCCTAACATCAGGTGTTCCACTAACTCGCTTTAATTTAAGAAAATATTTCGTTAATAAATAAACCCAATACGTGAATTAAATAAACCAATGCTTTAACATTTTTTTCACTACATATCATCATTACCCCCGAGCACAAGACCCATAAAGCCGTAAATCTCCAAAGAATTTCCTTAACCTTCGTCAATTTATTCTGAAAATCTAAAATACGGCGTTTCATGTATGAAATTGCGAAGAAATTGCACTATAATTTCCACTTAAGCCTCTTACACCCTGCCCCTTACGTAGATGGCATGCCTACGTGAGCACTTACGTGAAATTAGTCACACCGGCGGTCCACACCTCACGGACTACCAACGGAAAACGCTTATAAATATACATTAAAATAACCTTTATAACAGCTATTTTTGGGGTTAGGGAATATTTCAGCCGAGTGGATATAAATTTTGGTGCCATGCTTAGATATTCTTTACCTTACTTGCACATCACGGCTACAAAACTGGTAGGTACATAGTTTTACCTTCGATATGAAACACTAAACTGAAATAATGTTCGTTCTGTTTTAGACACTTAAAACCTCCAGATATCGCAAGATGAGACATGTGGTCTCAATTAATAATTTTGCGAGACATTTTCCGACTAAAATTCAATCTCTAAGAGACGTCAATAGTTTTTTTCACATATTTTACTGGTCACAAAATCTTACGTTTCTAAGTGTAGGTATGTTTCATAAACATGTATTTTACGGTGTATTTTTTTTCGGTTGGTACATGTTATACATATCAAGCGCCGGGTAAAGTTTCGTATTGTATGAGTTAACTTATTATTACATTTGTAATATAATAATAGACACATTTTGTACATTTGTATTCGTTAACTTATGTACCCATCTATTTCTTTTTAGTAAAAGTAGGTCGTCAGTTTTGAATCTATCTAGGGTGCACTGACCACTGACTGAACCAAGCCATGATTGGAGGCGTGTCTGACCATGGCTGATGAGCCGTGGCTCGACTACAGACTAGGCTCGAGCTAACCATTGTTTACCTTGACGCCGCTTTGTACGGACATGGTCGCTTTAAGCCCATTAGTGAACGGGGTTACGGAACCGTTTGTTCCGTAACGTTGGGTAGAAGAAACTTTAGCTTAGCATCTAGTTTATTGGCGTTTTGGTTGTTAACTGTAAAATATATGTATAAGTGTTTTGCACTGGGTAAAGATATGGCTTCGCTCTATATTTCTATGAGGTAATCTATGTACTTTTTTAAAATAAAAAGTAGACCACCAGATATGGATGGTTAATGTTAAACTTGACTGCATAATATATAGGTAGTTGATGTTGAGATGAGTATAGCTGATGAGGCGTAGTGAAAAATGATAATGACTTTGTATTGCCATGTTATACAAAATTATTTTCTTGAACATTTTTGTTTTTGTAAAAAGTATATTACTCTGAAGTTTCCAAACAAAACGAATCATTTACGTAGATATAATTATTATATATAACAGTAGACAATCTCTGATTCAACAAAAAACTTACTCCAAAAATTAATTTCTTTGTTACGTTTAAAAACACTACACTTATTAATTTAATAAAATACTATGACTCTTACTTTTTAACATAAAGTTGCCTTTGTTGTGAAATTACAAAAGAAGGGCAGCCTTTGTTAAACGATTTTTAATCTTTAAACGAATTTATCGAAAAATCGCTCGCCATTTTGTCATACACCCTCTGTGGGGGCGAGGTTACTGACTGGTTGGTAAAAATTGTCGACGCTTAAAAAAATATTATATTAGCGAAAAATTTGGCTGCATTTTTTATTTTGAGGATTTAGATATTTTGTAAAAACAATATTTATCATCATAAATGTTAACAAATTTCAGTGACATTTCCAAAAATTGCCAGATTACGTGTTGTACTATGCCTTTGCGCTTCTAGCTATAAGGTTGCTTTTCCATTTACCTATGCTAAGCTATGTTGATAAGAATGTGTTTATAGTTTTCCATCAAAAAAGAATCGATTATTCTCATATCTCTGCAACTCTAGAGAAAACGGGTTCCGTCAAACTCTATTTTTAGGGTGCCGTACCCAAAGGGTAAAAAAGGGACCCTATTACTAAGACTCCGCTGTCCGTCTGTCTGTCTGTCTCCAGGCTGTATCTCATGAACCGCTATCGCTAGAAAGATGAAATTTTCAGAGATGATGTATTTCGGTTGCCACTATACTATACTAAAAATATAATAAAAATTATATACGACAATACAACAAACCTGAATTTTCAACCATATTTCGCTCGATATTAATAATGGTTACAGGTAGATGCTTGAAATATTTACAGAATATTTAGTTGTATATTCGATTCAGTAATAAATTATTAATTTAAAATAAAATAAATATATAAGGGGGGCTCCCTTCGTGTCTCCCCGATTATTCTGTCTTGTCTGGACACGCTCCCGCGTATCTAGATAAGGTTTAAATTAATAATGCTTAAGCGTTGGTTAATAATTAAAGCTTATTTTAACACTCGAGAAATTGCTACAATTTTTTGGATATAAAATAATTATGTCAATCTAACTGACGATACACTCGCTAACTAATTGATATAAATCGAATCAAACTTAATGGCGTCTATAAACACTGCTAAACACGAAACAAGTCGTAGCACAGTTATAGAGATGCACATGGTGGGGACGAGAGGGTTGTTTCCCAGCATGTAGCTAAATTCTCATACACCATAGAGTTGGAATTGACCTCATTTTATAAGGTAATTCAAATTGTCATTGTCATAACGTGGTAAAAACAAGAATTTTTTTTGATGGTACAATTAAGGATAAAATTTTTCACAGCAACAATGTAAAAGTTTCAATAATTATAAATTTAAAATTTAAAAAACCCCCGACACAAAAATATTAGAAATTTCAGCTTTCTAGCTATAATGGTTCATGACATACAGCCTGGATACAGACATACGGAAAGACGGACAGCGGAGTCTTAGTAATATAGTCCCGTTTTTACCCTTTGGGTACGGAACCCTAAAAAGGAACTGGCGACGTGAGCCTTGTGTAATATTACACGAACCATTTCGAGCCACTTTTGACCCCTTCCTAGCTCGAAACTCGAACTTAAATGTATGAAATTTAGCATATTTCCTAAAGTCCTTTAGCTTGTCTAGAATACAAAAAAATCATTAATTTACTCCAACAGTTGATGACATATTAACGTTTAAAAACCGGGGTTTCTTTGACTGATTCACTCACTCACTCACTCGCTGACTTATAGAGCGAATAGAAAAAATACTGAAATAAAGACTCATTGTTATAAGTAATAAAATCCAAAAGGTCTTGTCTTGGCTACATTTCATATGAAAATGTTTATGCTGATGATCCTTTGCGCAAAGTTAACATATTTTTACTGCTACAAAAAATACTACTCTGACCCAAAAACCCGACGCACTACTTAAGGCTATAAACAACACAAAAAGAGATTTCTTTCTCCCACTGCAACTCTGTCCCCAGTTCAAATGGCAAAGTTTTGGTTTGAGACAAGCCGACCTAAGTGCACTTTGTCACTTAAATTGGAAAATATTGTTCCGAGAGGAACACTCCAGCAACGGAACGGTTCCAGACTAGATGTCACTGTTATTTTGTACGGTTTAAGGAACATTATTAGTTTAAGTTACTCTTGGCTGAGCATTGATGTTATATGCGACTTACGAGATCTTAAAACACGGCAATAGTTTTTTTATTTTTATTTAATACGTTTTGTTTTGTTAACTTATCTTAAGGTGGGCATAAAATAATTAGAAAATGTTTTGGGTAGAGTGGAAAAACATCTTTTGAGATGTTGGGAAATCATTGTAAAAAAATATACATACTTACTTAGATTAGTATCTTGGATTTTAGTTTAGACGAAGTAGCTTAGATAACGTAACCATCGTAGTATTTTGACTGCCTCGGTGGCTAAGTGGTTAGTGACCCTAACTTCTGGGTCAAAGAGGCGTGAGTTCGATCCCCACCCAGGGCAAGTATTAATGTGATGAACATGGGTGTTTGCTCTGTGTCTGGGTGTTATCAAGTTACTATCTATCTAAGTATGTATAAAAATATGTAAACCTATGTAGTATATCAGTCTCTTGCAGCCATATTACAAGCTTTGCTTAGTTTGGGGTCAGAGATCGTGTGTAAGATGACCCCAAATATTTATATTATATTTAGATAAGAAAAAAAAAATGGTCTTTCTAAAAAAGAAATGTAGGTATTTGTTTAAAAAGTACGCGTTCCTTGACCTACACTTGATAGGTTTTCTAGTCTATGCGTTTATTATTTTCTCGTCTATATTGCATGTAGTACAGAGTTTTAGCCATAAATTCAGTCCTTCCTATGCACAGCTCAATTATAAATTGCTTTTTACGAATATAAAACGGAGTAATGTAATAAAAATTCATACGACTTTAATATCAGACATAGTACTGAAGCGAAACGGCGTACACGTAATGAATTCTGCCGATATGTCACGTGGCAGACTGCTCTCGAAAGTGACCTTTATCATGAATTTCAGAGTCACAATTCCAGCTTTTTCAGTATATCACAAAAATGACAAATACATGGAATGCTACAGATTTATGAGTTTTTGTTATAAGCGTATCAAAATTTGTAGAAAATCTACAAAAAAAACTAAGTGACTGACATATTATAAGAAGATTATTCTAATAATCAAACTATATGAACTTAGAAATTGCTATTTATTATTTGATAAGTACTAGAGCTTTACAATCGTCCGTCTTATTCTAGCGGTGGCGGGCGAATGCCCGGCCTCCCCGCTCGCAACTTATTCTACAACTTCTTATAAACAATTATTCTAAACAATGGCTCTAACATTCGGCCTATTCCTGACACTAAGTTTGTCCTCAAACTTATACTTTAAAGTTTTTTAATACAAATAATAATAAATGAAAATGATTCTAACATTAATTATACTGAATAATATTAATATAAATTAATACAAAAGACAATGACAAAAAAAAAATTAAACCATGATTCTAACGTATGTTAATACAAATAATAATAAAAGAAAATAAACCATGATTCAAACATTAAATATACTGAATATTATTAATACAAAGGACAATGAGAAAAATAAAAGTGAACCATGATTCTAACGTTCGGCCTATTCCTGATACTAAGTTTGTCCTCAAACTTACCTAATACTTATACTTTCTAACATTAATACAATAAAAAAAATGTACGTATTGTCTCTGGTTACATTTAAAATTGAACGCATTTGAACTACATGTATTTATTGAAAATATCCGTGGATCTATCTACACGATACTAATATTTTCAATAAACTTTGGCGAGCAAAATATCGGTTGATCTATCAAAACCAAATATTTTACTTGCCCCATGTATCTCTTACAAAACCGCATTTCGACAGCATTTAGTGAAAATATCCGTGGATCCATCAACACGATACTAATATTTTCAATAAACTTTAGCCAGTAAAATATCGGTTGACCTATCAAAACCAAATATTTTACCTGCCCAATATTACTCTCACAATACCGCATTTCAACAATATCTATTGAAAATATCCGTGGATCCATCAACACGATACTAATATTTTCAATAAACTTTAGCCAGTAAAATATCGGTTGACCTACCAAAACCAAATATTTTACCTGCCCAAGATTACTCTCACAATACCGCATTTCAACAATATCTATTGAAAATATCCGTGGATCCATCAACACGATACTAATATTTTCAATAAACTTTAGCCAGTAAAATATCGGTTGACCTACCAAAACCAAATATTTTACCTGCCCAATATTACTCTCACAATGCCGCATTTCAACAATATCTATTGAAAATATCCGTGGATCCATCAACACGATACTAATATTTTCAATAAATTTTAGCCAGTAAAATATCGGTTGACCTATCAAAACCAAATATTTTACCTGCCTAATATTACTCTCACAATGCCGCATTTCAACAATATCTATTGAAAATATCCGTGGATCCATCAACACGATACTAATATTTTCAATAAATTTTAGCCAGTAAAATATCGGTTGACCTATCAAAACCAAATATTTTACCTGCCCAATATTACTCTCACAATGCCGCATTTCAACAATATCTATTTATTAGAAAGATATTTATGGTATTATTGATACGGCACAAATATATCCACTCTCTTAATCCTGTATCCATAAAACCATTTCTATTTTTACTATATAATCTTAGTTTAGAAACTCGTTATACAGTTGTAGTTTAAAATTAGTTATAGTTCTTTTTATCTTCATTTTACCCATGCTCAGTCTAACCAGGTTAATTTTGTTCGGACTCACTGCTATAACTACTACCTTCATACTCATTATTGTCTTTTTCCTTTATTGTCGATGGATATCCAAGGCTTAATGCGATCAGCTGCCTATACATTGCAATAGTTTCTTTGAGTTATTTTAGTTCCGGGAATATTCGATATTTCATATCTGTCATTTTCGTAAATTTTTGTGATTCGAAAAGGTCCAGTAAATTTTGGAAGTAACTTCTTACTCTTGCCATCATTATTTGGGACAGGTTTTAGGATTTTCACTAAATCACCTATTTTATACAGTTTAGCCTTAATTTTGTTTTTATCGTACCTACTCTTCTGGGCCTGTTGGTCTTGTTGGATGTGTTTGCTTACATCTTCCCTTATGTTTTCTACATCACCTAGCTGTCGAGTTTCATTCAAAATTGAACTGAATATATTGTCACCTTTACTAACCATTGGGATAGCAAACAGTGCTTCCGATGGCGTTTTTCTGTGGAACCTTGATCTGATATCGACCTACTTGGCTATCCGAAAGTACAAAATGTATTTTCAAGAGATCTGATAGTTAACGCGGACTTGAGGTTTCGTAATGGTGTTAGCAAGTAAAATTTTGTAAATCCATCAACTAATACCAGGAGGTAAGAATTGCCTTTAGCACTTTTTACAAAAGGTTCTAGGTGGTCAATATGAATTGTATCAAATGGCTTTTGAACTTTATAAATCGGATGCAATAGCCCCTCTTTAGGTCCATTTGGATCTTTACTATATGCACATTCCAGACAAGAACGTACATATTTTTTTGATAAATCGTTTCATTTTTGGAAACCAAAAGTCTTTGCTAATTTTATCGACGGTCTTGTCAACACCAAAATGACCAATATCGTCGTGGTTGAGTTTACATAATTGAAATCGGGCTATTTTAGGAACAACCCACTCCCCCCACTTTGCGGAACAGTTTATCATTCTTAAGGATATAATTCTTTTTGACCTCTGAGCATACAGTCTCTAGCAGAATATTTCCAATACGTTGTAACTCTGCATCTTGTAATTGTAAAGTAAGTAACCAATCTTCTTGGGTTATTTTCAGAATAGATGGAATTGTGTCATGATTTGTATCCGAGTCACATGGCAAAGGATTTCTGCTTAAGGCATCTACGTGTGAAAGTAAATAGCCTGGTTTGTACTGAATCTGAAAATCAAATTCTTGCATTGAAATCTACCAACGTGCTACCCGAGGTATTAAATCACGTTTACTGAAAGTAGCTGAACAATCTGTGATTAAAGTAAATTTGATTCCTAATAAATGAACTCGGAATCTTTGAAGTGACGCTATACAAGCTAGAGTTTCCAGTTCATAAGAATGGTAGTTTTGTTCATCTAGGGTAGTCTTCCTACTGAAGTACGCTACAGGTTTTGTTTCATTGGTTAAATTTTTGGTTATTTTCTCTGAGTCTGTAACAATTGTTAGATGTGTGACCGACTCGATGACAATGGTCGCAACGTAGTGTTGATTTTGTGCATTTGTTTGCTGTGTGGCCCGTTTCTCTACAACTAAAACAAACAATGTCGCCCTTCGTGGTATTACGACAATCAGCTGCCCGGTGACCAGTTTTATTACACTTATAACATTTTATTTCACTCAGTGTAGGGTTGTGAGTCATCGTCGTAGTTGGTTGTTTAATGAAACGAGAATTATTTTCTTTACACAAATCTTTTAGGAATTTCAGTACATCTTCTGGACCCTGACATCTTGCGGAAGATACACTAGCCCTAATCGTTCTATCTTCTATCCCGTAAATTAGACAGTCAACTGCCTTTTTACCTGTGATGTCACATGCATTGAGCCGTAACATCTTGTTGAAATAATAGTCGTCTACAGAATCACCTAATTTCAAGTGTATGTCTAACACGTCAGATAGTAATGCCCCGTAATTGCTCTCGGAAGGGAACGCTTTTATTAGCTGGTCTTGCCATTCGGTCCATGTTAAGAGAATCGTATGAAGGCCCTCATACCACATCTTAGCATGACCACTTAATTTAGGTAGCGCATAATGCGCAGTCTGTTCGTCAGTCCATTTGTAAATATGAGCGCATTCGTTAACCTTGGCTATCCAACTTTCTATACGCTGGTTTTTCTGAGATGGGTCAAATGTAGGTATAATATTTTTATCATATGTAATAAGTTGATTCGGCCCCACAAAACGCTTAATAAACTGAGTTAAATCACTAATACTAAGTTGTAAGTCAGGGGTATGTGAAGACGGTTCAGCACTATTTGTTTCTGGAGCTTGCCTGTATTGGGGTGACTCAGCCGTCGCCGCTAACCGTGCGCCATGTTGCTCTACACTCGTGGAGCTTTGACTTGCCATACCAGTACTCGGAGTTTCACGCGGTACTGCCGTTCCCTGAAATTTCATACCAGTGCGATATATATATGTATGTATACATAAAGCGGATTAGCATAATTATTATTAAGGAGAGCCACATAATAGTAATCAATTGGAACAAGCGAATGTTGTACGTTCAATATTTGTTCGAAGATAACCCGAATTCAACCGACTGCCATTAATTGTAAAACGCTCCAAGTCTGTACTTCGAAGTTCATGAAAGCTACATCGTCTACGAGTGCTACGACTTCTACGAGTGCTACGGATGTAAACATTTCTGAATTGCGAGTCTAACTCGGGGTACTTCCCCTGCGCTGCTGCGTCGGCCTACCTAGCATGACGCAATTGCTTCGCATACTTACTGCGCCAACAAAACAAAGACTTTGTTGTCTCTGCACGAGGAGTAAGAGGCCCTGCGAGACCTTAGTTTGTACTAGTTGCGTCATTACTTAAAGGATGGTTCTGTTTTGAACGGTATTTGCAATCTATGTTTAATAATTCAGAACCTGAAATTCATCTTCTGTTCTATTAAATGTAAGACTTCTTTCAATGATTGAATCTGAATTAAATGACATTATTTACACAAATATCTTAGGCGTGATTCAGATAACCAACTATTTAGGTATGCAAAAATTAAATTAAATAAAAAAAAAATCTGGTATGCGTGAAATTAATTAGAGAAGACCGACCGTAATAATTTAAGCTTCGACTACTAGCTAATTATTAATACAAACAACAACAAAAAAATGATCTGTATCTCTGCCACATCAGAGGCTTGAATCTCTCTATCGGTAAAACGTAACATAACGTGTTATGCATTTATTTTTCTATTATTAATTGACAATGTATGATGTTAACATGAATTATAAACTGAATTCAAGTTATATTTATTGACAAATATGAAAGTTAAATTATTTGAAATATAAATATTTTCGCACGAATTTCTTAAAAGCTAAGAGCTCGTTAAAGCGCGTTACGCGTACGTTTTTGTACAGGATCATCCTGTATCTTAAAAACAAAGAACTTTCAATGCTTTGTATTTAGACAAAACATACTCTGTTCCATGAGTAGATTAACTGGAACTGTTATCACTGAACCTCGAACTCGAATAAGTATTATGTTTATGAATTAGTGAACTTGTTTATATTTAAGAGGCTCGTAGGGTATTTTGGCCTGAGCCGCGCTATATCAACATGTAAGAATGTTCACGTTATTCATTAATTTAACAAAGATTAATCGAAATCACATTTGGAGGCGTGCAATTTTACCCATGAAAGTAATATACACAATTCACAGTTACATTACTAAAATCATGTGTAGAATGTTTTAATATGGGATCAATTATCTAGAAAATTACGGCGCACAACATCAACAAATATAGGTACTTTTCCTACTTTACTTGCCTGGGATGCTTGTTGTTCCCGTGTTGTACGTCCATCTCTTGTCTCCGGCCTTTCGGTATCTCTGTTCCTTGTGGAGCGTGACTGATGACGATGCTTCTTTCTGCTCTTCCGCCGGTAGTCGCGCTCTGACTCTGAACGCGTTGGAGTAGATGAACTTGAACCGGAACTATAACGACGATGGCGTTTCCGACGTTTAAAATGCCTTTTTCGGCTTCGTGGGCGTCTCTCGTTTTCGCTGACCATTTTAGTTCAACGACCCCTTCTGATATAAGAAGATTATTCTAATAATCAAACTATATGAACTTAGAAATTGCTATTTATTATTTGATAAGTACTAGAGCTTTACAATCGTCCGTCTTATTCTAGCGGTGGCGGGCGAATGCCCGGCCTCCCCGCTCGCAACTTATTCTACAACTTCTTATAAACAATTATTCTAAACAATGGCTCTAACAATATGCTGGGTGGCTAGTCCTGGTTCTTAAGCCTTCCGAAAACCTCTGGCATGGCTACATGGTTAATACAACAAGGGTCTTTAATTTAACGAGTCACGGTATCGCCCAGTTGTAAATATCTCCCGCGGTCACCCATCCAAAGACAACCGTGCCGAACGTTGCTTATTTTTGGTGACACACCTAGTCAAACTACGCTTTAAAGTGCTAAACAAAATAGCTTGATACGAGATACTTACTTGATGCAAAAAAATTGTTGATCTTCCATATGACAAGAACGTTTGCTAGAAAATAAGCAATATAAGTTTTGCAAAACGAATAGACAGATTCTTCATCCAGCTTACATATTCGACTTTGATTGTGTTTGTAGTTCATCTGTTTTAGCATAAAACTTTGGGTCTGTTTGATTTTGAGCGCAGCGCATCATCCCTTGTAATCATTGGTTATCATTTCGGTACTAGAGCAAGTAAGATAGCTAAGTCTGTATAGGTACCTATACCAACGTAAGTTATTTGTAGGCAGAAAGGCCATGTCACAAGGGCCAATTAAACCACAATGGTTACTTATTTACATACGGAGTGATAAATAAAGTTGCGGATACTGATACAATTTAATAAATAAACACATTTTGAACTACAGCAAAGAAACCTTAACTGTTTATTCAGACTGTAACAATAGCCTTTTATCTCTATCTACCCAGAAACTAGTATTTACACTGCGGTCCAACGTCGTAGAAAGTAGAAACAAAACCAATCTCACAACATATTGTTTGTTTGCAATTTGCAAAACTAACACTGGAGCAGCTTAATTGAGAAGTAAGGACCGGATTCCGATATTGGATTTAGTTCAGTAATGAAGGTTATATTTTGTGGTGTTTTCAGCTTGAATGTGCAATTAATAATTATTTTTCGCAAAAAATGGCAAAACCGCCTTCCATCGTGTGTAAAATTTGAATATTTCGCTCGAATTGTTTAGATTATTGTTGGTTAATCAAAAACAGCTCAGCTGATTTCTGTAAAATTTAAATGGAACCACTTCGAAAGTATACCCTTTCGAACTAAAAAAATATTTTTTTGATTCAGTTTACAATTGTCGAAATTATAGATGAACAAACACAAAAAAGGCAGACAAGTGGTGGGTTCAAGGTGTACGGACGACCTCATTAAGACCGCAGGATCGCGCTGGATGCAAGCCGCTACCAACCGGTCTTATTGGAGATCTTTAGGGGAGGCCTATGTCCAGCAGTAGACGTCCTATGGCTAAAAGGAAGGAAGGAAGGAAACAGAAAAAAAAATACATGCACACAAACATAGAACCTCCTCTTTTTTGGAAGTCGGTTAAAAATAAATGTGCAAGGAATAACGTACCAAGTATAGAGTGCTTTTTTACCCGAATGCTAAGGAAGGATGAATTTATGTGTAACTAGTTTCTGCCCGCGGCTTCGTCCCCATGATATTTCAAAGCCCTACCTTACCAAGTTACTACCCTTAATAAAGGAGGTGGAAAAAAAATAGATTTGACATTTGTTCGATTCGACAGTTCGTTTTTGACATTTCTTGGAGCGCACGCTAGAATAGCTCGCAGATGGCAGAATTTTTCCTACTTACTTAACACTTATTGTTATAATATGTAAAATTTACGCAATATCATTATAATTTATAGCCTATGTGTTATTCTGATAAATAAGCTATATAATTGCAAATTTCATCTCAATCCTTTCAGTAGTTTTTGCGTGAAAAAGTAACAAACATCCATTCATCCATCCTTACAAACTTTCACGTTTATAATATTAGTAGGATAATAATTTCAATATCCTAAATTCATCATGACACGATGTATCTTTGAAGAAAAATAAATCAACTTACCTACTCTGAGTATTCTAATATTTAATATTAATTAAGTACTTCCGTCAAACAAAATGAGACCTATGTTTTGTCAATTGTGTAAAAAAGCACTTGTTTGTTGTGTTAAGACTTTTTAACATTTCGATTAAAAAGTATTAAAAGAAAAATCTTTTTCATGAAAAATATTTAGTATTTTGTAAGTTCAGAACCCAACTAAACAACAGAACCTAAACGGAATAAGCGTACTCAGTTATAGAACAAGGAGCTTAAAAACTTAGCACGTAGTCTTACCCACCACAAAGTTCTTACACTGTAACTTCCTACATTTTGTAATGTATTTAGCACAGCCGCATCAGTAATTTGGTCTATGCATAGTTAATGTACCCCACTTTTGTTCGGTCGTGTAAATGGGTATGAGTAATTTTGTAAAAAGGCAAACTGATCCCTTGGGTTTCCGCTTTTAGAATGTGGTTTCCAATTTTCTGTTTTTTCTTCGGAGAGATTTTTTGCTCGGTTTCAGGTCTATATTCAAGAGAAGATGTTTTTCGTATTTTACGATTCAAGGCGCAGAAATGTAAGTCTGTGTCTGATATAGGATTAGATTTCGTTTGTACGTGTGTGGTTTGGGATAAACGTAATTCAAATAAAATAAAATTGTGCTAAAAAGTTCTTAAATTTTACAGAGATAGAGATATGTATAGATAAGGTGTTAAGTCTTTCCTATCTCTGTGTATCTCTATTAGTTCTACTCTCCCTAATGACTACGATATTACTCCGACATTAAAACTGCTCCGTTTTTTTTAATAGTGGTTATAATTATAATAACAAATCATGAAGCATAGTAATATGCTCCATTAGGTACTGTGTTCTGTCCAATTAGTATGCTTTTATCTTCAGCTCCGGCTTAAGCTACCATTCTGTTACAACCTAACATAATTTTTAATCATAATCACAATACATCAAAAACAAGACGAAAATTAAACAAACAACAACAAACACTTTCCACACAAAAACTACAAGACCGAGTAAATTTTGGCAAACCAGATCAGTTTACTTCAACGCCTGAAACGCTCTCTAAACTACAGAACCAATTTGATCAAGTTGAAACCGTTTCGGGTACAGCAAGAAATGAGAGAGGCATTTTAAAAAAGGATTTAGCGAGAGGACAATAGTCCTGGCTCCGAGGCGACGGTTAACCCGTCGGCCTGCGAGTACAAAGCCACTACAAAAGGAAAAAATGGGTTTTCCACTCCTAAACTGCCCTAGTATTATGCTTTACTGCAGCTATACGTATACCACTGTTACAGCGTCTTATTACAGTATGCATAATAACATAACATTCATATCTGACACCGCGAGCGGTTCTGTTTATTAAAACCGGGCCAGAGTTTATGCCAAGCTCCTTTGAATGTGTAATCGAGGTGCTTATTTGCTTTGGGTACGAGTAGAACGAACTCGTTTTGTGAAATTAATTCGCGTGGACAAATATTGATGTTGTGTTTCTGACTTTTAACATGTGGACGTAATGTGTTTTACGAGATGGATGTAAGCTCGGACAGTGGACATTTTACAGGCATTGTGATCCGTCTATGAGATTTAGATTGAATAAAAGCTTTTGTACAGTTCTCAGTTCTATACTTAATGTTATGATAAGTAACAAATAATGGCATGGAAATTGTTCCGTGGTAGTCTAGTGGTAGAAACACCCGCCCTGTAATGGTGAGGTCGTGGGTTCAAATCCCTTTCCCGTACCAATAAGTTTCTTTGGAACTTTTGTACGAAAATTCACACCACTGGCTTTTCGAAGAAGGAAAACATCGTGGGGCAATCTGCATACGTCCGTAGAAGAAATTCGATGGCGTATGTGAATCTACCAACCCGCACTGGGCCAGCAAGGTGGATATAGCCCAAAGCTAAAGCCAAGCCCAGTCAGTATTCCTGGGTGGGCCTACGTCCTGCAGTGGACTATTAAAAAGTAAATTCTGGTACAGTACATTACAGGAATATGATCCATAATATTGTTGCGGATACAGTCAATATCCTACCTATTTTGATTATTATTTACATTCATAAGAGCTTGACTAGTACTACCAATAAAAGAACTAAAAATGTACCTATATACTGTTAATAATTTAACAATTCGACTCATTTTGCATCTCGTACTTACTGATTGGCAGGAAAATTGCCAAAATTAACTACAACAGACTGGTGGAATTTTCGGTGTTAAGCAAGGAATGCGAAAAAATGCGAGAATTTTACAAACTGGGCTATTTTTCCTCAAAATCAGATTTTACCTTTTTTGTGGAGAAAAGTAACCTTTCATACAATATGTACTATGAAGCTTGTAGTGATTGCCTTATCTTACCACTGGTAAATCCTGTAGTAGACAACGAGTATCAGCTAAAGCACATTCACTGCTGGACATAGACCTCCCAAATAGATCTCCGAAAAGACCGGTTGAAAGCAAGCATTGCAGCGCAATCCTGTAGTCTCAATAAATCATCTGTTCATTTTGTGGGCATCCTACCCTGAAATTGCTGGTACGTGGTCTTCACTTGAAAATGTTCCGATCTAATACTACTTATTGTCACTTTCAACTTTTGACTCATTAGTTTTTTTTATTAATTCGGGAGATAGGTTTCTCAAATCACAAAACTAATAAGAGCGCAGACCGCACATACCAGCAAGCGTAACGTAGGACGTCCACCGACTAGGTGACAAACTCAGGAACGCGCTAGATGCAAGCTGCTATCAACCGGTATTTTTACAAGCTCTTATTTAACTTGCAATGGATGTGCCTATGGATGTATGTTCGGGTGGAATCTTGCAAGTTAAATTTGACCAACTTCCCGGTTTCCGATTGTGCTGAAATTTCGCACGCATATGTACCTATATTGCGTGACAATGCAATAATATGGTACCATGGAGCTGATCTGATGGTGGAGTCGGAAGGTGACCATAGGAACTCCTGTACTAAAAAAGACAGACCCGTCGATTATGGACTCGTTTTACTTGTCTTGGCTGGCACTCTACTGCTAAATGATATCCTGCCGTGCTAGGATGCGCACGAAGTAATATTTCTTTCGACGTATCAGAAAGAGAAAGCGCTATGGTAAAGTATATATCTGTCACGTTTCCACACGTCGAAATGAGTTCTTTCGTGGCTTTTCGTGGTCGCATGGTGGACTAGCAGGATCTCAAAAGCTTGTATTTCAAAAGTTATATTTTTTTATAATTTTTATTTATTTATATATTATTTGAAATCCTTTGTTAGCCTAAAATTTAAATGAATTTTCCGCTTTATTAACAACCAAGACTGCTGCTCGTGATAGTTTTATAACTAGAACACGTGAAAATAAGAAGCTATACGTCTTCGCGCCGCGTGCTTGTGATATTGACGGATTGCTTTCAAGGAAGGCATTCATCAAGTCAAACGCTAGTGGTTGATTGAAACTGTTCATTTCCACGCTGTGTTTTGTATTGGTTGAAATATTGGAGAAACCTAGCAAATGATGAAAAGGTGTGTTTTAGCGAAATGTAGGTTATAGCTTAGTAAATCAACTTTGAGTTACGTAAACTACACGTTTGGTGGTGGATTGATCGCGATGCGATTTATGTTCAGTTTTATTTTGGCTTATTACGTATGGTTTGGTTTGATATTTTGAGCTAATGGATTTAGTGACCAAAATGCTAATATTCACTAGGTCCCATATCATGGGCATTGCCTTCTGGGATGGTCTATCGGAGGCTACAAGGTAAGTCCAGTAATATTATGCTGACAATGTAAAGCTGTTAGTTACACAGTCCCTGCGTGATATAACACAACGCTTATCAGTTTGTATTAAAATTTTATTAGGTTTCAGGCCAAATGGATACTTTTTATACATTCTAAGACAATTTGGTCACCAACTCGTCTGATGGAATGCGATGTTTTAGCCGAAAATGGAGAATGTAAACCTGGAAGATACCTACTCTTACCTAAAAGATATTTAGATTTCCTATCGTCAAGAAACAATGACTATTATTATCTTTTGAGACACGTCACGACATTAAAATGTTTTACAATGAAATTTGACGGTAATCATACCATCGTAAAATAACACTGGCCTGATCGACTAACCAAACCAAGTGTGTTGACTGCGTTACATCCATGTTCGGTTAGCGACACCAAGTAGATTTACCTTCATAAGCGCTTTATAGTAGCTAAATGTCTAAGATAATAATCTCTACATTCGCTTAAACTCTTCAAGATACCCACGACTAAGCCTTGTTCCAAGTAAATTTTAGAGTGGGCGTATGACAACCTCAAAGCCTTACTTTAGTGAAAATGTATGGCAAAATTTGATAAAACAGCTGTACTTATTTTTAATAAATACGTCATTTCTAAATAAGAAAATATACAGCTTTATAAAGGGCAGCCGAACCGTATTTGCCTTTTTTTAAAGAAGGTTCTGAAAAGCCGTATAATACGGCAAAACCCGTATCAGGAACATCACTGCTACTAACTCTTAAATCCCTCAACCTGTGTCAGATTAGTGGATATGACAAAATTGCTATTCATTACTGTACCTAAGGTCAGCAGTGAACTGTTAAGAGGCTGTTACAATGATACAATGATTTCTTTGTCTATAAAACTAGGTCAAATTATACAAAGGTCTCAAACTTACAACCTATACAAAATTAAAATAAGTTTTAAAATTATGTATAGGCAATCTGAATTTAATGCGCGTCGATTTGTTCAAAGCCGTGAGTAAATTGTACGTGTGAATTTTAATAAAACCGATATTATGTACACTGTATACAAGCGCAATCCTCGCTTTTAGTTCAGCAAACAATTTGAAGTTTGTCTTAGAGCTCTAGACGATATTGCATCGAAGCTATTCTGGACTTGATAGAATGTTAACGTTATGGATACTAGAAATGCATCAACGTAAGATTGTAAATCTTGTATCAGTGGGCACTTAGCTTAGAGATAGGTACATTTAAATTGTATTGTCTTTTTTTTGCTATACAGCATTATGTACTCGTAAATAATGTACAATTATCCTTCAATCACCTCTAAAGAGACTGCATAGCTCCTTTATTTAATTTACACAGTTGCAGAGCGTGCTCCGGCGCGTATTTTTTCACAATTTTTAGTTTTTTTTTTTTTTTTTTTTGTATAGCAACACTGTTCCTTTAAGTCATTGTGTGCTTTGTGCGTGTAAAAAACGGGTTTTATTTTTCGATGAAAAATGTTAAAACCAAGCCGATTCCACTAGTTATTACGTAAATAGCGTGTAATATAGCCTGCAGACCACGAGAAGTGAAACTCACATATCAAACTGTGTGTTTATGTGACTGTGTACATTAATATGTGTTCGACGAAAAATTTACTTATTTAACGTTCTAAACGCCTTCCGGCAACACAAAACTCAATTAAATACAAGTAAAAAAGGCTTAAATAATGACAGTAAGTACCTACCCTAACTGGGGAACCCATTCAAGTACTTGATTCCTTCACAAGTACTTAGCAAAAAGATTGCATTTCCCGGCTCTAATTTATAGTAACCGTAATCTTGCCAACGTATTGTCACGATTTATAAACAACAAAATACAGTAAGAAAACTGGATTTTAGTTAATGGAACTCGATGAGTTTCCTAAATGACATCTATGTATGATGGTCAGACAGACTATAAGAAACAGGACTTGAAAGATAGGTAGGTCTGTTTTCTTATGTTTTTTTATGCTATCATTCTGTCAAAGATAAGAGCAGTACATATTATCTCATAATGAGATTACTACATCTGGGTACTATTAGCGAGATAATTCTACAAACAACAAAATTATTATAATTACTTCTGAAAAACTTCTCGGCGGTGAAGTGGTCAAAAGACACACAACAAACTTTTCTGTCACATACAGAAAAAGTCATCCTACAAAGGATATAAGTAATATCACCGCAGCATGGTACACTGTATATGGTACTAATGCTTAATGCACAGTATTTACTGATGATCTACCTATCTCAGTGAGTAATCACTGAACGAGGACAAATGTTTGTTCTCAAATAGGTAAGTATATGATGTCATCATGTCATAATAATATTATACCTAGGAAGAGATAAGGGGTCACAGCTACCACCTATTAAGAAATCTCTAACAGTAAGTTCACATTGAACCCTAAGCAAAAATAGTATTTATCCTTCTTCCATCTGATTAATATCTCAAATTCTGAGTATTCAACATGACATGTAAACAGTCCAATTACAAGTACCTATAGAATTCAATTATTTCTGTCACATTCACTTCTTATTTATACCAAGCTGGTTATAAACATTCTTTGAACGTACCATGGTACTCAGTCCATAAAGAACTATTACCAAGAAAACACCAATCAAAGTTACCAAGTAACATAATTATATCAGTAGAATCATCTCTAGGAGAAAAAATGGTACTTGTACTGTACAGGACTTTAATTAATAGTCTACTACTAAACATACATAACCATACCCAGGAAGGGCGATTGGGCTCTCACTCTGGCTGATGGCTGGGTGCAAGTTGAATACCATAATAATTCAACTGCAAAAATATAAACAACAAAATTAATACTTGTCATTTAAGGTACCTGCCTACATATTACACACCTACCTTAAATGAGAAAAGGAACAGGAATGTCTTATTTATACATAATAATTTTGTAGGCATACCTAGTTAGACATTTATACATATTATACATAAAGTGAACCACGCACTGTTGTGGTTAGGTTAGGAGTCTAATTCTAATTAGGAGTATGCCTATCACATCTGAATTCAAAGATAAAAAAGCTTAATTTCATGTTCAGGCCCTAAAATTTGAGAAATAAATAAAGTGACTATTTACGCCATATTGGTAATTACTATACTGTTGTATGTGAGGTTTACCCGCAACCTCTTATTTTAATCTTCCTTTGGAGATATCCTTATCACTGACTTGGCATTATTTCATATACTTAGATGGATTTTATAAGTAGTATTTGCCATGTTGCCTATCTCATTGTTGGTATGTTTATCCGGCAGTCAAACATATACCTATTCAATGCTTTAGGAAGACCGGATCTAACCTGGTATCCCATCAAAAATCAATTCTTATAAGTCATCAAACATGATAGCAACATGATTGTCAGAAATTCTTCAGTCCTTCAGAAAACTATGATGATATGATAACTATCATTGTTATAAACATTATGTACATACTAATAATAATAATAATAATAATAATAACGTTTATTTTGCTCATAAAATACATGGTTTGGAGTTAGTAAATGTTGGTAATTCTTAAAGTAGTGTTAGTAGGTACTTAGATTAAATTTACAAACTTCCAGAGTGGAACCCTAAATCTCACACTAGGGTGGTCCTGTGTTGTGAGATTTAGTCTCTTCCGCTTTTAAATAAGATAATTCGCCTAATTAGTAATTTGCTTAAATACAAGCACAGGTAGTTCCCATTTTTCGATTGCGTAATGTGTGTGTAGGGCGCATGTTGGTGAGTGAGTGAATGTATGTTTGCGGGTGTGTCTGTACAGTGAGGGCAACGTATGCTTCATTTTACAGTTTGAAGCAGCTGACATGTTTTTTTTTTTTTTTCAATACCTCGAGATAAGGATAAAGTGGAGCGAGCTTTTAATGTTTCTAAGAAGACTATTCCTATGGATTTAACATGTCATTTTTAGAATGTTTTCGGTTGCATATTTATCTAGTGATTATTAGTATGTTTTCAGTTGCGTTGCGATCTAGACATGACAGCCATGACTTGATTTTAGTTTTGCAAACAAAACGCGTTGTATGCAATATTTTGAGGGAGCTGTCAATACGTTGGTATAAGAATGTATATACAATGAATGATATATATGAATGTGTATACTAAGTTAATTGAATTACTAACATAATTAAGCTGATTATATTAACTTGTAAATTATTATAGGAATTGCTTATTGGTTATTTAAAGTTTACAGTTTTTAAGGATTACAGTTTATCTACTGAAACTTTAAAGTAATTTCAGTTCAAGGGATGAAATACCTTACACAGCCATGAAATACTGTGATATGCCATGAAATATGACACGGGTAATTTAGGGGCACACCTATTTATAATATCATAAATTTCTGTATTTCTCAAGGTATATCTGGAGTACCTAAAGCTGTTTTTTCATTCTTGACATACAGTTATGTCAGTACGATCTACTACAAGGGCTAGAATATTTTAATGAAACCTGTAAATAACAATTACGGCTCTGCTCGACTTGTTTGGGGTGCACTACCGTGCACCCAGATTATGAAGCGATAAACTTCATGATAATTATGCTTAGTGAATTACAGTACCTACTGAAAGTTTATTCACATATGTCACAGTAGGTATCCATCTTATAATTTAAACTAAAGGGGAAATAGGGAGCTAAGTAAGAAATATCAATCCTAGGTTTGACCCTAAGCAATTTTTTAATTAATTTTTAGACTATGATAATTTTGTATTAAGTATTGTAATGTTATTCTTTTGAATGATGTATGTCTTTTTATATGTCATTGTATGCCTGAAATAAATGTTTATTTAATTATTATGAGGCAAGAACCTAGACATCAGGCTATAGACATTGATTGTTCCTCAGGCTTTATTTGCCTACTCATCCCTCTATTCATGGGGACCCAGATAATAAATATTTACATATTATATCATATTAAACAGTACATTAAGATAATTATATACTAATAGACATATAAAATAGTATTAATAAATTAAATTAGGGTAATAGGCAACAGAATCAAGCAAAGCTGTCAGTACATTAATGATATATGTGTTTAAGTAAAATATTGAGAATAAAATATGTTTAACACATTCACATCAAATAAATAAATATCCAATTTTCACAGGATTCAAATCTATCTATAAAAATATGTTATCAAAAAATATCTTATGGGTCAATTAGAAATACATATTCATATTAATACTTAGTATGACAAAATATATTCAATAAGGTTTGTCTGCCTGAAATGACAACTGATAAGTCGGTACATCATTGTATAATTTGTATATTATGTACCTAGTAGGCACTTAGAATGTAAAACAAAACAGCACCAAGATCTTAAAAAATTTGGCTGACCCTGACATACCCATTATTTCATCTTGTATGACAAAATAATATAACATGGTATGTGGTGTAGCATGCTTGTTATGACATGCATGTTGCTGGAAACTTTTTAGAGAATAATGAGAGCTGTTAAATTTTATAAATATTTAAAGGGTGCCAATACTTTAAAACTCAGACAAGACCATCATTTCTTAACATAATAATATTATGGTCTAAGCTGGTTACACAGCTTACAGGTTTAGTTTTACAGCTCCTTATCACTTAATGTGGTTGGTTAGCTAGATATGACTAGATAGATAAGTCACAATAATACAAGTACATATGTGCAATTTCAAGAAATACTATCTATATTTTTATATTTTAAAAAGTTAAGATAGGAATACAACCCATAATTGTTTGTAGTCTTACATATTAGGTATGCTGGTAGGTAAGTGACAAGGGTGACAATTAATGAAATATAGGTAAAAATGAACGACAGGTAAAGGAAATACTTGACATAAATATATCAATAATTTAAAAATATATATATTTATATATACTTAATAATAAATTAAAAAAAAAAAAAAAAAAAAAAAAAACATTTCACAATGGAATATTGTTACTTTTTTTCTAACTACATGGTGAACTGATTGAAAAGCTTAGATTTTACTTTACTTAATACTGTATAGATTAAGTACCTTTGTAAAGAAAATTAGCTGGAAATCACCAGACAAGTTGATAAATTGTATAAATATATTCTAAAATCCATTGTTGGGGTCTGCATTACTTAAACTAAGAGCATAAGTGGCTTAGAAAATGAGTCATAATGACACGATTCAATTAGTAGATACATAATTATGGTTACCTATGTAATTATAATTTAATAAACCTAGGTACATACTGATGCTCAAAAATAATATTTAGCTGTAAATAACAAGTTTTAGCAAACCAATATGAGATAGCTTTATCAAAACAGATTATTGATAATATCTATAAAGATTACTATTCATTGAACCAGATAGAACCTTAGTATCAAGTTTGTAGGCCTATGGCTTAAAATATTAGAACCTGATACAATATTCTTTAACCATCATATTCTATAATTATACAAATAACTTCACTTCTCTTGGGTGTACAACAGTAACACAAAATATCCGATTAGGCATAATGTAATACAAAATATAGGCATAGGTACTTGCATCAAGCAGTGGCAAAATTAACAGATCACACAAAACATTTGGGGTCAAAGGGACAAATGTGATTTATCTGGTAAAGAGGAATAGCTTATATAATATATATCTTTTGTATTAAACCCATGAGGTAAAATATAAAAGTAAATATAAGTATATAATATGAGGTAAAAACATTTCACAACCCTTTAAACATCTGCAACTGTGTAAATTAAATAAAGGAGCTATGCAGTCTCTTTAGAGGTGATTGAAGGATAATTAAGAATCAATCGAGCTTACCTGTTAAGTGAAGATTGATGATAATTATCCGAAATCACCGAGAAAGAGACTGCATAGTGACTCAATCCCTCCCTCCCTTGCCCGGAGGTGACACTATGCAGTGATGAGTTATTTATTTAATCAAGGGAATTATAAGGTATCAGTATAATACAGGTAAGCCTCGATCGATGTCATTATGGAAGTCCCAGAAAGATAAAACTGTCCTACGCTGGTCCTTCCTCTAAGGCTCTGCCTCTATGTAAACTTGTAAAGGTTGTGAAATGTTACCATGTCTCTACTTTGAACTCCAATGACTTAAAGGAACAGTGTTGCTAAACAAAAAAAAAAAAAAAAAACTTTAAAAATTGTGAAAAAATACGCGCCGGAGCACGCTCTGCAACTGTGTAAATTAAATAAAGGAGCTATGCAGTCTCTTTCTCGGTGATTTCGGATAATTATCATCAATCTTCACTTAACAGGTAAGCTCGATTGATTCTTAATTATGTAATTTATAGGGTTAATATTTAAAATAAAAGTTAAGTAGGTATAATTTCATATTTATTTATTTAGCTCCTACAATGTGACAACATAATATGATATACTAAAATATATGAAAAATCATGGACCCCGTTGGACACTGCTAAAATAACTAGTATCTACCAGGCATTAATATGAGGATATTAGGATAGGCGTGGAGAAGAGGAGGACAATCTTTTTGTACAACATTTAACTCACTTTCAACACAAATAACTTAACAATTTCGGATCAATTATATATCAATAACATTAGATACCTACCTATAATAACAATAATTACAGTTAACATACTTACTCATCTATGCAGGGGTAATTTACAATCTAAACCTAATTTATAAAATCGTCTTTATAATTCGAGATCTCAGGGTGATCATACCTTACTTTTCAGCTCACTAATAAAATGTATAAATTCGATTATTAAAAACTGTGCATAGTAAACGTTCAGCCATATACGGCCTATAGTTTACTTACATTAAACCGGTATAAGTAACATTTTCAGGAGACGGGTTCTACGCTTTGAGCAAATATCTACAGACCCACAGTCCCTACGTGAAAGTAGTAAAAAAATCTACGAGCGGCGTCATACAAAACGACAGATAGGTATTTACACTAAATTCACAATGACTCATTTTCTCGAATTTCGACTTTACGTTACCTAATTAGTGCTTGTAAAAGAGCACTTTGGCATCGCGCGGCGTCGTAGTCTGCTTGCAATCGCCGTACGACTAACTAAAAGCCTGCCCACTTCATAGCTTGGGTAGAGTTTTAGTTCGGACACGTTTTTTGCACGATTGTGACTCCATATATATTTGCTCGAAGGTTCTACGTTTCTAAATTAGTATAAAATTTGAAACAAATTGCCAAAACCACGAACAATATCAGGTCGACACGACTAACGCAGTACTTTCGGGCGAACCGAACTGACGTGCGCTCTAATCTGATATAAATAGGTCACCCATTAAACCGTTTATTAACTGTAATAATGCTCAGTGGCTCAGAGTTAATTTGTTTGGCACGCGGAAAATTGGAACTTACTCGTACCTGTGCGGTAAAATAGCACTTTGTAGCATTGAAAAACATGAACAGTTGCGTTCAGATATGAAATAACATTACTATGCTTGGTTGGTGAGACCCTAAAAATGCAATGAATTATGTAGGTACGCAGCTTTATATTTTTAATCTTTTACCTTAATATTGAAAACGCAGTTGCTGACTTTGGAGTAAATTGTAAGGGAATGCGCTGGCTTCTAATTTAGTTAGTTTAGTTCTAATAAACTATCTTATAAATATCACCGAATACGTTGCATTCAAATAGTTATGAATAATACAAGATAAGGTAATAACAAACACACTTTCGATTATTAATATTAGTAAGGATAGTAAAAAACTCTACATACATTAATCCTATCCATATTCTGCTCATTTTTTTTCATTTGTTCATGCACATGGTGTAGTTTGAATGCTTTTGTTCAGATAGAGCTATTGTTTTTGTTACCAATGTACGCAACATTTTCGTAGTAATATGAAAATGTTTTAGGATTATGTGACTTTACGAGTATCTGGCTGTTATGTTGTCTGATGGCTTGTTTTATTTACCGGAACTCTTAATTTTATTACTAAATCAAAACACATACATTAATTAGTGGCCCTGACTTCTCTTGTATCGAAAAATTATAAAAAATTCTTATACTGTTTTTATCGATACAAACATTATAAGAAAATTGGAAATTTGAAAATTGATAATTTGAAAATTGGTAATTCCATTATTCCAGGCTATACAAACATTGCATATTATAGCCTTATGTTTAGCCTTACGTTTGCATTCCAAACATTTGTTTTCTTTTGAAAAGAAAACTAAATTTGTTTTCTTATGATAGCATATTTTACAATAAGAATAAAATTTTAAATACTTGCTTACATACTTACTTACAGAAGGCCCTAAGAATTAAAATCACACATGCCCTTTATTTTACTCGCTTGTGCATCTCGCTCTATATAATTCCCAAATCAAAGAAAGATAGGTTTCTGATTCTAATACGAGTTCATTTCACCTGTATAATTATTTATTTTACTTAAAATGCCAACATTTCACCTGGCCTCTTATTAAAAGCCATCTTAAACAGATCTATCTAAACCACAATGCTGTATTTATCAATACAAATGCAGAAAATCTATTAGTAAGTACCAAGAGCACTGTCATCCAATCCTTTCTCGGGCAATTCCCATCTCCTTGGATTCTACATCTTTCGAACAAATACACTCATGTGTGGACGTCGAAACTCGTTGGGCAAATTGAATTGTGCCGCAGCGTAGAGCAAGCTGCTTTACAGACAAAGAGTGAAAGATATTGGGTATTTTTGAATGTAGTTCTTGACGTCCAGAATGTTAGTAATCGAATATAAAACCAAATATTTTATTTTAAATATATTTTTTTATTTGTATTAACAATGGAAAATTGATTTATTGAGATTTAAAAGACAGAAATATTTGGTGGCTTTAGTTTATCTAGAAGTGTAGGGAGACTGAAAACTCGAGAACTCTACGGGTCGTGACGCCTGCCCGAGACGCATAGTGTTCGGGGTGATATTTTTTATGTTTTCTGATAATAAAAGTTGTAATTTAGTTATTTTTTAAAACTCCTAAATCATAATCATTCAATTATTTGTTTTCATGACTAGCAATGAATAAGCCTGCGCACCTTTTGCCAATTTTCTTTACTAAATAAAATTATAATCGGTCAAGCACTCTCATTTCTCCCATTTTGCATTTCCATGAATCGATTTAAACTTTCTTTCTTTTCGTAACTGTTCATCATGTCTTTTTTTTTTTCAATCCATTAATTTGCGGAGAACTTAATTTTCTATAACAAAAAATATTACATTTCCTTGGTATTGGAAAATGTGTGCGAAAAGTTTTTCTTCACTGGAAAAGTTACTGATATTAGTTCTGCAGGGGACAAAACATTTTCTGGTAGGCGAATTCGCTAACGACCTGAAAAACTAACGATGGACATTTCATGGCGGTAAAAAATACAGCAGAGCCAACGGGGGTGGGCAATAGAGACAATTTTAGATGCCATTTTTCCAAAAGAACTTTGACGGAACGAGTTTGATATTGATCCTTGGGGCGTTGCTCTCTGTAACTACCTATTAACGTTCGACAGTTACCACTGTTGCGTTTCTTAGCTTGGAATAGTATGTGGGTGCTGAACTGTACTTTAACAAGTGTAATATAATATTATCAAGTGTAATTGTATACATTTATAAATACACTGTTGAACATAGTTTTTACTATTCGAGATACTCCTTTAGCAGTGACAGACCGCCTTGAACTGCTGGGGCTAACACTTACTCCTACATTAAACTACGGCACGTACCTAGAATCTAGTGCCAAATTGGCTGGTATGAAGCTGGGTATCCTGAACAAGGTTAGGTGGTATTTCACACCGGGACAGTTGCTTACTCTGTATCAAGCACAGATCCGTTCGTGTCTGGAATACTGCTGCGCATCTTTGGGATGGCTCGGCTAAGTATCAGCTCGAGGCCTTAGAATCGGTGGACCGGCTTGCTGTTTGGTTTATAGGTGATGAAAATTTAGTTTCAAGAAAACTTCATAGCCTGGAGCATCGCCGTAGGATTGCAAGTCTGTCCATTTTTATAGGATTCATTTCGGAGAGTGTGCATCTGAGCTGCACGACCTTATCCTACCATCCCTTTTTACTACAGAATAAGTAGGAATACGCCACATTACAACCCCTACACTGCCGATTTTCCTTCGATACGTACGAAGCGGTTTGACTCAATATTTCTGAGTCGTACCGCCAGGGAATGGAACAGTCTTCTTGCTTTCCTGTTTCCAAAGATATTTAATCCAAAGCTTTTCAAGGTCAGAGTGAATAGGTATCTTCTAGGTCTGCGTTCTTCATCTTCGACCATAACGTCGCTTACCATCAGGTGAGTTGGTGGTCATGCGGACTTATTTGCGTTAATAAAAATCGGAGGGCATTGGGCTACATTAAACGCGCTGATTTAGTTCACATAGGTACCTACGTCATCAATTTATTGGACTTACCTATGCTCTTTATGTAGGGTGCCTCACAATGTTTACATTTGTCAAAAAGCTTCTTATTGGTCTGAAAATCTAATGAACTCATTGGTACCGAACCAGGATCTGAATCCACGACTTCAGGATTCAAAGGCAAATTCTCCCACTAGCAAAGGAGATATAATAATACTACGTATAGAACGGTCACTCGTTGTGCAGTGTTGTGTGAGTGCATAATAATATTATGAATAAGTGATTACTTGTGCAGTGTAAGTAATTTATGTAGTTATTATTTATTACCGTGATACGTATGTCGTTATGACTTTAAGAAAATAATTTCATCGTAAGTTACCGCCAGGTGGAGACAACGAAACTATCCCAGATCTCATCTAGCGAGATATTGTTTACGTATTTTAAGTTCCCAATTGGGAATTAATAATAACTTTTAAAAAATATAGCTAACATTACATTACTGCAAAAATGTTTAACTTAAAAAAAATCTTTGAATTTACTAATTCCGTAGCAAAATTTCTAAACTCGTGTTAGCTAGCTAATTTTGGTACTCGTTACACCTTAATTAATACGCATTGCATAAAACCAACAATTCTTCCGCAAACGAAAATATACAGCGAAAACGCTGTCACTTTGTCACAGGCAAAATGAAACCTTCTCTAAATAGAAGGAACATAAAACTCCATTTATCCAAATCGCGCCAACCATGCTCGTTTATAAAAAATAACTCGCGAAAAAATGTCATTGTTTCAACGGAACGCCGCAAAAAGATCCCTTTTCAGACTGTTTTGCATAGCATCGTTCTGAGTGAGCCATGTTACAAACGTGACCTATTTCCTCGGAAATTAACACACCGTAAAACATTTACTGCGGTCCAATCTTCCGTGCATTATTATTTTTCATTGTGGCCTGTTATTGCGGACGCGAGTTGGAAACACAACAAAATAAAAAAATCAATTTATTTCCCTTGCGAGCGAACATGTCCCTAGCTAATCCAGTTTGTTCGACCGAGCAAGGGTTGAATCGTCAATGAGCAGCAGTCCGAATGTAAAAGTGTGCCACTCGGGACGAAGTATCGAATATTGGCTCTTCGCAATGAGAACAGGCTCCCGAATGAGATAGGTATCTATTTGTAATTCTCCTTTTTGTTTGAGGGTCGTACCTACTTACGAATCACGTTAGTTCACTAAGCAGCCCAGTTTACTTAAGTTAGGACATAAATTACGACAACATAAGGGCAGAATAGTTTCTATTGTTGTCTTAGTTTATTTAGGTACCTACATTAAAAACAAAATTAAAAACATAAGCACCTGATTTGGAACTATTAAGTGAGTAGTGTGTAAATTATGTGTATATATTAATTGTCGAATTTTTTTTTGCAAAATTTAGTAAATATTGCACTGCAATAGAAAATCATTGTCGACTATCAAGTATTAAATATTCTTTTTTGAAGCTGAGTTATCTCATTCAATTTTTGCCTAAAAATACTAGATATCGTAAGTAACACCGTCGCCGTAGCTAAAACTCTGAAATTTCTATGGGTTTAGATGACATTTCGCAAGGTATACTATCTAGTTTTAGAGTTTAGATAGTTTGAAATTATAAATCCCATGTAATTTAAATAAATTTTAATCTGCACCCGAAACACGAACTTTTAGGGGTTTGTCGCACAAGCTATAGCAAAAAGTCGGCTGTCACTGCAGAAACATATTTTTAGGAAGAATGTAAAAATATAATGTCTGCATTTATTTTAATATGAAATTCCTGTGCTCTCTGAAATAAAAAATACTTAAATATCTTTATCACATTCGGCGAGCTTGGAAAAGCATACCTCCTCACATTCAACCTAACTTACATTAATTTGTTTTGCAAGTACTTTTTTCTCTGTTCTTTTAAAACGGCTTTGTAAGTTTGCAATTTGCAGAAAGAAGGAAAATTTGTTGTGGTGCGTTTTATCATTTTATTTTATAATTCTTTAAAATAATTTTTGTGTTGCGTTTTATCATTTTATTTTATAATTATGGTACAATGTCTAAATAATAGGGCTGTAAAGTAGAAAAGTTATTATTTTTAGGGTTCCATTCCTATTGAGTGACCAATGGTCATCAGATTCTGATAATTATCAACATTTTTAATATTAGGCTTCAAAAGTGAATTTATATCAGACTAGTAGAAACCCAAGAGAATTTATCATGTTTGTCCTAATAATAAGGACATGTAAATAATAATTACGCAATAAATGACTATGACTAAGGAGTCATTTTTCATTTCGTTTCACTTACTATTATTATGATTCGGTAAAGTAATACATACCTACAAATAGCAACAACCCATGGGTACTGTGTCAGCAATTTAGCGAATATGAGCCAGATACACAGAATATGATTCATCGACTTGGCATTTTTTTTTTTGTTTTGCCTATTTACATTTCGCAGTGAGTTATCAGAACGCCAAAAAAATTTAAAAAAATCATTGACTTTGGTTCCCCAATATAACCTGGTATTTCTACATCCCTCGGAAGAATGACAAGTAATAGAAGTATTGCTAAATTTTACTCAAATAAAAACTACGTTACAGCTGTCTTGTTAATGTCTGGCTATGCAGCATACGCGAGGGTGAGTTGAACAAAAAAAGCGCAATGTCTGTCGCATACGTCAAAATCACCAGTTATTATGTCAAAATAGTTAAAATTTGGTTCCACTTGGTCTTTTGTCTTTTTTGGAAATTTGAACCCTCTAGTTCCAGTAAGAACGTTCAAATCTCTAATCATTTTACCTTCCTTCTTTTAACGTTTTTGAATTTGGACACTCGAGATAGCTTAATGTTTGTGAAACTCTTCGAACTTACGCAAGTTTGGGTGTACGAGTATGCACCTTTTTCTAACACCTTTTAAATTTTACATTTAAAATGGGACCAAGTGATGTAGGTATATCTCTTTCTATTTTAGTACGGTTTAGTACACCCACGGGTATTTGACAATTTTATAACAATTTCATGTCGATGACACCTTTTTAAATTTTTATGATGTCACACAATGAAAAAGGTTATTTTCACAGCTTTTGCACCGCGGCGCGCTAGCCGCTACGCTTCAGTAGACCTGCCTAAATGAAAAAGTGGCGTGTTATACTCAAACACAACGTTTTGAGTTTACGCTTGTTGGCAAATACATGAATATAAAACGAAAGGCCATACAACCACAGCTTTTATATAAGCACATTTACAAAAAAAAAAGATGTCAAAAGGGTGTCACGCCTCGACACCCGCATACCAGGGTTCCGTAGATGATAATGTTGATTGCAGCTGTGATGATGTCTCGCAAAAGACAAACGCGTTCAAATTTTCAGAAAAACAAACGCATAAGAGACTCTGATATAAAATCCGACATCACCATTTCTTTTTACCCGACTGCGCGACGCAAAGGAGTGGTAATGTGTTCATCAGCCTATGTATGTATGTATATATGTTTGTATGTTCCTTTGAAGCACTATACAAGCCAAAAGCCTGGACCGATTTTTATGATTTATACGTAAATCCGCGGTTTGTGTAATAGGGCCTATTCTGTGACGTCAATGATTCCTCTTAGTCTGGCGAGTGTCACTAAAGACATTACATTATTAGTGATATTTTTTTATGATGTAGTTACTTAGCTACAAAATACGTTATGATTTTTCTTTTACCTAAATTTGCATCCAGACTTTGGTCTCAAAGATTATGTTTTGAGTATTTTAATATTTGTACGCAAGAGAATATAATACAGGAAGTGGCCTATGCCGGAAGGCAAGCTGAAGGTTGAAAAATAAGATTTAACAATTAGAGTTAATGATGTCACTGATAAATACTAATATTAATAGATAAATGAAAACAAATAATATATCATAAAAGACAAAAAAAAATTAACATAAGATTGCATGATAGAATAAAAAAAAAGAAATTATGTATAATAATAATAAATGACTAGAACTTGACATCGCATGATATAATAAATTACAATCAGCAAAAAAGGCTATAAAATAAGAAAATAATAATATTTGTACAGAAAAAAAGGTTATTAAAATCTATTAATCACGTTTTTTTTTCTCTCACAACTTTAGAAATTATAAACCTGACTGGGTATTGAATAATTATATTTATTTCACATTAATAACTCCTGGCTTTTTTTAAAGAAAAATGTCTTTACAGACAAACAGACATATAGGCAGGTAGACGGACCAACGAGTGTAGTGAGTAATATTTTTTTTTCCTTTTGCGGTACGGAACCCTAAAACCGCGTGAATTTTATACTTTCAACTTCAAACTCATCACAAACGAGTCGGATGCTCTGACTGTTTAGTTGGCTTTAGAGCAGAAAAACTTATGAATAAAAAATGAATTCCTTGGTTTTTAAATTAGCATTACAAAGAGAGGGTAATTCTCATACCTTTGCGCTTTAAAAAGAAACGTATAAACGTGGCTTGTGTCGTTTTATTTTGAGTGCTGAAATCAGCGCTCTATGCTAATCGGACTTGAGTTTTTATAGCACGGGGTAGTTACGAGTTTAACGTAAAGCGAGGCATATAAAATAACACCATTTTAAACCACAACCAAACACTAACAATACTTTTCTCTGAAAGTTAATTTGGGAAAAAAAAATTCACATATAATTTAACGTGTTCGTTTTGTGAGGGATAAAATTTGATAAAGCTTGTTTTACAAATAGAGCCAAATATACTTATTGTCTACAAAACTACCTGTGTTGTCGATACCGCAATCTTTCTTAGTTACATCTTTGACTTCAAATCGAATAGAAACATTCCTAATTATCTTGTATTGTAAGCACATAATATTCCTTCGCTTATTTACTCCTCTGCATTCTTCGATCAAGAGGATTGTATTCTTGATCGAAGTCTACATCTGATTTTACTATCTAAGCTAAGAATTTGAATAATTTATCCATCCTACATTTGATTTAATTATTATCTTAGGTCACAATTTGCAGGCATTACTGGAATCAATCCGGTACATTTAACGCAAAAGTTACGTACGAGTAAATCCAAGCCAGTGATTGATTCCAGTAAATGGAACGTGCCGGATTTGTACAGAAATTGTGAAATTTCGTTTTGATGAAAGTGTTGATGTTTTAAACTTTTCGGCCATTTTTCACGGATTGTTCGGGATTGTTCCGATTCAATTATGCTTACCAGAGTTTTGTGTGTTTTGATTTGTTAAAATATGGTTTGTCTAACTTTTTAACTTGTGTATTTTATGTAATATATATTTACAAAATAATAATAATTTTTGATGTAATACTTTATATAACGGGACTGAACTAAACTATAAAGCAAAAAATGTGCGAAAAGCATGCTATTTTCCATTGTAAAACTTTTGATTTGCTGTTTTTATTTTAGAATAAGTGCAGGTATTATTATTGCACGTTTACATACTATGCACTAACCTCCTTACTCTGGTTTTAAAAACCTCTTTTATACTTTATGGGTACATAATTCGGTAGAAAGTTACAAACATAGGTACGTTATCCTTGTACGTATAAAAAAGTACTAAACTAAGTAAAATATTCATCATGTACGCTGCAAATCTTGATGTGTGTTTATTGGTTAAAATATACCATACCTACCTACTGTAGCGCTCGTAGCGAAGTTTGATTAGGTGTTTGTCAGCGATCACCGAAAAGCAACGTTCCGCACGATCGGTATTTGGATGGGTCACCGCGGGTGGCATTTTCCAACTGAGCGTTACCGTGGCTCGGATGACATGTTAAATTGTAGGTTGTTATTTTAACCGTTTAGCCAAGTCAGAGGCCTTCAGGCAGCCTAAAAACTCTAACACCAGGGCTAGCCACCCGGCCCATACGACCTTACTTACCTACTTACATCATCACGCTTACCATCAGGAGAGTTGGAGGTAAAGCGCGGACTTATTCGCGTTAAAAAAAACCTACTTACATGCAAAGTTTATGTCACAGGTTGTAGATAAGAATCACAAAGCTTTTTGCGCTGATAAAATTTATAGCTTTGAAAGTGCACTGCTCGTAACCGAACAATTATACATTTTAAAGCTTGCAGAAAATTAATTTCAGTGGCAATTAAAATTAATACTTATAGTTTCTTTCGATTACGGTCACGGCACGCGATGGTAGCGGTTTACGTTGGTTGCGTGTCGCAGGACGGTTTGAACGGTATAATTCTTGCGTTACCGCCACCACATTGGAACCCTGACTGGAACAGTGACTGCCGACCCGTGCAGTTTAAATTTGAAATTGAACGTTCTATTTTGTTGTATGTTTCTAGTAGTTGGGATCGTGGATACTGCACTGTCCTAATACCTGCTTGTGCGATTCGTTGTTTGATGGTCATTTTCAACTCTGAAAAATATCTGAAAAATACATTTAAAAGCATTTGGCTATAATATTTTGATTTGTACTTTTGTATGTTTGGCATAATTAATAAGTATCACGCTGAAAATTTTGATTAAGGGGCGGTTGTGTATAAAATCTCTAACCAAGATAAAATCAAGATTTTAGTACCAAAAACGATATGTTTTTGAAAGAAAGAAAAAATAATATTCTGGAGCATAATATCTTCTGTTGGCAAACTATATCTGATACCTACGTACAAGGAATAACTTAGCTCGATCGAAAAAAAAATCCAGTCACCTCTATTTTTAAAGAAGATCATATTTCTTGATGAGTTTTTATTAGTAGTATTAAAGTAGTATTTTTTAAATTATGTTTATTGTATTAACTACTAGCTAAAGTATTGGCGAATCACATGAAACAATTAAAAAGTTGACCTGATAATTTTATATAAATTTTTATTGTTAATTTCACCATACCTACCGACCCTCGTCGTCTCACTTTGTTCACGGAGCGCGTCTACGCACTATACATACGCTCTTAAATCTAGAGGGATATGGATATTGTTAACCCAACGTTTATAAATCAAACGGTCAAATACCGTGAAAATGTAAATATGTTTATGAAACCTATTATGCGGAATGCAGTTTTGTGTGAGCGCATATTGAATGAATTAATACAGTAATTGTGGATTTTTCTGTGCTCTGTAAGTAATAACAAATATGTAACTATTGAATTCGCGTTGCAGAGGGATTTGTACAGAGTTAATTGTTCGCTAGATTGAGACGTGTTTTATCTTGTGAACCTACTCTTTGTAAAAAAACATATTAAATTGTTTTTATACAATTTCAACAAGGAAAATTAAGACAATAAACTGCAAAATTACTAACACAATAAAATGTAACAATTAAACAAAATGAGTCTAAACTCAAATTTGTACAGCAATTTACATAAAACTAATTAATGGACACTAAGGCAAGATCGTTAAATTAGATATTCGGTCTAAACAGGAAGCTTGCAAGTTTTTCCGAAACAACGTTTTTAATATTACCAAATTGTAGGCCTTTTATGTAGATAGAAAATTTTACCATAATACAAAAGATGGTATCCCTTTCGCATAATCATGAAAATGTTATCGTTTGGCGCAAATTGAGCCCTTTTGCGGATATCACTTGGGCACTACAATGGGATGGAGAATATCGAGATCCGATCGAGTTCTCGAGAAGGAATAAAATTATCAATTTCTATGAAAATTCGAGAAGAAAATACCGCGTCTCGATGGGATGCTGAGAGCGGGTTATATTACAATAATTATACAGCTAAGTCTTGTCCTGCATAATAAAGGTTTATTAATGTTGAAAATATTGTTATTTCATTATATTATCCGGATATTTTTTAAAACCATGCCATGCGTTTTTTAAACAGGACGGACAACATGGACATAATACGTGACTGTAGTTAATTATTATTAGTTTTAGTAAAAAATTTATTCATGTATTGTGTATCTCAGGTAAATGACTAAATATGCGTGTTAAAGATAAATAAAATTTACTGCAACAAAATTCGTAAACTAAAACATATATTACCACTACTATACTATATTTACAAACCTAAACAAATGAATAATAAAAAATAAAATAAATTGAACTAAAAACTTACTGTTACTAACCGACCAACAAATTTTCACCAATCTGTCTTTACTAGACTTTATACCACGACAAAACAGAGGATAAAATAATCGTGTAACAATCCCTTTAAAATGTCAAACTTACTCTAAATTACTCTTTTCAAGTAAATAAGCGAGTTTAAAAGCCCCAGCTTGAACAAAAATAACAGCTTTTTATCCCAAAGCTCATAAAGCACCCACAACGGTTCAAGTTCAACCCCTTTCACATTAATTGTATCAAACTGCACGCTCAAAAATTCCACTTTGGGAACGTCATACAGAATTCTGTGACATCGGAATTTCTCATTACAGTGCTAGCAAGATCCCTATATATCACGATGGAAAAATATCGCTTTTAACATCAGCCCAGTCCCATTAATACGACTACATTTACTCACACATGCGTAGTCTTTACGCACTCTTTTTAATACGTCTAATGAAAGGAACTAGATCTAGGTCTGCAGCTACCTAAGCTAAGTGCGTAAAGAGCAAGTGAGTGTAGGATAAAGGGAGTCGCGGCTATAGGAAAATATCTTAGTCTTATTCGGTGTGGCAACTATAGGTTTTCCACTATTTGACGTCTGAATTATGACGTTTTCTCGTGTGATGTTCTGTGCATATTCCCTTCCAGTGTCTACCCAAACCAGTTCACCTCAGTACGGTTCTGGACCGTTGGCTCGCTCAAGTAATTGATTGGTGCTTGAGATATCGATGTGGATAACAATTATAATAATGTAATAAATGAATGTAAATAAATGTAATGTAATTGTAATAATAGTGATAATGATGCAGACGTCATCCAAGTTAATGATTGTAGTTCCTTTTGTATTAGCTTTGCAATGCCTGAAAACATGCTCATATTTGCTCACATTTCTTGACACATGTTTGATTCAGGAGACTATGAATTGGAGGTGATTTTTGTCCATTTTTTACCACGAGAAACAATTGGTATTCAACAGTTTACAACAGTGATGGCTACTCCCAGGTAATCACGCTTTGAGATCTACTATATAAGGACCGAATATACAAGGTGCTACTTTCAAAAGTTCGGAGATTTTCAGAGGTATATTTTATCTAAACTACACTCATGATTAGGTACGAACAATTTCTACTATAGGACCAAGGTTTATATAAATAAAGTTTTGTAATTGTTATTAAATAAATAAACGAAAAGTTCTTTCAAGTTTTATCGGTTTCTGAAAAGTTCTTCGTACAGTTAAGCACCAAAAACCAAAGCCTCTTTCCTTGCTTTCCTTTCTCCTCTGGGATCTTACACGTTGAAATTGTAAATAAATGAGATAATTTGACGATGTTTTTTCTGCGCAAGAAAAACACCCTACCTTCCGTCTTGTTTCAATTAAGTGCGGTGTTGATTAAAAAATAATAAAACTTAATGAAGTCGCTTCGACGTAAGTAGATGTAGTTACCTCGGCACAGCTCGAAGGCACGGTTAACTCTCGCTCTAATTAAAGAAGGAAAACATCAGCTCTTCTCTTCTTATTTAACTAACATGAATAAAGGAGAAAATAAGCTGAGTTTCTATTGAAAACTGGGTAGATTATGTGAATGGTGAGAGGTACGTTTTGTTTTGTACAAGCTTTTTTGTTGATGTGTTAAGTTGTTGTTGTACTTGGGGAAGAATGTAGTCTAAGATGCAATGAAATAATGCTACGGAAGATGTGCTAGGTAGGAGTTGCAAGAATAATGATTTTTATATTTATTTTTATTGATATATTGGAGCAATTTTTTTTGTTAGGAAGGTACATTTCAATGCGTTATAGAAACTGAGTATGATGAGACCTACCTAGCAATAAATGGTGAATGTAATTATTATTTTATTTCTGTGGGTGAGCATGATTTAAATTGCAGTAAAGTGTTTCCCTAACTATAATTACTTTTCAGTCATCAAGTTCGTACAATTCGTCAACTTCTACATATAGGCCTATACTTAAGATTTAACTTATTATATTATAATAGAAGAAGCCTATTAAGTATAATTGCTATTAAAGTACAATTATGTTGGTATATATTTTTAAACTACGTTATATAGTAGATACTGTATTTTATTGGTAGGTATATTTTCATATTTAATAAGTAATTACTATTTAAAGTTAAAGTTAAGATGATTTAGTAATTTCAATTAGGCCATATGACTTCCCTTTATGTATGTTTCTTTTGTTTTCTTTGTATCCATGAATCCATCGATGCATTTAAGAGGAAATAGAAGTATCCATGGATCCACCGGTGGTTTTAAGAGAAGATGTAGGTATCCGCGGATCCACATGTGAAGCCGAGCTGTGGATCCAAGTGGAGGGAGGGTCTGACATGACTAAACGTTAAATACATGACATGTCATTCCAACTACCGTAGTACTAAGCTATAAAATGTTACCCGTGATCACTCATCCTCAGACTAGCCGGATTGATTGATGCTTCCTTTTGTTGATCACTAAGAAACTTGTTTAAATGCGTTGAATACCCGCAACGCATTATTATTTTATTGAAGTGAAACTTCTAATGCGACTTCCAACAAGGTCAAACGTTTAACGCTACCATGGAGGGGGTATGAAAGCACTGTTGCGTCGAAGTTTAACTTCATCCGCGCGGAGGGACTCCACTTGCTTTTTTGTATCTTCTGTGTAGTTTATCCGCTATTCAATCATATTCACTTAGATCTTCTAAAATACACAACAAATTACAATGTATTTTCATTATATTTTACATATTTTTTTCCGGGAGGTTTATTTTAGCTATAATTCTTTCGTAGGTGAGACCGAGACGGACAGTTAGTTTCCCATAGTTCATAACTTTTAAGTTTTACTTCCTCCTTCAAAGTGGTTGTGTAAAATTTATCACGAGCAAGATTTCAACACTGAGCCATTGTAAGCTCTGCCATTACACCAGGCGAGTGTGTACCGACCTTGTACACTGTAACAAAGTTTGCCTCAACAGAATTTCCAACCTCTAAAATACCGCAGCATGTCTCTCCATTAGCTCAGTCCTAATTACGAACCATCAGTAGAGATATCTAAAGCCAAGTCGGTCGCAAACGCACGGATTAGCGCAGATACTCTACAACAATACTCTACAGATATTCTGACAAATAAACAAATTTTGATTTGATTTGATTTGATTTGAACATAGTACAATACGGTGTGAAATAAATACATGTTGTATACCATGGCAGGGTTACTGGTATTCGATTAGCATCTTCTTACGGGTTTTTTCTGTACATCAAAACTAACAACTTTAGTTCTGCGACTTCTGTCAAAACTAAAAAAAACATCTGTGCCATACATTTTATCGAAGGGGAACGATAATTTTCTATGGATTTGAATATTTTTGAGATTTGATAAAAATTGTTGAACAAAAGTTGTTAGTTTTGATGCACAGAATAAGCCCCTAAAAGGATGCTAATTGATTGCTAGTAGCTCTGTATATACGACCACCTGCCACGTCACAAAAATATTCCTTTATTCCTCCTATCTCTTCACTTTGTTAACCAGTCCATATTCATGATGCTTTGAGTTACCTATCATTCGAAGAGTAAGTGCCACTGTATTTTGCAAAAAGGAGGAGGATCTATGTTCGTGTATGTATGTTTTTTTTTGTATTTTCATCGATATATTCGCCAATTGTGAATCAAAAAAATATTGTTTACTTCGAAAGTATATACCTATACTCCCGAGGTGGTCCCATTTAAATTTTATAGAAATCTGCTGAACCGTTGAAACTTGGTGGTGAAATGGAAAAATTGTATTCACGAATTTGAGCGAACTATTCGAATTTTGTACACGGAGCAAGTCAGTTTTGCCATTTTTTTCAAAAAATAATTATTATAAGTATAATGCAAACGTCACAATAGTTTTATTACCTTGTTTCTTACATACAATATGGCTTACTTTAGTATAAGTTCTTACGAAATCTACACATAATTAGTATTCAGAATGATTAGTATCTGATCAACAAAACGTTGGTACTAGAGAAAGAATCAGACAGCAGCTAATAAACATATAACCTGTCTGTCAACCTGTGGCACCGATTTACATTGCCGCAATATTACATTAGTTTTACTTAGGTGCGTGGTTTGGTAAATTCTTGCATCAAGTAGCTAAACATCTGGCCATCATTAATTCGTGTGATCAAGGCATAATCCCTCCATCGGCATTCTGATCACGCGTTGTCGTAGTTTCTATGAGTGCGGAACGTCGCGCAATCTGCTGTCGTCGGCGGAACTATCGGAAGGGTCGCAAGTTAAGGCAAATTATGTAGATTGGAGGACGATATGTGGTGTTTAGTAAAATAACGATATCAGAAAGCTGCGTGGGCAATCTTCGTGCCCACATAATTTATCCTATATACAAGGTCACTGCTAATTAGAATTATTTTATTCTAATTAGCAGTGATACGGCGTGATGGCGGCCATGATCAAAAATCAAATTAGAAAATACGAAATTCCATGTCAATTAAGCATTAAATACCGTTGTTTTTTCTGCAATTGTCTTTACCATATTTTAAATCAATTTTTTGGGCTACTGTACATAGTCTGAGCCCATTTTGCAAGATCTTCTTTAGTGCAAAGATAATTTGTTTCCTGTAATAAAAGCTGCGTGGGCAGTATTGGTGCCCACATTTCATAATTATTGTATTTACAAAAGACAATGAAAGGATCACTGTTATTTTAAATATAATTGGACATTCTTGGTCACCATATAATAGGTAGGTATATCATATTTATAACAAATAAGTACTAAAAATAGCAACAAAAGCTCACTATTAATTCAAATCTTATCAATGGTGTACACATTTTTACCACATTAAGGCAAATAAAGTAAATTAGAAGACTACGTGATGTTAAGTCAAATAAGCCATCCAGACAGTTGCGTGGGCAGTTTTGGTTCCTACATACAATTGTTTATTCTATATAGAAAACACTAGACGACCCGCCCCGGCTTCGCACAGGTGTATTATACATACATATAAACCTACCTCTTGAATCACTCTATCCATTAAAAAAAACCGCATCAAAATCCGTTGCGTAGTTTTAAAGATTTAAGCATACAGACAAACAGACGACAAAAATATCGACTTTATTTTATACTATGTGTATAGAAAACATAATAAAAGGATCACCGTTAATTAAAATCTTATCTAGTGTAAAGGTTTCTTTTTATTTTTGAAGTGAAATCTTCTTTAGCGGTATTGTGCACTTATTAGGATGGGTAAAAATGTTAAACTCGCGTCAGGACTCGTAAATGATCGATAATTCGTAAGACGAAGGGAGAGTAGACCGCCGGCGCGGCGTAGGAGAGGAATATCCCCTTTTCTTTCTACCGTGCGGCGAAAATGTATGCCTGCTCCTACTGTTTCGTTTAAGCGGCGCAGGGCGCTTGCGCGAATGTGCGTAAGTGATATTGTATTTTACCACATAGGTAAGTGATAGCACTTTTATACTGATAAATAGAGTAATTGACTGCCTCGGTGGTTAGCGAACCTGAATTCTGGCTCAAAGATTCGATCCCCACCCAGGGAAAGCATTTATGTGGTGAACATAGGTGTTTGCTCTGTGTCTGGGTGTTATTTAGGTACTTTACTTATAAGTATGTATTTAAAAATATGTAGTAATAGTATATCAGTCTCTCGCAACCATATCACAAGCTTTGCTTAGTTTGGGTTCAGAGACCGTGTGTAAGATGTCCCCCAATATTTATTATTATTTACTTATTATTAATTCATGCGAAATGATTCCCTAACCATTCCAAAATATTTAAAAATGCATAACGTTAATGTAAGTTTTCACTTCTGCCGGCACTCCCAGAGTGCAACTCATTGTTTTTTTTTCAGAGGTATGTATTATGTAATATTCGAGTGTTACCTATGAAGAAATGAAATAAAGCCACTGCAGTGACTAAGTGAAAAATACTATCTAATGGCATGCGTTAGACGCTCTGGGTACTACATAGGTATTTTGTAATACTCAACGATACATAAATATTTCGCGCCACGTACTTACAGAGCTGCACTACTGTTACCAATGCAACATGTTTTATTTGTATTTGGTTTTAGTCGAAGACACCTTACTTATCCGACTATGTATTACAAAAGATTCGAAATATGTATAGCAGTAAGTCCAAGACAGTATAAAATATACCACTTCGGACGTTGTTTATAAGAAAACATTGGTCTAGATTATCTAATTTTATTTTCTCCAGCTAGGAAGCTGAATCCCACGCTTAAAGCGGATTACTAGAAAACCGAAGCAGCATTAAAACGGATTTCTCAGACAACGAACCCATAATACTCTACAATCCACAACACAGTGCTATAAAATAGCAGAAAATAAAGCGTATTTAGTTCCTGCGCTAGTTCGCCTGCGCGGCATCTGTGACCTGCAAATTTACGTATATCATCCATGCAATTTTGTCTACTTAGTTTCATCATCATTTCAGCCATAAAACATACAAGTACTCAAGTCGACATAAGTTTAACATAAAGCTAGAATATCTTCGGTCAAATATTCGGTCATATTTAAAAACTATTTGTAAAATCTGGGGGCACGGTCGTGCCCCCGCCAAGACGAGCCAAGCGAAGCAAAGCGCGAGGACACCTACCTTTGCTCGAAGCGGTTCGCCGATTTTTTGAACCCTCATAACTGGGCCGTTTCGCTACTACACAGAAAAGTAAAGAACAGTGAATACATTTCATTACGCCCATATGAAAGTAGCAAAACAGCTAAGCTGGATAATATTGACTAAGGTGTAAAGTTTGTGAAGTAAGGGCTTGTATAGCTAAGTCCTGTAAAATTAGAAGCTTGACTCTACATGAGATCTGATAACTTTATGTTGTCTTGGCCCCATGTTTCAAGAAAAGGTTTTTTGTTGGATACATTATTCTTCATTTCATCGTATAATTATCTATCTTTGTTGGCACAACGACCCAAAGTGGGTCTTGGCCTCCGATACCAAGGTCCGCCATCTGTCTCTATTCTGCACGAGTTCTGCCACTCTTGCACCCCGATCTCCATCAGGTCTTCGGCCACTTTATCTCTCCATCTATACTTGGGACGTCCAACAGGTCCTATAATTAATCGTATAAAATTGAAGAGAAATTATATCTGCATTACAGGTACGCAGATATCACTTCTCTACAATTTTAAACTTTTTCTGCCGTAAGTAGCTTAGTAAATTTATAAAATTACGTAAGTAATTCAATCTGAATGTGTTATTTCAATGTCCCAGACAGAGTTAAGTTTAAACGAAGTAGTGAGTTGAAAGTTATAAGTATGGACAATATACATACGTTCTAATATTCGTTGTCGTCGTTTCAGTCATACGAGTAGGAGGTGCACGGCTGGCTTCCCACTATAGACCACCAATAAGACAGGTTGAAAGAGGCTTCTATCAAGCAAAGTGTACCCTCAATCCTACGATCTTAAAATGACATCATCCGTCCTACGTTTGGCTTGCCGGTGCATGGTCTCCATTTGAGAATTTTTCGATCCCATCAGACTAATATTCGTAAACAAATTGAAATATCTATGACGACGAGCACAAACATAACTGCAAAACTACTCAAATTATCCCAATATTCAACACTCAAATATTTATCGCGGGCGGCAATATTGTTTACTCTAACTTCTAAACCAATTAAGGCAACTCGTGATCGTCTTGAAGTGGCAGTTTCAGTACAAATTAACTAGGAGCGAAGTCCGCCAATTGGATTTCTAGTCACGACCAAACTGAATTTAGATGAATGTATCAATGTATATGGTCAGAGCACAGAGCAGTACCTACAGACCCCTATACATACTACGCTTTACTTTTAATAACAAGAACACACTCTTAACATCGTTTTGTTTTATCAGAAAGTGCAAAATATTTTTAAGAAGTCATGAAAATGTAGTTTTTAAAGTCAAGAAAGTGTAGGTTTTTTATTTACATTTCTGTTTCACAGGCTCTAGGGTCCGTGTTCTTTGTTTCATTATGTTTTACTGTAGGTATTATTACATGTAGAGCGCACATGTATTGTATTTCATACAGAGGGTTATTTTTTGAAGTGTAAAAATTTAATAAGTATCATTTTTAACCCCGACGCAAAAGAGGGGTGTTCTAAGTTTGACGTGTCTGTTTGTCTGTCTTTGTGTCTGTCTGTCTGTCTGTCTGTCTGTAGCATCATAGCGCCCGAACCACTGAACCGATTTCAGTTTATTTTTTTTTTGATGAAAGGAGACTTAATCGAGAGTGTTTTTAGCTATGTTTTATAAAAATCGATTTAGCCGTTTAAGAGTTATGGTGGGTTAAAGTGGGGATGGAAGAACCAATATTCTACAAATGTGCCCAAAACGGTTGTCAACGTGTCGGGGGTTTTTTGAATTTTTAATTTATTTTAAATAAAGTTCAAGTTAGAAAAAGTCATGACGCCCGTGAAAGTTATGTAGGTAATATCAATAACATGTATCGTGTTTTAGAATATTTCATTATTAAGATTGAATTCCACGTATATTCATTACAGAGATCATATTAATCTTTGTTTGGGATAAATATGTACAAATTCATTTCAAAATCCTTGGATGTACAATTTTGAACTACACACACGTAAGCATACGCTGTGATTTTCAATTTTCATCATTATCATTTGCGATCGTCTCTGTAATTGCTGAATATAGACAATGTAGTAGTTGTAATACTTGTAGTGCCTATTAAGCTAAAAAATATTTTATAATCACTATTTAATTTTTTTTAGGATTTATACATTGTCATTTTATTTGGTTTCATAATTTGTTGTTATGTGATGTTTTTAAACGAAAACAAAACTCAGTTCAGGTATACTTTTATTCGTCTGTAGTGTAGTAATAACATTACGAAATACTTTTTCATAACGCTATTGCGTATTCCTCTTAGTATGTACGGGTCAAAATTTTGGCGTAGGCCTCGCAAAATGTTTCCTCTTGATGAAATTGAAGATTACCTAATAACGTATTCATAATAATCCGATCGGTCGGATATAAAACTTGATTGAATATGGATGGGCTCTGAAATTGTGTGGAGTATAAATAATATGGAAATCATGGGAAGTCGCAACTGGTCAAGGCGTGTAGTGTTTTTACAGTACGGCCATAAATTTTAATTTTATATTTATGTAGGATACTGGCAGGTCTGCACAGTTTCGGCCGCTTTCAATAATGTGTAGGATATGATATGTTTTAGGATAAAAAGAGTTTTAGTACCTTATTTATAGTAGGTTTTATGAGTCAAGAAATAGGTACTTATAGCCTAGTTTGGAACCCTTTGATTACTTCGTAACAATTTTGAATAGTTTGTGTTCATTCCACGATTTTAATTTAAAAATATATTTATGTTTTCATAGTTAAAAGCTATTGAATGACTTTAATAATGGCAAGTCTTTAAATGTCACAAAATAAGTGTAAGTACAGTTGTTATTTCAACGCAAATTCCACCAGTAAACCATCCAACGTTGCTTTTAAGAGATTTAGCTAATAGATTATCACTTTTTTACCAACTTACAAAAAGAAGGAGGTTCTATGATCGTTTATATGTATTTTTTTGTGTATGTTCATCGATAATTTCGCGTAATGTGGACCGAATCGAAACATTATTTCGAGTTCGAAAGAGTATCCTCCGGAGGTAGCTCCATTTAAAGAAATCAGTTGTGCATTTTTTGATAAACCAACAATAATGTAAACAATTCGAGTGAAATATTCGAATTTTGTTCACGATGGAAGGCGGTTTTGATAATTATTACACTTTTTAAAACACTTAATTAATTTGATTATTCTTTTCTTATTAGTACATTAATGTATCTGAAAAAATTAAAAAAATATTTATGTACCTATCAATAACAGTTATCCCCAATAACACAGATAAACCATTCTACCCGCAGGGAAAACATCGGTGGAGGTCTGAAATCGTGTGACGAGAACCTTATCACCCTTGCCTCGGGCATCAGCTCCCCTCCTTCCGTTACAGTTATTGCCACTTATATTTAAGTGCCACTAACTTGATATTATAGAAAAGTACGTAACAAGAGCGCAGTAAAAATTGTATGTAGATATTGTACATCTAGAGTAAGGGTTTGATGGTTTGCTGCGTGACCGTCAAGATTTGTATGTTGCATTTGTCCTGTGAAATAAAACTATGTATTCCTAAGTTGTGACTGAATGCAATGTAGACAGTATTGTCAAAAATAAATGGGTTGAATATTATAAAACTAGCTTTTACCCGCGGCTTCGCCCGCGTTATATTTTGATTTTGGCTTATGTTTATGTCGGCTGCGAAACCTAATAACCTAACCGACAACAAAATACCTTAAAGGAATGCAAGGTTGGAGTGTATATGCAAGGGTCAGGGGTCTTAAATACAAATGAATAAAAACTATACCTATCTTTCAATGTTTTTGGCTGTTTGCAGTTATAATAAACATTACAATGGTACAGCAAAGTTTATACCTACTTGTTCCTAATAATTGCTTTTTTACAAATATTTGTGCAAAAATCGATAAATTCGTTTCTAAGGTTTTTACGTGTTAGATTAATTCCAATTTTTTGTTCTAAATAAATCTCTGCTTTCCATAAACTGGGCATTCCAAGATTATGTGCCACTGCACATGAGTCTCCTCTTTTGTGGGTTCACAGATGCACGATGGGCTTTCCCTCAACTTAAATCGATGTAAGTATTGGGAAAACCCACCATGCCCCGTCAGCACTTGAGTTATGATTCCCACTGGTGCTATTTCTCTAACGATCTTGTATGCCGCCCTTGCATCCGGAAAATATGTTTTGGTTGCCGCCGCTGTGTGGCCATCCTGATAACGCCGGTTCCACTCGTCAAGAGAGTCCTTTCGGATTTCTCGCTTGACGAATGAAACGGGGCAGTTATCGTAAATAGGTCTGCACTTCGAGTGCAGTGCTGCTTCCTTTGCTAGCTGGTCCGCTCTCTCATTTCCCTCCATCCCCGCGTGTGCTTTAATCCAATAAAGTTTCACTATTTTATTTTGTGCGTGGAGCAACTTTATGTTAGCTTTGAATTTACTGCTAAGGGATGGAGGGAAGATACGCCAACTACCGTTTCCAGTGCAGACCTGGAGTCACAAAAGATTTTTGCTTTTTCGGTAGCATCAAGAAGTGTCAATAACTCGGCCTGGTACACGGAGCACCAATCGGCCAATTTCAGCTTGCGGGTACTGATCTCAGTGGCATCATCCCAAATGGATAATGCCGCCCCAACTTTCCCTTTAACTTTGCTGCCGTCTGTAAATATGTTAATTTCTCGGTTAAGATTTTGCTCTAGTGCTGCTCCGTCTGCCAGGCATATGAACTCCAGCTCCTCCTGCTGCGCTGGGTGTGGCTTCTTTTCTGTCTCTCTATCTCCAGTTACTTGCTGGGAATAACCCTTCTCAGTTTCATAAAGCAAGGCTGCTTCCTGGACTCTGATATGACTGCCGCGGATTAGGGGCCGCGGAGGGATATATGGAACTGGTGGTGTGGGTGCCGCCACCTACCCTACCTTCCGCTAGGCCGTCAACGTGTTGGCAGACGCAGTGGGGCTGCAGGGGAAGAGAGGTGTCGGTATCGCGATGGCCGTTCTCACTGCCCTCTGCAGTTGAAGAGGCAGGCGCCGGGCTACTATGACTGACCCGCTGCACTGGAACCAGGACGTTGGAATGCTGTCTGACGTTCAGTACTGGTTAGTCCAGAGTGGTGGATGACGATGTGTCTTGTGCTCCGAAACACTCCGTCATTATGGCGAGAGCGCAAGCTCCGTTATGGAGCCCGAGTCTGGGCTAGCGCTGTTGAGTGCCGCGAAGGAGTGCGAAAAATGTAGGAACGTCCTAAACTTGCCATGACAGGTTATTTCTGGCGCTTAGACGGCTGCTACCGCAGCCCGCTCACTTAGTTTTTATCCTATCCTACGGGAACTGTTAAAGTTTTTGCGATAAAAAGTGGCCTATTATGTCACTTTTCGTCTTTCAAACTATATTCATGCAATAAGCCAAGGCAAGTTGCTCCGTTGCTGAGAAAAAATTATTGTTAAGTCATACGGGAACCACAATTTTTTCGCGATGGAAAGTATCCTATGTCACTTTCCGTCTTCCAAACTATGCCCACCCCAAATATCAAGTCAATCCGTTGCTCCATTGCTGAGAAACAGTTATTGTCCTATCCCATGGGAATCACGAATTTTCTCGAGATAAAAAAGTATCCTATTATCACTTTGTCTTTTAAACCAAAGGTATCCATACCAAAAATCAGGTCAATCTTTTGCTCCGTTGCTGCGTCAAAGAGGAACAAACCAACAAACTTTTCGGATTGATAATATTAAAGTATGATGTATACCATAAAGGTAGAATAAAGAAACATGTTAAACCTCTAATGATAGAAGATTTAAAAATATTTTAAATGTCAGACAAAATGACGGCCTAGTATTAAACGTCATAGTAACATGTAGCATGCAGAGGTAAAATAACATTTTATCCAATTTTAATGTCAGTTGTCATTTTCAATCCATACTTTATTTCCTCTTCAAGGGGATATAATGGTGGAAAAACAATTTGTCCCCTTGCCATGCTACTTGTGATTTATAAAAGTCTGCAGACAATGTCACCTGTCATCCAATTACGTTTGGCTGTGACGTTTCGTTAGTCCATATTAGCGTCATAGAGGAATTAATCACTTAGCGTCTTTGTGATAGTGGCGACAGTTTCGCTTTCGATGGTTTTTGTCCTGTCCTACAGGAACTATGCAATTTTTCGGGATAAAAAGTATCCTAAAGCTCCTTCCGCCTTTTAAACTATGTCCATGCCAAAAATCAAGTCAATCCGTTGCTCCGTTGGTGCGTGATGGAGTAACAAACCAACAAACCAACAAACTTTTCGGATTTATAATATTAGTAAGGATAATATTAGTAAGGATATCAGTGCAATATCAGTGGGTATTTCGAAAGCGGCTTAAAACTCAAACAAAAGGCTTAGCTCCTCTTACTTATGGTGTGATATTATTAAATAAGTTCTGGTGCAGATTATTTATGGAAGTATGAGTGTTGGAAATGTGACAAAGGCTAAAAGTTTCAATTAATAAATTAAATAATTATGTAATGAAATAATCGGTAACAAAAAACTAAGATTCGTGTTGTATTCAGCTGTAAGACCTAGGTATGTGACAATGTCCACTAAGTAGGTACGTCCAATGTCAAGTTACAATTGATATTACTATTTTTTGCCATAATTGATACAACAGACCGTTAAAAATTGGCGGAGTAGTCGTGTTACACACATAAAATAACATACAGTCGACTAGGGAACCTCTTTTTTTGAAGTCGGTTGGAAAATGTATTTTGTACTAAACTAAGACTACTCATAAGACCACTTTGTTTATAAAACTTTTTGATTTTACTTACACAAAATTTATCCAAACATGTCACTAGGACTTGACATTACTATTGGACGTTATTAAGCAAAGACCCAAAGAGAAGAGTCCTAAAATTCATAACAGGAACTAACGGCAGCGACCGGGGTTGAGCAAAGGCATATTTTATCACTTTTGGCGGATAAAAGCTATCAAGTACACCTGAGTCTTATTTTACGCCCGACGTGCCAATATCCCTCTAGCTAGACTATGCATGAACTAGGTATGTATTTACGACACTGAGGTTTTAGGATCAGCTTGAGGGAACAACGCAATCTGGGTAAGTTTTATTTTAGTGAAAAAGTAGAGTTACGGACCAAAATTACGAGTATTAATGAAATGAAATGAATTATGCAAAACAAGCTGAACGTTCCGGATCCATTCTGTAATAAGATAAAGTCCATTTAAAATATGTTTTTATTTAATTTTGACACAGCGTTTTCAGAGTTTATACATTAAACACAAAAAAACTAATTTCAATTAAACATATTAAAATACTTAGAAATCATGACATCGTTAAAACGAAAATAATTGTATTAGTCACATCTTTTTAATAACTTTCAACCATTTTTGTCTGTTTTCAGAATCAGAATTCAGACCTTAGTCACTACGTAACTGAGTGAGACGAAAATTCCCATTTCTTTTTAGGGGAAAATAAAGATTTTTTAGGATATAAAATTATAAACAAATGAAAGATTTTTATTTATTTCATAGAGTAATTCGTCTACACGACATAAACGCCAGTATCGGACAGTGGTTAGTTCAAATTGATGTAACGCACTATCGATACATTTCAAGCATACGATATAAATACATACTTAGTAGTACCTATGATTACATGAAAGGGGTGACCCACCAAGGAAATAAGCACTCGAATTTACATCTAAATAAAATATCTGAAATCCCCAACCGTGTCACGAATCGAGGTCAGGAATTGACAGTCGATATCAATAATTCAGCATCCGGAAAAATTAAAGGTATCCGTATTCGACGTACGGTTTACATGCTTCACGGATACCTGAAAAACGCAAACTAGGAACATGCAGATGCAGAAAACAAAAACTTGGATAAGAAAAGCTGCGTAGTTTTACATACCTACCTTAAAAAAGTGATTAATTATTTTAATACTTTTCTCTTCTTGTGACATATATTTGGGATTTTTGTTTTGGGATTGGCATATCAATTGACACTCTAAAAAATCTAATTCTCCAATCAAAACTCAACGTTTGGTATCTGGATGACGGGACTTTGGGTGGCGATGCGAACACAGTCCTACGTGATTTGGAAATTCTTATTGACGAGTTTCGTCAAATTGGTTTGGAGCTAAATTTATCGAAATGCGAACTTTTCGTTTGCGACTCATGTCCAGATAAAGATTTGGTAATTAACAAATTTAATGATTTGGCACCTAATACGAGTATCAAATCGGTAGACAAGTGTTCTCTTCGCCTTCTGGGTTCGCCGATACTAGATGAGTCTTTTCCGCCTTTCGTTCAAGAAAAAATTCAAAATTTTTTGAGTGCCTCTGATAGGCTACTCAAAATTAACGCCCACATGGCGTTTACCATTATAAGATGTTGTCTGTTTATTCCAAAATTCATGTACGCTTTACGTTGTAGTCCATTGTGGAAACACAATAAGCTCCTTTTGAGCTAAGACAATGTTGTAAAGCAGACCCTAGTATCGGTTTTGAATGTTGAGATAAGTGAAAAGGCGTGGTTACAAGCCTCCTTGCCTGTTAGGCTTGGAGGGCTAGGGGTCCGCCAAATTTTAAGTGTTGCTTTACCAGCTTTCTTGTCCTCCATTCATAGTACACATAAATTAGTTGAAAAAATCCTCGCACCTTCTTTAGGCCATTCCGCCGTAGATGTAGCTCATTTGAATGAGGCAACGAATGCTTGGAGGGTCGCTAGTCCAAAAACCGAGCTTCCAAAGACTTTGTCGTCGCAGAGACTGTGGGATCGGCCGATCTGCGAACTAGCACGGACATCTCTTCTAGATACGTGTTCTAGTGTCGCGGATCGCGCTCGTATCCTTGCGGTCTCTGTATGGGAGTTCGGTCTTTGGTTGCAAGCTTTGCCCTCTTTCAATACTGGTAACCTTTTAGACCCAACTGCATTTCGTCTAGCTGTCAGCTTACGCTTGGGTGCAAGGTGTTGTGAGGCCCATCGCTGTCAGTGTGGTACTGCAGTTGACCAGCTCGGTCACCACGGTCTCTCTTGCTCAAGAAGCGCTGGTCGGATTGGTCGCCACGCCAGCCTTAACGATGTCATTCGCAGGGCTTTTGCCACCGCCAATATCGCAGCCGTACTCGAACCGAGTGGGCTCGCGCGTGGTGATGGCAAAAGGCCTGACGGCATGACGCTGGTCCCATGGAAGTGTGGACGGCCCTTAGTATGGGACGCAACTTGTGTCGATACTTTGGCACCGTCACATCTTTCTGAGACTCAGAGTAGGGCTGGAGCTGCGGCCAATTCGGCGGAGCAGCACAAGCGGCGCAAATATGCTAACCTCGGTAGTGGTTACATATTTGAGCCATTTGGAGTTGAGACATTGGGTCCGTGGGGGCCGGGAGCTCATATCATTTTCAAAAGTCTTTCTGGGCGTCTGGTGGACGCGACGCGTGACCAAAATGCTGGTGTTTATTTGGCTCAACGCATAAGCATTGCCATTGAGCGTGGCAATGCAGCCAGCATGCTGGGCACGCTGCCAACTGGCAGTGGGCTTGAGCATTTGGATTATCTTTAGACCTTCAAAGGTCTGAGGATGATCCAATGCTTTTTGTGTAATAGTAGTGTAGTTTTGTTGTAGTTAATAAAGGCACTTTTGCCAGAAAAAAAAAATTGACACTCTTGTTATGTTAATATTATATTATTAACACTAGAGTACACGCGCCCACGTTTTTTACACCAGTTCAAGCGTGGCCTACTACGGTAGGCCTTTTTAAAATGGCTCTAAGTAAGTTTCTAAAGAAAAAAATGTACTAAAATACAATTCAAATGATGTAGTTTTACATTATAGTTGTCTAAAAATACACAATATTACAAACTTAAACGAATATTTAAGAAAAATATCATCTATGTGATTAGTTTTCGAAACTTTGAATTTTTACTAAATGAAATATAGTATATTTTTACATTTTGTAGCAATTAGAACTTGAACTTGAATGTGATGAAAAAAAAATCCACTTGCTGTACGTTTTGGACATTTTTTTAGCCAACGAATTTAGGACTTTCAGACGGAGTGGCCATTGACCAATCTGGTGCAATTTTGGTATGAAATCGTGATATACTAGTAATAAGATGTATTTCATAGCATTTATATTCTACATTTCAGCTGTTTTTTTTTTATTATCATTATCATTAGAATCCGTCACCTATATTTCCAATTGTGCTGTAAGAGATCGACGCGTGCGACTGATCTTAACCGACTGTAAAAAGAGTGTGTAATTCTTATGTTTTGTATTTGTCAAAGGTAACAGGCGAGGTGCGCGTGGAGACGAATTTGTAAGCCCATAGGTGGGAGTACATCAGTCGTCGCTGCGCTCCTCCACGCGCACGACGCGCGTTGCCTGCGTAATATTTTTGCTACTGTAACTTAACGGATCGCGAATAAAGCCCTAGTTTAGTGTTTTCGTATTTTTACGTTTTATTCCGACGTAATCATCATCCCAGCAGCTACATCCGCTGGTCTTCGAGCCCGATAATGTTCAGCACACCGCCGCCGCGAAAGCCGGTCATGATGACTACCCGCAGTACAAAAAAGCTGAAAGGAAAACAGGCAAAGCCACAATCGGTTGGAGAACCTTCACCACAGGAATTACCTTCGCCAAAAGTGATTGATGACAGCAAGATGGCAAAGTCATGCACAACCAGTGTGATGAGGCTTATGAAGGCGGAACTAACGGTACCTAATCCGCCACGAACGTGCGCCTCTGACGCTGACTCAAAGAAAACGTCATCATCAAAAAATGCTTCTCGTCGTCGTAAACTAGAATTAGAAGCAGCGAAGGCGAAGGCGCTCATCGAGAAGGACCTGATTGACAAACAATTAGCGGCGGACCTTGCCGACCTCGACGATGAATATAACAGTCCACCATCAGTTTTATCGAACGAAAGTCGCGGTAGTGAAATTGAAAAGTGGGTAGAGCGAAGTCAACACGAGCTGGAATTGCAGCATGCCACTATGATTGGAAACCACAACGGCATGCCGCAATCGTCAGGTCACACTGACACAGATGGTCCAGTTCAGCAGCTCGCCAGCGCACTTCAGAACTTGGTCACTTCCTCGACTCTTCAGCAAAATACTCACCTGCTCAGTCGTCTCAGCACGCCTAAAGAGCTCCCATTATACCACGGGAACCCACTGGAATGGCTGCAGTTCAAACATGCTTACCAGGATTCCACTGAAGCGTGCATGTTCACCGATAAGGAAAACCTGTGGCGGCTAAGAAAGTGTCTCCGTGGTGCAGCTCAGGAAGCAGTGTCAGCGCTGCTGATAAGTGGGACCTCGCCTGCAGCTGTGATGTCTACATTAGAGCTACAATTTGGAAACGCTGACGTCATTTTGTCCCACATTAAGACAGATATACAAAAGATAAATAATTTATCAGCTGACTACCTGCGAGAATTAGTACCATTTTCAGTCAAAATACAAAACTACGTAGCAGTGGTACGTGCCCTTGGCCGTGAAGAGTACCTACGAGGCGTCGAAGTAGCTACAGTCGTGCTATCTAAGCTACCTACTACTCTGCAATCCAAGTGGACCGACTACAGTTATCCGCTAATCACCGCAAGCTCGCCTAAGTCTAGACTGGAGATGATATCTGAATTTCTCACTGAAGAATCTGTGAAGATATCTACGTGTAGTGCCACATTAATTCAACCTACGTACAAACGTAAACAGTTTAACGAAAAAGTGAACAATGTATCAGTGCTAAATACAAATAAACAAAATGAACAAAGTGATCTAAAGTGCCGTTATTGTCGTACGCAAATTCATAAACTAACCGAGTGTAAAAAGTTTAAAAAATCGTTACGAAAGGACAGATGGGCGCACGTGAAACGTTACGGCATTTGTTACAAGTGTTTAATAACGCATCATAACCGGGAAACGTGTCCCGCTGCTGCTTGCGACGTGAACAATTGTGGTGCATCTCATCACCGCTTGTTGCACTATGAACCGCGAAAAGACAATAGTGAATCTGCGCCAGCGCAAGTGTTAGAAACTGAAAGTGTGAACCACAACATAAACATTAATAGTTCGGCGTTCCTGAAAGTACTACCTGTAAATATTCACGGACCAAATGGCATAGTAACAACCGCTGCATTACTCGACGATGGTTCTACAGTGTCCTTGATAAGCGCCTCCCTCGCTAAGCGGGTGGGGATGACCGGCCGCCGGGAACGTCTACGTGTACGTGGCGCCTGGGAAAATACTGAGCTAGTGTGCGACGCTCAGCTGACTAACCTGTCGTTGTCCGGTGCTGATAACAAACTATTTACAATTAGTGCGCGCATTGTTGATGAACTTAATTTACCTAAACAGAACTTAACTACAGTGAATGTAAACAACTATGAACACTTACGTACTGTGAGTCGTGAATTATGTACAGAGCGACTCGAACCGCAAATTTTAATCGGCCAAGATAATTATCACTTACTTTTACCTCTCGAGACGAAGATGGGTCGACCGAACCAGCCCTGTGCCACCCGGACGCCTCTGGGATGGTGCCTGCATGGAAGGGTACCTACTGACTTACCTGGCCCTGCGCGTCACTCCACGTTGTTCGTCACCAGTCAAAGAGATGATGACGCCACGAAGACCGAAAATGTCTTACGAGAGTTCCAGGAAGAAGTACGAAGGTCGTTCCCCATCGAGTCCACGGGCATCTCTTCTAAGCCCAGGCAAAACTCAGAAGATTTACGCGCTGAGAAAATTCTGGAAAAAACATTCAAAACAAAGATCAGCTGGGATGAACCTGTTTGTGACGCAATATTTGACAAATGGGTCAAATGGATAACAATATTGCAAGCGATACGTCACATAAGCCTGCCCAGGTATTATCAGGATGCAACAGCCTACGCGAGCGTGAGCGAGACGGAAGTAAAACCTGTTCCCAGTCAGCCGGCGCTCGGGCAAGCGCATCTAGCTCCGCCGTCAGCCAGCTATACATGCCTACAGCTGCATATGTTTTGCGACGCCAGCACTCAAGCGATGTCTGCCGTCGGTTATTTTCGCTGGAAAAATTATGATGATAACGTACACGTTGCGTTTATAACTAGTCGCTGTCGTGTTGCGCCTATCAAACCAGTTACCGTACCGCGCCTAGAACTACAGGCGGCACTGATGGCTGCTAGACTCGCTGAAACAATAATTAAAGAACATAGAATGAAACCGGAAAGAAAATTCTTTTGGAGTGATTCTAGTACGGTACTCAGTTGGATAAGAAATACTGTGCGTAACTATAAACAATACGTCGCGCACCGACTCGGTGAAATAGACAAGTTAACAGATATAAATGAATGGAAATATTTCAATAAAAAATTGAACGTAGCTGACGCTGCCACCAGGCCATGCGACGATAGTTCAATGCTTGAAAAGAATGGATGCACGGACCTACCTTTCTCCGCAGTGAGGAAGACCAGTGGCCTCGCAACTTTTCACTTTTGGAACCTGAAAGAAAAGAAACGAGATCAGATCCGGAATGCATAAATATTCTACTGAAAGAAAATGAAGAAATAAACTTACATGTACCTGAAGCGATGCGATTCTCTTCATGGCTGCGTTTGCTACGAGCTACTGCTATAATCCTGAAATTTATAAATAAATTTAAAAATGTACCTACTTACCATTTGATGACACCATGGAATGAGCTGAAGTACTGTTTCTGAAACAATCTCAAGCGCAAATATTTTGAAAAGGAAATAAATAGAAATTAAAAACAATAGATGTACCTAAGACAAATAAACTACTTACTCTGACGCCGATGAGTCACACGTGTTGGCGGCCGCATTAATTCTGCTCCTGGAATTTTGTCTGAAACAAAAGATTCTACAATATTAGACGGGCGCAGTCACGTGACTGAAGTGAAGCTTTGTCATCATCGTTTCACTAATGGAAACCAAGAGACGGTGGTGAACGAAGTGAAACAAATATACTGGACTATAAGATTGAAACCAGTAACTACGACTGTGACGTCTCAATGCATGTAGTGCAGAATACAGAAAATGCAAACCAAAAATACCCAGAATGGGTGCCCATTGCCATGACGGCTCATCATCAGCGTCCCTTAACCAAAAGAAGCACCTTTCAAGATCAGCCACTCGCGTCGCACGGATACCCTTTGTAAATGAGTGATGCTGACACATCACTAAGGTGGGAGAATGTAAGAGATCGACGCGTGCGACTGATCTTAACCGACTGTAAAAAGAGTGTGTAATTCTTATGTTTTGTATTTGTCAAAGGTAACAGGCGAGGTGCGCGTGGAGACGAATTTGTAAGCCCATAGGTGGGAGTACATCAGTCGTCGCTGCGCTCCTCCACGCGCATGACGCGCGTTGCCTGTGCTAATATTTTTGCTACTGTAAATTAACGGATCGCGAATAAAGCCCTAGTTTGTGTTTTCGTATTTTAAAGTTTTATTCCGAAGTAATCATCATCCCAGCAGCTACATGTGCTATATTAGATTCATAAATGATGAAAGTAGCGATAAATGTATTAAAATCATAAATTAAAACTATTATACTTATTACACTTTCTATCTACAACTAAACAATATTGAATTTGGTAGAAAAACCTAACAAACTTAAAATAAAATAATAAATTGCTGGACTAATTTTGGTACACCAATACACGCGCGGACTACTATGGTAGGCCCACAATTTTGGCGCCAAATTACACAAATGTGAGTACTCAGTACGTCATATGAGTTATTTATTTATTGACAAATTTCAAGAAGTAGGCTTGCCTGGAATTTTTACTCTCTAACCCCTAAACCTTAAAAGATATAGCAAGTAAGATGACCCTGGTCTACTATCTATAGTAAGCCACGAGTGCTCCAGTGCTAAAATTAGATGCAATATGTGTCTGTGTGGTGGTGTAATATTAGATCTAATAGTAGGTGTAATGTTTGAAGTGATGACATCTTATAAATCGATGAACGCCGGCTGCACGTACGAAAAAATGTCACGCATTAGAGATAATAAACATATATGTTTTAGTCATTTTTATATTAATGTATATGCTAAAAATATATAACTTCTGACAATCACTTGCAGTCGGTAAATATGATTATGCTATGTTGACGTATTTAGGTATACAATTATAATTAATATATGTCGTACGATACTTAGTAAGTTGGGCTTCTAGCAATTGTTTATTCCATTATTTTTTTACACCCCTCGCTCCAAAGTTATCCATACTAAGTTTATTAGTCCATACATGTGTGTGCTCTCACTCAAGAATCCAAAAGGTACAAAAGGTTTATAAATCACAAAAGTAGCTTACGCTCGGGTCGGACCGAATTAGCTTTGTTAATTGTGATCTGTTTTGTTGCGGGCCTTTAATTTATGGTGTTAATTAAAATTTTGGTGATAACATGAAAATATTTCACATTTTATGAATTACGATTACATTTGGGGCATAAATTGGAAATCGGTTATCCGGATTTTAATAAGCTTGTTCACAGCATTTCGAAATGGAGCTCTGTTATTTTACTGGTAACATTTTTTTTACTCGCTTTTGTGATAAAACTTTTTTTCTTTACAAACAGATTGAATTAGATAAGATACAAAAAACTTGAGCTATAAAATCATAAAAATAACTTACTTAATATCCTTTTCTTAATCATAGGTAATTTCACTTTCAAGTTAACTCTAACAAACTAAAAAACTAATGTGATATCAGTTTATTCAAAGAGAGCTATATTGCTAAAGAAATACAGGTATGTATATATTTCATTTAAATACCTAAGGATACAAGCGTTAAACTCGTTCCACGTTTGTGTATAAATGTTGGAGGTTGACCAGTCTAGATTGAAATATATAAGAGCTGTTCGGCTTATAAGTGATGAAACGTTAGTTTCAAAAAAACTTCATAGCCTAGAGCATCGCCGTAGGGTTGCGAGTCTGTCCATTTTTTATTTTTCAGGCGTGTTGGTGGTCAAACTCGGACTTAATTGCGTTAAAAAAAAGAGACACATGTCCGGTAGTCGATTCGAAACGGCTAATATGTATGATGAAGATTTAGTTTTACACAGAAATTAGTAGATTTGACACTGAACATTTTTAGCACTCAATTTTATAATTAAATACGTCGACGAAATAGCTATAGATACAAAATGCATGTTCTGAGTCACGCTTTGGCACTTTATTAAAGTAGGAGATTTCACCAAAACGTATTATCTCGCAGACTAGCAAAACACGTTGATATATGAGAACATAAACTTAATAGTCGACACGCGGCGGGACGAGAATACACAGGTTACTTTAAATTAGTTTGCAAAGACAATGTATAGAACTGAGTTAGTGCGCCGCACTGCGATAGTTTGGTTTCAGATTAGTATCTGCGTGTCATGCTGTCTTAGAATTTTGTTGATTTTATTCCTTTGCTTTATTGCAGCTTAAAAATTATCTAATCCGATAAATAATCGCGAGACTCAAACGAAAGACAAAAGTGTACTTACAACTTAAAAGTGTAACAATGTATAAAGTGTAACAACTGGGAAAGCTATAACAAATTTTTCAAACAACAATTTACAAACGAAAATAAAAAAACGTTAAGGTAAATGATACCAACTATGTAACGAAATTTTTTTTCTATATACATACGTGCTATTGCTTGGAAGATTAATATAATTTTTTGCTCCCGCTCAGAGAAACTTGATCAAAATGTTAGTGTACTCGTACATATTGATATCATGAACCCTAGTTGGTTCAGCATGGTCAGAAAATTAGTAAGTACTCTTCATCCTGTACAAAAAATATCACTGTTTAGATAAAATGACCCTGTTTTGGATTAGATAAAATGTTTAAACCGTTAATATGAAAATCCACATGAGTAAAAAACTGAAGTGTGTGAAGATTCACAGAGTTCCAAGTCATACATTTTTTTAAAATCCATTTATTTACCTAGAAATTTTCAGTTGAATAGAAAATAGAATCAAAAAGAATGTTTGTCCTGATGGCAACATCAATATCCATCCATCACACGTCGCAGACGAAAGAATTAAAAGATTCTGGATTCGAAACAGGGAATGCGTATTTGCTTATCTTGCTTTATTTTTATTTTCCAATAGTGATTGCGAGCACCTGGATTACGCCATTTCTCTTTTAAAATTGCATACCTTATGGCATCAATATTTCAGGTGAATTGCAGCGACGCTAGCTGAAATTATTTGTTTTTGGAAACTACGAAAACAAGAACTAAGTCTGTTAAAATTTAAACACCTGGCGTAAGCAGAAATGTTACGTATTTTGTATATTTATATGAGTGTTTTGTCAATATTGAAGTGTGTTTTGTCTAAATGTGTGAATATTTTGACATTATTTAGTTCATGATTTTAAGAGTCAAAAGATAATACAAATTATTATTAATTATTAAGTACTAATTTTATAGATTATTAGGTAAAATTTTAACAGCTTTTAACAATTATTGCTAGAAAATAGTTTTAAAAATTATTATAAATTATCTCTGAAATTGCAAAAAAAAATTCAAACATTTTCTTCATCTCCAAACACTTTTTTATGAAATAGTTGATAATTTATTTTTGCCACTATTAGCTGCTAGAAAAATCAAGTAATATTAAAGCTTAAATGATCTACCAAAGTTCAACAAGGTTAAATTCATGCTGGGAAAGGTACAGAGAGTACCTAAAACAGCCGAACGTACGAACTAATTTGGGCCACTGACGCTACCAGCACTTTTTGGGGACGGTAAATTAGATCGCCAGGGCGCGTGACTCGTTTTACAATTATCTGGAAAATGTACGCTTGTTTCGACGTACCTACGAAAAATGTATTAGGTAAGTTATTATCGTAGGCCAAGGAGGGTAGGTATAAATTATTAAGGACAAGTTACGGTGGGTATTCGTAACTACGAGTATGTTTGAAAATAGAAGACGTAGCGGCGCTCCTTTAATTTTGCTGTTTGTTTCTTTACTGAGTGCGTTGACGTTGGTTTTTTGACTGCTTATAAAAGTAGTCAATTTATTTATTAGACTTGAGAAGTAGTTCCATTTATAAAAAAAAATGTATTATGATAATAAACTGTATCTGTTTACTTTAAGACTTCTTCGAATGGTTTCTGTTACCACTAAGTATGCTAGAAACTTAACATTATTTTACTTAATCACAAAGTAAAGTGTTCAACCTATGAGCAACTACAATAATTACTCAAGTTAGAGCTATTTTTCTGTCCACAAAAAGTTTACTGTACTGTAGTCTACTTTTGAAGACAAGCTCATACACAGAGAGTGATTGGGCTATACTATGCCTATCCACAATGCTGGCTTAGTACGCGTTACTGAATTCACTTAGGTACACCAGGAGTTACTTCTGCGGTTATTTGCAGGTAGTCTTACGATGTTATTCTTCACCAAAAACTCATTGATGTAAAAATCCGTACACAAATTCCAAAGAACTCATTGCAAACGAGACGGGTATTAAACCCCTTACCGCATCCGTGTATTAAAAAAAGTTTTTTAAACAACTAATGTTGAATCAATACACATGATTTCTTTGTTTAACCGTAAGTATTTTTTGTTGCCTAAAGTAAGTGCAATCTTTCATAATTTTGGAGGTTCTATTCAGCGTGTCCGACCGTTAGAGTGCAATTAATTTGTGCTAATTTTACTATTGGAAAAATAATAAGAAAACGGTAAATAAATAAGCCCCAATTTTCAAAATATGATGCTTACATATCCTTGAATCAGAAAAAGTGGCTGTTTCAGCATTTTTCTTGTTATTTCTAACATTATTTAGATATTGCCATATTTGGCTTCGTATGCACTTTTAACAAAAAAGTTTGGGGCAAATATGGTTTCGCATACACTCAGATATTCTTTTTTTTTGCACCATTGAACTTTTTCCGCTTTTATGTTACTTCTAACCATATAATCCTATTTATGGATCTGGTTACTACCAGGCTTTAGTTTTTACGTTTTCACGTTCAGATAACGTTGACTGTTTTCCCGAGTGGACGAAATCAAGTCGACAAATTTGTCAGAACTGTTCGAAATTCCGTTCCAGTGGCGGACGCTTCATAAAGACAGAAAGACACTGCCTACCCTAGTTCTAATAATAGATCTCATAATATTTTATCAATAAACAAAATATCATAAAAAACTTAAATCTTAAATCAGCTCCACCTATCGAGTGCCGGTGGTATCATTAAGATAAAATCGATTTCGCATTCACCGATTCGCGCTGCACGAGCGCCACCCGCCCTTGCCACGGCAAAGACACAAACTATGGATCTCTTAATGTTTTGTATGTGTGCTCTCGTGGTAAGTCGTGGTCATGCGGATTTAATGTGTGTGCGTTCCTATAGCTACGTGGGCTTTGCTGACACACAATGACAAAAATCACGCACACAACTGCATGAAAAGACAGTGTCTTTTTGCTTAGCTAACACGAACAATTACGACTCGGACCGAACATTTCCGAAAGAAAGTTTGCTATGCAATGCAAATATTTTAGTAACATTGTTTCATTGAATTTTATACATTTAGATGGCCATCATTTTTTGTGGTATTATATTTCCTTTTTTTACTACTAATTTCAATAGTCAATAGTCGCCATATTGTTTGATGTGTATTGTGTTTTTGACTACGCTATCAGATATTTAGGATTTTAAAGTTGTTAATAGAGTGAAAAATGGATAATATTATCTGTGAAAGTTGTTCAGATGGTGTGTGTATTGAGAAAATAAAATATGATGCGTTTTCAAAACTATCTTTCGGTGAAAAAAAACTAGTTAGGTATCGAGATAGGTCGTGCTACACCGGATTTGCAATTAATACAAATTAAAGGTAAAGTCAGTCGTAAATTCAATAAAAAACAATATGATTCATATCATTGGCTGACAGGTTGCATACACAGTAATCGGTTATTTTGTTTCGTTTGTCTACTATTTTCAAATAATAAAACCGTCTGGAACGACATCGGTTACAAAACATCTAACAAACGCGCCGAAAGGCCACTTCGAATATCCGTAAATTGATATGTCTATAAAAGCAGTCAATCTATGGATATTTGAGCTGGCATTTGGCAATTACCTACACTATAATGTTGATAATTATCAATCGACAAGACGACGAACCAAAACCAACGTGTTTCCGGTGAGCAAAATTTTCTGCCTACCCTGTCTTAAAATTGTGTGCACGCCACTGTTCCGTTCATATACCAAACGTGGGAAATGTAGAGTTAATTTATGTCACAACGATAAAAGGAATTGTTTGAAAGGTTTTTATAAAAATGGTTTCATTTTTTAATCAATGCAAAAGAAGCCATATATGGATCAGATTAGTTCTAGCAGAAAGCATACGATGCCATATATGGCTTCGTGTTGTAACTTCTAAAATAAGCACGCAATATTTTTTTTTCTTTCGCAGGTTGTTTATCAGGATATAAAATATTATGATTTCGGGAAAAAAAAAACATCATCTCCTTCATAATTCATGCAGTTAGGGGTTAAAATTCAACCTGAAAGTATGACGAGCAGTGGTCTAGTGCTGCCACTACTCTCTATTCCTGGACAAGTAGGCCGTTAAACTTTGTAAGAAAGTTTGGAAGGATAAATATTATTGTAAGTAAAATGGAAACTTCATCGCCTATCGAATCGGGCAAGATACAGCAACCTTCATTAGGCAGCCCTCGAAAAACAAACGAGGCGGTGCCCGAACATTATTAGCGAGTAATCCGCATTTACTGAAAGACGCTGCAAATTCTGTAGAGGTGAAAAAGTGCTCAATTTACTTGGATGGCCAAGAGACAGCGGTTTAGCAGTATGGGTAAAATACATATCCAGCCTTTAGGAAAAACATGGTAACCGAAAAATTCATTTTTTACAGGAGAAGAGTTTTTATGGTAAAATCGTTTAAACAAGAGGTAACGATGAAATATTAAATTCTCATATTAGGGCGCTTACGATGTTTTTCCTGAAAAAGCTCGAATATGTACTTAATGAAAAAAACCACACTTTACTTACAGGGTGTTTTTCTGAAAGTCGAACATGTTCTAGGATGTCAGTGTACTTATGAACACGACCAAACCTTTACTATGGTACCAATCTTGAAATCGCAAAGAAAATCAGGTATATATGCTTTTCCGGAAGGTAATGTATCTACTTTTTTCGGGATATCCAAAAGTTATTGGAGATAGCTGATATTTTACGACTTTTGTGAGTTCTGCTCTACTACTGTACCAGCCTTTTTTTATAGTCCACTGCAGGACGTACAGACGGACGGCTGACGGACGTGCAGGCATACCCAAGAAGGATGATTGGGCCATTACAACCGTGCTGGCCCAGTGCGTATTGGTGGATTCACATACGCCATCAAATTTCTTCTACGGACGTATGCAGGTTTCCTCACAATGTTTTCCTTCGCCGAAAAGCCAGTGGTGTGAAAATCCGTACATAACTTTCAAAGAACTCATTAGTACGGGACCGGGATTTGTACCCACGACCTCACGATTGTAAGGCGGGTTTCACTACCACTAGACCACCACGGCTTTTTGGGCATGGTGAGTTGGATACAATGATATTTTAAAATATATTTGCCGTCAAGAACAACACTCCGTATACCGTATTCATGACGGTTTTGTTGTTATAAACTATGACTAGCAGTCACTACACAGAAAATCAAACCATACACAGAATCTAAGTACCCAGTGTATCCTATTATGAGGCAGGAAACACACTGATTATAATCCACATAGTGTGAGAAATTGAAATATTAAAATGATAGGTACCTATATTAAATTGCTTATACTTATACCTAATAATATAAATTTTAAAATCAACCCTTACTGTTTTTCAGGTAAGGTCGAGGTTTACCTGTGTTTTTGCCTTTTTATTAATGCTACGTGCTATGCGTTGGATAAGAAACGCTTGTTATGAGAAGAAATATTCAGGTACCGCTGTAAACAAGAAATTTGATGTTTTCTTTAGATCAAGCGTTTACATAGTACTGAGGTACCTTTGTAATGGATATGGTTTGCAAAAATTTGAATTATTTTTCAGGGAGGAAAAAAATAATCGGGCAAGTGCGAGTCGGATTCATGCACGAAGTGTTCGGTACCGTATGGTACGTTTTTGAAGAGAATATATAACTTTATATTCTGTAAATACTGTAAATTCTGTAATTACAAGCATCTTCCTGTTGCCGTTGTTAATTTCGAACAAAACAATCACATTTTCTTGTATGTCTTATCACGATTCCCCTTAAATATTTATTTTACATTACTTTAACTATTTATTTTTAAAATAAGATATTCAAATTGTATATGTTGTGTAAATATTTCAAGCATTAACCTGTCACCGTTATTAATTTCGGGCTAAAAACGGCTAAAAATTCAGGTATCATGTATGGAGCCCTGTTTTTTTTTTCTCTTTTTTCAGTACCTGTATGTTACTATAGCGGCAACAGGATTACGTCATCAGTGATCAACGTTCTACGAGTATAACTAGAACGGTTCATGAAATACGCAGCCTGGTGACAGTTGACGGACGGACGGACAGCGGAGACTTAGTAATAGAGTCCCTTTTTTTATCTTTTGGGTAAAAAACCCTAAAAATGAACATATCCGGAGCTACTATAAATATTAAGCATTTTGGTTTCATTTTTTTCATTTTAGGATCGAAAAGTTTTCGAGTGGAGACCGCGTGATGGCAGGCGAAATGTAGGATGTCCTCACACCTCTCACCTCACACGTTGATCCTCATCAAGACCGTAGGATCGCACTGGATGCAAGCCACTTCCAACCGGTCATATGGCTGATTGATGGACGTTTTATGCCTGTAGCGTAGTGTGTTCCATCCTTAGAATAGTAAGTAAACTATGCATTACATCGTCGGAAACGTTTGAAAATTGTTTTAGAATCGTCGATCTATATAGGTTTTATCCCTCATGGACCGGTCCTACGCAAACAAGACAATCTGAAAGTTTTTTGCTGGCCCGTCCTCTTTTGATTGAGCTAGTACCCAACCGTTTGTCACTGATAGATAACAATCCGGAATAAAGAAGCGAAAATGCTTATCAAAATATATTTTTTTAATTTTCTTCGTATTCTTTTTTTTATGTAGAAAAGTGCTACATTTGATCACTAACTCGCCTGATCGAAAGCAAAGTTGTAGCCAAAGATAGAGTATGTAGATCTAGAAGATACCTATTCACTCTTGACTTGAAGATATCTAAATTGTATTTATTGTCAGGAAACAATGACAGAGGCAGGGCATTCCAATCCCTGGCGGTCAGCATTATGAAGGAAGAAGCGAATCGCTTAGTATGAGCAGGTGGTACGTCGATTATGTAGGAATGGTATCTATGTGACTTCCAGCTTGTTCTGTTGTGAAAAAGATACTTATTTATACGATCTAGAATGGAGTTTTAATCTTTAGAACTTCTTGACTATAATATATTATTGCCTTTGATTATGTATCTGTCTGATACCGAATTCCCCGAGCAAACGGCCCTAAAATATTACATAGGTATGAAATTATGGTGCTTTTCATCGACTTGGCATTATTTTTATGGTGCTTATGCAAACAAATTTAGACAGTTTAGACTTAAAATGTACGTGCACAATGCAAAGGTCTGGGCCGTTTTCTTTGCGATTGATGTTTAAATTTTCCATCTAGACAAATACATAATCAAACATTATTGTATTGCAGTTAATTTTTTTATGTTTTTCTTATATTACAAGATAGTGAGATATTTGCTAATGTTTCAGTGTCGTTCCACGATAAGACCCGTATTAAAAGAATAATGAACTCAAAATACGAAAATTAAGTTATGGCACAGATTTTTCAGCTGAATCAATAGCTGGTGGGTGATTCTGTATGAAAATAAGCGTTCTCTTTTTATTTAAGAAATTCGCGTGAATAATATTTATTTTCAAATAACATAACTTAATCTCAGTTATTAAATTTACTATGGTTAATAACTCATATTAACATAATTTTACATTTATCGAACATTTCTCCAAACGAAATCACGGAATTAGAGAAATACTTACCGCGTTTTGTCCATAGACCATCACGCCATTGGAAAGTAAGTAAAATTTTTCAAAAACACCGGAACAGGAAACTAAGGAAACTTCTAAAAATCCATCTTAGGTAATATTACTCTACCCTGCCTACTCACACTACAGCTTCCATAATGTAGCCTAAATTCAATTCAAAATTTCCCCATAAAATAATACTTAGGTAACACGTAGAAACAATTTCCCAACTATCATAGTTTAGTATTTCATTATAAGTTTTTCATGACAAGCGATGCCCTGTAACTAAAGTACAGGGGACCTCGGCTAGTGGCACGATTAATTAACAAGGACTACCCCACTGGGGCAGCTCTCGGAATTATTCACTGTAGCTTTTATTAGAAATGAGCCACTTGGGCTCACCGGTTAAATGCGGCCGGACAGGTAAAAATGCCAATGAAAAACTCGTGTTAGAAAACATCAAAAGCTATAGAAAAAATCTGTTTTTATTTTAAACTAGCTGCTCGTCCCGGTTTGCCCGGCTACGATTGGTTAAAAATGACAAATAGTAAGGAACCTTAATTTTTATTTTTAAATAATATTGTCTAATGTACATCGGGGATACTCGTTGCTTTCTAACGGTGAAATAATTTTTCAAATCGGTTCAGTAGTTTCGGAGCCTGTTCGATGCAAAGAAACAATCAAATCTTTATAATATTGGTACTATTGGTTTATAATATTGGTAATCTGTATAATATTGGGCTTTATAGATAAAAAATGTGCAACGATACAAGAGTGAGTCGTGAAAGGTAAGTATTAAAATTTTGCAGTTTTTACTATAGATTTATTATCATAAGGATAGGTATAACATTAAATACATACTTACAATTTAAGTCCCTGCAACAAAAGTTTATATTAAGCCCTCTTATATTAGCAATACCAGCAGTAAATAAACAAGCTAACAAAGATGATGACAATGCTACTCTAGCTTAGCAATATTCGATGACTAGCGTAACTAAAATTCATTATTCATTGTTATTCATTCTGAAATAAATAATTTGCTAAAGCTATTGTAATTTATCTGTGAGCACGAATCAGAATATGGGGAAATACGTAGGTGATCTAAAATTACCAATCCAAGTCCTGGAGTTGACATCCTACGGCTGATTTGATTTTGACGATTATTCTATTGCTCGTTATCATTGTCAGTACTTAATCATTTAGATAGTCTATTGAAATTTATCAATCAACTACATACTTCGCGCAAATAGCCATAGAGTCACAATCATGCAAAAAAAGTGTCCGAGCCAAAACCCTGCCCAAGCTGCTGGCAGGCTTTTTAGTTACTCGTAAGGCGATCGCAAGCCGATAACAACGCCGCGCTATGCAAAAGTGCTCGGTAACAAGCACTAAATAGGTGACAAATGACGTCGAGATTCGAGAAAACGAATCATTGTTAATTATTTAATGTAAAATCTACGTCGGTACGTATGACGGCGCTCGGACATTTTTTTTACTACTTTCACTTAGGGACTGTGGCTCTATAGATATTTGGTCGAAGACTACATGCTGAAATACCACCATGCCGGCCAAATCTGTGTGGCTGCATCTCTACCTCTTACCCTTCTGCAAAATAATTATTAACAGTAAACCTAATTAATTTCCCCTTGTAAGCTCGCGTATTATCTAAAGGGAGTTCTCGCTTTTTTGCCCTGATTTATTTTAGGCTTTTGTTGTCGGAGGGCGTAGCACGATGATTTGCTACCTACCGTCATGGGACCTAAATCATTGAGAACACGGCGGGTAGCCCTGAATATTTATATTTTTTGGTATTTATGGTTTAAAGTTACAAAGATATACTCGTATAGTACCTGTGTAATTTTAACTACATAAAAATCGACTCGCGCATTGAGGGTTCCATACTGTTTAGGAGCCCCCCTTAAATATTTTTTTATTTTTACTTTATTACTTATTATTAATAAAGTGAATATACAACTTAATATTCTGTGAATATTTCAAGCATCTACCTTTTCCCATTATAAATATAGAGCGAAAAACGGCTAAAAATCAGGTTTGTTGTATGGGAGCCCCCCTTAATTATGATTTTTATTTTGTTTTTATTTTTTGTTATAGCGTCAACAGAAATACATAATCTGTGAAAATAACAGCTTTCTAGCTATAACGGTTCATGAGATACAGCCTGGAGAAGGACAGACAGACAGACGGGCAGTGGAGTCTCAGTAATAGGGTCCCGTTTTTACCCTTTGGGTACGGAACCCTAAAAAAGGAAACGGTTTTTTTTGTTGACACTAATTTTAGTAAAGCAACGTATCAAAAGCGGTATGCAATATTATTGTTAAACAGTACATAGAATTAGTATTTGACTTTCATTTGAAAATTATATCATCGAGTACTTTGTGTGAAAGTGTGTCTTTACCTACTTGCATATTACCAGAAAAACTGATTTATGATTATTTTTATCCAGCATACATCGATTCTCGCTGTTGAGCTTACTTCTCTTTTGATTTAGGTAATAATCTTCTGGAATGATTAAAGCTTAAAAAGAAAATAACTTCAATTATCTAAATATGGACAGAAGAACCAGCACTCCAGGAAAACAGTTTCGATAAAAAAATATACCTATTACTTCATTTAGATGAATAGTTTACAGCAGATTCTGTGAACTATTTCCAATAAGTTTATTTACTTTTTAATATAACAAAGCTATATATTTTTAAATAACTAGCTGACCGTCGTGGCTTCGCCCGGGTAGGATTGGCTAAAGAAGACAAATTGTAAGGATCCCATTTTTTTTTTTTGATAATTTTATATAACCTATGTTCACCAGGGATAGTGCTATTTTCAAACAGTGAAAAAAAAAATCGATTCAGTAGTTTCGGAGCCTATTCGATGAAAACAAACAATCAAATCTTTCCTCTTTATAATATTGGTACAGAAAACAGTGATAATTGTAATTACATATGAATAAATCCCTTAATTATCATTTATTTAAGCTCTCAACGCGCTTAACGGAAAAGCCGAACACAAAATAATTTCATGGGAGTGTTGGGACCCCTATCAAGGGACCAAATCACCGAAATAGCAGCTTATCAAGGCATTTAGAAGGACATTCTGTCACAAAACCGTTATTTTCGCTTCCATTACACATTATGTGCGTACTTGCACACAGCGGAGTCATATGGATAATGACGAGTTATTTTGTAGTGTAGTTATATTTACTTTATGCAATTGGGCTTTAGCAAGATTGAACCCCATTTATTACCTGGGAAAATCCTTTATGTATACCACCACACCTCGAATGCAGGCAGGTGGTTATATGGGAGTCCCACCGACTGGACGGTATACTCACAAAAACCCTGGGTGTTCCACCACTGCGCCTGGTGTCGGGGCTACGCCCCTTACATTCCCCCTTATTTTCTACGACTGAACATTGTTTTAGCCACAATAAAGCCTGATTTTATCGCACTGTGTTATTTATTGAATACCTTGTCAAACCTATTAACAGACTGTTAAAGTTATCGAGTTTTCCACCATGCGCTAATGGTTTGCAAATTCTCCTAACAAGGTGTTAAATCTAATCACTGGTTTAGATGTCGTGCGTTAAAAGTTTACAGGCTGTTAGATGACAGATCTTGCTCATTGTCTAAAAAACAATCAAAGAGTTTACATTACAATTGCATTTGGTTGCATTATAATCCTACAGAGTGATCTTTATTTAAAATTGGTCGCATAGCATAACATAAGACTCAAGAAACAGTTGTGTACGTGTACAAGCAATGACATCTCAAATACAAACGTTTCGATTAGGTCGTATTACAATGAGAGTGAACATAGAGTGAACTATTTGCTTAAGATAAGATTTATTAATGGTCCGTTAAATGTTCATCTTAGGACATCAAATGATCTAACAACCCTGTTATTTTTAAGACCCATTAGTTAAAGCCTCATTATTAAGAGTTACCAAATATGTTATGGTTAAATCGGGTCTAAATAATTTAATTGCATCGAAAAATTCAGTTTCATTTAATAGAGCCCGCCCACAGTAGGACATTTGGAAACAAATTCATCCGTTAGTATTGTTCACAGTATTTTCAACGTATTTTTAAACCAAAAACCGCAGCGTAATGATCCAGTTACACAACTAAAGCGAATCGGGCCTGATTGCTTCGCTTTTAATGAAAGCCTGTCCGACCCACACAAACCACAGGAATGTATTTTTTATTTCAAATATACATATCTACCATATTGTTTTATCAACTTTTTTATTTCAACCAGTCTTTCTACTAGGCTTTTGTTATTTTTTGGCTATTGTTTAGTCAATACTTGTTTTATTATACATAAAATTGGAATACAAAAAGCCAGCCATTTACCTAAACCTTTTTTTACTATGTAATCTCTTAACAAAAATTGTTTGAATATTATGTTCATAAAGCAAGTAATTAATGAATATTTTAAATTATTTTGTAAATTCATGTATCAAGTTGAATGACAATTTATGATCGTAATTAAAGGTCCAATGGGTTTGAAAACAGATTTTTCAGTTTTCATAGCTAAATATGTACATAGCTAAATATCTTAAGAGTTTTTTTTTCACATAGGTCTTGCGTTTGACTACACACTACACTTATGCTTAGCATGTAACCCAAGTTCGCCTACCATTGACGATATACAGGAAAGTACTAGAAACTAATAAACAGAAATACAAAATAGCGACAGTACAAAAATTAAATAAATTAGGGACACATTAATTGTAATTGTTTATCTGTGTCACACTTATTGACAGAGCGCAATATTAAAACGAACTCCAAACAAACTTTTCCAATTAGATCAAAGTTTCAATTTGTAAGAAATACTCTGAACAAAGTTTGTTTCGGAACGAGAATATACTAATGCAAGGATGAGCTGCAGTACGGGACCGAAATGGTCGAAACTAAATTCGTAGAGCTAGTTCTCTCGGCACTCTCTTCCTTCATAGTAAGTAAGCAGCTGAGTAAATGTAGTGCATGTTATACTTAAGTTGTTACTGGAAGTAATATATAGTTTTGATAGTTTGAAGTTCCTTTGCGTAAGTAAGTTTATTGAAGTTTTAGTTTTCAGAATACTTAACTAATACGATAAGAAAAAAAACAAAACGTTCTTAGAGCTCGAAGCTTTAAATTTGTCTTGAAATCAAAGACTTTTATCTATACACTTATACTCGCACCTCTATAAATATATCAAATCTGCAAAACATCAGCACATAGCAAAATTAGATGTATTGAAATATTCTTTGGCCCGTAAGTTTCTACATGTGACAAACACTATCTTTAGCCATTTAATTAATTGACTGTACACATTCCATCAAAATCAGTGTGATCTTGCTTCTGACACGACTTAACTGTTCAGAAATAAAGATTTACAATGCGACGAGTCCTCCAAGACACGACAGCGCTGAATATCTGACCGTACCGAATGTGTCTATTTCTTACAGTTTCTCCGAGAAAAAAAACAGTATACGTCAAATCCAGAAAAAGACAATTAGGATCGAAGAAGACATTTATTTTTTATTCCCATAAACGTTTCTGTAAACAAAATTATCGGTTCCACGATTTCGTCGGTGTCGGAATATTTGTAGAGCAAATTGAATTAAAGCCCGAGATTGTTTAACTTGGTTCGCAAATATTTACTACTTTAATGTTGATTTATTGACAACTTGCTGCTGAAACCGATCCGATGTAAGGTGTGGTAAGGTTTCGAGGCAATTTACTTACTATGTGTTAGCATCAGTAAATTTAATTATAAGGCCAAACAATTGAAAATTAAATTACATTAGATCATCATTATGAGCAACCCTTTCTCAATTACTGTATTCAGTTACACCGTTTCAGATCTGACGAAATTTCCTTATTTTTATTTCGGTCCAGACTTGAAATCATTTCAAACTACATACGATACTGCTTAGGTACGTTAAAAACATCAATATATCTTTATAAACCTTTATAAGTATATATCTTTAAAAAACATATTACATCGAAATGGTTATTTACATTATTTTTTTTTTAATTTAAATTATTGACCCACAGACTCCAGGTCTGTGCCCTTTGTTGAGTAGTTACATTTTAAAGAATTCGACTGTACTATAGAGAGAGGTTAGTTTAAATCTTAGTCTCAGTTAGTAGGTAGTTTCAGTGCTTTGCGTGAATGCCGCGAGCAAACCGGCGACCCGCATGCAGCACCCGATCACGAGTGTGACGCATGTGCCAGCCATCGCTCTCCTCGACCATATTTGAGGGAAGAGAACGACCCGACACACGACGCCGCCGCAAGAAGCAGCCTTCGATGGCGAGCATGAATGCTCAGGGCATGTTATTTACATTTAGCATAAAAAACTATGAACGCATTTAGTCACAGCCTTAATAGTTCCATTTTCTTTATAGAAGTAATCATCTTATTTATCTATTTTAGATCAATGCGAGTCTCCCTGTAATGACACAAAAAGCCACTGATTGTGTCATCTACTTTTCAAGCTCTTGGAGAAATAAAGTACCTACAATTATGTAATCTGAATTTAATTCAAGAGTATGTCTTATACCATTAAGTAAATGGTTTAGATACAAAGCCTCAGGCAAGCCCAAAATATTGAATTATTTCGCCCAGAATTTAACTAAGCAGCAGTAATACAAATAAAAGGTTCTTTGGGCGCATTATAGCTTTTTTATGACTTGTTCAATCCTTCGTAAAAATGCTTTTAGAGTAATAAGGCTTAGAATTCTTGATCTTGAGACAGTATTTGAAAAGTCATAATCGAAGTAAAGAGGCCCTTGTTGCTAACGAAAAGATAAAAGTGCTTTTAATTTAATATTTTATGACGTAGTAGCGTAATTGTTGTTCCGTGAACTGTTTTTCCTTATTTAGGTAAATGTATGCTAATTCATTTCTCTATTACTTACCTATTTCAAGATTCTAATTATCTACGTGTAATTAATTGTAATGTTTGAAATCATAGTGAATCATTAGGTCTTACAAGTACCTCTGGTGTTTATTTGGCACAACACATAAGCATTGCCATTCAGCGTGGCAATGCAGCCAGCATGCTGGGCACGCTGCCAACTGGCAGTGGGCTTGAGCATTTGGATTATCTTTAGACCTTCAAGGGTCTGTGGATGATCCAATGCTTTTTATGTAGTAGTAGTAGTGTAGGTAGTTTTCGCATATAAAGTAGTGTTGTATTTTGTTGTAGTACATCTTGTACATTTTCACATAACATTTACAGATCTCTTTGGACTTCTAGTCTCGCAACCCACATTTGGTCTCCGTGATAATAGTCCACCAAAAACAGAATCAATTTTACAAAGAAATAAGTGTCGTGCTCAGCAGTGAGATAAATTTATGGCAAGTGTAATGGGTTCATCAGAATCACTAAAAATACCTCTGAAACACTTGAATGTAAAGTTCACACACGTAATGGTAGCTGGCTGCCAAAATACACATGTCCAAGTAAATTCCAGCGACGAAACGCTGCACATTCTGTTGGTATTAATAAAGCAATTTCAATTCATACACGCCTCACCCATTATGGCATGGCGAAGAGTAATACTCCGGTTTACGGCCCGCGCTGGCCTCGGCGCCTCACACGCAATTTACGGCACATGTTTTCATATCATCTGGTAGGCAGACATGGTTTTACTTTCAATTAGAACGGCAATTTATAAATTGCAAAGAACTTGAAAAATAAATGTATTTGCACATTTAGGTTAGTAGGTATATATGTACATTTTGTATGGGCCTTATTTTTAACCTACTGCTGATATAGGCCTACCCATAAAGGATGATTGATCGTATGTGGATACACCAACCCATGCGTGTTCGTTTTCAAAAGACATTTGATAGTGTATGTAGACTATCGAATGTCTTTTACGGACTATGCAGGTTGGGTCACCATGTTTTTTTGCAAAAGCTTGTAAAAAAATTGTACATACAATACACGTGGTAGTACGTGGGCTCTCTCCCGCCGCAATTAGCGCCCGGGTGCATCCGGCCCGGCTTGAGGGCATCTTTGAGAGTGGTAGGCAGAAAAAACTACAGTTGATTTTGTTAGATATGTAAACTTTTATTTCATTGGAACTTTTCAGTTGTGATTTGTCAAATAGACGACAAATGATGTCGCCAATATTATTAGCACCAAGACACAGGAAAGTCGATGTCACTAAATTGCAAACATTGGGTAGACGCTAGTTCTATTCGAAAGCATTGTCATTGCGATTTTTTAAAGAATTACTTACCTAAAGCAATCATAAAAAAACAATTATTTATTATTACATTTTCTAAAGCAAAGTCGCTATTTCTGTGTATTTGTCGTCCCGTCTGTGTATTCGCTTAAATCAAGTTAGCTATGCACATTTTTATCCCAAATGTTTGTCTAAAAATATATTTGATAAATTGAAATGGAAAAGGAAAACTGTTTAATAAAACCACTGAAAAGTATCTTATTAACCAAGAATAGTATCTATTTTGATTGTAGTTTTGGAACAAGGAATACCTGAAAAAAAGTGCATAAGTAGTTGTGCGTAGTTGTGCCATTAGGAATACGTATTTTGGATGTCCAACTAGTTGTTCGAAAGCAGTTGGTCCACGAGGAATTTGTATGGAGGTTTCACTATATATTAGGGTGTTTCAACGATTTACAGCTATAACAAACGTACCTGGGCGAAACCGAGGCTAGCCTTTAGTCAGTCAACACAGTTGTCAATTTTGGTAGCTATGTTTGAAACGCCGCATCAACTGTTATTTTCATAATTTAATATATCTTTATTTACAACCACAATTAAAGATAAACACAAAAATAAAAACTTAAATAACCTATCTAAACTAAAATAACTAATCCAAACCTAAATAAAACTATCTAAACTAAAATATCCTATCTAAACTAAATTATGCTATCTAAACTAAATTATCTTATATCTAAAGTACACTAATTTAAAAAAAATTAGAGTCTGTTTAAACCTATAAAATGTTTAAACAGTCTCTAATCTCAGGCAACGTGCCTAAAATGCTGGCCGCATTGCCTCGCTGAATTGCGAGGCTGACTTTCTGACCAAAATACAGGCCAGCATTCTGGTCACGTGTGCTTTCTTTTAATCTCCCCGACAAATCTTTGAAAATCTCTAGAGCACCCGGCCCCCACGGTCCAAGTGTCTCTACCCCAAATGGCACAAATGAATATCCTCTATCGAGAGATGAATATTTGCGCCGTTTGAGGAATTCTGCCGCAATAGCCGCACCGCTAGGCTGCCTTGATGTCTCTAGAAGATGTGACGGTGCCAGTGTATCGACACACGTAGCATCCCACACCAAGGGCCGTCCCATCTTCCAGGGAATCAAGGTCATTCCATCGGGCCTTTTTCCATCGTCTCGTAGCAGACCTGTTGGTTCCAGCGTGGCTGCCACGTTTACGCTACCAAAGGCCCGACGGATGATATCGTTTAAAGCGCTATGGCGAGCAATACGGCCGGCACTCCTGCTGCAAGACAAACCGTGGTGACCGAGGCTGTCCACATTTTCTCCACAGACGCACCTGTGTGGGAAAAATCATCGCGATTGTGATCTCATCACAATCGCGATGATTTTACTAGCTAGACTACTAGCTAACTAGATGGAAATAATTATATTAAAATATCTTTGTGTATTAATGAAGACATAAGAAACTGAAAATAAAAAAATTTCAATCTAAACATGGCCATAAAATGGACTTTCATCTTTCATCAATGGATGATCAATTTTACACGCCAAACTCACTCGGTTTTTCTCCTGCAAAAGAATCCCAGTCCGTCACCGAGCAAACCGCAGATAAACTAAAAGGTTAAACTTTTCAAGATCACTTCAAAATCAAACGGGTCCTTATCTTGGATTTTGGCTATCGTATTCAAGAGAGGTAAAACGCTTTGAAAGTGGTCTGTTGTTCTGAAAATCGCTCACGGCTAGAGACCTTTTTTATGGTTGAACCGCCCGGATAAGTTCTATTCACTTGAGGAGCGGCTCTATTCCGGTGCGATTTCAGAATGCTTTGACGGATACTTTTGATGTTTGAGAATTTTAACCACTTCAAGCTAGAAAGTGATTGTCAATGAAATGTGGCAAGCGATCTTAGTTCTGCGCAACGCTTGGTTAACTCATTTGCAACTGAATTGCTCTGAGTAGCTCTTCACTTCTGGATGAGACTAACGCAAGATAAGGAAGAGCAACGAAAGACGGATATGGCTTGTGCATTGTTGTGGGCTAAACCAAGCTGTCAATGATGATGATCTGGGTAGCTTCATAAGACAGCAAAGATCTTTAAATTAACTGTTAAAGGTAGATATGTTTTTTGGCATTCTTAAAAGATGAGATACTGTTAGATGAATAAAAATATGTTGCTTACTTATTTGGGATGCTCAATAAGACTAGATACAAGTAGCGATAAGATACAAGTAGCGATTCTAGATTTTATATTTCTATATTACGTCGGTTTCTTTATTTCAAATGAAATATGAATCTAACTCTGAAAAATATATTTTTGTTAATCTTTACATTATCAAAAATCATTTTTTTAATTTAATTACATAAACTCATAAAAACCTGAAATAAAAAAAATCTAATGGTACGCATAGCGTCACTGGAAATATGAATTACTGTAGGGAAAAATTACAACTTTTCAAGATACCTACCCTCCTAAGAATATTTTTAAAGTACCTATACACCTATCTACAAGAAAAGTCGTTTTTTTTTACCAACAAGAACCAAAGAAATCTGTTACTTTATGTAATAAAAATCCCGGACTCTTATTTTTATTTACCCTAGCCTCTTCCTCTCCCTCCTTCCTTTCGCCATTGCTCTGTTACTACTTTTCTGTTCTTTAATCGTTTATATCTATTATCTTTGGTACAGTGTTCTTTATTTGAGATTAGTGTGTACGACAAGCTTAGACACAGATCTAGAATAAGAATCATTTCAATTAGAACAAAAGATGTGGGTGCCTTTTCCGAGCACAAGCCGTAGGACTGAGTATTCTCGTCGTGTTTTGACGTAAGCCTCCAAGATGGCCCGAGAAATAATCTGTTGAGCGGAATGGCCGATTCTTTTTCGGTCTACGTCTGAATTAAAGGCTATTTATTTTGTCGCCCGTTCCGAAGGCGACGTGGCCAATAAATATGCAGTAAGGACATAATTTAGCTGCTACGAGGATGAGGTTAAAAAAGGTGTGGTTTTTTAAGCAATCGCACTTTGTTTAATCTTGCCAGCAACTTTGTGCTCGAAGATATGTAAACTGGAAGATATTTTTGCACTAATAACAGCCATTAATTCATTCAAATTGTGAAATAAATTTTATATTCAAAACTGAGTAGCTTGTCATCTTGAGATTTGTAAGAATTTTTATTTATGTAAAACGTTAGAAAACTCTTAGATACAATTGGGTAATACAAAAACAAGAACTTTTATTTGAAAATTATCGAATTTATTTTTAAAATGAGACAGAATTTTCTCATTTTCTGTTTCGAGAATTCCATACTGTTTACCTACGTTGTGTTTACTGAGACATTTGGCCGATAAAGTGTTTATTATCCCAACATCTGTTTTGTCTATTAAGTAAGAGGAACCGCGAGAAATTTAATTTAGATCGCGGTTGGTTGCTCGCAAGCTCCGCGACCGGCTGTAGGGCGAACTTAATGTTTATTGGTTATTTCTGGCCTCGATTCTATTAGAATTTGAATTTAGCAGTTTTCAATTTATTTTGTCGAGTAACTTTTGAAAATAATATTTTATTAAATCTATTAATCTAATCGACAGAATATAACATAAACGACTTAATGACTTTTATGTTACAAGTCGGAAAATGCTAGTGAGAAGTGAGAACATGTCAAGCTTGCGGCGATATATTTTGCACTTGACTACCACAGCGAGAGGGGCTAACTAACAGGATGTGGGGTGGCAAGAAATCATACAAGTCACGTAGTTCATACCACAGTTTCGCTGGGATAAGAACGCCCAAGCGGAAAGGCTCTACGTAAAAATAAGATTTTAAATCATTAAAAATCACAACATCAAGATCTCTAAGCCCTAATTGATTACAGTATGAAACTTTGTTTTTCACAATCCCAGTCATCATCATAACCATACAAGTGTTGAATCGCGACACGTCCACTGCTAAGCACCTAATATCCTAATATTTTGAATCCCCAAATCCATTTTAAAAATTCCCTTTCCAACATTTCATAAATCAGGTACCAACGAAGCGACGAAACGCAATGCACCGAAACTATTAGAACGTTTCTAACTTAGGCTAAGATAAAAACTAACACTAACATTTTTCTTCAATAGTCTTGAATTAACAAAATGTAAAATTATATATAACAAAGGGCACAGACCCTAGAGTCTGTGGAGTAATAATGTAAATAAAAAAAAAACGAAGTGACAACCAAACATGCGATTTTCCACACTATGCTCATGTCACTAAAACAAGCACGAGCGTCGCGAAGTGTTTATACAACATCAATATTCAGAGCTGGTAGAAAAATCTGCCTCCGTCGGGTAGCAAGGAGCTTAGCTGTTCGGTTCCTGGCGTATGTTTATGCTGCTAGGGGCACGCTTCACTGGTTCTCGCGACGACAAAATGCACTCACGTCGCAGACTCGCCCGCCCCGCGTGCACTCAGCTACGAATGCACTAATATTGATCACAGGATCAATCTGTACCCTGCTTTATATTTTAAGGCTGCATCTTTAAACGAGGTCGCGGAGACGGCGACCGTATTTTTATATTTGGCACGGTTCACTGGGCTATGGTGATCTTTGGGAATGGGTTGGAGATGTTTAATAGTACCTAAAGGATACACCTAACGTTTAGGAAGTATTCTGAATGTGATAGGTTCTAAAGACTTTACTGTAATTTTGTTTTAAAATTGATGTCCATTATCCCAAAATAATTCTTTTAGGTACATTCTAATCGTTAAATTTTGATGAAAAAACACAAATACCTATAGAATTTCTCGACTTACTTCTTTTTTTATTTGCTAACTATTTTTGCGATTTGTTGGCGTCTAATGTTGTAATATGCATTTATTTTCTTGGTCTTTTTATTATCCAAGAAGACATGTTTACAAATAGTAGTTTAGTTTTCTTTAACAACGAAAATTATAGTGCAAAATTCTGTACTTTTAGATACGTCAGCTTTGTAAGATCCAGCACGAGAATCTTGTAAGATACGTATCAACGGACAATATAAAAAATATGTGTAATTTAACCTCTTGGTAGAGCTCTTTTCTTTAACGAATCCTATTCAATTTTAACTTAGCTTTCACTAAACGCTATTGTTACCGCGCTCAACAAAGACCATTTTCGCGCTAAGCAATTAAATCTTCAGAGATAAACAGACGCCTATATAAAACTATTGATTGCAATTACCAAGAACATGTCTTTGAAGATGCGTAGCTATTTCAACGCAGAATTGAAATCATTTCCAAGTAAGCTGACGAAACTCACGAAGATCACGAAGCTTAGATCACATCGAGCGTATTTCAGGAGGATCATTACTCGTATTTTAAGGGTCGTTATTTGTCGCGGCGCGTCGAAGGAGTACATTTGAATCGTTGCTCGGTACGTGAGCACTTATCCTAAATTAGTAGGGCTTCTGACGTAGGTCGTATATTAAGTAGATGGTTCGTGTATTTACTCGTATTATCTACAGAATCAAAATTGATTTTGGTAGAGAGAAGAAAATTTTTGTTATCATAATTTCACAAATGTTTTGGAGTAAATCCTGGCAAGCTGTAGTTAGGATCCGATTGTAGTACCTACATAAAAACCAACAATCACTAGAAGAGTCAGCTTTGTTGCTCGCAGTTCTTGTACTACTCAATACCTAGAGTATAGAGTTAGAGAATAGAATTAGAACTAGAACAACCAACAAACTAATAAAAATATTTTTTCCCAAAAACTAGTAGCAAAAATAATTCAAAGTATCAAAAATATTGGAACCCTAAGCTCTACCAAAATTTATAAAAGCAACTTGCACCTTGCACCAAGCACGTGGCCTTCAATTTTAGCTGATTTAGGCTAATTCTGTCATAAAATAAATAAATGACCCAGTTTTACGTCCAGTATGATTAAAATAGTATTTTTTCTGCACGCACTCTCTACGGGCATTATCATCTTCGGTTTTCAGGCGGTTACATGCTATGACGCAAAATTCGAACAACTAAATTTATGATTATTTTTAAAATCCTCATTATTTAAAAAAAAACTACCTCTCTCTTTGCATTTTGTATAACTTGGGTTGGAATTTGATATCATAGTAGGTATATATCAAGAAGAAGAAAAAAGAAGAGTAACGCCCTGGTAACGCCTCTGGTGATGTAGTAGGTAGTTCATAGGCTATGGTGACCATGTTGTTGTATAAAAAATGTTTTTTGAGTAACGGGTAATTTTGTTATAATTATATTTTTTATTATAATGTAGTTACTACAAAGTTTTTAACAAAATTCCAATGCACATTTTTCAAGAAACAAGACAGATAAAAAGGAAAGAAATCGAAGCGCTTTTCCATCAATGCCCTATTTTTGTCCGAACAAAAGTCTTTAGCGTCCAAGCTCGTCTAGTGTAAGCTTTCGAACCTTTCGAAATAAAACACAAGAACAGTTTTGCTATACAATACTATATTCTGCTCCCCTAATGCTGCATTTAGACGAAAAGTACGTCTGGAATCTTTGACTATTTTTTTAAGGATATGGTAGAGTTACTACACCTTCATAAAAGTATGAGTACTTGCACAAATAAATAAAGTGCTATTTAAAAACAAACACAAATAAGTAATTTATATTCATAGTTAGTTAAGGTAATATGTCCATTATTCACACTCAATTAAACTATATTGATCTCCGTGTACTATGTCGTGTGCAGTAATAAAGTTGGTTATAATTAACTGCGCTAAGATAACTATCAAATCAACTAATACTAAAACTTTGTTCAACATCTGTTGTTGCTGCAATGTTTATATCTGTTATCATACACAAATGCAAACTACAAGCCACAAATTATATGTACTAATGGGCCCTGATTTTTGTCAACCATCCAGTGCAAGTACCTCGGCAATAAAAAAACTGTAGGTAAGCCAAATCCCCATCTAAATAACCTAAGTCTCAAAGGATTTGTCTCTCTTTAATGAACGACAACTAATTGTGCTCAACAATTTATTTTTTTCATCCGGAAAAAGCTCCTTAATTGATATTTACTGTCGCCTCGTAAAACCTTTTTGCGAAATTAAAACAAATATTTGAAATGTTTTTAACTTTCTTTTACGGAAAAAGAGCTGTGTCAAAACATTAAAATAATCAACGACTGCCCCAACTCATTTTTCCTTTGTCCCACAGATTTTGTCGAAGTAGACGGTATCATTAAATCTTTGAAATGTGATAGTGCCCCTGGAATAGACTCATTTTCCTCCAGGTTAATTAAAAGCATTAAAAACTCCATACTCGCACCACTAGTACACATTTGCAACTTGAGCATAGCAACTGGCACATTTCCGGAATCTTGGAAAACGGCTATAGTATCTCCTATACACAAGGGTGGCGCTAAAAACGTTCTGGATAATTACCGTCCGATATCACTTCTTTGCATATTATCCAAAATACTCGAAAAAGTCGTAAATAAACGCCTCGTTGACTTCCTTGAAAAACAAGGGATGCTATCGGGAAACCAATTTGGCTTCAGACGAGGAAAATCTACACAAGATGCTGTAGAGCTTCTAACGAAAATAGTGACGAAGCACTTGGACAAGGGAAACAGAAGCCTGGGAGTTTTTCTCGATCTAGCCCGCGCCTTCGACACTATTTCAATTCCCATTCTCCTGAAAAAACTCGAATGTTTAGGAATGCGTGGAAAGGCCCTTGACTGGTTTAAAAGTTATTTGACTAATAGGAGGCAGAGAGTCAAAATCGGAGAACACCTCAGCGAGGAAATTGAGATCTCTTTTGGAGTGCCCCAAGGCGGAATTCTATCTCCAACGCTATTTATAATCTACATGAATGATTTGCTAAAAAAAGATATTCCAAATGCAACTCTTATCTGCTATGCTGATGACACAGTAGCAATATTTCACGGTAGCAACTGGAAAGACGTAGTAACAGCAACTCAACGTGGAATGGCGATTATCCATAATTGGCTAAGCGGCAACTTACTCACTCTCAACGTCACAAAAACTAACTTCATTGGGTTTCACATAACCCGAACCACTGAACCCAAATTCGAACACATCACAATCCACTCTGACAACTGCCCGTCCTCGACTATTAACTCTCCTAAAAACAAAGCCAAGTGCCTTTGTAATCACATCAGCAGGGCAAAATGTACAAAATATCTGGGAGTACAAATAGATCAAAGACTATCATTTGAACAGCACATCTCATTTCTATCAAAAAGAGTACGGAAAATCATCCACGTCATGAAGGCACTCAGGCAAACTGCCTCTATGGAAGTAAAGAGATTGGTATACATCTCTCTTTGCGAATCGCTAATACAGTACTGTATCGGAGTTTGGGGAGGCGCTGCAGGGAGCAACCTTATCGCTGCAGAGAGGGCGCAGCGGGCAGTCTTAAAAATTATGTTGGGCAAACCTCGGCGGTTCTCAACTGAAGATCTTTTCCACGAAGCCAAGGTACTTACAGTCCGTCAACTTTTTATTTTGAAAGCTATAGATAACACACACTCGTCAGACATGCCGCAACCTAGAAGGAAAACTCGTACTCCAGTAATCTCCCTACCGAAAGTCAAGACTGTGTTCGCATGCCGCTTACCACCCTACATACATGTGTTCACGTATAATAATGTATGCAAACACTGCGATCTAAAAGAAACTTCACACAGGAAAGCTGGAGGTAAAGTAAAATCCTGGCTTCTATCTCTCAATTACAAATCGACTGAGGAACTGGTCAGAGTTTATGACACCGATATCTAACACGCCCGGTGCTATCCCACACATGTAAGCCCTACATTCACACACACACACACACTCATACTCACACACAAGAGTAGCGCTGCAAACCTTGACTCTCAAGAGATCTCGTGTATTGCAGCGTTACTCCCACACACACACACACATACTCACACATACTCACACATAGGAGTAACGCTGCAAACCTTGACTCTCAAGAGATCTCGTGTATTGCAGCGTTACTCCAACATACATACCCATTTGTGATATTGGTTGTAAGCTTATAGGTTTAATGCCTAAGGGCAGATGGCGACCCGTGGATTGAATGCTTCTTGAATTTTTGAAAGATTTTAAGTATTATTATTATTATTATTATTATTTTTTTTTTTTATGTACCTATTCTAAATTTTAGTTACCTTATTTTAGCAATAATCTCACGAACTTTAATATAATATAGTTGTCTACCATATATTATCATAATGTTATCTTATCTAATTTATTTTATTATTGTATCCAAAACGGTTCACTATAATTACACTATATACCTAACTATCTACTGTAAACGAGAGCGCGCACAAACTGTACTCCGGCAATTCTAAACTTCATGGGTTACCAAAATACAGGCCTAGCCGAGTTTGGAACCCACTGTAAAGTGTAAAACTCTTGTCTTTAATATACTTTATGGCATATCTTCCAACAGCAATTGTAAAAATTTTTTTTGGTCAAATAAATATATTATCTTATCTTATCTTATCAAACAGTCGTTTAGGATTATTTATTCAGAAGCTTTCATGCTAGGAGTCGTTTGTTCTTTCGCTTTTGGTCTGTAGTTGTTAAGACGAGTCATACTATGTTTCCTTGTTGTCTGTAAAACTAATTTGGATGCAACAGAATACCGTGGACTTGCGCAAATTGTAGGGTAGGCATTGTGCATGCCAATAAATGTGAAGTATTGATACTACAAGTATTCTAAGTAAGGCTATGTTAGTTTTACTTATTTTCATCTTAATATTTTCTATTTCTGTCATTATTTTTCCTACGTACCAAAAAAATGCTTTTTATATAAAAATAGATCTTTTTAAAATTTTGTAAATATTCAAGTAGTCAAAGTAATCAATAAATATTTTGAGAGTATCACATTTTTTTATTTAAGTATTAAATTAACTTACATTCATTATGTATACACTATAATGTAAGCAATCTACCATTTTGTTTTAAAATGATTGGTAAAAATTACAAATTACGGTAGGCAGATTAATAAAGGCAGACACTTATTGATAGGAATAAAAAGACGTAAAACGGGTTGCATTGAAATTGAAATAATTCAGCATTTGTCGCTTAATTAAAAATGAAAGAGCTACGAGACTCCACACAACCACGGGCAAAAACCAACTTTGCGTTTAATTAAAACTCGCAGAAATTTATTTGCTTATTTAGTAATGGAAATGGCATAAAGGATGCGAAAAAGACAACTGATTATTAACTAGGTAAGAAACTTAACTCAAAAGCCCAGTTTTTTAGACAAGCATAAGTAGGCACATTTTTAAAATAACTGTAAAAATATATTATTTTTAGAATTCAATAAAATATTTCTTTTAAATCAAATTCCAACAAAGAATTCTCAGGAGTTATTATTCGACTTTTTGAACTTTATCAAACATGCTTTACATGTAGTTGGTATAATCTATTTGGATATTATATTTCTTTGCCGTTACCTTTCTCGTTACTCGTTAATCTAACTTGTACTTAAATCATAGATTCTGCAATATTCTCCCCTCTTTCAACCGATTTCTAGAATAGAAGAGGTAACTGTGAGAGAAATCAACTTACTTAACAACTGCATATTTTTATTATAAATTGGCCAAGTGCGAGTCGGATTTACAAAGGGTTTCCCACCATTATCTATACGACGGCAAGAAATCCCGTCTGTTGAATGGGAGCCCCCCTTTTATTTAATTTATTCTGCTTTAGTATTCATTGTCATAGCTGGAACAGAAATAAACTATTATATGTGAAAATTTCAACTGGCTAGCTATCACGGTTCATGAGGTCTGGTGTCAGTCAGTCAGTCAGTCAGTCCAGTTTTTACTCTTTGGGTAAAGAACCCTAAAACCATATTTCTAGTAAATAGCGCTTTCGACATTACACATGTATTTAGGGTTCCGTACCCAAAGAGTAAAAACGGGACCCTATTGCCTACCAAATTCAAAATTTTCTATTATTCATTTCATTACTAGCAAAGTATGCTTCCCTGTTTTCAAAGTTACCATATACAGACGAAGTTCCTGCAAAGCCTAATTACTTTTCTTGGCAGAATCATAAAGGTGAATAATTCATTTACCGGTATTCTATGTACCATGTGGGGACCATGGATGTGTAAAAAACGACCGATGCCGACTGTAAAGTCACTTTTCGTCGAAAAATAAATATCTATGTATAATAAGCGCCACACAAACGAGACGCCAGGGCACACCTGCCAGCCAACCTCATGCCTCCCGCGCGCTCCCTACGCATTGTGCACACATGCGTAATAATTAGCGAATCACGGCGAAGTGCGGCTAACTTCTCATCCGCCGATTTGTATGGCGCTTAGCTAGCACATTATTTCCGCGGGCTTCAGTGTAGATATGTACACACCGACTGCACAGAATAAAATTATCTATTCCTATTACTATGTATAGATTGTAGGTTTGTTAGTTTTTGATGGCAAAAAGAGTAGATTTTTCAATTTATTATACCTATTTTAGAAAACCAAATTATGTGTAATTTGAAGAGTAGGTAGTTAAAGTGTTACCAGTATGTAGAATGTAGTCAAACGCTAACGTATATGAAATAAAAAGTCAAGTTTTACCTATGGTTAATTAATTAGTAAGTAGTTTATATGTATGTGAGCTGTGCAGATACAATTTTTCAAAACTTCTTGGTTTCAAATGTTCATCTGTATAAAATATCTCTATTTCTATTCATTATTACATCTATGACCATGAGGGGACAGTCTCAGGAGAACGACAGAAGCGCCTTTCCTCAACTCGGTTATAATTTAATTGCCATTACCTGGGCGAATTGCTGTAAATAATAATAGCTTGCTCAAAGATGATGAAGGGTGAACTTTGTTGGGTAATATACTCGTATCTATACATCTCTCTATACAGCTATACATGCCATTCAGCGTGACAATGCAGCCAGCATGCTGGGCACGCTGCCAATTGGCAGTGGGCTTGAGCATTTCGATTATCTTTAGACCTTCAAAAGTCTGTGGATGATCTAATGCTTTTAATGTAGTAGTAGTGTAGTTATGCTTCAGTTAATAAAGGCACTTTTGCCCGATAAAAAAAATACATGTATACTCTATACATATAAATAAAATTGGAGTGTCTGTTTGTAATATTGAAATAAGCGTTTTCAACTACATGTATATAACATGTAGGTATATATATGGTAAAATACATAAAAAAAATCAATTTTTGTCTGTGTGTCTGTTTGTTCCGGCTAATCTCTGAAATGTCTGGACCGATTTTGACGGGACTTTTATTGGCAGGTAGCTGATGTAATAAGGAGTAACTTAGGCTACGTTTATTTTAGAGAAATTATTTTTATATAGGGCTAACGCGGGTAACACCGCGGGGCGCAGCTAGTTAGTAATAAATGTTATGTGACTAGTAGTTTGCCCACAGTAGACGCCGCGACACATTTCTTAAGCTGAATTGTCATAATCCTATATCTCGACTCGCTCTTGACCTATATTATTTGGTTCATACTCGCAAATCTTGATAAGATTTAGATACTAAAAATATCGCTAAATATAGGTATTATCGAAATTGGCTGATTCATAACGCGACAAAATTTCCCCCTTTTTGAGGGAAATACCTTCTAACCAATTAAAAATCGCCAACGACAATAATTGCATTAATATATAAAACCTGTGCACCAAGTTTCGTTGCGTTTCCTTTCAAAAATGCGACCTGTAGGCGAAAACCTACATCAGGACAGACAGAGACTACAAAATCGCCGTGTTAAAACGAATACTTTCAATCCGCTTCAGTAAACAAATAATGAATAAGCATTTCAAACACTAATTGTTAAGGTGTGAAGAAATTTATCAGGGTTGATGACTTTGTTGTATTTAAGTACTTAGTAGGACTGTGAGTTTAGTATATTCTTATTGACTACGTTTTTTTGAACTATTTTTTGTTTAAATTGTAAAAGTGGCAAAAGGTCATTTACAATAGTAAATTCTTACTTAAATACATGCTAAGTAACTGAAAATTATCACAAGATGCATCTGAATATTTTATCATCCAACTATCATCAACTATTCCAATTAACACAAAAATTTAATTTAATCTAGTCAAATCCGTATGTTAGCGTTTATTTCCGCTAGTTTAGTTTTTCAATTCTATTGACTTACAAAATAGTCTCATTGTAAAAGTACGTTTCTTCGTCCGCTAAGCTTGAAATATCAATGTTGAAGTCCAAAATCTTTAGGTATTAATCTTGTCTAATAAAGTTACTTTAAATTGCTGGAAATATATTTCGTTACTTGTCAACTATTCCAATTAAAACTAATATTCCAGTAAAATCAGTTCGAGTATATAATATTTATTCCCACAAGTTCAGTTGTTCAGTTCTATTGAGTTCGAAAATAGTATCATTACAAAACTAAGTTTCATCTACCACTAAGCCCTAAGTATCAATATTGAGAGACCAAAATCCTCAAGGCTTTATTTAATCCGGTCTAATAAAGTAAGTTTAAATCGTTCGAAATAATTTTGTAAGTTCTCTAATAATCCACCATCGAAACAGCTCGCTTGAAAGGATTCTCTTCATTTATTACTTTATGAAACTTTTTTGGACAGTACTTGTCTTGTTTAATGGAGAGTGGTTATTTAAACAAGACGAAATAAAATATTCGGAAGTCTTTACATTTTTTCTAAGTTATTACGTTGCTATTTTACATCAAAATGTTTTAAGAATGATGTTATACTGACAAGTACTCTATCATCACTACCGCAGATTTTTTTAATAATGATAACAATATCAATGTGGAATGTGAAAAAATACCAAGTGGATGGATAACAAATATAGTTACGCACACCGGCGGGGACTGCAAGGGGGTGCAGCTGCACCCCTTGTAAGGAAAGAAACTATTTAAAAAAATACGTATTTTTTACCCGACTACACTGAGTTTTACACGATATTTGAAGCTTTGTGTTTGAAAGAATGTAAGTTTTCTACTTTTTTTGTATTGAAAATCATTAAGTGGGAATGATTAAATGTTTTCCTTATATACACTGGTATTGTGAATGCGCGTTTTTTGTCAAAGTAGACAATATGTTATAGAAGATAGTGCCCATGTTAAGCGTAGTCAATTAGGACCAATATATAAAATTTTAGTTTAATTTTTTCAACTTGAAAAGCTTTTACATATTATAAGCTAAAACTAAGAGCTTTACTAACTTAAACTCTGGTATTCGATCTTGAAACAGATCGCTTTTTCAAGACTGCAAGCAGTCTTAGCAGTCTTGTTGTCTGCCTTAAAAAGCCCGCGTTAGTCACATTTGTGTTATATTTTAGTTAAAATGTACAAAAACTACTCTAGTTTCCATAATTACCTTTACAAAGCCGCTGAAAGACCATGATCTACCGTTTAATTTTTTACTCAAACCACTATTGCAATATTAGTAAACATTACACACTTGCAACTGCAACCCTCACACATCCAATCAACAACTAACCGTCTCGTCTGTTACACGGATACATAACATTCTTGATTGGTTTAGAATACTAAGTGATTTAACTGTTAGTAGAGCTATTCTATAAACACAGAATCTGTCCAAATGATGTGTTTAAGATTTACAATACAGGCTTTTACTACATAAAATTTTAATACAATGACATGATGAATAGACGGATAAAAAGAGTAAAAGTAGAGCAAATAAACCTATAAAAAAAGATCTTCACAAGCCTGCCAATTCTTGCTACCGTAGCTACACCAACAAAAGAAACTTTCAGGTGCCTCTTAACTGGAACTTAATTTCAAAAACTAATTAGAAGCCCTAAGTGATTCCATCAAGTTTTCCAATGAAGAAGTTTCCCAAGATACCATTTCATAGGAGTCGACGTGAGCTTGTCGGTACACGGCCTTATCTAGAAGTTGAACTTTTAAAACTGAAGCTTCTTGAAGAACTATGTAAGTATATCCTAGGAATAAGACGAATGATACTATGTTCCAGTTAACAGGCAAGAGTTTTTGTCTGATTCTGATTTAAAGTTCATTGCTTGCGTTTAGTCATGTAAAGGCTTTAAGCTAGGTACACTACGACTAGCCACGTGCCTACACGTTCTTTTATTGTAAAGTCAGACATTACACTAAATTCTCTATTAAAAATAGTGCCACAAAACGATAGCTACAGGCTATTTTAATCAGAATTACTACTGAAATAATCGGCCAAGTACGAGTCGGACTCGCGCACGGAGGGTTCCGTACTGTATGGGAGCCCCCCTTCAATATTTATTTTATTTTAATTTTATTATTTATTATTGAAGGGAATATAAAACTAAATATTCTGTGAAAATTTCAAGCATCTACCTGGTACCATTATTAATATAGAGCGAAAACCGTCTAAAATTCAGGTTTGTTGTATGGGAGCCCCCTTTAAATATTTATTTTATTTTGTTTTTAGTATTTGTTGTTATAGCGGCAACCGAAATACATCATCTGTGAAAATTTCAGCTGCCTAGCTATCATGGTTCATGAGATACAGTCCGGTGACAGACAGACAAACAGACGGACAGACGGACATCGAAGTCTTAGTATAGGTTTTTCCTTTTCGGTACGGAACCCTAAAAAAATAACTACAGGTTGCACTCCGGGAGTACCGGCCGAAGTGAACACTTGAACAGTAACGTTGTGCATTTTTGAATATTTTGGGATTGTTAGGGAATAATTTTGCACGAATTTCTATATTTAACAGTAAGTATAAAAATACTAACATTTATGTGGTGAAATACATTATGCCACACGAACACTCGCGCAAGCGCTTTGCGCCGCTTAAATGAAACAGCACGAGCAGGCATACATTTTCGCCGCGCGGTAGAAAGAGAGGGGGATATTATTTCCTCCTACGCCACGCTGGCGATCTAATCTCTCTCCGATCAGGTCACGTGTCCTGACGCGAGTTTAATATTTTTTACCCACCCCAAAACGTGTTTAACGCCGATTAAGAAGTTTTTACTTCAAAAATATTGTATGACTATGACAAAACAACTAACACTAAGAATGAACTTTCAGGAGTTTTACTTCAAAGCAGAACATTTGAACAATACACATAATACCAACTACATTTTACATTAAGCACTAGCAAAACGCAATTTCAACAATTACGTTTCAAAACAATATCACTGTAGACTGCACTTAGTGTTGTCGTTCTGCCAAACACTTTCAAAGCAAGCGGCGTCATCCACGCCAGAGAGGCATCAAAATTAAGTGTTATGTCGGCTATATCGCAAGCTTTTGAGCCGGAGAAAGAACAGCGAAATTGTCTTTCAGAATAGTTGAAAACGTAGATAGTTTATAGAGAGATCTGTCGTTCCTAAGGTTGCAAGCCGTAATGGATGGGTCTCACTGCAAAATATACATTAATGTCTCAAGCACCTACGTGAACAAGTTATGTTGTAGAAAACTATAGGTACGAGTACATCACACTTTTGGACAAAATATGGGGAGGCGATATGGATAGAGACAAGTTCTAAAAATATAGCGCTAGCTTTTATCAAGACCTTCTCCAATTAATTGTTATCACACGCATTAATTTGGTTGATTTTCTTTTCGTATATATTTTTCATCACAAAATATGCCAATGATTGGCAATATGTATATGTTTTAAATGTAGGCATATCAAATTTCATCAAGTTATTTATATTAGAGTTTTAATAGTAATGGTGTAAAGATGAATTTGGTGATTAATTATACAATCTTTACAATCTTCACTTTTCTTTTTGGACGCTAATGTGAGATGTATTTTGCTTGGGTGATCATAGATTATGATTATGATAGACTATGATAGGCTCCTGGACCAAGCTCTAATTACCCTTCTGCTTAAAACAAAAATTGTTGCTGCAGGTTCAATCTTGTTTTATGAAATGCTAACAGACTAAGTATTGTCTTGTAGGTAAAAGAAAATAAATCTTCACACAATTAATTTTCTTTTTTTATGATGCAAACAAATGTAGCGCCTTTGGTCAAAGTGTTCTTATTCTCGTACAGCGAGGAATAAAAGTAAATGTCGCATATACTAACCTATTTCGTCTCTGCCTTTGAGAATAGTTGAAACTGTAGTGCTGAGCGAAGAAAACGTGTCTGCGATCTCTTGGGATTTCACCAGGGCGGTTAACGGGTTACGTTCCATCGAGTTAGAAGCGATGTGCCATGTTTCATGTATACTGGATGTATCGTTATGAAGCGCTCGATCCCGTGGAGTGTAGTGGCATTTTAACATTGTCCGTGGTTTTATAGCGCAGTGGTTTGAAGGAGTTTTAGTATTTTGGTATTTTAACCAAAAGCTGACGAATCTCGTAATAAGTTTAAAGTATTTAACACCACACTAGCAAGCACAGCGTAGAGCGTCTACGGTCAAGGTGATCTACGATCCAATATTTATGAAAATGCTAAATACAAGCCACTTACTTACAATTTTTTATTGGAAATCTATAAGAGAGACCTATACAAATATGTATAGAAGAAGAAGTTGCAACTACCAATCATCAAAATTCGAATTTGAAAAGCAAATTTAGAATATTTTCTTTTAGGAAGACAGTACATACTTAGCAGAACGCTAACCGCCACGAGTTCGGGTTTTTATTTATTTTCACATTAATAACTACATTATTACATAATATATGCTATAAACACTTACAATCCAATTTAACTTAATGTGCTATTTTTTTAAGGAAGCACAGCATGCATTTTACCTTACAATAAAAATAAAGAATATTACTAAAAATAAAATAAAAACAAAATAATATGGTACATTACTAACTAATTATTAATAATGTACCATATTATTAACAATTAATAATGCACCATACTACTAGCATTTCATAATCTTCAGATAGTTTACTAGACTAAACTAATCTAAAAAATAAATTAAATTAAAATTTTACAATCTATTTGGCCATTTCGGCCTGAATGGAATTCAAATTAATTTTGAATTTAGACAAACTATCTCCATAGATATCCAAATTACGATTATGTTGATATTCATATGATTTTTATTTTAGAGTGCTTTCCACACTAGATTTTATCTCAAAGAGTTATCTTTGTGATAAGCATTTCAAAAATCTGAAGCGAACGCAGGATATGAACCTGCCCCTTCGGATGTTTCTATGTTGATATTCGTTAACGAGCCTACTTATTCTGGGAACTGAAGAGTTTGCGCTTAGCACGGTTCTACGTTATGGGTTTGCGTTTTTAGCGGCAGCGGCAGCAGCGGCAGCGTCAGAGACCGGCAGAGCGGGACATCGCGCGTCGTGGCGTCATTCGAACATTTCATTACATTGTTTCTGTACAGCATCACGCCTCACTACCGCTTATAAATATCGGTAATGTTGTGGCCGAGTGGTTAGATTCTGGGATACACGTCTGAAATCAAAGAACCATAATTTAACAGGTAACATTCCATCTAGTTAGAAGCAGTGTGCATCTTATATTCTGGATGTAACGGTATGAAGCGCTCAATCCCGTGATATGTAGTGGCATTTTTATAACATTGTCGTAGCTTTATGGTACAGGTGGTTTAGAGCAGTCTTACATTTTTAGGCGAAGATTCACGTAAAAGGTAATAAGTTTAAGTTAAGTTGTGCGCAAGTTTGTAATTTAATGTTTACAGAACCAACAACTCTATTTGCTCAGATTTTATACTATAGATGCTTACCTATAAAGGCACTTTTGTCCTATATGTTTAAGTGTCTATTCTACTCGTATAGTAAGAGTATAAGTCTAAATAGCTATTCAAATGACGGAGTTATTAAGGCGACAAAAACAAAAAATAAATCGTAAAGAATGTACCTAAGTAGGTAAACAAACTCAGAACTCTCTGTTTGTAAGACAATTGAAGAACTACAAAATATTTGAACTTGTATACTTTTATTTTGACACATCTGGAAGTATTAATAATAAAGTAAGTTCGTATAGGCCGGCGGGTGGCCATTCATGGTGTCAGAGTTTTTAAGCCGCCTGAAGGCCTCTGCCACCTGCGGTCACCCATCCGTATACTGACCGTGCTGAACGTTGCCTTACTTCTATGATCGCTAACGAACATCTAATCAGACTACGCTATGAGCGCCCCTAATATTTAGTTTAATTGGCTTAAAACCTGACACCATTGCAGGGCCAGCTCTACCCGGCCTATACGAACTCACATACTTCGTAATCTATTTTAAATTAATTTTAATAAGACGAATTACACTACTTACACTGATCTTTATTTACTTTTAACTACTACTTACTGAAAAGTCAACTAATATAGTCTAAATGTTAAGTTTTATTTGAAGACTAGACTTACTAAGAGTAAGGTATTATCCAATCAATAGCAAAATTGTAAGCAATATCTCTACTATCCTAGTTATACCTTTCTCTCGTTAAATTACAAACAGTCATGCTGCCAAGCCTTGCAAATATAATGCTCTTAAACAACATTAATTATCGGCAGCTGCATTGACGGCAAGATACAGAGACTTTGCAGCATTGTGCAGTTTGTTTCCTTATTATATTGGAAACCAATAACAATCAATACGAATTTATAACAAATAAATAACTGATACACTGTTAAGAATAACTGTTTAGGTTGCTATTCAGTTGTTTAAGTTAAAAATAGTACACATGCAGGATATTTGACGATGATTTGTAATAATAAGTAAAAATGTTAATCTCCCTTCGTGGGTAGGCTTACGTCTTGCAGTGGACTATTTAAAAGACTGGTGCAGTACAGTACAGTTCATCTAACTAAATACGCCAAAAATGGTGTATCCGACTTATACAGTGTACATAATTTGAATTATTCGCACAAATTGACATATTATTTTTGTTGATGTTAATTTTTCAAAAAATACTCCGCTGATTTCGATAAAACTTAAATAGCACCACTTCAGAAACCAAAAATCTGATCTATCGAACAAAAAAAGAATCATTAAATTTGGTTCATAAAATTGGAGGAGTAGTCGCGTAACATACTCGTCCATCCAAAAAAAAAACCGTAGTGTACTCCGGGAGTGCCAGCAGAAGTGAAAGACTTGAACATATTTATAAAGTATTTATGTGGTAAAATTTTAGATTATGGAAGGGAAGGTAAAATACAATATCACACACGCACACTCGCGCAAACGCCCCGCTTAAACGAAACAGCAGGAGCAGGCATAAATTTTCGTCGCGCGGTAGAAAGAGAGGGGGATATTACTTCCTCTCCTACGCCGCGTTGGTGGTCTACTCTCCCTCCGTCTTACGAATTTTCGTGCAGATCACCTGTCCTGACAAGAGTTTAAAAATTTTACCCATCCCAAAAAGTGCACAACGCCGCTGAAGAAGTTTTCACTTCAAAAACATTCAGTCGAATTGAGAACCTACTTTTTGAAGTCAGCTAATAAGCACGAGTATTTCCTTACAGCGTGATTATGACACCAGCATGCTAGCCAATATTTATTATTTCGCATGTTGTCAACTGCAACAGTTTCATTTCGATGACAGTTGGTGCACAGTAGGAATCATTGGGGCGGTGTTTGAAATGACATGGCATTATTGCTATGGCGATAAAGTTCAAAATAAAAGCCCTGCCTAGGAGACGTTTGAAGTTTGTCCACCATCTTTGTGAAATCAAATTTGACATTTGATCAGCAGTTCAAGTGTCATCTGTGTCTAGATTACATAGCAGTTTCTATAGATTTTCGACGCCATGTTTGTGGAATCATGCATCACAACTTTTTTACTTTATGTCACTTCTACTGTTTTTCCTTATTCTGAGGTAGGAATACCCTTTTGACAGCTCACGCCCATGAAGTTTTGTATTTTTGTCAAAATTTCATCTAAATATTATTGTACCTACTTCATGAACGTGTGGTTACGTGTGTGATGACGTGTGTCTTAGTGATGTGCCACATCGATTACTACGATTGTGCCACAGATTTCAAGTAATCGGTATTTTAACCGACTTCCAAAAAGGAGAAGGTTAATCCGTACTTTTTTTTTTGTATGTCCATCAGTAATTTCCCCAATTGTAAACAGAATCAAAAAATATTTATTCCCATTTAAATTTTATCAAAAACGGCTGAGCCATTTTGAAACATCGACAATAATGTAAAAATAGCGATCGATTCATCAATTAGAGCGAACTATTCAAATTGTACACATTGGAAGTCGGTTTTGCCATTTTTTGAGAAAAATATTTACTACGTATTAATGCTAGTACATAGTAGGTAGAGAGAGCTCTTACAGCCAGTGCACATTGTACCGTCGTGGATGACTGCAAGCTGCAAGACTACGACAAAATGCACTCACGCCCCGGGCGAGCACTCGTGACTGCATTTACATATTGATCTTCACATCACACCAGTGAACAAAAAGCATTTCTTGACTCTAGAGTTTCTAGGCTTTACCGGGGTCTAAAAGGACCAATATCATTGGACCTTTTTTTAATAGGGCAAGTGCCTTTATTAACTACCACTAAATACAAGACTTGCTTAATCTAAAACTACATAATTTACTACTACCTACATAACAAGCAATTGGATCATGCACAGACCCTTGAAGGTCTAAAGATAATCCAAACGCTCAAGCCCACTGCCAGTAAGCAGTTTGCCCAGCATGGACCTTAATTGGACCTTAAAATAATTTGATGGAGACATTGCACTTATAAATATTGACAATCATGTACCTATACATATTAGTGGACAAATAAACATTTTGTATTTTTTTTTGCATTGCAATTGAAATGATTTGATTGTCAAGAAATACACTGATGCTCCGAAATCTGTGCCAGTACGAGTATTTCTGGCGTAGCCTTTCAGATCATACTTTCAAAGTTGACGACAGCCTTACTTGATACTTTAAATCTCTTTTATCCACACTAAACTTGTTTCAGAAACACTGTATCTGGCTATTTCGTCTCGTCTTTAACAATTTTAAAATTAAATTAATATAGGGACAAAAACTTGGAGTAAATTCATTTTAAGTCTCTTTATGAGAGATTATACTGATACTATAACTACAATTAAACAATTTAAAACTGATTCAATATAGTGGTATCTGAGACATTTTTTTTGTGAGACAAATCCTCACTCACATTTGCCACAGGGGCTGCAAATTATTGTTATGTTTGATTGTAAAATAAGAAATAAAATTATTTTTCACTTATAAAACTATTATCGTTCAGTCCATACAAGTCAAGCGGCAGTCGTCAATCAATTCCCATTGTTAAAATCCATCAAACGTAGTGTCCGAACAAAATTCATTGCACAAATACGCCCGTAATTGCCACGAATGATAGTAATTGGCCACAGATTACCAATGTAGATTCCATTTTTCAATCAGATTTAGTTGTAAAAATTTGGATTAGTTAAATTTAATAAAAACGCTCTTGATTAGTTAAAACGAGATTATGCGTTCCCGACCAGTTGATTTCAATTATTTAATTTGTTATACATATTTTTTTTTTACTGGGCATACCAACAGGCTATGAGTATAAGTTTGCATAGTTTTTGTTGTTGTTCAAATTAAATCAGATCAGATTGGCAAATAAAATTATGGTAATCACCAGGAACCCATCGTATTTCATTTGACTCACACACACTAGTCAATAGAACAATTTACGAGTACAAGCAATTCGGAGATGGATAAAATCTGCAGAATTATACCTGTCATTCACTTGTCGATACTGTTGTAATTCAAACTATTATACCCCATGTATACGTTTACTTTTTTTATGTATACGTTTACTTTTTTCATTTCATACCTGTCATTAACTTGTCGATACTGTTGTAATTTAGAAGACTATACCTTATGTAATGTTATTTTAATAAGGTAATCTGTGTAATTGGCTCTTTCCAACAAAGGCAGCATTAAAAGCCAGGAACTATTGATATAGAGCATGACACATGTAGCGATCCATTAGTGGTGATATTGCCCATCCCCCGAGCGTTCTAGCTGGCTTTGTGACTGACGCAGGAGGACCGTTTAGGCCATTTGTCTGTCACGGTGAATGGCCGATGAGCTAACATAGGCCACTGTAACTATTTCTAACCATTAACTGTAGTCACAGATATACAACAAAGCTTATATTTTGCGCGAATATCGTGGGTATGCGTCGCTACGGACATAAAGTTCACCAAAAAGCGTTGCTTGCTTCATAAAAACAAAAATACTTTCAAATATGTCAACAAGGTATCGATGGAAAGAGTTTTAATCTTTCTCTTTCTTTATAAAGTTGCTTTCAATCCGGAATAGTGTGATTCTTGTACACTACTGTTTGAACGTTATTCAATGGTCAAAAGTGAGGTAGTTATTTCCCAAAACGGGCTTAGCTAAAAAGCACTAAGTACTACTACAAAACCAAACAAAAATAGATTTAGTATGTTCAATTTTTAATAGACTTCTAAACCTAGCATTACCTATCAATACTCAATGATGTCACAAGTGCTGTTCTTGCTAGCTTGCAGCAAGTCTGGGTGGCACTAGATCCGACGGTAAGCCAGCGGATCGGTTGTCGAAACTTGATTAATTTACCGTCTCACTGTTAGCTCTGGATACCTTCGCTGATTCCGGTTATTGAGCGATCCCTGAATGGATTTCAATGGAGATTGTCAATAGTTGGGAGGGGAAGTTTGAGGGCGGCGCTCGGATTGTTTGGGTGCAAGTGTTGCTGGAACTTTATCGAAGTCTGTTTCGGCTTTTGTGTTAATTGACTTTTGTTGACCGTACAGTATATTTCAGATGTTGTTCACACAAAGTCCTTTGATTTGTATTTACATTAACTACTTTGACCAACAAAACGGCTAATAATATATCCATAGGTTCTCTCTATAGGTTTATTTAGGCGACGGATATATTTCATGTATCATTGTACTCATTATTAAGTCCTATTTGACTTCTACAACCGACACTGAAATCATAAAAAAGTCAGGTATTCCATACAGTTTGCTGAGAGCCGCTGAACTTTTTTACGGTCGTTTTGCATATTTTCCTTTTTGTAAGTAAATATTGGTTGCAACCAAGTCACATTTAAATTTACATTTTAGTCATTACTTACAATTATATATTTGATTCGCACAGATAGATATAAAAATGGTCAGAATCTTTGAAAATGTTTATCATTAAGATAACTCTCTGGTCTACTAAAACTGCAATTCATTTTTACCGTATCAAGATAAAAAACGAAGATAGAAAGCGAACATTTTAATTCAATCCTTTCCAGCCAGTTTCTGTCCAAAAACTGTGTCTATTTAATTTTAAAACACAGTTTAAATACCAATTTCCTACCACAATGTTCACTTACCGTAGCCCTGGACATTAAACACAGCCTAACAATGTAAATGAACTAAAATGGTACCTATTCTAAAGGTCTGTGCTTCTAAAAACAAAATACCTGGCCATGTATTCCCCCATAACTTAGCAAACCTGGGCCCTGATTCTCTATACTTAGACATAACATAACATACCTAAGTAATATTTTTATGTTCGTGAATAAAGTTTGGAATAATGCGCCGCTCATGTAGCATTGAAGGCTGATGACCTAGGGGGTCGAAAGTTCTCGAGTGGAGACCACATACCAGCAAGTGCCGCGTAAGAAGTAAGAAGTCATCCGTCCCAAAAGATGGACGGATGACTTCCTAAGACCGGAGTATCGCGCTGAATGCAAGCCGTTTTCCTCTTTTGATATCAATAGAGGAGACCTATCTCGAGCAGTGGACGTCCTATGTCTGAAACGATGATCGCAAAGAGTTAGTTTATGTTATATCATTGGAAGAACAAAAATCTTCCTTTTGGTCAATAAAGATTATTATTATTATTTATTACTTTTTCTCTATAAAAAATAACTTAGGACAGGCAACGCACACTTTTCCATACAGAATCACCCTGCTGGCCAGCTCCAGCCATTATCCGAACCTGCCTGGCGTTTAAGATACTAATTCTAAGCGTCCTTCCACTCGAGAGCCCCTTTACGTGCCACGCTCGTGTATGGCATAATTGTAGCGGCCACAAAATTCCGTGTTTGGTGTGTTTGGTTAAATTACATAACGTTACTACAGGTTAGGAAGGTAGAGATTGTAAACTTATTTATCGTGAGTAGTGGAATCGCAGAAATAGTCAAAAGTATCTAGTTGAACTGCAGATTTGGTTTTCAACAAAGACTTTTGGCCGAATTGTTGTCAGTTTTTTTTAAATGGAAGAAGTTTTGTTAAATATCATAGCAAAAATAGAAAAAATCCAAGAGCACACCTAGCGATTTCACTTATGACAGGTACTAGCGTACCTGATTTGCGCTTTATTGATATTGAAAAAAATCAATCTTGGATTCTTTCTTTCAAACTCACAGTTAGTGCAATATGTAGTTCCTAAAATTTATTTAAACATATCACATCTATTTGATTACACCGATACAAGATAAGTTATCATTATAATACGAATATAATCTTACAAATCACTGTTGGTAAATAATTTAATTTATATGACCTTTAATTAATACTTTTCTAAGTATTTATGTTACTAGTTAAGTCTTTGTTCCTTCTCTATTCTGAATGAAAACTACCATTTGCACAGCCCACGGTGATTGTAACGCGTGAGTTATCACTTTTATTGGTGTGTATTTGAATTAACATTCCGGTTCTGTTTAATATTGCAGTGGGATTTAATAAAACAACGCAATAGTGTTGTGCAAAGCACAGACACAATTGTTATGTTGTATTTTTCAGTATTTTTTTATTATTATTTTGATTAATAACCGGCTTCAACGGATATTCTCACCTGATTCTTTTTTTATTGGGTAGATCGTCCCATGTAAATTTTATTGAAATCAACTCAGCTGTTTTTGAAAACTCAACAATATCAAAAAGTCGTATTGTAGTGTACACGTTCAAAGTTGTGCCATTACTGACGAAAAATAATAATCAATCATTTAGTAGCAGGTATATTATAATTATGTCCCCCCGAGTGGGTTCCCGCCTTGTCGTGGCGAGGTGGCTTAGTAGCCAGGTCTGCCTCAACCTGGTGAACCAAGAGAAACCCGAGGTGGGGCCGGCCTCTCCGGGTCTTGGGCCAAGACAAGCCCGTGCGGAGGCTGGCCAGTAGGTTGGCTTGCCGACTGAGGTGGACTGCGGTGTCGCGCTTGTCGCGATGCTGCGGCCGAGCCCATCGAGGCGGGGGCGGCGACGGGTGGGATGGGCGGTGAAGACACCGCTGCCTATCTTACCTGCCAGCGGCCCTAACGGGTACCACCAACGTGTTGGCGAAGGCGGTGGGGCTGCAGGGGAAGAGGAGTGCCGGTATCGCGATGGCCGTTCTCCCTATCCTCTGCAGCCGTAGTGGCAGGCGCAGGGCCACTTTAATTGACCAGTTGCATCGGGGCCAGGGCTGTCAGATACGGGTGCTGTCCGACGCCCAGTGCTGGTTGGTCCCAGGTGGTGGGTGGCGATGTCTGGTGTTCGACACATCGTCATTCTGGCGGGAGCGCAAGCTCCGTGGTAGGGCCCGAGTTGGGCCAGCGCTGTCGGGTGCCGCGGAGGAGTGCGGAAGCGTGCCCGTAGCCCCGACACCAGGCGCAGTGGTGGAACACCCAGGGGTTTTGGTGGGTATACTGTCCAGTCGGCAGGACTCCCACATAACCACCCGCCTGCCCTCGAGTTGTGGTGGTAACTATAAAAAAAATCCCTGGGTAAAAAAAAAACAAAGGTATATAATTTTGTAGTTTAATGTTCAATGACTTCAAAGATTGCTGTAGATTGTGTTATTCCTGTATATTTATATAATATTTAAGATCATGTTCAAATCATGTTATTTTTTCACACTTGAAATAGAGTAACAAAACCACTGTAATCATTACATCCTACAGACTACAGAGCCAAAATCTCGCAAACTAAAATGTTACTCTAGTGTCATTTTGTTACAAATAAATATTTACACTCAAATAAAACATGTAATAGGTACTACCTGTTTTTACATAGATATACTCCTAAAAAAATAATAATATAATGATGTCAATTTCCGCTATTAATCACAGAAATAACAAATTGCATAAAAGAAAACCTCTTCACACACCCGCACATTTTCCTCCTCAGCCCTTGTAAAACAAAACTACAAAGCAAGATGCTCGAATCCGATCCCTTCGTAATAGTCAACAATAATCAAACGTTTCCAATACCATTCCGTGAGTCGTATTGCGAAAATGCGAAACGTTTCAGAAAACAAACTGACGGGCCTTCCAAAGGCGACGAAAGTTAATTTCACGGACTGTGAATGCTTCTTCAGAACTCATCTCGCTCGAACAATCCTGTAGTCGGTTACCATTAATCACTGACAAGAATACGGCTAGTTTGGTCCGGGGAGTCGCTTAGTGTCAGCTAAAACTCGTAATAATGTTTATTAATTGCTCCACGAACTTTATTATCAATCGTACTTGTTTCAAGATTTAGAACAATGAGAAAAGGTTGTATTGTTGTTAATCTAGCTGGTAAAGTATCTATTTAGTTTGTTATACACTAAAGTTAATCCCTAGCACAAATTTACTTACCTACTGACTCAAAAAGCAATTAATTCTATCTACAGACCATCTGTGGTCTGTTTGACAGGTTGATCTAGAGATAATCCAAAATCCTATTTGTAATATCGCTAATTCGCAAATTGAAAATAGAAAAGATTAAACAAATGTAATATTTTAGAGTCATAGCTATGAACTAAAAAAAACAATACTAATAATCGGCCAAGTACGAGTCGGACTCGCACACGGAGGGTTCCGTACTGTATGGGAGCCCCCTTAAATTTTTATTTTATTTTAATTTTATTATTTATTATTGAAGTGAATGTAAAACTAAATAATCTGTGAAAATTTCAAGCATGTACCTGTTATCATTATTAATATAGATCGAAAAACGTCTAAAAAATCAGGTTTGTTGTATGGGAGCCCCCCTTAAATATTTATTTTATTCTATTTTTAGTATTTGTTGTTATAGCGGCAACAGGAATACATCATCAAATGTGAAAATTTCAGCTGCCTAGCTATCATGGTTCATGAGATACAGCCCGGTGACAGACGGACAGAAAGACAGACGGACAGACGGACAGACGGACATCGAAGTCTTAGTAATAGGGTCCCGTTTTTCCCTTTGGGTACGGAACCCTAAAAATTAAACAGGTATGCAAAGCTACTGCAAAGAATGTATAAGCGCGAACGAAACGAATTCATTATTGCACCTCCGGCGAAGAGATACCCATTCAGATATTTCAAATACTTCGTGAAATCTGTTCAGCTGTTTTAAAATAACGGCTGTATAATGTAAAACAGCCACGTACTCGTATCCAGGTCACCCCGGCTAATGTAAAAAGTTTAAAGTTCTTTAGAAAATTTCGCAAAGAGCCACTGGATGACATGCACAACTTTCGAAAGTTACCCTATAAATCATAAGAACTTAACGTAATGTTGAAATATTACGCAGATATAGGAAATCTTAATCCACTTTTCCTGTAAAAACTGCGGGAACTTTGAAATCTTAGAAGAGTTTGGGGTTCGGGTAAAGCTTAATGGTTATGCTGTTATAGAGTATCGAGCGTCTATTTTACTCTAAACCGAGGCCCCTAAAAGACTTACAGTTGTTGCAATTATACTTCAGACTTGTATACTACAATAAGAAAGTTGTGTAGTACCTAAAAAGATTTATGAAAATTCATGGCGTGATTTTCGCTCAAGTCACTTGAAATATTAGGTCGGGGAAAAAGTCTTTTCGCATTATAGTATGTATGAACTTGTAATAAAATCTCTTTGGCTATACTATTTTTATCTGGCTGGTTTTAGTATTTTTGAAAGTTTAAATTTTAACAAACATAATTCCAAATCTAGACACGCAGAAGCGTGTCCAGCCAAGTCTAAGAAAAAGGAACTGGCGACGCGGCGAGTGTAATATTACACGAACCATTTCGAGCCACTTTTGACCCCTTCATAACTCAAAAACTATTCAACCTAAATACATAAACATTTTCATGTTAAATGAAGCCAAGTCTAAATCACAGTTCCCACTATCAAAAAGTTGTCAGATGTCACGTAAAGCCTCAGAATAAGGAAAAACAGTAGAAGTGACATAAAGTAAAAAAGTTGTGATGCATGATTCCACAAACATGGCGTCGAAAAACCATAGAAACTGCTATGTAATCTAGACACAAATGACACTTGAACTGCTGATCAAATGTCAAATTTGATTTCACAAAGATGGTGGACAAACTTCAAACGTCTCCTAGGCAGGGCTTGTATTTTGAACTTTATTGTCGTAGCAATAATGCCATGTCATTTCAAACACCGCCCCAATGCGTAAAGCCAAGCTTCTAACTCCACACGCCTTACTCTACAAGTCTTTACTTCACAAACTCTACACCTTAGTCAATTTATGCGGCTTGGCTGTTTCGCTAACTACGCATGGGCGTAAAGTGAAGATTAATTCATTAATTCTGTTATACAAACAGTTCTTGTTTTTGTTGGATTCAAATTAGAGAAATGTGTGATTTTCATTTGTTTTTCGTACTGTCAAGATGAGTGAATCTAATGAAGATATTCGATACATTTTAAAATTTTACTACTAAAAAGGTAAAAATGCAACGCAAGCCGCGAAAAAAATTTGCGATGTTTATGGACCTAGTGCAGTGTTTGTGAGAGTAGCACAAAGAAGATAATACAAAATGGGCTCTGACTAGGTACAGTAGCTCAAAAAATCCGTTAAACTATGATACATAAATGCGCAGAGTAAAACAACCGCATCAAATGCTTAATTTATGAGTAATTTCACATTTTCCAATTTGATTTTTGTTCAGTCATTGAATTACTGTCATTTTGGTCACATGTAACCTTAATACCCGAATACACGAAATTACTTTTAATGGACACTGTTATTGTAAAAATTAACGGGAAAATCATTTTCCGAAAGAAACAAAGCAAATTATGAAATACTGTACCCTTTATTGGCCCAATTTCTATGCATATTTGCAATATCTCCTTTGGTTGAAGCGTTTTCAATCCGGAAATTTTGATGTCAAAGTCGCACGTCACTCGGTAGCCCTACTACGGATAAAATGGATGCCATTTTTGAAAAAGTGGAGCAAGATCGGCATATCAGTAATTACGACGTAGCTGAAGAACTGGGAATTGATCACAAAACAGTTTTGGCGCATTTGAAAAAAACTGGGTACCCAAAAAAGCTCGATATTTGGGTACCTCAAAGAAACCTAATGAACCGTGTACTCATTTGACCTTACACATCTTTAGCCACTCAGCAAAAATTAAGAGAGTTTGGCTGGGAGGTGTTAATGCATACGCCGTATAGTCTTGACCTTCCACCTTCAGATTTTCACCTGTTTCGGTCTCTTCAGAATTCTTTAGGTAGTGTCAGATTAACATCACTAGAGGACTGCCAAAACCACTTGTCGCGGTATTTTGATCAGAAGTCCAAAAATTTCTATAGCAATGGGATCATGTCCCTACCTACAAGATGGCAAAAAGTTATCGAACAAATTGGTACCTACATTACTTTAGTTAAATGTAAATAAAGTATATTAAAAAATGTTTTGAATTTTCTTAAAAAATGCGAAAAGATTTTTTCCCCAACCTATTATAACGGAAAATTTTTCGTCCGAATTTTTGTACCCATAAGCGATAAAGTATCTACTACACTCATAGTTTCGTTAAAGTCTTCTCGAGTGCTCCCATCCGAAGACTGCCCGTGCTGGACGTTTTTTGTAACGTAAATAAGTCCGCTCTTTACCACCAACTCGCCTGATGGTAAGCGACGTTGTGGTCGATGATGAAGCACACAGACTTAGAAGAATGTTGCGTATCTAACTTCGATGATCGCTAACAAAACCTAGTCAATTCGCTGGTATACTGCTTTGAATACATAGGGAATAAGTAGACATCCCGTCATATTTTTTCATCGGCTTCAATTACCCGGGTAGTGATACCTCCCACGGGCATTTAGATATCAATTTATTCAGTAGCAAAGGATCGCTCTGCGGCTCTCCCGCAGTTATTCTTTGGAAATTCAACTCTTTGGAATAATAATATTATTGCTGCGCAGGAATCACCCTTTTGCTGGAGGTTTATATGAATCTCTGATGGGAGAGGTAACAAAGTTACTTGAAGCATGATAAGTTCACTCAATGTCTATTTTATTTTGTATGCTAACACTTTACGTTTTGACCGACGAAACGGAGGAGGTACTCAATTCGACGCGTATTTAGGTATTTATATTTTTTTTATTGTGTAACCACGCATAACTTTTTATACAGTGATTCGATTTGGATAATTATTTTTTTATTGGAAATAGTATACTTTTAAATTGGTCTCATTAAAATGTTATCGAAATCGGCTTAGCCATCGTTGATAAATCAACAACAATGTGAAAATGCTACATCGATTGGTGCGAAATATTCGCGAATCCTGTACACGGTTGAAGTCGGTCATGCCATTTTTTTGCAAAAAAATAATTTGATATTAAGCATTCAACTATTATTTTTATTTGTGTTAACACCACCAAAATTATTAAGTTTACGTAAGTTTAGTTAGCCTTCATTGCCAAAAGATTCGTTTTGATTGTTTTTTTCTTCAAATTTCTACTAAATATTTATGTACATTCGATTTTAAACTCAAAAGTGCTTATTTTAAAGTCATCTAAAAATACAAAAACCCTTTGAAAAGCAACGCCTAATAATGCCTAATAATATTAAGTTCTTAAATTATATGTTTTTTGTACTCCATCTATAGTAAATCATGCCCTAGCATTGAGTACAAATGATTTCAAGGTGCGTACATATGAAGATTATTTAACACAACATGTAAAACCTTGTTATATAATATAACATGTTTCAGTAATGCGGACATAAGACGTGTTGTTATAATAAATTATATTTATCATAATTATTATACAAGAAGTTACTTAATGTGTACGCACTTTTATGTCTAATTCAAACATATCAAAGTTATGTAAAGGATTAAGTTTCTCACTCATGTATTAATCTCTTACATTCATTCTCTCAGAAATATTAATATAATCAGATTAATTAGTAAACTATTATTTTTCCCCATCACTGATAGCTTTCATCCCTCGGAGACCGAAACTAATTACTTGTATAAGTGTTTCTTCTAATAGTTTTTGCGCTGCTATCTACAAAGAAAAAGATTCTTAAGAAGCTTAGAAAGAATGAACGTAGTGTATTTTTAGGAAAAATACCAAAGTTGATTGAACTAATTAACTAAAACCTTAATTAAAAACATGTAATTTATTATAAAACGTATTCTAGTAAGTGCAAAATAGCTATGGGTAAGTAAATTTCAAATCATTTGGGGAAAAATAATCTCGGTAAATTTAATTCAGCAAAGGTCAAATGTTGATATATTCGAGTAAATACTAGGTTAAAACTACGAATAACATGTCAACAAATTTAGATATATTGAGGTAAGATACTGCTTTATTCATTACAAGGTACTGTTTTTTTTTCCATTAAACTTTATTTATACAAACACAAGCCAATTAATTATTATATTATTAGTTACTAAAAATAACTTGTTAGTCATTGCGACGAAATATTTTTATGGTATCGTGAAAATATTCGTTTTAAAAGATCCTGAATTATCGAGATTTGTAAATTTGCGTTTTAAGTTTATACATGAGTACACTTTAAAACTGATACATCTACAGTGTATTTTCTAGTTCAAGTTTGTAGATGGTTAGTTTTTTTACTTTCTTTTAATGGTCAATATATTCTTTGAACAAGCGATGTCCGTGGCTTCACTCGCGATATATTTTGATTTACGTGCTATCCCATAGGAACCATATATTATTTCGGGATAAAAAGTAGCCTATGCCACTTTCCGTCTTTCTAACTATGTCCATGCAAAAAATTAAGTCAATCCGTTGCTGCATCCGTTGCTGCGTGTAAGAGAAACAAACCAACAAATACAGTTTTGGATTTATAATATTATTATTAAGTAAGGATTTTCCTTTTCTCTTCTGTAGTAAGGATATTGGCGCAACAAATCTATAGCTCTACAAAATGCTCTACAATTTCTTTTGCGACTGTCATGCGGGTTGGACGGCGAAAACAAATAAAACAAATTAATCCCTGCCTATTTTATGTCACACTAGTAAACTCTCTCCAATGGTATTTTTCGAGTAATTTTAATACCACAACAACGTAAGAGATGTTCGTTTATTGATGGTTTACCAATTTAAAATTATGTTAAATTAATCATCTTCAAAACAATGACATGCTATTGGAATTAATCCTTGAAACATTTAATGCATGCTTAGACGAAGGTGTTTTTCCTGATTGTCTTAAAAATGGCCGTGTGATTCCACTATACAAAAAAGGAAAACATTGTGAATTAAGTAATTACAGGCCAATTTGTATACTACCTACCTTATCTAAAATATTAGAAGCAATTTTAAAGAAAAAAATAACTAAACATTTTGAAGACAATAAATTATTTACGCCAGCACAATTTGGATTTCGAAAAAACAGGTCTACCGAATTACCCATTAAAGAAGTTGTGTATTATATTCTACAAGGGATGGACGAATCAAAAAATTGTGCCAGTATATATTGTGATTTGTCCAAAGCTTTTGATTGTCTGCGGCACGATATTTTGACAATAAAGTTTGAGCACTATGGCTTTGATGGCAAAGAATTTCAAATGATGAAGTCATATCTTTCAAATAGAACACAATGTGTTTACATTAATGAAAAGAAATCATTGGCAGGTGAAGTTGATATTGGGGTACCCCAAGGATCAGTTTTGGGACCCCTTTTATTCCTTATATATATCAATGATCTCGCTAGTTGTTTACCAGATTGGTCTTCAATCAACTTGTTTGCAGACGATACACACGTAGGCTTAAAATATAAAGATAGGGAACTCTTGGACAAAAAAATAGAATCTATAATGTCTATTTTGCGAGAATGGTTTGAGGCTAACGGAATAATATTAAATGCCGATAAAACTGTAGTCATGAAATATCACGCTAAAAAAAGTAAAAACGACACGGTTACGAATTCGGAACACTTATTTCTCGGGTATAACATAGATTACACTCTAACACACCGTTGTCACATTGATAGTATAGGTAAAAAAGTATCTAGCGCAAATTATGCTCTATTTAAGTTAAAATCACTACTTGACAAAAAATCATTGATATCAGTATATTACGCATATGTTCATTCTGTTATAAGTTACGCAATAACTACCTGGGGCAATGGTGCAAACGTTGAGCAATTATTAAAATGTTAAAAACGGTCTATTAGAATCATAAGTGGGATCAGGAAAAGAACTTCGGCCAAAAAATACTATTTAGAGAACCGAATAATGACAGTAATATCATTATACATTTTTAAATCTTTATTAGATATTCATATGGATAAGGACAAGTACCTAAAAATTTCGGACACACACAATTACAACACAAGATTTAAGGAAAGACTATGCTTGCCCTCAACTAAATTAACTAAAACTCAAAGGCATGGCGTGTATAATAAGATTTTTATGTACAACAAATTACCAAAATCTATTACTGATCTACCTTATCCTGATTTTAAAAGAAAAATTAAATATTTTTTAACAAATAATGTGTTTTATAAATTGGGTGAGTTTTTAGCAATGAAATTAAATGATAATTATTTTGATGACTAATACAATAATACTATTTGATGAGTAATACAATAATATTTGACATTGATTCGATAATTTCATAATTGCATGCAATTCTATACATTTAGAAAGGTTCCACTACAGGACAATTTTTATGACTAATATGTAATTTATTTTATGATTTCCTTTGACATATTGATGACATATTATTTGACTTGTTGTTATTATTTTATTTATATTGAGTATTATTAATGTTGATTAAGAATTTTTAAATTTTATAGTTAAGTACGTATATTTCAATTCTGTAAACTGACTTGCCTTGTATGACTGACATGTTGTAAATGGCCAATAAATGATCTGAATCTGAATCTGAATCTGAAATAAAACACATACCTAGGTGTAAGAAAAATTACGTTGTACATAATTTAAATAAAAGTTAGTGTTTTGTTACCCCTATATCAATATCATTTCAGCTGCAACACATGCCCATGTAGGTTTTTAAAATTAAGTTATTTTTAAACAGTTGGCAAGCAGTCTTATTGTGAATGCACAACTAAACACGTCTACTTTTATAAAAGCACTGGTTTAATCCATTGAAATCACACTTAAAGCAATGTAGGTAACCATAATAAAACAGTTGATGTAATCATTCCCGCAATAGGTGTATTTATTAGTGAAAGCGCTAGCGTTTGTAATGATTGAAAAATTGCATGTTTAGAGGTATTAAGCGGTGGGTTCGTGCTTAGCTCTCGTAAGTACGACCTGATTTTCGACAGTTAATGACTCGAAAATCTTCGTTTTATGCCTTTCTTATACTAATTATATTGTTGTTATTAGATACATTGGACTTTGAGACGACGTGTCCCACGTTAGTGGACTAAAATACATGATAGTGACCTGTAACTGGCCGAAACAAAATAGATTAGCAACAAATGACCACGGTTAAGTATTATTACATTTTCTAATATTACCTTTATAAGTAACAAACATTTATCTTAACATCACATTTTATTTTATAGACAGAAACACAAAAGAAGATATTTTATGTTTCCGTTATAATTTTGGTCCACTACTCTGTTTTTTCTCGTATCATGCGCCCTGTCCATTTCCATTTTTGATGTTTTATTTTTAGAATCGCATCTTTTACCTTTGTTTTCTTTCTTTTTCATATACTGAGAAAATTAGTAGACGACTAAAAAATTTTAAGATGTTATTTCACTCATCATTATGGCCAATTTAACTATGAGGCCAATTCTGAAATCTCAAAAAAAAAAACAGATATTCCACACAAAAAGTTTGTCAAATTTTGACAAAATGTATCTATGATATGATTTGAATTTCTTTGAGATTTCAAGATTGGCCTAAAAGTAGCTAGCCGTATCTCATGACGAGTATATTCGCAACACTTTAGAATGCATAATTGTGAATATTCGACAAGTCACCTCGTTTCGTAGCCATTTACTAGACCTCAACAGTAGCTATCACTGGACAGCTCTTTTTCTAATGTAGTAGCAGCCAAAATGAGCCCTTAAGTTTGTTGTTTTACAGCACTATTAAACGAATGCGATAATATCTCAAGAAATAACATTAGCATCCTATCTACGTTCCTTTTGTACCAATAACGGAACAACTTTAACTACTTGATTTTGTTACCCAGATAGAGAGAACAATAAAACTCGTTCAAACTACACAGTTAGATAAGGCAAAGTAAATTAAAGTTTAGCTGTATTGTGCTCGGATGTTTGGATATAGGGAAACTTCTTAGTAGTGATTTAGGTTTGCAATTTATATTACTTATATTTATTGTACTTACTAGCTGGGTCACTTGAAGACTTAGTGGTCTAGTGGAGTAACGCTCGCGTTGCAATCGTGAGGTTGATATTGAATTTTGCACGGTTGTTTATTTTACTGGTTTTCGGGGAAGTAAAGCATTGTAGGGTAACTTGCATACGTGTATAGAAGAAATTATATGCTGGAGATAAGCTTTCCTTTTATATCGCCAAAAAGTCCATTTATAAGCGGTTTCTACTGTCCTGATGAGGTCATCTATCCATCTTTGGGGTGGACGTCCTACGTTGCGCGTGGCGGTACGTGGTTTCCACTCAAGAACTTTTCGACCACATCGGTTGGCATTTACAATGGTAATAGGTAGAATAGATGGAAATGAATAATCTACGAGTAATTAATGGATGCTTGAACAAAGAAAATATATTTCTTTTTAGGGTAAAAACGGGAGCCTATTACTAAGACTCCGCTCTTCGTTCGTCTGTCTGTCTGTCACCAGGCTTTATCTCATAAACCGCTATAGCTAGAAAGCTGAAATTTTCACAGATGATGTTTTTCTGTTGCCGCTATAAAAACAAATACTAAAAACAGAATAAACTTAATATTTGAGGGAGGCTGCCATACAACAAACCTACATTTTTAGCCGTTTTCGCTCGATATTAATAATGGTAACAGGTAGATGCTTGAAATTTTCACAGAATATTAAGTTGTACATTCACTTCAATAACAAATAATAAAATTAAAGTAAAATAAATATTTAAGGGGGCTCCAATACAGTACGGAACCCTTCGTGCGCGAGTCCGACTCGTACTTAGCCGATTATTAATACTTTTGTTGTAATGACAAGAATAGTACTACTAGTTATATAACTACTTAGTTGTGAAAACTGACCATAAGGATAACAATAGACCGTGAAAAGGTTTTTGTGATCTATTTCAGTCCTACGCTTTCAAAATTCTTGAGAATATCAGGATCAAAGCTTACTTTTAGACAGAGTAAAAATAACATTACGATGCCATATTTTCCTTCCACATATTGATATTTTTTTTGCTTTAGTAAAAACATACTTTGGTTTTCTACGAATATCTACATGGCAACTGACTTATTCACACTTCTCGTAACCGCATTGATAGAGTTAAACTCTCAAGAAAGCCTTACATTTTGTTAATGTACTCAAGTAACAGAAAGTAAAGTTTTTATCAGCATCATCTCCAGCCTGTATCGACCCGGCGCTGCTGAATAAGTGCCTATTCTCTCTCCTGCCATTTTTCTCTGTCTCGGGTTAACTCATCCACGCATGATGGCACTAACTGCATGGCTATAACTTTAGCTTTCAGTAGATGTTTATATTTAAGTAAGTAGTAATAACTAGTTCTAATCAATAAAAGTGTAGGTGTATCTTTTACGAAATTCATACAAAAATAAACTGTCAAATAACTTAAACATCTAAACATTCTTTAAATATCTATATTTTTTAATGTGCCTTAATTAGCTACAACAAAATACAACACTACTTACTTAAACTACGAGTAAAACTACATAAGAAGGTAAACTACTACTTCATAAAAACAATTGGATCATCCAGAAACCCTTGAAAGTCTAAAAATAATCCAAATGCTGAATACGACGTGTAAGTTGAAATAAAATTGCACAGTGAAATCAAAAACAAAAATCTATCATATTAAACCTTGAAATTCCAAAACAACACAGATCACATTAGTAGGTACTACAGTCAAATCTCAGTCCACGAGCACATTTCTCGTATTTGAACCTCTTCTACTCAGTCCCTAAATACACTATTTCATACTCAAATAAACACTCCAGCTATAACGATGTTCCCAGTTAAGCACATACACGGTGTCAAAATTTGCTGGTATGCGGCTCCAGCACAAGCTGTGTTCACCAAAGTTAAATACGACTAAGTCCAAGTTCCCAAACACAGGGAACTAAGATGCCAGTTTTGGCTGCGAAACTGCACTTCAGTACATAACTATCTTTAATATATCTACGGAGCAGCGGTTGAATCCTACATTAGGTGCTCTAGTGACTTATGATCGTTTAAGTTTTGAATAAGGCCAAAGAAATATGGTTTTCGATTAGTAAGTTACGCAACTGGGAGCGACAATGTTTCTCTTAACTATCACTATCACTACATAGTATAAATAAAGACGCTTCCCGCTGTCTGTCCCCATGTATTCTTATATCTTTAAAACTACGCAACGGATTTTGATGCGGTTTTTTTTAGTAGATAGAGTGATTAAAAAGGAGGCTTTGTTATGTATAATGCACTTGTGCGAAGCTGGGGCGGGTCGCTAGTTTCCTAATAATATAGTCTCAGCTTCTTTAGATACATTTATTAGCCTTCCTTACGATAGTAGGTATATATTTTGTTAGTTTTCGTAGTCTTCTTGAAACTCATCATTAGGTTTACTTTGATTTTGGAAAAAACAAATGTTAATACAGTAGCCTAGACTCATCGATGAAATGATTTGTGCATCCCACACTAGGTTTATCTCAAAGAGTTACTTTTTATGACAAACATTTCAAAAATTCGTCGCGGATGCAGGATTCGAACCTTGCGTCTTCGGACAAGTAACTCTTTGTAGACTCATCGACTTGGCATTTTGATGCCTAGACTATTGATTTAGTAAAAAAATACCAATTGAGCTGAGCGGGGTGAAACGACGACAAAGCCTCTATTTCGAAGATCATATCTTCTAGAAAATGAATACTTAAGTATAGAGATTGAGCTTAAACAAGCGTGATTTCCTTTGTTGTTTTTAGTACGTACTCGTATGTAATATGAGTCCACAATTTAAAAGAATATTTTATTATTTTCGCTTTTACTTTAGCAGGACTTTCGATTTCGGGATTTTTCCGTACTTATTCAAATTTCCTGTTGAGTTTTTTCAGCCATTCATGACGGAGGAATTAATCTCTTTTAATAATATTTCTGTTTGGAATATTGAAATTGGTTTTATCGCAGTTACAGAAGAATTTAATTATTTAAAAATGAGGAAAAGTGCTCTAAATTATATTCGGTACAGACTCTATGGCTGGTATTTCATTTAAGGCATTCAACACTTACATGGGTATGTACTAAGAATTGGTATTGGATTACTCTATTAAATTCGTAGCTATTTGTACCTATCTATTTTATTTTTAAAGCTATTGTTATGTCAGATTTTATTTATGTGCGTAACGATTTTTATTTTTAAACACAAAAAACGTTACTATTAATCTACTGTAGTTACATGCCCGTGACATACCTACATGCTTCAACAAAATAATAATAAAAAAACAACAAATATGTTTTCTACTTTGCTAGCAACGTAATTTGTGTCTACTTGAAAAGTGAAATTTAACCAGGTAATTATTTCTATATGCAGATATCGCTACTTTCTAAAACTTCAAAGGTGTGCCTTAGTGAAGTTCGCAAAATCAAGACAAGAGAAAGGCAAAAGTAGTTTTGTCAACAAAAAAGTGACTACAAGAGTCGGCTGCCCCCAAAATTGTGACCACAGATTTTTGTTTGAAACAAAAAATATTTAAAAAAAAAATAGCTCATGACGTTAAGGGAACAGGCGTTTCAATTTGAGCGAGTACCAAACAAACAGCAATTAGGTACACGGACAGCTGGAAGCAGCGAACAGTGTGATATTAATAGTCCCTAAAACATCGCCGGCGTTTGTCACGTGACAATAAATTATTCTGGCTGCTTTAAATGCGATGGACATGACTGTACAGGGTTTCTTTAGATAACCAACAACTTTTTGATTCTACCTTTTCTAGTTCGGTTACGGTTCTGTTGACAATAGACTTTCCTTACGGATTGTTCAAATCTCCTTATTCCTGATCTTATCTCATAGAGGCTAGAGCATAGCACGATAGATATTTTGAGCTTACTCATGAAGCCCATGGTGATTGACCAAATTTAAGTGCCTTATTTATCACTGGAAACAAACACTAACTAGTACTTTGTAGTTGTCTGATATTTACCTTTTTTTTTTTTTTTTTTTTTTTTTTTTTTTTTTTTTTTTTTTTTTTTTTTTTACCAGGGGAAATCTTTTATAGATACCACCTCACCTCGAGGGCAGGCGGGTGGTTATGTGGGAGTCCTGCCGACTGGACAGTATACCCACCAAAACCCCTGGGTGTTCCACCACTGCGCCTGGTGTCGGGGCTACGGGCACGCTTTCGCACTCCTCCGCGGCACCCGACAGCGCTGGCCCAACTCGGGCCCCACCACGGAGCTTGCGCTCCCGCTAGATTGACGATGTGTCGAACACCAGACACATCGTCATCCACCACCTGGGACCAACCAGCACTGGGCGTCAGACAGCACCCGTGTCCGACAGCCCTGGTCCCGATGCAACGGGTCAATTAAAGTGGCCCCGCGCACGCCACTACGGCTGCAGAGGATAGGGAGAACGGCCATCGCGATACCGACACTCCTCTTCCCCTGCAGCCCCACCGCCTCCGCCAACACGTTGGCGGCACCCGTTAGGGCCGCTGGCAGGACGGATAGACAGCGGCACACTCGCCGCCCGTCCATCCCGTCGCCGCCCCCGCCTCGATGGGCTCGGCCGCGGTATCGCGACGAGCGCGACACCGCAGTCCACCTCAGTCGACTTGCGACCTACTGGCCAGCCTCCGCACGGGCTTGTCGAGGCCCAAGACCCGGAGAGGCCGGCCCCACCTCGGGTTCCTCTTGGTTCACCAGGCTGGCGAGACCTGGCTACTAAGCCCCCCCGCCACGACAAGGCGGGAACCCACTCGGGGGGGGTCTGATATTTACCTGCTTTAAGATGTTTTAAATTTTTATAATACGTAGTACAGCCATGTGATGTATCAATTTTATTGTATGTTTATTGTACTGTACCAGCCTTTTAATAGTCCACTGTTGGACGTTAATATTTATCTCACGTTAATATATAAAGCTATATCCACCACGTTGGCCTAGTGCGGGTTGGTGGATTCACTTACGCCATCGAATTTCGTTTACGGACGTATGCACATGCAGGTTGCCTCACAATGTTTACCTTCACCGAAAAGTAAGTGATGTGAAATTCTGTACATAAATTCCAAAGAAATCGCGGGATCAGGATTTGAACCCATATTAGCATTGTAAGGCGATGTTACTACCACTAGACCACCACGGCCACTGTATTGTATGTTTACATGCCCATTTTTAATGACTTGCTTAAAAAAATAAAAAAAATGCTTTATGGCAATTTGAATCACTATGATGTTAGTTCAAGTAGAAAATATACAATAATATTTTATACATTCTTCAATTTCCTGATTTATGTTTTTTGATAAAATTGGTACGGTGAAAAATTTTTATAATATTTTTACTAAAAATAACCCTGTATGATTCTAAAGTTTTCACTTCCGGGAGCATTTAGAGGGGTTACATGCAATGACGTTAACAAGTTGGATTCGAGCCCCAGAAATAATAAACCAGAATACCTACCCACCCATACCTTCATTTATACGTGATTGAAATAAAAAAGACCTTATAATATTTTCCAGACACTTAGGTACGAAGCCTTGGTAGCCTAGTGGTTGTAATACTGGCCTGTCATTCTTGAGGTCGTGGGTTCAATCCCGGCCCCGTACCAATGAGTTTCGTTGGAACTTTTGTACGGAATTTCACACCACTGGCTTTTCGGTAAAGGAAAACATCGTGAGGCAACCTGCATACGTCCGTGGATGAAATTCGATGGCGTGTGTGAACCCACCAAACCACATTGGGCCAGCCTGGTGGATATGGCCCAATCACCCTTCGTGGCTGATACAGTACTTAGGTACTTTGTCTTTGGTAAGGTCATGTATTACCTACCGTTAAGTTATAAAACTCAAAACTGTAATATTGTTAAAAACACACAACTGATGCTGAGGAATTAAGTTCTAGATATTATACTTAGGTACTAGTCACAAAGTTTGCAAATTTCATTATTCTTTCAGAATACTGTAAATTAGTGAATACTTAGTCCATTACCTATGATGATGATGATGATGATGATGGCTTCCATGCCGATTTCGGCTTCGGCGACCATTTTCCATATGTGGGTTACTGATGGGTCCTCACATGGCTATAGGTGCTCTGGTACGGCTTATGCTTAGTAATATTCACAAACTAAGTGTTCTCTAACACTACCTATCTAATTTCATAAATAGCTAACTTTTTAATACTCGTATGAATGCTCATACGAGCTATGCGTCTAATGTTAAGATGGTTTCTCTAGGTCTGCTAGCAAATTCAGTTTTTTGGCATTTACAAATAAACTGTTCATTTTAAATTTATAAAAACTGATTTAGCTTCCATAAATACGTAGTGTTAACGAAGTATACACATAGAAACCGAAACAGTGGTCATACGGCTATACACAAGAGTGCGTCAACTAAAAACTTAGGTCGAAATTTGGTTTTTCAGGTATATCTAATTCGTAAACACTACCTATTTATGGCAGTTAAACGAGTTTTCATAGTTTTAAAATGAGCAGTTAATCTTTAAACGGCAAAAAACCCAAAAAAATAAATGTCGCGCGTTAACCGAGATAATCAGCCATAAGCGCATACTCACAAGTCTGCTCTACAAAAAATTGTACCGGTGCAAAATATTGCACTTTTCACTCTGTGATATCAGGATCATATATCTCATGTTGCCCTTAAATGTTTGAAGCATTGATAGAACTTTAGCGTAAGCTTTGATTAACTCTACTACGAAAGCTATTTAAGCGAAGACATTAAGTCCATTGAAATAGCCCAACACTTGGAAACAGGTATGGGCAGGGCGGAACCCGTAGTAAATTGCACTGAAAAAAAACATACAAAAATAACACATTAATGCTAAAGTAATAGTGTAGCAATTAGTATTTACTTAATATTTTTAGTCCAGACGTCCTATATTTGTCAACAGAAAATTGTTGAAATGTCATGATGCCTCTGCTTAGTACCAAGTTTTCATAAATTAACTAGGTATTTATCAAGAAATAAATAACTACGCCAGTTAGCGCCCTTTTCCTATCATTCGAATTTTGTCTGCGTACATTTATGGTACATATTTAGCTGCCAATTTCAGACTGCTTACTCATAGCCAAGACACACTGTAAGTACTATACTGACTATCAAACACATGTGGATTAAATCCGCACGCGAACAGAAATCCGCATGACAGAAAAAGGGCCCTAACTTTAGTATAAGTTCTGATTAACTCTACTACGAAAGTTTATTTAAGCGAAGACAGGGTGACTATTAAGTCCATTGAAATGGTCCAACAATTGGAGCAGGTATCGGCACGATGGGACCCGTAGTAAATTGCATTGGCGTTCGGCCTCTCGCAATCGGCGGAGTCACTAGGGTGGAATTAAACGATTTATTGTAGTCACGGAGTTCGGATCATTGTTGCGATACAATTACTAACAGTGCATTGGCTTTTAGGTTGATAGGGCTTAGATTTCGTGTGTTTGTAAGACGGAAATTGCATTAAATCCCGTGAGGGATTGTTTCAATATTTGTGTTATTTTCGTCGTTCTCTTTGTGTGATACTTTGGTAGTAATTTTTACCATTCAGGATCGCATTTTTCTCAATCAGGAAAGAATAAAGTGTATTTAAATACCGTGCGGTAAGATTTCGTAAAGTATTCATGGAAATCAATAACGCAGTCAGTCTTGAAATAAGCGTCAGAAAGGTTTCATATTTTATTACTGAACCCTAATGTGCTATAAATATCACGTTAAATTGTAGGCTTAAAAAGTTAAACTTATAGACTGCATTACATAATAGTTTCTTCAATCTACTTACCTAATACATTAAAATACGTTATAAAACTTAAATTTGTATAAATCAAAACAATACTAATAAAACTAGTCGCAAATAATCTCAATTTAACTTAGCACTGAGTAAATTCAACCTCTCTGAACTCTATATTTTTATGTCCTGTCTCGTATACAGTTCTGAAAGTTACAAGATTACATTTCTTGTACTGAAATCAGTGAAACCTGTTACATACAGTGTATTAAAATACCAAGATTATTTGCCTTAGATCGTTTACCGTAAGTGTAGATACGGGTCTGAGTTTTACAAGATTTAGTCAATATTAAGGTATGATATGTGAAATTGTTTACAATGTACATAATATTTTCTATTTTATATACCTTATACCAGTTGTTTTGCGGATATTCAACCTGAATATCTTATTTAATTTGCATCTTAGAGCCAATCAAGTATTAGCTTGATATTAATCAATATAATACGTATTATACCCATAACAGGTCTGCACCATCCAGAATTTTAAACTATACCAGTGTAAACTTAGCACGGTACAGCACTGCGTCCATCACTCTGACATGTGAAGTTCTTCTTCCTCTTGCTATTCAGTTAGACTGTTTTGGAGACTTAGGAGGACCTTACCATTTCACAAGTTTCTCTTGACTACAAGGCGAGACTCTTTTCAAATGTGACCAACGGCAACACAACTTAAACTTTTACGCAACTCTTTTCTTCACGTGAAGTTTCATCGCCGTGAAATGCGCATTTCGCGCCGTAAGGTACACGACACACGCGTTACATTAATTAATCTTTACAAGGAATCGGATACAAAGTCGTGCACCTGTCCGCGCCAAACGGCCCGCATTTCCAACGCAGTGGGCGTTGGACGTTTCCGCCGCGTTCAGCTCCTGCATCATGGACAGGTGCGTGGTCCACCTAACGATTTTGATAGCAATGAACGTACTAACGTAGTTGCATTTCTATTGCAATCGTACGAAAATGGCTTCAAACTTCGGCGTCAGCGAGTTTTGACCGACATCTTGTCTTAAAAAAATGCAAATGGAGTCCCTCCGCGCGGAAGAAGTGAAACTTCGACGCAACAGTGCTTTCATACCCCCTCCATGGTAGCTTTAAACGTTTAACGCAACCTTGTTGGAAGTCGCATTAAAAGTTTCACTTCAAAAGACCTTATCATCTTAACTTGATACCTGATCACCATTTATCCATAGAACAGCATTAGCATTCCAAATCAGATTCTGTACAACACCTGTCAGGTTGCTTATTTAAACGATCCAATTTCTTTCAGTGTACAAGACGGTGTCGCGTGTCCTGAGTTTATTCACAACACGTCCCGTTCTGCGGGGGACGAGACACAAATCCCTGGAGACGGCACGAATCTGTATACCATGTTCGCATTAGAGATAGGCTACGGCTTCGAAAGAGTTGTGTATCGAGTCATTCGATCTTTTTTTGAATTTTCCATTCGATATCTCCCAAATCAGTTATCTGCAGATTAAATGAATATAAATATTAGGGGACATTTTGCACACGGTCTCTGACCCCAAACCAAGCAAAGCTGGTGATATGGCTGCTAGAGACTGGTAAACTACATAAACATATTTTTCAATACATACTTATATAGATGGTACCTATAAATAGCACCCAGACAAAGCAAAAACCTATGTTCATCACATGGGTAAATGATGGCCCTGGGTGGGGATCGAACCCACACCTCTTTGATCCAGAAGTTAGGGTCACTAACCACTGAGCCACCGAGGCAGTCAGTCAGTTACGGGCAAGTACATTGATGACGTGTGTATGAGGTTGTAGATAATGTAAGTACCTATTTTAAGTCTTTAAAACTGTTCTACGAGTACTATTCTATAACTCAGAAATAACATACCTATATATAATTTTATTAAAAATATACAGAATATTGCTTAATGACGTGCAGGGACTTTCAAAGATAGAAAAATGTTTGAAACAGCATTTTTTATTTATTTTAAAGTCATTTGTAAAACCTGGACTTTTAGTATTGATGATGGAGTAAGAATTGGAAAATGATGTTCACATTCACGCTTTACTTTAACAAATAGGCTTTGTTTTATAACTAGAGTTAAAAATGTGTGAATTATTGCATATTTTTTTATTAACAGATAGCATCAATCGATCTAAGCTGAAGCACAAACATCGAGTAAATAAGCGACTTATCTCTACGCGCACCATTTTCACCTTAGCCTTATTTATGCCGGATTGAAAGAAAAATACGCGCATGATCGTGTGCCATACAAAGGTTACCTACGTTTTGTTCTGAATTCGGATTGCGAATAATATGATCGGTGTTTCAGAATTTTGTCACGCTAACAAGAACATTTTGCTGTGAACAATATTACAGGGGCTTCTATTCTTCGAGTGAAATTACCTTTTACTTAAGTACGAGTAAGTAGGGAAACGTGTTTGTAATGGTTCGTTTAGGTTTTTTGATTTCGTGAATTACAGTCCTTTCATGTTGAGAGTTTCGTTATGTTTTTATAATATTTACCAACAATCATTTTTGTGGGTTGGCTTTCAGATTCAAAGTATCGTATCCAAATCTCGACATTGCTGAGGTACTTAATTTGCAATTACACAACATTTTGCACAATAGAGCCGTAGCGGGTGCTTTAAGCTATAAGCCTTCGTGCCATCGTGCATGTGATCCATATTGACAAGGTGGATGAGGCCTCGACAAGAAACTATTCACTGGAGTTCTTCATCGAAAGATTGCTTCTAGACTAGATAGCTTTATTTTTCTTCGAAGTCAGCTTACTACCAGTTCATATCTAAGTCAGCTAATAGCTAAGATCATTATATTATGATGTATTTTGTATACCTTATTATTAACAGTTGTATAGAACCAGCATGTATTAATTCAACTACCTACTTATTTTTTACTTGAATCTGCACGAAAAATCACTTAATTGAAAACTATTTATTGAGTTGTAACTAAATATGCTAACTAAACGATAGTCACGCAAATTTGTTTTCTCACAAATACATTTAATCCGAGCCAAAATAATCAAAAACACAACAATCCTCATCAAGCAGTCCTGTAAGAATACTTTACAATTCTTATCAACAACATGGAAAATAAAGTCGTTGAAAAAGTTAATTTATCGCAACAAAGATGTTGAAACGGACCGAATGAGTGTAAAAGTGTGATTATGGCTCCTCACCATGCAATGGAACAATCGTACTGAAGAATGAACTTCTTACACCTACAGCTGCAATACAACTCAAACGCTTAATAAAGTGATAAAACGCTTGCTACACGCGACGCTTTTACGAAACCATTTCGTTACCTTTTATTTTTTTATTTGGGCATACTTTTAACCTTAATAACTTCGAAACTTCTGGGAATAAGTACGCTGACTGTGAAAGGAAATAGTAACTACCCAGGGACTGGAGCACTTTAAAAGAAATGTGACGAATTAGAATTTAGATGAGACTCTTTGGATCTGTTTTAAAAACTATTTTACATTTTCTCGAGTATTGTTTAGATAGAGTTCCAGAAAAACACAAAGCGGCAGACGTCTAAGACGTTTGTCATAATAAGATAAAGAGAATGAAAAAGATGGTAACCAGTTTTTATGGGCCTCGTTTTCCTTTTCATGAAATCCCCAGCGTTTCACTTTTTGGTTAATATCTACCTATTGCTTATTTTTCCCCTTTATAATGCCTCGGGGGAATCCGGTGGCTCCTGTGATTTATAGCTTATGCAAAGAATGCGAGAATATTTTCTACACCATAATTCAAGCTAGTTGAGATTAGAAGGGATCCGTAAGCATGATATATCAATCTGTGCGTGGGGTTTTATTTGATGTCTCTTTTGTTGATAGTTTTCCGTGGGGAGTTCAAATAGGGGACGGTAACTTAATTGGTTGACATAAGGCTGAAAGTTGTAGAGCCATAGTATTTTTTTCTTATAATGGTTGCTAATCAATAGAATTGAATTTATTTTGTAGAAGATAGACTAGTAGATAATCGTATCGCAAATAAAGTGGAAACTAAATTGCTGTCTTGTTTATTTTAAACACAACGATACTACATAAGACTACATATAAAATGTTATAATTTAGAAAATTCTATGATTTTAAAATAAAAATTATGAAAGTAAGGAGTAAAAAAGACGATGAAATCAACGCTAACAAAGTCAAACATGCAAAACAATCTAATCGTTATATTTCGCACGTGAAAAGTCGCCGACTACACCTAGCTTACAATAAAGCTAACATTGGCCAGACCAATCAAGAAATGGCTATCAAACATTGATATATTGAGCTGAAGTTAGTATCACAATTGTTTACACGATCATTAAATTGAAAGCTTTCGTGCTACAGGCTCGTTTATAATCTGCGGCACCTTTAGTCTCATTCGTACAAATAGTTACCGTATTAACTAGCCTAGTCCCTTTTCATAACAAATAAATTAGAGAACTTGTACAGCAGTGATAAAGCTTATTTTTGATAAGTAACTTTGACAGAGTTCTATTCCGTTGAATTATTTAGGGCGACTACAAGGGCATGGTCCGCTAAACAGTTTCTTAATTTACTATCCATAAATTTGTGATCATGAAGGTGATAAGACACGTCTTTGAAAGACTTTACGAGTATAGCCTGAGCTTAATCAGGTCTTAAGATTAAAAGCATGTTGGATTTAGGTGTCTAAGTTGTCTTTAAATAAAGGTTATTATTACTTCAAAGCTTTTAATCCAGTCTCGGTGTTGATAAAACACGAACGAATGGAGTTATTTTACTTAATGCTGGAGAAAATTGTTGTTGGTGTTTCTTTTGGCAGGAGTACTGAATTCGTTTAGTTGAAAAGATTTATGGTAGATTTATATGTACCTATCTATTTGCCTATGGTATAGAATAAGATTTTTTTTTGTAATCAAATGCGATGTACCTTACTCCTAATTGGCCTACTCAAATATTGTAGGCAATATTATTATTAATTTAAATTTTAGCGGCGCTAACCATCGATATAGGTTCTGCCAGCATACTGGGTATGCAACAGGCTTGAGAATGTGTATAGGTCGGCGGATGTGAAGTTAGGTACAAGCTGCGTAATATCCAATCCAGACTGTAGTTCACATATAACTGATTGGGTGTTGCGCAGGTTGTAGCTGATTTCACATCTGCCGACTTGTATGACTCGGCCTATATTAGGTACCTCTGTACCAGTCTAGATATGCATTGTAACAAAAATATATCATATTTTTTTTGTTTTGCAGTATAACTTTACTTACTTCTGTGCAGTAAATAAAATTGTTTAAATTTATTTCATTGGATAGATAAACATTTTGTGGTTTTCATACCCTATAAATTTTGATGCGAAATATTTTTAAATGCATATAATAGATATTTTCATAACCAATATGATTGCATTTTAACTCTTTTTGGTAAGGCTGATGTCTACAACAAATAGAGCATTATGAGTTTAGAGTTTGAGAAACTATTCCCATTTCAATGTGTACCTATGTTCACACCACTTATCATATCAATTAAGCGTGTCGTCAAATATCTAGCTTCTTAACAATAAGGTAATAAAAAGGTATATTAGCAAACGGGCGCTTATTAATATCTAAGCAAAAAAAAACACAATATGATTGCAGTCTCATTTTATTTAATCGTTTTTTCATTTAACTAAGATAGTTACATCAAAACACACATTGCGTAACAAATTGGACTGGAAGATATGTAAGAACCAGGGATACAATACTGTATCTAAGTAGGAATTATTGCTGCTTACCCTTACGCCGTTTATCCATCGGGAAACGTGATAATCTTCGTAGTAAAAAATGCTTAGCATTCATAAGCATAACATAACTCGTACATCTAAGGAATGGAATTGCCTACACAAATTTTCCCGTATAAACGGCGGAAAAGTACCACCTATAACATTTATCTATAAAATGTATCGGTTATGTCCGTAATTCACGAAGCATGTCTAACACGTAAAAAGTAAGTCTAAATGCCATTTTGATATATAATTTTTAATATTGTCATTGTTTTATTTTAATTAGTAATATTCTTTACAAATTCCTCTAGACAAAATCAATTTAGCGATTGCAATTCGCATTAGCAACTTTGTAAAATAATTCGAACTGATTAATTTTAATTGATTTTTTACCTTAGGTAATTCGTTCTACGCTAGAGTTACTGAATAATTTTACTATAACATTACGTAGTTATTTTGAAAAAATGTACAGGCTTAGATATAAATTTATATAATTTAATCCATATTATTAATTAGAATAACTTATCTACCAGCCGACTTCACATTCCTTAACATCCTTCAGTTTTGAAATTTGCAATGCTCTATGCATACAAACAGTTCGTCAATTTGTTATTTCTTGCAACGAAGAGAAACACAACATTAGGTAAACATGTTAAATATGACTTATTTAATACAAAAAACAGTGTTTTTTTATTCTGTATATTTGTCTAACCAGAGCGTAGTTTGTAATTATCATAAATATTTACTAAATATTTATCAAATATTTTCACAACTTTCTAGAAAAGTACAACGAAATAGATATTTATTTAAATCAGTAAAGCGGCTCGTAAAAAAATCTATACCTAATCAGCTATATACATATATTACACAAGTATTAAATGCTTACAACAAAGTTGTGAAAACTGTAAATTAATAATCTCAAAATATATTCCAAGTAGTAAAGTATGTTACAACTATTAAGTACTTAAAACTTGTGGAACTTAAATTAGTATGGCATCAAAAATGTCTTGGCAAGTGGAACAAAAACAGAACTTGGCAGACAAAGCTTAATAAAGAAAAGGTAATTAAAGTTACGTTAATATAAATAGACTCAGTATAATTTTATTACTGTAAGAGCGCTTTCACACTTAGCGACTCAACACAAGGCTACATTATAATTCGCTACAATCTCACGGTTAGGTACATTTCATAAGAATCAACTAATACTAAGATGGCGCGTTTGTAGGACAATGCAAATAACAAGGGGTATAGGGAAACAATTTATCCGCCTTAAATGAGACCGAAATTGGCTTTCGTGCAAGTTTTACTCATGTGACGCGAGCTGTACCACAAGCCAAATTAAATCTGCAGGAATGTGAAAAAACTGCACTCAGCGCCTCTGCCGCACTTATGCGTCGCCTATGTAAATATAAATGATCTATGGAGAGCGCTCGCTAGTGATTTTTGTAACCGTCACCATTGACGACACAAATATCCTCAAGCATCTTATTTAATCAGTTAATTATTACGAATAAAAATAATAATTAGGAGTAGAATCACCCAGTAAAAATAAAATTTAGTATAAAGTTACAGTTCCGTAGCTGCACCCACCGAGAGTACGAGAGTAAACCATAAGATTTATTTTTAGTTTCGTTTCCAAAGAAATTCAAATTTATTGAAATCATGAAAAATATTTAACGTAAGAAAATAGGCAGTAAAAATAAATCTTAGATAATTGGTTAAACTGATAGCTAATTTATTGAAGCGAATATACAATCGAGGGGTTCCTAAAACTCTACTGTACAAATACTATGGCACTGTGACCGAATATAAAGCCACCGAAAGTAGCATTCGATAATAATAATCATTCCAAGTAATTTGGTGGCTTTTTAATTCGGGCTCATTATAATTATAGGAATGTTACATAGATTATTGGAAAAATACAGACGAAAACAATGTCAAATTAACTAAACAATATGTAAACTCAAAAATAAAGCTGGAATGTTACAATACAGTCCATCGAATTTTCCGTAGTTTCCCAAACTTTTAAAATAAATTCTAGTCACTATCGTACATTCAGCACTTCATTACGTCATCTTACAGAATAATTCATAAACATTTAGATATTTCTTATCATATTTATTCAGCTTAAGACGAAAACAAACTGTCACCGAGATTCTTTCAACAAAATATTATTTTATTGAATTTATTCTATTGACATGTTTCGAGCACCGATATTAAAACGATATAATTCGATATTTTATCAAATTCTTTAGCTACAAACGTAACGTTTGTGAAAAGCAACAAATTATATTTACTCGCTATTCGATATGGAATTTATTGATCGGAATAGATATGTATAAAGTAGGTACATTTATAAAACAGGTACTATAGAACAGCTAAATAATACTTTTTATCTCTCATCCTTGTGGTATAAGTACTACGAACGTTATTACAATACTTCAAATTCAGAAATATTACTAGAAAAAAGTTGCTAAAAGTTTACCTACAAATTTATCTAGAGTAGAATTAATAAGCAACAAAAAAAAAAACAAAATGCAAGAAAAGAACATTGTCATAAATGTGTTAATTGTATTCTTGTTTAAAATACTTGACGAATTTTGAAAGATCGTGTCACCATTTATGCACCTCTGTTGAAATAAGATTTCTGAATTTCAAATAGTATTATAACGTCATAAAATACATTCGAAAATTGTGTGATACATTCGATTAGTCACAATGTTGTATCGAGGTCGTTGGTCGGATGGGTGACGTCAGGTCGAGATGCCTACCATTGGCTTTGACGCTTGCTACGCAGCCTCGTAGACCATTGTACAGGGCCGGGGGAAGGCCTAGTGGTAAGGTTGGTGACCCACCTATGAACAAAATAACGGCACTTAGTGCTTTGATACACTTGGCGGAAATTCCGTCGAAAAAAAGTAATAGCCAATAGGTACATTTTGCTCAATATAATTTGCCTGCATATCCGACAACTAATACGCACGCTTGATCGATGAAAACTATGTAGAATAAGGTGAACCAGCATTCCGCGACGGAATTTCCGCAAAGTACTTGAGCTTCGTATTCAATAAAGATCAAATATGTAGATGAAGTGTGCAAAAGAAAACACCAATGGTATCAACGTCACACTTTCACAGCTTCGATCAAAGTCACTAGCTTTATTACGCATTCTTGCACAGTTCTATGCGTCATAACTTTTGTCGAAATGTGAACTCTACATTGTTCTCATCTGATTGTGTATTGAACAAAAGTAGCTTAATAAAACAGCTATTCAAAAATTCATTTAACCTAATGAATCAATAACAGAAACAGTTGCAACTGATTTCTTCGTGCGCTCTTTAAAAAATATTAAATGATATTATAGTAATAGTGAATTTGTCTTTGAATTTAATAAATAAAACAAATGTTATAAAGTGGAACACTACAGAAGAAATACTTACGTAGTCAATTTCAGTATCTAATAATACAAAGAAAATAGATTTCAGTGGAAGTCTGTCATGGTCGTAATTACCCGTATTATGAGAAAAGTTTGGGAAAGCTATTAAAACCTCGGCTAACTGTTTTTGGTGGGGAACTTAGAAATCGTAAAAGTAAAGATATTGTACGGCAAAAATCTTTTCACGGCGTAATTAATAACATAGTCTTACAACTTTATAGTATGGTTTTTTATGCATTTACATGGTTGGTTATTTCTAATCAATTAGCATCCTCTTAGAGGCTTAATAAGCCCGATTACAGAGGCGCCATCGTAATTATACTAGCTAAATAGCATAGTTCTGTTTCTTTTTCACTTTAGGCATTCGATAGAGAGAACGCTTTTTACGTTGCTAATAAATTTACGCTGGCACCTCTGTGATCGGGCTTATTATGTACATCAAAACTAACAACTTTTGTTCTACGACTTTTATTAATTCCCAAAAAAAAAGTTGTTGGCCATAGAAAAATATCGTTCATCCTCGACAAAATGCAACAGCTGTTTTTTTTTTTTTGACAAAATTCGCTGTACTAAAGTTTTGATGAACAGAATAAGCCCCTAAAAGGATGCTAATTGATAAGAAATAGAAGTATTCAATATTTTTTCGAAGAAATATTGTGAAGCATCGTAATCAAAAACATGCATAGCAGAAAAAAATAAGAATAGCAAGAAATAATATATGAGTCGCGGTACATTAGAAAGATGGAAAAAGATGGGAAAATATTGATATTACACGAGTGAAGGAACACATATGCCCAAGTAACATTGATTTGAACAGGGCTTCGATTTAGAATGCTTACACATAGGCTTACAATAGAGAATAAAGAATAGACACCGGTCTTAGGAAAGAGATATTCGGCTAAAAGATTACCTCTGCCCATATACCACTCACACGAATCACCATGGAATAAACATCATGTCTAGCGTTTGTTACTTAGTTTGTCCAATGATAATTTGTCCGTGGGATAAAGATACTAACCCGAAATTAACCGATTATTATTTATCTTTTCACAAATCTTGATGTTCATTATTTATTCGCGCTTACTATAGTTTGTTTACCAAAAAGATTATGGAAACGTAATACTTCTTCTTCGTCGAGTCAATGGTTCAAAAATGATTATTTATATAATTTTCTCCCAGTATTTGGCCACTGCGACCCCGCAGGGTGTAGCCTTGTACAGGTCTTCCATCGTACAGGGGCAATCGGCAATAGGGAGTCGGACCCTAGACACCCATTGTTTGACGCCGCTCCTCCAAATAGACGACTCAAGAGCCGTAATAGTTTTCTTGATAAAACTGATGCATTAAACGATAATCCTATTGAAGCCCGTTTAAAGCTGTGGGAATCCTTGCTAACGTAATACTGTAGATGTAGGTTGTTAGAACATTGTTATTAAAATTAGAAAAAACTATCAATGAACTTACCAATCCAAAGTTTAGGGTTCGCTTTCGAAGGTACCAGCAACGACTGAGAGTACCCTCTCACCGGCGGGGAATCGTCCACTTGCAGCATGGCCAGTCTCTTACGTCGCCGCATGGTCGCCGTATGCCACCGCCCGTCATCCACTCTGACCTTCGACTCGATACTTTGGAACCAGTCTTCATGTACCGAGTTACTCTCCCGGGTATCCGTATCAGTGTAAATTAACTGAAGCTTCCCTTCGCTTATGCCTAAGCCGATGAAATCACGAGGTCGGATGCCAATTTTTCTCCTCCACATAAGAAGGCCAGAGTCGTTGAGAGTACGGAATTTTATCTCGTACCGAATACCGCGGGCGTTGCTGTTCCTACAAATTTCAATTTATTTGAGAATTTGGGAATTGCGGAGGATACATAAATTTTGGTTCTCGTTTGGTTTATTTTATACTCAAATTGAAGTTGCACTGCTGCGACAGTAAATAATGATATTGTAATGACCTGTGTAGTTTTTGACAATACTGATTACGAAGTAGTGAATCAGATCTTTGAATCACCATTGCCAAAAACATGTTCACTTTGGACTTACATTATAGCACGGCTATCGCAGTGGTGTCAGTGTATCTACTACCCGGATATCTCTATAGCCCAACGAAAATCAAGCATTCGTGCAAATACATGAACAAAGAAAATAGAGACTTGAAATTGTTATTGAAAGTAAAGCAAACATTAGTTTTGCTAGCTATGGTTATTATTAACAGCGGTTCAGTAGCACATAAACACCATTACACGTCGAAACTTTAAAGTTATAAACCTGACATTTTATAACCTATCCAATAAGCTCGCGTCAATAAAGCTGCCTCATAACTGAAAAATACAGTTTATATTCCACCCACAGTGGCAACTGTAAATGTTTGCAAGTAAATAAAAGTACAACTCCAAGTAGGTACGTAGAATGTTGAGGGGGATATCTCGAAACTGTATTTCCATTCACGTAGTTACGTTAACGCGTTTATGTAAATTCGTAAAGTTGCCGTAACTTATTTGACTCGCCCTGAATTTGTGCGCTGCTAACGTCAAGTACCAACTAATGTTTACTATTAGCTGAAGCGAAGTAATATAGGAACCTCAAAATGTACGGAATTGTTATTATGAAGTTGGTACGAGTACGAATTCGCGCTCCGGTATTCATATTTAAATGTGGCACATGAGTTTCTTGCAGATTTCTTGTTGAGGTTTGTGTAAATAGGACCACTTAATGTTTATTTAAGCCCCACATTGAGATTTATTCGTATTTTTATTACCATTTAGTTGCTTTAAATATAAAATTTTGCAAGATAAAGTTATTTGTTAGGTATTCTTAAAATTACGAAAAAATATTACAGCATCCTGAAAATATCTCATGTGAGAAGTTATTTCTACATCCAATCAGTCATTCCATATGCCATTGATGAAAAAAAAGGTATCCGATAAAACGGACCAGTAAAACAAATATCAAGTGTGAGTTTCGTATTCATTTACATTTAACATCATTGTAGAGTAACTAATGATGCCTTCTTATGTTAGTTACTCTAAATTGTGAATGTTGAACTTATGAGCATTGTTAACATGCACTATTACATTAACACAAAACAAAGCATCTAAAATCTGAAACAAAACTCTACCAAAAAATATACAGGTTAAATCCATACCTAATCTAATATCGGCAGTGATGTGTTACGGTTAATAAATTAAATATGAGTCCACGTCCTTCGAATGTTATCTTACACTGTAATTTCCCAAACCGTCGCCTGTGTTAGTACTTAAGCTAGAAAATAGAAGATTTATTAGTAATGTATTAGTTACGTAAGTAATGTGAGTTTTTTTTTGTTAGAACTTTCTCTTTGCACGGCTAATTTTCAACAAAATATCAGACTTCAATTTTTTTTTCATGAATGTTGAGTAATTAGGAAACTCCTAAGTTATGTAATACATTAGTACCTATATATATTCTTTGGTAATACCTACTAAAAATTGTTCTGAAAATTTTGGGTTGAAGTATTATTAGCGGTTTAAGGAAATTTTTACAACAAACTATTTCTCTAAAATATTAAGAATTGTTTAAAATTAGCCTTGCATTTACTACTCTTAGACGACATATTATACTTAAAACGTTTTAAATAGCTAAAATAATTATCTACTAACAACTAGTGTCCGATAGTAATGACTGTTATCAAAGTATCAATATCTGTTAATTGCTTGAAAATACTTGTAATTTTGTGTGTTGTAGAATCGATTTATCACTATGAAATACCGGCTCGTACTTGTACATAAATGTTTATCAGTAAATACTATATTTTACTGTAGAAAATTAAAGGTTGAATATTTTATTACAACCACTTCACAAGCAACTAACATATTCACAAAGAAAATGAAATTAAATGTTTTCGTCAAAAATAACAATATCCTACTAATGTGTCAAACCATGACAACAACATTATTATTACAAACTTTAACTAAGTACTTGATAAATAATTGTTTGCGATTATTATAAAAGTACGAAAAATTTAATAGACAAATTATTGTTATTACCTATTTATTTAAAACTGATAATTCTATTATTTTTGTAACTGTTAAAAAATAATTTTTGGCTATTACTTATTATAAATATTGTTTCGGCTGCTAAAAATTTAAATTAGAAATGCATAATTCCAAAATATACTCGTAATGGGTACGACCTACATATTTAAGAACACAATGGAGGGCTCTGGCGTCTGTAAGACAGTTTCGTTACTAGTATGGACGCCAGCCAGTCATTAATACAAACAAGAATTTGTACCTAACTTGTCTCTCATATTATAAGCGTCAAAACATTTTTGTAAATCAAATTATTGTATAGTTCGTAATCTTCTGGTTCAATAAAGCATTTATTTATTTAATGTTACAAAAACGAAAGTTTGTGAGTGTGTATGGATGTTTGTTGCCTACTCTTTCACGCGAAAACTACTGAACGGATTCAGATGAAACATTTCAATAATAATGTTTATACATCAGAATAACACAGACTTTATTAAGACTTAATTAAGATTTATTGCGTGAAACGAAGTCCGCCGGGTCAGCTAGTGATTTAGATGTATAGTTGTTGTATATCTGTAATACTTGTTACAGGTACACCGTTATTTTACTGAATGACATATCGTGAAATCTCAAATTGTATGTGAGGCAGTTACTTGTATTAACCAAAGTACTTTTTTATCTGTCACAGATAGAAAATGTGTTATTTTTTAAGCTTAGTACAATTCAAATACAAAATAAAAATCGGCCAAGTGCGAATCGGACTCACGCACTAAGGGTTCCGTATCGTATGGGAGCCCTATTCCTCTTGCCGTTATTAATACCGAGCGCAAAAAAACTCATAAAAATCACGTTTGTTGTATGGGAGCCCCCCTTAAATATTTATTTTATTCTGTTTTAGTATTTGTTATTATAGCGGCAACAGAAATACATCATCTGTGAAAATTTCAGCTGCCTAGCTATTACGGTTCATGAGATACAGCCCAGTGACAGACAGATGGACAGACGGACATCGAAGTCTTAGTAATAGGGTCCCGTTTTTACCCTTTGGGTACGGAACCCTAAAAAGCGTTAAAACATCTTTAACAATAATTGTTACAATTGTGTTGTCATACTAACCCAATGATGATAAACATTAAATTTACATCATTGTTGTGTATAAGATGTCTCCTAATATTTAACATTTATTTATTTAAGTAATGTGTTAGTTGTAAGTAGAGTAGTGTGGTTATAGTGTAAATATTATTTAGAGATTTTGTACAATATCTTGATATAATTTGAAATAAGTGGGTTAAATCATAATTTACCTGCGTCCTCCTCTGCTTCTGTACGAGAAGTAGTTATTTCCATCAAATTGAACGGGACTCCTGTCACTCAGCATTTCCACGTTTTGCTGAATCTCACAATTCCTGCCTTGGAAGCCATCTTGGCATGCACACTTATACTCGTTGAGCAGAGGAATGCAAGAGCCGTTATTTTTGCATGGAGATAAGCCTAAAATAAATGAATACTCAATTACTTATTGTTAATTGACAACGGCAAAATTATTTCTAGACTCCAAAATCGGGACGGACAGATGTCCGAAGCTAATCTGAGTATTATATTATAGTCCGTAAGCCTATTACAGAATAATCATAACAGAACCCTTAGTCCAGGTTTTGCGAAGTTTTATTAAGTTTTTGCATTCGCATGTGGCTCCATGCATTTTGCTTAGTTCTTCCTCGTTTCCGTTAGGGATATTGTTCGAAAATGTATAGAGTCATACGGAAACAACTATAGGTTCAATTTACGTGTAAACCAGTACTAACCCGTCTGCTCTATTTTGTTTTAATTTTGTATGAGCGAAATATGGCATTTCTACAATAGACTTACGGACTACAATACTTTGCTCGGTTCTACACCTTAGTTCTAGATAAAAGTTTGCTAAGTTTTATTCAGAGGGATAAAAAGTGAAAGTACAGTTTTTTTGATTTACTAAATGGAAGTGTAATGATATAGTTGTGAATAAACTACCATGGGTGTATTGTATAAAAGTATTTTTATTTTTCTATAAAAACTACGCATAAAATGATACCGGAAGTGGAACACGCGAAACTGCGGAAGCCGTGTCCGACCCATGAGGGTTGTTATTCGACAAAGATATGTGTTTCTACCTAGTTTCATCCATTACTTTATATGAATGAAATAAAAATGCCATAAAAACATTTAATAGTTTAGTAAAATATCCCCTTCAATAAATATGATTAAAAGAAGCTTTCCTATGATATAAAATAGAACAGACGTACTCGTAGCTCAAAATTGAATGTTCTAACGTTTAATTATGATTTTTTATGTTATGATTATTCAGTTTTTCAGTAAGTCATTATTATTACTACCATCTCAATATCAAATTTTTCTAGATTTTTATTGGTAAGTTTACTTCTCAGATATTTTCGCCTTATTGCTTTTTAATACGTGTAATGTTTTACTTTTTATACTTCTTACGTCTCCTTCATATTTATTTATTTAACATTTCATTACACACTATTTCCACAAAGGGAAGACTTAACACTCTTAACGACATTATCTGCCAGTCAACCCATAGGTAGGAGACATTGGGATGTAGGCATGAATAAACAAACAAAGAGATAAGTAAATTAACTAGAATCGACACAAATCAAATCTAAAAAGTAAAATACACAGAATTTCTAAAAAGAAAAATACCAACAATTTCAATTTAAATAAAGTAGATAAACTTAAATAAACTATTATAATACATAATAAGACGATAAATAGTAAAAGATAAAATAACTTATCCTATGTGTTCGAGATTTTGGACATATTTAAGTAATGCAACATTGTACCGACGAACCTAATAATAAGAAGGTTCAAATAACATCGGTTCTCTGCAACGATAATTTCACCCACAAGCACCCATAACGATATAAATCCAACCTCAGAAAACTATTAGGCTCCATGTCCCCTAGTTATTCCCGAGCGCACCTAAGTATCGCATGGCGGTTACTTACAGCTCTCCAAGCACCACTTTGCGATGAGATTTCTGTCCAATATGAGAAGATTTATGTAACAGTTAGTATTTACGACGTGATATATCTGTACTAACTGTTATACGGTCGCATCTTGCAAGCCTTTCGAACGTTCAATGCGTTTAAGTTTGACAAGATGAGAACAGATGGGACAATTTATGTGGGGTGTAGAATTGAAAAGAGGTATGTTGAATCTCTTGAAACACTTTTTAATCTTTTACCAGCTATAGCTGGTAAAAAATTAAAAAGGCCTAGTAGCCCTTAAAAAGGCCTAGTATTATTTTTAGGAATAATTGTACTGTATGCCAATTTTCACAATTATGTTGGTAAATCGGTACTTGTGAATCATCGACAGATCTTTTAGTATAAAACTTTACAATATTTTTGGTTTAAAATTTTAGCAAGCTTTTTAAATATTTTACTAGAAATTTAAATTAATAAGAAAGGTTATGATTCTTAAATTTAAAAAAAAAACCTATAAAATGAGTATGATAATATTTTGAGAATGTATGTCTGATTTTTTGAGTCACTTGGGCTACGAGGAGTTTAAGTACCCTGGAATTACGGCGTAAGATGCAATTAATTATTCATTATTATCTTCTTCTCCACAACTAAATCCACAATCTTGCTCATCTAAATTATAGTATGTAATGATTTGGTCTATGCTGTTAATTATGTACTAATTGGAAATAATGAATGAAAATATGATCATCACGTAACACTACGGATTTTATAAAATCTCATGTGAGATAAGAGGGAAGGAAGCCGCGGCAAATCTCACGATATTTCACCAGGGGGTGGGGGGCAAAATGTCATGAAAATGTCTCACGTAATAAATAGACACCCCCCTACTTGATGAGCCTTCACAATGTACAAATAAATATTATATACGACATCAAAATTTTCTGAAAAAATAACTTACCATCTCCACACGGGGGTCCCGTATACCTCGTCACGCCTGTAGTAGAGCAGGGCAGTTTTTCCTCCTCCTGCACTATGGCACATTTGGCTGTGTCCGCGCCATAAAGCGACAGAGGCACTCCGTTCACGAAAACCTGTTGAACTGCTCCTATGAAACTGCTCGTCACTCCCGACATCTTGTGTGGCCGGATGTACGATCTGAAAAAAAGGCTTTACGTTTAATTCGGGAGGCGCAGCATTTGAAAAAATACACATACGGCCTTATACGTAAACGCAGATTAATTTGGAAGTAATTGGTCAGTCTTATGTCTTTTATAATTGAATTAAGAAGGTAAGTAAGTTCGCATAGGTCGGGTGGCTATCCTTGGTGTTAGAATTTTAAAATCGCCTAAAGTCCTCTGACATGGCTAAACGGTTAAACCAATAATAATAAACTAAAATTGTCAAAGAAAAAAAAAATGTAAAACACGGAATAACTACTCTAAACTGTGCGCATATTAATAAGGTCGATAAAGTTTAATGCTGGTATTTCACAACCTTGTTTAGTATTTGCGCAATAATATTTGTGGTGATATATCCGAATAACTCGAACTCACCGTCGACACAGGGGGATGATAGATACGGTTCGCATATTTAGTTTGTTCAAATAGGCCAATATGCTTCGAGCAAAATAGTACTAACCACTACACACTGCTGTATTTGGACAACAAAAAGAAGCGCTGTGAAGTACCAGCGTAAAGCGCAGTGTAGCTTTTCCTTCAAAATTTCGATAAATTATCGCATAATATACCTATTGTCAATAGAACAGTGAACACAGTAGGCGTTTAATCAATAACAACGTCAAACCAGTGCAATTCAACCTGTGAATTCAAAGCAACACTATTGTTAAAGTCGCTTGAAATAATATTGTATGTGACATTTGAGTTTATGTCAAGAAAACAGTCTTAAATCTAAACATAAATATTGGATATAATCAATTTCATGATATCTTATGATTATAACAATGATGCCGATCATAACAATTGCTTCTTTGAATTTAAAAGAATGAATTAGTGAGTATATAATTTTTCAGCGTTAATACGCTCATTGGTAGTTTTTTTTTTTTTTTCTTTCTTCTCCACCTATTCCCCTGGTGTATATATATTTCAGGGTCTTTTTTAATGATTATTTAAATTTTTACTACAAACATTATGTCTCAGTGTTACAAATGGTCAAACTCATTGATAGTTGAAGTATGGAATGGGGTTAACCAGATAACAACTATCAACATTTTTTGCTGCTGATTTGCAGATTGTAAATGAAGTAGACTCGGACATAATTAAATGGCTAGATAACTAGGACTTTTCACAACCGTACTCAAAAAAAAAAATATGAGCCGTTAAAAAAGGAATGGGAATACGAAGGTGGGTCAGTCATCAGATGTTTTTATTATGTTTTTATAACAATGATCTATTTTAAAATATATATAATTATATAAGTGAAAGTTACTAACAAAAGGTATCTTCTTGAATGTCTCAAATTTTTTATTTAAGTATGTAGATAAGAATAAGAAATAAATTGTGATTTAACGTGAGTAATTAGTTCCTTTTTAAGTGTAAACTGTATCGTAGATTGTTTATGACTATTCAAGTGTGTCTGTGACACCCAATTGTCGAAATAAATTGAAACTGAAACTATAGACCTATAGCTATATCGCGACATAGTTCGACGAAAACAGTCGCAAAACTATAACACGTGCATCGACGTTCGGTCAAGCGTTCCATTCGGCCCATACTTTAGTAAAGCGGAGCGGAGTCAGAGGTACTGAACAAAGCGTTGTAGACCGTAGCTGTGCTGCATTATCCCGTATCACTCCCCAAGTACCCAAGGAGGGCCCTTGGGTACTCACCAACCAAAGACAATCGTGAAAAATAAAATATAACACTCTGCATATTTCTACAAGTCTTTGTTTCGCTCTTTTTAGGGTTCCGTCCGTACCCAAAGGGAAAAACGGGACCCTATTACTAAGACTTCGATGTCCGTCTGTCCGTCTGTCTGTCTGTCACCGGGCTGTTTCTCATGAACCATGATAGCTAGGCAGCTGAAATTTTTACAGATGATGTATTTCGGTTGCCGCTATAACAAGAAATACTAAAAATAAAATAAATATTTAAGTGGGTCTCCCATACAACAAACCTGAATTTTTAGACGTTTTTCGCTCCATATTAATAATAGTACCAGGTAGATGCTTGAAATTTTCACAGAATATTTAGTTTTATATTCCCTTCAATCATAAATAATAAAATTAAAATAAAATAAATATTTAAGGGGGGCTCCCATACAGTACGGAACCCTCCGTGCGCGAGTCCGACTCGTACTTGGCCGATCATTTATTGGAATTAGGGCTTTAAAATGGCTAACATTACTTTTCTAAATCCATGGTATAGGTACCTACGCGAAATACTCGAAAAAGTCTGTTCGCTCACGATTACGATTTCATTCTTACCAATCTTATATGTTATTTATGCAATGAGCATACATAGGTACAGTATACAACACTCTGCCGTCTCCGCCAATCTCCACTCCGCTCCATTTTGGTGGAGCCTGGTCTAAGGCCCGGATAATATTTCAATTGGCTTCATGAACAATGTGGGCTCAGCTAAAGAGGTTACGGGAATTCTATTCCGCACCAAGGATTGAATGACACGGTTGAATACCAAAGCGCCAAATCAACCCGAACGTTTTCATCTGCTGTGATTTCGTGTGAATAGCACTTCGGCGTAGCAGTGATTTATTTTTGATGGCGAAAAACTGGGGCGTGTTATGACGCGTATGTTTGTCTAGTCATTCATTTTGTTTTTTTTCAAACGATAAAAGCTAAATAAAATTATTTATTATAAAAACATCACTTTTTAAAAATGTTAACGTTTGAGATCCTGGATATCATGTAGCAGCAGAGTGCTAGCCAAGACAAGTAAAACGAGCCCAAACGTGTTTGGGCTCGTTTTACTTCTCGTCTCGGACTATTAGCGGGTCTATCCTGTACAGGAGTTCTTATCACTATGGCCACCTTCAGACTCCATTATGAGATCAGCTCCATGGTACCACATTATTGCATTGTCACGCGATATACATATGCGAGCAAAATTCCAGCTCTATCGGAAACCGGAAAATTGGTCAAATTCAACTTGCAAGATTCCACCCGAACCTACAAATAGGTACATCAATTACAAGTTGAACAAAAGCTTGTAATAAAAGTAGTTCCTTTTTCAAAGTTTAAATATTAATTGTATTGATATTTTAGAACAACTAATTATAGTTTCAGCATTAAAGCTACTTTTTATGCGACAATATCAATGGCCTTTGGAATGGACAATCGGTTCGATGGTACGTAAATTCTGGCTTGAGCCAAATATGTTGACCAGCATCAACCCAACATTGTAGAGTCAATATGCTTGACTCAAGCTAAATTTACGTGCTTGTCACAAAGTCGCTCGACTGTCTTGGAGACCTTCTACTTTAGGTACTGTTCTGTATCAGCCTTTTGAATAGTCTACGGCTGAATTGGGCCATGACTAAGCCATATCTACAACGCTGGCTCAGTGCGGGTTTTCAGTACGGTTAGAGCCTTAATACAACAATATTTATTTACATGTTGTAGATTGCCTGTCCAATTAACAATTTTTCGTGTATACTAGCCATTGAAATCACGATCATGGAAACATTATCTATCTATTAACACTTTAACATTTTCCATAGAAAGTTAAAAAAAAATTACTATTTAAGAAATAAATCACTTCTAATGACTGAATTGTTGCTTCACTTGTTTAAGCTTCTGTATTTTTCTGTCTATTGTATTATTTGTATGTTTGTGAATTAATATAGAGTTATCAATCAATTATGTAAAAAAATATGATTTATTTTTAGTTACTTACGGCAAAGATCCAATGAATAACGGCAATGTCAATTCCAAATGTGTCAATGGTGGTGAAGAATGTCCCTTCTGGGTGGGGTAGTGGTCAAGCTGGAGACTTCCGTGGCGGCCTGATCTCGAGGCTCGCGCTCTATGCCAGCGGCCTTTTGTAATAGGGACCGGAGACCTATAATAATTTTTCAAGTAATTTATAATATCTTGCATCGAAAGATATTTCTATCAAGGCTGTTGTTTTTGCAAGGCACAGGGACTTATTTTATGAAACATTCTAGTATGGAATAATAATGTGATATAGCAAAACTGTGCCGTTAAACTTTCCCGAAAATTGTGTAAAAATAATTGGTACATCACAAAATACCAAATAAACATCCACAATGGTTGTTAACAAAGATTAACATCGGACTTGTTCTATAACGAGCAAAAAAGCAATTTTTATCCTCGCGATTTTGGTCTTAACATAAAATATCTTCATGGTGAAATTTTCCTCAACATTTATTCAAAAGTTAATCCTTGAGCAATAAAAGCGGCTATTACTTCTAAATAGAAAGTACCACTTACGTTATATTAGCGATCCCGCTCCCCAAATTGTATCTAAACTGTAGATAACCATTAACCAAGTTAATCGCCACGAAATCCCCCTTGGCTTTATTAGACTGGCCGGTGTAAAGGAGCATTCCGGAAAATCGGTTCGTTAAAAACCAAATTTCAATGCGGAACGCTTTGCCCAGCCCTTCGAGTGGCGGTAATTCGATATAGCTCGTCCCATTGAATTGGGGAGACCACGTCTCTTGTACGACAGTTACGTCTGCAAAATTTAAATTTCAGTCAATAAGAAAATCCTTCTGAGGAAAAGCGGCGATTCGGTAGTTATTTAGGCGTACCGTTGTTGCAGGTATTTCCGTTGGATCCGATTTCCCCGAACAAACATCGGCAGACGTGTCCGCCGTCGGGCCCGACGTCGCACAATAGCCCCTCATCATATCCGCAGGGATTCGACTCGCACGGATCTAATCTCTCGTCACAATTGGCTCCCTGGAACCCGATAGGGCAGCTACAAGTATACTCGGTCGCTGACCCCTCCGCGGCCACGCACGTCGCGCCATTCTTGCACGGAATACTCATACACGGGCTGGATTGGCACTCGTGGACATTTTCTATAGCCGCCACTAATGAGTCCGGTCGACCCAATTTCTTTGTCACTTGATGTCGTATTACCCTCAAATATTTCACGCAGCCGATGAAGCCGCTTCTAGTGCCGATATTCTCGAAGACCCTGTACAGAAACGCTTTTTTATTTATCGATTGGCTACTACGGGGTATTAATTGCCCGCCGAGTAATTATAAGGTTGAATCGAGTCGTAATTTGAGGGTTGGTTTACCTGGAGTAATTAGTGGGTACGCTGCCTATGTAAGCGTCCTCCGAGAGGTCTAATGCTTTTAAATGACCGGAGGATTGTCCTACGACGTCCTCCATGTCATCGACGGATAATATCCCGTCACGATGGTATCGCTTCGCCGAAACCTTGTGATATTCATTTAGCGTGACTTTCTCTAGGGACGTCAGAATGAGAACTCCGTTGCCGAGATTATACCTGATTTGGGAACGAGGTCAAATTAATTAAGTGGAAGCCGAAAATAAATTACCATGTTTCGTATTACCGAAGAAAAGCATAAAATGGTTTTCTGGGTGAATAGCAATTCGGTTGTATAATTTTTGTACGAATATTAAATCTGGCCGAATTAATGCTTACCTGAATTCTAAATATCCGTTGACCAAGGCCAGGGAAACGAAATCGCCTGTGCCGTCGGCTTTTTGCTGATTATATAAAATGAGACCGTTTTCAGAAAATGCTTTGAATTCTATATCGATGTTCAGTTTATGGTAGGCCTTCAGTGGTTTCAGTCTAATATACGATGTACCATCGAACGATGGAGTATCGAAGTACGAAGTGAGTAATCCTTCTTTAGCCAGCAACTCGCAGTTTTGACCGGTGTAAGGCGCGGTACACACGCACGTGTACGTGGATCCAGGCAAGTCAATACAAGTGCCTAAATTATAGCAAGGCTCCGATAAGCACGCACTGTATTCTTCTGTAGTCTCTTGAGGCACGTTTTCTGTTGAAAATACAATAATTAATTAATTAATTTAACAAAATCTAAAAAAGCACGAAACCTTCATTTTACCCACGCTAAAATCGTACTGTATTATGAAATAGCTTTTATTTACGGATGTCTACTATTACACTTGGGACTAAATAATTCTCAACATAAAAAGCTAAGCAGAATTCCAGTTCACGTAGACGAAATAATATGCCTAATATTAAGCTCTAAGGTTGATATGTCCTTGGTCTAGAAATTCTGGTTCTTTATTAAGTTTTCTAAGAATTGTAACATTATTTTTTTAAGAAATTCTGTCGTAGACGATATAATTTCGTAGTCCTCGTAGCACATTTCGTATTCCGTTCGTAGACCGTAGCATTCTATGTAGAGCAAACATTTACATGCATTTGACGTATAGGCAAGTAACCACTACGAATACTGTGACAATCGCCTTGTTTGTGTACAGTAGGTGCGTAGATTAAATAATGTATAGTTCACTAAGTCCATCCATTTTGAAGCACTTTGACTAGGTATGTTATTGTAGCACCCGCAGCAGTTTACATAATATACGTTATACTACGGCTATTAACACTATGTATTTGTTTACAGTATTTAATGTTAAGAACAACAAATGTTTGTTCATAAAATAACTGTTATGGATGTTATAAACTTATGACTGAAAAACAATATTTATGCTTTTAAGGGGATGTGAACTTTTACGTTCCACTTCATTATTGCTGTTGAACTAATCTAAACTTACCAACACACGATATGTATAAAAATAAATAGGCAATCTTCCAATTTGTTATCCTTAGAAATCTCCTAATAGGTTGGTGGAACGCATATAGCCCGGCACGGCGCTACGTGGCACTGAGCTACGCATTAATATATTATTCTAAATGAGACTACATTGCGGAGAAGTGTAGTCATTCTCAATGCAGCGCTCTGCAAATCCATCCCTATTCTAATATCATCTTAATTTATGTTGAGCAACTCCAATGCTTCTCAGAACTGTTTTATTGTTTCTGCCTAGCTTTGGTAAACAAAACACTACTTACTAACACATGGTTTTTATGCACATTATAGCACAGTAGGAGTAGGTATAACCATTAGCACCTCCGCGTGTGCATTGCATTCTAGGTACAACGGCACAGTTACAGCCGTCTGCGCACAGATCTCATAATAAAGGTGCAACTGCTCCCACTGTTGCTGTTATTGCCAAACAAAACATCAATTACCAACTCAACATTTTGAGTCAAGTTGGCAAGTCAAGTCAGGTTGGCATTCACAACCTCCACATTTGCACTTTTTTTTTTACATGTATGTTCGTCAGACTTCTCCTCCAACACATGTCAGAGACGTTAGCAACAAACACTATTACATCATCTTGCGATTTATGCAAATTTAATATGGTATAAGTGGAGCAACACATGGTTTTATAAACGTGTATGCTATTTTCGTGGGATGGGATGAAATAAAAGACGCATATGTGCACTGCGCTCCTAGTAGAACAGCACAGTAACGCACATATCTTCTATTAGAGCCCCGACTGCCCCCTCTGTTACCTACTGTAAATGCTAAACAAAATATCACTCACCAACACACGCTTTTCTATGTACAGTGGGTGTAAAGCCAGGTCGGCATTCGCAACCTCCACGCGCGCACTGCGCTCCTGGTAGCACGGCGCAATCAGAGTCATCTGCGCACAGATCTCCTAATAGAGCTCCAACTGCTCCTACTGTTGCTGTTGTTGCTAGAAGGAAAATAAATAACATATATTTTCACGTGAATTTTTAATATCAAATAGACATTAACTTTATGGAGTGAAAATAAATCAATGTAAAGATAGCTGTAGCATTTAACTGAAGTTGATGTGCCGTTATCATACGAGTATTTCATTAAAAGTAGACCCATCAATGTATTAAAACCTCATTCAATTACCATATAGGCAATGCGCTTGATGCCTACTTATAATTTTCCAACATGAAATTTTTTCAATTATTTCGAGAGATCGTTACAGGCATTTGCGAAGCATTCTTTTTAACTTATATCTAAAATTAGACTAAATCAGTTTTCTTTTACCATATTATTTGAAAACATCACCACTGTGAAATCAAATGAACGTGCAACAGAACTATGACTGAATATTTGCTTCAAAACACAAACAATACTAAGCTTCATTCATTCACAACCCAGACCAAGGAGTCTAAATATACAATTGTCATACTTCTTTGTGTTGCTTTCCCCCAATTAGTTGCCGAATGAAAGGTCGAATCCGGGAAGTGGCCTACTGTGGATTGTAATGAGAGACCCTCACACGTATTGTTACCCAAAAGGAGTTAAATATAGCCTGTTAGAACGAAATTACACCAACCCTTATATTTATTACGCTGTTGGTACATAATTACAAAACAAAAATCCAATCAAGGAACCCCGCATGGAACAAAAGAGTTTAAAATCACTCTCATTAAATATCAAAGACCACAAACAATGGATTTAAAACTGTACCAACACTAAATTTTAGATTTATAAACCAATTAGGAACTAAGAAGTTTGAGGTTCGTAAATGGAAAAGCTTTTCGTAATATCGAAATCTCGGATCATTATCAAGATTGGTTTCTAAATTAGTTTCGAATCGTATAAATCTACATCGGAAAACTGTAATGATGGAAGGAAAAAACACGCAAACAATTTTCGCTCCCAGTAATTTAAATATGAAGACATGCTGTTAGGTTCCACGACGACGATTATAATTAGCAATTTTATTCTGGCAGTAGGCGTAACTTTGAAAGAAAATTAATTTCAGTTATTATTCTTTCTTTCTTTGTTCATGTAATTAACTAGGTATTATTTTAATATTCTTTGCTTAGTCATAGTTTGTGTACTTTTCAACCGATTAACGCAAAAGTGGAGGAGGTATTTGATTTTATTACTATATGTTTTTGTGTGTGTTTGTTATTATTCTACGCGTAAATGCTTTCAGATGTATATTTAGTAATAAAAATATTTGGGATTATTATTATGCTTGGAAAAAATGTTTAAATCGTAATTATTCAGATAATAATATACTCGTAGTTTGAATCTGTTTGGTTTTATATTAACATATTTTTTGGGCAGTCATGTAAAAACGAGTAAGAGTCTAACATAATAACACATTATATTACTAGACCTACCCAAAATGCACTCAAATATCATTTGTTTTATTGTCAATAGAATTATAACTAGGTACTTAATTATTCTTGCTATTTTTGAAAGAGTTATTATTTTTGCTATTAATTCAATTATTCAAAACTTATCAAAATATCTGCCATTTGCAATGAAAAAGCTATTTATATAAATATTGACAATAAATATTGAAAAAATAAGCTTGAATAGTAAAATCGAATGCCAACAATGAAAGATTTGTGAATACACAAATAATAATTCACCTTCACTGTAAGTATAATTAAATTTTTAAACCAATCTTGCCGATGTTTTAGGTATATATGAATTTCTGATTCTTCTGATTTCTGTGTTTAATGTTAGTTTAAAAGCAATAGCTGGATTTAGAATAGATTGATTTCGTTTTATAACCACTAAAATTAACATTACTGATATAACTAAAATCACGTCATTTTTGCAGAAAAACATATAACGAGAAATGATAGTTGCCAAAGTCCACAAAGAATAAAAGAGGAGAGGCCTATAGCCAATTATATATTACAAAATAGTAGATTGATTAAATATTTATAATAAAGCAAAATCCGTGTACAGCAGTGATACTTATTTGCCGGGACAATAATTATTATGTTAGATTGATGATTCCATCCCTGTTCACTGGAAAAATAACGATCATATTACAACGTAAAAAATACTTTAATGAGTTTAATGTTCTCATAATTAACATTTTCAGTTAATTAGGCAGATGTATTCCTTTCCAAGAACAACATTAATTTGAGAATTTTACATTTTGTTCTTAGAACTTTTTGTCTAAAGACGCTTTTGTACTAAAATAATATTTCAGTAGGTTTGTATCAGTACACTTTCTTAGAAATACATAACTATTATGGATAGAGGACAATAGTTGCCAACATTTTCTAAGAATACGATAAAGTCAATAGCCTCGAGCAGTTTATGTATTGTATTTTTACAAGGTTAACGTTAGGTTTCACTGAAAACAGCGACACACCTTTAAGAAACAATCTAAAAAAATGAACGGGTTTGCAAAAAGTTTTTAAAATGAAAGGAAAGTTTAGTGAATTGATATCATTTACACTACTCTTCTAGAATACGTAATTTAGAAATTATTTTCCCATTAAACTACTGTAGATGTTTGTCCTAATCATTATTTTATCATAATAACACATGCACAATACAAGTCATAACACTTGTACTAATTGTATAATTAGTCAACGTCAAAATAGTTAAATTTATCTTTTATATATTATCATACAAATACCTTTCTCTTGAACCATTCTATCTGTTTAAAAAAATCGCATCAAAATCCGTTGCGTAGTTTTAAAGATATAAGCATACATGGGGACAGACAGCGAGAATCCACTTGGTTTTATACAATGTGGTGATTATGAATAGAGAACTTTACACACACACAGATACACGCGGAAAACAATATTCTTCCTTGAAAAGCGGTTAAAAACATGTATAAAACTATCGTATTTTCCCACAAAGAACATGCAAATGTCCAACTCTCGTTGACCACACGCAAAGCAATATCACTCAGCAAAGTTAAACACTTACCCTTGAACTTCTGTCCCGAGAGGATATTATCAAAGTCGCTCGGGGTTTCCTTCCTGGTCCAATCGTATTTGTTGTAGTACTTGTCGGGGTTTAGCAGATGTCTGGTAGATTTGGAGGCTGCGCCGTCGTCTTGCTGCGTGAATTGTATGGGGGAGGAAGGCCGCGGAGGGCCAGCAGTTCCGGCCATTTCCCCAAGCTTGCAAGGCCCGAAGGCCTGGACTACAATGTCCTCTTGCGTGCGACACGCCTGCAGTTTGAGGTGGCACTCCGACTCGTAAGTTTTGCCGTCGCTGCCGCATACCTGTGGGGTGTTTAGTCGGAGTTATGGAGGGTAGAGTGGAATTTACTGCGTTTTGTTTGTTGTTGATAGTGGTTGGTTAAGTAGGTCTGGCCGTGAAGTCTTCATTTTTATTTCCATTAAAACTGTGATATTATTTTGTTACTTTATAATGGTAAAATTAAAATTTTGAATATCTCTTACTTACTATGACTTATGTAGATAACTATATTATTATAATTTTAGTATGACATGTAATTATCGTAACGTAAAATTAAAATAAATCATCACTTACCAGCATATTTGTATCGCTGTCCGAGCACGGAGCCGCGGCACATTCGCAGAGAGCTCCTCCCGTGCGCTCCGTGCAAACCGCTCCAAAGTAGCACGACAGTTCAGCGCACGAACCGGCGACTCCGCCCATTTCCGCTGCAAATGTAATGTAAATAAGTTATGTTTGTCAGTGACTGATATGTTAGTGTTACCTCTGTTCATTTAAACTTAAATATAAGTAAAAGTAACATTTTGTTTTTAATAAAGGTACCTAACTACTTAAAAACTTGAATGTTTTGATTTTCGCCTTAGTTGTACTTTAAAAAACAAACGAGGATTAAGTCATTACGCTTTCTTATTCTTTGGCGATGTAGTCCAAAAGCAATGTAACCGCGATTTAGTCTTAAAGCGATCTAGTCATATCTGCTGCCTAGTCAAATATAAATGTAGTCGTAAAGCTCCTAACCCATTATCACTACTTATAACGAAGCAAGCTACTATTATTGTGTGTCTGCCTGGCTTAGATTATATTAGCATAGATTATCTCTAAACTACGGAACAGACGGTTATGTGGTTGTTACAATCTAGGAAAGTTTTTCTTCTGGTAGGCTTGATGATACAAATGTACCGGGACAAAACCGGGACGGGTAGTTAATATTAAAAAAAGAACTAAGATTGACCTAGAGAGCATAAAACTTCAAATCAAATACCGACTGCACACTACAGGAGCAGACTATAGTCTCGTCGGGCGACATACCTACCCATATACTCGTACGCTGCCGCAGATAATGAAGTATGCTGCTATAGCGTGCAATTAGCTACCTTTACTTATATTAAGCTATCTACATCTTTATACCACATACTTGTCAATTATTACTTAACGGTTATCCGACAATTTAATTATTAAACTTATTTTATTTCTATTGTATTAGATGTTTATAAAAAACAATAATTATAATAAATTGGCAAAGTGCGCGCATAAAACAGAGAGCATGACATTGCCATCACATCAAATATGTATGAGAGTGCCGCAGCGACGCACCGCACCTGTGTGCAAGCCGATTTGTATGAATCTAGTTTTAATATTATATTTTATGTCTGCTTCTAAAATATTGAATATCAAATATTTTTCATTTATATTCAGCCAAATGGCATGTCTGAAACAGTAAGTAGTAATATATTATTATTTTCCAAAGATCTTTCTGATTTGTTTTAATAGCGTTTTCGTATTTTGCAACAATGAATATAGACTAGTTGGAAAAAGCCTAGGGTGTGAGGCCTTTTTAGGGTTCCGTACCCAAAGGGTAAAAACGGGACCCTATTGCTGAGACTCCGTTGTCCGTCTGTCTGTCACCAGGCTGTATCTCATGCACCGTGATAGCTAGAAATTTGAAATTTTCATAGATGATGTATTTCTATTGCCGCTATAACAAAAAATACTAAAAATAGAATAAAATATGTATTTAAGGGGGGATCCTATGCAATAAACCTGCATTTTTTTGCCGTTTTTCGCTCTTATGCAGTACGGAACCCTTCGTGCGTGAGTTCGACTCGCACTTGGCTGATTATTTCTGACTGCTATGGTACTGGAACAGTGTGGACGTCACCGCTCGCGGCAGCGGCGGCGGTGGCGGTGAGATCTACGAGAGCACAGAGTGGGAGGCCGTGGCCTTATTCGAACATGTAAGTACTTTGGTTTCTTACTGCTTGCCACCCCGACCCCTCTCCTACCTCTCTTAGCGATGAGGTCGTAGCCGAGTGCTTATTCCTACGTTTATAAGTAGTCATTTATTTTTTGCGGTTGTCAAATCGCCATTATTACGTGCAATCATACCAGACGCGTAGATCCCGTACTTTCTATCAAGTCGTTTTTAACCTAGCTTGGTAGACCAAGTATCTTGTTAATGTCAAAACCGCATCAAAAAATCTAAGCACAACGAGTTGATGAAGAATAAAAACATGTAACCCCATTCGTAAAAATGTGTCCAAAGAAAGAATTCACTTGACACGGGTCCGGCGGGTCAGCCGGTTACGTAATGAGGATCGCGGCCTAAAATACTATCTTGGAATAGGAAGCGGTTAAAAAAGATTTATGCTGAACAGACCTAAAGTTTTACGGTAGAACATTTGAGGTAAAAATGTTTTGAGAGAGAAAAATGTCACGCAGTGAAACGTGTTATCGTGAATCCATCGCAAAAAAATGTTGGCTTACGCAATAAGATTACTAGACTAAATACATATAAAAATGCCCGTCTGCCGTTTTGCTGTATTTGTTTCTCACTTCTTAATAAAATAGCTCAGGTACCTACGGAAAGGCAGCATATTGGACAGTTTTCGAGTTTTTGAAAACGCGCCGTCTATCCCAGTGCGGCATCTTTCCGGGACTTACCCTACCTATTGCAAAAATAAATTGAAATGCCTGAATAAGTTAATAAGTAGTAGTACTATCATACAAGACCGCTGCTCATAAGACTGTGTCTCTATATGAGTGATCTTAAGAATGTATTCACCGCTAGTTTCTCGGTGGAAAGAAAACATCATAATGAAACTTGCAAATGAATAAAGTCATAAGTACTACCTAAAAAGAAATGATTTGATATAAAAAAATATCGTCTTGCTAGTTTAGCATACGACTACGAAAAGAGTTTTGTCGACGTGTGAAAAAGTGACAAATATATACTTCACTATAATTTTGTCTCGTTTTTTCGGTAGGTCAGGACGTGCCGATGGCCAAAATCATGGCAGACACGTCTTGTGATGGCAGTTTTGGAAAGATTGGTAAACTCGCATATATACTCACGGTCGGAACATCCATTGGGCCCCAGTCTCCTCCTATGGTCTGCGCAGACGGTACACTTCTGTCCCTGCACGCCGGTCCGGCACACACACCTTCCAGTCATTTGCTCACAATCTTCCCTCACTGAGCCGAACGCTGAGCATCCACATGCTAAGAAAAACGAAGTAGTTTTAATAATAGAAATATAATAAAGATTAAATAATATGGAATATGGAAAGGCTTTTGATTCATTGGATTACTTGTTTAATACTACGTTCATCATAGTTATACTTGTCTGCTTTTTAAAGCATAGTAAGTGAGGGATAAGTATCTCCGCTTTTACAAGTCGTATGTCGAAGTGATACTCCTGATACAAATACTCGATTGATATTTTTACGTAATGTTCTTCATACTTGCCTAAAAATAACCGACAGCAAAGTTCTATAAATGTATTAGATACAACGACATTTATTACTTAATAACTAGGTTGTAACTATGTTACAATTTTTATTGGAAACAACATTTAATAATACCATCACCCGCTTCTAAGAAATAGAAATAGAAAAACACTTTATTATATCCATTTTAAGCCTATCATTGATCTATAATAAAGTTTCGTCGAAACTAAATAATGACTACAAACTTTGTAACCACACTGTCGTTAACGCACAAGGAAAAAGTGTAAGATTGATAGAGCTATCAAAATAATTGGACTACCGCAGGCCCAAATCAAAGTAGTCTATTATTACAAAATGGTAATGTTCCAGACTAGTTGTATGCAACTACATTGAAGACAACATTTTACTTGAATTTCAGTAACAAATAAATTATTTAGTATTAGTTGTAGTGTTTCATTGGAACTACTCAATGTCTCTATTACATCGGTATCTAGTACAAAAGATTTGTTCAAAGCAAAAAATTTAAGTGCTTTACATAAAGTACCGCTATTCTCTGAAATATACTGCACTAATTTACTGCTATTACCTATTAGCACACAGATTAGCAGTCTTAGGAATCTTTTACCCTCATACTGGCCAATGTAATCGTATCAACAGCAAACCGAGTCGGTTACATCCTCGGATCCAATTTTCCGATTAAATAAAACTTGTAGGTACTATCTGTTCCTAAACAAGGTAAATCTCTGTGCCAGTATGGCACAGACATTCTTGATCTTTGGAAGCCCAAGTTTGGTTTCACATCGATTACGCTTTAACCGGGTGGGTGGATGACTCCTGGTCTGAACTTAGACTGGCCTCCGTCAACCCATCGATCTATATCCGACCGAAATTGCTTTTATCTATCTACGGAACAAACTTTTCCAATATAGTTGAAGTAGTTGTACCTAAACCAGTGCCTAAATGTTGTTCAGTTATGATTATCGCGTACCTATTCCTATCCTCGGCAATTGGCTTGATGACACACTAAATACACATGTAAAGTTGGATGATTTTTTTTGACCCCACCCCCTCATGTGGTTTATCGATAAATAAGGTTTCTAAAATGAATGTTAGGTTTTCTAAACGATTATTTGTCACCTGTATCAATGGGGAGATATAGTTGAAAAAATAGTGCCCCCTCCCCCCCTTATTTTCTAAAGTATGCAAGATTTAATATTACTATTTTTAATTATTTGTGAACTGTGTATTATTTTATTATTATTATTTTTATCTGACATTGTTTCTAATATTTTGTACTATTTTGATCTTATTATTAATTGATTGTCCTGACATGACGTGTGAATAGTATTTATGAAATAAATGATTATGATTATGATATAGGTAATGGTCAAACCTTCTGAAATTATAGACCACATCAAAAACTTTCCTTAAAAATTATTTCGTGCAAGCTTAATGATACTTACGTATACATCCAGTATGTCCAGTCCCGATCCTCGGCAGTCCCCAGTAGCCAGGCTCGCATCGATCACACTTGAGCCCGCCGACTCCCGGTCTGCACTGACACTGGCCGCCGTCATCGCATCGATCCGACACCGACCCGAGTCGATTACAACCGCAAGTTGAACTTGTGATCGGGCACCCGACTTCATTAGGCCCGGTGGCTGCGGTGACGCCGTCTGAACAACACCCGTATGTACTCTCCGAGCAGTGGTGCATCTTCTTGTCATCCAGTTTCGAGTCGTCTGTTGAACAATTTGATAATGATACTGGGTAGATAATAAAGTTGTTATAGGTACAATTAAATACGCGTGACCAAATGCTGGTGTTTATTTGGCTCAACGTTATATTAAGCATTGCCAATCAGCGTGGCAATGCTGCCAGCATGCTGGGCACGCTGCCAACAGGCAGTGGGCTTGAGCATTTGGATTATCTTTAGACCTTCAAGAGTCTGTGGATGATCCAATACAATAGTGATAGTTAATAAAGGCATTTGCCCTATAAAAATAATTAATTACATAACAGGTCCAATTATGAAGGCGCCATCGTAATTTAATAAATAGCAACGTAAAGAGTATTCTCTCTATCGAATACCTATAGTGAAAAAGAAACAGAAATACTCGTAGTCTAATTAAGGTATTATACTCGTATGTAATTACGATGGTGCCTTCATTCGAGCATAATATCTTTTGCTAATTTTTTTTTTTTTTGACTGCTGGATTGCTACATAATGTCCTCAATGTTTTCGTTAGAGAACAACGTTTAAATCAATTTAATTTCCACTGGATAGGCTTATGTCTAACAGTACATGTCCTATAGCTAAAATGATGAATATGATGACGACAGAATGAATAAGTACAAATTAAAATTTTTTTGTGAGACTGTTTACGATACCGGCGGCTAAAACTTCCTAGACGTTGTTTTGGAAAAGATAACCTCAAAACAAACTTGAAGGTGATTAAATTTACTTGTAATTATTATCGTGGATTTTGAGTTTTAGTATCAAAGAAGAGGTAAGTAAGTAAGTTCGTATAGGCCGGGTGGCTAGCCCTAGTGTCAGAGTTTTTAGGCCGCCTGAAGGCCTCTGACACGTGTCATCCGAGCCACTGTAGCGCTCAGTTAGAAAATGCCACCCACGGTCACCCATCCAAATACCTACTGACCGTGCGGAACGTTGCTTAATTTCGAATTTTTAATTAAGCAAAGAAGAGGTGTTGGTTTATCTTAGCTTTGTTTAGGAGTACATCTTCTGTGATATTATTAATGCCAAAAAATATACAAGTGTTGATTTCCTTATTTCTCTAGACAATTATTGTGATTTTAACTGGACGTAGTTTATGCTTAATAAGTAATTATATGGAATCTCTGAAAAATAAATGAATGGAAGAAAATAATACAACAAATATAAGTATATCAGAATACACTGCTCGCCTATAAACAAATAAATAAATAAGTTAGAAATAATACATTGTAATATTATAAACATGTAATATGACTCAAATGATTAAAGTTTTGTAAGTAGTTTGATGATTAATAAAATAGTCATTCAAATTTTTACCTAAAAAAATCTCTAATTAATTTCTAGAGTAAAAAAGAAATAGAAAGTAAACAAACATTGGGTTTACCACTCGGGTGGAATGTGACATTAAGACTACAATGTCTGCATAAAAACCACAGACCAATTTTCGGTTCCTTGCAAAGAACCACACGGAACAATGAGTAGTAAATTGTAATTTTCAGAACAACCCAAAACGCAATCCACGTATATGAATGAGAAGACGAAAGTTCAGACCAGATATTACCGACAAAACAGTACGTGGCGTGATTGTGCACAATTTAGAAGCGGTGCCGTGCACCGTTAGTGTCTTCACCCTGACAAATCACCAGTTGCTATACTATGCATGAAATACTATCCTAGAAAATAACAATGGGTTTGCTCAGTCATAAAGAATTCCATGGTACTCGGTATATAAGACTTGAGGCACCATTTCTTGGGTAAGAAAAGCTACGTGTTTGTACAACTATTTTTTTCAAAGTAAGTATCTTGTTTGCTGTTCAGTATATATTATTTAAGGATGCGCCTGATTTCCCTTATTTTGTTAGTGGTCGATCGCGGGCGTATTATAAAGTCTGGTATAGCACCAATTACACTTTTAATCCAATCGTTATCAATATTACAAAAGATACTAATGCGCGCCATTGCTCGTTCCTGTCTAAGTCTGTAGCGTCGCTAGTGTTGTGCCCTCTCTTGGCGCGGGTTAGGGATGTGCCGATACCAACCGACTCGGAGAGTCGATTATGCGGCTAACAATATGTAGCGTAGGATAAAGGTAGGTCGATAAACATGTTATCGATAACAAATTATTTTTAAATATTTTGGAGATAGCCTGATAATATAGGGCATATCTACGCAGTAAGTATATCTACGTAGATAAATTAAGTATTAACTTGTATTTGTCGTTTCAAGCATAAGACGTCCAATAGTGGCATGGGCTTCCACTATAGATCTCCAATAAGACTGAATGTACTAGACACGCTGATACTGAAGACACGTTTAAAGACACGTTGAAAAAAAAATTGTTGTCTAGATAGAACAAAATATTCAGCTATTTTCTTTAAATAATACCTAGTAGGTAATCAAATCAACAAAAATATTACTGTTGATATTGAAAAGGAAATAGTTCTACCCCAAATGCGTTATGAACAAATATTTGAATAAAAATGGCGCCATTTCTATAAACAACCCCGTTATTACAGAAGGGCAGTTTGTATGTTAAACAATTCAAATTGAAAGAGCCGTTCGGTGTTGAGCAGGTAATACTCACTTTTAGAGCAACATCTTGTGACAGTCATGGTAATATGGCAATAGCTGCTGACGGGCAATTTTACCCCTGCGGTCCGTTGCCACTGTTACTTTTAGGGTTTCGTATCTCAAAAGGAAAAACATTGTGTTCTCATCTCATTTCTCACTCAGTAGTCTGTCTGTTAAAAACCGTGGTGGTCTAGTGGTAATGACACCGGCCCTACAATCGTGAGGTCGTGGGTTCAAATCCCGGTCCCTTACCGATGATTTCTCCGGAATTTATGTACGGAATTTCACCACTGGCGAAACCACCTTCACCTTTTTCGGTAAAGGAAAACATCGTGAGGAAACCTGCATATGACCGTAGAAGAAATTCGATGGCGTATGTGAACCCACCAACCCGCACTGGGCCAGCGTGGTGGATATGGCCCAATCACCCTTCGTGGTTAGGCCTACGTCCTGCAGTAGACTATTAAAGAGGCTGGTACAGTCTGTCTGGTAAGATCATTTTCTCAAAAGCGTAAGAAGGTGCGGTCCATTATCACAGTTATTTTTAGGGCTCCGGATCTCAAAAGCTAAAAAAAAAGTACATGTGGTAATTCAGTTGTCTGTCTGTCTGTCAATATATTTTTCTTAGAGGCACAGATAAGTATTAAGTTGAAATTAATGCTTAATACTTAGCTCTAAGATCACAAGCCGTGAAAAAAACAATATTGAGTATTGGATCATCATCGTCTTCGGAAATCTAAAACGCGCTTCGAGTAGAGTCACGGTCTTTCCGACGTTACTATAAAATTGGATTACATGGAATATACTGCACAAGCAATTTTGTCTAGTAGTAGAACTAGAAAAATTTATGCTATTTTCTTTACGAACTTATAAATAATGATAATAACTTATTAATATGAAAATATTGTTCTTTAATTATTTCTGTCATTTTTTACCCATCGATATTCAAGTACAAATTGCGCATTTTTCAAAAAAATCTTGTATCGAATGGCAATGTATGTGTTAGTTAAATACGTAGTCATATAATGTGTTGAAGATAATACTTACTTTTAGGGCAACATCTCGCGGCAGTGAGGGTAATGTGGCAATAGCTGCCGATGGGGCAATCCTGCCGTTGCGGTCCGTTGCCGCAGTCAATTTCAAGACCTGTTGTCGGGTCCACCATCGCTTTGTTGCTACCGCAAGGCCTCACTTCCATACCTGTGGTGAGGACAATCCTATACATATTGTGCTATGGTACGCATTTAGCTTGTATTTTGACTATTTTTCGAGCTGAAATTGGGGATAACAGCTTTCGGTTTTGGTTCCTAGTTGAGCAGATGTTTTGATGGTAAATTAAAATAACTGATATAAGTTCTATAGCATCATTGACGCAATAAACCTTGATAGGTGCCTGCACCTGTATTATTGCCTATTATTGCATACTAATAAAGCTGAAAGCGTAGAACCAAAAGAACGCAAACTTTGCCAAGACATTAATAATATTAAAGTGATATGATGTGGCATGACACCCAAGAAAATCTTCAAAAATAAATTTGTAAAACTTTTATAAGTAATCTTCTTTTTGTTTTCGAGTTGGCACCGTGAATTCAAGTCATAAGTCTTGTTTAGTACGAATTTTCTGAAAGTTGCGAACAACATGACAAGCTCGTTTGTAGAGAAAGAAATAATTCATTTATCATCTGTCTAGGACCTTCTCTCAGCTGGGGCTTGAGACTTTTCTAAGAGCGGAGATGTCATGATGTCAAACGTGTTAGTGATTCTTGAGCAATAGTCTAAAGTGGACTTGTAGGATGAAAGTATTACATTTAATATCATGCTACATAATCGTAATTGAAATATATCTTGATTGATGTATGTATCTTTACGTAAAATAAGTCCAAAAATGATTTTCGACAACATACTTAATTCTAACAAAGCCTTAAAAAATAATAGGTAGGTAGAGTTTGTGCAAAAAGAGAACCGTCGTGGTGGTACGGTGAACTAACAATAAGATTTTAATCAGCAGCCAAGGTACTGACTATTTGGTTGACGCGAGTCTACTGATGAAAACCGCATTGGTGTTTACCAAGTATCAAACACTTTAAGTTGTACTAGCAATGAGAGAGCAGTGTTGTCAACGTAACAAAATTGGTAAAATGGCACATGGGTGACCTCACTTACGACACTTCTCTTTTTGCACAAACTCTAGATATGTATTAAGCAGGAAGTATGTTGGTGAAGTTGGTAAATTTCTAACAAACCTTTGCAAAGATCCAGCGGTCGTAGCCTCAGCTCCAATTGCTTTTGACAGCCTTCTTTTCTCATCGCGCACAAACTAGGGTACAGACGAAAGTCAGAGGCGCAAACCGGGAAGTACTCATCATCAGGTGGACATTCAAAAAGGCACGAACACCGAGGATATCCATCGTCACCGATCTCACAGCTCGCTCCAAAGTCGCATCTAATGTCGCGGCAAGCTGACGAGCTGACTGTCCCCAATTCGTCAACTGCCGAAGAATCCGTGGAGCCTTCTTCTAGCTCGGTGGTTGTCATCGCAGTCGTAGCTACCCACAACCAAACATTTGCGTGTTAGTACCGATAAAGCGGAAAGTTAGTTAATTGATCGAGGACGGGTCCCTTTATTGGAATTACTGCTAACAACTGCCTTGATGACGGTCTGATGGTAAATATTTTGTCAGCGATCACATCTGCTAAGGGAATGTCGTTAAGTGGAAGTGTTGATCGCTTTCCCTAAAATTGGGTAAGTTTCATTAGTGGAGATAGAGTTTCTACTGTAAGTGCATAAGTTAGTGAAGTTTGGGAAAGTTATTACTATTAGGGTATAGGTAAGTTTGGAAACATACTCATGGCGATTGGCGGGACAACGGCTAGTCGGTCTTTGCAGTCTCCGTAAAAGATGACGTGTAGTGTTGCTGGTGGGGGTAAGCGGCAGGCAGCTTTTTGTAGTTCGCACTCGTTGGGGAATGTTTGCATCGTGCTGCCACAAACTGGTTCTCTGGCAGCTCCGGTACAGTCGGTGGGGCAGACACACTCTCCCGCGGAGCAGTGAGCCCCGAAAGAACACTGCACGCCGTCGCAAAGCGCTGCCGACAAAGTTTTACTTTCAATCTCCAACGGAAGTTTTATTTACCAAATTACACTTCGAAACTCTTTACAAAGCCGCGCTGGTAAGTATTGGTGTGAACCATAAATAATAATAAAGGCCCGAGTTTTATTTCGTGCGCCGGCAAGGTTACGACTTTGTAAGCACCCGGCAGAAGTTTCGCAAGAAACGAATGGCTGAACAGGATAATGTCATTACGTTGGACAATCGCGAGCTCTTTATCTTTTTGTCTCGTTCCTACTTGGAAAAAAATGTTGATGTTCTGTTTGCTGCGATGAGGAACGAGTGAAGACACCCGTGTAAATTTAATAACGATTGTTTACTACTTCCCCGCAAAATGAAAACCTTGTCGATCGATTAATGCTAGACGATAAGTAAAAGAGGCTTCTTAATAATATTTACAAAATTAAAAACAAATAAATGAAGCTCTAAATAGTTTAATTTTATGTCTTCGCAAAATTATTTCATTATAAATCATTTTTTAGTTTAACTTGTACTTACAAGTAAGTTCGTTAAGTTCGAGCATTAACTAACATTAGTTACCTACGCTTTGTTGTTAAGGTACCTATAGGTATAAATATAGCATTCATATGTACCTAGGATCGCAAACATATATCAAAATTGCGTGACTATATGACATCAATTGTGTTTCTATTTCCAAGAAATAAACCAATTAAACAAAGATATAAAGACGCGATCTGAGGATAGGCTCACGTCAAAGATTTCACGAGTCCATAACCCGGAGCGATTGAACTTTCTAAGCTTATACGATATTAATAATTGAATGAAACTTAACAGCGTCGGAGACAAAGTAGCTCGATGGCCCACGACAAAGGCGATTTACTTAATCGGACTTGGTTTCGGGTGTACTGCCATGGAGGGGTTTAAGCCGATATTGGACTCTAATCCTTCGAGTAGAGTATAGATATCAAGCGTCAGGGGTCAAGCCAGTCATCAATCAATGCTAGTGTTTACTATAACAACACACCGTGTTATTAGAGAAAACAAAAATGTTGTTGATATGTTTGCGCAGGCTGAAAAGTGTTTAATGGCACCGAGACATAGATTGATTCGGATGATTGTTTTGATTGATTGTTGTAGTAAAAATATTAGAAGAAAAAATTTTTGTTGATATAAGTTTTAGATTCAAACAAAATTTGTTAAGGTATCGTTATATTCATATTCATTTTATTCATAAAAGTATTACACGTCAAATAAAGTTCGTTTTAACACAAAACCAATTTAATTCAAAATTATTATAACAAATTATTGTACCGTTTGTCTGAATGTTAAATAGACATTTACCTTCTAATATACATGTTAAGATATTGCCTGCATGGCGTAGTAAAACCCAGCAGTAAATTAGGATAATATAAATTCGCAAAATAGTGAAGATATTCATGTGTATTACTCTCTACTATCTGATTTTAGGCATAAAATAGAATATACCATGTATTTGGTACCTAATTTTACCGTATTTGCATGGCTCCATTAAGCATTTTAGTTAATGCTAGGACCTACTAAAATAACAGCGTCAACCTAATATCGACAATTTTTAAGTAGATAGGTATGTATTTAAGCCGTGGTGGTCTAGTGGTAATGACACCCGGCTTACAATTGTGAGGTCGTGGGTTCAAATCCTAGTCCCGTACCAATGGATTCCTTGGAGTTTATGTATAGAGTTTCACACCACTGGCTTTTCGGCGAAAGAAAACATCGTGAGGCAACCTGCATACACCCGAAGATGAAATTCGATGGCGTGTGTGAATCCACCAACCCGCTCTGGGCCAGCATGATGGATATGGCCCAATCACCTTTCGTGGGTAGGCCTACGTCCTGAAGTAGACTATTAAAAAGGCTCTGGTACAGTACAAGTATGTATTAAGTAAGTAATATGAAAAGCATTTTAATAATATTGAACTAAACATAGTATAATAATATAATAAGTCCGATTACAGAGGCGCCAGCGTAATTAAATTAGCTAAGTAGCATAGTTCTGTTCCTTTTTCACTTTAGGCATTCGATAGAGAGAACGCTTTTTACGTTGCTATTTAATTTACGCTGGTGCCTCTGTAATCGTGCTTAATATGTAGGTAAGTACGTATAGGCCGAATAGCTAGCCTTGGTGTCAGAGTCTTTAAGCCACCTGAAGGCCTCTGACATAGTTAAACGGTTAAAACAACCGGGACCTACAAATTAGCGTGTCATCCGAGCCAGCGCTCAGATGGAAATGCCACCCTCGGTCACCCATCCAAATAATGACCGTACTAAACTTAAGTTTAACTTCGGTGACCGCTGACAAATACCTAGTCAAACTACGGTATGAGCGCTAGTAAAGATAGTAACATTTGGTACCAAAATTGGTTTTCAAATGGGTTAAGGTTTCGAAAAAAATGACCATCCCACAGACAACATCGTTTCCCGCGATGACGTCACCCTCTCGGTTGACGCCCTCACCAGTCACCTTCGCAACACAGTACGTGAGTGCTCCAGGCAGGTCCCAGCAGAGGTCAATGACCGACGCTGGGCCCTGCCGGAGGACGCGAGGGACCTTCTGAGGGCTAAACACGCCGCCACTAGGGCCTACGACTCCCGTCCCTCCGAAGAGAACAGAGCCACTCTGCGGTATTACGAGCGTGCCGTAAAAAACCGCATTAGTGAACTCCGCAATCAGAGGTGGGACAGTTTACTTTCGGAGATCGAGCCATCTCACCAGGCATACTGGAAGCTGGCCCGAGCTCTGAAATCCGACGTAGTTACGAATATGCCCCCCCTCACCCGTCCCAATCTCCCACCTGCGTTTGAGGACGAGGAAAAGGCCGAATGCCTGGCCGACAGCCTCGAGTCGCAATGCAGCCCCAGCTTAGGCTTCGTCGACCCTGTTCACTTTGATACGGTGAACAGAGAAGTCGAAGAAAGACTATCCGTCCCCCCCACTGACGCCCTTGAGCCTGTCACGGCTTCGGAGGTTGAGTCGATCATAAAGCGCCTTCACACCAGGAAAGCTCCCGGTGCTGATGGCATTTCCAACAGAGTGCTCAAGCACTTCTCAGTATCCCTAGTGTGTCTTCTAGTCAGCATATTCAATGCGGCTATGAACAACTGCATGTTCCCCGAAGCGTGGAAGTCCGCCGATGTCATCGGCATCCACAAGCCCGGCAAGAAGGCCTCCGAGCCATCCAGCTATCGCCCTATCAGTCTCCTCAGTACTCTGGGGAAGATCTATGAGCGCATCATTCTGAAGCGCATCTGGTCCCACATAAAGGACAACAATATCCTTCCCAACGAGCAGTTTGGCTTTAGGGCCAGACACTCTTGCGTCCAACAAGTACACCGCATAACGGAGTACATTCTAGAAGGCTTCAACAAGAAACCCAGTCACGGGTTTCTTACCACGCCAAAGCCCCAGGGATCCGTAGCGGTCTTCCTGGACGTAGCGAAGGCATTCGACAAAGTCTGGCACAACGGCTTGATTTTCAAGCTGTTTGCGAAACAATTCCCAGACCGTCTTGTATTCATAATACAAGACTTTCTATCTTGTCGGAAGTTTTCCTACAAGGTCGAAGGAGCCCGCTCGATCCCCCGCCCTATCACTGCTGGAGTCCATCAAGGCTCAGCATTGGCCCCTGTGCTATACTCGTTCTATACATACGACATCCCCCGTTCTCCCAACGTTGAGCTTGCGCTCTTCGCGGACGACACTGCTCTTTACTCCAGAGGCTGGAAAAAGAGCCTCCAGGTGACCCATGTCCAAAAAGCCCTTGACCAGCTTGGTAAATGGTTTAGGAAATGGGCCATCTCGGTAAACCCCGATAAAAGTGCAGCCATGTACTTTCATCCCACTATACTCAAAGGCAACCCGAAAAAGCAACTCACGCTTAACGGCCAGCCTATTCCCTGGGCCTCCACGACCAAATACCTTGGCGTGACCCTTGACCGTCGACTCAGCTTCTCCAAACACATTCAGATAGTCCGTAACAGAGCGGCCTTCTTCCTAGGCCGCCTCTCCCCACTTCTCGACTCACGTAGTAAAATGTCCCTTAGAAATAAGGTGACAATTTACAAAACGTGTATTCGCACAGTCATGACCTATGCTTCCGTGGTCTTTGGCCACGCCTCCCGCATTGATCTGGACAAACTCCAGGTCATTCAGAACAGGTTCATTCGCAAAGCAGTCGGAGCTAGCTGGTTCATGCGAAACTCTGACCTGCACTGCGATCTCGAACTCCCCTCCATCACTCAGTACATCAAGTACCTCTCTCGCCGCTACTTTGATAGGGCGCCCCACCACCCCAACCCACTCGTAGTCCAAGCCTCAGACTATACGACAGACACGACAATCACACCCACCCTCAGACGTCGCCCAAAACACCTCTTGGGCGACCCGGACGACCCCATCGCCGTAGTCACATCTGCGGCGCTGGGGTCGGCCGATCCGACCGCTCCCTGCAACAGGAAGTATTCCGTCTTTGGTATAGGCGCCGGTTACCATAGGCACACAGTCACACACCGACCTCGCCGGCGAGGTCGAGGACCCTCTGGATCTGTCAGAAGATCGGTTAGATTCTCTCCAAATAGTCAACCAGCTCAACCCATTAGGGCCACAGGGCACACCCCTTCTGGGGTGCCCGGGCAAGTCTGATCTCCCCCGCCGGGTGACGGCCCAAGCCGAGGTCCGTACCTTCGCAGGTGCCCTTGCGCTAGTCACCCTATAACCTAATCTTAGGGCTCAGCCGCCATCCGCGCTCGCCCATGTCCGGTAAGCTGTAGAGGCCTCAGTGGCCAACAGCTATAAGTCATTCAAAAAAAAAAAAAAAAAAAAAAAAAAAAAAAAAAAAAAAAAAAAAAAAAAAAAATGACCCGAAAGTTAATTTAATTAAGAATAGCCATAAACAATTTGCGATAGGCAAGCTACTCGTATCATAGATGTGTTTGTAAACAGAACATTTGTAAAAGTATGTCTCATCTGGTTATCACGTGGGAGATGGTCGTTCTTTTACGTATCTACCCTTAAAAAGAAGCTAATTATAATATTATTATACTCATGTGTACTCATACTCATACTCAATTATTGATACATTTTAGTACACGTCATATAATTACATCAAATAATAATTTAATAATTTTTAATACAATATAAATTCGATTATGCTCATTTAAAATAAAAACTAAAATAAATTAATTAAATTATACAAATCATTCTAATTACAATTGCAGAAAATAGTAATAATATAAAATTAGGTAGGTAGGTATATTTAGCTAACCGTGTCATTTGTTTTTCCGTCAGTTAAAAAAACAACTAAACTGGCATACTCAAATTACGTTTTATTCTTTGAGAAAATCTTTTCTAACCGACAGAACGAGGAAAACTGTCTCCACCTGTAATTTTATGACCGTCTATAACAATTTTTGATTAAAATTCCGCCTCGCAGCGAAGTTTACGCAACAATTACGAATATTTTCCTTGTCGGTGACTCAAAACTTTCATGTAATTTCATAATACAAAGCCCTCGGAATTTAATGGTAGTGGCTACTGAAATTGATCGAGTTATTCGAAAGTATGCGGTTGTATTCATGGCATACATTTATATCAAGGACAAGGTTATAACTTAGGCTTTTAATATTCAGTTGATTTGGAAACAGGCTCATTATTTGCTTGTCAAACTTGTCAGTAATACAATTCAATTTATAAGATTGATGCCTTCGCTAAAAAGCTTCGTTTTGTATCAAAATTGATTGGCACTATGCTGCTGCGTTTGTAGCAATATTTCACTGGTTGTAATCGGGCTTAAAAGCCTAGTAAAAAATGTCGTACTGATTTAGTATACCATCAAAAATGTAAATAGAAGATAGAAATATCTACGCTTGATAGTTTGGGCTATGTTTTTTTATATTGTTTCGAAAATACCACAATTATATGAATAGGATCACCCAGATCCAAATTTTCGCGTATTGTATATTATTCACCAATACTTTGTTTCAATCCATCGTAATAAAATAGCCAATAGAACTGACTGGTATAGGGCTTGATAACTTTAGATTTTCGTAGAATTTAGATGTTTGATGTTATATTTACGGAAACACTCTAAAAAGGATTTTCACATTGGGAAAAACTGACAATATTTATTTATTATTGATCAATTTTCCAAACTGTTTAAAAAAATCTTAGGAGAGCGTTATACAAAATTTTAATCTTACTTCATAGCATCTTTCACTCTCCTCTTAGTGAGACCTCAGACCTTTGACCTTACAGCAAAGCCGAAATTTGAAAAAATAAATGATTCCGTTCCGGGAAGGTAAGACTTTCGGTGCGATTACTAAAACTCTGCAGATTAGAGATTAAGCAAATAAACCACGGGAAGGAACAGGGAAAGGGAGGATTTGATTACGTGGGGAGGCCGACTACTCACCGAAATAATGTTTATACTAAATTGTAAAATCTTTTTGGGAAAAATACTACACTGGCGTCAAGGGTAAACAAGGTAACTTTGTTGTTTTATAAAAACTACGTTATAAAAAATAAAGTTTGATAATGTACGGAGCGAATTTCTAGGCGACGGAAATATTCGAGGATATAAATTATTTTACTAATCGTTACTTTTACTAACCAACATCATATAGGACCAAACATAAATTTGCAAAAAAAAATACATTTTCACTGAAAGTGTAGATATAGAATTGAATGATGTATGTGGAACAAATGATTTTTTTTCACTCGGTACTGTATAAATCGGTCCTCGGTCCTGTGTAAATCAATACGACCCCGTAGTAAATGTTATTCATAATGATGAATACAACGATCTTCTTTCGTTTTCGAAAGCGTCCCCTTACTCCTAGTAGGTATATAAACATGATAATATTTAAAAATGTTAGAATACACAGGAGTTCTCTCTCTCTCTCGAAACATAAGTCAGCATCATCGAAATACGCACCCTTGACTGTATTTTCAACCTCAAAATCGTAATCTTAGTTACATATGTTATTAGGTTATACTAAGCGCCACACAAAAGCCAAAATATAGGTATGCGCGGGAGCCAGAGAGACGAGACGTTGGGCACACCCGCCCGCCAACCTCATGCCGCCCGCGCGCTCCCTACGGGCGTGCTCACACTACGACACGCGGTGTCGGCATTGTGCACACATGCGCAATAATTAGCGAATCACGACGAAGTGTCATCTGCGGCGAACTTCTCATTCGCTGATTAGTGTGGCGCTTAGTATACAATTGCGTAAGCCTGCAGCACTTACCGCAATCTCCTTTGTACGCCAGCCGTAGGTCGCTTTGGTCGCGGCACGCTGTAGAGTCCAGCTCGCACTGCGACGGGTACGTTTGTCCGTCTGTCCCGCAAACCACCTCTGATTCCTGCACGAAAACATACATAGTAAATTTACTGTCAGTAGTACCATTGATCAGTACCATCGTACTACTGACAGAGCTTTGCGTCACACTAGTGACTAGTGAGTAAATCCACAACAAATATGCATAGGTACTAATGCATATTTTATGGGCACGGCACAAAGAGTTGGAAGAACAAACGCCTAATGGGTCCGTAAAATACTCGAATGGAGATCACGTGCTGGGAAGTACAGCGCAAGATGTCTGCTGTCTAGATGACAATTAAGACGCTTCTTTGCTTGCCGAGGCGTTCTGTAGTAAACATCCTACAGCTGATGCATTGGTGGCATATTGGCACACAATTAAAAATTTATTAAGTTTCTTTGCCATTTACAGCTGTAATATCACCATAGCTTGGCTAGCTACCCGGCCTATACCTGCGAACTTACTAACTTAGCTGTAATACCTACCTCATTGAGAGTTTACAATAACTAGTTTTGCGACAATGAGTAGGCAGTAGGTTTAAACAAATGATAATAAATACCAAAAACCGAGACAGTCTAATGTACTTAGGTACAAAAGTGCATCAACCAAAAGTAAAATAAAAATCAAACGATGCAATATTGTAGGTAAACTAAAAATATTTTAGTGATCATTATTTATTAATCTTTTTTTATTTTTTAACGCGAATAAGTCCGTTTGACCACGAACTCGCCTGATGGTAAGCGACGTTGTGGTCGAAGATGAAGCACGCAGACCTAGACCTATTCACTCTGATCTTGAAAAGCTTTAGATTATATCTCTTAGAAAACACAATAAAATATAACACTTATCAAAACTACATTTTAGAATCATTCGTTTTTGCATAGTAAATTGCAAAAAAAAACCAAATTATGAATTCCAGCATTGAAACATAAGCTGTCATTAGATTTTAATGAAAATATTTTCGCTAAAAAGTTCTCGATGTAGATTTTGTAAAGCAACGCTGAAAAATTCTAAGGTAATATGCATTGGTCTTTCAAGATGTACTAGTAAAATAACATAAAACTTACAAAGCTAGTCTCTCAGACGTTTTATACATTGCAAAGAGCTACGAAGAGCTTCAAAACTGGAATAACATCATCCTCTTTACGGTGTGCTTTGGGGCACTTAAGAATGAAAGACCATACTAATGAATGCTTAGATTAATATTAGGGGAACAAAGGGGACATCTTACACACGGTCTCTGACCCCAAACTAAGCAAAGCTTGTGATAAAAGGAAGTAAACTTGAAGGCTGCGTTCAAATGTGCAAGCTACGAAAAATAAACATTCGCTTCATTGTCAGTACCTAGAATCACATTATTTTTTAAGTTACCAAAATATTAATGCAAAATGTTACAGTAAAAAATAATACAGTAGGCAAATTAACACTTAATAAGATTAGTTAAGATTATTTTATATCAATCAATCAGTAAAATGCGTGTGTGCAGGACTGACATAAATTCATGTCATGAATGAAGTTGCTGGTCTCTGTGGCACACTTTCTGGCTATTTTTGGAACTAGAGGCTTCATTTACTTACCATTGTAGTTGTTTACTTAAATAAAAACATTTTTGACCGACGAACCGGAGGAGGTACTCAATTCGAAGCGTAGGTATATATTTTTTTTTTAATGTATAACCACGCATAACTTTTTTCATAATTGTCTGATTTCAATAACACTCTTTTTTTATTGGAAAGAATACACTTCGAAATTGGTCCCATTTAAATTTTATCGAGATCGGCTGAGCCGTTTTTGATATTATTATATCAACAATAATGTGAAAATGCTTCATCGATCCGTGTGAAATATTCGCGAATTCTGTACACGGGTGAAGTCGGTCATGCTATTTTTTGCAAAAAATAATTATTGATTGGCTTTGAAACTGATCGTACATTTTTTTAGAAAGTTAGTTTTGTCTCAATATCCTACTTCTGTTCACAGAATGGCATTCGGCAAATTTTAGATTGTAAAGTGTCTGGATTCCCACTTCAACTCTGTTTGAAGTTTTATAAACTAGAGTGGTCAATACGCTGTACTTTTTTGTAAAATACACATTAAAATTCATCATTATTTCAGAAGTTAAAACTTTTAAAAAACGAAGGCAGAAGATTAAAGAAACATTAAGTAAGCACCGTTTTCAAAGAGCTGTTTCCTATGAATCAACTTCAGGATGCCATTAATTTTGAAAGGTAACAAATGGAGTAATCTCTTTACAATAAACAAGGTGAAAATCTCAATTAACCACTCGGCAGATAACTCAAAGCGGTATTGTTACAAAGCTGTTTATCCGGTTTCCGGAACCAACCGGTTATAATAAAGGATCCTCTTTCAGGGGTTGTTTTGTAGAAACACTCGACGTCAGGTGATTGTGAAACCTATCAATATTTGATTAAAAGTTCTCAAATCTAAGCTAAAATTTCTAGAATCGATGCTCATTCAAAGAAAAATATCTAGGGGTAGGAACAGTAATTATAGTGCTATTATTTTTGCGTGTTTCAACCAACTGTAACTCAGTTTTTCAAATCTAACTATCACATGTGAATAGGTAGACCTGCAATGTAAAACCTTTTTAGTCTTTGTCAGATTTGAACCGCAATTTTATTGCATACGCAGCTATATAATATAATGATTTTTTAGTTTATAGTTTGCTTTAAACAAAATGCTTGCTTAATTTGTAATTGTTTTAAATACTAAAGTTTACTTTGTATACGTAAACAAATAAATATTAACTATTAAAGGAAAGATTGTTATCTCTCGATGTAATTTATCCGATTTACACCGCGCAAAACCAATTTTCGAATGATTAAAATGACTAATAATTGCAGTTGCGTAAAAACCCAAAAACGGTTAGATTTGGCACACTAATTGAGTATGATCACGTGAAATATTTAGACCCATACAAAGTAAAAAATAGCAACATTCAAAGTAAAAAATAGCAACCGCCAGGGAATGGAACAGTCTTCCTGCTTCCTAAGAGATATAATCTAAAGCTTTTCTAGATCATAGTGAATAGGTATCTTCAGGGTCAAGATTCAAGATTATTTATTTGTGAAAACATGGTAATTGTGTACAATATACAAAGTCGTAAACAGGTCTCAATATAATAAAGACCGCATGTTTTTGCCCATCGTGGCGCACAAATGTCACACAATTAAATTAAAGCCTGCGTGCTTCACCTTCGACCACAACGTCGCTTACCATCAGGTTACGCGTTAAAAAAGGCCTTTAGCTAAGATTAACACCCATATTGTACACAGATTTTATTGGCTCTAGCTTCTACGAAATCTGTGTGTTGAAAAGAGGCATTAAAAAATTTTTCATAACCCACATATTGTTACTCGTATGCTATCCTGGTTGAAACTTATCTTTGATAATACGAACCTTAGTTTCAAAGATCAACTTGTAGGCGTTCACTCAAACTCAAATATTGAATTTACTATTTTAGTTAAGTAAATACACTTAAAAATACATCATTTTCAATAAGAGATAAGAAAGTACCGTTTTGTGTAAATATTTGGAAACGATCGAGTTACTTATTGTTTCTTTGTGAGCAATAATAATATGAGTAGGTAAAATGTTGTAATCATATTATGTATTATATTGGTATTTTCTTATAGATAATTTTATAAGGCTCTCAATGTTTTGGTATTACGGATACAAAATGGTAAGCATAAGAACTGGAGATCATTGCTTAAAATAGAGTGAACAATTTTCATCAGAGTTTTTGAGCTTTACTTACTCTTTAAGGCTGTGCTGTAATGTTGTGTTCTAGTGGTAGGTCGCTTTACAAACTTATAATTAATTGTTATTTCATATTCTAATAAGTTGCTTAAGAATTTACTACGGGTTTTCGCACCACTGGCTTTCTGGTGAGGGAAACCGTAGTGACAAAAATTGCATAAGTCCGTAGAAGAAATTAGATGGCATAAGCGTGTACACAACCACGCTGGGCCAATGCGGTGGAGATCACCCAATTGCCCGTCGTAGGTGGGTATATTTTCAACAGTGGACTATTAAAAGGTTGGCACAGTACGTTTATTTTTGAAGCAAATAAAACATGTTGATTATATCTTGCATTTTACCTGAGCTTCAGAACAGTTGTGGTTACACTGGCAGACTGGCCGGCCTGTGTCCGATGACACCATGCAATCACCACCTCCCAAGCAAACGATATCTGCACACGATTCTGTTGGACATAAAATTACTGATTACTTTAAATGACATTGATTTATGTAATGTTACCTAACCCAATTTAACATACTATCAAAGTATGGAGATCAAGACTGAATTTGCAAAAAAAGCTTTCGTATAAAGAGTTCTTAGACTGGCGTCAAAATGTATGGAACTGTTATTTTTATTGCTAGAGTTGGTTAGGTTTGAAGGTCGTTCACTAGGTTTTGAGTAGGTCCCATGGTTGCTGTTGTTCATTACGATGAGTACATTATAATCTATTCAGCTCTTTAACTCTATCTAAGCACTTTGAAAAATAAACACAACTACACGTATTCTATGCTATATTGGAAATATCCGTAAAGAGGAATTTAAAAATGAAAATAACATTTCAGTAGATATAACTTAATCCAAGAAGCGTACCAAACTTAATAAACATATTCTAAACTTTACTTTGGCCAAACTTGTTCTTGGCTCAGCTCCTTGTTTAAAAGAAGCAACTTACACGTACACAAACCATAAAGAAAGCGCATTGTTAAAACTTTAAACGCAGAGAATGCAGAGACACTTTGTTCCAATCTGAGCAAACTAGGTGATTCATTAAATAATCAGGTTTTTAAAAAGTTTTCCCCGTTTCCTAGAATTCAGAATTTTCAATGTTGCCACCTAAAAATAATGAAATTCCCGGCCGGCAGAACGGAGTGGAGCTAAGTGAAAAACTTTCATGCATTTGCATAAGATTTTACTACCGAAGCCAAGTCTGGATCTATTTGTATCAAACATGCGGATTGAATACCTAAAATATGTTTAAGCACAACAAAAGAGAAAATTACATGGAGTAGTTTTGTGTTAATTAATATCCTTTTTTTTTTTGAGAAAATAAGTAGGGACTTATGTACACTTTAATATAACATGTTATATAGATCCTAGATACCTAGACCAAAGATATCTCCGCTTGAAATCAAACCTGATGAAGACAAAATTCAATCTGAATTGATTAAAATGTCAGGCATATAATATTTTTCTTTATCTGGCTCATACTTGATTTCATCAACATCAGTAGAACCATCTCCGAAATCCGAATTTTGTACATGTACTCGTAAGAAAATACATAAATAAACAAGATTTGTCTGTTTAAAGTTAATTAAAAGATACAGGTAAAGTAGGTACTAGGTGTTCGAAGAAACTTTTATGTTCTATTCAAAAGGCTACGTTTTCAGAATATTATAAACATGATAGGCAACATCTTATACAAAATTTGTTAATAATATCCAATATCCAATTTGCTCGTTATCTTACGTTGGTGTAAATTGGTAGGCTTGGCAGAGAATTTTCATTAAACTACTTCTGTCAATATATTGTTTTGGAAACAAATAAGCTTCACAAATATTTTTGTTAAACACTTCAACTCTAATTTAATTTACCAATTTAACTCTAGTAGCGTAAGTACAAAAAATATGTAAAAATATTTCGTTATTTGAAAAGGTTATTCAGAGATGTAAAATCCCTTAGAATAATAGAGACTGACCACAAATTAAAATCAACTTACAGCTAGACTAAATTAAACACTAACTAGTGTTAACTTATAACGAGGGTCTCAAACAAAATTACATTTAAAAGTGGGCCTGTAGCCATGGCACGCATGGTCATGCCCATATTTCACATTTTGCACATAGAAATGTTCTATCAATACTTATGCTTTTTTTAACGGCAATTCTAAATGTGTTTTATGGAGCTGACTGTGAATCTAGAATATTCTATATCGATGTTTAGAATTCAAAAAAATAAGCTTAATGCACTCCTCTCAAAGGTTTTATTAGTATGATCAAAAAAAGTAACAAAGGATGCGAAAAATAATTCATACCCTCATTTCTCCTATCAATCAAATAGCCCATCCCGAGGGTACGGCAGTCTGTTTGTCTAATCAAACAGTCCCGGACCCGATGTTTATCTTTACCTTCAGGTTTGTATACAGTTTAGTAGACTCGCAAAAATTGGGAAACATCAACCAGGTAATCTATTTTTCCTCATCGATGGTCGACAGCTTCTCGCAGATTTCATTTTATCGCATCTCATTTCCAAAGAAGCACACTCGTCAAAACAACGCAGAATAATTTATATTTCAAAGGAATCTCGTGCGCCATTTATTGACAATTCCATAAGATGGAGAGATTTGATAGCGATTTTTCTTCGAAATGGAATTCATTAATTTCGTATCTCTACATTTCCATGCTGCGGTATGATGCTGGAAACCGTTTGGAAATTTTTTAATGACAAATGTTTAAATTGCGTGTAATAACAGGTCAAAGATATCTGTTTGCTTTGACAATTATATATATTTTTTTAGTTACAAAATAATAAAGAGCTGTTTACTAGCCATTCAATGTTCTAATTGTGTCATGAGCACTCCTCAGTATTTTGAAATTCAATCTAATGTCCCTATGTACTCCAAGTTTAAAATTGCCTTATTAATATAGAAATGTGCCTTATTTAGAACAAGCTTGATAATAATTATATCGACTGTGCTTAATACATTACCATTTATTGAAGAAACGAATACTAACGTTCAAGTTTTATTTATAGTATCGTTTAAATTTTAATTGTGCAAGTAAGTAAAGCTTTCATTGTACCACCATTCCACACAGTTTTAGCAATTAATTTTACCTTTACTTTAGCTACGCCTAGTAAGTACTGATCATAATAAATTTAAGTTAAATGTGTCTCAGTCCCGTTAAAAATGTTCGCATCCCCTGCACCTCCCACAGGGAATCGTGTTGAAAGTTATTCAATGCAACATAATATATTGTAGTAATGATGTGAGTGTCTGCATAATAATGTGTAAATAATCGGTCAAGTGCTGGTCGGACTCGCGCACGAAGGGTTCCGTACTGTATGGGAGCCTAATTAAGCATGCAGCTTAATATTCCGTGAATATTTCAAGCATCTACCGGTTACCATTATTGATATAGAGCGAAAAACAGCTAAGATTTAGATTTTTTGTATAGGAGCCCCCTTAAATACTATTTTTATTCTATTTTTAGTAGTTTTGTAATTGCGGCAACAGAAATACATCATCTGTGAAAATTGCAGCTTTCTAGCTATAACGGTTCATGAGACACAGCCTGGAGACAGACAGACAGACGGACAGACGGACAAACGGACAGCGGAGTCTTAGTAATAGGGTCCCGTTTTTACCATTTGTGTACGGAACCCTGAAAATAAATTCATAAGCTGCAATAACCGGAAATAAATTTATAGGTCAAAACTACTCACGGCAGGTTCCATTGTAGAGTATTTTAAGGTCTCCCTCCTTCAGTCCCTCCTGGCACGCATGCATCCTCATCTTGCACTCACTCCCGTAGGTGTTGTGGTCGGTCGCACAGACCGGCGCGAGTGTCGCGTCGCAAACTGGGCACGCGCACTGCGCTGCGCCGTTGCGCGCGATGCAAGCGCCACTCCACGGGCAAGATGCGCGGGCGCATGGGTTTTCTATACCTGTTGGGAAAAGATGGCTTAGCACGTGTCGTAATGTTGATACTTCTGCAATGTAAAACATAGCTAGGATACAAAGACAACAATTAGAATCTCACATTGCAGATATTTCAGCCACTGAGACATCGTTATTTTTTTATCTTTATATCTACTATTAGCGACCCGCCCCGGCTTCGCAAAGGTGTATTAGGTTTACATATAAACCTTCCTGTTGAAACACTATCTATTTAAAAAAAAACGCATCAAAATCCGTTGCGTAGTTGTAAAGATATAAGCATAAATGGGGATAGATAGCGGGAAGCGACTTTGTTTTATACTATATGTAGTTATAACAGAATTAGCTAGGAAAAATAGGTATTAAAAATAAGCACAAGTTTTCATAAAACTATTTTGATATGTACATACATAGGTGTCAATTTCCAACACTAGTAGCCACTCTAGTTCGTATGACTAACGTAAGTCGAAACGGAACGCATAATGGACGCGCAATGTCTTTGATATTCGGACCGCAGTCACAGACGGTTACTCCGCGAGCATCAAGCGAGCTATGTTCCAACGTTTTACGTGGAGGTCTTGCTAATTAATACGAAACATATCTCACAAAAAAGCACTAATACAATTTAAGAAATTACTGTTTACTTTAATTTCCATATTACTGTTGACTTTAATTTCCTTCCAAATTATGTTTTCTTTGTTGCATCCTTCTAAAAATTAAATATTTTTGAGGGTAACTTTAAAAACAAAATCTACGGACTAAAGTAATCCGATTTTATTTTAAATATTTACCTGTACTGTACCGTACTGTACCAGCCTTTTTAATAGTCCACTGCAGGACGTAGGCCTACCCACGAAGGAAGGACATTTGTGAAATGCTGAGAAACGTGTAAATTGTAATTTAAGACCCAATAAACATATTTGTATTTGTAAAACTCACCACAAGTCCCCATGTAAGCGATTCTGATATCCCGGTTTTCAATACAAGCAGCTCGTTCCAGAAAGCACGGGCTGTCGTACGTTCGTCCATCAGAGCCGCATACCGGCCGCACGACGTCTTCGCAGTCCGGACCACAGCCGCACACGGCTACACCCCGGGCGTCCAGCGAGCAATGCTCGTGGACTCCGCACTTTACTGAGTCACATGGATGTTGAGCTGGTAGAAAAAAAAATTTATAAGAATGTATATATACCAACTATGACCGTATTAGGTAAATTAAATGATACAAATTATTATTTTGTTTTTAGGGTTCCGTACCCAAAGGGTAAAAACGGGACCCTATAACTAAGAATTTTCACAGATGATGTACTTCTGTTGCCGCTATAACAATAAATACTAAAAACAGAATAAATTTAGCAAAAAATAGAAAATTGATCGTGCCATGGGTGAGAGAAATTTCCTTAGCACTAATGTTTGTGCCAAGCAGTGGAGCCACACTAAATAAACGTACTTATTAATTTAGTTTCTCACTGTAATTATAATAAACGCAATTTAGTGCGGATTCCGATTAAAAATAGAGCACAGTGAAACAGGTTGGTACCGCACAAAGTATAACAATACTGTTGTTCAATGAACCATATTTTGTAATAATGCTGCTTGAAATACTTTGGTAGCGCTCATAGCGTAGTGTGACTAGGTGTTCGTTGGCGGTTATCAAACTTAAGCAACGTACAGCACGGTCAGTCTTTAGATGGGTGATCACGGGTGACATTTACAACTGAGTGCTACCGTGGCTCGGATGACACGTCAAATTGTTGACCCCGATTATTTCGACCGTTTACCCATGTCAGAGGCATTCAGGCGGCTTAAAAACTGAAACCAGGGCTAGCACCACCCGGCCTATACGAACTTACTTTTTTTAAATATTTGGTACCTAATTACAAATAGGTCTGTACAATTGTTTTTGTTACTTAAATAGCTCATGCATTCTAACATACGCTTCATTTATGTGTATGAAATTAATAAATACTCGTCCAACGATTAATTAGCTTAAACATAAATTGAATAATACTACTCAGAATTTTTTTAATAAGGCAAGTGCTTTTATTAACTGCCACTAAATACAAGACTTACGTAACCTAAAACTACATAAACTACTGCTTGGTACATAACAAGCAAATGAATCATCCACAGACCCTTGAAAGTCTAAAGACAATCCAAATGCTCAAGCCCATTGCCAGTTGGCAGCATATGGCGATGCTTATACGTTGAGCCAAATAAACACACCAGCATTTTGGTCACGCGTCGCGTCCACTCAGAAATTGATTTGAATTTTATTTAACTGAAAAAAAGAGGCTATGCACAAAGCTCGCACAGCAGCTATGTATGATACATGTAGGTATGTGATTGCGTAAGAAGTGGGTAAGTAATGCCGTTTCAGGGGCGTCTAAGTTTTAGGCCACAAACTACGGTTCGGAATGATTTTCCTACCTGTACAATACAAAGAAATGTGTTTTTTATTATGCAGCATATTATAAAAACACAATTATTAAGACTTTAACTTTTCCTGTGACCTTGCCGTCCAATTTTCTTTAGAACAAAAATATCTTTCAAACAAAGCCTAATAACGCTGGTTCTTCGCATTTTTGAATAAAGATTTAATATCAGATTACAAAAGTAGGTGGTCGAATAAAAGATTTATAAAAGAAAGTTTACGGTAAGAAAAAAACGTTTCGAGTCAATATTGTATTAATAAAACGTCTTTGCTTGAGAAGTAGATATAAGTTAAGTTATTTAATATGAGAGAAAAAAATATTACGTTAAAATTAATAGGCATGAAATGGGAAACCTTATTAAATTATAAGAATTTGATTCCTAAGATGTGGTATTATATAAATTCTATGAAACCTGGCTTAAATAATTTTAGTATTGGACTATTTACAAAAACAAGCTCAAAAGCCGCTGGGAGAAAAACATGTTTACGAGATGGTTTTTCACATTAGATGGTGGGAATATTCGTTTTACGGTCTACCCAAATATTTTTCGTAACTGACAATAATGCGAATTATTGAGCCTTGGGAACATCCAAGCAATAAAAACAAACGTGGGCCCGCATTTAAAAATTGTGATAACTTTCCTTGGTTACGATCTTGTATGGAATGCAATATTAGATACGTGTTTACTATTTTTTTCACTGTATTTACAAACTAGTTTACAAAGTAATTGGTGGTCTTTGAATACTGAAACTAAAATGGATGAGTACCTATGCAATACGACTAAGCTACTAAATGTTGCTTTACAAAGTATTTTCTTATAACTTTGATATTGAACTTGAGATCAACTTATGGTACTTAGATGGCAACTTTAGAATCAAATATAATATAGGTAGTCACTGGACCTATAACATAAACTTCCTATACATCTAATTTCTTATTTAGTTATTGCAGCCATAATCTTTTCCAAATCGGTATTAATCTAAAATTGTGTAATTAATCAAAAATTGTAATGTAACTAGCTTTTGATTGCAGCTTTGCCTACGTAATATTTCAATGTTTTTGCTATTCTAATATATTTTATTTTTCTAGTAAAAAGTTGTAAAGTAAACAGTTCAACAACTATACATACTTATCTACTTGCCCTGTAATAAGCCGAAAGGAAATGATCAAGACCTTCGTAATGAAACACTTTTAATATGAGACCAAACCAAAATTCAAGAAAATCATTTAAATACAAAAGTGCCGCTCGGAATCGACAAAATGTATGAAACAGCTAATAATGTTTCTTGAATTTCGAGTTGGCCCCATAGTAAAAGTTGTTTTTAATGATAGTCTGAATTGTCTCCTTTTGTCTTAATACAAAAAGTCTAGATAAGTCTGTAAACAGGGTAAGTCCTAATAAATTTGCATCCTTTTAGGGGCTTTTTCTGTACATCAAAACTATCAACATTTGTTCTGACTTTTGTTAAAACTAGAATAAAAAACAGCTGTTCCATACATTTTGTCTTATTTTTCTATGGATTCTAATTGATTACCAATAACCCTGTGTATGGCAAAAATCAAGTCTATCCGTTGCTTTGTTGCTGAGTAAATAGTAACAAACCTACAAACTCACTTTCTGATTTAAAATATTAATAAGGATAAGGATATACATAGGTAGTTACCTGAAGCGCACTCTCCCCTATAAGCGATAGTGATCTGCTGCCGCGTTTTACACGACTCCCTCCGCAGGGCACATTCGCTGGGATAGTCCTTATAGTCCGAGCCGCAGACCGCAGAGCCGGGCCGCACGATCAAATCGCAAGGCGGGCCGCACTTGCACACCGGTGCTCTGACTTCGTTCAACTGACACACGCCGCCGTCGATGCATTCGTGTTCTGTACATGGATCTGTAATAATAATAGCTATTAGAAATGTTTTCCTCCATCTGCCTAAATAAGATGAACTCATATTTTTAACATCCATCTTTCTATCAGTCATAGGACGTCCACTGCTGGACATACATAATTAATCGATAATATATTTTTCTTATAAGTGGGGTTTTTACAACATTAGGTACATGAATCACGAAAAATATATAACTTTGTAAGTATGAACAATTCCAATTCAATCCACGGGCGAAACCGCAGTGAGTCGCGAACAGAAATACAAAAATTAAAAATATCCACTCTATTTCAAAAACGGTCCATCTCATCTCCATAGGTAGGTCACTCGTATGGATATCCAATAAAACCGGTTGGAAACAGCTCAAATGTCATATGTCTACCTCGTGGTGACTAGCCCCAGAGTCGCGAGAAAAATTAATTGTTCCATAGAAGTGCATTCACTATTGGTACAATGTATGGAACAGTTCATCAAGATGTCCCTACTTAATGAATCCTCAAAAGGTTGTTAGTACCTACTAGTAATCTGCTTGGTATATAATTATATCCTACAATGTGTTCACTGTTCATGTTAATATAAGTTATACTTAGTAAAATTTTAGTTAATTTGCGTTATAAACGCATAACATTTTACAACAAGTTGGTTTTCAGGTAATCTAAAGTCTGGGCTAGCAACCCCACTAAATAGAAACAAATTTCTGTTGTTATAAATGCCTCTTGTAAATTTGTCATGCACTTAACATTAGATAATTATAACATTTAGTATTATTTTAAGTCATAATCAATTACGATAGAATTACGAATGAGAGACAGACAACGTGAAAAAATTCAATAAGAGCGCAAAAGCAAAGCTAGTAATGTAAATAGAGAATCTCACAAAGGAAAGCGGAATGTGCGGGCATTTTGGTCTTGTTCAAATTTAGTTCAAATCGAATGTTCTGGGACACGTTGAAAAGGGTTAGCGAAACGCAAGTACCCACATGAAGCAGACGATATTAAATTACTTTTATGAAAAAGAAAGCGAGCGACCCATTTCCACATTTTTTGTATGAAAATATTGTAACGCGTAGAGTTTGAGTAACTTTCAAAAGTTCGGGTAATTTACTTACGTGCCCGGGCCTACATTATTTCCCGAAGTTTTGGTAAACATAATTCAGTACTAACAAAATATTACTTGATAACTTTTTACGATAGCGCGCAGGTTAAGCGAGTAACGGCATGATGGATGAAGTCCGAGGTACATTATCCGGCATCAACTTTCTGCTCAACGGTTGTGCTCAACTTTGTTTCGAAAATACGATTTTATTTGGCAGAAACAGTCACGTAGTTCCCGAGCTGGGAGATTGAACCTTTTGTATCTTAACCCACTTTTCTCAGTAAGAAAGCCCTCTTAATGAGTTCCTTTTCATTCTCAGGAGATCAACAATTCGCGCTCATTTGTTTCAATTAATAGCCTCTCATTAAAGCTGTTTTCGAAAGTTGAACTATTTCCAACAAAATGGCGCTTACAATTTGGTTACGGTATTTTAGGAGATATAAGAATTTCGTTTTCTTATAAGTGGGGAGGTATTTTAAGTATTTGGGGCACAAGATGGTAGGTTAAACGCGAAATAACCGAGACGTCTCATGTAAGCCCACACATTCCGTTGCTTAAGCATCAGCTCATACAAAGACGACGATGGCAACGCTTTATGACGACATGCAATTTTCAAAAGAACTTTATTTACTACATCATCATGTTCAGTCGTAGGACATCCACTGCTGGACATAAGCCTCCCCTATGGATTACCAATAAGCCCGGTTGAAAGCGGCCTGCATCCAGCGCGTTCCTGCGGTCTTAATAATATCGTCGGTCCACTTGGTCGGTGGACGTCTACGCTGCGCTTGCCGGTACGTGGTCTCCATTCAAGGACTTTACTACCCCATCGGCGATCCGTTCTTCGAGCTATGTGCCCTGCCCATTGCCATTTTTTCCATTTAAACTTACTAATCCGTTTGGCTATGTCGGTAACTTTGGTTCGTCTGTGAATCTCCTCATTCCTGATTCGATCTCGCAGCGAGAATCCGAACATAGTCCTCTTCATAGGGCGTTTTACTACTTACTACATGCTAATATGCAAAGCACAAAATATTTAAGTGGAAGAACGTAAACAGGACGGTTTGCAAATACAAATTTATTCACTAAAACTTCCTTTTCATCTTTCGCTAATTTCCTTGAAATATCAGTTTTGTGTTAGTAAGTACCTATAATTATGTTTTTGTGAGCAGCTTCCAGATTTTTTGGTATAAACTGACTAACAACAAACTATACGGTACAGCTAGTAATATAATCTTGACTACAAATGTACATTATCCATAATATTCTCCGTACCTTAGCTGTATACAAAATAACCACTAATTTTCTTACTAGCACTATATCTAGACACGTTACGTCATGATATTAAACAGACTTACTGCTAGGAAAGCTCGCAAACTTCTGACATTGCTATTAAATTACACGATGGTCACACTTGATAGCTTTATACAAAGTTATGTACCAAGTAATTCTAACTTACCGCATTTCCCGTGGTATTTGATGGTAACATTTAGTTGGTTGTCACACGCGTGTTTATCAAGATGGCATGCCGATGCGTACTCTCTTCCATCTGTGCCACAAACTGGCTTCCTTTTCTGACAACTCCTTGGACATCGACATTCTGCGTTGCTTAGGGAAGGAACGCATCTCGCTCCTACTGGACACGGTACTCCGGAACACGGATCTCCAGATTCTAAAAGAAAGAAAATAAATAAATAAAATAAATATTAGGGGACATCTTAAACACGGTCTCTGACCCCAAACTAAGCAAAGCTTGTGATATTATTATGGCTGCCAGAGACTGATATACTACATATACATACATATTTTTAAATACATACTTAAATAGATAGTACCAAAATAACACCCAGACACAGAGCAAATACCAATTGTTCTTCACATAAATGCTTTGCCTTGGATGGGGATCGAACCCACGCCTCTTTGATCCAGAAGTCAGGTTCACTAACCACTGAGCCACCGAGGCAGTCAGTAGTGTAAATTAGTAATAGAGACTATGATTAATACCAGACACCAAAAATCTTACCCGGTCTCATTGCAAATCCACAAAATGCCTATGTTTAGCACTATGTAAATGTCAAACGGATGATCATAATGATGATGAGTGACTAGAGACCATAGAATGGTTGACGTAAATACTAAAAACTCACTCATTCATCCGTAATGTGGACAGAGTATATCAAATTTTAGACAGATATACGCTGGATACAAGAAATGTTCTATTCGTTCTATTAAAAAAAATAACAAAGAAGATTATTCAGCACTAGATGTCGGAAAAGTTATAATAATAATGAAAATGAGTCAAATTCTATATTATATTCACTAAATTAAGTGTATGTTAATAATATTGCCTAAGAAATTGGGGAATTTGTTTACTACATGAGTATTTCTACTCGACAAGGATTGTGTCAGGAGCTCTCAACCATTTTCAGTGATCTCTTTCAAGAAACACTCACTAAAACATAAATAGCGTTCAAGCTCTATAAGTAAGAGGTATTTCGCTATTTCTATACATAGTTAAATTTTATTAGAGCCCAAATTAATTAAACGAAATTAATTGGCTATTACGCACAAACAATGTTCATTTTTTGACCATTGATACGTTTGAATTTGACCACATCAGAACTACATAGGTATAAAACCTAGAAAAACTACATTAAGCAGGTTTGCTTGTCTTCTTCAATAGTACCAAAGTAACACGTCCAATTCAATTTAATTTCTAAGCGTGTCAATTTCAGAAATTGGTGACCAATATGTTATCAAACGTTCTCAAAATTAACAGACGCGACACTTACCACATTCACCTTCATGCTTGACACGTAAGTTCAGTCTCCTTTCACAGGCTTCTTTCCTCAAGTAGCAATGGTTGCGGTATGTGCGACCAGCTGTCGAGCAGACGGGCGTAGGTGCGGGCGGGCAGCTCGCCGGACAAGCGCAGTGTGCCCGCCCGTCTCCCAGCGACACACACTCAGCCCCCCACCGGCAAAAAGTCTTTTCACAAGCTTCTGCAACAAAAAACAGACCTTAAACATTCATGTCCATCTAACTTTTAATGGAACTGCACCATCCCACAAATCAAGTCAACCCTCCAATTGTGTTTATCTCTCCCGTGATACAAGCTCTACATTCTACGTGATTGAGTTATTTGCCCCCGAAAAATATAACATTTTTGCGATAAAAACGTGATAGTCTCCAGTAGAGTCATAACTCAATTGATTTTGATCAATTTCGGACATTTGGACTGGATCACCTACCTAATTTTGACCGAAATGAAATACGGTCATAGGATCGGAAATATATTACTGATTTCCGTGCTCTGTCTAGGCTTAGGTGAATATAATAAAATTGATTGACGCGAGTGAAAGGCAAATTCTTCTAAAGAAGACATAATTCTTCGCGAAACTCTGCTAAGGATGACACAATTTCCAATTTTCTACCTAGGGAGTCGAAAGCGTGACTAAATTATTAAGGAAGACCAAAATAAGATGCGAAGTTCCGTTTTGCCACAGCATTGTGTTGGAGCTGGCTTTAGGGATCAGCGATTTCTATCGCCTGGTTAATATTCTGAGCAGATTGTCGGGTGCGAAGTCACACAGCGGCATGGTAAAAGTTAATTTAGAATTTCCTTCCCGTTTTTAAACTTATAAGCGCCTGCGAGTTGTAGATAACGGTATTTATTAGTCTACTTTGTTCGTACTTATTAGAGTTGGGGTATTTTGTAAAATATACAGTTTTATCGATTTTTAGTCGACATTGATCTTTAAAATCCTCTCTATGGTCTGATTTCTGAGGAAACGAGTATGTAAATACATTTCCATCGATGAAACACTTGTCCAAGAAAAATGTTTTTTCCTTATCAAGAAAATAGAACAAAATAAATCTCTTCCGCCCTATATCAAACGTGACACAATCAGCGCTAAAGTGGTTTATATTTTATAACATATTTGTCTTGTCACATATTTGATTTGTCTTCAAAAGAGGTCAAGGTATCAAAATTCATCCACGATCTCATTTCCTCGACTTTCATATAAAAAGCTGTCGACGAATCCGCTTAAAGAAAAGAAAGCAGACGGAAATAACAATTTTGTGAGAAACAAACAAAAATGTAAGAAGCGAAATAGCTCTAGAAGACGCTGAGATAAATGGAGACAGGGGAGGGAGATAAAAATGATGGCGGATGTCTTGTGAATGGAACAAAATTAGGAAATTCACCGCGCCGCCTTCTCGAGCCCGAAAGCTGTTTAAATTATCCGCATTATCCGAACGTAAATTCAAGCGTTCAGCATATGATGCGATCACATTAAACGTGTATCTGCTGCATAAATATTAAACAATGTATGTTACCTTGAAATTACGATATGGAATTCCATCCATCAGGTGAACGACGTCGACTGCGCTCGACACAGGCCTCCCCTATGGATATCTAATAAGACCGGTTGGAAGCGGCTTGCATCCAGCTCGATCATGCAGTCCTAATAAGATCATCCATCTACCTTGTGGGTGGACGTCCTACGCTACGCTTGCCGGTACGTGGTCTCCACTCTAGAACTTTTTGACCCCATCGGTCATCAGTGCTCCGTGCTTTGTGTCCTGCACACTGCCATTTCAACTTGCCAATACGTTGGGCTATGTCGGCAACTTTGGTTCTTCAATGGATCTCCTCATTTCTGATTCGATCTCGCAGAGAAACTCCGAGCATAGCCCTCTCCATAATTCGTTGGGATACTTGGAGCTTATTAATAAGACCCACAGCAAGAGACCACGTTTCAGTGCCAAAACTTGAGGTATGTCGGACGAGAAGACGTTACGCAGTTTTCCGAACGCTGCCCAGCCGAGTTGGATTCGTCGTCGATCGCCGCTTTTTCTTAAAGTCGGACCTACGAGTACCTAACTGGACTACGTGTCCTTGGTAGAAGAACATGAGTCGAAAACTCCAAGATCCGAACTCTCCACACAAATTGGGGTGTTTTAGGGTTCCGTACCCAAAGGGAAAAACGGGAGCCTATTACTAAGACTTCGATGTCCGTCTGTCCGTCTGTCTGTCTGTCTGTCACCGGGCTGTATCTCATGAACCATGATAGCTAGGCAGCTGAAATTTTCACAGATGATGCATTTCTGTTGCCGCTATAAAAACAAATACTAAAAATAAAATAAAATAAATATTTGAGGGGGGCTCCCATACAACCAACCTGATTTTTTAGACGTTTTTCGCTCTATATTAGTAATGGTAACAGGTAGATGCTTGTAATTTTCACAGAATATTTAATGTTATATTCACTTTAATAATTAATAATAAAATTAAAATTTGAGGGGTGCTCCCATACAGTACGGAACCCTCCGTGCGCGATTCCGACTCGTACTTGGCCGATTATTTTATTATTTTATTTCAAATACGTTAGCGTTTCAGTACAAACTGCCTGATGCTAAGCAGATATGCGGTCTAGGGTATTATAGGGTGGGACCTTCGTGTTCCATTCATATGAAGATATGGATTTACGTTTCCACAAATAGATTTTTCATCTGTTTGTTCTCCTAAAAAAGTTGAACTAAAAACTCGTACAGAGGCGTAACACTGCGTACAGGGCATAAGTGTAAATGAACGCTAAGGCATCCTACACCTTCCAGTGCGCTTTTTATAAGAAAGATTAAACATGAACATTATGAAAGGAATTCCACTTTTCCCTGCGTCCGCATTTTCAATTGTCTGCCTCAGTCTGTAGAAATTTTCCACAAAGTTTTAAAAAAATACTAAAACGCTAAATTTAAAAAAATAATCATCAACAGATCTTCAAGGATCTGAGGATAATTCAATAGCTTTTTGTATAGTACTATCTAGAGTACTAATCTTGTTGTAGGTACTCAATTAAGGCACTTACGAGTACTTCATTAGGTAGGCTTATTGATCAAGCGAACAAGTCAAACTGCCAGTGATCTAAATACGAGTAGAAATTAGGTCTCAGATCCTGACATAATGAATAATAGACTACGATTATCCTCATGTTACTCAAGATTTGCGTAGGAGGTCTTGGTATTACAGAAAAGGTCAATATTGGGTTTGGGTAAGTTAATACCTTCTAATCTTACAGAAGGAATCCATACAAAGACCTGAAGATAGGTAATTCTTTTTTCATTTCGAAAAGTATACTTACGTTATCATAATAATACCTATAGTCAAATAGGTATAGGTAAAGTATTCACGCTTTATCATATGTATCGATGTAAATACTACGTTGCGGTGAAATTTGTAAGTTTGAATTGCGGAATGATGCATTTTCATTTTTTAGGGTTCCGTACCTAAAGGGTAAAAACGGGACCCTATTACTAAGACTCCCCTGTCCGTCTGTCTGTCTGTCCGTCTGTCTGTCACAAGGCTATATATCATGAACCGTTATAGCTAGAAAGCTGAAATTTTCACATATTATTATGATGTATTTCTGTTGCCGCTAGAACAACAAATAATAAAAACAGAATAAAATTAATATTTAAGGGGGGCTCCCATACAACAAACCTGAATTTTTTAGACGATTTTCGCTCGATATTAATAACGATGACAAGTAGGTGCTTTAAATATTAAGTGGTCTATTCCTTTCAAAAATAATTAGGAAATTAAAATAAAAAATATTAAGGGGGCTCCACACGGTGCGGAACCTTTCGTCCGCGAGTCCCACTCGCACTTGGTCAATTATTTTTTCCATTTTTTATTTTGTATGTTTCTGCTTTTACTTTCTATAACTGCGTCTTTTGTTTTAAGTATTTATCGAACTTATGACTAAAAATTTGCTTACCCGTCACATAGCTAGTCCCAACAATCTTAAACTCCTAACCAAACATAAGAGGAGAATATAAAATATAAATAATAATAAAATAATAAATAAATCTTTATTTCTCTATAGTTTACAAATTATACATACAATTTTAATTATGATCTAGCATAACAAAATGTACAAAAATTTACTGTTGCCGAACTAGGCTAGTGCCTGTGTTTCAGCGTACAGCAACCTCCCTACAGGGTAATGCCATAATTAAGTGCTATTTACTATAGGTTTTAACAATTTTTTGAAAAAGTTTAAATTTAAACAAACTAAAAGAAAAAAGAATGAAATAAATTATACTATATAATATATGAACAACATCAATGCCTACATCAAATGAAGTCATGATAAACAAGAAGTGTCCTAAATGTACGTAAGCGCAATCTGCCACAGTCCGCTTAAGCAAAGTGTTTCAAAGAAATGGGACGAAAATAATAACGCGCCCGAATATACGGCGTTACTTCCCACATAATGCGGGATGCCTCCAAAGTCTCACAGACAAAGCAATTTTGTTGGCTCGAGACAACTTACAGTGGTAAACAGTGTAAAATCTCCATACAAATGAGCATGTGCCGATAGCGGCTTAGCGTCATTTTTAAAAGAAATGGAAACATTCTGTCTTCTAAATTGAACTGGTGATGGGTTTCGATTATTTAAAAGGATTCGATTCACCCCTTTTTCCTGCATCCGAGTTTCCCTTAGCTGATTCAAGGTGTAAGTATTTACGGAAATCGCACTGACTCAATTTTAGTGAGCACTCTTTTATAGATTTATTGACTCGAAGGTCTACTGTTCGGAAAACTAAAAGAAAGTAAAGTAAAATATTTTCGATATTATTTGGTGCTAACTACGTTTCATTCACTATGGAATGATCTATTAGATGACGGGCATGTTAGAGGATATCACTGTACTCATCAAGTGGTGAAAAAAATTGTTATTATTGTGTGTTTTCGTTTCTGCCATAGGACACCATAGGACATAGGAGCCATAGGACTGCTGGACATATGCTTTTGTCGATCTATCATAAGACCGACTCGTAGCCGAATGGATCCGGCGTGATCCTGTAATTTTAGTGATGTCATCCATCCAGCTTGTAGGTGACCGTCTTACGCTGCAATAGACATGAATAATGGGTAAAATAAATATTATTAAGATTCCGTTAGTTAGATTACAAAATAAACATATGACACGTAATATTATTTATTTTGTCAATCAAACTTGAAATGATATTAATTTTATAGCGCATCCCACAGTAGGTTTATCTCAAAAAGTTATTTATGTGATAACCATACGGGTATCACAGGTGGCGCTGCCAACGCTTTAAGTTGGTTGAAATGATAAACACTTCACAAATTCGACGCAGTCAGGACTGCGAATTAGCTCAGTTTGGAGAGCGTCAAGCTAGTGATCCGAAGACGCAGCTTCGAGTCCTGCATTCGCGACGAATTTTTGAAATGGTTATCACAAAAATAACTCCTTCAAACAAAAAACAGCAAAGACAAAGAGTGTGAAAGCTCGGGAGTGGGGGCTCCTGACGTCACTTTATAAGTAGGAAAAATTCTACTTTAGCGTGACGTCACACGGAACTTTATCGGGCTGTATCTACATCATTTTTTGTTTCATTAAGAAAATAATAAATACTTGTCTAATATATTTTGATAATCTAAGTTACGGAATTATTATATTTTTTAGTCGTCCGTCTATTGTACCAGCTCGCAGCTTGCTTGATATCGTTTGTTTGTTTTTGCCATTAGCTAGAAAATGATCATTATCGTACTACAAACCGTAGTACGTATCTAAGATTTTTATTTGGGATATCAGGGTTGTATAAATTGGTACTAACGATGAGTATCTACAATTATGTCCTAGATCATGTCCGTCGTCTAGAAATACAGAACAAATAGTCGCAAAATGATCATATCTTAGTATTCATTAAACTCCTTTCATTCCAGACAAAGGAATCAGAAATCTATCACCAGAGCTAGAGTACTGTTCCACTTTCATTACTTTGTGCACCAGACTTAGTTGGCATGTCACCCGCACTACATATGTGGATTGTGAACCAACGATAAGCTCTTTATAACTTTGAACAACCCAAGCTATTTTACTCGAATTACGTCACAAAATATGACTAGTTATGAGAATCTGTTCAATGTTTCTAATTAAATTGAGTAGTTGGGTAGAAGTTTAGTCGTAATATTCTGTCAGTATCTAAGTGTAGCTAAGATGACGTATTACCTAACTTGGTACCTTGGTACATTTAGTATCGACACTTTTTAGGGTTCCGTACCCAAAGGGAAAAACGGGACCCTATTACTATGACTTCGATGTCCGTCTGTCTGTCTGTCACCTGGCTGTATCTATGAACCATGATAGCTAGGCAGCTGAAATTTTCACAGATGATGTATTTCGGTTGGCGCTATAACAACAAATACTAAAAATAAAATAAAATAAATATTTAAGGGGGGCTCCCATACAACAAACCTGAATTTTTAGACGTTTTTCGCTCTGTATTAATAATGGTACCGGGTAGATGCTTGAAATTTTCACATAATATTTAGTTTTATATTCCCTTCAATAAAATAAATAATAAAATTAAAATAAAATAAATATTTAAGAGGGGCTTCCACACAGTACGGAACCCTCCGTGCGCGAGTCCGGCTCGTACTTGGCCGATTATTCTGAATATGACCCTTTATGAGTTCTACATTACTTTTTACGCTTATTTCAAGTTAATTTACTTATCATTTCCCTACTTATATAATGATAACAAATAAATCGGTGGCGGCTATGTATGAGGCATGGTGTAGTTGTGTTTTTTTTCATATTGGTTTGCTTTTGACAACACTGCCTAATTTAGTAAGGAAACTAAACTTCGTTCCATTATAGTAAAAACAGATGATTTAAAATGGTTGCCACTGTAAAATTTAGAGTTGCTTTAGGGGTTTTTTTTTTGGTGCTATAACGACAGTAAAAGAATTAAAATATAACAGAGTGAAATCACTTCTTATTTCCCATACAAGGTAACATAATAACATAATTTGACTGCCTCGTTGGCTCAGTGGTTGGTGACCCTAACTTCTGGATCAGAGAGGCGTGGGTTCGATCCCCACCCAGGCCAAGCATTTATGTGATGAGCATAGGTGTTTGCTCTGTGTCTGGGTGTTATTTAGGTACTATCTATTTAAGTATGTATTTAAAATATGTTTAAATAGAATATATCAGTCTCTGGCAGCTATATCACAAGCTTTGCTTAGTTTGGGGTCAGAGACCGTGTGTAAGATGTCCCCTAATATTTATAAAAAAAATCTTAGAGATTTATCACTAAAAATCATGAATAAATAGTTACGAGTATATTCGAACACGATTTCTCAGAATAGCAGCCTTAAGCAGATATAGTCCAATAGCTCTTCAGAGATAGGCTTATGATAAACAGTGGACTATCAAAAAAGGCTGATAAAACTCTTTTAATTCAATTTATAGTGAAAAAATTTCAAAGATTATTATTAAGGCCTGGGTATTCGAGATAAAGCAGTTCTCAACACACGAAAAAATAACTATGTTGACTTAAGAACTCGTTTTAGCTTGCATATAACTAAAAACCTTATTTATTCTATTTTATAAATAAACTAGCCGTGACTTCATAAAGGATTTTTAATCTTTTTCTGGATAATAGTAGCCTATTACACTCGTCGACTATTGTACTGAATCTTTGTCAAAAATCCAAGTTCCTGCGTGATTAAGTAACAAGCAAACCAAAATACCTATACACTTTCGGATTTATAATAATATTAGTGAGGATATTAATCTTTATCAGTCTTACCTTCTGGAGCTGGTGGTCTAGGTTGATAATGTAAATCTGAAACAAATGAAGATCAATATTAAATTCTGAAAAATTAAACAGCAGATTTTCAGAGATACCCACGTAGGTTCATCATTCATCATTACGAAAAACTTTTACTATGGGACCAATCCTGAAATAGCTAAATAACATCACCAGTGAAATGGTTTCTTGGAAAAATGTAACAGCTTTTTTGCGATCGGAGTTGGTCTTCTCTTTCTTTTATACTTTGGCATAGCATGGTATAAGCGTTTGCCAGTGTCAAATGTAACTTTTTATCGACATAGGTATGTGATATTACGATCGAAATATTCACAGTTGTAGTCATGTGAAAGTCCAAAAAATACACGTAATTCAGCTCTTCGTCATTGATTTTTTAACCGACTTTTTAAAAGGTGGGGGGGGGGGTTCTATGTTCGTCTGTATGTGTTTCTTTTGAGTATGTTCATCGATAATTTCGCGAATTAGGAACCGAATCGAATTTTTTTTTTAGTTCGAAATGATACAGGTACTTTTGAAGTGGTCCCATTTAATTATTACAGAAATCGGCTGAGCCGTTTTTGATAAATCAACAATAATGTAAACAATGCGAGCAAAATATTCGAATTTTGTGCACGATGGAAGGCGGTTTTGCTATTTTTTGGAAAAAAATATTATTTTAGTAATCATCAGTGATAAACACACAAGTTTTAGAAAATAACGCAATGCGGCTACATGACTTTCCTGTATTCTCGCCAAAACTTCGGGGAGTAGAGAATTTAATATATCTCTGGAATTCTCTGCCCTTTGCAAAACAGGTCTGTATTTGTGGGTGAATTAAGATTATTATAATACGTAGAGATTTTGTACTGCAGCATGACCTTTATTAATATTTAAATATTATCAACACGAACTTTTTCAAGTCAACATTTCGTCGTCAGTTGCATTTCTAAACAAAACAGAAAATGTTTGTGCATGGCAAGCTAAATGCAATATTTATTTTGTCAAGAATAACAAACAAGTTGACCAGATACAAACGTGTGCAAATAAGTTTGAAAGCTTTGGTCTCGCTCACAATATTTTTTACGTGTTTTATTTTTAAATCTAGCACATGTTTAAAATGTTTTATTATTTGTGGCTGGTAATTGTATGGTTTTAAGACATACATTTTAATGTCTAATAGGCACTTGTAGTAGCCGTGGTGGTCTAGTGGTTGTAACGCTGGCCTGTCATTCTTAAGGTCGTGAACCCACGACCTTAAGAATGACAGGCCAGCGTTACAACCACTAGACCACCACGGCTACTGTGTCCCGTACCAATGAGTTTCTTTAGAACTTATGTACGAAATGTCACATCACTGGCTTGTCGGTGAAGGGAAACATCATGAATCCACCAACCCGCACTGGGCCAGCGTGGTGGTTATGGCTCAATCTCCTTTCGTAGGTAGGCCTACGTCCTGCAGTGGACTATTAAAAAGGCTGGTACTGTACAGCAATAGGCACTTGTCCAAGACAGAGAGGAGTGGAGCCAAATTGTATCGGAGGCCAACTCAGGCCAAGACTCAATTTGCATCGCTACGCAAACACAGTAAGTAAGTATATTTGCATTATCAAAACAATCAGACTCGTATTCAAAATTCTAGTCTAGTGTTGTATATATACTATTTTAATGATTGCCTTATAGTTAAGTCGAGATATATGGGTGTAAGATACTACTGAAAAGGAATTTTATTACGGACAAACATTACATACCTACAATATAATTCAAATTTCCCGCACAAACTATGGGGTAAGTGTTCCTAACCCATTTCTTGGAAATGTGTCTGTTCACGAAATTACAAGACTAGAATGGGGGACTCTATTGTTGCCGAAACATTAATCAAGAAAATATTTGAATAGACCACAGATACCTATATGTACAATTTCAACGGTCAACGCTTTCTGTGCAGAGGTCAAAGGGTATTTACAAATATATAATTTAAAGGTAGGTAAATATTTGTCTTTGGGTTTTAAAAGTCCTTGAAATTATTCAAGGACTATTTACTCTTGTAAACTTAATAGTTCACATTCGAGTATAACGTACTATCATATGTATGGTAAAACGTGAACCTACCATGAAACGAGACAATAATAGAGACAAAATTCAAAAATCAATGGGCTAAATCGAAAGTGCGTGATACAAAACGTCATTAAGAACAACTGTTACAATGAAGCCAAACCTGAATTCGAAAAAAAAAGCTATCCCATAGAAAATTGCATCTCGGATTCGACAAAGTGTTTGAAACCGGCAGTAAAAGTTGTTCACAATGATAGTGTAAATTAGTCATTTTTAGCTACACCCTTTCTGAATTATTATTCACTAGCTTTTACCCGCGGCTTCGCCCGCGTTATATTTTGATTTTGGCTTATGTTTATGACGGCTGCGAAACCTAACCTAACCGACAAATATCAAAATACCTTAGAGGAATGCTTTTGTTGGTTAAGTTACGGTTGGAGTGTATATCAACTTACAATGGTACAGCAAAGTTTATACCTACTTGTTCCTAATTATTGCTTTTTTACAAATATTTGTGCTAAAATTTGATAAAATTGTTTCTAAGGTTTTTACGTGTTAGATTAATTCCAATTTTTTGTTCTAAATCAAATCTCTGCTTTCCATAAACTGGGCATTCCAAGATTATGTGCCACTGCACATGAGTCTCCTCTTTTGTGGGTTCACAGATGCACGATGGGCTTTCCCTCAACTTGATGTAAGTATTGGGAAAACCCACCATGCCCCGTCAGCACTTGAGTTATGATTCCCACTGGTGCTATTTCTCTTACGATCTTGTATGCCGGAAAATATGTTTTGGTTACCGCCGCTGTGTGTCCATCCTGATACCGCCCGCCGGTTCCACTCGTCAAGAGAGTCCTTTCGGATTTCTCGCTTGACGAATGAAACGGGGCAGTTATCGTAAATAGGTCTGCACTTCGAGTGCAGTGCTGCTTCCTTTGCTAGCTGGTCCGCTCTCTTATTTCCCTCCATCCCCGCGTGCGCTTTAATCCAATAAAGTTTCACTATTTTATTTTGTGCGTATAGTAATTTTATGTTAGCTTTGAATTTACTGCTAAGGGATGGAGGGAAGATACGCAAACTACCGTTTTCAGTGCAGACCAGGAGTCACAAAAGATTTTTGCTTTTTCGGTAGCCTCAAGAAGTGCCAAAACTCGGCCTGGTACACGGAGCACCAATCGGCCAATTTCAGCTTGCGGGTACTGATCTCAGCGGCATCATCCCAAATGGATAATGCCGCCCCAACTTTCCCTTTAATTTTGCTGCCGTCTGTAAATATTTCTCGGTTAAGATTTTGCTCTAGTGCTGCTCCGTCTGCCAGGCATATGAACTCCAGCTCCTCCTGCTGCGCTGGGTGTGGCTTCTTTTCTGTCTCTCTATCTCCAGTTACTTACTGGGAATAACCTTTCTTAGTTTCATAAAGCAAGGCTGTTTTCTGGACTCTGATATGACAGCCGAGGATTAGGGGCCGCGGTGGGATATATGGAACTGGTGGTGTGGGTGCCGCCACCTACTCTACCTTCCACTAGGCCGTCAACGTGTTGGCAGACGCAGTGGGGCTGCAGGGGAAGAGAGGTGTCGGTATCGCGATGGCCGTTCTCACTGCCCTCTGCAGTTGAAGAGGCAGGCGCTGGGCTACTATGACTGACCCGCTGCACTGGGATCAGGGCGTTGGAATGCTGTCTGACGTTCAATACTGGTTAGTCCCGAGTGGTGGATGACGATGTGTCTTGTGCTCCGAAACACTCCGTCATTATGGCGAGAGCGCAAGCTCCGTTATGGAGCCCGAGTCTGGGCTAGCGCTGTGGAGTGCCGCGAAGGAGTGCGAAAAATGTAGGAACGTCCTAAACTTGCCATTGACAGGTTATTTCTGGCGCTTAGACGGCTGCTACCGCAGCCCGCTCACTTAGTTTTTATCCTATCCTACGGGAACTGTTAAAGTTTTTGCGATAAAAAGTGGCCTATGTCACTTTTCGTCTTTCAAACTATATTCATGCAATAAGCCAAGGCAAGTTGCTCCGTTAAGTCCTACGGGAACCACAATTTTTTCGGGATGGAAAGTATCCTATATGTCACTTTCCGTCTTCCAAACTATGCCCACCCCAAATATCAAGTCAATCCGTTGCTCCATTGCTGAGAAACAGTTATTGTCCTATCCCATGGGAATCACGAATTTTCTCGAGATAAAAAAAGTATCCTATTATCACTTTCTGTCTTTTAAACCATAGGTATCCATACCAAAAATCAGGTCAATCTTTTGCTCCGTTGCTGCGTCAAAGAGGAACATACCAACAAACTTTTCGGATTGATAATATTAAAGTATGATGATTCTGTACCATAAAGGTAGAATAAAGAAACAGGTTAAACCTCTAATGATAGAAGATTTAAAAATATTTTTAATGTCAGTATGCCTGGTATTAAACGTCATAGTAACATGTAGCATGCAGAGGGAAAATATTGTTTTATCCAATTTTAATGTCAGTTGTCATTTTCAATCCATACTTTATTTCCTCTTCAAGGGGATATAATGGTGGAAAAACAATTTGTCCCCTTGCCAAGCTACTTGTGATATATAAAAGTCTGCAGACAATGTCACCAGTCATCTAATTACGTTTCGCTGTGACGTTTCGTTAATCCATATTAGCGTCATAGAGGAATTAATCACCTAGCGTCTTTGTGATAGTGGCGACAGTTTCGCTTTCGATGGTTTTTGTCTTGTCCTACAGGAACTATGCAATTTTTCGGGATAAAAAGTATCCTAAAGCTCCTTCTGCCTTTTAAACTATGTCCATGCCAAAAATCAAGTCAATCCGTTGCTCCGTTGGTGCGTGAAAGAGTAACAAACCAACAAACTTTTCGGATTTATAATATTAGTAAGGATTATATTATATTATTCATTCATAGTTTTATTCATTTATAATAACTCTAATTTAAAATTCAGATAAAAATGTTTATGTAGATTTTAATTAAGTAAAACACAGGTGTTACTCACGTTTGATTTTTAGTAGGATACTACTATAGTTTCGATCGCATTTGGCGATGTTTCTCAAGGTCGGAGTACTAGCTCGCGGGCTCGTCTCGCATAGCACTGCGAGCCGCGGCGCGCAGCGCTCGCGATGACAGCGGTTGCGGTGCGGGGGCAGGGGCGGCAGCGGGCAGAGTATGTTGTAACGTCGGCGCACACTGAAGATCTTCCTCGTCGGTATCCTGGCATCCCTCGGGAATACTCCAGCACGCCGAACTCACTACGTCACCACCAGCCCAGCGGTCAAGTTCCTTGGTTACTGGCAAACACGGCTTCCAAGTCGGTGGTAGATTCCATCCCCCGTCTCTATTGAAGTTAGAGCGTCTACTAATTTCAATAGCCTCTCTAACTTTTCGGGGAACGAAAAACTTTTCCCTTGCTAACACTTTCGCTCTATCGAACCTAATATAGTGTTGCATGTCAGAGTTCAATGCATGTTCCGCCACCGCAGAACCGTGACTGTCCAAGGTTTTCATAGACCGTATATGCTCCGTGAGCCTGGTGGATACGTTTCTTCTAGTTTCACCGACGTAACATTTACCGCAATCGCACGGGATCATATATACACCGGGGACACCCAACGGGTCTCTATCCTTAGGAGAGCGTAGCAACTGTCTTAGTTGTCCAGGAGGACGGAAGATTGTCTTAATGCTGTATCTCCGGCGTAATAAGTTTCCAATACTGTCCGTCACTCCTTTTATGTACGGTAAATACGCTACAGCTCTCTCTACCGATGAAACTATAGTAGTATCCTACTAAAAATCAAACGTGAGTAACACCTGTGTTTTACTTAATTAAAATGTACGAAAACCACGTTAGTTTCCATAGTGAAATGTTTATGTAGGTACCAACATTTGATGTAATTTAATTTTTGTGAAATAAATGATAGATTGATTGATTCATATATTCAATTATTAGTTTACTATTAACTTAATAAATAAAAAAACGGCAAACATACCAATCCTAAAAAACATGACTTTCCTTTTTGGGCAGTTCTGTAAATAAGTGAAGTAAATCCAAATCCGAAATATCAGTTATATTTCTCAGTCTTTCCTATCTTTCATTCAACAGTATTGTTAAAAGTCAATAGGCTAAGGTACACACAGAACAGTAAATCACTGTCACAAGCAAGTAATAGCCGATACACAGTCACGGGTGAAAATGACCAAACCTATTCGAGGTTTGGTTTTCTTTCGTCCTCGTATGATTCATTACAGACAAAAGCGGGTGGGTTCACGAAAGGCTTCCCCCAGTAATAATTCAATACCTATTGTGCACACGTTTTGTGACTCGGCTACTTATTAGGGTAAAAACCTTCGTGATTCGAGACCGTTAGTCATATTCATTATCGTTGTATAAATTATAGCTTCATATACAATTATTGTATAGTTTGTAATACAGACGGTGCGTGATTCATAAAATTTAACATGAAACCTCGCTGACATCTGATAATCTAGTAATGTTATTGCATGATCTTATCTCGTCTAATTACCATTTTGTCGATAAATTCCGTTGTGAAATTAAATAATCAAGTGAAGTTAAAATTAATGTAAGTTTTTACAGGTTTGTTTAGTAAATTAAGTTTAAGTCATTTGTAGCTACGTATTGTACAATACATTTAAAAAATTTGAATATTCGGTTCTGGAAACACTCTTAAATCATGATACGCCATAAATGACGTTATTATAAAGTCGAAATGGTGTTAGTCCGGTTATTTTAAGGTATTTCTGCGAAGTTTAAAATGGCGTGGGTTCGTAACATGCTGTCAATAAATTGAATATCATGAATAGTCGTCACCCTCGTGAATCGTCATAAGCTTATCTCCTAAGAAAAATAAAATAATCAGATATAGGTATGTCAAATTTTAATTCTAAGCTAACGTGTAATGTACTCACACACAAACGTTTAAGTTGGCATTTGTTTGTTTCTGTTGTTGTATAAGTTTTTGGAAAATGGTGCAATATGTTTGTTCGATAATTATTTATCGCAAATAATTGCATAACCGAATACCGAATACAATTCATACTTCTTGATGACTTCTTGTTGATTTTTCAAAAACGGCTCAGACAAATTCGATAAAATATAATGGTCCTAATTAAATTTTATCGAAATCTTATGTAATCGGGAGTAGGTATATTCTTTCGAACTAAAAAAATATTTATTAGTTTGAAAGGATATCCGGTTCAAAATTGTCGGAACAATCGATGAACATTCACAAAAAAAAAACATTCAGACGAACATAGAACCTTCTCCTTTTCGGAAGTCGGTAAAAAAAAAACTCTACCGCGCTAGTGCTACGTTTTTGTTGGATAAAAACTGAAACACATATGTACTGAACAAACCTGTCCTAAAGCATCTGAAAAATAACACAGCACTCTATTGGGAAAACCATAAAGGTCCGATCTCTTCACCGAGTGAACCATTCAGACGTAGCCATTTTTATGGTACACAACAGCAGCAAACTTTTACGTCGTTTGAAAAGCGGTAAGCGGAATAAAAAGAATGTCGACTGGAAATTTCGTTGGGGACAAAGCAAACTAGCGTTCGAACAGAATGAGTAAGAATTACTGCAGAAGGCAAGCTGCATACATCACGGTAGGTAATGGTATCTAACAGTATTGTGACCGGGCAGTCTTTTAACGGAGACTAATTTTAATGAGCACATCGATGATGACGATCGCCGGCACAGTTTTTTGGCCTTTGTTGAAAAGTCTAAGCTCTTTACGCAGAAGCAAGGGCCAACGGATCAATTGTTAAGCGTTAGAAATAAGTATAAGTTTAATGGCAATTGTACTAATATACTAAGATGTATGAATAAATTAAGTATAAAAAAAAAATCAAAAAAAATTAAAAAATACAAAAAAAACCTCTGAAAAATTTTGTATAGATTAATTATAAAATACAATAAACCCTGCATATTCAATAGCACGAGCTATCCCTACTATTGAATATGCTAAGCGAAGCGCCGGGACAGGTAAAAAAAAAAAAAAAAAATAGACCTACAGCGCAACGTGACCACGATATCGTATCGTATCGTATATTATTAATTCGGTTAGGTAAATTCGTTTTGAATGAAAAATGATTTTGGCTTTATTGATGTTTTTAAATAAAATCATAAATCGAACGTGCACTAGTTACAAATCCACACCTTCAATCATCACAACGGCCATGATATCTATGATATCCTATGATATCTAGATATCATTACCGTGCTACGGCGCACCGCGGCTGACTAGCATACCAAGATATACCCCGCTCCGAGGCGCGTAGATATGATTCGCGTTCGGCCGTTTGTATGAAGACGGAATACTGTTAGATATCATTAACGTGCCTACATGCAGCGCTGGTTGTCATTCATAAATAAATTGTGGTGAAGCAATGCATACGTGATTTCTTTCAAACCAAAATATCCAATAGGATAAAAATACAATGTCCTATAGGTTACTAGGGTAAGCCGCGCATTTAATATTATCGACTTATCCTCCGTGACAGTAGAGTCACAGCATAGCCAGTAGATTGTTTCTATCTACACTACACGATGTTGTTTTACTTCTTTGTTTTTATTAAAAAATCCACAACGTCTTCGCAACAAATTAATTTAACCTTACAATTATAAATATGCACAATTTAAGCATTACACACACGAGCAATGCTCTGTGAAAAAGATCGCAGTATGCTGACATAACTGTATTAGAAAGCTATAACCCGACGCTAACCTCACGGGAATGCTCAATACTCACGTTGCAATTAAAGCAAAATGTGTGAAAATCTTACTTTCCATGATAAAATTTTGCGCGTCGTTAAAGACCTCGAGCTCTGTAGAGATACCTAATCCTTCGTTTTCTAAAACCTGAGGTACATGACACGAGCAGCCACCGTCTCACATTGTATGCAGCGATCGGATTCGTTTAACACGTGACTGGACACTACCCGTAGTTTAATAGCCTCGTATATGTAAAGGACAGCGCGGTCTACGTCCAACCAATTTGCAATAAAACAATATGGCGCTCCAGCCGACTCGACCCGGCTTGCGGCCGACCGTTCAGCCTCTTGTATTTTATATTTATCCTAAATGCGGCTGCGAACCCATTAGTCCCGAACTCTTTGTGTCACATTCCGAAACATATAGCCATATTGAGAGCGAAATTAATCCCGTAATGCTCCTTTGAATCCCATCTCCCCTTTTTCTTTTGCTACAAGTCACGGAAGAGGCAAGGTAAACTAATTAATATGCGCAAGAAGGAAATCGGATTAAAATTACTTTTAATGAACCTCATCCTTTATCAATTCATGGTGACGTGGATTTGCTTTTGAAGAATGTAAAAATGCCTGATTGTAGAATTTCTTAATTACTCGTAGTAATCGATTTTTTATTAAGTAAAGCTGTTTTTGGTTCGTGTATTTAAAAGTTTTAATACCCATGTAATACCATAGATTAGGTGCAAATAAATATTTAGCTCCTCGAAAAAGTACTACAACTTTGACATGAAGATACAGACTTTTAAAATATAGACCTAATGAAGTGGCAGACACGGCTGAAGCTTTTGTTCGTGAGTGCGTGCTCGTACTTGACACCCGTAATATCCGGCCAGTCGCCGCCGCTGCCCTCTGATGGTATAAATTTTAATTTGTTACGGTTTTTAATTAGGTGTATTATTTTGAATAAATCCATTAACATTCAAATAAGTGTGACTTCTCAGTTAATATCCTTATGATAATATAAAATGTCTTATACGACTTGCATGAAACTAACAATTATTATGCAGTAATGGAACATTTTTTTTTTCATTTCCCGAGAAACATAGTTTGTACAATAGACTGATTTTTTTTTGCTAAATAATCGCGGAAAATTAACTGTGAACTGCTAAACGCATTAAATAAACGTGCGATACTTACAACGATGTTGTATAAATGTATACCTACTTAGAAAAATCAGGCTGCTGCGAGAAACGCACCTCAAAATCAGCCCGGTTAGTAAAAGATTGGGAGCTAATTTTTATTGTCAGTTTCAAACTTTTAATACTATAATTATACTGCCTTTGTAACTTACACCCTTTAAAACATGATAGAAGGATTAGCTAACTGATGTACTGTACTGTACCAGCCTTTTTAATAGTCCACTACAGGACGTAGGCCTAACCACCAAAGGATTGGGCCATATCCACCACACAGTGCGGGTTAGTGGATTCACATACGCCATCGAATTTCTTCTACGGACGTACTCGTATGCAGGTTGCCTCACGATGTTTTCCTTCACCGAAAAGCCAGTGGTGTGAAATTCCGTACATAAATTCCAAAGAACTCATTGGTACGGGACCGGGATTTGAACCCACGACCTCACGATTGTAAGGCCGGTGTCATTACCACTTAACCACCACAGCTTTTAAACTAACTGCTAAACGCTAACTGCTAGATACGTTAAATATCTGTGCGATACTTATGCAATCTATAACGCATAGATCTTATATAAAGTGCTAGACACGGCAGAGCCTCCGCTCGCGAGTGCGTGATTGCGCTTGACACCCGTAATATCCGGCGGCCGTGCTGCCCACCGATGGTATCAATTTCAATTTGTTGCGGCGCCATAACAGCCGCCTCTGCTCGATTCGTTGTATGAATCGATTTCGCTCCAGTTTCCTCTTTCGTCCGCATCGGACTTAATCTCGGATCGGTCGATTGAAACGCTCGCCCGGAATCATTGCTGTTTATATCGATATCTATTTAATTTCGCGTTCGATGGAATTCAATAACGGAGATTTATGATAGGACGCGAAATAATTTAACTCGTGTGCCGAAATACGATACATATTTACGGAAATGGTTCTGGTTAAGTTTCATCGACTGCAATGCATTTCAAATGCACAGCCACGTCATGATATCATAATTTTCAACACTTCAAAGAACAAAAGTGACGTACTGAACATGGGATTCAGTTCGGTCATTTATTTCTTATTATGTTTACACGAAATGCTTTTATCCAGTTTTGTCTTTCAGGGTGGTTTTAGGTAGTAAGTTTTAGATTTTTATTATTTCTTGATATTTATTGATGTATGGATTCAAGTTTTATGCGGTATTTTAGACACTTGTATTTGTTTGTCTCTCTGTGGGATCAGAACAGAGAGGAAAAGTTAGTAGGTACGTCATAATGTGAGATAATTAATTTATACAATTTGACAGCACTAGCATTAATCTTCATACTACATAAATAGGAGCGCGATAATCGGCCACTATCTCTGTATAAGCTAAATGAATATTTCAACGAGAGGCATTGAGTGAAGCTCGCGCAGATATTTATAGAATGGAATGCATCGAGAATTTGTGTTAAATCGGTGTGAAAATTAATCGATCGATTAGCCATTCTTGCTCGGCTTCGACGCTAAAGTTAAACGTGACCCGTGAATCGGTCGCTCGGCTCCCGTGGAAAATATAAAAAGAGAGGAAGATGTGTTCTAAGATTGAAAATACGATTACCATGAAAAATGGTGCAAAATAGTGTCATAGTGTCAAAAGCTCATAGAAACGGCTATGCAATGAACGATGTAACTTGACATGTCACCTATGTCAAGTTATAACGTTGATTAAAATTAAATATCTGTTTTCGCAATATGGCAGACAAACTTCTAATAACTTTATGGAGGAACTTATTTCTGTGTGACAGTACTAAAAGCTGGTAACTTTATTATGAGGTTATTCGTAATTGCATCCGGCTTCGTACAATTTTATTGAGCGCTTCTAGAGGAAACAAAGAAGTACTAACAAAATGAATGTACCCACTGAATGAACATTAACTCATAATTAAGCCTCGGATCTATTCTTATTTATTATATCTACGGTCGCTCCACACAGGCGCCCAGCGACGCGCTCCGTCACTAGAAATTAATTCTTCGGTTAAAAAAAGAACGATCGAAGTTTCGACAATCTATGGGCATGAAAATCTGAATAACTCTTCGTTTGTTGCACTGCGCTGCTGTACTAGTATACGTAAATATACGGCTGCGAGTATTGCTTCAGTTATTGCTTCTGTCGCGCTCGAGCAATCGATACAGTTGTGGCTTACTGCTAGTTTTGAAGATTAGGCTTCGTGTTGTGGTTGGAGAGAGGTTTTGCGGTTTAGAAGATTTAGTTTACATTTCTGTACTATATTTATTATTATTCAGTTTTCACATCACGGGCTACGTCCGGTCTATTGGTGGGCATCAGTGGAGCCGAGGCCAACACTGAGAGGCCCTTTTCGTATACAGCATTCAGCATTTAGCTATGTGGTAGGGGTGAGTGATTGTTGGTATGGATTTACAATTTAATGGTCTATTGTGGTGAACTTTTATATTATTCTACAATAAGACGCGGCACCCGCCAAATAATACATAGTCTCAAAATATTTAATTGGGTGGTAACTGGCCATCTTATTATCATACTTTAATAACCCATTTTCTAAAGCTTCGATGTGAAGAGACGTTGAAGAATTATTAAGATGATAATTTTTAGTATTTAATTAATTGCTTTTTCAGCACGTCGTAGATTAAAGAATGGCATTATTTTTACAGTAAAATTACATCAAATGCAGTGTATATTTTAGATTAATATTGTGTCGGTCTTATTAATACATAATTAATTTTAATTCTTTCATTTTAAAAATCTAAATTATTTGTTACTGCAATGAATAGGTAAGTATAACTTAATTAGACTATATTCGAAATGGATAAATGGATAATTGCGATAGCAACATAGCTGTTTGTAGTTTGAAAAAGTTTGGTAATGAGACATACTATCTTGAAAAGGTACATTAGAACATTGTGATTCAAAATCAGGCTTCACTCTACATACTCTACCACAGATATAATCCTTAACCACAGAAATTCAAACCTCTTACATTTTCTAACAGCTTGATATTTAATAAGGTAGATAAAATATCCCTAAACCGCTTCACGATAATTCTCCGTATCTAGCGTGAGTGTTTACGGTCGCCGCCCTGAATGTTAAAGGTACTTCCTTAATTCCGGTGGCTTCACCGCAATTTCAAAATCCGAGTCGTAGCCACCCAGAGTGCCACTAAAATTAATGTGCTGCCAGAGAGAAAAACGACCGGAGCCCGCCAACCATACATCCACATCTACACACCTCCATTTACTGGATAGAATCAAGTTTTAGTTTTAAAGGTCCCTTTAGTGACTGCCTAACGCTTTGTTTTAGGAATTTTACAGCTGCCTATTTCGTTTTAGAGGTAAGTATCGATTTATGAGCATTGATTTCAGAAGCTACTTTATGAGATAGGATAGTTTTGCGGGTAAGATTGAATTTGCTTATGTAACAATTTTGCGTCATTTAAGTCGAAATGCATGGTTATTCAACATCTGACAAACAGACACCTAAGTGGCATTTCAGGAAAAAAACACTTCTAGCTGACGTTAATGATATCGCTTCTCAATAGAGTAGTGAAAACAATAGCTACTTTTCTTTAAAGACCAAAATTTATGGATTTTCTATTATTTCTTAAAATCAGCTCAGTATAAGTACCTACCTACATGTATTCGCATGCACGCAAAAAGGACAAGGACACGATTCATTTTTTATCGTAAGTAGGTAAATCAAATTTAAACATTTGAAATTATTTTAATTAAAAAGATATTTTGTTCATGAACCAGAAGATGGTAACACTAAAGTTAAATTATCTTCATATTTACGTAATAAACCAAACATTAATATTCCTTGTCATTAATAAACTTGTCAAGTTCAAAATCTGGCTACATTATCTGTCTGCAAAGGACCTAAATAATTGCAACTGCAATATATAATTCGATTAAGTTACACCTAGATTGAACTGCAAGTGCACATTACGTGAACTGGCGCAGTGGAAACTGCAGTCACATATCCCGCTAAACCGATTAATTCGATCAACTCGATCATTGAATCCATTGACGGAGCCATCGACACCGCGTGTAGGGCATCGTGTTTATGCTATCCATGTATGTTAACGTTCTACTTTGAAAAAAAAAATGGTGGCTGTAAAAAGTTGGTTTACAGACCATAGTTTTACGTGATAATGTCATAGAAAACATTGTCAAATCAACAACTGAAACAAGCTGAAAGCTTAAGCTGATCGTGCCTTTCTGTCGCGTGTTCCGCGCCCTCGCTAGCACGCTCGGGATAAGCGGAACGTGACACTTTTTAGTGCATACAGCCGGCGTTTATAAGACGTTGTCACGTCAAAAAAACCTTATTATTACCTTTAGGCTTTAGGTTGGTTGTAGTGATTTAGGCCGAATCAAAGTTCTTGGCGTCTTTGAACAGAAAAGCGAGTGATTGCGCAGTAGCAAAATACTCGTGTGTTAGCGGCGCAAGAGAGATGTTTGAGACTTCACATACGCCATGAAGTTTGATTCAGCTCATACGTATATTTATATGCTCATGCCGTTTATTCAATAGCCTAAACAGTTGATTAAGATTTTTGATACAGGTAACTACGACGTGTTAAATGAATATGATTGAGTATTGATGATTATAATGAAGTCAAAAATGATGGTAAAATCAATCTGAGCTTCTGTTTTATTATTGGTTATGGATATTGAACTAAGTTTGTGACACTGTTTGTTTTTGTTTGTTTTTGGTAGTTAGTAGAATAACTTAGCAAGCAGCAGTTAGTACCTAATAGTCCAATATAGGTAGTCCATATCTAGAAATGGACACATTTCCATAATATCTGTTTTTTTTTTGTAAACTGCTATACACAATAATAATAAAACTTTGCTAATTATAATATTGGACTTATGTGAAGTAATCATGCAAAAAAATAATCTTAAAAAAAACTATGAATAATCATTAGTAGGTACTTAACAGCAGCTACAGTTCATATCTAAATTTTTACTGTAATTTGTTTCGCATTTATGTAATTAAAGTACCTACTTGAATACTAAATTATTTGTTATGGGCGCGTTTATAGTCATAAATAAATGATGAACGTTTACAAATATTTCGTTTTGACATTTAATATCTTAATGTATTTTCACTGAAAAATGGTTCCAATTATCTTGTACACAACGTTTTTAACTAGTCGCGCAATTTAGTTCGAACGGCGGTACTAAATAAATAATACAAATTGTACTTACAATTATTTGTCAATAAAAACCCTGTCGAAACTCCCAGCAAGACTAGAAAAAACAGCAGCAGCAGAACTATCAGCGCTGGCCGACAGTAGTGGATCCAACAATAGTCTTCTGAATTTGCAGCTGGAGGATCTGAGGACCAGCAGCACTTGCAAGAAGATTGAGTCGGAGACGCTGCCCGCACTACTGCACTGTTTCCCTGCTGGTTCACTATCACACCTTGTGCGGGAGCGTCACTCCCTTGTCCATACATCGCACTCTTCTCCGACAGCCGAGCAAATCCCGAACTGTCATCCTCGTGTGGATTCCCATACACTCCGTAGGAAGCCACCATGTCGACCCCCGACAGTGACCTCGTAGTCTCATTCCCCGCACTATCTTGCACAACATTATTATCAGTAGTAGGCCAACATTCACACGAGCACCTATCTTCTTTCCGCCTCTGCCGCGGCTGAGCTTCAGACCGCCTGATAGGAACGTCGCTTTTTTTCTCTTCTTCTTTCTTAATTTTGGCATCTTGAGGTAACGTTTCGTGACTGACATCGTAATTTGACTGTAGGTTTTTGTGGTTCTCTATATACCAGTGCCTCTCTTCTGCTCGAAGAGTGGTGTCATTGTTTCCCTCATATATATCCGCGTAATTTGAGAGGGGGTGGGAGGATGGACTGTAGACGGGGCCTGCGGTAAGCTGCCCGTAACCACGCTCGTACTGCGGCGGCCGGTTATTGCTCGCATAATATGTCGTGGATACAGGCACGGTATAATCGTAGCCCGGCCTGTTCATCTTCAACGCTCAATCGCCTCATTTGAGCTTATGTTTCATTGCTGAACACATTACTAACTCAGCTGTAAACGCAATCAATGCACAAACGCTCACTATGATGCTATTAAGAGATAGTTGCAATTGTGTTACGTTATGAGTATAAATGGATATGTACGTACAAGCTTCCTCTTCTGAAATACAATTTGACAGGCAAACTTCACTGATTTAGTTACGCATCACAGCCGAAAGCGGAAAGTTATAGAGCAGAACACACAACTGTTTATCTCAATTACCTTCCTTGTTGGGCTGTGGTGTTTATCTTTTGTATAATACAAGCGCTGCCTTCCACTGACACGCGTAGGTAGACAAAGAAGTAATACGTGAGTAAATAGAAGCCTCCCTAAATTAACGGTATTTATTCCCCTGATTTTGACACAAGAGAGTTATGTAACTAGATCAGAAAGAAACAAGGGTAAGCAGGGAGAGATAAGTATCTTAGGAAAGTTGTGATTTAATTACGACTAGTCTGTGGGGGCGAAACAAAAGTTGCTATCATTAATAAAAGATCGTTGACCTTTTGGTTCGAGTGAAAAACAAAGTTTGGGCGTGAATCCTTGCGATAACTAGGATAATCCGTTTCAATTAATTAAATTAAAAACAAGCAGAAGTCATTACATAAAAGTTGGGGACGGAAAGTTGAGGCTCGCATTCGCACTGCCCGACTCGGTTGTAAATGAAGGGTCTATTCACATCCACGCTTAAAATATGGACATTAATTAATTTTCCTTGAATTTTCCATTATGACAGAGGCTCTTTTTTGGGTTCCGTCCTCAAAGGGTATAAACAGGACCGTATTACTAAGACTCCTCTGTTCGTCTGTCTGTCTTCGGGCTGTATCTCATGAACCGTTATAGCTAGAAAGCTGAAATTTTCACAGATGACGTATTTTTGTTGCCGTTATAACAAACAAAAACTAATAACAGAATAAAATTATTAATTAAGTGGGTCTCCCATACGACAAACCTGATTTTATAGCCGTTTTTCGTTCGTATTAATAATAGTAACAGGTGCTTGAAATTTTTACAGAATATTTAGTTTTATATTCACTTCAATAATCCTTACATAGTATAAAATAAAGTCGCTATTTTCGTTTGTTTATTTGTTTGTTTAATTGTTTGTCTGTATGCTTAAATCTTTAAAACTACGCAACGAATTTTGATGCGGTTTTTTTTAATGGATAGAGTGATTCAAGAGGAAGGTTTATATGTATATAAATTCCCGAAATTCCCACGGGAACGGGCACAACGCGGGTAAAACCGCGGGGCGCTGCTAGTAATTAATAAAATTAAAATTAAATGAATATTTAAGGGGGGGCTCCCATTCAGTACGGAACCCTACGTGCGCGAGCCCGACTCGTACTTGACCGAATTTATTTAATTCTATAAAAATTAGAAAGCGCAATCGCTTGCATTTTGAATGTATATTCATTTAAAATAATCTGCTGATAAAATGATAATAATATAATGTTTTGAGTGCGTATGATTTAAAACTTTACAAAGCAGATTAATTTAATAAAGATACAATATTATTGAAATAATGAAGTGCAAACTTAATTTAGTAAGTAACATTTTAGAGGTATGCAAATAAAAGTGTTAACAGATTGTAAACGAAATACAGTTGTTTAAGTTTACAGTTTTACATAAAAATTGTATTTAAAAAGAGCAAAATATGCTATTTAACCAAGATCAGAAAACGAAATATGATGACGCTGTAGGTACGATAAATCTATACAGTTGTCGCGATTTAAAGGTTCTTCGAAATGCAAAATTCTTTGTGCTTGATCCAAACTGTTGAATCGAACGGGGTGAACCACCCTTAAACCTATTTCTATGAGTGGGGACATAAAACCTGAGTATTATACTCGTAGCTACGTCGCCGTTTGAACGGTTTAACATTTTATTGAGACTTTGTTATGCGAAGTACAGAAATACTGCCACATCTAGTGTTATGGTAGTAGTACTCTGTAATGAGTATTATTTCCATTTTGTGCACATTTACACATCATGTCATATGAGGGGATAAAATCAAAAATGTTGAGTTTTAGTTAGAGTATACGTTACATTATTGTAACAGAGACCATGAAATGGTTAATTTTATTATAGGTATATTTATCTCAACTTTACCAGATCGCAATTCAACACTATTAAACATAAGCCTTCCTTTTTATAAAACACTATAATTTTAAAATACTTGTACATTCTGTTAGCAACTAGGTAGATAGATTTTAAAGTGTACCCACCATGTTTCTAGCAGGCCTAATTTTTGTTGCTATTTTTATGAAATAACTTTGGTATGCGTTACGAGTACAATAATTATCAAAATCATTTAACTCTTGCAAACATAAATATTATCTATTACACTTTTTCATATAATAATTTTAGACATAACTTGCAGATAATTTGGTCTAATACAGCAAGCGCAATAATTTTCAAACAAAATAACTCCATTTCCCACCCCACCTCATATTAAAGTAATGAATTCAATAAAACATACGCTGATGTCGCAATCTAAAAATTGTAACCTCTTCCTGCTCGCATAAAAATATTGAAGGGTACCGTGGAAATGCCATAAAATATAGCCCAAGTGTAATAGGAACATAAACTAGGTAAGCGAAAAAAATACTCTGCCTTTATCTTTGATTCACGGGTACCCCCGGCGTGTTGACGGTAGTGGGCGTAAACTTTGTACAACGTAAACGTAGTACAACGTAAAACGTAGTTTCATTTACGTCAGGCTTTTTACGAGAGAAAAAGTCACAAAGTTGATGATAGCCTAGTTTGTGGAAACCCTTTTGCAGTTTTTCAGCGCCAACGACGCTACTCATAGAGCCGAATAAAACAAACTGATGGTTAAAGTAGATTCTTCTCGTAAAATGAAATGAGTAAAGTGCTCAACTTTAAGCTATTGTAGTTGAATGCGTTTATATTTTTGCGCTTATAGCTTATAACAATACACAAGTTTATAACAGACTTAGTTTTGCAAGGAACTATCGATCGACTTTGTGTAAGCGAAATGCGCCATTTTTGATTTGTAACTATGATTTTCAACGCCAAAAAGCGTAGAAAATCGTTGCATTTGGGTAGTAATGTACTAATATAATATTGATAGTACATTTTTATGTTAAACTACAAAAAAGGTCACAGCAACGGACTTCGTAGAAAAGACCGAAATTTCTATTCGCAGTTCTTTATGACTCTCTAGTGTATTGCTTCTAGTGATAAAACAGGTATTTGGGCGTTCCAAACCATCACGTACTTTCTGGTAGAAGAGACACCACTCAATATCATGGTTTCCCATTATGTAATGCCAGTCAAGTATGTAACTAGTCTAAGTAAGTCGAACTAATTTAATATGTTTAGTTTGATTCAATACATACAAGCTTTAATATATACCTACACTACACATTCTAGTAGCAGCAAAAGACTGATACCACAACAAGCGTTTAGCAAAAGATTAATAATGAAGCACAGCGCAGTACAGTAGCCATAATCAAATGGAATATTGCGATAAGTGAAGTTCATTTTCTACCACGTTTAGTACGCAAATTTATTGGTAAAATAGCATAGAGCAAATGTCTATAAAGAGAAGGCATTAACACTAGCTCCGTATACTAAAAAAATATATCGTTTGAATTTTTTTTTGTACAATAGCGTAGTGATTATTTGCTGAAAACAGAAACAAAAGCTAAAGTCAACATAACAATAATTGCATTGATAAAAAAATTCGTACTTTCTTGCAAATCTTAAAAAAACCTACCCACGTATTATTATTGTAAATAACAAATACTCTATTATTGCTTTTGAACATTACTATTACCTTCATAGTTTCATGCGCTTTTTTACGTAAAACGATTTGATGCAGAATATTCAATTCTTGCGACACTAATACATGTTACGTAAAACGCAAAGCAAGAGGCGCATCTCTATCAATCTATATCAATGTGCAATACTCGTAGGTGTACTGGGTCAAATCTATTACAGAGGGCCGACATTGCCGACACCGGTAAGTATCTATTTGTGAATGCATGCAAATAGCTAGATCGTTTACCTGAGTAACGACTTTCACCTAAATGGCCCTGTTACCTAACTGCGCATTGGCGATTTGCTAGAATCAAGAAAAAAACATTTGTACAGTTCAGTAAATTAACTGATGCCACAAACTGTTACAGAATGCCTTTTGGTGTATCTATTTAAGCTCAGTATCATGTCTGAATTTTGTAATTCTAATTTAGTTCTGATTTTTTTTCTAAAGTACTGCAACACGGTAACGAAACTGTAAGAGTTTTGAAAGTAACTGAAATTATGAATGAAACATTCAGAGTTCGAAACCATTGTTGCCATTGGAAATACTTACCGCCGTCTTAATTAACGTAGAGTGATTTTTTAGTACAAGTAATTATATTTTTTTTTTAGTTAAAATTCTCTTAAGAAATCATAATTATTTTTCGCAAAAAATGGCATGACCAATTTTAACCGTGTACAGAATTCAAAAATAGATCGCACGGATTAATGTAGCAACTTTCACAATATTGTTGATTTATCAAAAATGGCTCAGCTGATTTCGATAAATTAAATGGGACCAATTTCGAATACCCTTTCCAATAAATGAAGAATTATCGAAATCGTACCACTCTGTAAAAAGTTATGTGTGGTCAAACGTTACAATCTGTGAGTGTATAATAATAAATTAATCATCCCCTGTTTTCTTAACCTTAGAGATGTTTTTTTTTCGAAATTAAATGGGACCTTTTGCAAAGTATACGCTTTCCAATAAATAAAAATATAGAAATCGGACTACTAAGTAAAAAGTTGTGCGTGATTAACAAAAAAAAAAAATGTATACGCGTCGAATTGAGTACCTCTTCCGTTTCGTCGGTCTAAAACAGAGACTTACCATACCTAAAATACACACGTATGTGAACACTTAGCAAACTAGAGTTAGTAATCCGTTTTCTGTACTTTTGCTCTTTAATTTAAATCTGTAATCTAAGCTACTGTATTCTTTGTATGATTATTTTCTGTGAAATAAATTATCTTATCTTACTATTCCGAAAAAGTAATGCGGTTATTGTTGTCTAGTACGCCACGGCTAAAACACCAATTCAAATAGTCATATTGAGCTGATCCGCTTCACTTAGATATTTTTTTAATCAAAGCGTTATCTTGAAAATTGGTTACAAAACCTGTACTGTACTGAATCAGCCTTTTTAATAGTCCACTGCAGAACGTACGCCTACTCACGAAGGGTGATTGGGCCATATTCACCACGCTGGCCCAGTGCAGGTTGGTGGAACCTTAATATCATAAAAATACCGCTGCGTTGATTTTAAATATGAGTTACTTACTAAATTGTTTACTCTTTTGACTAAAAAAAAGTTCATTGTATTCTAAAGTCAAGTTGTGAAAATGATCTACTACTAAAGTAATCAAAAACAACACGTTATTTTAAAAAAAATAACTTTTAAATAGCTGCCCGTTTACGCCTCAAAACTTTCTAATCGCCAGATTAAACATTTTCAAAACAACAAAATCGTTAACGATCCTAAAATTAAAGTTGAAGATAAAAGCCGTACAATTGAGATATTTGAAGAAACCTGAGAGCTAGACGATTTTTTAATTTGGGTGAAATTTTATAAACGAAAAACAGAGTGTCCTATTACGCTCCAGGATGAAACCGTTAAAACTAAATAAAATAAACACTCGTATTTACGTTATAAAACAATCTGTTTTTGTTACCTTTGGAAAGTTGTTTGTGAAATAATTTTATGATCCAAAAAGTTTAATTATCCTTACATAGTATAAAATAAAGTCGCTATTTTCGTTTGTTTGTTTGTTTGTTTGTCTGTATGCTTAAATCTTTAAAACTACGCAACGGATTTTGATGCGGTTTTTTTTAATGGATAGAGTAATTCAAGAGGAAGGTTTATATGTATAAAAATTCCCATGGAAACGGGCACAACGCGGGTAAAACCGCGGGGCGCTGCTAGTATAACATAATTTAGAACAAGTGAATAATTATATCAGAGTTAGTACGACGAAATAGGGTCAACACGTAATAAATGTTTTTGAAATACAATATTAATTAATTTTAACATCGTATTCTCTAACCTTACCCTTGACTAATTAAAATCGGCCAACTGCGAGTCGAACTCGCGCACAAGGGTTTCCGTACGATATGGGAGCCAAAAATGTACGTTTTTTTTTTTATGGGAGCCCCTCCTTAAATATTGATTTCATTCTATTTTTAGTACTTGTTGTTATAGCGGCAGCCAAAATACATCATCTGTTAAAATTTCAACTGTCTACCTATCACGGTTCATGACAGACAAACAGACGGACAAAATGGACGGATGGGCAACGGATTCTTAGTAATAGTCCCAGTTTTACCCTTTGGGTTTGGAATATGGATTTTAATGCATTTTTTCATTATTTGAAATCAAACGCTAAAGGCTTTAGGTAATCTTTGAAACAATGCAACTTGTTCAATAATGAGATGAAAAAACTCTGACTAAGACAATCACAAATAATAAAAATTAGAATGAGCTAAAAAACAATCAGATAACATGAGAAGAAAAAGACAGTAATTTTGGGTGTGTAATTAAGTGGCCCAAAATTGGTGTGAAGTAGCAGCTGCCTCGTTAGTAAGAACAACTTTGAAACCAGCCTGGGATAGTGAAAATGTTTATTTAGGTTAATAGAGTTTTAGATATCAGAGGTGGAATATGATACTCACAAAGTGAATTTCCGATCCCAACTTAGATTGTTCAATTTTTAAAATCAACAAAGAGCCCGAGCCTACATAAACAGGCTTCGTGATTCATTTATGTATTCATTATACATAACTTTAGCAATTAGTTTAAAAAATACAAAATGCAATGACAAACTAGATACAGTAAATACCTACATAACTTATCAATACCAAACCCACTACTAATAATCTATAGCTACGGTTACTATTACCATGGTTACTCTACTTTTCTACAACAGGGAAATAATTCAATTACACCTTACGTTAGAACCACATTGAAAATTTTCAATACCGTTTGCCGTCTAAATTGGATACTTATGCTTTACATTTATCTTGTATTCTCAACTAAAGAATAATTGGCTATGTACGAGTAGGACTCGCGCACAAAGGGTTCCGACTGTATGGGAGCCCCCTTAAATATTAATTTTATTTTAATCGAATCATTTATTATTAAATTGAATACAAAATTAAATATAATGTGAATTTTTCAAGCATGCCTATTACCATTATTAATATCGAGCGAAAAACGATTAAAAATTAAGGTTTGTTGTTAATGAGATACAGCCTGGAGACAGACAGACGGACAGCGGAGTCTTAGTACTATTGGCCCGTTTTTACCATTTGGGTATGGAACCCTAAAAACGAGACGAGATCAACGTATAATACAATTTAAGCTCGTGCTAAGATCTGTTGAAAACAAATTAAAATTTTCCTATATCGACAGTCCAACCTTAGAATGTTAATTCAACGTCTTGTAACGAGAAAATGAAACAGACCACCCACTGAGTTCATGTATCATAAAAGTATGACAAACAAGGGCAACTCAAAATTTTGATTTAATCCATTGAATTTGTCTCTCAAAATAGATTGTTCATGCAAATTCGATTCAAAAATTGAATTAAAAACGGTCAAACTTATTAAACACCCAAATCGATTTACCCAAAAAGAGTTGCAAACAATCGAACGTACTCCAAATCGAATTACATTCATTCCAAACTTCCCCAAATTCCAAATTAGATTCATGTTCGAAACAATAGCGTCAAATAAAATCTCTTGAACTCCATTTTATGCGAACGAATTCAACGAAACGTTTTATTAAGTTCTCTCTGACACTTTTTCTGCCGAATCTTTCTGTTTTAGCACTCGATTGAAACGTCAGAAAAAAGAATTAAAGAAGTGCCAGTGTGAAGAACCTTTTAATTACTTTTTGATTTGATTTTCAGATAGACATACCTAGCAAAGTATCTAATTACAACTTAAGACAATCATTACTTAGGAAATTAATTACAATTATAGTAGACTGCTAGTAGTTTAACCAATTCTACGCTTTCTTTCTGTGCACATTCTATCATCTGGTGTTAATCAATAAATAATTTATCTATCTACCTACCTACCAGTGTATCAAATAAACTACTAAATATTGTTGTCAACTTCAATCATTACTCAGAATCACCCCTCTTCACCCTTTGTGGGTAAGCCTACGTCCTGCAGTGAACTATTAAAAAGCCTGGTACATATACAGGAACCTCTTTTCATTAAAAAAAGTATGAAACTATATTCTTGATTTACTAAGATTCAAAATAGCAAACATAAACGACTTTTGCTTCTGAAATGATTATTTATTTTCGCAAACCATATTTTGTCTACACGATTACTAATTCCCGCGGAGTGTAGCCACGTTTTTTCTTCAGAAGTAGTTTAACGCATCAGTGCGGCCGTGGGCAAAGTAAAGCGGCCCGGACACGATGCGGGCCGTGTTAGGACAAAAAGGAACTTTCTCTCTGTGGCCTTTTTTTGTCTCTACACCGTAGCGTCTACGTAGCTGTTCGTAGTACGTAGCTGTAGCTGTAGCACATGTCGTAGATGGGAGCTACGAGTAGGTATTTTGTGTCGGGGCGTTTGGGGATTTTGTTGACTTAGCGTCATACTTTTGAAGGTAACATAGTAAGGAAATACTAATTTGAAATAGGTTTATTAAATTTTAATACAATTTGTAAAATGTAATACAATTTTAATAGTGGATCAAATTCAAAGCAATGTTAGTCAAAAGTGCTAAACAAATTTTATACTTTATATAACGGGATTGAACTCACGTGCACAGATAGTCATAACAACTATAGTTTTGATCGCGTTTGGCGATCTTTCTCAGGTTGGCAAGTGCTAGCACGCGGAGCCGTCTCGTATAAAATGTGTGAAAACCACGTTAGTTTGCATACTAAAATGACTACAAATTTTAATCACTACATACAAAGCACTACATACATAAAAAATTGGATTACTGATATTAATTTGAAATTTTACTACAATTTTTTCTTGGTGTTAAAAGTTGGTAAGTGTCGTAGTATTTGATATAATTTTTATTTGTATATTGTCTTGCTATCGGTATAATACCACCGCTTTGATCACCGTAGCTAAAGATGTAGACTTGAAGAAAAAATGCTTCTACGATTGGCACGTGGGCCAGCCACGTGAACGAAAATTGACAATATGAGCGTTAAGGTTTGCGTGAGCAGCAAAATTAAGTCGAGGGGTAAAAATAGATAGCCTATTTAAAAACAAACCTTAAGTACTATAATATTATGTTATATTTTAAAATGGACGGCTTATTTATGGGTAATATATTTTGTGCAAAGTATATTATCAATTAGTTTAAAAAAACGTATTTTGGTGCACAGTGAAAAAACGTATCGTATCCTTTTTTATAACTATACATATAAATATATCTAGCAATATGTTGAATGCACGTACTCAAACCAAATAAAAATAGGTAAGGAATTAGAAGTCGGTACTAAGCACCGATACATTTTAATACATTCTGCCACAACTTTATAACCTATCTTTCACACAGTTCAGTGCTATTGGCCTTACATGAAATATTTAATAGTGTTATAATCATTGTTTTGCACGAATTAGTAATCAATTTTATGATTTTGGATAAAGATTAGGTAGATAAATTTATGAACAATGGAAATCAAATCTCACAAACTTCAATGCCTGTAATTCTTATTAAAATAGGTATTTAAGTACCTACTTTTATTATCTTGTGCTAAGAAATTATCATTCAAATTAATTCTTGATATTTTTTTTTACTTTCCCATCAGACCCAGAGGAAGCTCATTGCGTGTAAAAACTGTTACACAGGTAAAAAAAAATCTAAAAAATAATCTGGAACATAGATTTCAGTAACAAACTCCATCGAAAAACAATTGCAACCATCACACTCATTGCCAATCCAAATCCAAACTTTTACACGTTCAATTACGAACGCAATCAAAATAATTACTCAAAGTGGCTAAAATAGCATCATAGTAACGTCATCAAATTATCCAGGAGACAAAGTACGTCCCAATCATCGAAAGTGGCGACAAACGCCGGACGTTGAACCGATGCACCCATACAAACTCACACTTTACTTGAAGCACAGTCACACACATCAAAACAGATACATTTTCCAGTATTTAGAATGGTATATGTCCCCATTATTTGCCCGTGTACGTTATTTATAATGTACGTTCGGTTTCAGTAGAGATCGCGAGTGAATGAGAACCGAGCGTTAGGACGTCGTGCTCGGGCTATGGCGAAGCGCGGACTGGCGATAGGCACCCCGCCCGCCACCCCCTGTCACCGTCACCCCAAATCCAGACGAGTTTACATTAATGTTGTTATCTACAAAAGTTTTCAAGTCAAACTAAGAACGCGAGCTTTAATTAACTGTCCGTAAAATACCAAAACAAACGCAAAGATCCGACACGACAGCGCCTTTAAGTCGTCAGCGTAACTCGGAGAATGGACATGTTGATTGACTTCTGATGCCAATAGGTCAATGAGGGCTGTATTTGTTTTGAATTTCAAAGACTTTTCTTTTCAAATCGTTAGATATTTATTGGCTTTTAGACTGGCACTAATAAAGAGTATAATGTTGTTAAAAAACTAAAAATCAATTAATTTCTCACGCAAGGTTTCGGTAAGTTTTAGAATTAACTGATTTTCCCAACTCGTGATGGCAATACGTTTTATTCACATGATTGTCATGTTCTATTCGTATACGCTTAAACCATTTTACTTATATGAAAAAAGTGCATTCACTATCAATCTGATTTTATTTTAGCTGGTTTTTTAAAGTGCTATAGTTTAATAAGTTAAAGTCCTACCTACTTATGTTATCACTTGGAGACTGGAGACAACAATGTATAAAAGATGTAAATCCCAAATTGATATCGATACAATTCCATTCCATTAATCTCAGTACATTGAGATGTAATTGGAATGCTTCGGCAGGTAAAGGCAGGTAGGTCTCCTCCGTTCCTCATCGATTGAATCCGGGCACAAATTGTAAGAATTATTGATATCGCGGCAGTAGCTCATACAAAAACTTTTGAAAGGAAGTGGAGCGCGCAAACTGGCTGGGAACAAACTTTCATGCCGGGACGAGACGCGAACGTGGACGTTACTTATCTGCCGCCGCCGAGCTGACAGCTGCAGATGAAAAATTGAAATTGTGTGAGATAAAACTACCTAACTGCCACTGCGTTTTCCACCAAACAATGTGGCGACGGCAACGACTTTCACTCTACATTTTTCAACTCTATTTTCGGATAGAAACATGTTTACCGTCAAATCAGTGTACGGACCGTTGATTTAGATACAGAATCCAAAAGAGAAATATTTACCAACAAAAATTTGAAAACAGAATCTAACCGTACAGAAACGTCAATCAAACCACTACTACCAAACAAGCGCAAACAAAAAATAAAGCAAATAAGTCAATATGCAAATATGAGTGTTTCCTGTTTCGGCATTAATTCATCCGGACCTATGGAGCCTGAATAGTGTCGAGCGATGCGCGAAAGCATGCAATAATAACGAGCCACCCAAACGTCACACGACCCTTCTCTATTTATGGGCCTTGGAAGGCGCCACGTGAAAAGTCTCGCGTAAATCAAAGTCATAAATTCTCCTATCGTGAATGAACATTTCTCAGGCGGACGTCTAAACCGGGTGAATGGATAACGTCGGGCCTCTCTCCGGATCACCTCTACTGAGTCATTTGCTTTTGTTCGTGGGGCAATTAATAACTCGCAGAAGGGAGGTAGGAGCCGCAGTCGAGCGCAGTCCGCGTATCTGTAATGATCTAGCGCTTCCAACCTCGGTTTCTGCTCAGCTATCGATCATATTCAGTTAATGAACAGCACATGTGAGGCTCCATGCCGGGGCTCTATTTTGGCCTCGAATCTCAACTCTTGACGTTTGATTTAATACACGCCCGGACTGATTGTATTTGGCAGCGTCGATTTACTGGAATCAAGGTTCCGCGAGATAGGATCCTGTTTTGCGAAATCGGTGCGATAATTTGACATTTTTGTGATGGTACTTATATCCAACAGATTGGAAATTTTGTGGAATTAATAAAATATGTTTTATTTTCTACTTATGGCACTGTTTGAATGTATATTTTACATGAATATAAAAATTTTCATCGATGATTAATTATATTTAGTTATAAATGTTTGGATTGCAAAATAGAACACATTTTTATGGCATGTTAATTGTCATTTTCAAAGGGTGTGGTGTAAGACGATTCACATCTGGATTGTCTATAATTAATAAATCTGGGTTAATAATATTTATTAATCTCAAAAGAATTTACAAAAATTCACTTAATGAGATTACACACTCAGCTATGTACATATTACGTTGCCACAAAGCGCAGCGCGCAGACTAATATAAATCAATAATATAAAACAAAAACACAAATAAGTAAAAACAATATTTATTAAAAACTATATTAGGTACTATTTAAACTTTAAATCACTACACTTAAATTACTTTATTTCAAAACAAATAACAAATATTTAGATCGGTCTTCTAAGCTAGAATGCAATCTTCACTGTCCTAATTCGCGTTTAACATTTGTGAAAAATTACAAATTCAAGTCATGGCCCTGACAGGAAAATTCATAAACTCTTGGGACGTCCTGAAACTTTACAAAACGACTAATTCTGTTATTGCGTGTTTAATGGCAATTAGAACGTTTCTGTTTCTGACTTTAGAATGATAGGTGTTCCAAGCACGTGCCACGAAACTTTAGTTAATTATTAACCAAGTTCAATAGTTACAGCTAATAACTAATAGTTAGCCACGTCTTGTCGTAAAACAAAATAAAAAAGACAAATACTATGTACTTATATAACAAAAAAGCATTTTCAAAATATTAGTTATTTTGCAAGCTTTATTTTTATAGAGATACAATTATACTAGATTGGATTTATTACTTATTTATTTATTCAGTATTGTAATTTGCTGTTATCACACGAGATAATTTGGCTACAATTACTATTATAACAACCTTTAAATTCATGGTACCTACTTAAAAAAATAAAACCTCTCTCGTGTCAGACTCAATATAAAATATTAATTCAAATAATAAGCCAATTCGGTTCGACATATTATTTAATATATTTATATTGGTCCCCTTATTATTTAAATTAATCTTGCACTGAGAGTAAATTTACTCATAACAATTTATACGGTTGCACAAAAACCTAGTTTTGTATAAAAATTAATTACTTAACTGCTAGAATCGAATGAATAAAAAAACGCAATAGGTAAACCAAAACTCCAAACAATTGCTTTCATTGGAGTATTTCACTTTCAATACAACTTTGTATGGCCAATTACTTCAATTGCAAAAGCGCATTACTAAATTATCATTTTATGGTTATAGTGTTTTATTAGCAAGCGTTAATACTGCAAAATAAAATTAAACTATTATTACCTTGATTACGAATTATGATATTGAATACCATGTCTTATTTTAGTAGTATTCTTAATTAGGTTTATTGAACTAGTAGTTCAGTAGACCTCGAATCTGTTTAATTGAATCTTGATAAGTGGAGTCATTTCAATAGGTATAACATTTGACAGTTAATTTATGCAAAGATAAATACATATACCTAACACTAAAGGAATAAAACTCATGAAAACAATATTGACGACGACCGATAAGTGTTCTCGAAGACGGCTTGGAGTTTTATTCCTTTAGGTATATTTTTCTTTGCATAAATGAACTGTCAAATGTTACCTATTAAAATGACTCCACATTAATATATATAGTCTGACCGTTTAACTGAGTCCTCGCCTGCGCGGTACAGAGGCGCGGGGGTAGACGACAAAGGGCACTGAGACAGGTGCGAGCGGCGGGTCCCCGCCGCTCGCACCTGTCTCAAAACGGTCAGACTATATATATTAATGTGGAGTCATTTTAATAGGTAACATTAGGTCAGACTATACCTTGCATCGTTTTTAACCGATTTCATTCATACTAGTAAATCATGTTAAGATTTGGATACAAAACAATTTTGCCTAATATTTTCAAAATAGGTTGATGAACAGCTCTAAAGCAATTTTATCCCCTTTTAGAGCGAAATAACCCTCCAATCAAGAATTGTCGACAGCAAAAACCCTCTATTTTTTTACACTTTCCGTGTACTAAATTTCGTTAAGATTCGTTGAAAATTGTGACCTGTAGAAGAGAACCAACATTCGGTCAGGCAAAATCACAATTTTCGAATCAAAACTGAGACTCTCTCTCACGTTGTTCGCTCGGTCTATAAGTTGATTAGTCGGTCAAAGCCTTTCTGGGCGTCTGGTAGACGCGACGACGCGTGACCAAAATGCTGGGCACGCTGCCAACTGGCAGTGGGCTTGACTATTTGGATTGTCTTTAGACCTTTAAGGGTCTATGGATCATCCAGTTACTTGTTATGTAGTAGTAGTTTTTGTAGTTTTAGATTATATAGGTCTTGTATTTAGTGGTAGTTAATAAAAGCACTTATAGGGCAAGGCCATATATATATTTTTTTTCAAATTAGTGGAAATTAACTTTGTTAATTAATAATTGGGTTGCCCATTCATCATAGTGGCAACACTCATTCATTAAACATTTATTTTCTACTAGCGACCCGCCCCAGCTTCGCACAGGTGTATAATGCATTTAAACCTTCCTCTTGAATCACTCTATGTACTAAAAACATCGCATCAAAATCTGTTGCGTAGTTTTTAAGATATAAGCATACATGGGGACAGACAGCGGGAAGCGACTTTGTTTTACTATGTAGTGAAAGTGATACAACATAAAGTGAAACAATAACAGCTTAGAACGTGATTCGAAAAACAAGTCACGACCAAACGACTTCTCAAGACGTAACAACAAAACTCCTCCTCACATCTAATAAAGTCTCATAACACGGATTCAACACAAATTTTTCACGGTGGATTTCTTGCGTTCGCATTAAGACTCGCCACCCAAACGTTGGATAAGTTCTATATTGTTGTTTACGAGAAACTTGGAACTTAGCGGAGCAATTCTCCTCATAAATTTAGGCGTAATAACAGCTCGCAGTTTCCCTAGACACTTGTAAGAGCACCGCAATAAGCTAAGGCTTCTAAGTAACCGGGTCACCTACGTCCCGCGTCGCATCGATACTGTGGCGGGCAGTTAGCAAGATTGCTACCAATGTTTAATAAATGACTCACACGTGTAAACCAGTATCACGAAGTGAGTAATTTAATAATTTTACACTTATTATCCAGCTCGGCATATTTTTATTAGAATTTGAACAGATACTAGTAATTTTGACATGATACCAGTATAATAGAATACGGCATTGGTGTCTCCTAAAGTCCACTAAAAAGGAGCTGGGTTATTGGTTATGGGGATGTAACTATTCACTCAAAAGGGCTCAAAGAGGGCGAGAACGCTGAATGACCATGTTGTCATAAATGACTGTCAAACATAATAGTGTGCGTGCGCGGTAATTACGGCGAGTTGTTTACACCTATAAGCGCGAGGAATGCCTTAAGCTGTCGTTTTATGACTACTGCGGGATCGGTATTTGTTTACGTCTATTGTGTACGTTTTTTGGTGTATTATTTTTGTATTGATGGACATAAGGCTTTTTCCGAACTTCGAAGCGAAAGTATCTCGTGTACAGTGAAGTGTGTGTGAATATCAGTGCCAGTGTGAAGTATTTTGTGCAACCAGGTCGTGCATTTTGTAATTTTGTGAAGTGATAGCGTGCAATAAAGTGAAAAAGTGAATAATCGGCGTTTTAACTGATTATCCAAGAACCCGTGTCAAAACAATGGGAAGCTATCAGTAAAGTGTTGAGAGCTATAGCGCATTACCCTGAAAATCTTGGAACACAAACTTAGCATGGTTTGCAGTTCACAAAGGAGGTTTTCGTGAGATAACCTCACACAAACCGGCTGCTCTCTAAAGCATCCGACATCTTACCAGTTAAAACCATCCATAGTATCTAACCTAAGTGCACTGCTGAACTGCCTGCCTCGTATGACTGCCTCGGTGTTTCAGTGGTTAGTGACCCTTACTTCTGAATCAAAGAGGTGTGGGTTCGATTCCCACCCAGGGCAAACATTTATGCGATGAACATAGGTGTTTGTTCTGTGTCTGGGTGTTATTTAGGTACTATCTATATAAGTATGTATTTAAAAATATTTATATTTATATGTAGTATGTCTGGCAGCCATATCATAAGCTTTGCTTAGTTTAGGGTCAGAGACCGTGCGTAAGATGTCCACTAATATTATATTAACTTAGTTCAATCCACGAAGGGCGGTCATAGTAGTCCACACACGTACAAATTCAAAGGTATCATAAAAAGTACCAAGTCACTGACTTTAAATTACTTTCCGTCGATATGTTACTTCACATGTTGTATTAATGTCCCGACATCTGTATGTAGGAAGGCAATCTGAAGGCTGCAGTGGTTCCGCACACGTTAGCTGGAGAGATACGTGACCTTTGGCATGAGCAACTCAGTGGCTAATGGAATGCATTTTGAACAAGGTGATGGATGTGACTTTACTTTCATTATTTATAATAATTTATCTTTATGTATCCTTTAATTAATCTATCTTCTCCGCTTATAGTTAATTAGATGTTTGTTCTTACTTCTTTAGGGTAATGTTTTAAGCTTAAGAAAATCTAGACTTACTGACATTTCGATCACCAAGAATACTACCACATACATACTATTACAATACATATCAGTAATTTGATGTCATTTTAGGGTTCTGTACCCAAAGGGTAAAAACGGGACCCTATTATTTATTAATTTTTATTATTTTTATTTTTTTATTATATTTAAGATTCCGCTGTCCGTCTGTCCTTCTGTCTGTCCGTCTCCAGGCTGCATCTCATTAACCGTTATTGCTAAAAAGCTAAATTTTTCAAAGATGATGTATTTCTCTTGCCGCTATAGCAAAAAATACTAAAAACAGAATAAAAATCATATTCAAGGAGAGCTCCCATACAACAAACCTGAATGTTTAATCGTTTTTCGCTCGATATTAATAATGGCAATAGGTATGCTTGAAATATTTACAGAATATTTAATTTTGTATCCAATTTAATAATAAATGATTAGATTAAAGTAAAAAAATATTTAAGGATAAAGGCCATACAGTACGGAACCTTTCGTGCGCGAGTCCTACTCGCACTTAGCCGATTATTAACTACAGCGGTTGTTCAGGATGCCAGGATATCATTTACCTTCTTACTTACCGTAACCATTATAAATTAACCAGTTTTAGACATGATTAAACCCGAGACAGTTAAAAATCAGCAGTCCCATGTATAAAGTTCATTAACCTTTGATAAAATTTATAGCACAGATGATTTGTTTATCACATTTTTTTCTTTTTCCATTTTGAGTCTAGTTCCATAGTTAAAATTAGTCATAACGAGTACAATGATATCTTACAACATGTCGACGGTCTAGTCTAGAGAAACACTACTTACGTATAATGTGAAAATCATTGACAGTAAATCACTAAAATGTACACATACTTATAAACAGAATAATCATTAAGTTTTCTGCGTGATTACGAGGTAATTATACGACGAATAAATTTTAATACGTCGAATAAACACCTACTGAGAAACATATAAAACCGCCTGCAAGGTTTTATGATACAGCTTTTACTGGTCCAAAACAGGTGCAAGTAAAAAGTTTATGTCTAATTTTAACTTGCGCAGGTTATATTCTGGTATTAGATTAGGTATTCATGAATCGGGCGATATAATTATACAAATATAAATAACTAAATATAAATTATTCAATAACAAGTATTACATTAAAAATACTTTTTTTTAAACAAGCTTTTACTGAACAAGTACTCGCCAAGACGAATCAAACGAGCCGTAACTCGATAGGGTTGCGTCGTTTCATTACTGATTTCCTATGACCACCTTTCAGCTCCATCATCAGACCCTGGTTACCATTGAAATACAAAGAAACTACTCGCCAAGACCATTCAAATGAGACCAATCTCGATGAAGTTGTGTCGTTTCATTGCCAAGTTCTTTTGGCCACCTTCCAGCTCCATCATCAGATCAGTACCATGTCATCATAATATGGCATTGTCACGCAATTTAAGTGGATCAAATTCAACTTGCAAGATTTGATTACAGAACGACAGACAACGGGACAGGTGAAACTAAATAGAAGCTTGTAAAAATGTATTAGTCTCGTTTGGAAGAATACTATAACATTGGTCACGCAAGTGATGTATTGTTAAAAGCAAAAGAAAACAAACTGAGTGTACAAACATCTCAATCGCAACTAGTTATTTAATTACCAAGGTTTAACAATAATTATTTAATACGGGAGTAGCAATAAACACTTCTATTTAGAAGGATATTAAAATGCGCAAAAACTACGTTTTCAACTTGCAATTCTGCAGTATCTCTCTGTTTACAGTCCAACTGAGCAGGGGATTGTATGCCGTAGTAAAAATGCTACAATTTATGTGGTCAGCAGAAAACTTCATTTTGATTAACTAAAGAAATACTTTAAATCTACAAAACAATTAATTTATTTAACTAACAATTTTCAGTTAACTCGGAAACAAGGCGTCAGTGACACTCGTACGTAGAAATTTATAATTGTGATCAATATACAATATTTACTCTACTGTTTAGATATAAACCTCACTTAAAAGCTTTCTTGGCATATACCTAATAGTCGGCTAAGTGCAAGTTCGACTCCCGCACGAAGGGTTACGTACTGTATGAAAGCCCCCTTAACATATTTTATTTTAATTTATTTATTTTTGAAGGCAAAATACAATTTAATATTCCATGAATATTTTCACGTTTGCTGTATGGGAGCCACCCTTAAATATTTATTTTTTCTATTTTTAGTATTTGTTGTTATAACGGCAACAGAAATTTACGTCATCTGTGAAAATTTCAACGTTCTAGCTAGCATCGTTCATGAGATACTGCCTGGTGACAGATAGACAGACAAACAGACTGACAGCTAAGTCTTAGTATTAGGGTCCCGTTTTTACCCTTTGAGTACGAAACCATAAAAATTATATGACTTTACCATATCATAATATAACTCGCTTCAATTATACTATTAGTAGTTTTTTAACATATAAATTGCACATTAATGCTTAATATTAGAATCCAACAAAAACATTTTCATGTGAAATGTAATCAAGACAAGAGACCACAGTTCGCACTATCAAAAAGTTGTCAGATCTCATGTAGAGCCAAGCTTCTAACTCTACAAGCCTTAACTCTACATATTAGTTACTCCACAAACTCTACAGCTTAGTCAATACATGCGACTTGGCTGAAAGTCAATGAAACCCCGGTTTTTTAAGCGTAAATTTGTCATTAATTGTTGAAGAAAAATTTATAAAATTTTGTAGTACACACAAACTAAAGAATTTTAATAAATGCGACAATTTTCATATAATTCAGTTAAATAGTTTTCGAGTTACGAAGGGGTCAAAAGTGGCTCGAAATGGTTCGTGTAATATTACACACGGCTGCTGCGTTGCCAGTTCTTTTTTCTTTTCCCTGGCTGGACACGCGTGTCTAGATATGCAAAATGTCCAAGAAAGAGTTCTGCTGACCAAACAGTACTTTCGAACTAGTAGCAGATAAAATGATTCTGCTTAACATAAGTCATAAGCCAAAATGGTTTTACAGCGAACTATTTATATAATTCCCCAATAAAAGGTATACACGCAGGTTTTAAATCGTGTACTTAATATTATACAGAGGTTATAATATATTCAGGTACAGGGTAGGGTTGCTAAACTGCTTTAAATTAACATTTATTGCAACCAGTTTTGGAAATAAAATATTGTTCAATTTGTTTACTAGTTTGCTCTAGAAATTCGCAATGTGGTCTATATTTTTTCAATCGTAATATTCATGTTTCTTTTTCAATTTCCAAGATTTCTTTTATTTATTTTGACTCATAGATATAACATGGTAGTTTAGTTTTTTGATTGGGCAAAAGTGTCTTTATTAACTACAACAAAATTATATTAGCTAAAACTACATACACTATAGGTACAACTACATAAAAAGCAATTGGATCATCCACAGACCCTTGAAGGTCTAAGAAGTAGTAGTAGTAGTCTAACTGTTTAGTATTTGAAATATATATTCATGTATATAGTTAAGTAAATGTTACCATAATATATGGCATTCAGCGTGGCAACGCAGCCAGCATGCTGGGCACGCTGCCAACTGACAGTGGGCTTGAGCATTTGGATTATCTTTAGACCTTCAAGGGTCTGTGGAGCATCCAATGCTTTTTATGTAGTAGAAGTGTAGGTAGTTTTAGCATGTACTCGTAGTACTTATTGTATTTTGTTGTTGTTAATAAAGGCACTTTTGCCCGACTTAGATATTTTACATTAAATAATTCGATAGTAAATAAAAAAAAGTAAATATTCATATTAATGTATCTTTTTTGTTCAGTATCGTACAAGTAAAATTTATCGCATAGGTAGTAGAATTCTTTTATCTTAAATACATCTAAAAAAACAGCAACAACATGTCTTCGTTATAACGTTAGCGTTACCAACTTGATCAAACTAAAGCAAAGAAATTTGAACCTCTCGTTAGTAATTATTTGGCTTCCATGTTACATAAAAGCTGGTTCTTCTCAAACGTGCGCGACGCAACCCTACCCTGAGTGGAATTCCCGGCTACTCCGCCAAACCGCCGTTCGGGCGACCGCCGCGTAATTAGCTAAATATGACTTTTAAACTAAGAGCTCGCCGCCAGAAGCCTCTCCATATCCCAACCTTTTTGCTAAACGAGCACATTTCCGTACCTTCCATTCCCACTTCTGATATTTAATTTCGCACTGAAGAAATGTACACCAACTCGTCAAAATGTTATCATGTGAGATTAATGCTATTTGAATTTGAGCTACGCAACGGGTAAAACGCGCGGTGAATATTTTAACAGGGCGTCGCTTCCCGCAAAAATACGGTGCTGTTTCCGAGGCAGCGACACATGAAGTATGCCTTTTTAATTAGAATAGGATTGCTGATAGGATTTTTCATGTTTTAGACATGATGTTAATTTTCGGGCTTGTGGATGCCCGATTTTAATTTTTTCCGGTTAAACTTCGCGTCACGTTCGCGTGGAAGCTGCCGTAATGCCGGTTCGTGAAGTCTTGCTATAAATCATAACGCCATTTCAATTTACCGAGTGTAACACGGCCGTAATAGGCCAGCCGCTGCCCGACGTGCGCTGAAAGACCTGAATTTGTATTCAAGAAACGATATGATCATTAGTTAGTGCAATTTTCTTCGCATCCACTACACGAATGCTATCGTCGGGAACGCTATGGTTGGAATGAATAATACTTTGTAATTACTTTCTGAATCTGACTTGTAAATCGAGTTAAGCGACTGGACTTTGATAATTTGTAAGGATATTCCCGTGATGTGGCATCATTAGCCGGTCTGGTTGTATAACTCAATATTAACGTTAACTGGCGACATTTGCATAATGTCCGCAGTTCTATCACAACCGATTTTGCATAATTTTTCGCATTACACCGCATCTTTATCAAACGCTATTCATTTAAACGCGATTGAGTAAGTGGCTCTTTTACTTAAGCAGGTAGAGGTTCAAGAATTGTCACCTCATTCGGCTAGTTAAGATAGTGGAAGCCAGGTGAGTACATCGCTTCGCATCGTGCTAAGTAGTATTCTGGTTGTATAAACAAGGTGCTTATTTTTATAGACGTGTTTAATGAGACGAGTAATATTGTGTTTCATTTCTTGCGCTGTCGCCGCTTTAAAATATAAATGAGCGCGATTTGTTCAGAGAAATGTTTCGAATAGGAGCTGATATTTCTGTGCGCTCGAGAATATCGTTGACTAAGCTGCGGCCAGCAGTATTCCCACGTATCTTGGTTCGAGGCAGAATCCAGGAAGCACGTACATGTAATATTATTGATTACAGGGTGCGGCGGTCCAGTCCGATTTGAATTTCCAATGAGCTCGTTAGAATTGGTCCGGCGCGGGCCTCGGACAAGTAATAAAAAAGTTCGTTCTTTTTTGGGCTGACTTTGCAGTTGCGAATTTGGTAGTATTAGCGTAATGGGTAATGCCGACACCTTTTTATATATGGATTATTCATATCTTCATCGAAGATATTATTGTACCTAAAAATATTTTTCAATGTAAACCCATCATAAGTTCGTAATGCTGCTGAACATAGGCCTACGTCCAACGGCGATTCAGCCATATTTACTTACTGGGAATTCATATAGAATCGGACAAATTAATTCTTCAAATTCTTTTTAGTTAATAATTTAGTTATTTAGGTAGTTTTATTTAGTTTATTTGTTATTTTAATGTAGGTATTTTGTAAATATTCTTTTATGATTAAATAATTTCTTCAATCATGACTGAACATAATATAAGAGTGGCGTTTTGGCACGAGCAAATTGTTACAATAAACAGAAAAGTTATAACAACAGAATGTATCAATTTGTATTAAAACTGAGTGTGCCAACTTATTTGATGAGTTTTTGGAAACGTATCCCTATGTTTATTGTCTACCATCTACGAGTTTATTTAACTCTATCTACAAGGCAGATTTACTTTCTTTAGACAGCAGAAACTTCTAAAAAAATTAAGTTATGTCGCGTGCTTGCTAAAGCTCTGTGTAAAGAAAGTTCTCTAACTTGCAACGCAAAACACTTAATATTTTTTTTAATTAATAATATTATTGCATATTAATAATATTATAATTACTTAGATAGAGTTAATTAATTTTCGTAAAACCTTTTCATAATAATCGTCTACTAATTAGTTAGTCTGAATTTGCATGACCTACACGTATCATATTCATTAGATGAACTAATTAAGAATACACTCGGATTACACAAATTAAAGAACCAATGAAGTTCTTGTAGCAGTAGAACCATAAAGTAGATTCTCAGTTCCAATACGTGGCAATTGGAGTTTGCAGCTCTTAATTAAGCCAAAGCCTAGAGGGAAAACTTCGATTGCGCTGTCAAAAATCCGAAGAATTATTCCTGCAGAATAATAACTTGTACGATTTAGGCTTTATCGACCAAGTTCAGGCATATTAGGGAATTTATGCTGTGCAAATGCAATATGCTGGGTAGCTGGGTGCAGTCGCAGCTATTCGAAACAACGGCTATTAAAACTGTTATTATTTATTGACTACGATTCGTGCTCTTTTAGAGAACATACTTATTTAAAATTGTATTTTACCATAACGATAGATAGATGAATCAACTCTGCATTGTTTTCTTTGGTTAATCTTAATCACTAGTAAAGTTGCACTAGCTAAGCCTAAAACTCAAGACCACAGAAGTCTGTTTGTAACAAAACCGCGTCGTTTGCCGAAAACTAAAAGTTGTGGAAAACCAACAGAGCTTACATTAAGTGTAAGCTCTATTGGTTAAGTTGTCAAAATATGCTTTCGATTTTTCAAAGCTTATACGTGAAACCTACCGACTTCAAAAAGAATGACGATTACATAAGACTCACACTTTTATTTAATGGAACATTATTTATATTGCATGAAGTTACATTATTTAATTAAACCTTAGTAATTTATCAAGAATGAAAAACATACACGCGAGCACTCACGAAACACAATTTCCTCTTCATGAAATCACTTTTGCAAATAACTTTACTCCACCGACGTAAACAATAAATCCCACAGACCTATTTTGAGACACGCACACACGTCTTTAGTCCCACTCTAATTACCAACATGCCTATAATATCATGCCCCTGTTCATGTAAACAGCACGCACCGTTTCTATTATCCAACACTGTCATGTCCATAAATGTTTGACCTCTCTCCGTGCAAGGCATTTTCAGATTATGGTAGCGACACTGTTTTCTATTATTGTTATATCGAATTTCCTAATAATATTTATTCCGGAATCTGACACGCATTCAATGAATTTAACCTCCCACAAGCAAGCTTTTGAATGTAGATTCTATTTCAATTCCAAATACGAATACGAGACAATGAGTGGGTTTAAATTTCTTCTTCGCAGTCACAACATTCAATATTTACTAAGCGCCATCTAAAACAATTACGGTTCTTTGTGGAGAAATTACTGCAATTAATAATAGAGTCAATTATGAGAGTATAGACAAAGAGTTGCGCAACACATGGTGATGCCCTATTAGTCGACCCACGCTTAATTTTATGGGCTTGATTTATGCGGACATCATTATTCATTTTAATTGTGATACTCAATACCTTTTAAAATACACCTCAGAGGCATTTACGTCAGCGTTTTTGAAGTATAAATAAGACCGGACCATTGAGTTATTTAAGTTTAAAGGTGATGTCACGAACATTTTGTTCTAATATTACCTATGCTTGTTCCTTGACATTTACAAGTATTGTAATCCTTTTAATTGAGTGGTTCAGTACATCACAATTATTATTATCGTAGAGTAGAGACGGTTGACAGTAATTTTATTGATGGCCTTGAAGAAATGTTAAGTCGTACATATATCACCGTAGTTGTAAACTAAGCTTAACCGTCTTTTAACATAGCATCGTGGCTTAATTTTTGTGGCTCTTAAGTACAAGTGTGTGCCCAACAGTGCGACTCAGATTTTTACAGAACCAATACAGTTTAACAAGGCCAACAAACTACATATGTGTTGAAGACCGCAAGGACCTTTGGATGCCAGCTGCTTCCAACTGGTCTTATTGGAAATCAATTGTGTCTAACAGTGGACATTCTACGACTGACATTATTACGAATGATAAATAAACAAATACTGAAATTAGCCAAGTGCGAGTTGGACTCACGCACGAAAGGTTCCGTACCCTATGGGAACGCCCTTAACCCCATTTCAAGCGTCTACCTGTTGCCGTTATTAATATGGAGCAAAAAACGGCAAAAAAAATCAGGTTTGTTGTATGGGAGCGCCCCTTAATTATTAATTTATTTGTTGTTATAGCGGCAACAGAAATAAGTACATCATCTGTGAAAATTTCAGCTTTCCAGCTATAACGGTTCATGAGATACAGCCTGGAGACGGACAGACAGACAGACGGACAGCGGAGTCTTGGTAATAGGGTCCCATTTTTACCCTTTGGGGACGGAACCCTAAAAATGACAAACTGTCCTCATTTGATTATTACCTTAAGTCTTTGAGCTAGACGTAAAAGTTCAACGGATATTTTTAAAGGCTCAATTAGCAACCGGTCCATGTCTCTTCGATGATATTTAAGTGGCTATTTTATGCAGAATCGTTGTCAATTTATGAGAAGCATCTGACGAGCACTCATCGAGTTTATTACCTCGAGTTCGATACCGGAGCGAACTTCTGAATAAATGATACTGTTGCGTTTCTCGGCACACGGCTCTTGAAACTTAAGTGATACTGAAATTTATGATGTTAGCTTGATTATTTCAATGAAGAAGTGACGTTTATTTTGGGTCATAAAGTTTTTAGGTTAATGGTAACAATAGATAGATATAAATGGAAACGAATACAGTTTAATACTATTAAAATAAATGGATAAAATAAGTTTAATTAGGTAAGTTATTTTAGTTCAGTTAGTTTAGCAAAATATTCCAATATAAGTTCTTCAAATTTTAAATTAATTGAGTATACAAACAAAACAAATCCAGTAACAAAGCAAGAAAACTAAACGAAATGAGTCTGCATGTTATTTCCTGTCCTCAAAAATTACCTGAGCATGCGGACGACATTATTTGTAGTCGACTTTAAAAAACTATTTAATTTGATAAAAAGAAGTATGTGCAAGTAAGCAATAATTTATGTTACACATATAAGTACTTTCTATACGTAGTAAGGCGGTGTTCAAAGCCACCTAGAAACATGCGTAGTATTTACCATGAATTTTGATAGCAGTTCATTTCATTCTAGTGCTTACTTAAATCTCAAAACTCAAGTCTCGTTCCAGTAATCGAATGACCCTGCGGCATATTTATCAGCATGTTTACTGCGGAGTCCCCCAGTCATGAGGGATCGGCGGGCGGCGTAACTGCCCGTAACATGTGCAGTTTACAGCCGAAGCCTCCATGGAGCCGACACGGGCTCTGGTCATGCTGGCGCTATTTCTCTCCCAAATAGAAGCAACGATTGCGAGGAAAATGCGGTATTGTTGGTGCTAAACTGTGGAAGTCTTGAGCGCAAAGCTTAGTGAAATTGTTAGAGCCCGGTAAATTAACATTTTTGAAACACTGAATCCATTAATTGATCTATCAATATCTTTACATTATTATTGATTAGCTTAGTGCAAAGCTAGGATTAGTAACTTTAATTGATCGCGAGCAGGGCTCATAACTTACAAGTTTGAGGGCTAATGGGGTCGCAAAGTCCTGGAATGGAGACTACGTAACAGCAAACGCAGCGTAGGACGTCCGCCTACGAGTTGGACGAATGAGCTTACCGTAAGACCGCAGGTACACTATGGATACAAGCCGCTTACAACCGGTATTATTGAAGATATTTAGAAGAGGCCTATGTCCAGCAGTTGCCGTCCTATGGTTGAAACGACAAACGACGATAGTAAGTCTAATGGTCAATTATAGCTCTTTTTATATTATTTTATAATAAGACAAGCTAAATGCAGCTTGCATTCAGCGTTCCTGCGTAGTTGAATGATTGGGTAGGTATTGAGTTTTGACCTAGCTAGATCGTCTACCTTTTGTGTAGAATTTTTACAATTCTCTTGGCAATTATATGGTTTCATTCATTATTCCATTACTTTGCATATCGGCCACGGGTTTTGTACTTTTATGTGATGAAATGAATAAGGCAAGTAGAGCTATTGAACTTTAATTTACTTACTAGAGCTTTGAAAACTATATTAATTGTAGTTTTTCATCAAAAATGTGTTTTAATAATTATTTTATTCTTACAAAACTACCTATACCTTACGATAGGATCGATAACCGTATCATAGACCTCAACTGAAGCAATGAATAAGGCTTTATTTATCGAAAACTAGAGCTCTGTTGTTGTAGGTATAAAGTTTATTGCTCTCCACTCCTCATACATTTATTTGCCGTCAATACTCGAAACCTTCGTTTCCAATTTGCCACAAGTCTATTTATGGATTAGAACTTTAACTTGGGCTATTTTGAAGGCTACCTAAATATAAAGGCTAGAAAGGCTAGACTGTTAACTTATTCTTGGTCATAAGATTAATAAGAAAAGCTGAGTTTCTTGAATTTCTAAATAGCATTGCCCGCTTTGCAACTATAAATAATGCAACAATTTGTTTGGAAAATGACCTATTAAAGTGATGAAATGCAATTTTATTGTGCTGATAGTAAAAAAAAATTGACAATGTCTCAAATGACGCCCGTTTAACTTTTTGGAAAAATAAAAATACTTTTTTGTGGTAGTCATATTTGTAAAATATGCGCGCGCGAAGCCACGGGCAAAAGCTAGTACAAAATAAAAAATAAGGCGTAACAGTCCAAACATTGATAAAAATGGTTTGTTTTCTTACTCAATCTTATTATTTCTTTATTTACAATATTAGTGACACAAACAACTTTGTTGAGATAGCTGTAAATTTGCCCATTTACTACCCATTGCCCATTTAAACACACGCAGGACATAGTTACTATGGTTCTTCAAAACCGGACAAGTCCATAATTTACAAAACAATTCGCAAGTACACTATGCAATTTAGCAAAGTTCAAAGCCGGCACCGCGTTGTTGTGTTGTCTCACGTGGCCAAAGTCAAGGAGGAATTGTTCGATGTTTTACTACCATCGAAGTGCTTACGGCCTCGGATAAGATTCCACATACCTGAAGCGGAACCGCAATGTGAGGACTCAGACTATTTATTTGTTATAATATAACGTTAGAAAAAGGCAAAGGGGTATTAACCAAAATTAAATTACAAATTTGCAAAACCCCCAATGCAATAAAATTCCTACAGAAGCTAAAAAAAGAGCCCATAACTATGAACGGCTGAACTGATTTTGATGAAACATCTAAGAACAGCTCCGAATACTTTACCTTTCAAACGAAAAAAACGACATCAAAATGGATTCATCCATTCGGGAGCTACAATGTCACAGATTCAGAGAGAATGGTAGAACTTATGACAACCCCGTCGATTTTCCGCCTGGAGATAAAAATAATACAAAAGGTGACAAATTAAATATTATATACTCATGGACTTGCGTAAGGGGTTAGTGTGAGCTTCTACGTAAACAGACTACAGTAATTTCTGTGTAGCTCAGTAGAGTGTTGTATAACAAACGCCTCTGGCCGAAACAGAGAAATACTAACAAAAATGTATAGCTACACGAAAACGACAATAATAATATTCGTTAGCTATGCAAATAACTTATACTAAGGGCAAGAGCTTGCTTAGAAAGTAGTAAAAAAGTCGTAAGCGAGCGGATTTTACGTTATGTTTGTCACTAAGCTAATATACCTAGTATTTCTGCAGTAGAATTACAGATATTGGTCCGATTTTGATAAAAAAAAAAATATTGTAAAGAGGTTCGAAATTGGTCCCATTTAAATCTTATCGAATTCAGCTAAGCCATTTTTGATAAATCAACAATAATGTGAGAAATGCTACATCGATCCGAGCGATTATTCGCGAATTCTGTACACGGTTGAAGTCGGTCATGCTATTTTTTGCGAAAAAGATTTATAAGAAACAAATCAATTGTGACTGAGCGGAGACTTTGTTTTGTTCTTTTCTAAACAAATATAAAATTTCTGCCATGGGTTAACTGACTAACGTTTTATCTTCACACCTCTCTCCAGTTTGCTTTGGTAGAGTCTGGGTCTTACGGCCGCACTGGATAGCTTATTGTCGACTCGACATTTTGTCACGTGGCTGGGGGACATTTTATTGTCGGGCCATGTGGGTGTCCTATTAACAGAATATAGCTCTGACTTTATGATAGCGAAGAGTGGTGGAAATTTTGGGCCAATATTTTCTCAGGATCTTTATTAATTGCTTTTGTTTTTCTTGTTTTCGAAATACACCATTTTGGTTGAAGTTTTATTGGTATGCTATATTAATCATAACGTTTTAGGTACAACGAGTTTAGTAATGACTCAGTTAGTACGAACTTATAAAGATCAATCATCAAGTGCGTATTATGAACTTTTACTATCCAAGGACTTTAATAATAGGACTAACACGGACATTGCGTAAATAAATCAACTTTTATTATTTATATATCAACTTTAGGCCGGGTGGCTAGCCCTGGTGTCAGAGTTTTTAGGCCGCCTGAAGGCCTCTGACTTGGCTAAACGGTTAAAACAACCGGGGCCTACAATTTAATGTGTCATCCGAGCCACGGTAGCGCTCAGTTGGAAAATGCCACCCGCGGTCACCCATCCAAATACTGACCGTGCGGAGCGTTGCTTAATTTCGGTTTTGAGATCAGTCAAATGGGTAATGAAATGAAATGAAATGAAATAATTTATTGCTTAAAACTGTGTACAGTAAGATCTTCACAATTTTTAACACCAAGCACTTAAATACAGTTTTGTCTTTACAGACATGCAAAATTGCATTTAAAGTTGTTCATGATGATGCACCTTATGCATAACTCTATGAATTATATTTTATCCATGTTAATTTTTTCAGGAACAAAATGTAGTAAATATAAAGCCAGTCTGTTTTTCAGAATGAAAAGTATAATAATAAACCTGTACAGTCCAAAATTATAACTGTTCAACTTTGGATTTTTAGTACCTAAAACAGTGTCGTATTTTTCTTGTAACGTTATCGCATCATCAGCGATAGTTTGTCAATGTAAGTAAAATACTGTAGCTTCAAAAACAAACATTTCACTTAATTTATATTTATACCTTTCAGTTATTTCTACTTGAAATGATTTTAATCTTATAGTGCATCCCACACTAGGTTTATCTCAAAGAGTTACTTTTTATGATAAACATTTCAAAAATTCGTCGCGGATGCAGGATTCGAACCTTGCGTCTTCGGATCACTAGCCCGACGCTCTGACCACTGAACTAACCCGCTATACTGACCCCGCGGTGAATTCTGTGAAGTGTTTATCATTTTAACCAACTTATAGCGTTGGCGGCGCCACCTGTGAAACCCGTATTAGACAGGTTATCACTCAATTGAAGTTATAAAAACTTCTTAATATTGACGAGAGATGAAGCACTGCTAAATCCATGAAATGATTTTAATTTTATAGTGCATCCCACACTAGGTTTATCTCAAAGAGTTACTTTTTATGATAAACATTTCAAAAATTTGTCGCGGATGCAGGATTCGTACCTATATTATTTCTACTTCATCAAGTAGTACCTACCTACCTACACATAAACCCAATTTTCCAACCTATTTGTCCATCTCACTCGAGTGGCTCTATAGGCTCGTTCCGGGCCGCCCTCAGCTACAAGGGTGATTCATTTAATTGTTAATGCCGCACCGCGACTATATCCAGTAGCTCATATAGGTTAATGAGGTCGCTAGTAATTCATTGGGACACGGAAGAACTACCGTCTATTTATGAAAGTCTCGTGCCGTGGAGGCGTGATGAGGGAAGTTTTATAGAGCCTGTGCAGAGACATATACCGTCGTAATGACAGGAAAATTAACAACTCTAATGATACCATCTTGATGATGACACTTCCTTATGGTATCATTTTGAAATATTACTAAAGCTAATTGTAATGGCATGTGATCTATGCGTTTGTCTCAAGTACGTGTAAATATTGAATAAACACACACATTTTTGAAGATACACGAATTAAGTAGTACAAAAAAACCCTGTCCACGTTATTACAAACTTGGTGCACACGTTTTACACAAATCAGATAGGTACACGAATAATTACGGAATCAAAAATTCGCACGGGATAATGAGTGACAACTCGCCATCAGTAACCATGTCGATTGCTTCCTTTGAACATTTTAGATATCTGTGTATTTTCATAATTTCGAAATTAAAAACAATAAAATTTATGGCTAGTTTAGTGGCTATATTAAAACACATTCATAATTATTTATTACACAAGAACATATTCAAGAAAGAAAATTTCACATTAGTACCTATTTTAGTCAAAAATAAGTACCTACCTATGATTGTTTTAACGGAATATAATTACAAAATTTCATAAAAAGTTATCAGATAAAAACTCTGAAACCGATCCTACAGACCCTACCGTGACTCAAAAGTACCAATCGCCTCTTCCATGTATTTAAGTCTATTCCATTATGCCATTTACCTACATTTTGCGTTTTCCTGCCTTTTAGGTCTCGTTACGAAGTCAGCTCAAAGTGCAAAGGCTCGGTTAATTAGGTAAAAGAAAGTTGGTCTTGGTAGGGGAAAAATCAGGTCATATGTAGGCATGAGCTTCGTTAGTTCTATATGAGGAGCTCGAATAGGGATCTTGTTCTAACGGGATATCTACTTAACTCAACTTTACACGTGAACCAATGCTTATGTAGCGTAGTTTGATTAGGTGGTAAGAAGTTAAGCAACGTTCGGCTCGGCCAGTCTTCGGTTCACGGATGGCATCGCTAATTGAGCGCTACCGTGGTTTGGATGACGCGTTAAATTTTATTTTCCAGTTGCAACCACCGTTTTGTCATATCAGAAGCATTCAGGTGGCATGGCTAACCACTCGGACTCTCTCAATCAATTAATCAAAGTTTATTAATTGATAAAAAACAGATGACAACAATTTTAATGAATCCACTGGCTCCGAATCGTACAACTGTATTTCTAAAGCCAGTGGCTTTTCCCAATTTTAACATAAATTATCATTATAATTATAACTAGACGACCCGCCCCGGCTTCGCACAGGTGTATTATACATATAAACATTCCTCTTGAATCACTCTATCCATTAAAAAAAACCGCATCAAAATCCGTTGCGTAGTTTTAAAGATTTAAGCATACAGACAAACAAACAGACAAAAATAGCGACTTTATTTTATACTAGCGACCCGCCCCGGCTTCGCACAGGTGTATTATACATATAAACCTTCATCTTGAATCACTCTATCCATTAAAAAAAACCGCATCAAAATCCGTTGCGTAGTTTTAAAGATTTAAGCATACAAACAAACAAACAGACAAAATAGCGACTTTATTTTATACTATGTATTGACTATGTAAGGATTAAAAAGAAAAGAAGATTAATCTATGAACTTAAACACTTACTTTTATGCATATGATTACATATAATGACATATTATTTTTTCTATATAAAATTCAGTTTTATATTAAATTCAGCCTTAGGACGACCACAGTTGGACAGTAATCTTTCCCAATAGATCTTCAATAAGATCAGTTGGGAGCAGATTACGTTACACTTGGTAGTAGGTGGTCTCCACGCGAAAAATTGCTATGTTTCACATTAAATCTTCTTTTAAAAATAAACGTCTGGTAGTAGAGGTTTTTAATAATCGAAGGCCCAGATTTCGAGAACTAACAAAATGTTAATGGTAACAGTTTGATACTACTCGAAATTAGTATCTTTAACTTGCAATTAGTACTCGTAAAATATTTTTCCTTCTGAATGCAGCTAAGACTAATCACACATAAACCTAATTCATTTTACAAAGAAAATTCCTGCTCCCAAATCCCTTAATACCCTTAGATGTTTATGCAGCACTTGTCCAGCAGAGCTGGGATGCAATGTCTAGTGAGCACAGCTCGGAAAATACCCCTAGAGATCTAAAAAGAGATCTTCCACTAACCCAGTGCGCGAGACATTTATACGTGATTCTTGCTTTACAAAGTACAAGGACTTTCAGATGTCTACCAGAGAAGTGTCGAAAAAAATCAGCTATTAATTGACTATCGACGCAATGTATAGAATACCTGATTTATTTCGCAATTTCGAAAGTAGTAGGTTATTCTCATTGTAAAATATGTTCATTGTTTATAATATTGAGCATGCAGTACATACCTGAAAATCATGCGCTTTGAACAGCACTTTGTATGTAGAAAGTACTAATATACCGCAAAAAGCATTTTTAAGAAACATGAATTAAATGCATTGCTGCATAAGAGTAGATGAATAAATAATGTGTAATGTTCCGTGATTAATGATTTTGTAACTATTAGAGTTTCGCGTCGTTGTTATTAAGCACTGTTTTGTGCGAAAATTTGTTCCCGCTAGATTTATACAACATGTCCCTTCCAGTGAAATCTTTGAAAGTACCCAATGAAATGCTGTTTCTTCGCATTGCAGCAAACAGACACTGACGTTATCGCAGTCACTATCGAAATGGAAGGAATTAAATGCATCTTACTTTTATTTCCTTCAGTTGGTGAAACAAGATGGAATTTTGCTGGAACTTATAAGAGTTTTTACAATTTTAAATGCAATCCATTTGTTATACATAATGTAAACAAGTCAGCAGGCCTTCTTGATGATAAGAAATCACCGGCAACTCTGTTGTCACTTTATAAGTATCGATTAAAATTAATGTTAGTGAGAAGTTTAAAAAAAAAACGTTTTTGACTAATTTCAATTTAGTAGTCAAATGTTTCAGTGAGATACTAAAATGTCTTATATACATACATTGTGCAATGGCTAAACTAATTAAGTGTACCTATATTAGATAAGAAGACGTATTTTTAATAGAAGTATCCTACACTAGAGCCCTTTTAAATTAAAACAGTTGGAGAACGAGACGAACTGCAGATAAACTACAAAGAGCCAAAAAACTTAATTTTTAAGGGTTCAGGTGCATTTTCAGCTGCAATTATTATATCTCACAGCAAAATATACACTCAGTCCAAACATAATTGAGTTGCACAAAAATGTTCTTTGTGATTTTTAGCCAGATAAGTAAACGTAGTGGCACTAATTATTATTACCTACCCACTTAAATATAGCAATTTTTATTTAAATGCAAAAAGTTAAAATATCAAATCAAATTAGAAAAGTCTGCTTGAAACTTTGCCGCAAAATCCTTGCACAAACGATATGGTAATGTTGGAGTAAAAACACGTCATCGAGGGCCGACTCGATTTTATTTAAATGAGTCAAGCAGATAAGGCACGGACACGGAAAACCTTTCCGTGCTAAAGGTTCTCTAATAGAAGAACGTAGATACGAGTATTATAATAGCACAGATGGAATTCTGCGACGGATTTGGGCGAAGCTTGTCAGGTTGGACAATTCAGTTTTTCATACACGCTCTACATAGTTAAAATTACGCCACTAGAGTAATAAGTAGGTTATACCTGACTATTTTGTGAGCAAACGTTTTCTATCACAACAACAATTCTCTCTGAGCATTCTATGTCAGGACACTGTCACTGATGACTCTTATTTTATATGTTTTAATGCATACAATCATATAATAAATAGAATTCTTTGTCTGTGTTCTATCTCGCCTCATATCTATGTGTTGTTCTAGTGATTCTTGCGCAATTTTTACAATATTTTCAATCAATGTAGATTACCAAGATCCACTTTCACTACTTAGGTACATGACTTATAATCTCCAGTCTTTTCCCACTGCGTCTCGTGCTCTCCATTCTTACCAGTCCTGAACAAGCCTCATTCCATATTCTATATCTGCATTTATTTAAAACCTGTTCAAGAGTCATCATCAGCCAGAGAGCAATAAGCAAATGAACCGGTATCTGGTGGCCACACGGTCTGCTATCGGGCGGACGGCTGCAGTGGAGATAGCATCGCACCCGACCTAATTCGATTCGCCATTCGAGGCAACTCGAGTTCGGTCCGCCAGTAGATGTCTACCCTACTTTGGCTTCGCCAACTATACTAGGTGTTATGTGAGTGTTTGCGCACGGATTTAGATTTTTTTGAAGAGGAAAAATTAAAAACTCGATAATCTATATACTTGACCGAAGCGAAGTGAAGTTCTCTACTTCAAATCGACGATTTGCTTTCATCTGTCCTGATGTTGATTTTTGTCTACAGGGCGCATTTTTAACGAATCTCGACGAAACTTGGTAGATACAAAGGTTTATTGTCAGCGATTTTTGATTGGGAGGTGGGGGGATCTTTCCCTCATAAGAGAAGGAAATTTACTGTCGCGTTATTGATCATCTAATTTCGATAATATCTGGCAAGAATGTTTAGTATCTAAGCCTTGATTTGCGAGTATGAACAAAATCGGTCAAGAGCGAGTCGAGACTAGGCTTATGAAGATTCAGTTCAAGAGACATGAGATTATGTCTACTGTTCGGGGAACTACTAGTTTATTTATTACTTTATTTTCATCAAACAGATTGTACTCGTTCAATCTATTTGAATTGAAAAATCAATGTTTTCTTTTACTTACAGTTTCCCTACTTTGCCCATAACAAATCAGCGAAACGTAAAATATTAAACTTTTGATGGTCACCTCACTGGGCTAGCAAAGTGACTATAGCCCAATCGCCCTTTGTGATTAAGCCCTATGTAACGCAGCACCGGCACTGCGATTGTTAATATAAAATATAACCTAATAAGTAAGTAAAAAAATGACCTCAAAAAATTGAGACAAAAATATTTTTTGCTTTTATTTTCTGGAATCATTTAATATCTTAACTTGGAATGCTTGCCTTGCAAGAAATTGAAAACACTATATTGTTATTTTCAGAGCCTGCTTATTTTAAGTACATAATAACAAAATGTCACACATTTCCACTTTCATTATAAAATAATGCGAGGTATTTATGCAAGTTATGCAACTGATTGCAATGTTACACCATGTTTCGTTTAACACCGACTAGGTTAACTGAAGTCGTGTTCGGACGGGAGTGTACCACCGCCCTTATCTAAGGTAACATGCCGGATCACAACAATCAATTAGCAATTTTGTTCTAACACTTTCCCGGCTAAAATACATCAGGATTTTTATAGATTTTAGTAAAAAGATTTGTTTTCTTTTCAGTTGATTTTAAAAAGGAAGAGGAAGAGGTTAAAGATTTTATTGATGAGTGCTATTAATTTGGGTGTTGGTGTTGTTATGTTTATATCAGTGTGTACTTATACAAAAGTTGAACTTTATTTAACATTTTAACTAGGTACATTGGCTTAAAAATATGTAAATTACAGGGAGAGATGAACCACTTTTCCGTGAACCTGTTTAATCTAATCTCAGGTAATCAATTAAGAAATTTCTACTAAAGAATGTGTACTTATTTGTTATTAAATGTATTTCTATGAATAAAAAGCCATGTTAGTTTATTTTGAATTCATTTTAAACATTTTATGAAGTCTTACATTTTCTGAAATACCTAGGCTCAGTAATTATTCTTAAATATTATAAAAAATCTAATATTTTTACTGTGACGTTCTCTGTCGATTTTTCATTAAAACTTTCAGACTCTTATTTTTACTTTGAAAGTTTTGTATTCAAAGAAACTAGTCTTTGAAGTCAACGAGTAGACATACGCATGGGGACTCGTATTCTTTTACGATTATTATTATTTGGATATTAAAAACAACGACTTCGTAACAGATTTTGTGAGTAAATCATAAAGTTTTTTTTTTTATCTGGATTAGTGAAGATAAAATTTACATAGAGTTCGCGTGAATTATCAAAATAATAACGGAATACCTAATGTAAAATGACAAACTTTTAAATCCTTAAAATTCATGTTCGATTTTTTTTCAATTTAACCTAATAAGTAAGTAAGTTCGTACAGGCCGGGTGGCTAGCCCTGGCATCAGTTTTTTTTAGGCCGCCTGAAGGCTTCTGATTTATCGTAATAATATTTGGTTTTTGTATTGTTATGTGTCTGTGTAAAAAAAGTGTTAGTATAGTCCATTGAAAGTTACTTTTGGAGTTGCGTTTCGGGACTCAATTTATTTTTTAAATAGAAAGTAGGGGTTAGTGTAAATCCAAGTTTGTGGGGTTGACACGAAATCACGTGAATGATCGGCCAGTTTCACACAGTTTCAAGCCTACGTTATCAAATACAATGACACAAAATTCTACACGTCCTAACACGTTCAAGTACTCGCAGCATTAGTTTTACTGCCTCAGTGGCTCAGTGGCTAGTGACCCTGACTTCTGAATCAAAGAGGCGTAGGTTCGATTCCCACCCAAGGCAAGCATTTATGTGATGAATAAAGACGTTTGCTTTGTGTCTGGATGTTATCAAGGTTCTATCTGTATAAGTATGTATTTAAAAATATTTATATGTAAGTAGTATGTTGGTTTCTGGCAGCCATATCCCAAGTTTTGCTTAGTTTGGGGTCAGAGACCGAGTGTAAGATGTACCCTAATATTTATTTATTTATTATTAGTTTTAATGTATGTAGTTATGCCACTAGAGAATGAACTGCAGCATAGACGGCGCGAATCGGCTTTACAACACTTCCGCGGCCGTAACGTCGCCGTAATTAATTCAATGATGGTCCGCATAATGACTTGCATGCGGCCACTCTCTCATGAATGCCTCAACTAACGCGCACTAATCTCACTGTGGTAAGGCTTTAACAGTTGCTAATTCAGTATTTTTAGCTGACTATAGGTATTTGAACTACTGCATAAGGATGTTAACGATTTTGACAGACGTAGAGGGGTTTTCCAGTGTGTGTGCATGAAGTGACTGTGTTTGTGTGTCTATCAGCTGTAACTTTTTAGCCCTCTAAGTCTAACGGATAGACCGTTTGTTTGTAAGGTAACTTGAAAAAGAGCGCTTTGAAATTAGTTTCAAAGATTTTTTTCCGTGGTTTTCTAATGTTTAGTCGTACATATTATTTTAAATTATTGTTTTTTGAGTGCGATTAGACACTACAGTGTTAGTGGTAAAGCTACGAGTATAAAGTGATGTAAAATGAAACTTAAAAATTTCACTTCCGTGTCACAGAGGAAACTTAATTTTTTTTTTCAGACATTATCTTAAAACATATTGCCTATGTAGTTTATGTCGTTGACAACTTTATTTATAGGTCGGATAAAAATACTGCAGGACGTAGGCCTACCCACAAAAGGTGATTGGGCCATATCCACCACGCTGGCCCAGTGCGGGTTGGTGGATTCACATACGCCATCGAATTTCTTGCAGGTTATGCAGGTTGCCTCACGATGTTTTCCTTCACCGAAAAGCCAGTGGTGTGAAATTCCGTACATAAATTCCAAAAAACTCATTAGTACGGGGACCGGGATTCGAACCCACGACCTCACGACTGTAAGGCGAGTGTCACTACCACTAGACCACCGCGGCTACTAAAATAAAAATAAATGAAATAAATTCAACCGTATCAACAATATTTGAGGATTTCCCATGACTTAGCAGCTGTTAAGGCGGTAATGAAGGGGATCCTCCACGGGGACGTTTTTGTTCACACACGAGGATTTTTGGCACAGTCACCCACCACCGTTTAAGCGTTTCCACCATTAATCTTTCACTTCCGCAAAGATTGCATTTTAAAGTTTCTGTTTGGGTAGCATTTGCTTGTAATGCTACGTTGGTACTGGCATGGAATTGGAATGAGAACGGGAATATTATTTGTCTATCATGTGTTTTGTAAGAGGTGCTTCGTAAACGGCTAGGAAGAAACACATTTCATATTCAAATACTACAACACTGCATATAATATTTAATTAAGTGGATTAGACATGATGTCACAATTGTGATTCAAAATGTTAGTGTAAATCTCAACAAAGAGCTCTAACTCTTGATAAGCCAACAGGCTTATATATTATTCTTCAGCTAGAAGTTAAAGGCCTACCGCGATGTAAATAACAATGTAGACTTTGAAGTTAATAAGCTTTAAATTTCAGGCAATACAGGTTTTTACCGACTTCCAAAAAGGAGGAGGTACTATGTTCGTGTGTTTTTATGTTCATCGATATTTTCGCCAATTGTCAACCGATTTAAAAAATTTTTAGTTAATTAGGGTATACTTCCGAGATAAGTCCCATTTAAATTTTATCGAAAACAGCTTAGCCGTTTTTGATAAATCAACAATAATGTACATGGATGTCACAAGTGCAAGCTATTCGAATTTTGTACATGGTGGAAGTCGGCGTTGCGATATTTGGCGAAAAGTAATTATCATTAATTCATTAAAAGTGCTAGTGACAGCTTTGATGCAGTCACAGTCACTTTTCGTTCCAGGCTAAAAGTGTTTCCAATTGTCGATCACATCATCTTTTAACATTTAGATGAGCTGGTCAGACATCCATTCAGTTAACTGTAACATATAATATTTCTCCATAGTTTACTCATAATGTGAGGGATTTTCATAACCCTGGAGTTATAATACTGAGACCTTTAGGCTACTTAGAGAGCCATTTGCCTGAGATCGGCACGACCTGCAGCTAAATTGGCGAACTTCAGAGATAACTCGCCGCAAACTTGGAGCATTGTGACGCGGCAATACTCGGATAAGGTAAGCCGACTGTTTAATTAACTTACAAATGTTCGTATACATCTTAGACTTACGCTAATGGTGGTGGAGAAATTCACAGGTAAGAATGGGAACGTGTTCCTTGCGGAGTTAGTTTGGTAAAAAATAGACGTCGGCCTAACCTTATATAGTAATTTTATGTTTTGTAAATGTTAACTAAGTATATAACGATATAAATCTCTAAAACTAAATCTGCGAGTATCTTAGCTTTATGTGCTGTCCACATCACAGAAAGTTAACAACTAGCGACATGATTCTTCGAATCTTAAACATGTACCTAAATAATAGATAATTATTTTTTCGCTGAAAATTACACTACTGACTTCCACCGTCTACAGAATTCGAATAGTTTGCATGAAAAGATTTAACATCCATGTACATTATTGTTAATTTATCAAAAACGGCTCAGCCGATTACGATTAAATTTAAATGGGTCCACCTCGGAAGTATATACCCTTTCTAAGTAAAAAAGAATGTTTAAATCATTTCACGACTGGTTAAAATATATGACGGAGTGAGACAGCATATTTGGTTTTAGTTAAAAGCAACAGTGATGATTTTAAAGTGGGTATCACCCGAATGGGGTCGCACGTGGCAACACTGCAGGCTTGTGTCGGAATGAAATGATTTGACAGATGAGATGGGCGAGAAACGTCATGCCATTCCGCACGCAAGGCGGACTGCTCCCGTGCCAATCCATTAGCTTTAAAATCCGTTTTCATCCTCGAAAATTCTCGTTAAATTGATTACCAAGTGGTACTAGGTCAATAAAACCACCCGTCGCAGTAGTACAGAGTGTTTATTTGGTGAGATGGACAACTGGAGACCGCCGGCAAGCCGTACCGATGGATGGCCCACCAATAGCGATGGCGGGTGCTTTACACGATTAGTCCTTGTCCCCGACATCAGAAGTGGTATCACAACAACGCCCACAGCATGAGGATACAGCCTCATTGATCATCGCAGCACAATGACCAAAAAGTGCGGGCACTCAGCAAAAGTGAAGACGGTGTACAAAAGTGCTACCTTCGCACTACTACTGCGGAGAGAATAGACACGTTGCATCGCGCTGTGCGAAGAAGGTATTGACGTACGAGTAGAGCATCGAGTCAACACCTGCGATCCAACCAGCAATCGATCATCTTTCAAATCCGGTGAGCAGTTTTCAGTTTGTTTCGATTCGGGTGCAGATTGTTCTCTAATAAGAAAAAGTAACGTGGGAAGATCTCATGATGTGCAACAAAATAGCGCAGTCACACTTGTAGGAATCGAGGGTTCTAATGTTCACGGTTAACTTCAATTAATAGCGTCAAGTTAGATTCACAATTTTTCAGTGTCACTATTATTTAATGCCGTACCTGATGACAATATACAGCACGATATCATGACAACAATGACGACGGTATATGAATTCTGTGTGTGTGTGTATGTGTGTGTGTTTCTATACCTGTGTGGTAAGCCTGTATGGTACTCATACTCATACTCTTTATTGATAACAACTAGTTACACGTCATTACACATACTAACATATTTCAGCTAACACTATGATTTGTTATTTGTTATAAGGTAAGCTTGTGTGATAAACCTGTGTGGTTAGACTGTGTAGTAAGACTGTGTAGTAAGTGTGTATGATAAGCCTGTGTAGTAATCCTGTGTGGTACGCCTATGTGATACGCGTGTGTGAAACGCCTGTGTGATACGCCTGTGTGATACGCCTGTGTGGTATGACTGTGTACTACTGTGTAGTAAGCCTGTATGATAAGCCTGTGTAGTAATCCTGTGTGATACGACTGTGTAGTGAGCCTGTGTGGTAAGCTTTTGTGATAATTCTGTATGGTAAGCTTGTGTGATAATCCTGTGTGGTCAGCTTGTGAAGCAAGCCTGTTTGATAAGCCTGTGTAGAAACTCTGTGTGACAAGCCTGTGTGGAAGCTCTGTGTGACAAGCCTGTGTGGAAACTCTGTGTGACAAGCCTGTGTGGCAAGCCTGTGTGGAAGCTCTGTGTGACAAGCCTGTGTGGCGAGCCTGTGTGGCAACTCCGTGTAACAAGCCTGTGTGGCAAGCCTGTGTGGCAACTCCGTGCAACAAGCCTGTGTGACAACTCCACGTAACAAGTCTGTGTGGTAACTCTGTGTGAAATGTCTGTGTGAAAAGCCTGTGTGAAAGCTCTCTGTGTTGTAACTGTGTAGCAGCTCTGTGTGGTGAAGTAGCTCTGTATGGAAAATCTGTATGGTATCTTTGGGTTGGCAATTTCTTGTAGTAACTCCGTGTGGTATCTCCGTGTAGTATCTTCGTGTGGTATCTTCGTGTGGTATCTTCGTGTGGTAACTTCGTGTGGTATCTTCGTGTGGTATCTTCGTGTGGTATCTTCGTGTGGTATCTTCGTGTGGTATCTTCGTGTGGTATCTTCGTATGGTATCTCCGTGTGGTATCTCCGTGTAGTATCTTCGTGTGGTATCTTCGTGTGGTATCTTCGTGTAGTATCTTCGTGTGGTATCTTCGTGTGGTATCTTCGTGTGGTATCTTCGTGTGGTATCTTCGTGTGGTATCTTCGTGTGGTATCTTCGTGTGGTATCTTCGTATGGTATCTCCGTGTGGTATCTCCGTGTAGTATCTCCGTGTGGTATCTCCGTGTGGTATCTCCGTGTGGTAAGTTCGTGTGGTAACTCCGTGTGGTAAATCCGTGTGGTAAGTCCTTGTGGTAGCTCCGTGTTGTAACTCTGTGTGACAATCAAAGAAAATAGGAAACCACCCCACATAGTTACAACTAGTGTGGTTGCTAACTAACGCATTATTACTTGTTTTGCCAAGAAATAAAAAAAAAAACATACGAGGACGTATGAAGAAGCAGGATGGCCGTGACGGAGTGAGACAGCATAGTTGGTTTTAGTTAAAAGCAACAGTGATGATTTTAAAGTGGGTATCACCCGAATGGGGTCGCACGTGGCAACACTGCAGGCTTGTGTCGGAATGAAATGATTTGACAGATGAGATGGGCGAGAAACGTCATGCCATTCCGCACGCAAGGCGGACTGCTCCCGTGCCAATCCATTAGCTTTAAAATCCGTTTTCATCCTCGAAAATTCTCGTTAAATTGATTACCAAGTGGTACTAGGTCAATAAAACCACCCGTCGCAGTAGTACAGAGTGTTTATTTGGTGAGATGGACAACTGGAGACCGCCGGCAAGCCGTACCGATGGATGGCCCACCAATAGCGATGGCGGGTGCTTTACACGATTAGTCTTAGTCCCCGACATATATATAAACAAACACAAAAAAAATACAAATAGACGAACATGGTACCTCCTCTATTTTCGAAACCGGTAAAAATCATAATAAATATTATGAACGCTGTTAATCTTAATCTCGATACAAATTGTAACAATTCAAAGCAAATATAAACTCCGATGAAAGCATCTTCAATGACATAACATCGTTTTCAAGTTCAATCCCCAGTCAGTCACCAAAAGCCAACGATTCGAGCGGACTAATTCAATTAGAAAACAATCGGTACCTCCCACATCAAGTAGGTAAATTCACTGGGCGTAATAATCAAAACAAACCCTAAGATAATTAAGGCAGCGTTATTTACTCCGTTTCTGTCTTCCAGCCGGCTTATGCCGGTATTCTGACGTGAATTACACGGGTGGCCGACTCGGGGGCTCAACTACACAACCGACTTTGGAGCGGGTGAAATTATTCCCTAATCGTTTTACAAAACGAACTGGTTTGGGTAATAGGTATTCTCTTTTACTATTTTAGAAGTTATGGAGACAAAATTACGGTTTTCGTGACTTTATGTGTAAAATAGAGTTTTTTACATAATTTAGATGAAAGACAATTTTAAAAAATAATGTGAATAGAGTAGAGGTATTTTGACGTGAATTGCACGGTGACCGACTCAGGGTCTTAACTACACAACCGACTTTGGAACGGGTGAAATTATTCCCTAATCGTTATACAAAACGATTGGTTTAGGTAATAGGTATTCTCTTTTACTATTTTAGAAGTTATTGAAACATAATTACGGTTTTCGTGACTTTATATGTAAAATAGAATTATTTACGTGATTTAATAATGTGAGTAGAGTAAGTACATAGTATTTTGACGTGAATTACACGGGTGGCCGACTCGGGAGCTCAACTACACAACCGACTTTGGAACGGGTGAAGTTATTCCCTAATCGCTTTACAAAACGAACTGGTTTGGGTAATAGGTATTGTCTTTTACTATTTTAGAAGTTATGGAGTCAAAATTATGGTTTTCGTGACTTTGTAAAATAGATTTTTTTACATGATTTAGATGATAGACAATTTTAAAGAATAATGTGAATAGAGTACATGGTATTTTGACCTGAATCACACTGGTGGCTGGCTCGAGGGCTCAACTACACAACCGACTTTGGAACGGGTGAAATTATTCCCTAATCGCTTCAAAAAACAAACTGAATTGGGTAATAGGTATTCTCTTTTACTATTTTAGAAGTTATGGAGACTAAGTTACAGTTTTCGTGAATTTATGTGTAAACTTTTTACATGATTTTATAATGTGAACAGAGGTACATGGTATTTTGACGTGAATTACAGGAGTGGCCGACTGGAAGGCTTACAACTACACAACCGACTTTGGAACGGGTGAAATTATTCCCTAATTGCTTCAAAAAACAAACTGAATTGGGTAATAGGTATTCTCTTTTACTATTTTAGAAGTTATGGAGACTAAGTTACAGTTTTCGTGAATTTATGTGTAAACTTTTTACATGATTTTATAATGTGAACAGAGGTACATGGTATTTTGACGTGAATTACAGGAGTGGCCGACTGGAAGGCTTACAACTACACAACCGACTTTGGAACGGGTAAATTTATGCCTTAATCGTTTTACAAAGCGAAGTGGTATAGGTAATAGGTATTCTCTTTTACTATTTCAGAATCACCGAGACAAAATTATAGACTTCATGGTTTCGTGAGTAAAATTGAAAGAGTTTTAACTACGAGTAGATGTGGCTGACAGCCAATTTATAAGAATAATGTGAATGGGTAACGATTATGACCGTACATACATACTTTACATACCAGCTTACAATTTTTACTAGAAATTACACAATAACAAACGAACATTAAAATACATACACATAATAGTCTCTCAATACAGAATATGAATTTGCGTTATTAAATAGTGATCTTCGCACTATTTCCGACTATTTAAATGTTGAGTAATTTAAAGAAACTCAGGCAATCGGTATTTTATAAATCTTAAGAGAGTTGTATGAACACTTCAGCAAAAGCTGTTTGAATTCTGACCTCATTTTCTCATGTCAACACTAGGTTGCGGGAACTCTACCTTTTCTTGGAATAAAACGTAGCTTATATTTCAAACGAAAAGTATTTTAGCTCTCAGCGACATTTGGTTGAAACAATAAGAAACGAGTAAAATTTAGTGGTTTTTGACTTTAAAACTAATAAATACATGCTTGAACACCTCTAATTCCTCTGAACTCTGTACTGTACTAGCCTTTTTAATAGTTTACTGTTAGTTATACGTATATGGGTATAGATTTGTGTTTTGGTAGAAGAAATTCGATAGTGTAGGTATGGGAATCCACAAACCCACGTTGTTGTAGCGTAATGAATAGGTATATCTATTCGTGGGTAGGCTTCTTGCCAGCTGTGGACTAATTAAAAGCCCAGCTTACTGAGTTAGACAGAGGTCTTCGCTAGAAAATGTCTTTCAGATTAATTATGAATGATAGATGAATAGATAATTATGGTAAACAAATGACCAGAAGCCGTATTTTTGAAATATTAGAAAATGAGTTTTGAAATCGCAAACTATGCTATCCCTGTCGCACTTACCTAGATTTCCAGTGCTTGCTGCTGCTCTTGCTTCCGTAACCATTTACGTATACAACCTAGCGGTTAAAAAATAGAGCGCCAGAATCGTTTAATCAAAGACGAAACACTCAACTGAAATGAAAATAAAACATATTTGTTTTACCGCTGATAGAGCCGTAGTTGTCTGTCTAGTTTGAAAAACTTCTAAAACTATAGTAATATTTCAATCCTAGTAATCAAACAAATTGAAAGCTACCATAATAGATATATACAACACGAACCTGTAGATTAATACCAGGTTGATGAGACCTTAATGACCGGTCTGGACATCGTGAGTGCTGTAATGGGCGTACAATTTCCGTAAAAGCTTTGTATTAAGTCATTACTGCATTGCAATCAAGAGAGACCAAAAAAGGACGTCTATTGAAAGCCCGAATGCCTTATTGCATTTTAAGTTAGATTGCGACACGACTTGGGGGACGTCCACTGATTATGTGAGTTATTATGAGGGAGAAGAGGACAATTCAAGTCTTGCCTAATCTCGCCTAAGAACATGTGGTAGGCTCGGCAAATTTCAATCCATTTTTATTTTTTTTACAAGCAACTTAAATCACAAGAAAACTTTATTAATCGTTATTTATTTACACAAAATACTAGTACAACTCAAAAAATCTCATAATATCTCACCATAAAACAGGGGGTAAAGATATCGCCTAAATGACAGTTATCTATGGACGCCCCCTGTGTTCCATTCGCGCTATCCACAAAGTGGGTCGCTTTCGGACTTTGAGTAGCTTTGAGCAGGAATAAGCTCAGCTAGCGGAACAAGTATTTTCTGTTCTAGAATAGAAGACGGAAAATGTATGAGCTAAGTCAAAGTTCCGCGTGACATCACAAGTAATATGACAAAGATAAACCTTGTTTGGGAGTGGGGTCGTGACGTCACCTCTCTTACAGAAGTCTATACATTTGTATGGCACAAATGACGATCACGACCCCCACTCCCAAACAAGGTTTATCTTTGTCGTTTGTTGTTTGATTAACAAAAGAAAGAATACGTGTCCAATATTTTTTAATAATCTAACTCACGAAATATTTTTTTTTAAACCCAGCCATGATGCCTATTATAGTAGCAAAGTTATCAAAATAGACAAAAGTGGGATGTCATGTTCATGGTTCTGGAACTCTGTAAATTATGTAAGTCTCATAAAAAGTGATTTCCTATGATTCTTCGGAACCTGAATGCCACATTCCGGTGTAACGTGACAATGTTTTCAAGCCTTTCAAGGGCATCTGTGATAGTTCAGATATCAAGAACATAAAGTTAGGATAGTCATATAAAAAAACTATTTTTTTCTCAAAAGTAGCCAGTGAGTTGTCGTATAATCACCTACAAAGAAGTTGAATTCAGGCCCAGTACAAAAACAAAACACTTTAAATCTGTGTCATATATTCGGCTTCCCATAAGAGCAGTCCCTTATACGGTATTAGAGTAAAATACAAAAGTGTATAAATCCAGTGAAGGATGCCGGGTAACGCCCAGCCCCCGACACAATGCGAGGCGGGCGGGTATTGTATTGTAAAGCATTTCGAGAAAACGCTTTCTCAAAAGCGGGCTTCGCCTTTTTGCAATTTATAACGGCTCTCATCCAGATTGTATGAATACAAACAATATGCTCGCGTCCTTTGTGTGGTCTTCTTTTTGATTGAGACGTGTGTTTACTCCTTGTCATATTGGGGTTGTAGGGGATAACGATATCTAGAGGTAATTATGATGCGAAAATTGAAAGGGTGGAATTCGCGGTTAAGTAGGTCCTTTAGTCAAAATATTTTTAACGAGATAGTGATGTGAGCTAACTAGGGAGACATAGGACTTTGGTGCAGAAGTTGTTAGTATCTAGTTGAAATTAAAATTTTATTTATGTTTCATTCAATATTCATACCGAAAGTACTAAAGCATGTAAAGTACTCTACCGATCTTTTTAATAGTCCACCGCTGAACATAGGCCTCGAACCCACGAAGGGGCCTTATCACTACGCTGGTCTTGTGAAGATTGTTGCATTCACATACGCCATCTAATTTCTTATACTGCATGGCGTATGTGGATATAGCATATAGCATTGCATTGAAATCTATACCGAATGCGAATTTTTTTTGTGACAAATTGCCTTTATTCGCGGGCTGTTGTTGACTTTTGCCGAGCAATATTGTATTGACATGAAATTTAAAATTGTATTATTTTAATTGTATTTTATATTAACTTACAGACATAATTTTATTTGTATAATTATTGAATTTTTAATGAAATGTGAAATTGATTAATATGACTGTTATATTGATTTCAATTTTAAGTGTAATTGGCCTTATTACCCGTACATAATATATATCAAATAAAATAAAATAAAATAAAATTGCCGTACGATGACACCCAAATACTAGTAGCGGTAGTAGCGCATAGATTTGTACGTGAATTCTCAAGAACTCATAGGTATGGGACCAGAATCGAACCCACCACGCCTCACTTTTAATAAAGCGACCGTTTTTATATCAGTCTATACTAGTCCACCACAGCTTTAACATGTTTAACTAGTGTCGTGACGTACCTACAACTCTTGCCAACAGAGCTGTCAATTCTCAATTCCCAAACTTCTGAAGTAAATTGACCTAGTATCCACTTAAACAATATAGTTACCAAGTCCACCTAAACAAATACCGACGGCAGTGCCGGTGGTCTGGAGATGACATAGTTAAACCTCCTACACCGGCGGCCGACGCATCTAGCCTGCACCTATATTCTATGAGCTCAAGATTAATTGATTCTGAACCACCGGACTGACTGCTTTATATGGGTTAATCTCACACTGTGCTGCTAGATATGTATTAAAATGGAACTTACCAAATTTCGTACTTAAACAGGGTTATTCCTAATCAATTAGCATCTTTTTAGGGACTTTTTCAGTACATCAAGAACGCAGAACAAAAATTGTTAGTTTTGAGGTACAAAATAAGACCATAAAAGGATCCTAATTGATTAAAAATAACCCTGTATAGAGAAGAGAGTTTTGTTTATAAAAAATAAATTTAGAAATCTTAAGATATTTTCATTGTGTCGTTATGTTTGGTATAAACAGTAGTACAGTAAATCTTAGTATTTTTGATAGAAAAACCTACAACTACAATGCCGACATATACTACTTCTTGTAACCCAAAATCACACATTAACTCATTGAAGCTCACATACTCCACCAAAGGGGAGTGAAGATGTGCGAATTTGAGCTGAGCGTTGCCAAGAGAATCCATGACACTGGTGCATGAATGACATGTTTGTTTATCGCGAAACAAAAGACAATATTGAGCAGAACGAAATTTTATTTGGGACTGTAACTAAACATGGCTTTTCTTCTATGTAGGTACTTGCGACTTTTAATCCTCTTTCCAGCTCAACACACATCTGCTCCGATCCGCATTGGTAGAATATGGGTCCTAACCTCCAAAAGTACTAGATAAAAAAATACAGCTTACCTATCTGTATTTTCACACAGCTTTGAAAGTTTCAATCTTTGATATGAACCAAGTACATAGTTAATGTATATGAGCTCAATATTACTTGAGTAAAGCTTAGAAATCCAATAAATCTGGCGCCGAATCCCCAGTTGCTCAACTTCACATGAGCGGGTTAATAATTCACTATTCCGTAATCAATAAGTCACTGTAACTCAGAAACAACAATTAAGGCGCGGATGGATGTCTCGAGATCATTAATAATTTGCCTCGATATCGTAATGTTATAATGTTAGGACGAAGTTAGACCTTAGCTTTTACTAGTAACAGAACAACGAGCATTCGCTATTTTTCACCGCGCAAATTAAAACTTGTGGCACCTAAGGTAAACGCACGTAATTGCGGACGAGTCCCAGAACGCGGACGTTACTCGGTTTTTTAATTTTTGTAATTTTCCACGACAGTTTAACTTAATCTTATGAATGACAATAAATTCTTGGTTATATTTTAAAGTATTATACAAGAAAAACTGTACACGTAGTGTAATGGTGTCCAAACCAAATGATCTCAAAAGTGCGGTGTCGTAAAATTTTCGTTAATCTGTTAATTCAGTAGCTGAATTTGGTGTCTACCCTGTCATAAACTTCAGATCATTTCTTAGTTGTGTAATGTGATACGGTAAGTGTGCTATTTTATTACGATACTTAGATAAATTACCTAATATTATAACCTCTAATCTAGACGTAATCTTGTTGATTATTTATAATATTTGCGTATCCGCCTAATGGTACTCACAAAACCCGTACTTGTCCCAATGCGCGGACAATAATCACATTTTTCTCCCGAGAAGTGGGACACACATCAGTTCTTTAAAACCCGTTGTACCAAAGGTTGGATCTCGACCTTATTGCCTTGAAATAAGTCTCATTTTTCCTTGCATGTAAGAACGTCGTTTTCAAAACCGTGAAAAAACAATTATTATAATTCGGTTGCGTCTCATTCAAAGGAATTAAGAATTATTTTGGACTGGTTCAAACAATAGTCGTGTCCAATTTGCTTCAGTATTGTTAAAACTGTTTTTTGTGCATGACAAAAACAACTGTTTTTGATCGATTTACAACATATATTTTAAACAATATTACATTGTGTTTAAAAGATTATCTTAAGTAAGATTTATTGTTCTCAGATTTTGATATTATGTTTTTATTTTTTATGAAATACTTAACTTTTGGTGTTTCATATAAAATAATAAACATTTAATTTGTCATAAATAGGTAATAAATAAATAATAATAAATAAAAGTAAATAAGGACGTTCGTATGGCCGCGTGGCTAGTCCTAGTATCAGAGTAAAAATCTGTCTCTTGATTGAGCCATTTTTTTGACGTGACAACGTCTTATAAATTGGTTTGCCGGGTGACACTTCAAGTAACTGCGTTACGCTCCCCGTTCACACTTCATGCGCTCACAATGAGAGCGAGTGAGAGGCACTTACGTGCCTCTCACTCGCTCAATCGTCTCATTCGTCTCAAAGTCGTTGTCACGTAAAACTTTCGCCCGTAGGTATACCGACTTTACAGGCAACCATTTTTGTAAAAGTTGATTATTATACTGATACAATAATCAACTATAGTACTAAAAAATTGGGATTAAATTATAATATAATAAAACAATTTGATTTTCTAAGTTACAACTGAATCTTCTCTCTTTAGAAAGCGTGACTGCTATGTTGTTGCCTGAACATGATCTGTGACTCTTTTTCCATCGCACTGTTTATTTGATAGAGTTTGGAATGTTGCATGACGCGCAGCGATTAATTTTGACCTTGTTATACCAGTAGCTGTTAGAAGCTCAGTTCATATAAAAGTTTAAGTTTTTTGCGGCTAGCAAAAGGTCCATGGCTTCCGCTTGCAAAGTTTATGTTGTTTTACTCAGGGCAAGGGAGTCTCTTAGTCCAAGCTTGTTTTTTGCACTATCCGCGTATATGTTCCAAGATAGCAATATATCGTCAGATACATTGTTCTCTAAAGTCATAGACTCGAGAGAAGAAAAGCATGAGCTAGTCAGCTCATGCTTTTCTCTCTCGAGTTGTTTTCTAGCTATTGTTAAGGTTCCTCTTTATAGCTATTTTGAGTTTATTTCTAAAAGTTGCTATATCGGTATGCTTCACGTTCGTGCTTCGGAATCAGAGTATTCATCAGTTTCCACGCGCCACTCAGTGATTGTTTTAGAGATATTACTCGTAGCAAGTATACTAATAATAATAATAATAATAATAATAAGCCCCCCAAAATCCCACCTTACGCCCGAGTCGAACACCTGACTCATGTGGGGGGCGGGCAACGTGTACAACAAACAGTCACCTACACGGCTAACAAGGAAAGGGTACCCCATCAATATGGAGACAAGAAAAAGTAAATCACGTATAGGGCCGCTGCCCGAGGACCGTCGGGGCACGTCTGTTGCTGGTGTCGGGCGTGACAGCATGCTAGCCAGTGACTCCCAGCTGGTCGGCTGGGCGGGAGTCGGGGACGCGGGGGGTAGGGGAATGTCCTCAAGGACTACAGCCGCGAGTAGGAGTAGTAGGAGTAGTAGAAGTAGCAGCAGAGCACCAACCCCTGCTGAGGATGCTTCGCAGGAGACCTGTGTCACTCAGCCTGCGACCACCAAAGCGGGGAAACCCAGAGTGCGCATGAAATGGGACGATCAGATTAATTCATTTATCATGCGCACATATTTCTACGTAACCAAATTGGACACAGACAGGACAATGTACTGTACTAAACTATTTGATGGATTCAAACAACAATATCCACAATTAAATGTAACAGCCCAAAGAATTGCGGACCAGAGGAGGGTTATAGTAAGAAATAAACTGTTATCTGACGAAACAATCAACACGATAAAAGCAGAGGTAGCCAATCAACTGAGAATGGAAGAAAACCGCGTAGAATCAAACACACCAATAGAATGTTTAGAAAATGAAGCATACGTCAATAGTTTAACACCACAACCGTCACATAACCCGTTTAACCAACAATTACCATCTCAGTCACTCACGTCTCAGGCGACCACCTCACAGACCACACACATACTGTGTCATGCATCAACCCAGACTATGTCACTACAGACACCCACTTCACTGCTAGATGAAATCAGTACACAAACTTTAACAATAGCAGATACGAATAGTCTCGTACAAGATCTAACAGAACATCTTAAAACAACACTCGCTATGTACACGGGGACAGACCCATCAGCGAGACCTCGATTACCACGCCTCCGAGAAAACAAAAATCTTTACGAATTTGTCAACGCCTTTAATAAACAAATTCTGGGTAACTTCTTCGACACTGATTCAGACCTATCACACATACATACCTTAGTATACTGTAGCGCATTAGTAATATGCACCCGGCTAGGCTATAAAATAACACCAAATACTGACACCACCAATCTAAGAAAGAAGAAGCCTAGAGACTCCCCGCCGTGGCAGACAAGATTAGAAAATGATATTAAAAATTTACGAGCTAACATAGGTAGGGTCACTCAATACATTAATAATAACAGGAGTAGAAAAGTAGTTAAAAAAGTCAACGAAATATTTGAAAAATACAAAACTCATTCAACACATGAAAACAACAATATTAGACCGGAAGAATTTTTAGACACCTTAAAACAAAAACTGGCCTTGAAATCACAAAGATTAGCACGATACAAAAAATCCTTACAGCGTAAATCAGATAACAAACTGTTTACAACAAATGAAAAAGCATTTTACAGATCGTTAAGTCACAAAGCTAACAGCAATCCATCTGGTGTGCCAACTGAGGCAGATCTTAAAAACTACTGGACTGATTTATGGAGAGAACAAAACCCACACAACGATGATGCCACATGGATAAAAGAAGAAGAAAAAAGGGCAGAGAATATTAAACCGATGGAATTCGAAGGCATAACTAGGGCTGATATCGAAGAAATCACAAAAAAGACCAAAAATTGGAAAGCAGCAGGTACGGACAACGTACATAACTTTTGGTATAAAAAATTCACTGCCCTACACGATATATTGGCTAAAACCATAACAAACATTTTGAAAGGAACAGAAGAATTACCCAAATTTGCAACTAAAGGCATCACATACATGCTTCCTAAAAGCAACAATACATCTGATCCATCTCAATTCCGACCAATTACTTGTTTACCAACAATATACAAACTGATAACAGCTTGCATAACTCATAAAATTAACAGCCATATAGAACGAAACAACATACTAGCAGAAGAACAGAAAGGGTGCAGACAGAGGCATATGGGATGTAAAGAACAGCTTATTATTGATTCTACTATTCTCAAACATGCAACCTCTCACAATAGGAACCTACATCTAACCTACATCGATTACAAAAAAGCATTCGACAGTGTTCCACATACCTGGTTAATACGCATTTTACAAATCTACAAGATAGACCCGGCTATAATAAACTTCCTGAAGGGTGCCATGGCTGACTGGAGAACGACATTATCACTGACTGTCAATACAACATCTGTTACAACTGACGAAATCTCCATAGATAATGGCATTTTTCAGGGAGATTCCTTGAGTCCCATATGGTTTTGCCTAGCTCTCAATCCACTATCTAAAATATTAAACGAGTTAAAACTTGGTTACAAATTAACACCGCAAACCTCAATCAATCATCTCATGTACATGGATGACATAAAAATATTTGCCAAATCTGAAAAGGAAATGGATAAACTCATTGAAGTTACGACTCAATTCAGCTCCGACATCAACATGACATTTGGGCTAGATAAGTGTAAAACTCTTCACTTGCGCAAAGGTAAAGTAAGCAGTAGCAATAGTAATAATAACGATGAAAGCAACCCCGAACAGATCAGATTTACAGAAATGGAAGAAAATGAAACATATAGGTATCTTGGACTTAATCAAGGCAAATCAATAAATCATACAGAAATCAAAAAACAATTAACTCAAGAATATATACGTAGACTAAATCAAATATGCAAGAAACCTCTTTTCTCAAAAAACCTAGCTAAAGCAATCAATACATATGCAATACCCAAGTAACAAAATCTGGTACTATAAAAGACCTGAGAACGTTTTGGGGCGTGCTAATTAGTGTTCATGATTGGCACTATAATAGTCTTGTAAACGTTTACAGAACCCCGAATAGGCCCTAGTATTATCACTGATTTATTCTATAATCATTACATAAAGGCTGTCACGGTGATAAATCAGCTCTGTAGTTGAGATGTAAAAGTGATAAGAAACGCTTTTTAGTACTAAAATAGCTCTACTTGCAACGTTTTTGACATAAATTTGCTCTATAAAAGTAACCAAAAACCTATTTAAAGTGTTATTGTGCACCGAAAACGATTCCAATGATCTTTTTTATTACAATTGCTTGCTATTTGTGAGTTTTCTTCATGAAAACAAAAATAGGTAAGTTTATGTTTTATGTCACTACAGCCATTGTTGATAAACGTAACACGTAATTAAAAGGACATAACTACAATACATGGACTATAAATCTGCGGTAACTTGCACTTGCGAAAATAATTGTGTCGCTAAAGTCATTACACTGATTTCAAATTTGAAAATGCGCCCTCATAATTTTCATGTTTTAATTAATTTTTAATTATTAAAATAAGAATTTCTTCGGACTATGGCTGCTATAGTGCTTATTGGCTCCAGCCGTGCTGTTAATGAGCTACCATGACAAAAAACGTCGGCCATTTTTTTCACCCAACACAAATTATAGCCCGGGAGGTAAGCGGAAAAAATGCAACTACTTCCTAAAAGCTGAATTTTTGGTATTACGCTATCAAGGTGGTGTACTAAAATACCACAGAGTCAGTCAGCTGGTACGTTTAGCGGTTGGAGGGAAAAACTGTATGAATTAACAAAAAAAAACATGTAACTGAGCCTGTCAGTTAGGCTTTATTTAAAGCGGCGCTGCTTTAAGTCCTGACTGACAGAGATTGTAAGTAACAAGGTCTGTCAAGTCAAGCAGGCTTTAAAAGTTTCAGGTAATTTTTAGTAATTTACACCAATTTTCAGCTATTAGAAGTAGTTGCAAGATACTTATTTTTTTTTAAATAATTCTAACGGGTATCCTCATCAAACGCAAAGTATTCTAGCTGACTGACTCTCGGGTATTCTTGTAAACCATCATACTCGTAACACACCGAAAATTCAGCTTTTAGAAAGTACCTAGTTATATTTATTGCACTTACCTCCCGGGCTATTAGTTTTGTTATCTAAATAAAGTCCAGTAAAGTGAAGTACTTGTCATATAAAAGATACTGAAAAGCTAGTATAGATCTAATTAGTCCATTAATTGTAGATTTTAGTACATTTATAGTATGCTTTAGTTGTGTAGCAGTAACACAAACTCACTTATAGAACAATTTAAAATATAAGTTATTTAAAAGATGCGCCAGGTTGTTCATGGCTTTTACAGAACTAGCACCATAGACATATTTAGGGAGCTTTTAAAACGCTAAAACGTTACGAAATTGTTGTACAAGGTACTTTTACAGTGCAAATTTGTCTTGTAATAGAGTTTTTGACACTTCTACAGTACTAGTACTATAAAAGTAACTTTGACGCATTATTAGTGCCAAATAGATACATAAAAGTGTCCTTCAGGTTGTCTATAGTATTAAATAGTACTATAATCGCATATTTTACACCCATTATAGAGCAACACTTTAAGTATTCTTTTGTATGGTCCTGTAGACGTTTTAAGAGCTAATTTATAGAACTTAAATGCTCTTTTATCTTATAGAACCAAACCGCTCTGTTGAAAACCTTTATAGTACAAGCAGTGATAACGGTTACCACTTTAGGTCTACTATATTACTGTTTGGTGATAAAAAGCCCTGGTTATAGAAGCTTATGTTACTTGGGTACCAATTTTGACTTACTCTTTCGGAATTGTAAAATGGTCAAACACAGACATCAACAACCTAGAAATAAAAACAAGAACCACATTAACAAAGCACAACTATCTACATCCTAAATCTGCAATTGAAAGAACAACAATAAAAAGAGAAAAAGGTGGACGAGGTTTGATAGACCTAAAACTTCTATGGGAAGGACAAATACAGAAATTAAGAAATTTCTTTTACGAAAAAGCCAACAATAGTGAAATCCATACAGCCGTAGTAGAAACAGATACAAACTTTACACCTTTAAATCTAAACAATAACAATAGCGAATTCACAACTACTCATAACGCAGAAAATCTTAAAATGTCAAAATGGCGAAGTAAAGAGTTACATGGTAGACACATACACGACTTAGAACAACCGCATATCGACCTCCAAGCCTCTAACAAATGGCTGAAACTAGGATCACTATTTCCGGAAACTGAAGGATTTATGATAGCCATCCAAGACCAGGTCATCAACACCAGAAACTATAGGAAATTCATAATAAGAGACCCTAATACACTAAACGATAATTGTAGAAAATGTAACCGCCATTCTGAAACAATACAACACATTACCAGCGCCTGTCCCAACCTCTCACAGACAGACTATACACACCGACATAATCAAATAGCACACATATTACATCAAAAATTAGCTATCAACCATAAACTCATACCAAAAAAACCTACGCCGTACTATCAATACTCACCGAAACCTGTACTGGAGAACACCAGCCACAAAATGTACTTTGACAGAGCAATATTAACTGATAAAACCATTCACTACAATAGACCTGATATTACCTTGATTGACAAACAAAACCAAACAGTACATTTTATTGACATTGCCGTACCGAACACCCACAATCTACATAAAACTATAACAGAAAAAATTAACAAGTACACTGAACTTAAAGAAGAGGTAATAAGAATTTGGAAGATGAATAAAGTATACATCGTGCCACTGGTGCTATCCAGTACAGGAGTGATTCCTAAACACCTGCTTCAATCCCTTAAAATCATAAATATACCAGAAAACACATTCATGACGATGCAAAAGGCCGCAATTCTGAACACATGTCGCATTGTCCGAAAATTCTTACAGGAAGATTCAAACTTCCAACCTGTTACAGAACATGAGACTCACTTGGCCTAGGCCCGTGATCTCATCATAATTTTACCGAAGTATCTTAAATACTTCGAGATGTGAAAACGAAATAAAAACAATAATAATAATAATAATAACGTTTATTTTGCTCATAAAATACATGGTTTGGAGTTAGTAAATGTTGGTAATTCTTAAAGTAGTGTTAGTAGGTACTTAGATTAAATTTACAAACTTCTAGAGTGGAACCCTAAATCTCACACTAGGGTGGTCCTGTGTTGTGAGATTTAGTATCTTCCGCTTTTAAATAAGATAATTCGCCTAATTAGTAATTTGCTTAAATACAAGCACAGGTAGTTCCCATTTTTCGATTGCGTAATGTGTGTGTAGGGCGCATGTTGGTGAGTGAGTGAATGTATGTTTGCGGGTGTGTCTGTACAGTGAGGGCAACGTATGCTTCATTGTACAGTTTGAAGCAGCTGACAGGTTTTTTTTTTTTTTTTTAAGTGGGTCTAAGAAGACTATTCCTATGGATTTAACATGCCATTTTTAGAATGTTTTCGGTTGCATATTTATCTAGTGATTATTAGTATGTTTTCAGTTGCGTTGCGATCTAGACATGACAGCCATGACTTGATTTTAGTTTTGCAAACAAAACGCGTTGTATGCAATATTTTGAGGGAGCTGTCAACACGTTGGTATAAGAATGGTCCTCTAAAAGAAAATGAACGCTGCGCAAACGTGGTTCTTGTTCGAGGGGTCGACCATACATTTCGTCGCACTGTTCTTGTTTGGGAGATCGTGTTTAAGGCTGTCTTATGAAATCGTAAAGCCACTGCAAGAATGTAAAGCTGCCGAACCGTTAAGTATTTAGTCTCCTTGTATAGTTCGACTGTTGGGTAGAGGAATGGCTTTTTGTATGCGACTTTTAGTATCAGCCTCTGGGCACGCTCAATTTTTATAAACAGTGTTTTGTTCGCGGACCCCCAACACACTATGCAATAGTTAAGAATGGATTGACACAGAGCTTGATACAAAATTCTAAGAGTACTGGGATCACACACTCCACCTATTTTCTTGAATATATGTGACATTTTTCGTAATCGAGCACACAAACTGTTTATTTGGCTTTCCCAGTTGAGTCTATGGTCGATGGTAACACCAAGGTATTTTATTGTTGTAACTCTCTCGAGGTCTGGACAAGAGCAGGGCTCATTGGCTTGGGGGAAACAAGAGTGAATTCGAAGTGAACCAGAGCTTGGATATGTTCGCTGAGTAATACAAAAGGTCAAATACTTTGTTTTGGTCGCATTAAGGGTTAACAGATTCTTTTGCAGACATTGGGCTACAATTGATAGTCCTTGTTGCGCTACTTCCATAGTTTCCGTCCAACTTTTGCCATGGAAAACTAGTGCTGTGTCATCAGCAAAGGTGAATAGTTTGGCCTGGTCGACCTTGAGCTGACAGAGTTCATTAATATAAATGAGAAAGAGGGTAGGTCCGAGGACACTACCCTGAGGGACACCGTAAGAGATGGAAGTATAGTCGCTGTACCTATTCGATAACCGAACCCTTTGTTTTCTATCACAAAGATATGAGCGGAACCAATTTAGCGTTGAGCCACGGATACCAAGAAGTTCTAACTTCTGGAGCAGGATTTTCCAGGAAACCGTGTCAAATGCCTTGGCCATATCGAGAAATACGGCTACACAATTTAGGTTTCGGTCAAGACATTCGGTCACGTGATCAACTAGAGCCACTACTGCATCTTCGGTAGACTTATTTGGGCGAAATCCGTATTGATTTATATAGTATGATGTCGATAATTGATTCCCAAGACGTAACGAAAATAAACTCAGAGCCATGGTTTAGTAGATTTGAATAATGCCTGAAGATGGAGTCAAGTACGTCATTTCTCCTCTCATTTGTATTGGGACATTCCCAGACAACACAGTGGGCGTTTGAGTCACACCCTACTTTAGTTTCTTGTTTTTTTCTTGTACTGAAAGCATTAATTCTTCGACCGCCAGATGTTGCGCCACTTCTACGATATCCAGGTACGCCGTGCTCAAAAGGTAAATATACTACTGAGGTTGCCTTAGAGACTGGTATCCAATTTAACTACCGTGAAATCATCATTACACAAATGTGTCACCTAAGGTGCCTTATGGGATATAATTATAAAAAAGAACGAAGAAAAAGGCAGAGTATAATGCACTTAGGGTATAATAATGCCTTGCGTATATTACTGAAACTGCCAAGATTCTGCAGTACTTCCGGAATGTTTACAGAAAGAAGACTGCCCGGTTTCGCAGCTCTGATGCGACAAAGATCAGCGAACACACGCGAGAGATTCCACCGCTCAGAGAATACAGTGCTGGCCACGATGGTGGAAGTAAATGGACCCATTCCTATGAGATGGAACAAGCTTCACATTGGAAGATTGACATTATTTAAATCAAATTTACATTGTATTTAATTATTTTGTACTTATTTAGTAATACTGTTGTAAATATGGAATTTTATTCTGGAATAAATTTATATTATTATTATTACCTTGGGGATCATTTAAACCGATTATCTTGCCACGGACTAAATACGGTTCCTATACCAATGCTATTGTGCTAACTACCTAACGTTTCAGCATTTTTTTTTCATAATGTGATTATTGTATTGTTTGAAATATAATTTATTGCATGTAAACCATTGTTTCTTTGATTTAAGACACCTTTAATGGCTTTAAATAAAATATTCTTTAATAATAGTAAAAAATAATACAATATAAAGGCAATTTAAATTCTAATGTAAAGCAAATAGAGTTCTAATTAGCATAGCGTCCGTGAATTAGGACGATTTGTAATAGATTTGGGTCGATTTTAAAGTTTATACAAATAATAATACGGTAGAAAGGCTATTTAAACTCTAATGAAAAACAAATAGAGTTCAATTTCGTATAGCGTCCAGGAATTGGGACGACATTCCGCGCATTAGGACAAATCGTCCGCGGTTTGGTACATTTGGGTATTTTTTTATATTTTGGGTATTAATTCCCATTACAGCTGAAAAAAATTGGATAAAATTTAATTATTATAAAACTCAGATAAATGCCCTATATGGTCATATTCACTTTGTTGTTGTAAGTCTGTTAGTTTCAGCGTAGTATTACTGCAAAGTCAGCGAAGTTCAAAAACGTCCGTACATTGGTACGTTTACCTTATGTATTATTCACATAAAAGATGGGCAGATAACTTGACTGAGACCTTGCGATATCGCACCAGACGCAATACGCATGCAGCACTTCGAGTAGTCTCGTTCAGACTTGTACTAAACTCTTCAGTGAGAAGTAGAATCAGTGGTCGGTTCAAACATTTTTACGATAATATAATCTGGGATCGATCCCTAAAATATACCTACTTACCAGTGGCGTAGCATGCCTTAGCGGGGCCCCGTATAAAAATTTGTTTAGGGGCCCTTATGCAGGGTAAATATTTCTCACAAAAGAAAAAAAATGCTTAAAATTAAAAGAAATATTTACTTATTCATCATAATTATACATCTGTCACCTTATCCAAAAATTTTACTTTAACATTTTTTTCAAATTAAATACACGTTGGTGGCCCCTGAAGCTCGGGGGCCCCGTATAATTGATACGGCAGATACGGCGATAGCTACGCCCTTGCTACTTACATTCTTTGCAAAAATTTCTGACTTGACGCGTTCATTGTCTGCCAAAACACTAAAAATAATTGATTCGATTTTTTCAAATTTCAAAAACAAAGTTTTTTATTTTATTTCATGTAAGTATCTACGAAAAAGGAAATCTTTCACGTATTTTCTAGTCATGACGACTATAGCTTCGACCGAATTTGGCAGTTTTTCTCAAGCTAACGAGTAACGTCTAGTCTAAGTTAACGTCTTGCAAACGTAATTTACTAATTAAAATGTGCGAATACCACGTTAGTTTCCAAAGTTTTTTTTTTCTTGTGAGAATTACGTCTAACGATCGTTAAAATGCTCAGTCTAGTATTCAAGTCTATTTTCACCTTTATCTGCGTAACTGTATCGAAAGCTTCGCAACTAGGACGGGGTAGTAATTACAATTAGAAAGTAAGCATAACCATAAATTGACGTTGTTGAAGCGATTTACGAACGTGACTAGTGTAACAGTTTTGAGTAAATTAGTGATACTGACCGTCTGATTATGCACATTCTTTTCTGCTTATTTCAAACTAGCGACCCGCCCCGGCTTCGCACAGGTGTATTATACATATGAACCTTCTTCTTGAATCACACTATCTATTAAAAAAAACATATAAACATACATGGAGACAGACAACGGGAAGCGACTTTGTTTTATACTGTGTAGTGATGACAAAAAATGGCATAGTTTTTAATCGGTTAAGTAAAAAATAAATCGAAATTGTAGTAAACATTTTTTTCTGCCATCAACATAATTAAACCTTTATTATGCATTAAAATAAAATAAGAACAACATGCCTACGACATACGACTCCTCATTTATCAACAGTTAACTACTTGCACTAACTAAACACTACTAGCACACAGTGAAATATTTTAAACTAACTACTGTCTCATTTATTTATAAGGTAGCTACTAAAAAATTCCTAAAATATTAAGTAGCTTCTACTGCGGACACACACATAAATCAACCTACGACAATAACTTACCTCCAGCCAATAGACTCTAACAAATCGAACAAGCATGCAAACAACAGTTAAAAGCGTCGTTTAAAAATCTAATTACCAGGAGAATATAAATTGTTAGAGGTTTGAAAGCGGAATATCTCTGGTCAGTATCTCTAGCAATTGGCGCCAGTAGACTGGACGCGTGGGCGGACGAGTAGGCACCGCGGCGAAATAGGGAACGACCCAGTGAAGAAGCGGCAGCGGTAGCGGGAGAATTGCCGAGTATTAAAAATAAATAGGTTAGAAACATTTTAAAAAATGTGGAATTAATTTTTTTGATACCTACACTAAAATCGATTGATATAAATGAGATTGTGGTGAAATGTAATTTAGGTATGTAGCAATGTTGTGAACATATAAAATTAGAAATGTCTAATTCTAAATTATAATTGGTTGACCTATTTATATTCAGCAGTGAAATATAAAAAGGCCGATAAAGTACAGTACCACTGTACTGTACTGATATGAAATTACAATTTACAATACTTTTGTAAATTGTAATTTCATATATAAGCTCATAAGTATTAAATGCAAAACCTTTCACAGGCGGGCCTAGTACATCAAACATTCTAGACAAACAACTTTTGTACTACGACTTTTGAAAATTCGCAAAAAAAATCTTTGCTTCTCCATAAATTTTGCCGCTCGTTAACGAACTTTTTGTATGAAAAACCGTTTTTTTTTTTCGTGATTTTCCAAAAGTTTTTGTCTAAATGTACTAGACCCCCCCTAAAATGTTTCGCGTTTAATACCTATGACCCTGTATAAATACTTCAGAGTTTTTCAATTTATTTCAATAAAAGATTCTATCTAAACAACACAAAGCTCGGGATTGTAAAGCTTTTTATAATATTTATGAGTTGAATATAATAATATAGGTTACATATTATGTAAGCTTTATTTTAAGTCGGGAAAATAAAGCTTACAAGAAAATAAATTAAAATGATTTTTACTTATAATGGTCAATAAAACATGTGAAAACACCAGAACTACGTAAAAATATGATTTCAGTTAGTTTAGCACAGGTTAATTAACGTGTTGTACTTAAATGAGTTGAACAAGTGACCGTTTAAATGATTGCCAGTTAGAAATTAGTACCAATAATTCACAACACCGTTCCTCCTTCAGTCTCTGCAGCAGTAAATCTTGTATTTATCAATGTTTATAGCATACTAGACAGTTGTTATAATTGCCGCTTTTCCATGTCTCTTTTAACGTCACTATGAAGGTCGTAATTTATCACTCCCATTCTATTGAGATTAAGATCCTTTTCCTTAAAGATAAAATTTATGCCTGCACTTTAGATTAGGTAGTAAATTAAAACTGTTTATTTACTAACACTAACAGTATATTACAATATACCTATACATTATTTCATACACACTATTTCATGAACAAACCCTAAAATAAAGTTTTACAATTTTTTGCTCACTGGCTGTTAAGTATAGGCCGAATCGAACTTCTTGCCGGCTGTGGTGAAGTTAGCTGCAAGCTGTGCGGTACCCAAATTTTGCGCAGCTTGAGCTAACATCACAGCGAGTCTGACACAGGTCCGTCATGTGAAAATATGTTAACGCTTTCTTAACAGGAAGAAAGAAATACCACGCAGAAGCTTTTAAAATTACATTAAAAATTTAACTCTTACAATAAAACTCCCTTGAAAGTGGAGGTTAATAAAATATGAATGATTTGTATCATTTTTAATTTAATTTTAATTTATTATTTCAAGCATTATTTATTTAATAATATTTTTTTAAACATAAAAAATGTTATTAAAAAAATAAACAATAAATTATTATTTAAAGCATATGTTCAAGTCTTGGTCTTAAGTTTTCAGACATCGTGGTCTAGATAAGTTAAAAAGATTTTCGCGTCTCTTCCGCCCCCGCTTCGCTTATCAGCCTTCTCTAGACCTAACTAGTGGGTGATTAACTGCGCATAGTACACAACTAAACTGGACAGTTGTAATCATGGCGATACCTGCAAGCGTTTAAAATTCAGGTGGACGTGAAATATTGGGAACTAGACTGCTTGCCAGCGCCATTGTTGCACTCCCAGTTGATTGATTGAAACGCTGGATAGAGTTGAACAAACAAGCCAGCAGTTTCACGTAAGTTTGCTCATTTTACAGTTCGTTTTCGCTTAACTTTATGGACCTATTGTACCTGGTGGCACCCTTCAACTTTAACCAGACATTACTAATTAATAATCGGCCAAGTACGAGCCGGACTCGCCCACGGAGGGTTCCGTACTGTATGGGAGCCTCTCTTAAATATTTATTATATTTTAATTTTATCATTTATTATTGAAGTGAATTTAAATTAAATATTCTGTGCAAATTTCAAGCATCTTCCTGTTACCATAATTAATATAGAGCGAAAAACGTCTAATATTCGGGTTTGTTGTATGGGAGCCCCCCTTAAATATTTATTTTATTCTCTTTTTAGTATTTGTTGTTGTAGAGGCAACAGAAATACATCATCTGTGAAAATTTCAGCTGCCTAGCTGTCATGGTTTATGAGATACAGCCCGGTGACAGACAGACAGACAGACTAACAGACAGATGTAATGTTTACTTTTTGACTTGTAACAAATGGTGTTATGAATAAATGACTATATGACTAAGGTATATGACTATATATGACTTCCAACTTCCAATCAAATAATACAAAGTAAAGAACTGACTGGCCGTGCGAAAGTTAAGCAATCGAGCGATGCTTATGCACGATCAGTTTTTGGATGGGTGGCCGCGGGTGTCAGTCATTTACAACTTGAGCGCTGTCGTAGATCGGATGACACGTTAAAATGTGCATCCCGGGTGTTTAAATGATTAGCAATGTCAGAGGCTTTTAAGCCTATAAACTCTGACACCAAGGATGGCCATCCGACCAACACGAACTTACTTAAGTACTTTATTAAATTTATAACTTCTTCCTACCAGATAATAGACCTGTTGTTTCTTATGCTCAATAAATAAAACAAATGCGTTTCACGCTATCCGTATCGCCTCTTCTAATAATTCTCACTTGGCATGGCGTGGGCTCGGTACAGACTGAACCAGAGTGCGAGTTTTATAGGCGAGGTGGAAGATAAGTGATAAAATTCCGAAGAAAATCATTGCTTAGAAATAGTGTGAAATCCTCCGTTTTATAGCTTTTGAAGTTCATTGGAACAGTAAAAATAATCTTAGCGATCCCTTTGAAGATGGAGTACGAATAAACTCGATAGAAAAGGAAGTGTCTTCAACCAAAATTTAGGAATCGTGCAGTTTTTATTTGAAGTTACCTTCAGATATTCTATCGTATGTTATGTAGTTAGAATTAGGTTTAGGGTAGTAGACAGACGGCTTTAACGACCTTTCAACTAAAAGGAAAGCACTTATATCATCTACTTATGCAGTACGTAATATTTCAGGATATCATTGTGGGTACTGATTTTTCTGTGAGGATTCAATGAAGGTAATAAAAGTTGTCCATGTTCATGAGTAAGTACAAGATATCTTAGGATATATGCATGTTGTTCAAAAAAACCTGGTTTTTGAAATCGAGTTAAAGTAATTACTTGTCAGAAAACAAATACCGATTTTAGTCGTATTTTTCATAGTTCGAAGACCAGAATCACAGGCTGGATGCAAGCCACTTACAACCAGTCTTACTGGAAATCCATGTGAGAGGCCTATGTCCTGCAGTGGGCGTCTTACGGCTGATAACGGCGAACCGGTTTTTACCTGAGCTCTATTATGAAGTAGTCTCACCAACAGCTACCGCGTATTATAGACCTTCACCTATATCAGCCCGCAACCCGCACACGTCTCAGCTCATTACGCGTACAGTACTATTGCTGTAAACGGCTTGACAACTTGTGGTTGACTTGTGGCTTTAGCAATGACCCTATTTGTTTTCTAATACCTAGGTATAGTAGTATACCTGTCTGTACTAGATTTTTTTTTTTAAATTATGTATATTCGAGTTAAAATAAGCTTTCAGACAGAATTGTATTTTTGTTTTAAATTACTACTTATTTGAAGCACTATTGATATAATTTATTTTTATTTATATTGGTCTATAATTAATAACTAAAATACGGGTATAATCTATAATTATACAAGCATAAGGTCACGATACGAGTGATATTATCTAAACACAATATTTATTGTCAAAATTTTCAAAACAATCAACTTTTGTTTACTTCGTTTACAATTCGAAAGTTTTAACTCCTAAAAGTAGCAAGTCTTACAAAACTTTCTACAAATTAAAAGCGAACTTAACTATGTAAATCCAAGTGATCAAATTCAAATCACCGCCCGTTTTACTGTTTACTGATCACCTACATTCATCGAATTATTTGTCAACCGCATATTTGCATAACTGTGCTGCACTTTTAAGTAGAGACTGTAGCGTGTAGACATGAAACGGTATGTTGGTACATAGGCAATATGCATATGCTCTCACGGTTCGTTTCTTCCGTTCGTTCCTGCTAAGTACCTTTAAGTAGGTATAAGTAATGTGGAATACCTACTCTTTCCCTAAACATCCGTAAAACTATAACTTACTCGTAGGTCTTAGATTGATTCAAGAAAATGTTACCAACATTACGTTACGCACTGATAACACCGCCGGTATTTCAGTTGTTTAAAGGAGGAGATAACCTCCAACTATCACGAGGCATGAAAGTTTTTTTTAGCAATGTAGGTAATAACCACATAAAAATAAATTTTTGCCGTTGATGCATGTATTCTGTACACAGAGAAATAAAATTCCCAAAAACTAAAACTTTAATTTTCAATTTGACAGTAGTACTCGTATATCGTTCTTTTCCATATAGGTAACGGCATCTTAATAGACAAATTATATGGGTTTAAAATCAATGCTAATCATAACTGTTGCGTATAGCTTTAAAAAAATAACTAAAAAGAGATAATGCATAAATATATCGAGCTTAGGCTCTGTTTATTAGGTTACCTTGTACAGTATTCAATTATTTGCTTTATTTGTTTTGGAAAATGATTTGACATTGCTTGTAAAATATGGCAGCTTTGCTTGAATGAATGACATTGCTTGTAATAGCGGCCTTGAACAAAAATCAAATTGGAAAAAATAAAATTCCATTCAAATTAAGCATTTTAATGGATTTTTTTGGGCTTAGTAGCTCAAAAAACATAGTATGGTCCCATTTTGCAAAATCTTCCGTAGGTACTGAATTATTTTTGCATTGTCATGCATTAAAATTTTTTTTCCAGTTATTCAGGCTTTGCATAAACAGAAAGTTTATACTGGTAACTAACAGAGTTAGAAACTCGACATGCCAATGTGTGTGCAGTGAAATGATCTGTGATCGTACACGACACCGAGCACATAATATATTCTTACATGACTTACTAGTAGAACGTATATGAGCTCTTTATTTTTAAATATTTACTAGAATTTCGTTATTATTTTGTACTACAGTAAAAATAATTTAAACCTTTAATAACCATTTTAAGCTATTTCGGTCTTAGTTTATTGTTACAAAAACACAGAACAGCAGCACTAGAAGGAAGCAAAAAGTTAGTGGGATAATTTTTATTCATTAAAAAATTTGGTCTATTTCTTTTTAAACTTAAATGTATATTAGTAACTGAACATACAAATTATTATAGTTTTGAATCACCGATGTACCTACAAATAAAAGCGTAACTCACATTTTATTGAACCACTTTTAGAGCGTGGTTGACCTGGACAGGGTGAGATCAACTTTGAACATAACCATCGAATTTTGTTATTTGAAAAATACTAAGACTTACTCGTATACTACGTAGTAGGTCCGCGCAATGTGAAGCTAAAGTTCAGCTAAAATAAAGAACAATGTAAACACAGTGAACTTTTACGCTATGCCATAATTTTAAAACTTTATACATTCCCATATGGTTCACATTCGAGTAGCGGTTTCGCAGAACAGAAACACGGAAATGTTGATAAGGCTGTCAGAAAATTTACGTTTATACCACTGCAACTGCAATCTGCAAATGCATAAGCAGATAAACACTCCACACGGCGTCTCCATTTCGAAATACAACTGCGGGTTTGTATCTTCGCACTTGATTTTTGATTTCTCTAAAACCGGTTATATTTACGTACGAGTACCGGATTTGTGGCGACAGTGGCGCCACTGTCAACAGTGCCGACATGCGTAAACAGAAGTTGGCGAAAGCAAGCCCCTGGGCACGCCTCCAACTTACGTTATTTACCGAGTGAAGACTTGACTTCTGATCTGACTAAACAAGCTAACTTTTGGTCGCGACAGCGCGCTTACTCGTGGTTCACTGCACATTGCATGCGTAATTCATGCAACTGCTAATTTCTGTTAATAATTTATAAAGTGCAAAATGGTTCTCATTCTATATTACGTAGTGCTATGGGTAGTCTAATAAATAAATCACCCCACATTCTCATTCGGCGTGGTAATGCTGCCAAGATGCTGGGTATATACGCTGCCAACGGTCAGTGGGCTTGAGCATTTGGATTAACTTTCGACCTTCAAGGGTCTGTGGATTATTCAATTGATTTTGTGTAGTAGAAGTTTAAGTACGTAGCTTTTTTACAAAGCACTACAGTATTCTGACGATAGAGATAGCATGGCTTGTGCGGGTTTTAGTTTACATCGGTTTTATTTACCATTACTTGTTATTGCGTAAGTGGTAGGCGTAAGTATTATGATACTGCACATTAAAGAAAAAAAAACACAAACTTTTTTAAAATATAAACATATTTTAACTTACTCTAAAATAATGACCTTTTTACCGATACAATACACATAAACAAGGTTTTTTTTTCCATTAATCATTATGGCTTTGTTCATTACGCTAACAACTTGAAGCTGAAAAGTTAACTTGCTTTTACTTTGTGAAACGAATGGAAGCTTCAAAAGCAATTAGCCAGCTGTCACTTACTAAGTAATTTACTCCGCTAACTCCTTATTAAGTATACAATAAGCTTCACTTTCTGGTTGCCAATGAGCCGCTAATAAGGCAAGGACACACCGAGCTTAAGAAGTAGGTAAACTACCAATTAGTGAAAGAGGACTGCAATTATTTTTTGCAAAAAATATTAATGAGTTTAAACAGTCAATATTTTTTTTTAAACAAAACTTTTATGTATGTATCTACTTTACTATTTTACTATGGAAATTTACGTGGTTTTCACACATTTTAAACGATATTAAACGGGACTCACTCACGTGTTCGTATAGTCATAACACGACTATAGTTTCGATCGCGTTCGGCGACCTTTCTCAAGTTGGCGAGTGCTAACACGCGGAGCCGTCTCGCAATGCACACCTGAGTTGAGACGGCTCCGCGTGTTAGCACTCGCCAACTTGAGAAAGGTCGCCGAACGCGATCGAAACTATAGTCGTGTTATGACTATACGAACACGTGAGTGAGTCCCGTTTAATATCGTTTAAAATATGTATCTACTCATTCGATTTAATGATAATAGGTATATTCACAAAGTAAACGAGCATTGTTAATTTTTCTTGTATTGTATATGACGTGTTTTGTAAGTAGGTACATACCTACGTGATACCTAGTTTAGTATACTAAATGTAAAATAAGTGATGTATTTGTTAAATGTTACTTACTAAAGATATGAACAAATTGAATTGAATAAATCTCAAAATATGTATCGTATACTTATGTCGGTTCTTCAATGCAGTAAAATTTAGTAAAAAACAGTTAAGTACTTCTATTTTATAAAATAAACTTTTGTTACCGATATAAATCGACGTTTAAAAACAATACATTTAGAGACAAATTAAAATCTATAACTATCGTAGAGTTTGTGAAATCACGAGGATAATTATGAAATATCAGTTTACTCTAGCAATAATCAAAAGGAACTCATCTTTAATTAATTGACTCTTCCAACAAAAAACTTCATGCATATACATTACCTACATCAAACTCGATTCGACCTTGATTGACAGCAACACCGCCTTACCTGTAACAATAGAATAAAAACAATTAGTAAATAAGTTACCTCACGAGTCCATGACAATAAATCAGGGCCCCCGCATCATTGTACGAGCGAATCCAGGTGGGTGTCTGTTGTATAGCGAAGACACGGTCTGAGCAAACATGATCATTTCATTTTATGTGAACGATTAATTGCGCAGTATATATTAAAACAGAATAAGCAGGATGTTCTGTTACATAACATAATGTTTAAAGAAATCTAAAATAGTTTATTACTGATGTTACAGGATAAAATTAATTAAAATTGTTTCAGGGCCCTTGCTAAGACGAGTAGATGGATGTTTTTTTAAAGTGAAAATTTCTTTATCGTCATTGTACCCTTTTTGGGATGGGTAAAAAGTGTTAAACTCGCGTTAGGACACGACTTTGTAAGATTTTAATGATCGAGCAGATCACAAATTTTAAACTTTTGCATTTAAATTTTATAATTGTGACCTGATCCGAAATTCGTAAGACGGCGCAGGGCGCTGGCGCGAGTTCGCGTGTTCGATATTGTATTTTACCATACATGATAAATGATAGTACTTTATACTTCCAAGTTTTCATTTCTATCGGCACTCCCGGAGACTTTTGTTTTTGTTTTTTTTTCTACTTTCAGAACTTTCTTGGTGCAATTTAATCATAACTAAAATAAATAAATGGTACAGGTGCTGTAAGTTAATTTTGATCCAAAATATAATTGTATCATTACTGATAATTTCACCCTTCGTCGGTAGGCTTACGTCTTGCAGTGGACTATTAAAAAGGCTGGTACAGTACAGTACTGATAATTTCTTATTTTTTCCCTGCACAAATATATTGGTATGCCCCAACCTCAAGCGCCGATTTCAAAAAGAGAAAAAACTTCAAAAAAAATCAATCCTATCAATCATCGATGTTGATTAACGACATACGTCATTACTTAGGGCTTGTCGTGTTGACAGTTAAAAAACATTAATTACCTCCTACGGAACCCGGTGAGCGGTCCAGATATTTGGTACCGGTTAAGGTGAAAGCGCACTAGAATATTGATTCTTCTTTTTGTCATGTGAGCGGTACATACCAGTGTATTCTAAATTATAAATATTATAATATTTAATATACTGGCATATAAAGCTTCCTCATAAACTTCGCTGTCCACGGAAGAAAACTGCATTAAAATCCGCCGCGTAGTTTAGAAGACTTAGACGTACAGGCAGCGGGAAACGACTTTATTTTATACCATGTAGAGATGTAGTTACTTACCACAACAGAAACAGTGGCAGCGTTTGCGTATTAAAGCTCATCTAACGCACGAAATTGCAAGCCGATGATATTTTGGGTGACAAATACATTTTTCAACCATATACAAACTATTTATTAACCGACTTCCAAAAAGGAGGAGGTTCTATGTTCGTGTGTATGTATTTGTTTGTGTATGTTCATCGATAATTTCGCCAATTGTGAACCTAATGAAAAAAATCTTTTTTTAGTTCAAAAGGGTATACTCTCGAGGTGGTCCCATTTAAATTGTATAGAAATCAGCTGAGCCGTTTTTGATTAATTAACATTAATGTAAACATGTTACCTACATGTTCCCGCTAAAGTACGACGTGGGTGTCTTCAAATCCCGAGTAAATAGGTATCTTCTAGGTAAGCGTGCTACATCCTAGACCGCATATCTGCTCAACATCAGGCAGTATGTAGTCAAACGCAAACCTAAATGGAATAAAAAAAAATAAAAAAATCGAATTTAACAAACTGCTGATTTTCTATCGGAAAATAGTTTAGTCTGCTTAAGCTGCTTACCAAACCTCTAACAATTCTGTTGTAATCACATACTTATGAGTGCCTATCAAGCCTATAGACTCTTCAAGCCCCCGCAAGCTATCTTGATCAGTTTAGAGACTTGTGAGTCAGCACACTGCCACTGTGTGCGATACTTAGTGGCTCAACGACTGTGCCTTTGACTACTGTAATGTTATTGCATGCAAATTATACAGTTGAAGAGAATATATAAAGCCTCTATAGCATAACGTACAGTTATAAAAAGCAAGCACAGCTGTACACAGTGCTTTCAAGCTGTACAGAATACAAACGTGCTATGTGCTTATAACTACCACACACTGAAATAAATACGCACCTATAATTGACAATAATTGCATTACAGTTCTCATGAACATCCTGTAAATTTTGGTGACAAGAAATCAGTTCCGTGCAAATTATTCAATATACCTAGGTAATATAATGCAGTAATATCTTCCTCCATTTAGAAAAAAAATTGAACATTAAACCATTTCCTATGCAAAACGGCAGTCAGCAGTTAAAGCTTAAAAGGTTGCTAGTAAAAGCTTTTACAAATCAAACACACGCTAGGAAAAACGCTACATAATTTTAAGTTTAGTTATTTTAGAACAAAAAGCTTTATGAACCACTGTGTATTAAATTAGAGCGCGGTCTCCGTACATTCTGCCCTGCGGCTACAAACATGCTCAACGCAGTTTATGTTTTGCAATTGTGTAGGAACTTTGCATGGACACTTGTACCTATCAACCCGCGCACCTTCAAACTGTGCCACTGAAATGCATTACTCAGGAAAAGTGTACTGTTAAGATATCCGAACTACAACAATTAATTGTTCAAAAAGATAACTCTTTTAGACGAACAGTTTAAAAAAAGCGATGGTCGAGACGTAGTCTTTTCAAGTGTTTATGTTTATTTTGATAGTGTAAATACACTTTATTACTAAAACATGCCTATTTAATTTTAATTTTGATTTATTAAAAGCAGAAAATAAAAACTGTCCCTCGTTCTGCAAAAAGACATCAAAAGGTGAAACTAAAAGTTGTGTACAAAAGTAAATTCTGATATTCATTTATTGATTTAATGTAAATTCTAATCTCATCATCATTTTATTTGCAGCTCATTGTAAAGCACACGCAAAAATATTGATATATTTTTCCTACTAAAATATCGGTAGATTTTGATTCTGATTTATTGGTGATTCTAATGAAGTATTGATGTAATCTTCTAATTAAAATGTGCATTAATTATTTCTCACAAAAAAATGGCAAAACCGCCTTCCATTGTGTACAAAATTCGTAAATTTCGCTCGAATTGTTTATATTATTGTTGATTTTTCAAAAACGGCTAAGCCGATTTCTGTTTAATTTAAATGGGACCACTTCGGGAGTATACTCTTTCGAACTAAAAAGATTTTTCGATTTGGTTCACAATTGTGGCGAAATTAGCGATGAACATACACAAAAAAAAAATACACACAAAGAACAAAGATTCTCGTCCTTTTTGGAAGTCGGTTAAAAAAACACGCTAGTTCTTAAATCTTCATTTCTTAATAGTGAATATGATTCAAAAGTCTACGCTGATAAAATGTACCAATATTAAATAATCGGCCAAGTACGAGTCGGACTCACGCACGGAGGGTTCCGTACTGTATGGGAGCCCCCATTAAATATTTATTTTATTTTAATTTTATTATTTACTAGCTTAAAACCCGCGGCTTCGCCCGCGTTGTCTTAGTAGACAGGTACCTGTCTTCTGCTTCTTTCTGCTTATGAAAATAGTCCGTGGTTTGACCCGCGTTTGTCTTAGTACTTGCTTAAAATTATAAAAGGCTGCCGGTTGGCTTGCGTTGTCTTGGCACTTCCTTAAAATAATAATAGGTCGTGGTTTAGCAAAGCATTATCGTATAACGTACTATTACTTGCAAGGATAATGCCTATGGTTTGGCCTGGATTGTCTTAGTATTTGGCTAAAATGATAATAAGTCGCGGTTTGGCCTGCGTATTCTTAGTACTCGCTTAAGATGGTAATTTATGACACGCAGCTTAGCCTGCGTTGTCTTAATACTTCCTTAAAATTAATAGCCTACCGTTTGGCATGCGTTGTCGTATTGCTTGCACTGATAATAGCCCATGGTCTGGCCCGCGTCTTTATAGTATTTGCTCAAAATGATAATGGCGCGCGGTTTGGTCCGCATTTTCTTGGTACTTACTTTAAATGGTAATTTCCCACAGTTTGGCCCGCGTTGTCTTAGTAATTTTTTTGCTTAAAATAAAAGCTCTTGGATTTTTTATTTTTTTTATTTTTATTCTATATAGGTTTGCGTTTGACTACATACTGCCTGATGTTGAGCAGATATGCGGTCTAGGATGTAGCACGCTTACCTAGAAGATACCTATTTACTCGGGATTTGAAGACACCCACGTCGTACTTTAGCGGGAATTAAGACAGACCCAGGCAAAGCGTTCCACATTCTGGCTGTTCGTATGAGGAATGAGGACTCGAAACGCTTGGTTCTAACGCGCGGAATGTCCACCATAAAAGGGTGGCGCTTTGGTCGCGTCTGTCTAGCCGCACGATAGAAGAAAGGGGCAGGTGGGACCAGATTGTGCAACTCCTGAGCGCACTCTCCGAAGTGTATCCGACAAAAGGCCGACAAACACGCCACCTTACGTCGATGCTCAAGACTTTGCAGCTGCGACTTGGTCAAGGTGTCGTTGTCAATCAGCCTCCTGGCTCGCCTCTCAATCGACTCCAGAGCCTCCAGTTGATATTTGGCAGAGCCATCCCAAAGGTGAGAGCAGTATCCCAAAGGTGGTTTAGCCCACGTTGTCGTATTACTTGCAAGGATAATAATTAGCCCACGGATTGGCCTGCTTTGTCTCAGTATTTGCTTAAATTTACTTGTGTCTAAAGCTTATTATGGAGTACGACAATTTTTAGATGATAACTTGCAAAATATTCGAAATAAATTTAATAATAATGATTGTATAATTTTTTCATGTTCTAATGATTATTTTATGGCCATATTGGACTTAACTGATAATTCAATATTTTTGTGATTAGATCTCAATGTAACACAGTTCAACAATAAATGTTCTTTGACTTTAATAGCCCACGGTTTGGACCGCGTTATTTTATAACTTGTCATAAAATAAATACTTAATAAAGTTATATTTTAATGTACCTACTGATTTTTTATATCGAGAAAAGAATATTTTTCGATATATTGCTCGATCATGAGTTGACCCATGTAGTTTCCCACTCGTATACCAAATTTTATCCAACTCCATTCGCATGTCATGTCTCCTAATCCTTGTCAGACCACTGAGCTCATTGAAACTTATGTACGGAATTTCATACTACTGGCTTTTCATTGATGGAAAACATTGAAGCAACCTGCATAGGCACGTCCTTAGAGAAAAATCGATGTCGTATGTGAACTCAGCAACCCCCGCGCTCGGTCAGCGTGATGGATATGGCTTAATCACCCTTAGTGGGTTGGCCTACGTTCAGTGGTGGACTATTAAAAATCGCCCAAGTGCGAGTCGGACTCGCGTACAAAGGGTTCCGTACCGTATGGGAGACCATTCCTCTTGCTGTTTTTAAAAGCGAGCAAAAAAACTCCTAAAAATCACGTGTATTTTGTTGTATGTCCCTTAAATATTTATTTTATTCTATTTTTAGTATTTTTTGTTATAGCGACAACAGAAATACATCATTTGTGAAAATTTCAGCTGCCTAACTATCACGGTTTATGAGTTAAAGCCCGGTGACAGACAGACAGACGGACATCGAAGTCTTAGTAATAGGGTCCCGTTTTACCCTTTGGGTACGGAACCCTAAAAAAGGCCAGTACAGGTATTCATCATGTTTCAATTAAGTAATTAGAAATTTAATTTCGATTATTCTGAACCCAATGATAATCTCGACCAAAACCGTTTACGCGGTCAAAAGTGATCGAGACACTTGTAGGACTTTCAGACATTCTCTGACCAAGTACAGACGAAAAAGTAGCACATAAGAAGGTACATTTTATTTGAAAAATACATAGACGACAGGCATGTTCTAGGATTCCATTATACTCATCATTTGACTAACTTTTACTATGGTACCAACCCAGAAATCACGTAAATAAAATTAGCTGTTCAACACAAAAAATTCATCGACCCGCGACAACATGTAAAGAATAGGTAATTTTCGCTTTTTCAGGGTAGGCCCCATAGTAAAGTAAGTAGTTAATGATCCGTATGTACCCTAAGTTCAAGTCTATTGGCTCACAAAAAAAAATCGTTCATAAACTATTAGGGGCCCATTTTGCCCCCATTGATGGATCTAAATTATCTCAATTTAATTCTAGATATTTTCACTACGTTTAAAAAAAAACGCGAACAAGTTATTTTTCACGCTTATATAGGATGTTTGGTCTAGCGTTAGACAAGGAATCCGGGACTTATCCCAGGACGTTAATAGTCATATATTAGTTAAAAGGGTGGGCTATTTTCAAACAATATTGCATAGGTTTTCGAACAGTCATTTAGTTCTTTTTTTAGGAAATTAATATCCTGAAGGACCTACTGAAATTTTCCGGGATAGCAGTACCCCAAGTGGTAATTTGTGTTATTGTCTAGCGTCGTACCAAATTTCGTTAGAATTCATTTACCTCTTTTATCTTAGCTTTATAACTGATTATTTTGGCTATTGCTAAGAAACCCTATATATTTTCCGGGATAAAATAGTTACTGTATTGAAACATGTGTGCTTCCTACATATCTACCAGATTTCATTTATAACCGTTCAGCATGTCTGATGTAATTATTGATGCTTTTTTCACCAACTTTGGGAACTTATCTGACCCGTTAGATAAGGAAAATTCGGAAAAACAGGAAGAAACGTAACTTTTATTTTATTTGTAAAGCATAAATACAAAGTTTTAAGTCAATCGGTAAAGGTAATAAAAAATTAAATGCAAACAAAAAGGGCCCGTTTTACCCCGTTAGAGGTCGATTTTTCGAAATTTTCGTCCTTTGTGCTTCATTACGTTGTACATTGTACCTATGTTCGAAATTTCAAGTATCTATCTTTAGTGGATTGGGTTGTAGCCTAAACTGATTAATTTTGGCTATCCCTAAGGATCCCCATAGAATTTCCGGGATAATAATAGTTCATGTGTTGAAACATGTTGTGTGCTTCCTCCATACCAGATTTCATCCATAACCGTTCAGCTCGTCGGATGTAATAGACGCTTTTTTCACCAACTTTGGGACCCAATTTGACCCCTTAGATAAGGAATATTCGGAAAAACAGGAACAAACGTAACTTTTATTTTGTTTGAGTAGCATGTATACAAAGATTCAAGTCAATCGGTAAAGGGAATAAAAAGTTACATACAAACGAAAAGGGCCCGTTTTACCCCTTTAGAGGTCGATTTTTCAAAATTCCGTTCTTAGTGCTCCATTACGTGGTCCAATGTATCTTTGTTCCAAATTTCATGTTCGTATCTTTAGCGGTTTGGGCTGTAGGCTGTCTGTCAGTCAGTCACTCAGCGAAGCCTTTTATATAATAGATTATTGAAGTAAATATAAAACTAAATATTCTGTGAAAACTTCAAGCATCTACCTACCTGTTACCATTATTAATATAGAGCGGAAAACGTTAAACGTCTAAAAAAACAGGTTTTTTGTATGGGAGCCCCCTTTAAATATTTATTTTCTTTTCTTTTTAGTATTTGTTGCTATAGCGGCAACAGAAATACATCATCTGTGAAAATTTCAGCTGCCTACCTATCATGGTTCATGAGATACAGCCCGGTGACAGACAGACAGACAGACAAACAGACAGGGTCTCGTTTTTCCCTTTGGGTACGGAACCCTATAAACGTTGTTGTTTCATAGAAAAATATCGTTCACCCTCGACAAAATGGATGGAACAGCAGATTTTGTTTTTGGTTTTGACAAAAGTCGCAGAACAAAAGTTGTTAGTTTTGATGTAGGTACAGAATAAGCCCCTAAAAGGATGCTAATTGATTAGAAATAACCCTGTATATCACTAAAAAGTTGTTTTTAGTTATATATAAATTAAATAGTCCATCGATTTTAATTGTGCTGTTAGAGTTTGTTTAGTTGGCAAAAAAAACGTTTTTAATATTTTTATTATCATTTCTTCATGATACAACATTGTACGGACTCTTGATATCCCAGTGCAGCGTAACCCTCAGGAATGCCGTCGGGTATGATCTCGCCGATCTTGTTAACATATTGACGCATCAGATTTTGGGAATTAGCTGGCTTGTCGTTAATTTAACAGGTTTATGGTAACGTTCTCAAACAGCAGCTCTTTGAATTAACAGTAAAATTAGATCAAAACGTGACGTTATATTTTTTTTATGTTTTTAATAATGTCGTTTATATCATGCGAGATACTTTGTAGTCAAATGCAGACTATAAAATCGCAATATAAAATTGTCATTGTAGAACAGAAAGGTAATTAATTTGCTATACAAAATAGTTTTAATAGGATAAGGATTTATACAGGGTTATTTATAATCAATAAACATCTTTTTAGGGGCTTATTCTGTACATCAAAGCTAACTTTTGTTCTTCAACTTTTATTAATTCTTAGAGAAAAGTTGTTGCTGTTATAGAAAAATATGGTTCACCCTCGACAAAATGCATGGAACAGCCGACTTTGTTGTTAGTTTTGATAAAAGTCGCAGAACAAATGTCGTTAGTTTTGATGTACAGAATAACCCCCTACTAATTGATTAGAAATAACCCTGTATATCATAAAAAAGTGTTTTTCAGTTTTATACAAATTAAATAGTCCATCGATTTTAATTGTGCTGTTTAAGTGTGTTTATATTTTTATCACCTTTCGCACCTTTTTTCGCTAAAATGGTTCGTTTATCTATGCCAAAATATCGGACAATTCAAATAAAGAAAAACCATTAGCATAGTTCCTTAACGTCTAACTCAAGATTATACAGGGTTATTTCTAAACAATTAGCAACCTTTTAGGGGCTTATTCTGTACATCAAAACTTAACTTTTCTTCTGCAAATTTTGTCAAAACTCAAAAAAATGTTTTATTGTTTCATAGAAAAATATCGTTCGCCCGCGACAAAATGTAAGGAACAGCAGATTTTATTTTTGAGTTCTGATAAAAGTCTCAAAACAAAAGTTGATAGTTTTGATGTACAGAATAAGCCCCTAAAAGGATGCTAATTGATTAGAAATAACCCTGTATATGTGATAGATATAATAAGTAGATCAATATTAAGTACTCTAGTAAATATTTTTATCATTGAAGATCATCTGCATGTCTAAACGCGATGGAATGAATAAGAGCTTTCAGTTGCTGAAAGTTCGTAATGGAAACAATACTACTATACATTATTACATATGCATTACTAACTTAAGGCCGCTGCATACGTGACGGGTTTTTTTACAGACGGGACGGAACGGGAAATTTTAGAAATATCGTTTCATACAAAATGTATATGGAAGCGCATATGTCACGGAGACACGGACGGGAGGGGAACGTGGCACTGACGGGGCTGGAAAAATATCGTCGCCAACGATGTTTAGCACTTCCCGCCCCGCGCGTGCCCCGTCCCGTCCGTATTTCCGCTACGTATGCACAGTTACTTCGTTTGTTCCACAGAGAAAAGTAGTGTTGGACGTTTGTAACTACTTCGTCATCTAGAGCAATAGCAATTAAAGCCAATTTTTGAAATGAAAAATCCATCTTTCCTTCTTCACAACAGTTAGATCCGAATCACTGTTACGATACGTATGCATTAAAAACACGTTCCCGTCTCGAACGAGGCAGTCACGTCCCGTTCCCGTTCACACCCCGTCCGAGGTATTATCTCCTTACGTATGCAGCGGCCTTTAACTACACTATGCATTACTATGGATTCGTACAAATAAATATACTTAGTTCCGATACTTAGTTCCTATCCAGGATTCAAACTGATGCTATCTCACTCAATTAATCAAAAGCTTAAAATAGCATTCATGATTGCATAGTAGGCATTTGGAATGGGCGTAGGAGAAATCAAACAGTGTACTAAGTCAATTTAGCAGTTGTGTAGATAACTATTGATTGGCAACATCTATAGGCACAGAACAAATATTTAATCAGCATTTGAAGTATAACTAAACACAAATTACTCGTATAACTTTACCTAAACTTATTACGGCTGATCAATGTGAAAGATATTTTATTTTATTTATTTACAGGCCAACAGCACAAAAATAAAATTAAACTTAATTATACAGATGAATATAAATAGCCAATAACAGGCCTAATCTTAAAATTAATTAAGAAAAGAAAAAACAAGTCGAGTATACCACATACAATACTACATACGTCTTAGTGTTTAAGTACAAATATCTATGAATATACAATAAAACCACAATACATATTATAAATAACATTAAACAACTAACTATTAGAATAAACGTCTAAACTAAACACTAAACAACTAACTATTAGAATAAAATCAGAAAAATCGTCCAACTATTAGAATAAATATTTATATAAACAGAGAGAGAAGAATGCATAAGGAAAAAAACATAAATAAATGAAAATATATGTACCTACTAGATATACAAGCTACTGAAAAGATTAACAAACATCATAAAGTAGCTGCATGATCAATAAGACTCAAAGGTGCAAGCAGGCATATCATGCGCGTGTGTGCGTGCCGCAGGTATGATTCTCTGATGGATGCATTCAAGCAGTAATACGCAATTTAGTCATAGTATTATTTTTTATAATTAATTAAAATATAATCTTGATGATTATAAATTTAGATTACGGAAAGTAAGGTGATTTAAAGTTGTACTATAATTATGTTTTTAAGTTTTTATGTTTTGTTTTGTTTTAAATTATATTAAAGTTTCAGTTGTGAGTAAAGTTTTGAAATAGAAATACTACTCCCATTTTGCATATATACTCACATTTTGGCAGGGTTAGTACTTTTTAACAATTTCATATTATTGTTTACGGGTGGTCTTTTAAATATTATTTTGTACTAATACGTTTCACCATGTCAGCAGCTTATTTAGACCAAAACACAATAGCATTTCAATAATTTATTCATAAGCTATTAAAACGTGAAATAATTACAAACAAAAAATAGATTTTATGTAAGTACTGTACTGTACTATACCAGCCTTTTAGTCCACTGCGGGACTTAGGCCTACCCACGAAGGGTGATTGGGCCATATCCACCACGCTGGCCCAGTGCGGGTTGGTGGATTCACACACGCCATCGAATTTCTTCTATGGACGTACGCAGGTTGCCTCACAATGTTTTCCTTCACCGAAAAGCCAGTGGTGTGAAATTCCGTACATAAGTGCCAAAGAAACTCATCGGTACGGGACCGGCATTGAACCCACGACCTCAAGAATGACAGGCCAGCGTTACAACCATAGACCACCACGGCTTTCACTAGACCACGACGGCTTTATGTAAGTAGTGCTTCTAAATAAAGTTCAATTGCTAAGATGTTGTGTCATTTGTGCCAAAAGCCACATGGCCTCTAAAACTGCATTTCTCATTGAAAATGATCAAAAAAAATCGTCTCCGGTAAATTAACCCTCTAGCTTAAAGACATCGCTTTGCGTCAGTACAGTAGAACTAAAAAACCTTTTTCTGTCTTTCAAAGGTGTCATTTGTCCCATAACATTAGGTAATGTTTAGTAACAGTAGACTAACTTAATTATATGAACTGTTACAACACCCGGAAGTGTGTGGGACGAGGATTCAGTCGAACAAAAAGACGGAATGTCGTTTTTGTCCTACCTGTACTTTCGGCCTGCACACGATGACTGCGTACACCTCGAATTAAAGCAAAAAGGACTCTATTCCGTGGTCGTTTTGGATAATTTTAAGTTTACTTTGGATTTAAGGTGAAGGGTTATAAATGCAAGAAGATAAGAGGACTTATAAAACAAAATATGCTTTCGTGGCTTAAAAAATGACTTCCCACTTCGACAAATAAACGACATCAACGTGCGCTTTGTTCGGTAAAGTGATAATTTAAGTAGCATCTTTGACACTTTTGATTTATTATGTTTTGAATATGTTATGTTATAATAACTGCGTTTTAATTATGTTGTAATTAATTAATGTGTAAGGTATAAAAATAGTAGACACTCGATACCTAGGCACTATTTTTGTGGTTTTTGGTAGGTTGAAATTCGTGTTTTTTCCGATAATACGATAACGGAATATATTTCTTGGGTACAATGTGAATGTGCATGCAGGTATGTAAAATTAAATAGATATTGTTGCGTTGGATTTCGATAACAATTAAAGTATCATGTAGGCGGAATATTACGACGATGACACGGTACTATGCATTGACAGTTTTGTACGCAATTGTACTGCGCAAACCATGTTTAGTGCTTCCTTTAATGCCAAAAAATCATATTTCAATTTATCGTAATATTATGTGCCCTCACTTACAAATATTTACGGGGAGAAAACAACATAAAAGATTTCAAACATCGATACCACGAATATTTCAAAAAATAAAGAACATAGACCCTAAATTAAAAAAAAATCCCGTAACTCTCACAATTTTCTCATCACATTCAAACTATTTATGCCACCTTTCGATCTAATAATTATTTTTTGCAAAAAATGGCATGACCGAATTCAACCGTGTACAGAATTCGCGAATATTTCGCACGGATCGATGTAGCATTTTTCGCATTATTGTTGATTTATCAAAAATGGCTCAGCCGTTTTCAACAAACCAATTTCGAAGTAAATCGGACTACTATGTAAAAGTTATGCGTGGTTACACATAAAAAAAAAACAAATATACGCGTAGAATTGAGTACTTACGAGTACCTCCGTTTCGTCGGTCAAAAACAATTTTAACATCCTAAAAAAATCACTCAACGCAAACAGTAAGCCGAGAAAACAAACTGCAATTTTACTACCCCAAGCTAACTCCTACAAGGCAATGCATTTGAATATGATTCACTTAGCTAGTAAAAGTGCTGAGTTTCAATACGGTAAAACCCCGGGCGGGGTCGGTTTATGGCAGAAACACCCTGCCCGGGTTTACGACAGCATCCTCCAGCCGTCTTGTTTCGAAGTAAAACGGTTAAAAGAATACTTTACATAAACTATTATGTATCTAGTCAACGCTTTGATGGCAGTATTTTGTATTCAAGATAGTGTTTGAAATTTTCTAACCAATTTCTAGGACGACATTTTGATTTTGTCTTTTTTTCCAATATAATTTAATTTTTAATTTTAATAACTTTTACGAGAGTGATATCTTCGAAAGATGCCCGACTGCTTTGGGTTATGTAGAATTGTACCCACTAAAACGACCTCGTTGGCCAGCCTTTGTGCCCTCTTGTGAGCTCCGGGATCTCCAAAGGAACGCACCGGTACTCCCAGAACTTTGTACGACTACGTTGCCACACCCGCTGTCGTCCTCCCCGGGCCCGTTTCAGTACATAGCCAGAGCCCCATCTCTGACCAATCACGAGCCCAGAGGTCCACTTTTAGTAGGCTCTTACTACAGGCAGGGGATACCGATGCCGTATTCTAGTGCCCCGGCATCACGGCAAAAAAAAACACATACCTTCTGAGACGAGTATTACGGTATTATTGCAGTATTATAAAATACAATTCACAAACAGTAATATGTAGTTACAAATTGAAAATAAAGATTTGAAGACGCAATTGGAGTAGGAAAAAGTTACTGGAGTTTTTATTTCCGTAAAAGTTACTCGTAAGCATACAGAGAGAATAAACTCACTTCATGAGAAATTCAAGAGATTTCGTTGAGTGAATTCTTTTGTTGAAGGTAGTTTTTACGAACTTTTGAATACAAAGCTAAACACACGTTTCACTATTTTATTAACCTACTTTCTTAAGTTTACATTATAGTTTTGAAAGATGCTACTGAATTTCTACAAGTTTACACTACTATGATTGCGACTTTTATTTTAAATTAGCTGCACCCCGCGGTATTACACACGTTATAAAAAGATTTTTTCTAAAACAAACGTAACCTAAGTTACTCCTTATTACATCAGCTACCTGTCAATAAAAGTCCCGTCATAATCGGTCCAGCCATTTCAGAGATTAGCCGGAATAAACAGACAAATAGACAAAAATTGTAAAAAAAATATTTGGTGTATGTACCGTATATATATTCATATACATGTAGTAAAAAACGGTTATTTCAATATTATACAAACAGACACTCCAATTATATTTATAAGTACAGGTGTATAGATGCATAGAAGATGTAATATATAATGAAACCTTTTGTAAATAAGCGAGCTTATTGCAATGCTTTCGATTATTCGTTTAATTTAATGTGTCACTCGAAAAAACGCAGTTTATAGGGAAAATACAATGTGCAAAAATATGATAAAATTCAATTGAAAAAATAATCCGTCGTCAATTTATGGTAATTCACAATAAGAACGATTCTTTAACACAAAATACCTTTCATAATTTATTGTACAGCTAATTTTATTATCAGGCATACCAAATATGTGTGTTATACTTTTGACACGTGCTTCACCGCAGCACCACTCGTAAACCACGTTATTGAAGCTATAAACCTTTGTTAAGAATTCCTCTTTGCTAGAACACGTCTTATATATGGCGAATAAACCGAAGTTAGAAACGAAGACCAGAAAGACAACTGAGGCAAAAAAATACCATCAATTTCACGAGGGTTGCGTTTATTTATAAACGAGTAAATAAAATAGATGTTTATAGATGTTTAGATTAAGTTTTGACCGCCAAAGTCACTTATAGTTCACCAACATTTACGGGCGCCTACAAAGTATATATTCATTAAAAAACTGTAATCGATAATATTGTTACGCAGTAAGCAGCGCGCGGTACGACGGCTAGTTGTTTATCTACACCTAATCGCGAGATTTATGGTTTTATGACTCAGGCGGCACCGGCCTTTGTGTCGCGTCTATTGTTTGTTGTTTGTCAGATTTTTTTTGTGGTGTTTTCGTAATAATTAAGAACAATAGGGTTTCTCGAACTTTACACTTGTTTACTTTGTCAGTCACAATGGCACCGAATATTCTACAGATTTCTAGAGAACCCTTATTCCGATATAAATAGGGCGATGGTTTTCGTTCGTGGCAGTTATCGCGTTTATACCGGAGTGAAAACATCTCGTGTTCAAGTGCGGTACCAGTGATTGTGAAGTGACTAGTTGTGTGAATATCAGTGCCAGTGTGAAGTATTGTGCGAACCAGTTGTGTCGTGTGTACTGTGATTTTGTGCAATAAAGTGCAAAGTGAACAATCGGCGTTTTAACTGATTATCCAAGAACCCATCTCGTAACATTTGGTGTCAGAAGTGGGATAATCGAAAATGCCGGTAACTCCGTACGACGACGAGACGCCGCGCACACGGAATCAGCGCCGACAGGAGGAAGCGCGCCGACTAGAGGAGCAAGAGCGCCGCCAGGAGGAGATCGACCAGAGGCGCTTCGGAAATAATCCGCTGTTAATGGAAGGCAGCGAGTCCGAGGCAACCAACGACGACTCCAGAAATCCAGGAGTACCTGCTGCGGCACCTACTGTGGCACCTGCTGTATCACCAGCTGTCCCTGTAGCATTTGATATGGCTGCTTTAATGTCGATGATGCAGTCTATGACGCGGCAGCTAGAAGAACAGGCCCGCAACAACGAAAGGCAGACTCGCCAGCTGGAAGAAAAATTAGACCGTAACAAAGAAGACCAGGCTCGTCTACTGGAAGAACAAGCCCGCAGCAACAGAGAAGAACAGGCGCGCCAAAAAGAAGAGCTGCTTTCAAGCTTGCAAAAGACTTTAGGCAAGGAGATAAAAGATGTCAAGGACACGGTCAAGCAGCTTGATACCAACGTAAAGGAGCACGATACAAAGATGAAGGCGTATGAATCTCGAATCTTCGAAGCGGAAACACAAATCGCCGATGTGAGGAGGACCTTGAACGTTATCAAGTCTGGAGGCGGAACCGTTGCACCTACAATCTTCTCGCCAGCTTCACAGAAGCTTAAAGTGACGCCTTTCGACGGGACATCATCATGGTCAGCCTACAAAATTCAATTTGACGCTGCCGTTCAAACCAATGGATGGAACAAGGACCAAGCCAAGAACGCCCTCATCATGAGCCTTCGCGATGAAGCTCTGAGTATTCTTGATGCTGTGGGCAAGGAAGTGACCTACGATAAATTAATGGAAATGTTGGAGAGTCGCTACGGCGATGAGCACCTAGAGCGTGTGTACAGAGCGCAGTTAAAGAACAGGGTGCAACGTCGCAACGAAAGTCTTCAGCAGTGGGCTGTCGAAGTGGAGAAACTGTTCCGGAAGGCTTATCAGTCAGCACCATTACCCAACGACGAACATTTGGTGGAAGCATTTTCTAACGGCATAGCAGACTTCGAAGTTAGAACTGCAGTGAAACTCGGGCATCATAAAACCCTAAAGGAAGCTTTGGCCCAAGCCTTGGAAGTGGAAGCTGTACGAAATTCAGCGAGAGATGTTCAACACTTAAGGGAAGTTAAAGAAGCGTCACATCGTACGAGGTTTGGTCCAAGATGCTACAACTGTGAAGAGAGAGGCCATTTATGGCAGAATTGCCCAAAGCCATGCCGAACCAGGGACGAACGACTATTGGAAGAACGGAAGGATCGCGAGGCAACGCATTCACTATGGAGGAATAAACGACCTGCTGAAGAAAGCGGAAAATGGCGAGTGTTATCCGGGCCAGAAAAGCCAAAGATTTTGATCTCACAAGCTCACGATGGGAACAGCTTGATCATCAATGGTGCCATCAATGGAACTACTTGCAAGCTGACATTGGATACAGGAGCTTCTCGCACTGTCATCAGTTCCCGACTGGCTAAGCGCTTTCTTCCGAACTTCGAAAGCTGCAAAACCGTTCAACTTCTGACAGCGACCGGTCAGCACATATCCGTCCGAGGAGAGAAGCTGGTGGAGTTAAAGTTGGGTGAGAAAACTTTCCAACACAAAGTCATCGTGGCTGATATAGTTGACGATTGCATTCTGGGTCTTGACTTCATGCGAGAACATCATTGCGAGATAGACGTCAACCAAGGAATCTTGAAGTGTGGAAGAGAAGAAATCTTCATGGAAGGCGCCACATCAGGAAAGGTTTATTGTCTGCAGAGAACAGTTCTTCCACCTAGATCGGAGACCATTGTGGCAGTTAGATTACCGCCGAAGTTGGGACATCAACGACGATGTGTGCTAATAGAACAGTCGGAAGGTGATCAACCATGGTTATTGGCCCGAACTCTGGTGAGGACTACTAATACCGCTGTGGTGCGTGTTCTCAACACAAGTAACGAGGAACAACTCATCAAAGGAGGAACCCCAATTGGTACTTGTGAAGAAGTAGACTGGATGCGCAGATGCCAAGAACAACCAAAGGAGAAATACAACTGTGCTGGGAGTTACACAGTGTCAACGCTATTGGAAGACTCCCGTAAAGACCTGACCGAAAGAGAACTTCTGATGGCAAAGAAGATGCTGCAGCGCTACACCGACATATTTGCTCTCGATGATGCTGTCAACGGGAAGACTGGATTAGTGAAGCACACAATAAATACAAGAAGCGTGTCACCGATTCGACAGCGGCCAAGAAGGATACCAGTGGCTCGAGAAAAAGAAGTTGAGTCAATGATCGAAGACATGGCACGCAATGGTGTGATAGAACCTTCATCCAGTCCGTGGTGTTCGCCAGTGGTTCTAGTGAAAAAGAAGGATGGCAGTATGCGGTTCTGCGTTGATTATCGACGACTCAACGACGTAACGAAGAAAGACAGCTATCCTTTACCGAGGATTGATGACACGTTAGACACACTGACAGGTATGAAGTGGTTCACTACCCTGGACTTGAAGAGCGGATACTGGCAAGTGGAAATAGATCCTAAAGATAAAGAGAAGACCGCATTTTCGACGGGAAAAGGCCTGTGGCAATTCAACGTGATGCCGTTTGGATTATGCAACGCGCCCGCTACGTTCGAAAGACTAATGGAGTTAGTGCTCGCGGAACTGATTGGAGATGCATGCCTAGTCTATTTGGACGACATCATAATTGTGGGAAAAACCTTCGAAGACCACCTGCAAAACCTGGAACGAGTATTGACTAAGATTCGCGCAGCCAATCTCAAGCTGAGTCCGAAGAAATGTTCCTTCTTCAAGAGGCAAGTGAATTTCCTGGGACATGTGATTTCCGAAGCTGGCGTACAGACGGATCCAGGAAAAGTCAGTGCTGTCAAGGATTGGCCTGTGCCAAAAGACAAGACGGAAGTTAGAGCATTCTTGGGTTTATGCTCCTACTATAGGCGATTCGTGAAGAACTTCGCTGACATAGCCAAGCCGTTGCATAGACTGACTGAGGAAAAGCGACCCTTCCTCTGGGACGAAAATTGCGACGCAGCTTTTCAAGAGCTAAAGAAGCGACTTTGTAATACGCCTATTCTTGGCTTCCCGGACACAGAGAACGAGTTCATCGTGGACACTGACGCCAGCAACACCGGCATTGGAGGAGTACTGTCACAAAGGAAAGGAGACCAAGAAGTGGTGATCGCGTATTTCAGCAAATCCCTGTCCAAGCCGGAAAGGAACTACTGTGTGACCAGAAAAGAGCTACTTGCAGTGGTGAAGACATTGCGACATTTTAGCAAGTACCTGCTCGGGCGAAAATTCCATCTGAGGACCGACCACGCTGCTCTTAAGTGGCTACTACAGTTTAAGGATCCCGAAGGCCAAGTGGCAAGATGGATTGAGCAACTACAAGAGTTTGACTTCACCACGGAGCATCGCAGTGGAAAATCTCATGGCAACGCGGACGCACTGTCAAGAAGGCCATGCTCAGAAGACTGCAAGCATTGCTCAAGACATGAGTCGAAAGATTCAGTGCCCGTCAGAATGCTCAAAGCTGACATCGGCGATGAATGGAAAGAAACCCTTCAGGTTGCACAAGAAGAAGACGCCGACATCAAGCCGGTTCTTGAATGGATGGAATCAGATGCCCCTAAGCCAGACTGGAGTGCTATTGCTTCAATGAGTGTTACGACAAAGAGCTATTGGGCGCAATGGGATAGTCTGGTGCTTCAGGAGGGAGTACTTTGCCGAAAATGGGAAAATGCTCGTGGCAATCAGTGCCATCTCCAAATGGTTGTTCCCAGAGCAAAGATACCTGAAGTTTTGAAGCTGTACCACGAAGGGTTTTCGGGAGGACATCTGGGTGTGAAACGGACACTCTTGAAAATTCGAGAAAGGTTTTACTGGATCAACTGCAGAGATGACGTAGAAAACTGGGTACGGAAATGTACGAGCTGTGCATCAGTGAAAGGTCCGCATACCCGCAGCAGAGGAGCATTAAAGCTGTATAATGTTGGAGCACCATGGGAGCGAATCGCACTGGATGTGGCCGGACCATTTCCTGTGAGTGAAAGTGGCAACAAGTACTTCCTTGTCGTCATGGATTACTTCACCAAGTGGCCGGAAGTCTTCGCAATTCCGAACCAAGAGGCATCGACGATAGCAGACAAATTGGTGCATGAAGTATTCTGTCGATTTGGAGTACCATTGGAAATCCACAGTGACCAAGGAAGAAATTTTGAATCTCAGCTGTTTCAAGAGACGTGCCGGTTAATGGGTGCACACAAAACAAGGACAACGTCTTACCACCCGCAATCGGATGGAATGGTGGAGCGATTCAACCAAACTCTGGAGAGGTACCTGGCAAAAGTAGTCGGAAGCAAACAACGGGATTGGGACAAGCATATCCAGCCATTTTTGTTGTCATACCGAAGTGCTGTTCATGAGAGCACAAATGTCACTCCCGCTTTTGCCAATTTTGGACGTGAATTACGGCTACCAGCCGATTTAATAACTGGCATTCCACCGGATTCTCCACAACCCATAACTGAGTACGCCAGTGACCTCCGGAACAAGATGAACGACATCTATGAGCACATTAGAGAGCATGGCCAGCAAGCATCTGAAAGAATGAAGACTCGATACGACAGAAGGGCTAACAATCCTGGGTTCGAGGAAGGCTCGATGGTATGGCTGCACAATCCCATACGCAGCAAAGGGAAGTCTCCAAAGCTACAAGCCAAATGGGATGGACCGTACCGAGTGGTGACCAAGATCAACGACGTGACGTTCCGCATACAGAAAGGACCTCGAGGAGCCCCCAAAATAGTTCACGTGGATCGATTGGCGCGATATCACGGATGCAACGATGCTCGGGACGAGCATGTCTTGGGAGGAGGTGGTGTTACGCAGTAAGCAGCGCGCGGTACGACGGCTAGTTGTTTATCTACACCTAATCGCGAGATTTATGGTTTTATGACTCAGGCGGCACCGGCCTTTGTGTCGCGTCTATTGTTTGTTGTTTGTCAGATTTTTTTTGTGGTGTTTTCGTAATAATTAAGAACAATAGGGTTTCTCGAACTTTACACTTGTTTACTTTGTCAGTCGCAATGGCACCGAATATTCTACAGATTTCTAGAGAACCCTTATTCCGATATAAATAGGGCGATGGTTTTCGTTCGTGGCAGTTATCGCGTTTATACCGGAGTGAAAACATCTCGTGTTCAAGTGCGGTACCAGTGATTGTGAAGTGACTAGTTGTGTGAATATCAGTGCCAGTGTGAAGTATTGTGCGAACCAGTTGTGTCGTGTGTACTGTGATTTTGTGCAATAAAGTGCAAAGTGAACAATCGGCGTTTTAACTGATTATCCAAGAACCCATCTCGTAACATTATGAAATTATTAAATAATCGGCCAAGTGCGACCCGGACTCGCGCACTAAGGGTTCTGTACAGTATGCAAGCCCCCCTTAACATATTTTATTTTAAATTAATTTGTTACTTTTGAAGGGAATAAACAAATTAATATTTTGTGCATATTTCAAGCATCTACCTATCACCGTTGTTAATATCTATCGAAAAACGGCAAAAAACAGGTTTGTTGTATGGGAGCCCCCTCATTTTTTTTTCAATGTTTAGTATTTGTTGCTATAGCGGCAACAGAAATACATCATCTGTGAAAAATTTCAACGTCCTAGCTATCACCGTTCATGAGATACAGCCTCGTGACAGACAGGCGGACAGCGGAGTCTTAGTATAATAGGGTCCCATTTTTACCTTTTGGGTTTGGGTTTTTTACCCTAAAAATAAGGCGGTACGTTGGTCAAAAGGTTAATAACTTTTCTTATAGAGCAATTGTATTTATATTTTTATAGACAAAAAAGAAAATTTAAAAAAAAGTCGTTGCCAAATGAGAAACGGCTATAAAATGATGTGTATCGTTTTGCTTATGATATTCAAGCAAGTAGTAAAACGTGGATTCAATAACGATGAAAAGTTTATCCATAGAATGTAATAAGTACATGAGTTAGAATTTTTTTTTCATGCCCGAATCTTTAAGATTTAGTTTTTAATTTGCCCATCTGTTTTTTCTGTTCTGTGCCAAAATTTAGAAACACGCTGAAAGGAAAATAATGTGTGGGGATTGAGTAATGAACATTGTATTACTGCCATTTTAGGATTGTTTTAACAAGTCATTTAAGCTACGTATTCTTTAATGAATTTTCATTTGTTATTCATATTTTACTAGAAATTAGTGTACCGACACGTTTGGGTGTTCAGGCTATCAAGTTTGCATTGTTGTTAATCACTTTGCCTGAAAAACTTTCTTAGCCATTGCCACAATATGATGCTGATGCTTGAAAAAGTCTAAAGAAATTAGGTAGATGTTTCATTAAATAAGATGATGACCTGTAAAAACTACAATTGTTTGTATATTCTTACATTTAATTTACCTAACAAAGCAGACCACTGACTAACCTTCCATTTAACTCCTGCTTATATTTAATTTACCTTTTAATCAGATCTGACTAAGTAAAATAATCGGCTCATAAAAGTTTTGAAATTGTATCTAATCAACTTCCTAATTTATCCCTTACTATGTTCAATACATCAACTAGCAATGTAATAGTCAACTGAAGTATTCAGTTCTATCGTAAGAAAAGAATGTGCCAGAACATCTCTAGATAGTTGCGCTAGCCTTATAACTCAACTCGTTCTAGCCTAATGTAACTTATGTGAGAACTTTCGAAATACTCACTTTGCTACCTGAAAGGGGTTTCATAAAACTGAATTATAGTCATAACCTTAACTCGGTCTTGAGGATCGTCGTAAAGTAGCATCTTGGGCGTTCACAGGACACATGAACTCAAATGTTGTTAAATTTTATGGAAACTGTCGGATACAATGGAAAATATGTAAATTACGTATCGTATTACGTATAGGAGTTGGTTTTAAATTTTGCCCTATCAATAATGTAGGGTTTTGTCAAAGATGTCTCGAATAGATTCCGCAGTGACCAACGCAAGCTACGCTGCGTCGTCGGCTTACTTAGATAAGAAAAAGGGTGCAAAATCTCAATTAGCCAATTTATTGGTTGGCCGTATAGTAACGGTGAACTAATCAAAATGGTGACTTCGCAGTGAATCTTCAGTTTTATCTCGACGCGATCTTTCATAAGTTATGAGTAAATAAGTAAGTAGGTACCTACTTATGTGCGTATTTTACGTTGGAACAAGAGAACATTGAAATTTTTTTATTGGAATCCTAACCAATGAAAATGTTACCTTACAGCGTTGTCTGCAGGGGATAATCCATGATAATGTCAAGATATTGAGTATTTTATTCCCCGCTAAGATTGTAGCACTTGCAGCTGTAGTGTCTCGTCTATCGTTAAATTGAAATTCATGACGTGTTGTTAACATTCACAATATTCTATTCAGCTGAAGCGAACAGCGCCCTCTAGGGTACGTTGTATATTCTATAATGTAAATTTTACAGTAGCATAGAATTTCAAGGAATACAATCCATTTGTATGTTGCGTAGACGAATTAAATCGAATGCTGACTACAAAAATAATCTACTTCACATGTCACGCCCTTCGAGTACAATGACATGACCCTTTCGTCCGAAAACAATGTGTCAGCAAAAAGAGAATCATTCTCTTGTCACGTTTCTATAAGAAGATTATTTTTGTCGCCCTGATCTACCTCAACGCTCACAAAAAACAATAAGCCAGCGCCAGACGGCCCTTGACTTTTAATATCTCTATATTATTCTCTATATATCATTTTTTTATTTCATTCGGTGACCAAACAATAGGCAGATAACCTTAAATTTTGGTGGGTAGGCGTTTATTTACGACTGTGGTGTATGAGCCTACGTCATGTTTCCTATCAAGTTAATAGTTTCAAGAGAGATATAAGTAGTGGTTAGCTGTCAAATCTATAATCGCAAAGTTTTATGGCATCGTAAATTATAATCTCGTTTGTATGATGAAATAGGCATAGCCGTGGATTTGTTTTTTCAATTAAACGGAGGAAACAGAACAGAAAAGGTTACTTTGTAAAAAAAATTGCAGCTGATAAAAATAAAGGCGTGTTTTGCTTGTTACGAACTGTAGGTACAAAATTATAGTGAACCAAAACAAAAATGCCAGCGATAAATCAAAGGATAAAGCTTTAAAGTTTTTGCGGCCTGTCATATAAGGATAGATTATCCACTTATCTGCGGATCTCATTAGCACTTGCTTTTTCACACAAAGACCGTATATTCTGGTGCGAAGCTGGCGCGGCCGGCGCCAGGGGCCGTTTGCGGCGCCGCCGAGAATTCTCTCTCGGCCCACGCGCCAGCTTATCGGCCCTGTTCTCACATAGAAATTTACACGTGCTTGCGAGTAGCGGCCCGTAATAACGCAGTCGTCGCATTTTATCTGCCAGCGTGGCAGCTGCGGCCCGTCCAGATATGCACCGACTACACCCGGGGGACGTGGGCGAGCCACAACTGCCGCGTTTTACAACCTTTTTATTCCATTGTCACTGCGATGCGCCGCGTCCGAGGGAAAAATAAATTTTAATCTTTATCTGAATGTCAAATCGTTCCGTTTCGATCGAATCAGTTCCCAAATAGTTTTAATAAATCTCCTTTTACGGCAACGGCCGATGCGAGACTACAAGGATACTCGCCGTGTTATCGTGTTTTTCTGTTATGACTGCTCGCTTCCCGACAACAATAGATTTAATTGAAAGAGTGTCAATAAATTTGTTGGGATAGTCGAGCGGTTTCGTATCATCGTTGGTGGTCCGATAAACGTGACGGTCCCGGGACGCCGCGACACGTCCCTAAGGATCCGGTCGTTCCCGGACGAACGTTTGTTTTTATCGACCGACCTTGTCCTCATTTTAATATATCTCCCGAAGATTTTATCTCTTATCGAATGGGTGATCTGAAAACCCGAATGAATATTAAGCGGGCAGTTAATCTTGGAGCTTTTCGATTTGATAAATTAGCTGCAATCAAACAATTGCCCAGAGACAATTTAACACGTCCGCTCCGAAATCTCTACTTCTCAATTATCGCCGTACGTGTTGCCGACAGAACTTCAATTACGGACAATTTAACACGTCGAGCCCTTAAAAACATAGCCGAAGGATATGTCTAATTTGGGAGGATAACATGGAGTTACGTTTCCATGACTTTTGGATGCACAATGGTACAATTTTCGAATTGACTTTCTCACGGTGCGGGTACGCCCACGTCTTCCACGAAGGCATTCAGACCAAGGAGTGGAACTTTGTGTTCATAATTTAGCTATAACGTGGATAAACGAATGGGCACGCTTTTTGATGTGTCGTCGTTTATCAACGAAATATTGCTTTGGAGACCTACGCGGCATAATGCAACAATGGTCGGTAGAGGCACCGAATATTTCGTGATAGGTTTCGTTGAGATGATAATTTTGAATGACCCGGGCCGATTTTGTGAATATTTTTTCTTTGCTTGGCTGAAAACGTTGGACGTAGGAGGGTTACTAGTGTTACAATTTTTACAATGATTTAAATATTATTCTGCCGTTGTGGGAAAATGGTATCGCCATGTTTGAATGAAATTAGATGAAACGATCTTTTCTTACGGGTGGGGTTTTACAAAACTGTATACAATATTTCCGAAATGTTTTTAAGTATGAACCGTCTTAAATAATCTACATGCGAAACCACAGCAAGTCGCTTACAGAAATACAAAAACTAAAAATATTTAAAACAAGTGCCAGTTCTTATTTCAACGTAGGTACTCTATCCCTCTATTTCAAAAATGGCGTATCTCTATACGTTAAAAGTGTGGTTGGAAGAAGACACAATAAAAGCTAAAAAACCTAAAAAAAAACAAAAGTAACCAGTAACAGCCAACGTACGAGTATAAGTGTAAGTGCCGCCTCGTCCACCCTTCGTAAATCATTTACGGTTTTACAACTGCAGTCCACCTTTGGGCAGCAATTCACACTCGATTATCTTGTTTGAGATAACGCCGCCTAGTAGACGCAACTCAGATCCCGGAGATTTGGTTTCATTAGGAAACTATTTGAATGGTTTGCAGTAATGTACCTACAGTTTTTTTTACTTTTAGTGATAAAGTGTAGATGGTATATCGGTCGCACATGATAACGTGATCTGTAACTTTTAAAAACACGGTTACATACGCAGCCGAAAGGCTTTTTAGGGTGCCGTACCCAAAGAGTAAAAACGGGACCCTATTTCTAAGACTCCTCTGTCCATCTGTCCGTCTGTCTGTCACCAAGCTGTATCTCAAGAACCGTTATAGCTAGAAAGCTAAAATTCACACATGATGTATTCCTGTTGCCGCTATAACAACAACAACAAAACAGAATAAAATTAATATTTAAGCAGGGCTCCCATACAACAAACCTGATTTTTTAGCCTTTTTTCGCTCGATATTCATAATAGTAACAGGTAGATGCTTGAAGTTTTTCACAAAACATTGAGTAGTATATTCACTTCAATAATAAATAATAAAATAAAATAAATATTTAAGGGGGACCATACAGTACGGAACCCTCCGTGCTCAAGTCCGACTCGTACTTAGCCGATTATAATTATTAGCAAAATTAACTTTTCGATCAGACATTGTTGTTGAAGTAGATAGTTTCAAAGTGTTTTATCAGTATTTAAACATGATAGTAATTAAGTTGCCTTTGGAAGGTAAATCATACTTAAATCAGATTTATCACTGCTATCACAAATCTCTTTATGTGACAGTTCTAATAGAAAAATTAATCCCTTTCAAAAAATATTGATAGCTATGATCATGGTTAATTTTAGACCAAAGTTTTAGAAGCTACATTTCAGCTGACTATGTTAAGATCTCAGCTCATAATTGTGCACTTTTTCTTGCCTATTTGTCTTTTATTGTGTCAGATGTTTTCCTGATCTCGAAGTCGATATGCTATGTTTCACTGCTGATCGTTCAAACACACCCTTTAGGTTGTTTAACACCGCGGCTAGTAGGTGCAACTTAGATCCTCGATATTCGGTTTTATTACTTCGAGAATTGAATGAAGGCAGAACCAGCTGCTAGTTTTGTTTGTTTCATTGATTTGAAGTTTCGAGATTGCCTTTGATCCTTTAGATTAGTTTAGACTGTGTTGACTTTTCATTTTTTTTACTCTTTACTTTAGTTTGAGAAAAAAAAGAAGTTAAGAACTGTAACTATTTTTATGGTTAAGTAATAGGGTTTTAATGAACGTTTTAAACGTTTTACGTTTGTACAGTAAAATCAAAAAAATGTGTTTTGTTAACAAAGGGCACAGACCCTGGAGTCTGTGGTTACTAAATTTTTGAATAAAAAAATGGACGTTTTATGCTATACAAGTCCTTTTTTTGCTACGTTTCAAGGCAGTTTTGAGTTTTGACTTCTATAAAAATAAAATAGGGAAATGGCATTAATATGTATACTGAAATAAAGTAACGTTTTTGAGTTATTTGTTTAGTGTGTGTGTGTAGTTTTTAATTTAAGTTTTTAACATAGTTCGTAAAGGCACCCTCTCTATTTGTATATAGGTACTTATAGTTTTAGATTGTAGATGTCAAAATTTCATACCTAATGTAATGACTGCCTCGAAGGCTTAGTGGTTAGTGACCCTGACTTCTGTGTCAAAGAGGCGTGGGTTCGATTCCCACCCAGGGCAAACATTTGTGTGATGAACATAGGCGTTTGCTCTGTGTCTGGGTGTTATTTAGGTACTATCTACTCGTATATAAGAATGTATTTAAAATATGTATATGTAGTATATCAGTCTCTGGCAGCCATATCACAAGCTATGCTTAGTTTGGGGTCAGAGACCGTGTGTAAGAAGTCCCATAATATATATTTATTTATTATTATTTTATTATAGCTAAATTTCTATTAACATGCAAGTATTTTACCACTTTGGTACAAACTACACTTTAAATTCGTTATTTTAAAAATCACGCTCATTTCCAAATCATCGGATGGAAATAGGGTAACTTCTTTGATCAGTTTTTGTTACAATCGTCATAGCATAATGTCATAAGCAATGAAGCTTATAAATATGTGTTTACCTTTGATTACAGCTTTTACACGGCGCACGCCTTCAAGATTCATTGGCACCGGATCCACCAGCAACTTCATCGGATATTCAAAATCACCACTGAAAAGCAACGCCGCCCATCCCTGAGGCAACCCCACACACTTCTTCCTACTCTTTCCTTCCACCAAAACATAAGCCCGGTTCGAAGAATTCAACGTTCTAGTCTCAAAATTCAGTACATCACTCAAATCACCAAGATCTCCTTTCAGCACTCTCCTCACAAACACTTTGAAAATCTTCTTGCTTTTCCCGCGTTTCCTCACCTCGCTGGATATTTTCCCCGTGAAAATATACTTTGACGCGAACACAATCCGCTTCAGCGTGTCATTGTTCCTAAATATGGAATTGCCTCCGTAACATCTCGGTGGTGAAATGTCGTTTATTTTTATTACTGTGTTCCGCTTTCTGACTTTTCCCTTTATGACGAAGTCGGCGTCCGTCGTGAAAATTAACACGAGTAGAATGAGCCAAATTGGTTTTATCATTTTGAATTTTTGTTCCTTTTCTTTCGATCGCGTTTTTGTTTATGCATTTTAGTTCTACGGTTTTTATGGATCGGAAAAGTGTCACCGGTATCGTAATTTTAATCCAATGCAAGTATATGCGCGCGCGTCGCCCGCCGTGCCAACCTCGACTGGAGGCTCTATAGGCCGCGCTGCAACTTGCAACCTGTTGTATGTTAATCCTTAAGCTCACTACTACAGCTTTTGTAAACATACTACAAACACGTCTACGATATTTACAAACGTCTTAAGCCCTATGCTTATAACCATTTGTCTCGGCGTTAAGAGAGCAAATAAATTTATTGTTTAAAGGAATTTTGCCTATGAATAGTTATTAATGACTAATGTTATTCAAATTTTTAAAAGGTAAACAGTGTTTAATAAAAACAAATCATTTTATTTAAATTAAATAAATGGTAATGGGAAGTCACTGAACTCTCACAGCACAGGCGTTGGCCTAGTGTGAGGGTTTCAATTACTGTAAATGTATTATTACTCAACCTAAGTATTAAAACATTATGTACTAACGATAATCTAATGCATTTACTAACACTTCCCTGTATATTTTAGCTCAAATAAAGTATTTTCATTTTATTTTTTTATTTTGCAATTAAGTTTCTGCGACTAATTCTAGTATATAAAACCGAAACATCTCAGTAACTCAAACCACTCTACTAACAAAGTAGTAATTGCACTATCCTCTGATTTGAAGTGCAAAATTTTCAACAAAATTACGAATGCTTAAAAAATATAACTTTGCATCTTTTATTTCAAGGACATGAATTGCGTTTATCTGCATCGTGCTGATCAAGAAGCTTGCTGCAGTTTTATTTACAAGGAATAATAACGCAGTTGCATAAAGAAATATAACGTATTTATCTTTAATACTTCAATACTTTCGTCTTACAAAAATAGTGAAATTATCTGCATTCACTGTAATTATAAGTATGTACTACAAAAAGTGTATTTCTCGAATCTCTCGAGAATTTCAATACAAGTTGGTACTTAAGTGAAAACACGACGTTGGTACAAGTTCTGAGACAAGTAGGCGATTGGTATGTTACTACAAGAACGTACAGTCAGCTGCATTCGTTGTTTTATTATGGTATAACTATTACAAAAATGCAAATGACTGTTTACTTCAGTTGAATCGTTTTTATACATTCTAGAAAAAGTACTAAATAATGACAAGATGGCATTTTTAATACATCAGTCAAACGTCACCCACGTAGGTATGTATGCAAAAAGGCTATGAATATTGTTAGACGGAAAATGTATAAAGTCATCAAATTACATCAAAATACAGCCAAATATAAATTAATCTACACAGAATTCAATGTTTTCATTAAAAAAACTTTTCATACTTTTACAAAGTGCTGACAATACAAAAAAGAAAAAAAAACAGGACGCCACTTGCCTTCCTACTATTCTTACTTCATACAAAATTATTAATCGTGTGTTTGTTGGTTTGTTCTTGTTTTACGCTGTAATGGTGCAACGGATTTATTTGATTTTGGAATGAATATAGTTTGAAAAACGGAACGCGACATACGCTACTTTTTATCCGCAAAAAATCCTGGTTACCGTAGTATATGTAAAAAAATTATTTATTAGCTTACTAACTTATCTATATCCATGGTCTAATACAGATCGGCAAAACGTTTTATTTTGCAATGGATGATAGGTATTCATCATTCATAAAAGGAAAAAAGGGAAAACACCTGATGACATAATCAACGCAATGCATAGAAAATGATTATGTATAAACAAGAAAAAATTCCTTTGGGTCATAAAAATTAAAATATGACGCGGACGAGTAAAGGTTATTCTGGTTATAAATTCCATAATATCAAACTTCAGCCGGCCCAGTCTGTTTCCAAAATACAGTCATTATCTATGGAGCTGACTGTCAATCTACTCTCATGCTAATGAGATAGAAGCTAGATAGAGTTGTCTGTAAATATCTCGCGTATAGGAATTCCAATTATATAATCGGGATACCGCGGGTAAAATTAGCAACTATTTTAAATAGGGTTTTATAAAACAATCAGCATTAGTTTTATTTCTGCTCTTAAATAGTCGTATTCAAAAAGGCTACGGCTGTAGTCCCCAGACCATAAAATAAATAAAAACACTTATTTGACTGTAATTTTTGATACACAATTTTCTGTTTTATTTCTTGTTTTATCACCAATCTTTACTAAATTAAACAGTATTGTATTTTCATGTTTTGTTTTAAAAAATATTTAATAGATTTTCATAAATCGGCATATAAATGGACTATGTTTGTTCTTGTTTCACGAACCCGCTGTTTTTTGGTAATTAATCCGGATCAGCAAAAACATTTTTTCAACAATCATAAAAACCTAACTCATCATCAGTTTGATCATTATCCAACCAGTTCCATCACTGCTACTATGGATTCAAACAGAAGGCCACTGTGAAGCTGTGAATCTTAACAGCTGACCATTTAACTAGTACCCATTATAAAATCTGGTACTACGGGTAAAATTAGCAAGTATTTTAAATATGCATGAGTATCTCAGGTAAGACCTTCAGTGGGGCGCTAAGTGGTTAAGAACCCGGGATGTTAACACAATCGTAAAGAAGCATTTGGATTGTTACCTAAATAGATATGTGAAAAACATTTATTATCTAAACTGTTCTAAAATGTATAAACAGAAACGTTAATTTTCTGGCTTTTTCTTTGGAATTGTTTTAAAAGAAGTAGATAGGTTTAAGTAAGTCAAATATTGAAAAAACAACAACTTTAAAACCTTATAATTTGATATTGAGTGATGACTGTCTGGTTTAACACAGTTCTCACAGATTCCGCGCTTCCAACTGTAGAAGTTGATAGTAAAATGATAAACACTAATTTGGCGGGTTCGTAGTTGGTACAGCGTTCTAGCTTAATTTGGACAAAGCTTCTGGGCCGAAATCCCAGAGAGATGCAGGTTCAATCCTGCGAGCGCGTCAATTATTGAAATGTTTAAAACAAAAAGGACATAACTTTAAAACCCTTTACAACATAATACTCGACCACCCTGCGACTTGAATTTTTTTTATCAATAATTTGGCGAAAAAAAAAAAACATTGTCCCTAAATCCAAAACAGAATTTGTAAACCGTCTCTACGTACCTACCATTCCATCGTAATTAGAGACTAATAAAAAAGTAGTATATTACTCCGAATCAAACTTCTGTGGCTGTGATGTTAGCTACTTACAAGTTCAAGAAACTCCAATCCTAAGCTGTTATAGCCGCGTCATACAAGTTGTCAGAAATTAAGTTAGCTACAAGCTGCGCAATATCCTATCCTGACTAAAGCTCACACAAAGCCGCGCGTTGATTGAATATGGCGCAGCTTGTAGCTAACTTCATTTCCGCCAACTTGTGTGACGCAGCCTATAAGAGTGTTTCAGTCAAGACAAGGTTTTACGCAGCTTGGATCTAATATCACAGCCATCAAGATTAAAAAAAACAAGACTGATTCGACCTGTTCTTAGGAAGAAGTTAGTATCTTTGTTTTAAAGAAACGTTACCGTAATCAATTGAATCGATGCTAAAATATTTACATACACAGAGGCTCGAATATTTTATTCATCCCAATACAATATAACGAACTTGAATGTTGTCTCTGTCAGTTATAAAGAAGATTCTTTATTGCCACTAAATTACAAAAAGACTTGTAAGAGTTAACAATTAACAATTCATATTCATTCTCAAAATGAAAGACTGCAATTATCAATTTCTGCGTGGAGGGCTGGACGCCCACCGCCCACACATATGACCTCAGCCTAAAGGAAATTCCTACACTTCCGATTCACATAAATACAAATCTATTGAGAAGATAATAAATATTGAGATTTCTGAGTAATGACACAAAGTACATGTAAAGATTTATGATCATTAATTAACTTCCTTTGACACTTGTGTCACCGTTTTGAATGAGGTCCAGAGCCCTTAGTCCAGGTTTTGCGTAGTTTACTTAAACCTTCGCGTTTGCGTGTGGCTCCATACATTTTAGTTCGTTCTTCCTTGTTTCCGCCAGGGGCGCTGTACAAACATATATAGAGCCGTACCGAAACAGCTGTAGTTTCAATTTACGTGTAAACCTGGACTAACCCCTCAGGTATATCCCAAAACAGTAAAGTTATTGTTATAATTTATTTATAACAATGATATTCTTAGATTTAATTGCCTTTAAGAAAAACTAACAAAATTCTAATAGGTTAGAACTGTTGCATCATTATAACCATCTGCTTAACATCAGGCAGTATGTAGTCAAACGCAAACCTATTCGGAATAAAAAAAGAAAAAAATATCTCAACCGTTTTCCACGCGTGACCAAAATGCTGGTGTTTATTTGGCTCAACGTTTAAGCATCGCCATTCAGCGTGGAAATGCTGCCTGCATGCTGGGCTGGGCTGGGCTAGGCTGGGTAATATTTACATGAGATTTTAAAAACATGCTCTTAGTTATACATACGGCCCTATGACAGTTTGGCAAATTTTTACATGTATTACAACGGTTTATTGTTATGTTTTTCTGTATTATAATCATTAAAAAAATAACAATTCCATATAACTGAGCCACAATCAAATACAATAACCAAAAAAGCTCTCCATCTCATTTAGTTAGGTAAAACGTAAAAGTCGTCATAGCAATAAAACCACCACCAGCATAAAATACATATAAAAGTAGCATTACCCACATATTTCTTCTTTGTCTCGGCCAATATCATCAGAAACAATATTATGCGTTATTGAACGCGTCCATGAAGACACGACAAGGTTCAGTGCATCTCAAGCACGTGGGTATGCGTGGGCGAACTAGTACTACAGCCGTACTACAACTAACTTTAACTTAACTATAGTTCTTATCACAAACGAGTAAAGTTTAAATTGAAATGGTCACAAGGAGAATGTTGCTAGAGAATCTAGAGATACTATATCGATGTATTTGCAATTTGCGTACGCTCGATCCTTGCTTTACACCTTTCTATTTGTGATATAAAACGTGCTAGCACACGGTCTTGTTTGTGCTGCAACTTATACATTTTATGTGCGATTTTGTGCCTACTCTAAGTACCACAGCACTTTTAGTACCATTTAATTAATAATTTTTAAATAGTTATCTTGTGACTGCGTGTGACAATGTACTTAGTTGACGGATTTTGATTTATTTTTTACCATATTCTACATAAGAATTAATTGATCCAAAGTGTTAAAATAACACGTTGGTCAAGAATAGACACTAACTAATAATAATAATGTTGATTTATTAAAATGGCTCAGCCGATTTCCATAAAACTTAAAAAGGACTACATCGAAGTATACTATTTTGAAGTAAAAAATATTTTTTAGATCTGTTCAGAACTAATGAAAATATTAATGAACATACACAAAAAATACATACATAATAATATGGACGAACATAGTACCTCCTCCTCTTTGGAACTCGGTAAAAAAACAGAGTATCTACCGAGTTTTGCACAACTACTTAATTGAATGAAAATAAACATTAAGTTCATACTCGCAAATTTTATTAGGATTTTGATACTAAATGATCATGCTAAATATTGTTAATTATTTATTGTCACGCTATTAATCGGTTAATTAATAGCGTGACAATTAAAAATCGCAGACAACGAAAAAAGCATAAATATATATTACAGAACCTGGTTACCAAGTTTCATCGAGATTCGTTGAACAATGAGACATGTAGAGAAAACATGACCGATGAAAGCAAAATAGGCGAGATAAAACCAAGACTTTTTTTACATCGTTCACTCAGTCAATTAAATTACCTGATTTTTTATCCATTTAACCTTACTTTGTAAGAACAAAAACATTCCACACAATAATAAATCATTCTACGTTATTTTAGCTTAAGTGATTAAATAGGTACGGTTCAACCGTGTTCGAAGCTTTATTTGTATGGGCCTAAAATATTAGGCCTGCTACAATAGCCCGCATTGTCACACTCAAATGGTGCTTGAATAAATCCGCTGTGAAAATATTGATATCGCGATTGAAATTGCCATTTAAATCTATTTGTAACCAATAAAATCACTAACACCGTTGTTTATGCCTTCAGCGTTGTTGCAAAAATTCAACACGTAACCAAAGCGCTGATGTTTATTTATTTCGACGCAATAACTATTGATATTATTTGAACTGGTTTTGTTGAAAAAATAATTTGTTACTTAAAGATAAGTACTAGTTTTGGTTAAGATATGATTAGATACTTATACTCCCTGTAGTCTTTTTATGAGTAGATAATCCTATCAATCTATATCAATGTACAGAAGGATAATAATGGTCTGTCGAAAGTCAATTAACAACTGTATAGAATAGTTGACTCTTTTTGACGTTACAACGTCTTATAAATCGATAAGCGCCAGCTGCACGTTCTAAAATGTGTCTCGTTCCGCCTGAGCTGAGCGAGCAAGCGAGAGTGCGGAACAAGCGATGTTGTTCACAATAATGAGCACAATGACAACATCTCAAGATAGTTGTGTTCTTTTAAAGAAACATTTTATATAGCTTAATTATATCGACTTTTAGCATGCTCTAGATCTTCTTCACAAGAGACGTGAAATCAAGTTGATCATTGATTATCTGACCGAAGAAACTTATATTTTTAACCGACACATGTCGATGCCCCTATAGTTATTTTGTTTGTTGCGCTTTACACAGAAGCGCTACATAGTTAACGGCGTCAACGCTGTTGGCAGCAGTTAAAAAAGCCAAAAGTTACAAAAAAAAACAGATCATAAATAGAACCAAATACCCAATTGTCACGGCACCTAGCTTTCAAATAAGCCTAACATTTATTCCCAATTTCACAATGCTAGTAAAAATTACGCTATAAACCAAAATTCCTGTAATCCGAACCATAAACGGGCCAAGCTTGATTTACGAGAAATATCCGACACAATATTGTTAACTCCGTCATAAATCGTACTTTCGCCAAAGCTTCGTGTTAGTAAATTCGCATACTTCACACGCATGGGTAGTTGATGAGTTTTTTTTTCCGTTTATTTTAGTAGATTTTGTTACACGGAAAATTTTTAATAATATAAAACCCACAATGGGCTTTATGTTAAAAAATAGAATTGACAAATATACCATGTTTTAACCATTTGAAATAATAAAAGTTTTTATGTTTTAGGTTAAAAAAAACATATAATATTAACATGGCAAACGAAGAATTACAATTTGGCTGCATCGAAATGCTGGTTTATTTTGCTAAGTCAAATTAGTTGTTTAGTTTCAAAGCAAAATAGTAACTTCAAAAGCAAAACTTCGTCCAAATAAGAGTCGTAACATAAAGTTGTCTTATTAACATGCGGACTACATGGAATTTACACAAAACTCAGATACACTTTGTAATTTTATACCGAAGCAAAATGTACAAGTTTATAGCAGTTATTCCGAGAAGAGTACAGGCGTTGCATCAATTACTTAATTAAAATGTGTAATTTTGTTACAATTAAAAAAGATATTCTCACTACACGTTGCTCTTAAAAAGCTCAAATATACTTTTATTGTTTGAAATTGGTATGCGATTTTACAGACCATCGGTGTATTATACAGAACATATTACTTGATTGAATCAGACTTTACTTTGCAGTAGTTCATCTTCAGATATTAATTGTCTTGTTTTTTTTCGGTACTTATTTGGGCTTTGTTTACAGAGTAGATATACATGTTATACACATTATTTCATTAGAAACATCTAGTCATATTTACTATTTTTAGTTTTTTATCAAGGGTTTTCTTTATATTACTGAAGTGTTGTTGAAATTATTTTTGCTCATTCTGTATTAAGTTTTAGTTTACAGAATATTGTTGTATTTTTGCTCATTCTGTATTAAGTTTTAGTTTACAGAATATTGTTGACGATCAAATAACTCACGCTGTAACAAGTTTACAAAACTTTGCAATTTTAGAAGGTCTTAGTGGTCAAAGTTTGAAGCCTGAAGGATAATAAGTCACTCATTTAAAGAGATACAAGACGTTTGCTATTATATGAGGCACATTGAAAACGTATTTATAGGGAACAGGAACACAAAGCACATTTCTTCAACATTGTTTTTAAAACCATTATGGGAAGAGAGCGGGCATTTAATTTTACCAATTCACTTACACGAACGTAACTATCTGCTTTGGAAGGATTATATTGCTAAAGTTGCAAGTAAAGGACGCCGTGAATGCAATAAGGTTGCGAACTGCCGAACAGAATGTTTCGCTAATACAGTACTTAATATCAAGATATTTTAACGTTCATAAATAGCTTAAAGCTTACGTTTTATTGTTTTATTACTCGCTTTTACCCTCGGCTTTCGCAAAAAAGTATTTTAACCATATCTGTGCCAAAAAATTAAGTTGAAACGTTACTGTCTGAAAGACTAAAGATAATCTGCCAAGTGCGAGTTGAACTCGCGCACGTAGGGCTCCGTACTGTGTGGCAGCCCTCAACTATTTTTTTTTAATTATTAATTGTTGAAGTAAATATACAATTGAATATTCTGTGAATATTTTAAGCTTCTACCTGTTACTGTTATTAATATCGAGTGAAAAACGGCTACAAAATCAGGTTTGTTGCATGGGAGCCCCCCCAAATAGGTATTTTTTTTTATTTCGTTTTTAGTATTTGTTGTTATAGCGGCAACAGAAATACAGCATTTGGGAAAATTTCAACTCTCTAGCTATCACGGTTCATGAGATACAGCCTGGTGACAGACAGACAGACAGACAGACAGACGGACGGACAGCGGAGTCTTAGTAATAGAGTCCCGTTTTTATCCTTTGGGTACGGAACCCTAAACATAACAGTAACACGCTTTCGGTTTAACTTATAATACTCCATAAGTATATATGTATGTTAATAATGCATATTGTTAACATTAGATGGGCATAGTGCTCCAACAGCATCATTATGATTCTAGTAGGACACTCAGATTTAACACCATTGGACAATAATACGGACCTCCAATATCTCTGCAGTCATTATAAAACTCAAAGTACTTACAAGGCTTGCCCCAACTACTGGCTTATCAAAGTTGTTTCACATCACATACACCACTGATCACTATCACAGACTGGCACTCCAACCCGTCGCCCAAACCATATCTCTGTCTACCCTCATTCCATATATTCCTCACCGTCGCAATACCGAAGTGTGTTGCGACTATGTGTTTGTGTAGGTACCCTCTTTAATAAGCGCAGCTAACAATATGCATTGGAATAAAAAACAAATACATGTTTCCGAATACTCGCTTTAAAAGTAATAAAGATATTTTAATTTTATTAACATTGTGTTCTTAGGTTTTGTTAGCTTTTTTGTAAAAATGTACAAAACTTAAAAACAGTAGGTACTTACCTGTTTTACACTGCCCAGAAGAGACACGCTCAAAATTCGTAAGTAAACATATTAGCAACACCGAGGAATAGTTTTAAGCCACTTCTAAGTTGTTGGTAGTGGCAATGAGCATTACGGTTGCCATAAAGTCTAATCGGCCCCGACGCCGCCCGTATCGAAATTGCAAGTGAATCGCAATGAATCGAATCTGATGGCGGGCATTAGCATATTGAAGATGGCTATAATATGAGCATAATGGATGAGGATTTAACATGGGCTCACTATGGTCTCTAATGTAAGGGGATATGCCTATTTGATTCATTTTAAGTATTGGCATGTGGTATTTAACAGCTAAGATGGTATCAGATTAGAAGTAAGAGTGGAGTCAGGGGTATAGGTAAGAAACACAAGTATCTAGATGCACTTTCTAATAATCATTAAGACGTTCAATATTTGGCATCATTTATTATTTATTAGCTTAACATACTACAATCTTTAGAAGAATGTTATGAATAGCGTGGACAGCGAAACGCACCAATAAGTCCATTCTTGAGCAATTAAAGATTACTTTGGCCACATCGCCCGTAGGCAGCCAGACAATTTCGAGAAACTTGTTGTAGTTGGGAAAGTAGATGGTTAAAGACCACGTGGAAGCTCACCTATCCGTTGGTCTGATCAGATTTAGTTAATAACTGGGCTTCCATGCAGTTTTCACTGCTCTGGAAAAAGCTGAAGATAGGGCGGCGTGGAAGCAGCTCGTCACTGATTCCGTCAAAGCATTTTAAGACAGGCACGACCTTAAGTAATGAAGAGGACAAATAAGAAGAAGAAGAAGACCACTATCTTGCTTATCTGACAGTTTTAAAAAGTAACTTTACTGGGTCTCTATTTTTGAGCCATTAGAACGGCTAAACGTACGCGGAAATGGTCACGAAACCGAGTAAGAGCAAGAGCGAGCATTAAAATCTATATTTATGCTAATGAAAGAGCATAACATGCGATCCTCTACGAACGTTGAAATGATTCTAACGTTTTAAAAACTGGGCTCCTGGAATTTTAATGGTCCTTTGTCGAACATAGGCCTAACCACAATAGCTATATTTAATTTAAGCAGGCTGACTCAGTGCGAGTTGGTGAATTCACATACCTACGCCATAAAAGAACGCTCTAACACAATAATTATGTGTTACACTTTTATTTTTACTGAAAACTTAAATCATTCATAGAATTTGAGCACACATTCTCGTGCGCGAAGCCCCTGTTATTCCAGACAAGCGTGTTAACTACTAAACTAAAATCGCTACAACGTTATTTGATCGTTATCACTCTATCTTATACCTACGACGTTTGGTTTTAGAAGCCAATTAACTTGTGACATGAAAACACCTACTCACTATCTAGACATGCAATCTTCTGAAAGTTCTTGCAACAGTTGGATAAGTTAAACGGTTAAGTAACTCTTATTATGGTATCGACTCTACGGTGTTCGTTGGAGCACTAAATTGCTCTCAGTTCAGATGTTTAAAAAACATGCATTCACGGATAAAGAAATGTGAACCGAATTTAACGATTTCAGTATTACTCGGAACGTTGCTTAATTACGGTGTTCGCTGACAAACACCTAATCAAACTACGCTACGAGCGCTTCGGTCAGTATATGGATGGCTGACCGCGGGTGGCATTTTCCAACTAAGTGCTACCGTGGCTCGGACTACACGTTAAATTGTGGGTCCCGGTTGTTTTAACCGTTTAGCCATGCCATAGGCCTACAGGCGGCCTAAAAACTCTGACACCTGCGGGCTTAGCATACGGACCATAAAATAATACTATCGACGTGTCAGAACGTGACAGAGTTATGATGTAGCATATATCTGTCACCTTTGCACACGTCGATAAACTCTTGTCGTGGTCTTGTATGCTAAGCTAGCAGGGCTAGCCAACCGGCCTATACGAACTTACTTTTGGTAGTATTACTCGACTTCATATCTTCAATTTGTTTTATGATAAAAGTGGCAAATGTTTGAAGTATTAGCCTAATTAGACTACAAGTTTGCGAAAAAGGCGAAATAGCATTCCTCCGATATAAAAAACGAGCATAGCCTCACCGCTGATGCTAGAAGCAGTTTGGATTGATACATATTTTAATTTTAGTATCAAAAAATATCTGTTCTGTAAAAAAAAAGTTCATGGACTCTTAACAACATTTTATGAAACAGTTGTTTTTTTCAGCGTTAATAACCCTGCAGTAAAAGTTGAGTACAATGATATCCTATTGAGTATGTCCACCGCTTATAAGAACGCTCTATATAACTGATAAAGGCAAAGGTAAGACATATATATATATATATAAATAAGTAGGTACTTCAGACGCAAAAGGTTTTCACTTCATATAACGTTCAAAAATTACAAGATTTTTAGGGACTGCCTGTCACACCTACCTACACATCATATAGTTTCTTAAAAAAGGGCAAGTGCCTTTACCACTAAATACAAGACTTACATAATCTAAAACTAAATAGACTACTACTACCTACATAAATATATACCTACTTGAAATATACGAATCATGCATCTAGCTAGAACGATAGATAAGTACCAGGCTCGCAGGAATAGAAGGTACTACTCCACCAATCCAGCGTTCAAGATGACAAGCCAAGCGAGCCCGTCGTAGCTCAACGAGCCCGACTCGTCTCCTCATAGCTGGCCAGTCCGGAATGCAATTCGAGCATAACTGCGGCGGACATCGGTCGATAATTACATTTTGCGGTCGGCGGCCAAGGACCGAACTCGTCAGATTTGGCGATAAAAAACGCTACAGTTTCAGCTTGTTGAACTGTTTTTGCATGCCGCTTTTAGCTTTTGAAAACATTGAGTAAATCTGTTTCAAAATACAAAACGTATTTGATAGCATGTTTATTTTTTATGACATTTAGATTGATTTTAGTCATTCTGAGCGTCTGGTGAACGCGATGCGTGACCAAAATGCTGATGTTTATTTGGCTCAACGTATAAGCATTGCCATTCAGCGTGGCAATGCTGCCAGCATGCTGGGCACGCTGCCAACTGGCAGTGGGCTTGAGCATTTGGATTATCTTCAGACCTTCAAGGGTCTATGGATGATCCGATTGCTTATTATGTAGTGGTAGTTTATGTAGTTTTAGATTTTATAATTGTGACAGAGTGTCCTGTCGAACGTGACGGATTTTTTTTGTGTAATCTATGACGATGACGCTAATATTTACTTACATTTCAGCCGTACTTGATCAGACAATTTCGTACAGAAAATATCAAATACCTACCTACCATACACCCTATTAAAAGCACATTACTCAAAGTAATTCTGAATACTGAGTATAATATTGCGCATATCATTACATCATCACATCTATAAAAAAAATACCGAGACCTATCTTTATTCGATCCTTGTTTCGTTCTAATTTGGCTTCGACTCGGCTCTACTCGTCCGATGAAATGAAATGCAAACAACTTCAGGTTTCTTCAAAAGCATCTCAATCGGATAAACACTATTGATGAAGAGCTGCAAATTGCTATGATACCTACTCAAATAGTGTAAGTATACTTAGAATTTTGTAAGCTATTGAATTGCGCAATGAGTATACTTAAATAGAGGTGTACTGTTTTTTTTGCAATAATTAACACTACTTGACTGTAAAACTGCGCAAAAAAAATGAGCTTGCAAACACAGAATAGTACCAACTTACATTATATTACATGATTTGTATATCTACTAAACCTAACATTTTTTTCTTTGCAAGTTCTACCTCTAAACAGGTTTTTAATTTCTAGACAATTAACGTTTTTATTATTGGACCAGAAACAAAATCAGCTGTTTCTTTTTTTTAAGATGCAATATGGTTATTGTGTGCAACTGCGGTTTCGAGCTTGATCCTGTAGTCAACATTAGTCATATAATAGTGATTAGTACAATAACTGGGTTGCCTGGAAGATATCGCTTCCAGCGATAAGGCCGCCTAGTGTTGCACTGTACTGTACCAGCCATTTTTAGTAGTCCATTGCAGGACTTAGGCCTACCCACGAAGGGTGGTGGATGAAGGGTGATGATGATGATGTAGCACTACCTTAAGAATATCATTGATGTATTTATTGTAAGTTTTATTTTGTGTGTACAATAAAGAGGTATTTGTTTGTTTGATATCCTATAATATGTACATTATCTGGAGATACACCCTGAATGATGGTATAAAATTAAAATAGTAGAATAAAACTGCTGATAAAGTTGATACTTCTATATATTTTTTATATGAAGTCTTGAAACACCATTCTAAAATCTAAAGGCACAATTCACATCTGATCTCACAGTGAATAGCTAGTACAAAAATGAGATGCCCATACCCAGCCGCGAGATTAAACGCCGGGACCTGCCTGTGCCATTCTCTAAAATATCGCCCCACATTCAAACGACATTCAAATAAAATATTACCTTCCTTTCAAAACGGACACTTCAATGGATAACTGAAAAAAGTTATGTTCATTTTGTCCTCATCGAACACGAAGAATTATTTCAACCAAATCGACGCTTATCGAATTAAACTAACGAGTCAATTCGATTAAGCGGTAGTTATAAACGCTCTTTTAAATTATGTAGAAAAAGTGTCAAACTCCAACTGAGTGACAATAAGAACAAAAGTACTAACACCCCGACTCAACCAAAGGAGCGAATAAAGCGAAGCGGCGGAGCGTTATAGCCCGTAAGCGCATTGCAAACATGTCATTTTTACATAGCAAAGAACAAAACAGTTTCGCTCCTCTCGCGATAGTCTTTGGTTTCTCGCTAGAACTGTGTATAATGCTCTGTCTAGCTCATTGTGGTAAATTTTAAGCCTTAGGTTGCTTTTCCACTTTTCCATTAACTTAGCTAAGCAGTGTAACTAAAACAGTGTATGTGTTATGATAATCTGTAATCGATACTTTCAAAGCGTTTAGATTAGCTTAGCTTAGCAATTTCCATGAATCTATTATATAAAAGGCTTCGCTGAGTGACTGACTGACAGACAGCCTACAGCCCAAACCGCTAAAGATACGAACATGAAATTTGGAACAAAGATACATTGGACCACGTAATGGAGCACTAAGAACGGAATTTTGAAAAATCGACCTCTAAAGGGGTAAAACGGGCCCTTTTCGTTTGTATGTAACTTTTTATTCCCTTTACCGATTGACTTGAATCTTTGTATACATGCTACTCAAACAAAATAAAAGTTACGTTTGTTCCTGTTTTTCCGAATATTCCTTATCTAAGGGGTCAAATTGGGTCCCAAAGTTGGTGAAAAAAGCGTCTATTACATCCGACGAGCTGAACGGTTATGGATGAAATCTGGTATGGAGGAAGCACACAACATGTTTCAACACATGAACTATTATTATCCCGGAAATTCTATGGGGATCCTTAGGGATAGCCAAAATTAATCAGTTTAGGCTACAACCCAATCCACTAAAGATAGATACTTGAAATTTCGAACATAGGTACAATGTACAACGTAATGAAGCACAAAGGACGAAAATTTCGAAAAATCGACCTCTAACGGGGTAAAACGGGCCCTTTTTGTTTGCATTTAATTTTTTATTACCTTTACCGATTGACTTAAAACTTTGTATTTATGCTTTACAAATAAAATAAAAGTTACGTTTCTTCCTGTTTTTCCGAATTTTCCTTATCTAACGGGTCAGATAAGTTCCCAAAGTTGGTGAAAAAAGCATCAATAATTACATCAGACATGCTGAACGGTTATAAATGAAATCTGGTAGATATGTAGGAAGCACACATGTTTCAATACAGTAACTATTTTATCCCGGAAAATATATAGGGTTTCTTAGCAATAGCCAAAATAATCAGTTATAAAGCTAAGATAAAAGAGGTAAATGAATTCTAACGAAATTTGGTACGACGCTAGACAATAACACAAATTACCACTTGGGGTACTGCTATCCCGGAAAATTTCAGTAGGTCCTTCAGGATATTAATTTCCTAAAAAAAGAACTAAATGACTGTTCGAAAACCTATGCAATATTGTTTGAAAATAGCCCACCCTTTTAACTAATATATGACTATTAACGTCCTGGGATAAGTCCCGGATTCCTTGTCTAACGCTAGACCAAACATCCTATATAAGCGTGAAAAATAACTTGTTCGCGTTTTTTTTTAAACGTAGTGAAAATATCTAGAATTAAATTGAGATAATTTAGATCCATCAATGGGGGCAAAATGGGCCCCTAATAGTTTATGAACGATTTTTTTTTGTGAGCCAATAGACTTGAACTTAGGGTACATACGGATCATTAACTACTTACTTTACTATGGGGCCTACCCTGAAAAAGCGAAAATTACCTATTCTTTACATGTTGTCGCGGGTCGATGAATTTTTTGTGTTGAACAGCTAATTTTATTTACGTGATTTCTGGGTTGGTACCATAGTAAAAGTTAGTCAAATGATGAGTATAATGGAATCCTAGAACATGCCTGTCGTCTATGTATTTTTCAAATAAAATGTACCTTCTTATGTGCTACTTTTTCGTCTGTACTTGGTCAGAGAATGTCTGAAAGTCCTACAAGTGTCTCGATCACTTTTGACCGCGTAAACGGTTTTGGTCGAGATTATCATTGGGTTCAGAATAATCGAAATTAAATTTCTAATTACTTAATTGAAACATGATGAATACCTGTACTGGCCTTTTTTAGGGTTCCGTACCCAAAGGGTAAAACGGGACCCTATTACTAAGACTTCGATGTCCGTCTGTCTGTCTGTCACCGGGCTTTAACTCATAAACCGTGATAGTTAGGCAGCTGAAATTTTCACAAATGATGTATTTCTGTTGTCGCTATAACAAAAAATACTAAAAATAGAATAAAATAAATATTTAAGGGACATACAACAAAATACACGTGATTTTTAGGAGTTTTTTTGCTCGCTTTTAAAAACAGCAAGAGGAATGGTCTCCCATACGGTACGGAACCCTTTGTACGCGAGTCCGACTCGCACTTGGGCGATTTTTAATAGTCCACCACTGAACGTAGGCCAACCCACTAAGGGTGATTAAGCCATATCCATCACGCTGACCGAGCGCGGGGGTTGCTGAGTTCACATACGACATCGATTTTTCTCTAAGGACGTGCCTATGCAGGTTGCTTCAATGTTTTCCATCAATGAAAAGCCAGTAGTATGAAATTCCGTACATAAGTTTCAATGAGCTCAGTGGTCTGACAAGGATTAGGAGACATGACATGCGAATGGAGTTGGATAAAATTTGGTATACGAGTGGGAAACTACATGGGTCAACTCATGATCGAGCAATATATCGAAAAATATTCTTTTCTCGATATAAAAAATCAGTAGGTACATTAAAATATAACTTTATTAAGTATTTATTTTATGACAAGTTATAAAATAACGCGGTCCAAACCGTGGGCTATTAAAGTCAAAGAACATTTATTGTTGAACTGTGTTACATTGAGATCTAATCACAAAAATATTGAATTATCAGTTAAGTCCAATATGGCCATAAAATAATCATTAGAACATGAAAAAATTATACAATCATTATTATTAAATTTATTTCGAATATTTTGCAAGTTATCATCTAAAAATTGTCGTACTCCATAATAAGCTTTAGACACAAGTAAATTTAAGCAAATACTGAGACAAAGCAGGCCAATCCGTGGGCTAATTATTATCCTTGCAAGTAATACGACAACGTGGGCTAAACCACCTTTGGGATACTGCTCTCACCTTTGGGATGGCTCTGCCAAATATCAACTGGAGGCTCTGGAGTCGATTGAGAGGCGAGCCAGGAGGCTGATTGACAACGACACCTTGACCAAGTCGCAGCTGCAAAGTCTTGAGCATCGACGTAAGGTGGCGTGTTTGTCGGCCTTTTGTCGGATACACTTCGGAGAGTGCGCTCAGGAGTTGCACAATCTGGTCCCACCTGCCCCTTTCTTCTATCGTGCGGCTAGACAGACGCGACCAAAGCGCCACCCTTTTATGGTGGACATTCCGCGCGTTAGAACCAAGCGTTTCGAGTCCTCATTCCTCATACGAACAGCCAGAATGTGGAACGCTTTGCCTGGGTCTGTCTTAATTCCCGCTAAAGTACGACGTGGGTGTCTTCAAATCCCGAGTAAATAGGTATCTTCTAGGTAAGCGTGCTACATCCTAGACCGCATATCTGCTCAACATCAGGCAGTATGTAGTCAAACGCAAACCTATATAGAATAAAAATAAAAAAAATAAAAAATCCAAGAGCTTTTATTTTAAGCAAAAAAATTACTAAGACAACGCGGGCCAAACTGTGGGAAATTACCATTTAAAGTAAGTACCAAGAAAATGCGGACCAAACCGCGCGCCATTATCATTTTGAGCAAATACTATAAAGACGCGGGCCAGACCATGGGCTATTATCAGTGCAAGCAATACGACAACGCATGCCAAACGGTAGGCTATTAATTTTAAGGAAGTATTAAGACAACGCAGGCTAAGCTGCGTGTCATAAATTACCATCTTAAGCGAGTACTAAGAATACGCAGGCCAAACCGCGACTTATTATCATTTTAGCCAAATACTAAGACAATCCAGGCCAAACCATAGGCATTATCCTTGCAAGTAATAGTACGTTATACGATAATGCTTTGCTAAACCACGACCTATTATTATTTTAAGGAAGTGCCAAGACAACGCAAGCCAACCGGCAGCCTTTTATAATTTTAAGCAAGTACTAAGACAAACGCGGGTCAAACCACGGACTATTTTCATAAGCAGAAAGAAGCAGAAGACAGGTACCTGTCTACTAAGACAACGCGGGCGAAGCCGCGGGTTTTAAGCTAGTGTTAGGATAAACTGTACTTTTACCATCCATATTAGTGTAAATCAAATCAGTCCCTCGCTACCCAACTCAGCTTAGGTAACTGAACAGGCCCCTTTTTGAGCATTCTTTTAAATCTGTGTAGAAAAAGTGTCAGCCTGGGTCAGCAATAAGAACAAAAGCACTAATTCCACTCCGAGTTATCGATAGTGGCGCGTCAGCTCGATTCGTAGCTTTGTTACGACGACACACAAGAGAAATGTCCGACAAATTGCGTCGTGCGAGCAGCACGGCTTGAATACAATCACCGTGGAATGCAGTAACTAAACTACATACGTGTGATTCAAATTTGTCACAGAATTTTGTAAATGTAGGTAGACATTTGAGAAGCAGTATTCTATGTAGGGTCAAATCTGTCATCTTTACTTTTCTTCAACTAAAACTTTCGAAAATGAGGAGGTACTATGTTCATCTGTATGTATTTTTTTGTGTATGTTCATCTATATTTTCGCCAATTGTGAACCGATTTCAAAAAATCTTTTTACGTTCGAAAGGGTGTGCTCCCAAAATGGTCCCATTTAAATTTTCAGCGACTTTTTGCGAAAAATTATTATTTTTAAAGGAGATATTGCAAAAATATATAGAAATTGGGCCACCAAAGGGTACAGTATTTCATAATTTGCTTCGTTTCTTTCGGATAATTATTTTCCCGTTATTTTTTACAATAACAGTGTCCATTAAAAGTAATTTCATGTATTCTGATTGAAAATTACATTGACATTGTTTAAAAATAAGGCATCCATACTCTTCTTCTTTTATATTTTGGTGTCGCATGGTTTATGCATTTGCTAATGTTACCTATAAGTATTGAACCTTTTTTTTGTATTATATCAAAATAGTTATAGTCTACGTCACGTCATAGTCCGAAAAAGTCGCGGTCAAGTTAGACCTCAGTAAAGCATCGGCAAACTAATTATCACTGATAGAAACATATTTCACAAAATAATATAATGCGGCGACATGATTTTTCCCCGTTCCCGCCAAAAACCACCCGGTCATACTCGACTTGAAACATTAATAAAATGTCACAAATAACAAAAATAGGCTAAAGGCCTAAAACCGAAAAAAAGGTTTAAAACCGATTTCTACATTATCCTGGATTCTTATAACAACGAAAAGAAAACGTTTCATTGCATTTCGTTGGATGTTTTTTTTATTGTTAACTATTACAGGATTTAAACACCTCGTAGTCAAAATATTTTATTCAGCATTCTCCGATCTTAGAAATATATGGATACAAACATTTTTTTATTCTTCGCTCCATTTTCACACCATTGATCCTCCTTAGTTTCTTTCCCGCCAAAAAGTAAGTATTCATACTTCATTCTCCTTTTTTTTTTAAATATATAGATCTAACTTGTCCCGTGAGTTTGATTACTAAAGAGGTTTCTATGTGCTACGTGATCTTCATACACCATTATAAGAATACAGCAATGTGAATGCGGGGCAAGTTACTTCGAAATAATTCACAGTATACATACTTTTAAGAGAATATAAACAACATTACACTCATTACACTATTAATGATGGTTTTAAAAAATTAATATAACGATCGCGCAGTCTGGAAGGGGAGGTAGGCCTTTGCCCAGCAGTGGGACAATACAGGCGCAAAATAATAATAATATAACGACAAAATGTTCTTGATTATTTACGAAAACAGGAAAATAAAAACAAACCTCTTACACGTTTGCCTTCGACTTTTTCGGTGAGCCGCGACTTCACCAAGTAACAACTTAATCCTCCTCAGGGCCAGCGCAGTGGATATGAGTGGATAGGCCTAGCCTATGTTCAGCAGTATACTTTTAAAAATTACAGATACATGAAAGGTAGATACATACATATACCGTGTCTCTCAGAGATCGAATAATACTGAAACCACTTATATGTAGTACCTACGTCATTATGAACAACTGAAGATTGCTGTTGGCCCCATGGTAAAAAAATAAATGAAATAAAAGAAACGTAGAAAGTCTTGACCGAAGTATAAAGTACCTATAAACGTATCAATTTGATGTATCATTAACGTCTGAGAAGTTTTGCTAACAAAACTAAACTCTTCAGTGCACTTTTTACATGTAGGCTATTAATTCTATGTAGGTTATATAAAAAAGGTTATATGTGACCAAAATGGCAGTAATTCAAAAACTGAGAAAAAATCAAATTGGAAAATGTGAAATTACTCATAAATTAAGCATTTAATGCGGTTGTTTTACTCTGCGCATTTATTTATCATAGTTTATCGGATTTTTTGAGCTACTGTACCTAGTCTTAGCCCTTTTTGCAATATCACCTTTTATCAATTATTCGAATAAAAGATATGATCGATTAATTTTATTGTTATATTTCCCTTATAACGAGTATTATAAAGAGCTTAGCTTGCCACGCAAGAAGGTATGCTCGCATTGCAGGAAATCGTAAGACAATGACACAAGGCAATAGATAGGACACATACCTACGTCTTAACGTGACTAAAAAACTGACTAACGCCATTCAGAGTTACCCAATCCTATTTAGAAAGTCTACTAAACTATGAAATTAGACTAAAAGCAAATATGTAAACTACATTACTTTGAGATTCTGGAATAATAAATCACGAATATGTGAATTTATTGAGTTTCTTATTTTTTCTTACTAATTTCGTTAAATTTATTTTATAATGTGACTATACTTTTTCGTGACACATATTATACGATGTTTTTGTTTGCTATGATTTACAACTAGCTCTGTTTACAATAACAAAGTGGCAACCGAAGTTAGCGGAAAAATTTCAACAACGCTCTACAATTTTTCAAACTTGTAAACGAGGAAAAGAGAAACCCTCCGAAGGCGCTTATCCATCTTTGTATTAAAATTCTTTCACAGTTTACTGATCAGTTCTTTTTAATTTTCAAGTTCGGAGTCACGACCAAACTTTAACTTTTGGCATACTTTTTGCCGAATTAAAAATGTTAAAGAATGTCAAAAGGATTAAACAGTTAAAAGCCAATAAGACTTAAGATTAATAAAACTCAAACAGCTTTCTCTGTTGTCATTATCTCGATACCTCTTTTGGTAATGTTTGCATACGAATATACATTACCTACATGAAACATTGAAAGAGGATGTCCTTATATGCTTCTTCGCATAAATATGCAGGATTTTCGCGGAGCATGTTTCACGACGAGAGAAATGGACTACAAATTGTGTCCAGCTGAATGCGTCGCGGCCCACATGTCTGATCCTGACCGGTGACCCGACCACCCGATCACGGATTCGTTGAGCAACTAATTCTCACTAAATGTCTGATTTTGCAATAATGTTTAAATACGAATACAATACTTACAAAAAATGCCTAGTACCCGCGGAGAAAAAGTAAAAATGCTAAGAAATTAAAACGTAACACAACATCGAAATAGCACTTTGGCTTACCTCACAGATTTAATTGTCCAGCTTTATCTTAATTCTATAAAATGTCCCAACATATTTATTTCAGGCTCTTATCAAATATCATGATGTCGGAACATTTAAATACGGACAGTAAACGGCGGAATTGCCAGGGACCAAAATTACGACGTAATAAAAACGTGAATTTTCTTTTAATTCGCAATTTTGTGTCAAGGAATTGCTACTCACAATAAAACATGGTGAGCTGTTCAGTCCCATCGTTCCGATACAGTACGTAAAGATAATGGCCAGTAAGTAATCTTCAAAAAATTTCAAGTTTCGTTCAAATACGCTATTGACTTAAAGAACTGCAGTATGAAACACAAAATGAGAATAAAAATGTATGGTTTCCTTCATTGAAAGTTGTCCTACTGCCTGTATATATAAATTGTGTTTAAGGGGAGCATTAAAGTTTCCTTTAATGTGTTTGCAGAAAATTAACGTCACACCTAGCGCGGAGTGCGAAACGTAAAAAAATAATTCATGGCCGATAAAAGAGATCCTTACATAAGATGGCACTTGAATCCAAAGATGAGTTTTGTGTTTTTGTGCGAGAGAAAATAAATGGCATCATTTTTCTTTAGGAACAGCGACGAAAGACATTCTGAAATCGCATAAATGAAGTTTATGTATAACGCGATGGCATCTTTACAGCTAGGATTAAAATATTTCAAGGTAACATCTCAAGACTGGCCCTAAACGGTGGCCGTAGTTTATTTTACTATTGTTGATTTTGTTGCAATCAGACCAAGAAAGCATGTTCTCCTACGGAATAAAAGTACGTTAACTTTGTTTGTTTCAGTAGCTATACTTATCAAATTCAAATTAAAGAACATAGGAAATTGAAAAGAAAATGCCAAGTTTTTGTCCGTTAAACAAATGACTTATTTGGGCTAAAATGTTAATTAAAAATATACTCTTACTTATTTAGGATTCACAAATTTGTTCTTATTAGGTTTCATGAAATATAATTATGTATTTTACTCAAAATTAGATGTAGTAAAATGGCAAAGCGGTATTAGAGGTCTCAAATGAATACCTACTCGGCTAGCAGCAATTTAATGTATTCACAAATCCAATATTCTTCTACATAATCTCTCTACAGAACCGACCTTTACTTTATCATACATTGCTTCCATAACTAACTATTTTTTATTACTTCTAAAACATCATTACCTAAATTGAAAACTTCGCGTATATGCAATCATATAACAATTTTATTATTTCGATACAATTTACAGAACTCAAAGAGAGCTAAGAAGGTAACACGGAATTTCACAGCTAAAATTTTAATATTTTAACCTCATTTCGACATTATCACGCAGACTAGCTAACCGAGATTCTCACTATCCGAGGTTTGAGCATAAGCAAGTATAGGCAAGGATTTAATTACTACCTGACCCTAATAATATTAAATCTGGCGTACTCGGTAAACAGGTTAAAACCTTGCTTCATATTTGTTGGTTTAGGACCTTCTATCTTTAGACCTGGTAAAGAAAATGTAGGTATCAAATATATAAATATGGAGTCGACATCTACGTAAGTACCAACTTTGCGTTGTGGAAACAAGATCAATTTGTTCAAAAAAAACGACAGAAAGAGCCTAGTATTTATAAAAATAAAACATGTTGCAACATGCACATCAATCAAATCTAAAAGATTATGTCTAGTTACATCCAAAATAACTTCACAGTCATCAATGTTTTTATCACTTAGTTTCATTAAGTTTTACGTAAAAAACAATAACCGTTCCACAAATTTGCATTGAAAACATTGCGCATTAATCGTACAACTAATTAAAGTAACATACATCGTAAAACACATCAACTGTATTAAGAATCTTTCATACGATAAAATCAATTAACGTCCACAAAAGCTTTGTTGTCTTTTTTCCAATGCTATTGCAGTAGATCTACGATTTTGTAATTTTATTGTCGTACGCTGACGGGTTTTTAGCAAAGCATAGCATGAAACCAATGGCGTTTCTCTACCTATCTACATCTGCGACCTGGTACTTCCTTTACAAACTGCTATATTGCCTCCGTTAACATAATCTCTTGAACTTAGCCCATTGTCATAAACTGGTAAACTTAGACGACAGTTTCGTGATGGTGAATGTTGGCCTGAATGAAAAGATAAGAGATTCTCTCTTGAATCCTTGAGGACAATTGCAGCAATAATATGCAGGTTATACTAACGAGCGATAAAAGTAAAGTCAATGATTACAACTAGAAAAAATTGTACGTTTAAGATAAGTTAATCGAGTTAAAAAGCATAGCATTTTAAAAGAGCAAAATTAAATGTAAATGAAGTAGTACGTAGTTAGAAAATTTGTTAGAAAAAATGTAACCCGTCTGTACGAATGAGTCCATATTTCGAAAACCACTAAAATGATTATGATGAAAGGAAGATTAGTTTTTTACTTGAAATTACTTTTATGGCACTTACGCTCCAAAACACTAAATGTTCTAAAATCAAATAGCAAAATGTTATGCCATAATAAGTGGAATTTTCATGTTCGTTGACTCATTAATATTTCAAACCAAAAATTGTCAACAAAATGTTGCTTCTTTTGTGTCGGTATGTACGTTGTCTGAAAAGGCTTGTGCTACGGCGGGTTTTGTGTAAAATGTCAAAGTGAAGGAAACAACGGACGGCGCAAATTGTGTTGACGCAGTGACCGCAGCGGCAAATGTGCGGGACTTAAACAGAGCGCTAGAAACGTGGATTAATTCCTTCAGTTATTAAACTTTAGCTCATATTTTAGGACACCAAATATCTGAATAGTTATTTTTCGCAAAAAAAAAGCAAAACCGACTTCCATCGTGTACAAAATTCGTTCGGTTCGCTCGAAATGATGTAGGTATACATTATTGTTCATTTTTCAAAACGCCTGAGCTGTTTCGATTCAATTTAAATGAAACCACCTCAAGAGTATACCCTTTCGAATTTTTTTTTATTTGGTTCGCTATTGGCGAAAATATCGATAAAGATACATACCAAAAAATGCATACAGACGAACATAAAACCTCCTCCTTTTTTGGAGACGATTAAAAATACAAAAATATCAATAGCTACATGAAATTTGAGAAAAGTCGTTTTTCAGATAGTCTATGACATGCCCCGGATCGAGTCGAATACACAGTAACATTTGGTGTTATATTTTTATCATGATGAAATAGGAAATTTTTCACTGATGTATTTTTTATGCTAGTCGTGTTCTCAATATTTTGGCACAGTTGCAGGCGCTATAGAATTAGAAACGCTACAAAGCACATAAAATGATCCCCATTAAAACTCTATCACAGTATTTTGCTCCTATTACCACTATTTCTCGAATTCAACTGTAAGAACTTACTGAGTTGAGTTTGTTTCAGTAAGTGTGATATTTTAAACACATTTACGGTCACCTACATACACCATACGCGTGTCACAAAATGTAGAAAAAACCAGAATCCGAATTTACAGTACTACATATCCGTATCTTAAACACTGCAACGCGCCTACACTCTGTGACCCCGTGTGACGAGCGAGTAGCTGGCGAAACGTGTAACTCAGCCCCGGAGTGGCGTCGGGGTGGTCGCAGTCCCACTCAAAAACAATTCTAGTGAAGCCGTCATCCGCTGGAATAAGCGGCCTCATTATTCACTAAAAGCCCACGGCGTGCTCGTCTGGGTAATTGGAGGCTTTGTTCCTTTGCTCGGCTTTCGCTGGACTACGCTTGATATTACTCGCACAATCTACCGTGGACGGGATCTTTAAATCTGTAGATCAATCCGACGTTTGAGGTGCGATTGTTTAAAGCTTAGATTCATGAAGAGAGTTTGCGGGTTTGAACGTTACTTTTTGCAATATCGACGTTTCATTTCATCTTTTAATAAGAACGAAAACTTCGAAGGGTCTTGTCAGGGCTTCTTTTGTCATGCGGATTTCTGTGGTCCAAGTGCATGTAATAATACCGTAGTTTTATTTTGACTATAACTAAGTTTAAAAGTTTATAAAATAAGTGCCTATATATAAAATCAAAATGTTTCTATAAATGTTTAATCTTATCACGGCTAGTTTTTGCATTAGCATTTTAGAATAATTGTAAACATAACACTAGCACACCAATTTTTTTTTTCATACCACCTTGATAACCACCAATTAAATGTCATACAATCTCAAAGTAAAACAAGGCATTACTATCTTAGTACAATCTCGATGGCTACGGCAGGCAATAATAATGTTTGAAACTCCCTAGGGAGTAAAGTGATTTAAATTTGGTACTTTATAATTCGCATGGAAACTTCTTTACTCGTACTTTGAACAAATAGGCGCACTGCAAAGAGATTTGATTCGATAATCGAGCTGGCCACGACAATCGAGTAGGCCATGATTGTCACGTAGTAGGCATTTACATTCTCTATTTTTCAATTCGGATTTGGTTTGCATTTCCACGATAATTTGTAGTAGTATGTTGTATGTGTGTTTTATTTCTTTTTTAAATTTTATTGTGAACAATACCGAGTTGCTAAGTGAGCTCCTACACTTAGTGAGGTTATGACAGTGTTTAGCAATATCAAAATTTCTGGGCTGTTATTTTCTCGCTAGAGGTACGAAAAGTAAAGTATGCACCGCTGGGCCTGGAACAGTCTGTCTTTGTCTTAGGTGGCTTGAACCCCTTGCTTCTCTCAGGAGTCTAAATAATTCCTTTGCTTTGCTCGGGAATAAACTTTAAACTAGTAAGCTAACTCTAGAATCGCTACGCTCAATGTCCAATAGAAGCAACAGAAGACAGTACTTTGTACCCTTGTAGCATAATCTACTATTTCTAACACAAAGTCACATTTATTTAGTTCAGTGCTTTTTAAAAGCTCCTACAATATGAACGCATAGGCTTCAGAGTCAATTTTATTTTAGGCTTAATTAAATTTAATTTCATATAGTTTTACACGCTGAAAATAAAACAATTTGCAAAAAAATTCTTTTGGAAGCGTTAACGTAAGTTCAAAAGCATACTGCGGCATGCAATGTTACCGAAAGCCTGGAAGTATTTATTGATCATAACATGTCGGCAAAATGTGATTTAGTGTTTGAAGTAATTTTGGAAAATTAACATCAGGTAACAAAATATTAATAGTTCACAAATAGTCTCAGAAAAATATATCTATTTCCTTCAAGTTATTTAACTTGAAGGTGTCAATTTTCAAATATAATAAAACTGTTGGAATTTTAGTGTTGTTTTAGTACAAACACTATTAAAAATCGGCAAAGCTGTTACATACAAAATTGAAACTCGGAATCGACAAAATTTTGGTAGGTATGTTAAAGTGATTTTTACTCGAATTCCATAAGCATTCAATTGGCTTCATTGTAAAAGTGGTTTATAATGATTATAATATACTTTTTCTGAATAACCCTGTATTATTTAATAGCGATCAAAATACTAGTAGGTAGTTCTTCGAAGAGCAGACCTTGCTACACATCTCTTTAACTGAATCTTCACAAGCCAGTATATATATCTCGACTTGCTTTTGACCGATTTTGTTCAAATTCATAAGTCTTGTTACAATTAAGATACCACACATTTTTGCCAAATACTATCGAAATTGGCTGGTAAATTAGAGCAACATTAATTTTTCTCCTTTTTTCAGGGAAAATGCCGTGTTTAAAACGGAAACCTTCGCGTTCGCTTCAGTCAATTAAATTTGTGATATGACTTTACTTAGAAACAGGTATTTTCCAGTTTCACGGTTATAAACTTCCTTTTACTTAGAGGAAACTTAAATAGATCAATTTGCATATATCGTGGGAACCTATTGACTGCACCTATCTATAATTATTCAACTATTCTATGCACATGTTTATTTATGCATACCTAATCAAGCCAAGGGTCTTGAAATATCAATTCCAATACTGAGAATAGCTGCTAGATTTCTACTGGAATTATACTAACCATGCATCTACCTCATTTAAATGTTCGAGCATAATTTCGAAGAATTAAACTTTAATCTCAAGGAATATCTATTAGAATGAGACATATTTGCTTTGAATCGCTCTATTTCATGGTCGCTTATTTTTGTGAAAGCAATTTTCAAAATTCAATTTATTTATCAAAATTTTCTTGTTCATCATCATCATTTGCTAATTTCGTTTCACTCCTGGACATTGGCCTCTAAAAATAGATATATAGGTAGTACGTGTAATCTCTCCAAAAAAAATTTCATGCAAAATTATGCCAAGATGTGATCATTACATCAATTATGACAATATGAGCGATTTAGCTCATATTGTCGAAAAATACTTATCAGATCTCATGTAGAGCCAAGTTTCTAAATCTACACTCCCTAACTTCACAAACTTTACACTTTAGTCAAAATATGTGCCTTAACTGTTTCGCTACTATTAATTAGGTATGTTACCTTTGTTATACAATGTTCTTATAATAACGATAAAATAAGAAATTGAAATGGCTCAATCCTCAGTATCCGTGGCATCTGTCCTCCGCATCTATTTGTTGCCATACCTCATTAGATAGTAGATTACCTCGCCGCAGGACGCCTCTACATTTGCTAATTCTCGCTCTAGAACCCATATTTTCTCGATATGACAATTCAATTCGACACTCATTTTTAAAAGTCCCATTTAAAAGATCTCCGGCGCCGCTGCTGGGGCTCATTATTCCGGGCCCCGCGGCGTACAAGCCCCAATCACAAATTTACATTTGCAACTGTCACTTGCAATAAACTCACAACTTACAACCTTACTTGTGAGCCTTTAGGATGTATGCCGAACGAAAGTAGGTTAAAGATATTGTTTTGTGAGACAATTTCATTGCTGTCCAAGGTTTACCTCATTTTACAGCACTGTCTCGGCGGCAGGACTTTCGTTGTCATGCAGCGTTCAAGGAGACGCCATAATGTTTATATTACACTACTCCAATAAACTCTGCGAGCGTACATAATTATATACTTATACACTTATATTGCTTTCAATTTTTTGTGCATCGACACGACTATCAGCGATTGTTTTTCTTTGTTGTGCTTTGCTAACTGCGACGCTTTTCTTACTTTTTTAAATACTTACTGTTTCTTTTGACGACAGAAATTTTAATATATCATATTGCTGATCATTTTGATCAACTATTAGGGAGCCAACTTAGAAAAAGTAAAAAAAAATCTGTCTCAAAAGTTCGTTGACTGTCGGTGAAATGTATAAACAGCATATTTTATCGATGAGTACAATGACTCATACGTCGACTTGGCATTTTTTTATACCTCAGAATATGCCCGTAATCTAAAAAAATACTCTAGGAAAATCCTATGTCTAACTTTCACTATTTTCTGAAGCTTATTCAAACACTAAACATGCTATTTGGAAACATTCTGATAAAATTTTACAAAATGCTGTCACGACGACTGCTTTAGTGGTAATAAAGCCCTTCCTTGCAAAGTTAATTTGCTTTGACTTCGTATGAGTCTTTCTGGAGTCAAAGGAGACTGGCGAGACAAAAAGAAAATTTTAAGATATTTCTTTCAAATTTCTTACGTTTTCTTGCAAAAATAAGTTTTTATGAGAATATTTTGCAGATGGAGTGAGTACAAAGTAATGAGTGGTCAAAGTAATGAAAGCACATTGATTTTAAATGCTCTAAAATATTTTTTAAATCTATGTACTCGCATCAATACTACTGTATTCTTAATCAAACTTTCGATGTTTTTTTTCATAGTTGTTTTACAACGAGAATAAGGTATAAAGTAAAATAGTTTTTTTTTATTTTAAAAATCAAATATTCTATGACTTATGTAGTTGAATATTGAGAGCGCATAAAATTTATATATTCTCATGAACCATTCATGTCTGATGTCACTGAGCTCTAGAAGGTAACGCTGGCTATGAATATTTTGACCTCACAGTAGTCTATTTTCTAAGAATTCCATAAAAAGCATGAATAGTGTTCAATATATTGGAAATCATGACAAATTAGCACCTATTCGCGAATCCATCAGGGTTTCTCAGTATGGGTAGGTGGCCAAATGTGAAATAAAAGATTTTGTTTGGATATAAAACCTACACAAGTAGTTTTTTAGACAGTGTTAATACTTAGATTTATACTAGAACTAGCGACCCGCCCCCGCTTTGCACTGGTGTATTATACATAAGTAATAAATCTTCCTCATGGGTTACTCTATCTATTAAAAAAAACCGGCATAAAAATCCATTGCGTAGTTTTAAAGATATAGGCATTCATAGGGACAGACAGACAGGGAAGCAACTTTGTTAACTATGTAGTGATATCTACTTTATGAGTAGGTACATAATATCATAATGCTAATAATCCCACCGGTGTTTTAATACTGAAAGTTCTACATAAACATAACGGTATAAAACTTACCTTTATTGACGTTTTTTATTTGTAGAAGTTCTTTTTGAAAATTTTGATTTTACCTCCTACAATGGTGGTGCAGACAATATGTGTCAGTGGTGCACGACACATTTTGTCCGCACCATTATTGTAGGAGGTAAAATCAAAAGTTCAGCTTGCAAAAGTGCTTGCATTTTTGGCTAGCCCCTCGGGCTGTAAGAAACTATCGGCATAATCAATTTATCACACAAACCAGAGTCCCATAGTTAAGTACCCTTACCCAATGCTTCAACAACTAACGAATACTAATAACAACCGTCCTACGTAACTATAGCGCGTAGGCGAGATACGAGTACATTCAGATTCTAATCCGACCACCTAAATCTTGTTATAGCCTCTTCCCTTCGCCCTAAATCACAGTTTAGTAATATCACCTTACTATTTCGCAAATCCACTCAGACTTTGATCCGCGGCTTGAGCTCGGATATCTTCCGAGTAGGGCTGCCATAAATATTGCTGGTGTAGGACAAAAACTTTGATCGAATGCCAGAGGCATTTTTATTGTAAAAGATTTAGGTATAATATTTTGAAAGATTTAGAATTTCTCGGTTTTTAGATTTTTCGGTGGTCAAATGCAGATTTAATCGGAAAAAATGTCTTTTTTCTATAGGCAAATGTCGTCTACTATACTTAACAAAATACAGCTAGTTTGGTCGGACTTGCGCGCGAAGGGTTCCGTACCATCGTTGTTGGAGCCCCTTTAGCTCCATTTCTCTTGCCATTATTAATTGCGAGCAAAGAACCTCCTAAAAATCAGGTTTGTTGTTTGGGAATATAATTGAATATTTATTTTATTCTGTTTTTAGTATTTGTTGTTATAGCAGCAACAGAAATAAATCATCTGTGAAAATTTCAGCTGTCTAGCTATCATGGTTCATGAGATACAGCCTGGTGGCAGACATACGGACAGACGGACGGGGGAGTCTTAGTAATAGGGTCCCGTTTTGTCCTTGGGGTACGGTACCCTAAAAAGAAATGAAAAATGAAATATTCACTTCATGTTCCAAAAATCATTATGATTATGAGCAATTTGGCAGTAGGTAACTTACACGTGTCGTAGAAATTCCAGGAAGCAACGAAGAACTAAGAGAACAACTTCCTGATACTCTTAGTTACACTTAACTAGGATAAATTCAAAGAAACTTGGACGGATGGCAACCCTACCCGGTTAACATAATTGAAACTTAATATAATACCTATTCATCCATTGAATCTCCGTATTCTCGTTTAACAGAGATTGGGTATTAGGCTTCTGGTAATTGTGCAAAGTTATAAATGGAGAAAACTTTTTGGAACCACCTTTCTTTTTGGAAGTTTATCACATTACATCACAGTATAAAGCCAAAATATGTGCAAACGTAGGTAGATATTTTTTAAACAACGCGCGACGCTTTTTGAGCTAGTCTTAATTAATGCTATTTCAACTGTTTTCAAGTCTCGTTCAAAAGTCAAACAAAACCCTAAAACATTTATTTTCAGGCAGACAGCTATAACACAAAGATAAATAAATAACTATTTTATGGCACAATTCATGCCAATCTTTATGTAAATTTGAAAGCATTTCTAAAATCGTTATACTTATGTCCGTTGTCATAAAACGGTTGATTATAATTTTATTTGTCTATCATAGTATTTTTTTTAATCTAAGTATGTAATTGTAGGTATATTTGTATACTCAGTTGTTACACTGTCATAGTCATCTTCTCTGTAATTTGAGTTTTTTGTTTTGCACAAATGCACAATCATCGTAATCATTATCAGATGTAATATATATACAGGATTCCAATAAGTATGCTTGGAGCAGAAAAATTAAGTTGCCATCACTCAACCTTTTATTTTGTTAATTATTTACTAACTTCAAATCTTTTTTTTTATAAAGCCATAAAAAATGAAAATCTTTACACTTTATTCAGCTACCGTACACCTTCTATTTAACCTACGCGCGGACGATAACTACAATTAAGCTAGCTGTTACGCTATCTCAATTTTGATTTAGCAGATTTTAACGCTTTAAGTGGATTTAATAATTAAACACTGTCGCATCCAGCTGACCCAAGGTGGCGCTACTGGGTAACATTTGTTACACGCCTGCTAAGTTTCACCGCAGAATACTTAAAAAGCTTTTAGAGAAGTAAAGTGCGTCTAACTGCTATTAGTCAACGTTAGTTTCACTCGTGGATTATCTCTGCTAGATGGTGCATTGTGAGATCTTCCAACAATGACAGGAAAATATTGAGATAATTATGGGAAACATTACGTTACATTACTTTTAGCCAGGAAGTTACGTTACGGTTAAGTATGGTTGTCCGAAGGATTCAAAATTTTATATAAATGAAATATTAGGATTAGAAGAATTAAAATGCGAAGTGTACATGCAATTAACTGTATTTTCATTAAACAACAGTTAAACTGTAGTTAATCGTACTGACAAAAAATATAACCTCATCGAATAATAAACTAAAAAAATCAGAGATAGATTATTATGAGATTGAAAATAAACTGAAAGAGATCGTTGATTTCCTATGGTAGGAGGTAATATATTCACGCATATTCGCACGGATCGATGTTACATTTTTCACATTATTGTTGATTTATCAAAAATGGCTCAGCCGATGTCAATTAAATTTTAATGGGACCAATTTCAAAGTATATTCTTTCTAATGAAAAAATAATTATGTATTGAAATCGGACTACTACTAAAAAAGTTATGCGTGGTATATATATATATATATACGCTTCGAATTGAGTACCTCCTCCGGTTTGGTTCGTCGGTCAAAAAGAGTCTCAATCACACGATTAGTTTTTATCACCACAATAGATGTAGTTTGGTTTAGTTCATGGAAACTTTACATTTCCATACATACTTATTTGACTATTTATAGTCATTTGTGACCCAACAATACCTTACAATTTTGTAGGAAGAAGAGCTTGCAACCGGCTCCACGCGTTACCTTTTCACTACTTTTTATTCTGAGGGTTCGTAGATGCATCGATAGAGCGCTGCGGGACCTGTATTGGATAATCTATGTATCTACTAGACGCTCTGTTATTAGCCTATTAGACGACGAAGTACGAGCGTATCATTAGACGTCTTAGAAGAAAATTAAACGAGCTATGTTCCTACAGCTTAGTCTTCTCTGTACTTTAATAACGTTACCTTATACTCGTATTTACTCCTGTGCACGTGAGATGTAATTAAATTTCTTGTGTAATTTGTGCTAGTATTTTAATTCATGTTATATTAAGTTGCTAAACTGATGAATGTGTTTTTATGCGCCACAATTAATCATCAGAAACACAGGACAAGGGTCATATGATAGTGCCCTTTGTACTATCTTATGACCCTTGTCCTGTGTTTCTGAAACTAGACTTGACTTTTTTACTGTTGAAAACATCAACAAAATGTATATAGGCATTTTTTTCTAGTTTAAGGTTGATTCTGTTATATTCTTAATTAGAATGAATTAACACAATAACAAATGATATTTTTGACTTTGTAGCGTTGAATTGCCCAGTTAGCTAATATACTAGCTTTCCCGTTAAATACACTGATTTCTAATAATTCTGAGTTAGTAATTTTAACACTTAATCATTACTCTTAGACAATATACATTAGATATCTACATCAAAAGTAGTAGAGTACCTAAAGGTCAAATCTAATCTAATGAGATAAAGTTACTCAGTATCAATGGATCCCCAAAAATATGTAATAGTAAAAATAGCCTTTTGAATCTTGACATCGACCTTTATCAAACGGACTAGCTTAGACCACTCAAATATAAAGTTGGCCTCAAAAAGTCTGAATAAAATGTCAGACAATTGCTTACCTCATGTTTTCCCATAATGTATTCGTTTTATTTATGACATAACATTGAAATACTAAGAAATGAATAACTAATTAAATTTTGAACGAGCTATAGGACATCTCAAGTTGGACAAAAGCCTCTTCTATAGATCTCTAATAAGATCGGTCGAAAGCCACTTGCATTCAGCGTGATCCTCCGGTCTGTCCGTCCTAAGCTGCATTTGCCGGTGCGTCGTTCATTCAAGAACTTTTCGACATAATACCGGTCATAAATTCTCAATGCTATATGCCTAGCTTACTACCATTTCAATTATGATATGTGCTATACAATGAAAATGACGTGGTTCATTATTTCATCAATTTTGGTTCATTAGTTCTTATAGGTTTACCTTTTGGTTCTCATAGAATTGTTGCTTATAGATTAGATATTCTTTGAAACTGTCAATCGAACCTGATATAATTAATCACCTAGCTTTTCAATGACATAATTGATAGTCTAAGGCTTAAAGTTCTAATTTAAATTTAATACTCATCACTCTGCAGCTAAGTACTTACGATTGCAGATTGAATTCGAAACTAAGACCCTATACAAAATGAGTTATAGTTAATTCCATGTACAGCCATTTGGAATAGCGATTTCGTAGCTTTATTAATGGATACGATATTGAAGTCGTACGAAGGCAGACAAGTCAACATTACCGTTATTAAAGTGTTTCTTAGACATAGAGCTTTATAAAGTTCAGAAATAATTCTGCTTAGAGATGGGGTAAAGCCAGCTATGTCAAACAAATTAGTTTGTCACTAACGACCTTCACGCACAGTGATACAAGGGATAATGTGGTCGATCGAGAAAATCTAAAAGAAAAGCATCGATTTAATATGGCACAAGTTAGAAAGAGTTATGAAAAATATTTCGATTCGGTGGATTGTGCCGGATTTTTAGGAAGATAACGTCGAATTCCAACCCATATTTGACAGCTTTGACAGCAGCTTTGCAACTTTCTAGGCATGTTTGTGGTTGATAATTACCATTAGGGCGGTGTTTGAAATGACATGGCATTATTGCTATGAGGATAAAGTTTAAAATAAAATCTCTACCTAGAAGACGTTTGAAGTTTGTTCACCATCTTTGTGAAATGAAATTTGAAATTTGATCAGCAGTTCAAGTGTCATTTGTGTCTAGATTATATAGCAGTTTTTATAGATTTTCGACGCCATGTTTGTGGAATCATGCATCACAACTTTTTAACTTTATGTCACTTCTACTGTTTTTCCTTATTCTAAGATAATTACCCAAAAACCTTATAGGTACTAATTAAAAATACCTCAATCCAAATTACCTCAAGTGACAACAGCATTATCAATCTGTTATTATTAGAAATATGTGCCTTTATGTTTAATGACATCTTAATAATATTACAATATTATGTTCTTTTTAGTGTTGATGGGTGTAGAATGCATTTGATACATTATTGCCGCGCACTCGAAAATTGATAATTGTTGAAAACTGCCTGGGAGCGTGATTTTGGTTGTGCCATAGAGGATCAACCAGCCCGTTTCAAGTAAATAACTCAATGTCTGCTCAGTTTATTTCGAGACGGTTCGAGCTAGTACTCGCTAACTTGGGAAAGAAGGCCTAATGCGGTCAAAACTATGATCGTTATGACTATCAAATGACGTTAGTTCAGTCCCGTTATATAAAGTATATATATATGCGAAAACCGCGTTAGTTTTTAAAGTGAAATGCTTACTTGCATTATCTAATCTTGTACTTATATTTCATAATATTTCTTTACATGAGTATATCTGAACGTTTTAATATCTATGTTCTTAGATTACCATTGTCTAGCATATTTTGTAGCCTTATAAGTTATTTATTAGTAGGTTGGAAAGCTATATTTACAACGTTAAAGTGGGTAGAATATTAGTCGTACTTTCATAAGTTAGTAAAATTGCATTCACATAGATATTTTGAAGTTCAAAAAAACGTTTTACTCAGCCGTTACCTGAAACAAACACAGTTATGATTAGAAAAAAATTATACCTCACCAATTCAACGAAATTTAATTTATAATGTAAGATTGATAAAACACACCATTACACATCAATATAAACATATTATTTGTAAGGGAATCAAAAAGGTTTTAACTTTTTTTTTACAATTTGTTGCAACCGTTCCGAGTAGGTTGTATAACGGCCGCAGCTATTACATTGTAAAAGGCTCGCATGGATCGAGTCAGTTCAATAAATTTGCCGCTGCTATCAGAGAATCGAATCCGATAAAATACAATAAAGACTAAATTAATTACACAGACAGTCGCTGTCGATCGGCGAAGCTGTTGTCTTGACATCTGCAGTGTGAGTAGAGCACTAAGAAATTCGTGTGAGCACTTTTTCCACCTACTGGAGCAGTCGCGAAGAAAAAAAATCTTGTTTATATGTTTTTTTTAATTTAAATGAATGATCCACAGACTCCAGGGTATGTGCCCTGTTGTTGTGTTGTTAAATAAGTTACAATTGATTGAATATGCGACTGTACAATAGAGATGGGTTAGTTTAAAATCTTAGTCTAAGTTAGTAGTTTCAGTGCATTGCGTAAATGCCGCGAGCAAACCGGCGACCCGCATACAGCACCCGATCACGAGTGTGACGCATATGCCAGCCATCGCTCTCCTCGACCATATTTGAGTGAAGCGAACGACCCGACACACGATATTTATTTGTTCTAACCATTGATATTGACTACCAAAATTCATAATCACATTCAAATATGGCCCTCAATCGAATCAAGCGGTTACTTCATCTTCAAATCTTTATTTTGTACAAATCTGTGTATTTTCGCTCTGTTGAGATTTAAGCACAATAAGTTTAAGTTTTAATGTGTTAGTGTTTATCTTTTAAAATATAATATTTCTCTTAAAAAAATAGTGTATCGTTTCTATACTTTCCTATACCTATACATAGTATTTAGGTACATACAGTTTTCACTAAAATAAAATTAAGACGTTTATACTAAAATTCAACTTAAGTTTAAGTAAACTTAAGTTGAATTTTACTTACCTATTAGAATGTAGAATAAATCTAAGAAACGTTTAAAACAACAAGGACTATTCAGATAGATATAATGGTGTACATTTAGGTTACAAACGCGGGTCTCTATTTATCAGATATACAGGGTTATTTCCAATCAATTAGCAACATTTTAGGAGCTTATTCTGTACAAAATTACAACTTTCTAAGACTTATGTCAAAATTAAAAAAAAAAATTGGTGTTCCATAGAAAAATATCGTTCACCCGTGACCAAATGTATGGAACAGCTGGTTTTATTGAGTTTTGACAAAAGTAGCAGAATAAAAGTTGTTAGCTTTGATGTACAGAATAAGCTCCTAAAAGGATGCTAATTGATTAGAAATAACCCTGTATAGCACTCTCGGGGTAAAACAGTCCAAGCCATTATATTTTTATGGGTCCCATAAAGCATGTCCGCGATGTCACACGACCACGTGGGATTCGTGTGACGGGCGGTGGGCAGCCGTGGGCGGGCGGAGATTCGATGCTCGTAACGGTACAATAGAGGAAAAGACAATGTCTCACCTCAGAGATTCAGATGTCAGGGTATTTTATTGCGGCTTTGTTTTATGAAATATGTGGGGAAATAAGAAGCTTTTATCATCATCATAATATATTCGCCGCAATGTACAGGGATTATTCCTTATCAATTAGCATCCTTCAAGGGACTTATTCTGTACATCAAAACTAACAACTTTTGTTCAGGGACTTTTATCAAAACTAAAAAAAAAGTTTGTTGTTACATAGAAAAATATCGTTGACCCACGACAAAAAAAAAAGGAGCTGTTCCAGCTCATTTTTTTTTAGTTTTGACAAAAGTCGCAGAACAATAGGTGTTAGTTTTGATGTACAGAATAAGCCCCTAAAAGGATGCTATTTGAATAGGAGTAACCCTGTATACGCTCTATCTGTACACAAGCATCCGTGATTTCCAGCTGGATAGAAGCGGTATTCATTCAGCGTTTCCTGACTTGATCAGATTGTCAGTCTGACGTGGACTGCTCACTGCCTCTTTAACTAGCTAATACGCTCGACAGTCAAAATAAAATGTTTCTATTGTAAATTGTAACTAGCCATTGTGGTGTTGGGGGTGTGAGATGATGCACCGTAAATACCTACCTGGATTCTTCCTTGCATTCGGGAATCCAGGCAATCACATTAACACTTGTAGCACATTTTTTTTTACTAACACTTCTATTTAATCAATGTCTATATCTTAGGAAAGTCCACTGATAACAGATAAATATAAAACGGCGGATAGAACGATCCATTACATAGATTACGATAATACAATGTTACAAAAGAATGCCGGTTGCAAGTCAAAGATTTGAACGACGAACTGTCTTAGTTGTCGTAGTTCTTCTACCAGAGGTTAGTCGCTGCGCCTGCGCAAGTGCGCACAACGCGCCGGCCGTCGAAGCCTTGCAAAGGTTACAAGCGACGACCGCGACCCGACATTTATGTCGGAATGTCAGTTACATTCTAGATTTTAGTATAATTATATTGCTGTTTCTACTTTATAAAATGCCAAGTTTCACTAAGTATTTTAATTTAGAATAATTAAGTTTAATAAAGTTTAGTTATTAATGTAAGTTTAGTATAGGATAGATTTAAGTTATATAATAAGAAATAAGTTATGGGGCATCGGCAAGTACGCCACACCAAAATATATTTAGATAACTAACATTCACAGCGTGGGACGTCCACTGCTAGACATAAGCCTCCCCTATGGATTTCCAATAAGCCTGGTAGGAAACGACCTGCATCCAGCGCGTTCTTGCGCTCTTAATTATATCGTCGGTCCACTTACAATCGGTGGCCGTCGTGCGTGGTCTCCATTCGAGAACTTTACTGCCCCATCGGCCATCATTTCTCCGAAATATGTACCCTACCCAATGCCAACAACATAAAAATAAACATAATAAACAATATTACAAAACTGTAAAATCAAATAAGGTTACAGACATTTTTAAAACTTTTAGTACAGCATGAAACTAAGGAGCTCAAAAGTACACTAAAAATAAATTCCTACAACTTCAAAGCATCGATTAACAGTACCAGGTGCAAGTTCTCACAAATATGTGGTAAAAAGAACGAGTAAAGTGCACGCAGGCGGAAAGCTGAAATAACTGTACTGATTGTGGAGTAAAAAGGCTGTAAAAATAGCGCGTACGAAGCTTTTCAATAAAACCCCAGGCGTGAAACTGGTATTGGTTTTCTCGGATCTTTCATGCTATGGAGTATAGTCGCATATGCAGGCATTTCAAACAGAATCCACTGGGAGTATCGACTTTATCCCCATTTTTATAAAGTGTTACTGTTACTTAACATATATAGTTAAATGTAAAATCACACACATACTGCGTCGTTTATTATATTATCAAGCGAGATTGAGGTCAGACGCGGACTTTTTGACAGTTTAAAATAGTACACAAAGTGAAAAAAACTACGGGCACTATAGTGAAGTAAAATTTAATATAGGTGTTAATGGTGGAGCAATTTTTTGGGTATCAAAATTCTATCCATGTGGACATATATAACACTGAAAAATAAGATGTCCAGCACGGCACAAGTAACACTAACTGAAAAAATAAGACTAAGTAGATGTAATGTGCTCTGGATAAATTCCAACTTTATTTGACACAAAACCTTCAATATACGTACCAATATCGAACCCCAGAAGTATTAATATAATATTATTCAACGTTCATTTATAAAATCATAGCAGTGATTTCCGTATGATCCCATGTTTTTCTTTAAAGTACTTTAGCGAAATTAGGATAAAACTGCCTAAATTACAAGGAACCACTTTAACCAATAATATTTTAAACTATTTACACATATACGAATTACTTATGGGACTAATCGCGCACTAAAATTACGAGACAAATAAATACCTCATCATTCCGACGTTTCGACCGAGTTGCATCGATCGTGGTCACGGGTAGACTCAATTCGTAATTTTAGGATTTTATTTCATAATTTTAGTGCGCGATTAGTCCCGTAGTACATAATAATAATGTGTTCAAATCGCGATAGTTTAAAAACAACATTTTAAACTATGTTCGTTAACTATACTAACTCGTATCAAGGCCTCTGGTGAGCTATAGTAACTTTAATCTCACAACTTTATAGCCATAAAAAACTCTTAAGTAAAAAAATCAACACAACGCCTCAAAAGGCGCTTTACGACTATTACAGTCTTTAAACACAGACTAATTAACTCAAAGACATCCCGCTTTCTGTAAAACATCACCTGTCTCATAACCGATGAGATGTCAACATAATGCCCATAAAACTTCGTAATTGTTTTTATATTAACTCCGAAATAGTTATGCAAGATGATAGATAAACAGCTTAAATTATTATCAAGTTATTAAACATTAATTGTTATTCTATCGCATAAACCTATGATTATTAATTAAAAAATACGGTCTGCTATGTGCACCAACTACTGCAAAACATTTGTTTCTTTGAGGGACAAGGAAAAAAGTGGTTAGATTATGACGGACACAAATTTCACTATGGGCCAACCCAGCTTTCAAGAAAAAAATTCAGCTGCTTCTTGCGACTCTGAATCGACAATATTATGTTTTGACGATGTTGATTCTAGCTGATTTTTATAGAATTTTGCGATGGCCCCAAAATAAAAAGTTGTTTGTTATAATTTATTCTACAAAAGAGGTGCATAAGAGCTATATTTGGTATCAAACAAACTGACTCGTGTGTGCCTTACTTTAAGAAACATATGCTTTTGACAATAACCTGTCTATATGTATTGGAAGCCAGCATTTTTGTGTACAAAAATAAAAGCCTTTTTCAAGATTTAAACTCCATCAGAGAAAGAAAATGTGCTGTGAGGACACAGCACAAGCATAAATTAGTTTGCCCGCGTTCTAGACTTAAATTGACTTGTGATAATTGCTACATGATGTGCATTACAATATACAATATTATCCCTGATGAATTCAAAGAGTATACATTCTTTAAATTTAAAAAACATTTAACTCAGTGGCTAATTGAAAAATGCTTTTATAATATGAAGGAATTTTTAGATTATGGAAAATCAGTTAAAAAATATTATGTAGGTTGACAAAGCACTATAATTTCAGTTTTCACATTTGACATTTTTTTCATTATGACTAATTTGCAAAGAAGTAGGTACTTATTATGACATTTTTATTAGAATGAATTAGAATTATTAGAATTATCATTGACAGTTTTGCATAATGGCAAAACATCATGCTGAAAGTATTATAATGACCAAATTGTATTTTGTTTTAAATTTGACTATTTTAAAATGTATTCGTATGCCTGAAAAGGCAAGTTTTGGCATAAGCACTTTAAAAATGAACCACCTTGTATGTACCTGAAACTTATGAATAAATGATTATGAATTATGAATTATGAATTATGGTTTGATTCACATTGTTTGGTAAATACCACTGTACTGTACCAGCCTTTTTTTAAAGTCCACTGCTAGACCCTTCGTCCTGCAGTGGACTTTTAAAAAAGCCTACCCGCGAAGTGTGAATGGGCCATATCCACCACGCTGGCCCAATGCGGGTTGGTGGTTTCACACACGCCATCGATTTTTTTCTACGGACGTACCTATGCAGGTTGCCTCACGATGTTTTTCTTCACCGAAAAGCCAGTGGTGTGAAATTCCGCACATAAGTTCCAAAGAAACTCATTGGTACGGAAGCGGGATTGAACCCACGACCTCAAGAATGACAGGCCAGCGTTACAACCACTAGACCACCACCAGGCTCCTCCAAGTATCCTAAACAGGATTATTCACATTATGCGAATAATCCTGTATAGGCAAGCTAATTTCTATCAGCTGCTCTTCGCACTACACTTCCCTCAGCAATGGGAAAAGTGTAGGCAAGCCATATCTCTTTTTCTAATAATCAAAGTATAAAACAGTCGTTTGGGTAATGATTGATGTGGTTTCTCAACTCGATGTGTCTAATTATAATAAAAAGTTATGAAATATGAGTGACGGGATCGAAAAACAGCATTTTAAGTATATTGATATGAAATTTTGACGATTTTAATGCAATCAAAAGCAAATATATAATATTTAGTTAGGTACCAACCTACCAACTATAGATTATCTTTGTAAGGTATTGCAAAATGCTAAGCCCAGACAACAAAATACCAGAGAGAAGGAAGCAAACTAACTTAAGCAGGACTTAATTAATTTATTTGCAAATTAAGTTGATTTGGAGTAGGACAGTTCATTTTTAAGGTTCCGTATCCAAAGGGTAATAACGGGACCCTATTACTAAGACTCCGCTGTCCGTCTGTACGTCTGTCTGTCTGTCACCAGGCTGTATCTCATGAACCGTGATAGCTAGAACGTTGAAGTTTTCTCAGATGATGTATGTCTGTTGCCGCTATAACAACAAATACCAAAAACATAATAAAATAAACATTTATAATAAAATAAATAATTTAAGGGGGACTCCCATACAACAAACCTGAATTTTTATCCATTTTGGCTCGATGTTAAAAACGGTGATAGGTAGACGCCTGAAATATTCACAGAACATATAGGTAAATATATCACTTGAAAAATAAATAATTTAATAAAAATAATATCAATATTTAAGGGGGACTCATTCAAGAAACGTGATTTTTTGCTTGATATTAATAACGGCAACAGGGAGATGCTTGAAATATTCATAGAACATTAAGTTGTATATTCCCTTCGAAAATAAATAAGTAAATTAAAACAAGATATATTACGGGGTGGTTTCCATACAGTACGGAACCCTATGTGCACGAGGCCGACTTGTACTTGGCCGATTATTTTTATATAATAATAATTCTTTCAGAAGCATTGGATTCAGAAGAATGTGGTATGAATTGTTGTGATAAGTGCAGCAATTGGGCCCTGTTTGGTTTGAAATTTAATTTTTTTTTTTTATTATTATTTAAATTTTCATTATTACTTCTGTTTTCCCAAAATAACCGACGAATCAGTCTCATTTTACGAGTAGAATATTGAAAATCTGTAATCTTTCGTCAAAGCTGAGCTAGTCGATTCTAATCGCGTAGAATTTTCTTTCTCACAAGCAAAGCCGCAAGCTCAAGCTCGTTATTTAATAAGTCGGTAATGAATAGCTCAAGCTATAAAGAAATTCGACACAAAAGACTGAAATATGACTTAACGTTGACGCCCACGTTTGGTTAAAATATCACGACAGTGCCTATTCTTGATCAGTGCTCAAAACATAAGAAACAGCGTTTTATGTTAGGATGAATAAGGGTTAGTTGTAAAGCTGCCCGTAATCGCCAATAGGTGTATAGGGGCAGCGACTAATGTAATTAAATTTGATTAGTAAGTAGCTCAGTGTAGTAACCAAGGATTTGTAGTAACTCAACTGCTCATGTCAAATGATGTCGTTGACTTTTATGCAATTTCGGGTATTGCGGCGTTTCGCCCCGAAAACGGTTCGGCCCGCGGGGTGAATCGGCCATGACTCTTTTTGAAGGTCGCCGCGCATTGCTTGGAGCGGGGCGAAAATCAAAAGAGGCTTGGGCGATTCGCCCCGCGATTCACTTTTTATCAGTACATTTAAGTAGAAAAGTAGTTAATGGAAAAAATTAACAATTGCATTATATCAAGGGCATCATTCTTTGAGTCCTATGGGGGTGTTCAGCAAGGTCTACGCCATTTTACGAAGCGTCATGGTTTTGAGAAACAGCAGTCAGATTTGATTTACATAGTTCTCCATCAATTTATCATATTAGTGTCGACGCATCAGGTGTTTTCCTCGTCATATTTGTCGTGGTGAGAATTATCATCACTTTACCATAGTAATTTTTCCAACCACGCGGACCATCGCTCATATTATGTAGCCAGAACTGGGATTAAAAAAATATTATTTTTCGCTAAAAATGGTAGAAAATTCAAATGGTTCGCTCAAATCGAAGTACATGTACAACTTTTAGATATTATTGATGATTTTTTTTAAAATGGCTCAGCCGATTACGTTAAAATTTATATGGAACCACTCTCTCTTTCTCACCACTCTCAATATTATATAAATTTATTTACCTATATACATACAACCCGGCAAATAGAAATCCCAAAAATATTAGATACTTAGTTTTTAAAGTAGTTTTTAATATACAAATGTATGTACAAGTGGGAGTCATATAAGTAAGTATATAAAAAAGGTGTACCTCTGAATCAAATGTGAAATGTGCATAAACCTCAACTACACCAAAACGGTACAAAGACCAGTAGATAATTTGTACCCTGCCATACAGGCTCCTATGAGACCTAGAGACATGGTTCAAGTATTCTAATGGTACTTTAACGTTATCTCAACTACGATTTTTATAAGGCCTACTGTTTGTTAGTAGTTAATAGTACCACTACACAGTACATTTAATTTGATGTTGGAACAAATAAAGAAATGTATTTATAATTTATTTACTATCAATGGAGTATACTCGAACTATAAACGATTTTCTTAAATAGGTTCACAATTCCAGAAAAAATCGATAAACATACACAAAAAAATACATACAGACGAACATAGAACCTCCTCCTTTTTGGATGTCGCTTAAAAACTTATTATTGCACTGTAACTCATGACTTGTCCCACACATCTATATTTGCTGCATCACGGCTGTCAGTACACCGGTTCCGTGGCGGGAAACGTTCGAATGCTTACTCCAGCCATGACTCCACAATTCTGCTCCATTTAGCTCCAATCCTACATTATCATAATCATTTACATAGGCAGGCGACGTGGAATAAATGCCTTCGCATTATCGGCCCTAATTATTGTTCTTTGTGTTTAAATTCGGGGTGGTTTTTTGATATTCAAATTGAGTCACGTATGCGGCATGGTAAAGGTGCACTGAGATTTATTCGTTGACATTACAAAGTATAGAAAAAGCCTTTGTTACTTTATTACTGTTTAAAGGTCTCGCCGTGAAAAGCTAACAGGCACAATGCGTCCAGTAATACTTAGCAGACGTCTCACATCCCACTAATATTATAAATAACACATTAGCTATAAATTATAACGATAATGCGTAAATTTTCCATAATATAACGATAAGTGTTAAGTAAGTAGGAAAAATTCTGCCATCTGCGAGCTAATCTAGCGTGCGCTTCAAGAAATGTCAAAAAAGAACTGTCGACATACTTAGAAAGACGGAAAGTAACATATTATGCTACTTTTTATCCCGGAAAAATAAAAGATTCCTATGGGATAGCACAAAAATCAAAATATCACGCGGGTGAAGCCGCGGGCAAAAGCTAGTCTTACATAAACCAATTAAAACGGGTGTCAAAAGCCATTTAAAGTAAATCGAAACATTTCGATGTACATCTATTTTCTTTCGATGTCGGTAACTCATTTTTTATAATTCTTCTGCATATTTAATTTTGTAATTTCATTAAATTATAAACACAGCGTATAAGGACTAGAGACAAATCAACTTGTTCCTAAGTTTTACTTAAAAAACAATGACTTAATTGAAAAAGTGTAAAGACCTATAGTTATTAGAGCATCACATTATTAGAACATCATCTACAACGCACAGAGTAATAAAACGCGGAGTAAAAACGACGACCACAGTGCGTTTGAGTCCTGAAAAACTAAGTTATTGAGTTGTTAGAGCTCAAACAATTATCGTCATGGCTTCAGCGAAGGTGCTGTTTACTTTAGTCGCCGAGCAATTTTGGATGATTTATGGAAGAGGCAACGCGATTTGGTAAATCTTATCAGTAAAATGCGTCGACAGTTGGCGCAGTGGTCGTGTTACCGATTTTATGACAGCCTTAAAATATGCACCGATTTATACTCCTTATTTAGTTATTTTTACCGACCTCCAAAAAGTAGGTACTATGTTTGTCTGTAGGTATGTTTTTGGATTTTGTGTTTGATGCTAAAAGGAATACTACTTGGAGTTATGAGCGCATTTTTTCACTGCTTCAATTTTCTCAATTAAATTAGCTGAAAATACATTAGGCAGTTGTTGCCCACTTGAAGAATGCTGGCCTAACAATCGTGAGAAGGTGGATTCAAATTTCGGTATTATAGTTACCAATGACTTCTTTAGAGTTTATTGTACGAATTTTCACACCACCATAATAGTTTTTAATGAAATAAATCAATTTAATGCCGATGCATTAAATTGATTTACTACCTACAAATAAAACCTACAAATGTACGTCTGTAGAAGATATTTGATGGCGTATTTGAAACTATCAATTCGCACTGAGCTATCGTGATAGCCCAGTTGACTTTTCGTAGATAGACCTATGCTCAGCAGTGGATTAATAAGACCCCGGTACAGCTATTTTGCAACAACTAATGTAACACTAACAATAATATCATTATAATCACAACCTTCTCTTTTCCGTGACCACTACCATACTTATCCAACATTCAAAACTCAGTGAAGCCATCATTATAATTTTATACGGTAAACGTATTTTATACTCCATACAACCGATAAGCGAACTATCCACAAAGAGAAATGAACGTATATTTTACGATAAAACTTTTTACTCTCACAAATAGTTTTACCTATGGAATACGTTAGACGTTCGGCACATAAATCCTAGTGTGGCAGAAGATGTCACATAAACTTGATTTATCTAAAGTTACGTAACTTAACTCCTCACAAAATCTTACCTACATGTGAGTGTTGCAACTCTAACATCGAACAAACAAAAATTACGATCAATAGTTTGGATATATAAGATTTCTTCATTGTGAAATGCCACCTAAGGTGAGCTTTTGTGAAATTGAAACAAGGTCACCTATAAACTATTTAATGCATATTTGAGTCTACAGGCTGAAAAAATCGGCCAAGCACGAGTTGGACTCGCGCATGAATGGTTCCGTAAAGTATGAGAGCCTCTCGGCAAAAACGTTTGTTGTATGGGAGCCCACCTTAAATATTTACATTATTCTGTTTTAGTATTTGTTGTTATTTTATTTGGAAAACATACAGTGTTATCAAGCTAAATTACTAACACCTTAAATCACTATTCACTATTAACAAGTTTTCGCATATAGAAGTCTAATAATGCTTGTTCATTAGCTCTATTCCGTGCAACAGTGAACAAAATTTTCAATACGGTATACAATTACGAGTATGTTAAGTTGAAAGTGATTATAAATTACAAACAGAGTCGAACCAATCATTAGGAATCTTAGCTTTAATTTTAGATATACGTGTATTAAACAAGTCAAATTCAGGAAAGTCAATAAGATTATTAACATATAATAGCGGCAATCGAAATACATCACCTGTGAAAATTTCAACTCTCTAGCTATTACGGTTCATGAGATACAGACTGGTGACAGACAGGTGGACAGCAGGGTCTTATATAGTAATAGGGTCCCGTTTTTACCCTTTGGGTACGGAACCCTAAAAAGGAGATTCATACCGATTATTTATTATCATTGACCAAATGGTAAGTAGTGGGCAAGGCATATTAATCTATTTGTAAAGAATAATGATAAATAATGTTTTAACTTTAGAAACGTCATTAGTGGCTCCTAAGCGGATGACCTTTTTTCCGTCGTATTAATGGTTCAAAAATTGTTTATTATTTTTCTCTCATATCTAGCTTCTGCGATCCCAAAGGGTGTATCGGTGCAGCCTAGTACATATTTTCTATTGAATATGGGCTAGAAATGCTAGGATACTGGGAATATGGCCAGGTGTAGGCACCTACTACATGAAAACTAAGTTATGCTTCTCACTCACCTTTAAAAATAAAGTGTCAAAATAGACGTTTTGAATTTGAGAATCGGCGTACTTCTTATGATTATCACTATGGCGCTATTGGTCACCTCATGTTTATAAAATGGATGAACATTGTAATTGGCGATCAAATATCATCATTTAGATATTAAGACCATAAATTAACATAATTATTGATTCCCATTACCCAGCATTTAACTTCATGTCGCGAAAGCAATAAATAGGCAATGCCATAGAGTTCTAGAGAGAGACTAGGCGCTCTTCTCTCTCTCTCTCTTCTGTGCTAGGCGCCGAGATATACCTACTTATATGTGGCAAATGCTTGTTTACGAGATATACATTGCAAAATGCAGAGTCCTGTTTGAGCCCATATGAATAAGTGATTTGTTGTGATCTCTGAGCAACTATTGTTGTTAGCGTTACGTCTAGTTGTCGTTTTAAGCAGAACATTTCGAGCCATATTGGGACCCCTGCTAGATGGACTCGCTATGTCCTATCTTATAGATCTATGGTCAATACCGTTATAAACGTTCACTAATAGACTACATGCATAAAATGTTTATGTTGATAGGTCCAATCTGTATAAATTATGGAGAAATATACCAACTTTGGATAACTTCGACTAGCTAACACTGAAGGTCCCTTGCATAAAATATTTTAGTGCCTGTAACAGTCTTCGTGGTTTCTCTAACAGCCTGAGAGTTAAATATTTCTGGGCGAAATATATTTCATAAGATTAAACTGTGAAACATCATCCAAATATTATCTACATTTAATCGTTATAGAAACTGTGATGGGCAAAAATTGTTTTATTGATGTATAACAACCTTGTCTAATTTATGTAACGTGTAGTCGAATTGATCTATAATCCATGAAACAATATATTTAGAATCATAATTATACCTAAGAGGATTTTTTTAGTTTTACTGATAAACTTTTCTGGAGATCTGATTACATAAAAATAATATCGACGGAAAACAAACCAAAATTAATGTAATATTCAAAAATTTGGAAATGTACAATGATTAGTCAAATCTTTTATTTTAGTCAGTTAAATCATAAGTAATAATTATTTTTCGCAAAAGATGGCAAAATCGCCTTCCATCGTGAACAAAATTCGAATATTTTGCTCGAACTGATTATTATTGTTGATTTTTCAAAAAGGGCTCAGCCGATTTCTGTAAAATTTGAATAGGACTACCTCGGGTTTACCCCCTTTCGAACTAAAAAAGAACGGTTCACAATTGGAGGAATTATCAATGAACATACACAAAAAAATACATAAAGACGAACATAGAACTTCCTCCTTTTTGAAAGTCGGTAAAAAACCTACAAAATTCTAACTACATCTTTCTCGTTTATATTTTATCAGAATAACAGTTTAAAATTAATTAGGTTTAGCAGTTAGGTCGGTAAATGGAAAATAAACTGCTTTTCTACTTTATGAGCGTGAAAGAGCAAGCCTCTTTGACACAGCCTAAAGCCATGTTAGCTTTAATTATGCATCTAATAGCTAATTAGTTACACGTTTACACATCACATCTGTACAAGGGTAAAAGAAAATGATCACTCAGAACACCTTTCATTTCAAATCTGTTAGTTATTGGCAGTGTAGGTCAAGAAACTCGTACACGGCTGCGATTGGCATGTGGAGCTGTCTGTAAAATATACAGATTGATACCAAACCAAGCGGGCTAGTATGCGCGCCACGAATGATTACTTTCGTAATGTCAGAACGAGACAGCGTTATGGCAAAGTATATTTCTGTCACTGTTTCACACGTCGAAATGAGTTCTTTTCGTGGCTTTTCGTGGTCGCATGCTTGACTAGCAAGGATACAACACATCCATGTACCAAACTCATTTTTTATTATTTCCGCAACCCACACAGCGCAACAAACTGTATTTCGCAATGTATAGGTATTTCGTAAACAAACTTTTTATTATTATTAGCTTTTATTTAACTTGCAATGGATGAACTATCTATCTACGTTAGTTCGGGTGGAATCATGCAAGTTAAATTCGACAAACTTCCCGGATTCCGATTGAGCTGAAATTTTGCACGCAGTATATCGCATGACAATGCAATAATGTGGTACCAAGGAGCTGATCTGATGATGAAGTCGGAATGAGGCCATAGGAACTCCTCTACTGAACAAGATAGACCCGTCGTGTTTGGGTTCGTTTTACTTGTCTTGGCTAGCACTCTGCTGCTACATGATACCCAGGATCTCAAAAGCATGTTTTTTAAATTAATATTTTTATAATAATTTATATATTCTTCAATACCAGACTAATTATCACTGGTATACTAAGTCGAAACGTCATTCAGACCATTTTGTTCGATCCGAGTTGTAGTTTTGTATCGAACAGCTGATTTATTTTTGCTCATAATGATGGTCTTAATGGCTTTTTGGCTTTTTGGCTTAGTACAGGGTAATCTAAGTGATTAGCGCGCCGAGTATAAAAAAGTATTTAGCCGTGAATTCGTCCCAGTACCCTATGGCACCTTTCTACCTTAAAACAGGTTGATTTTATTTCCAGTGCACAAACTTTGCATACGGAAAGTATAATAAACAAACAATTAAACCTCTACTTTACTTTCACTCACTTTAGTACAAAAATTATGAAATAACTTCAAGAGAAAGTATACAGATAAACGGGGTAATCAATGTCACCCTACGTCTGAATACCTACGGCTGCGTCGCGAGACGTAGGTATTGTACCTACTAAGAGCCGAGGGGGGCGAGTTGTACGCCGCGCCGACTATTTACCTACGGTGAGGGGCCATTGACCGGTAGCACTGACCTTGAGAGAGCTAGCTATACGTTTTAGGTAGTAGTTATTGTCTGGAGTGTAAGGTGATGAAAAAAAAGTTGATCTTTTTATGAGCTAAATATGTTCTATTAATGATATCTATTGCGCGATAAAAAAAAATGCACTGAATAAAAAGGTCTTGCTGTATATCCATGCCAAACTTGCTCTGTTACTCCATTGCTGCGTGGACAAGTACCCTAGCTAATAAACCAAGATATACACTTTCGGGTTAATATTAGAAAAATAGTAAGTATACTAAAACTTCGAGAAAAAAACTTATAAGTTAGTTTTAGTTGAACTAAATGTGTTTATTTCGTTAAATTAACAACCTAATAAGGCTATAGAAACAAACCGAGCGACTAACGCGATTAGCTCGGCATCCACAATAGCGCAGGACGGGCAAGTATGCGTTAATTGACATTGATTAGTTCGTGCCTACAGACTGCACATTGATTATCCTTTTCAGATACCGCATACCTGTTTTTTCACCAGAGATGAGATGTGTGGTGACCGGTGTAAATTCACCAATACAGTCACTTTACGGTGTAACTTTTTGATGTCAATCATATTTCAAATCGTTCTCTATTCGGCTACGAGTGAGTATCTACTATCTAAGAAAAGTAGAGCAAAACAAATAAGTTTATATCTAGGTATATGGTCTTAGTTTAATAACTACTAATCTATTAATAGTTTAAACACAAATCCTGTGATATTATCCTTCTTATAATTATAATCATTAGTCAGCTTGCTGTTACGACTTTGAGTAGGTATATGCGACGGAGGATAGAAAAAATGCATAAAATGGCGCAAATCAGTGCATTTGCTTATTTTTATTTATTTATTACCTACTGCATTTATTTCACGGATATTGTTCTGTTTGTTTTTACACTTTTCATACCTACATAATACCTAAATCACTTTAAGCTGTATTTCACGCACATTGAGTGCGGAATCTATACCAAGTTATCTGTGCCACAGTCCTGTGAATATTCATGCTATGTGTTCCTCACGCCTAAGCCTTAACTTCGACAGATCATCCCAACAACGTCTCAATTTATCTTCGTCATTCCTACTTTCGTCTTAAGGTTTGCTTTTGTTGGCTCTTTTACTTGAGATCATTATCAGCTGATCTGGAAATCACATTTGGCTATTGGACCTGCAGGATTTTCTCTGTCGAAACAGCATCGAATATGATCATGTTTGGCTATTGGACCTGCAGGATTTTCTCTGTCGAAACAGCATCGAATATGATCATGTGTCGCAGACGGAAATCACATTTGGCTATTGGACCTGCAGGATTTTCTCTGTCGAAACAGCATCGAATATGATCATGTGTCGCAGACGGAAATCACATTTGGCTATTGGACCTGCAGGATTTTCTCTGTCGAAACAGCATCGAATATGATCATGTGTCGCAGACGGCTGGTCGAAGAATGTGTGAATGGAGTAGGATAGAATAAATAATCGGCCAAGTACGAGTCGGACTCGCGCACGGAGGGTTCCGTACTGTATGGGAGCACCTCTTAACAATTTATTTTATTTTAATTTTATTATTTATTATTGAAGTGAATATAAAACTAAATATTCTGTGAAAATTTCAAGCATGTACCAGGTACATTGTACCTGTAACCATTATTAATATAGATCGAAAAACGTCTAAAAAATCAGGTTTAATGTATGGGAGCCCCCTTAAATATTTATTTTATTTTGTTTTTTGTATTTATTGTTATAGCGGCAACAGAAATACATCATCTGTGAAAATTTCAGCTTCTTAGCTATCATGGTTCATGAGATACAGCCCGGTGACAGACGGACAGATAGACAGACGGACAGACGGACAGACGGACATCGAAGTCTTAGTAATAGGGTCCCGTTTTTCCCTTTGGGTACGGAACCCTAAAAATCAGCGAGCAATTTTATTTATTAGGTACCTAGAATGAATTTCTAACGCTTTTCATCGCTTTTGACCAGCTTTGTTAATGTTTGCTACTTTAAACATATAATTAATTTTTACCAAAAATGGCACAATAACTTCAATCCTCACAAAAATTGAATAGTCGCTCGAATCGATATATGCCATTTTTAGATTTTTGTAATTTTTCTAAAACCCCTGAACAACCGATTTCGATTAAATTTTAATGAGACTACCTACCTCTGGCGAATAATCTACCAAACAAAAAAAAGCAAATAATTATTAAAATCAGTTCATGATTGGCGGAATAATCGCGTAACATACATACGAAAAACATACACTGGAAGTGAGAAGTTTCTTTTTGCAGCCGGTTAAAAATTCAAATAAATTTGTTCAACCACCGAGTTACCTGAAATAATTTCAACTAAATTTTAACTTTTTGTTTAACTTAACTGTAGGTATAAAAATTGATTGAAACTCTGTGATACGTACATGTGTGTTCAAAAAATTTTGCACCTTCCGAATTTCATGTATGCAGATCCGTTAACATGTCATCGCACCTACCAGCATCCGGGCTGCGGCCGAACAACGGATATCCATATTTACACATTCGTATACATTTGACAAATAAAAATGTATTCCAGAACATCGGTTCATCTATACGAAACAACTTGTTTTTTATTCGATAAACCTTTATCCAACCGCATTGCGTTACGCAGAAAATTAGGACGAGACAAGCACGTGAAGCTGATTTGCTATTTAATTCAACAAATTTATTCACTATTTTTATTAACCTACTACTACCAAGATGCACGGATCCCGGAGTGTGTAGAGTAATATATTAAAAGAAAATTATATCGGACAAGAAAATATTGAAAATATTGCCAACTGGCAGTGGGATTGAGCAGTTGGATAGTGTTTAGGCTTTCAAGGGTCTGTGGATGATCCAATTGCTTTTAATACAGTAGTAGTGGATGTAGTTTTAGCTTATAAAGTAGTATTGTATTTTGTTGTAGTACTTGTAGTTAATAAAAGCACTTATGCCCCTTAAAAAAATTTTAATTTAAAATAATTTCAATTTATTATATTACTAGAACCCGCCCCGGCTTCGCACAAGTCCATTTATTGTACATAAACCTTCCTCTTGAATTACTCTGTCTATTAAAAAAACGCATTAAAATTCGTTGCGTATTTTTAAAGATAAAGCATACAAAGGGACAGACAGCGGGAAGCGACTGTGTTTTATACTATGTATTGATTTTTGTAGATAGTAACTTTGTTACATACATATGTTAAGTAGCTATTGGTGAGTACCATCTGTGCGTTGAACTATTGTTGTTTAATGCATTTTACCACTCACATAATTATGCAACAATTTATCTACACAAATTCTTCATTGTACTTAATGAAAATAAGAACATAATTATTTTTGGCCAAAAATGCCATTACCAAATTCCACCGTGTACAAAATTCGAATAGTTCGCTCAAATTCAATGTGTCACCCATTTATAGTAATTTTCACATTATTGTTGATTTTTCAATAACGACAGAGACGGTTTTGATCAAATTTAAATGGGACCACCTCGGAAATATATCCTTAAAATTTTGTATTTCGATTTACAATTGGCGAAAATATCGATAAACATACATAAAAAAAATACATAGAGACGAACATTGTATGTAATACTCACCTTTTTGGAAGTCGGTAAAAATAGCTTCAACCTAAAAATAAAACGTATTATTATTTTTCGCAAAAAATGGCAAAACCGCCTTCCATCGTGTACAAAATTCGAATATTTCGCTAGAATTGTTTAAACTATTGTTGATTTTTCAAAAACGGCACAGCCGATTTCTGTAAAATTTAAATACAAACATCTCAGGAGGGATAGGATATCCCAGTGAACTATAAAATGTTTTTTTTTCGCTTCGGTTCACAATTGGCGAAATTATGGATATTCATCGTGTACAAAATTCGGAAATTTCGCTGAAATTTTTGTTGCCGCTATAACAACAAATACTAAAAAGAAAATAAAATAAATATTTAAGGGGGGCTCCCATACAACAAACCTGATTTTTCAGACGTTTTTCGCTCTATATTAATAATGGTAACAGGTAGATGCTTGAAATTTTCACAGAATATTAAGTTTTATATTCACTTCAATAATAAGTAATAAAATTAAAATAAAATAAATATTTAAGGGGGGCTCCCATACAGTACGGAACCCTCCGTGCGCGAGTCCGACTCGTACTTGGCCAATTATTCAGAAACAGCTCAGCAGATTTCTTTAAAATTTAAATGGGACGACCTCTGGAGTACCCTTTTGAACTAAAAAAGAATTTTTCGATTCGGATTACAATTGGCGAAATTATTGATAAACATACACAAAAAAACATCCAGACGAACATAGAATTTCCTCCTTTTTGGAAGTCGGTAAAAATTCGGTGTAATCTCTAGATATAATAATAAACTTGTTCAAAAGCCTTGAATAGATACGTACAACCAAAGTAGACCTCTAGACACAAAGCGCACAACTTAATGTGGGGCCTTAATACGCTCAGGCCTTTACTTACCGTTGGTCATTTATTTGTACGGATTAAATGTAATTGTAACACCGCGTGGAGGATCGGTACACGCGTGAAATATTGTTATTGTTGAGCTGGTTAGCTGACAGACAGTGAATTCATTTTGAATGAGAAATAAAAACATATGGTAATAAGCGGCTTCGGTGTGCTTGTGTGATACTTCATTGTGAATAATAATCGGCTAAGTGCGAGTTGAACTCGCGCACGAAGGGTTCCGTACTGTATGGGAAAATATTTATTTTTTTTAATTTTATTATTTATTATTAAAGTGAATTAACAACTGAAAATTCTGTGAATATTTCAAGTATCTACCTATTACCATTATTAATTTTGAGCGAAAAACGGCAAAAAAAACAGGTTTGTTGTATGGGAGCCCCCTTAATTATTATTTTTATTCTGTTTTTAGTATTTTTTGTTATAGTGGCAACAGAAATACATCATCTATGAAAATTTCAGCTTTCTAGCTATAACGGTTCATGAGATACAGCTTGGAGACAGACAGACGGACAGACGGTCAGCGGAGCGGAGTCTTAGTAATAGGGTCCCGTTTTTACCCTTTGGGTATGGAACCCTAAAAAGTGTAAGATACCAGTAGGTTTCTAACTGGAAGGGACAGGATAGGGTTAATATATACGTATGTGCCTTGAAATATCATAATATCTTCGACGAGTAGGTAGTTAAAATGTAATGTCCTATTAGGTAATGAGTACGTATTTAGTAATATTATTATTGTTGCGCTGGTCAGCTTACAGTCAATTAATTTTGAACCGAAAATAAAAACATAAATGGTAATAAGCGGCTTTGGCGTGCTTTTGTGATGGTCTTATTGATATTTTATTGTGAATAAAGGCAGTAAGGCTGCAGTGACTGGAAGGGCCTAGATAAGGAATGAGGTTGATATAATATGTCTTGAGAAGGTCATATCCTAGCTACTTGGACGAGTATGCCAAGTACTATTATTAATTCCAACATATTCGCGCCTTCGGTAAGACAAAAGTATGTTTGTCAAGGCTAGACAAGGGAAAATTTGCCCTTGTCTTACCGTGGTGCAATATCTCTGGCTTAGCCTATGTAGATCAATATGGGCTAGTGATGATAATTTTGTTAGGGATTTATCAGGAAAGTATTTATTCAACTGTGCACTTATCTAAATAAACATCCGTCATTAGCATTAAATAACCCACTATTGGACGTACTTAGGCCCCTTTTTGTTTTTGCCATTCGCCACCTGGCCCTTGCTAATTGCATTCATTTGCAGCTTCCTGATGGTTTATCGAACAAATACGATGTAACAAAACACAAACGAGAGAGCTTACTTTAGTGAAAGTTAAAGTGAAACCATCTTGCCTTTAAAATTTACTAATGAGATACGGTATTTTCCATCACGCTAAAGTAGGGTACTTTAGAGGACTATTTTATTGTCTTGCCAGTGATAAATGCACTCCACACACACTGCAAGAATTAAAAAAAAAAGCTTCTTATACCATCCATCCATCCATCAGCCATAGGACGTCCACTGCTGGACATAGGCCTCCCCTATGAATCTCCAATAAGACCGGTTGGTAGCGGCTTGCATCCAGCGTGATCCTGCGGTCTTAATGAGGTCATCCGTCCACCTTGTGGGTGGACGTCCTACGCTGCGCTTGCCGGTACGTGGTCTCCACTCGAGAACTTTTCGACCCCATCGGCCATCAGTCCTCCGCGCTATGTGTCCTGCCCACTGCCATTTCAACTTGCCAATCCGCTGGGCTATGTCGGTAACTTTGGTTCTTCTGCGAATCTCTTCATTCCTGATTCGATCTCGCAGAGAGACTCCGAGCATAGCCCTCTCCATAGCTCGTTGGGCTATTTGGAGCTTATTAATAAGGCCCATAGTAAGAGACCACGTTTCACTTCTTATACGTTACACAATTATTATTAGAGTCTGGCCAACGAAAGCTGTCCAAGAAAAAAAAGCGGGGAATTTTAAAAAATCAAGAGCTGTTAACCCCTGGCTATACACTGCTTAAACGGAGTTGATACTATTTATTATTCAGCAAGTAATTTTTTTTTATTCAAGAGTGTATTATGAAGAATATTAAATAAAAGAGTACTTTTATTATTGAATATTTCTGCCTTTTTAGTATTTTCAAATAATTCATAATTTTATGTACAGCCGCGGACTCCAATTGATCAGCACTTGTCACTATTCGTAATTTAGCAGTACAAAGTACTTATAGGTGGATATGAGTCATACCTAGTTGAAATCGAATTTAAAAAAACTCTACATCTGATAATATTGAATCAGCTTCATTGCTTTCTTCGCTGCAACTGCTACTACGTCCCCAAGATGTAATTTACCGTTCTTACTACTGGTAGTAAGATTGGTAGTAACACTGGTAATAAACCGTATTGTGAATGGGTCAAGTTCGTTTTTAGCAGTACAAAACGTCAATGTGTCAACTTTGACAGTCTTAAATTATTACCATTTCAAAATTTCTGAAAATAATGCGTGGACAGCTTTCGTTGGCCAGACTCTACGTACCTACTTTAGACCCTGAAAAGTTAGGTAGACAGAGATTTGGTACATTTATATGGCACACTGATTTTTTTACACCACAAATAAATATATCTGTCTTAATTAAAGACCAAAGTAACATTACATTAACGAACGTCTGTCAACTTGTCATTCAATCATCACCTAAAAACACCCTGCTCAAACTCTCAAAAAATCAACGTACTACTCGTAAACTTTTAGATTTTCAAAGGATTATGCCCTTTCTCACAAGGAATTAAGCTTTGGAATCGTGTGAAGGTGTTGAGACGTAAAGATGAGCAAAAAAGGAATTAATTTTAGGGTAGTCTCATACATTGTTATCCTGACAGATGTAATTATTGCTTTCTTTAGCGGTATCATCCAGCCCGCTTGATGGATGTGGCGGGCGCCGGCGCCGTACCGTGTTCCTCGTAAATACTTGAACAATTTCACATAAAGCAGGCCGATCCATCACTAGGTATGTTGCGAGAGAGAAGAACAAATAGTTGTGTATAATATATGTTACCAGTTCGCTTTTTCAATGCGCTTACAATCATTTTTGACAAAATGTGAAAGTGAAAGATAATTTCAAATAAAATGAGACAACGCGATCACAAAGGCAAACGATACTCACACTTTTGCTAGTTAGTTATACAGCTGTCAAGAAAGTCAGTAGAAGGAGTGTGCAATATTCGCTGTGTCAGCATGTGTCCTATAGATCAAAGAGCAATATATCTAGACCGTTATAAGCACAGCAACGTTACGTCGCGTACTTAGTGTCTTGACTTTCAAAGTGCATAGGGTAGTGCTTAACTGTTACTTTATCTCTTTACCTAAACTAAAAATGAAAATTGAAACAGTTTAACATTTTGTTGTTTATTAAACTGTTCAAACTGAGTAGAAACTAGTATGAGTACCTACTTATTATGTAAATTATTACATTTTCAAAACGAATTCCATGAACTCAAAACCTAAATCTTAAAGTGAATAAATTCTGTCTACATCCAGAAGTACACTCAGATTCCCTTTGTGTCGCAAATATCTGCTTACAATTTATTTCCTGCTAGGATTTCTAAGCATCATAAAATTAAATCGCCTCGGAATATGATCTAGAATCCTAGATGCTAGAATGTAGATGCAACACCAGTTATTTATCGCCTGGTTTGCGAGTCAGTTGTAAACTGGAAATAAACACTATTGTAACATAATCGAGACCTTTCAAACTTATGTTAGATACCTACTCGGTATTAAATGTTCTAGAACATGATAAGGACTTTTGAGTTACGGATGCAAGGATCGTAGATAGATGTAGATGAAAGATACGGTATGTTAGATAGCTTTTGTAGCGGTCCATAGTCACGCCATAACCACAATTAAATATTTAACTCACATGTAAAAGTCTCCCACAAAGTCAGATTATATTTATATCTAATTAACTATTAAAACTAGGTGATTAAGAAATTTGCTTAATAGCACTCGAAATTTTATTGTCACATAATAGATTCGATTGTCTTAGTAACGTTCGCTGTTATGTACTATGTAAAAGATTACCTCGATAGCATTTGTACCACACAACTAATGGATCCTGGTCACCACCCACCCGTTGAGGAATGAAGACATCAAATTGAAGCGGAAAACTTGAAACGTTCGCAGCTCTCTGTCAAAAGCATCATTTCCAAGCCGATGCAAAGGTATATACTGAAATAGATCAGAAATACAAATAAGTATCTTGATTTTAATCATTATAATCTAGAATTGAAAGACTTTTGGAGCAGAAAGACACACAATACAATTCGTACCCAATACAATTTGTACACAATACAAATTGCCTACAGATTACTGAGTGCTTATTTTACAAGCTAAAGACATGGCCGAGCTACGTACTAGTGAAAATCTGTTGAATTGTTATGAATATTCAAGGATGCATTAAAAACTCAACTTATACCACTATTCTGGTATGAAAAGATGTTTTGATAAGGTCTATTGCTAAAACTAATAATAACAACACGATTTTGGGTTCAGAAGTTAAGGATAATGACATTAAGATGAGAAAAACAAAAACTGAATCTTACCGGATCAACTGATGTCGAGTTGATTTTGTCAAAGGATCCTTGCGGCAAGAAGATTAATTTAAAGGTGAAGCTGTGTATTTGCTCCGGAAATGCTCTTGCAAATCCTTCGCGACGCCTTGGAAAACGCGTTTGTTTCGCTTTTAAGACAAAAAACCTGAAAAATTAGACAAACAAATTTGGTTGACAATTTTAGGTTATTTTCACATAATATTCAAATTATCCATCATCTCTGTGATGCTGTACTGACCTGGGACTCTGTCTGACTTCACAGGCCTCAATGGCACCGTGGAAGGACCTTGTTTTGCAAAGAAAAACTCTTGTTTTAGTTCAAGGAAGAAGGTTTGATTTGATATTGCAGTAAATATAAACAGCGCCATATTTAGTATTACCAATATAGGATGGATAAAAAAAGGCCGTATTACGGAGACGAAAATTACAGAGCGATATGATTTCTTCTTCAGAGACGTAAGAAAAAGCAATCAAGGAAAAAACTGAAGATAATTTTAAATAAACTATGATTTAGATTAATGAGAGGTGGTCGTTTCAGTTTTAATTACAGAATAAAAAGGGAGAAGTTTTATTCATAACTATTCAAGAAAAGCCGAATTAACGAGTAAAATTATACGACTGGCAACTCTGGATAAATCTAAGAGATTTGATTGGACGACGGCGACCCGAGATACTACACGTGGAACCAAGGTCTCTGATTGGATAAAAGCTGTAGGTACTGTGTGCCTCAAAAACACGATCATTCGGGATATCCTGATTAATCACGAATGCAGGATTAATCATGCATTCATGGTTTTGGCGCAATGCATTTGTAAGGGTATAAAAGGAGTGCGAGTGGAGGGAGATGGGACAGTCGGATTTTAGATTTCAGAAGAGCAGGTCGTATCCCTGTCCGTTTATACGAAATTTCGGGAAGTGTTTTTAAATAAATATTGCGATATTTTATAACTATTTAGAAACACAGAGTCGGATCTTGAATTTTGAAAGGGTAGGTCGTAATCTCTGTCGGTTATATAAAAATCGGGAAGTGTTTTTAAATAAATATTGCGATATTTTATAACTATTTAGAAGAGACAGTCGGAATTTGAATTTTGAGAAGAGCAGGTCGAATCCCTGTCCGTTTATTCGAAGTTTCGGGAGTGTTTTTATTAAATGTTTGGTGTGTTTATTTTATAATTTTATGGACTCTGGACTTTCAGTGAATATTTTAAGGACTTTTAAAGTGAATAAGTGTGAAAATAAGTGAAATTGGATTGTTTATCTTCCTTATCGGAGGAAGATATATCCGGTGAGTCTTTTCCATTTTATCCTGGTGATTGTATTTGTGAAATAATACTCTGAAACTTAGTTATTGAAAATTAAAAAATAAATAAAAATACTTAATTTATTTTTGCAAAAAATGGCAAAACCGCCTTCTATCATAAACAAAATTGGAATAGTTTGCTAAAATTGATGTGTTCAATTTTTTCATTATTGTTGATTCTTCAAAAACGGTTCAGCCGATTTCTGTAACATTTGAATCGGACCATTTTGGGAGTACCTATACACTTTTGAACTTAAAAATAATTTTTCGATTAGGTTCACAATTGGCGAAACAAACTAATATAACCACGAGGAAACAAATTGTAACAATTGTAACTAATAATGTGTTTTCTAAACCTTGGCGGCACTTGACCTTCTCACATTTAGTTATTCTGTGACGTTGTTTAATGTTTTCTTATTTATGATGGAACCTGGAAACTATTGTTTTGCCTAAATATTTATCTAGGATATTTTTCCTGGAAACTATGTATAAATGGACTATGTATATTCAGAGTTGAAAATAGTACCTTGCCTACACTTAAGTTTCCTCTGTAAATTATTGGACAACAGTGAAAAATAGTTTAATTTTTGGAAAATTATTATGACTGAAAAGAGTTATATCAGAGTATTATATTACATAATACTAAGCCATCTTAGCAACTAAGCATTGTTTGATTGAATTTTATTTAGGTTTCGTGGAACTTCATATTATTTTTGAGAATTTATTTATGTCTTACTTTTTCTTGGTTATTGTTGTTTATTTATTTGTGCCAACTATTAACTGTGTGTATTTTCTTTATTCTTTAACTCTTTATATTATGATTTGTGTGTTCTTGTGTTAATTTGATTATTTGTGACAAATCGTATCTTGTGTTTTACCTGTGTACTTTTTTGATTTTGTGTGCTGCTATGCGACTGTAATACTTGTTTACTTAACCTTTTATTTCTCAAATGCCTATGATTACTTCCTGTGTATTTGCTTATACTGTTCGATACTTACTATTTGTGTGTTTTGATTTTTACTATATTTTTCGTGTTTCTATTACCTTTACCGTGTCTTTTACCTTCTGACTTCTGCCTTATTTCTGATGTGTTTATTTCCTGTTTAACCAACTTGTGTTTGAGCTTATTTATGTTCTTGTTTTCTGTTTGCTTGTATTATTTTGAGGTTTACTTAAGACTATTTACATCTAGTATTTTACTCAGTTAATTTTACGTCTGAATTTGGAATTGTTTGTAGTAAGCGGTTATACTTTAGGACTTAATATTTGAGGAATACTTATGTAGGAAACCTGGATGTTCCTCAAGGGTTAAAATATTGCTCAGATTTTATGCAAAGGGTTGAGAATAGACTTTGCTTATTCAAATATGTTTGTAACATTGCCATAGCTGGTTTTACTCACTGAAGCTGAGCGAACTGAGCCGGGGTCTCTATTTGTAAAGATTTGGCCTCTTTATCGAGCTGAAGTCTCGAGGTGATAAATTAGCCTTGGATCCTTATAGGTGGGCTAAACATCACCATACACAAGAAGTGCTATTACTTACCATTGAAACACTGGCTTGTTCTTACAAAAAACCAAAGTCTAAACCATTATTAAGTGAAGTCATTCTATAAACCAATTGGTAAAAAAATGTAATCAAATTTTTGTCACCCTTGATAAGCATTCAGGCGACTACTTGCAATAGATTTAGTGTGGGAGACTTCAGGTAGAATCTATATTGTCTTAAGATATAGGATTAATGAACATATTGTAGTTTAAATTAGAACTTATGTTTATTTTAATGTTTGTGAATGTACCTAGTCATTTAAGATGTTGTATGACGTACTTGACTGACATTAAGATTAATTGATAACAAACAGTCCAGTAAATAACTTTGGCCCCTAAATTCTAGTTTATTAAAAGGTTCATAAATTATGAATCTTGTTTATTTTTACTATTAGATTTGATGTGAAACACCTTAATGACAAGTTGACTGTCTGATAATAGTCAATTCAAATATTGAAATTCAATTCCTTTTATATTCAGTCTAGTTTTATTAAAAGACTGTAAGTAGATTTCCTTAATTTAAATATCTTGAATAATCGGAATGGCATTAATATTGTCCAATCGTAATTATTATATTAATTTAATGATTGAAATTTGAACTATCCAGTACAAACGATACTGAGAATATTCAAAGTAAAATTTTACTTTGCTTAACTAGTAAATATCACAACTTCAAAGAAAAAAAAAAAAAAGAAATGCCATTCCAAGGTTGGAGCTTTGGGTGGCTATTTTGGGGATGGAACGGAGGCCACTAACAAAAAATAATAAAATATTTTAATTTAAAGAAACTTGTTTATAACTTGTTTGAGCAACTATCATTAGACAGTCATGAAAATTAAATAAAAGCCCAAGTAAAGTCTCATTTAAACTATGTACATTCACTGTGAATTCTTTCTAGTTACCATTGCGTATAAAATCCTCCGTATAACATTGTACAAAAAATAGCTACTAGAATTATTAGGACTTATATTGCTTTAATCTAAATTTTCCTTTTAGCTTCCAACTCTTCATGTAGCATAAAGATCAATCAATCCTAAACTTTGTCATTTAGTTAGGTAGGTATAGTCTCCAAAACCTTTAGGGTTCTACGATTCATAATGTAGGGTTCACACTATTCGATCACTGGCCAAACCTAGCTTTAAGTACCTTAATTACAACTGTATTAAAATATTTATTAGCCTTAAGAAGATTTAGTTCCATGATTACTAGTTCAGGGTTAAGCTAGGGACGTCTTTATTTATGTGGCTAACATAGGATAGCGATAGTGATTAGTCTTCATCGTATAAAGAATATTATATTATTATATGTTAATATATAAAAAAAAAAAAATCGGGTCATAGTTTAGTTGAGGTTAGTGGTAGGAAGGTTAAGATAGGTTTAGATAAGTATAAATAAGTAAGTGTAAGTAGGGTTAAGTACAATATGGGTGCAGTGGACCAGGATAATACGAACCTTTCTTAGTAATTTTCTTATTTTTAGATATTTTTTATATTTAATGACAGTTAATTGCTACATAATATCTTATACCTATATTTTATCAATGTTAATTCTGCAAAAATAGTCCAGAAAACTAATTATAAGAATGCAGTTCGATAAGAATAATCTGGAACTTTTTAATAAGTACATCTAAAGTTGCCTGGAAGAAATTTCATCACAATGTAATGTAGTGGTTCAGGAACTCAGAATGTTATCATTATATTAGTTTTAGCATACACGACTAGGATCTGTTCAATGTGAAAATAATCTTGGGTTTGTCTCGCAATTCAGGTTGGTTTTCGTGAAAAATGGATACATACGTGTGATGGTTTAGGAATTTAAAAATAATAATAATAATAATTATAACGAGATTTTAGGAGACTATTTTTATAGCTCAAATCAGGGTCGTAATAACTTTTTAGATTTTCTAGGATGAATATCTATTCATTCATTATAACATACATTTTTGTCTTATGTAGGTTAAGTCAACATAGATAGATATTTCTAGCAATTCAAGTTATACCAGCAGTATTCATCTATAAGTATTTAGGTATTCTAAAATAAAACTAGTTTTAGTTATTTTATCAACCGACGAGAAAACGGAGAAGTTTAACAAGTCAACGCATATATTTTTTAGGGTTCCGTACCCAAAGGGAAAAACAAGACCCTATTACTAAGACTTTTATGCCCGTCTGTCCGTCTGTCTGTCTGTCATCGGGCTGTATGTTTGTTAATCTTAACAAACATAATAATAATATAAAAGTTTGGGGGTTGATCGAATTTATTATGATGCATATTTACAGAAGTAATAAGTTGTTCCTAACCTTGCATATCAGAAAGGTAAGATATTTAAAGCAAACTGTTATTCTGTTTAGTACTCTGTACTGTAGGTCATTAACCTTATTATTTGCTAACAACGTATTTTGGAACGATGTGTGACATTAATTTTAGGTAAAGTAAGCTCTGATTTGACTTTACGTTATAGTCCGATATTAAAAAGTAAACTTAACGATTAAAGACTTAAGACACTAGTTTCCATTGTAGAATTTAAAAAAAAAAAAAAAATTGTTTTGACATTTCGTTTTGACGTTTGATTTATTGAATGTGGGGAATTGGGTTCTGGAATACCAAACGCAGGTTTTCTCCACAGACTTTCGGGTAAAACAGGTTAAGTGGGTTTATCATTGCCATGAGTTATTATTATAAAGCATTGATTCACATTATGTGCAAAATAGAAAAAGTAGAGTTAAATACTCTTCTTAGAAACTTAAATACAAAATCTACCACGATATCTCAATGGAAGCTAGTTATCTTAGCTAACAAAGGAATAAAAATACACAACTTATCCAAACATTGGATTTGTTCATAATATAATTAAACAGTTAATAACGTTTTTCGTTCAATTATCGGCAATTCAATTTGTTATACTTTAATTTTATACTGTTGACGCGGAGTTTTAAGTTATGGTCTGGTAACACTGGTTACGGTTGTAGTATCAAGCTGTTTTTAGAAAAGATTTTCTTGATTTGATTCAAAATTCGAATACGTTTTCGTTGGTTTACTTGGTTTTGAACAAGTCATATTTGATTTATTTATTGAAGCAATACATACGTCCTCGCTTTGTACATAATAAGTGCTACTTACAAGAAACAATGGGTAAGTAATCTTTTACGCCTATTTTGCACATTTTGTTGAATTGAAATAATAAGTTAATAAAGTTACTTGGCTTTAAATTGTCAACACAATGTTACATAATTGATAATCATATTCATTTATTTCAGGAGAACTTACTATCAAAAACCTTGAATTCTAATATGGAAAAGAGTCGAGGAAGGAACACTCGGAAATTTTAAAAATATCTTATTCGGATGAAAACAAGTGCGACAAGGACAAGTGGCATATTAGTGATTTCATAGTGATTGTGTTACATCAATGGTTTATTTCTAAATGAGTACTATTAATATTAAACTGTAATTAGTGTTGTAACTATAAAAATATAAAGAAAGGCTTTGCTATGACATAGATATTTAAGCTCTGAAAATCATACCTTGCAAAATTTAGTACAAGACAAAAACACCTACTAAAGTAAGGTGACTATGGTAAATACTGATATTTTAAGAAATTGTCTTTGTTGTGTACAGTTGTAATTTTAATAAGAGAATTCGAGCAAGTCCTTGTTAGAGTGGAGCGATTGTCCTATCTTGTAAAGTTTTATGGTTATAACACTTTATTCATTAAAATAGTAATGCTGTTTTCCAAAAGAAACTTGCCATAACAGCGAGCAAGATGATTATGTAAAATTATGACTTAGCGGTTAGATACCTTTATGTGTAATACATTATCAGGAATTGAGACTAGAATTAGATCTAAAAGTATTCTCGTGTTAGCAATATAGGCTTAGTAGTGAATTATAATTTTATTAGGTTAGGAGGCCTGTCGAATAAGTTTTCGGACTTTTTTGACGGGCAATTTGGGCCGTGGCATGCATACGAATCGGTTTTGGAGACTATTTCAAATAAGTATTAGATTTATTTGTAATCAATAACTATAGTAAAAATATATTTGTATAATCATATTTCATAGTTTAATCAGGGATTTTTAGATCAATTGCCGGGGGGGTTGGTATTATGAAAAATGAAAAGGTCGGGGGTTGTATATTATGAAAACTATAGAACCAAATTAACTTAACGCCTTAATGTCTAGGTATATCTTGTAAAGAAGTTCCAATGGTCTTAAGAAATGGGGGTTGATTTATAGTTTATCAAATCACATACTCCAAGAAGATGCATACTATAACTAAAGCACTTTACTTTTATCATCTTAACACTGCAATAAACAGCTATAGTTATCTACTACGCTATCACAGCATATGATTCCTAGATTTTCAAGTAATTTTGCCTGTTATAGTGAATAACTCCGGAGCTTGAACTTGTTACTATTATAATTTTGACATAGGTATACATCTAATTGGAATATAAGTAACTATACATTGGGAACTGATTATGTACTTTAAATTTGTTTCATTTCCTGTTTATGATTGTTGTACAAATATGTATAGCTAATAATACTTGTATTAAGTAAGTTGTATAGGCCAAGTGACGGGTCTTGGTATCAGTTTTACTTGTATTCCTAGGTGTAGCTAGATAATAAGTGATATCATTGTTTGACTATAGAATGGATGTCTAGTCTAGTCTGGCCTTAGGAATATGATATCAAAATTGTCATGTCCATCAATTAGGTATGTCTATCATTGTAAAAGAGTACCAATTTTATCTATGTTAAATTAGTAAATAGATATTGCTTTGTTTGCATAAATTGTAGAAGAAATTATATTCTATCTAGAAATAGTCAAAGTTGTTAGGAAAATCACTCTTCTAGTATTTTCTTACGACAAATGTAATATGGCAAGAATGAAACAACTTACAAAGATTACTTTTGATTTTATAATCATTTACAAGACTCAGGGTGCCTAGCATTTGTGTAGGACAGATTGAAAAAGAAACTGTTAAAATCTGTTTAAATAAAAGGCTCTGACTTCATGATCCATTTTGATATCGCTATGACTTAATTTTTGACCAAAGTATAGTATGGGCTCCTATTACTAATCTGGATTTAATTTAGATTTTTAGATTTAGATTTACTATAAGCTCACTGTTAGTCATACCAGCTAAATTTAAGCTAATCTTTTTCAATAATAGATGTTTGCAACTTATAGATTTGGCTTGTTACATGACAATCAATTGTAGAAAATATTTAAAATATGGTCTTATTAACGAGGTTTGATATAGCTTTAATTTAATACATAAATAATACCATGGTATGCTTTGTTTGTAATGTAGCTACACATTTACCAGTATAGCCCAGATTTTTGGCAAGTAGATATAGCAGTGGGCAGAGCACTTAGCAGATAGAGTTAATGACTTATGCGATTGAAAGGGTTTTCTAGTAAAGACCACGTACTAAAAAGCGCAGCATGGGTATCTTTCACGCTGGATGCAAGCCGCTTCCAGCCATTGTTATTTGGAAACTTTGAGGAGACCTAAAACCTACAAATGCGGTCCTATATTGATTGTTGAAAGGATAATCGTCACTTAATTTTGTATTTTATAAGTACATATGTATAATATTTGATTCTAGGGACCAACTAGAATAGGTATGAATATAAAAAAGGGCAATTTTGGCGTCACATTGTAAATGACAATTGTGTTACTATTATCCATTAGATTAGCCTAACCTATTTTAATGTATGTGTTAAGATAGTAAGTAATGCACTCATGTTAGCACTAACCCATAAAAATGAATGCATATAAACGAATCTAAAGCAAAGCTAAGTTTTATTTTTTTCATATAACCTCCTTCACTTTTAGCACCATCTACGAGTATTGGCTGAAACTATTATGTATAGCTATCAATAACTAGGGCACGATGGGGCTCCACCAGGCGAAAGTCAAAAGGCAGGAGCACTGCTTGCTTTTTCTCTAAGCAATTCATCGCACTTTTTGATTCGGTGACTACTAGCTACTACTGCGAGTAACGTGACTTTGCCAAAAGGTGAGTACATAACGATTTTATTGTTCGTTTAATTCACGAAAACGTCATTTGAAGTTTAGAGCCATCTACGCGAGCGGGCCGGAACTAATATATCCTTGCAGTTCTATTGCATTCAAATCAATAAAGGTATGTCAATAATTTTATTCATTTTCATAGCCTTGATACCTTGATAGCTTAGTGACACCTATACGTATTCACTTGAACTAATATGCCAGATTCATTTCATTTTGCGCTGCCAAGGACTCTTTGATTGAATCGTTCGAGAAAAAAAATAGTGTACGAATCAGAGTACGCCTATTCGCTCGCACACGTATAGATTTGTTATTCTCGCTCCCGTTCCCGCTCGGTTCCGTGACCATTTACGTATGCTTTTAGTTATTCGAATGTTTTCATTGTAGCTTCCTTGGTCGAAAACCTTTTAGTACAGGATATTTTCGATTCACGTCACGGGTCACTATTATCGCAAATATGTGTAAATAATTTTATCATAAAATAAACGACATTAGCTATTATTATTAATTGAATAGTTCGTGGAATAATACGAGGAGCTAGATCCTGGTTTTTGCCACTAGATGAAATCCGAGCGAAGCCAGATTCAGGTCGTGTGCATCCATGTAGTGGTCTTCGCAATAGGTATTGATAATTTATTTTCAAGAAACATTTTCGTTGATATTAATAGTTTTGAAGGCCTATTAGGTGTGATCTGGCAAACGAAACGTGAGTTTAGATGATCATTAAAATCGGTTCATTTATGGTTACCAAGAAATCGCGTAGGTACCTAACTTACAGTTGAAGTGTTGAAAGCATCCTCTTTCTTTTAAAGTCGGTTAAAAGTAATGTTAATAAGAACCTTCTTCCGGATTTCACGATTTATCTTGATTAAAATTACTCATATTTGCGATTTTCTTACAATGCGAAATGGTCGACGTCTACCTACCAGTGATATTGTTCTGTAAATTAATGTAAGATTAATTTTTTTAAGCCTTTATATTCCAAAAGACTGTTCAATAATAATAGTAGATGAAGAGTCGATTTATACTAATTTTACTTAGAATTTATAAAACGGAATAATGTGTAACTTATTTTTGAAAATTAGATATGTGGGCGGAAAAATTAGTTCACGTGAAGTACGATAGATGGTGTTGTACCTCGTTAAAACTCGCAAACATTTCGATTTGAGAATTTGCGAGGTCTTTCACAGTGTTTTCTATTAATCATGACACCAAGCTAATTGAAGGTCAGTTGTTCAGATAACTTACTTTCATCTCAACTTCTGGTTTTATTTTTGCAAGTGGCGACAGTGAATAAGTAAGATTGCTAATATGAAGATACAAGGCGTGGGCAGTATGCGTCGACGGAATAAAGGGATATTTAGGAAACGAGATCTTGGTACGGCCTACGTCTGGTTCGCTACTTCATGATTATCTTACGGGTTTACTTTTACTTACTGTCAGCTTCGTTGTATAAGTTTAGGTTGGTTACAATTACAAGAGAGTGAGTTCGTTTCCAAGTACTTAAAGGATTAAGTAGGGTAAACATGGAGTATTGAGCTACCTACTTGTATTGTTACATCATGTTTCATCTGAAGGCTGTTATGCGAATTAGTAGTGTACAAAATTTTAGCATAACGCGTAACGTTTATGAAGTAGCATGACAATAAAAATACAGTAGAAGCCTAGCGTATTCCTAGCATAGCGCGTAAAGTTCCTTGCGTAATGCACCCAATTAGATTGGACGATGTAGGTTTTCATTGAATGATGTGTGCATCTGAGCGCTGCCGTGGCTTGGATTGGACGTTGAGTTGATGATCCGGGTTATTTTGTTCATTTGTAACTACATAGGGTTGGCATTGCGTAGATCACACAAATGACTCGAATTGCGTTTTAACACATTAACTGCTTAGGTACCTTTCGTGGGAAGGTCACGAATGCGTGTTTTTCTGCGGTTGCAACTCAAACTCGGCGCGACACACTAGGGCGAGTAACTGCACTTGCGCGTAGAAAAAAAAAAGAGGTGTATTGTATGCATGTACACAGCATTTGCGTATTTTGTTTGGTTGAACGCGCTTGTGTTTCAAATACATAATTTCAGGATTGCTCCTACGACCATCATCCTTTGGAATTTAACTTAGAGTTATAGGTATAAGGTGATCGACTAATTAGAATAGTAAAACCATTATTTCACTCAAAAATTCATTACATTATTGATAGCGTTATAATTTTAAGTAGCGGTGCTGAATTTTATTGTGTATTGTATTTCTTTCTCGGCTCAAGTAATTTTCGATTTTTACATTTACTTTGCCACTTTTACCTTTTACTTATTACCTTTTACTTCTTACAATTTACGTTTCTACCATATCACTTTACTTTTGAAATTTCATTTTAGAGGATGTTAAAAAAAAAAAAAAAAAAAATTGTGTTAAATTTAACCTTCTATATTTAGCTACCTTGAAGTACTGTAGTTTAGTCGGTTAGATACAAAGATTTGTAAATTTTAATGAGTAATTTGTTTCAGATTACAAAAAGAAAAACATTTTAGAAATCACGTATTATTATTTGTAAGATTTTGTGTTTAATTTAAAGTGCACTATTTAAGAATTTGTAGTATAAATTAATATGTATAAATTAATAATTCACGAATACGCGGTTGCAAATTATACTAGTGTTAAGAGGTCACAGTATAAATATAATAGTCAGAAGGTTTCATTAAGTTATGCTTACAGACATTTTTAGATCATTGATATTGTAATTAAAATAATTTTAGAAAATTGTTTGTAAATGTGGATGGCATAGGGGAAATTTTTGAGGGGTTTGTGCGAATATTGGAACGCTTTTAACCTTGCAGAAACGGCAGTGCTTTATCTTCAGAGGAATGACACTTTGCGTGACAGCGAAAGAGATTTGTTTGATGGAAGTACAGGTTGGACTGAAAGGTTGAATGGAAGGTAGATAAAAAAAAAAAAAAAGAAAGGGTCATGGTGAATTTGAATGAGAATGACAGAGCTGTAGAGAAAAGCATTGCTGGAGGTTGTGAGCGGTTTGTCAACACACGATTCTGGCAAAACACTTTCTCAAAATGAACCTTATGGAAGAAGGGAACTTGTTAGGTAAATAGGCAAGCTTGCGGTCCCGTCAACCATTGTAAGTTGACTCCATGAGTTCATTTACTCTACAATGTATGAACATCCGTCCTAATACACTTCACACACTCCCACTTAGAGATGATTTAGTCTTTATCTCTAGCTCATGGTGGAACTTTGGTTTCGTGCGGATTATTTCTGCTGAAACGTACCACTCCTGGAATCTGGAGGGGCGGAATTGACAATTTCGACAAATGGAAGATTGATTTTTCGATCTTTTCAATTTCGTATTATTCGAATAAACTTGACTCACAACCAGGTTCCCCTGCAGGTGCTGAAAGTGCAGTGGAAAGCGGAAAATTTTGCGTATGAACGATTTGTTTAAAGCCTTGAGTTGGGATTTTGAAGAGATTGTCTCTATTTTGGTTTAAATACACTGTTATATTGTACTAGGGAAACACACACATTCTGATACACATAATTTATTGTTGGGATTCGTGTCTTGACGAATACAATATTGCAATAAAATTAATGAAAAAAAAAAAAAAAAATTTTTTTTTGAAAAAAAAAAAAAAACTTGAAAAAAAAAACTTTGTAAATTTGCTCCGATTAAGTAATTCTTAATCTATTCAAATTTGGGGGTTGCTGTAGCGGTCCATAGTCACGCCATAACCACAATTAAATATTTAACTCACATGTAAAAGTCTCCCACAAAGTCAGATTATATTTATATCTAATTAACTATTAAAACTAGGTGATTAAGAAATTTGCTTAATAGCACTCGAAATTTTATTGTCACATAATAGATTCGATTGTCTTAGTAACGTTCGCTGTTATGTACTATGTAAAAGATTACCTCGATAGCATTTGTACCACACAACTAATGGATCCTGGTCACCACCCACCCGTTGAGGAATGAAGACATCAAATTGAAGCGGAAAACTTGAAACGTTCGCAGCTCTCTGTCAAAAGCATCATTTCCAAGCCGATGCAAAGGTATATACTGAAATAGATCAGAAATACAAATAAGTATCTTGATTTTAATCATTATAATCTAGAATTGAAAGACTTTTGGAGCAGAAAGACACACAATACAATTCGTACCCAATACAATTTGTACACAATACAAATTGCCTACAGATTACTGAGTGCTTATTTTACAAGCTAAAGACATGGCCGAGCTACGTACTAGTGAAAATCTGTTGAATTGTTATGAATATTCAAGGATGCATTAAAAACTCAACTTATACCACTATTCTGGTATGAAAAGATGTTTTGATAAGGTCTATTGCTAAAACTAATAATAACAACACGATTTTGGGTTCAGAAGTTAAGGATAATGACATTAAGATGAGAAAAACAAAAACTGAATCTTACCGGATCAACTGATGTCGAGTTGATTTTGTCAAAGGATCCTTGCGGCAAGAAGATTAATTTAAAGGTGAAGCTGTGTATTTGCTCCGGAAATGCTCTTGCAAATCCTTCGCGACGCCTTGGAAAACGCGTTTGTTTCGCTTTTAAGACAAAAAACCTGAAAAATTAGACAAACAAATTTGGTTGACAATTTTAGGTTATTTTCACATAATATTCAAATTATCCATCATCTCTGTGATGCTGTACTGACCTGGGACTCTGTCTGACTTCACAGGCCTCAATGGCACCGTGGAAGGACCTTGTTTTGCAAAGAAAAACTCTTGTTTTAGTTCAAGGAAGAAGGTTTGATTTGATATTGCAGTAAATATAAACAGCGCCATATTTAGTATTACCAATATAGGATGGATAAAAAAAGGCCGTATTACGGAGACGAAAATTACAGAGCGATATGATTTCTTCTTCAGAGACGTAAGAAAAAGCAATCAAGGAAAAAACTGAAGATAATTTTAAATAAACTATGATTTAGATTAATGAGAGGTGGTCGTTTCAGTTTTAATTACAGAATAAAAAGGGAGAAGTTTTATTCATAACTATTCAAGAAAAGCCGAATTAACGAGTAAAATTATACGACTGGCAACTCTGGATAAATCTAAGAGATTTGATTGGACGACGGCGACCCGAGATACTACACGTGGAACCAAGGTCTCTGATTGGATAAAAGCTGTAGGTACTGTGTGCCTCAAAAACACGATCATTCGGGATATCCTGATTAATCACGAATGCAGGATTAATCATGCATTCATGGTTTTGGCGCAATGCATTTGTAAGGGTATAAAAGGAGTGCGAGTGGAGGGAGATGGGACAGTCGGATTTTAGATTTCAGAAGAGCAGGTCGTATCCCTGTCCGTTTATACGAAATTTCGGGAAGTGTTTTTAAATAAATATTGCGATATTTTATAACTATTTAGAAACACAGAGTCGGATCTTGAATTTTGAAAGGGTAGGTCGTAATCTCTGTCGGTTATATAAAAATCGGGAAGTGTTTTTAAATAAATATTGCGATATTTTATAACTATTTAGAAGAGACAGTCGGAATTTGAATTTTGAGAAGAGCAGGTCGAATCCCTGTCCGTTTATTCGAAGTTTCGGGAGTGTTTTTATTAAATGTTTGGTGTGTTTATTTTATAATTTTATGGACTCTGGACTTTCAGTGAATATTTTAAGGACTTTTAAAGTGAATAAGTGTGAAAATAAGTGAAATTGGATTGTTTATCTTCCTTATCGGAGGAAGATATATCCGGTGAGTCTTTTCCATTTTATCCTGGTGATTGTATTTGTGAAATAATACTCTGAAACTTAGTTATTGAAAATTAAAAAATAAATAAAAATACTTAATTTATTTTTGCAAAAAATGGCAAAACCGCCTTCTATCATAAACAAAATTGGAATAGTTTGCTAAAATTGATGTGTTCAATTTTTTCATTATTGTTGATTCTTCAAAAACGGTTCAGCCGATTTCTGTAACATTTGAATCGGACCATTTTGGGAGTACCTATACACTTTTGAACTTAAAAATAATTTTTCGATTAGGTTCACAATTGGCGAAACAAACTAATATAACCACGAGGAAACAAATTGTAACAATTGTAACTAATAATGTGTTTTCTAAACCTTGGCGGCACTTGACCTTCTCACATTTAGTTATTCTGTGACGTTGTTTAATGTTTTCTTATTTATGATGGAACCTGGAAACTATTGTTTTGCCTAAATATTTATCTAGGATATTTTTCCTGGAAACTATGTATAAATGGACTATGTATATTCAGAGTTGAAAATAGTACCTTGCCTACACTTAAGTTTCCTCTGTAAATTATTGGACAACAGTGAAAAATAGTTTAATTTTTGGAAAATTATTATGACTGAAAAGAGTTATATCAGAGTATTATATTACATAATACTAAGCCATCTTAGCAACTAAGCATTGTTTGATTGAATTTTATTTAGGTTTCGTGGAACTTCATATTATTTTTGAGAATTTATTTATGTCTTACTTTTTCTTGGTTATTGTTGTTTATTTATTTGTGCCAACTATTAACTGTGTGTATTTTCTTTATTCTTTAACTCTTTATATTATGATTTGTGTGTTCTTGTGTTAATTTGATTATTTGTGACAAATCGTATCTTGTGTTTTACCTGTGTACTTTTTTGATTTTGTGTGCTGCTATGCGACTGTAATACTTGTTTACTTAACCTTTTATTTCTCAAATGCCTATGATTACTTCCTGTGTATTTGCTTATACTGTTCGATACTTACTATTTGTGTGTTTTGATTTTTACTATATTTTTCGTGTTTCTATTACCTTTACCGTGTCTTTTACCTTCTGACTTCTGCCTTATTTCTGATGTGTTTATTTCCTGTTTAACCAACTTGTGTTTGAGCTTATTTATGTTCTTGTTTTCTGTTTGCTTGTATTATTTTGAGGTTTACTTAAGACTATTTACATCTAGTATTTTACTCAGTTAATTTTACGTCTGAATTTGGAATTGTTTGTAGTAAGCGGTTATACTTTAGGACTTAATATTTGAGGAATACTTATGTAGGAAACCTGGATGTTCCTCAAGGGTTAAAATATTGCTCAGATTTTATGCAAAGGGTTGAGAATAGACTTTGCTTATTCAAATATGTTTGTAACATTGCCATAGCTGGTTTTACTCACTGAAGCTGAGCGAACTGAGCCGGGGTCTCTATTTGTAAAGATTTGGCCTCTTTATCGAGCTGAAGTCTCGAGGTGATAAATTAGCCTTGGATCCTTATAGGTGGGCTAAACATCACCATACACAAGAAGTGCTATTACTTACCATTGAAACACTGGCTTGTTCTTACAAAAAACCAAAGTCTAAACCATTATTAAGTGAAGTCATTCTATAAACCAATTGGTAAAAAAATGTAATCAAATTTTTGTCACCCTTGATAAGCATTCAGGCGACTACTTGCAATAGATTTAGTGTGGGAGACTTCAGGTAGAATCTATATTGTCTTAAGATATAGGATTAATGAACATATTGTAGTTTAAATTAGAACTTATGTTTATTTTAATGTTTGTGAATGTACCTAGTCATTTAAGATGTTGTATGACGTACTTGACTGACATTAAGATTAATTGATAACAAACAGTCCAGTAAATAACTTTGGCCCCTAAATTCTAGTTTATTAAAAGGTTCATAAATTATGAATCTTGTTTATTTTTACTATTAGATTTGATGTGAAACACCTTAATGACAAGTTGACTGTCTGATAATAGTCAATTCAAATATTGAAATTCAATTCCTTTTATATTCAGTCTAGTTTTATTAAAAGACTGTAAGTAGATTTCCTTAATTTAAATATCTTGAATAATCGGAATGGCATTAATATTGTCCAATCGTAATTATTATATTAATTTAATGATTGAAATTTGAACTATCCAGTACAAACGATACTGAGAATATTCAAAGTAAAATTTTACTTTGCTTAACTAGTAAATATCACAACTTCAAAGAAAAAAAAAAAAAAGAAATGCCATTCCAAGGTTGGAGCTTTGGGTGGCTATTTTGGGGATGGAACGGAGGCCACTAACAAAAAATAATAAAATATTTTAATTTAAAGAAACTTGTTTATAACTTGTTTGAGCAACTATCATTAGACAGTCATGAAAATTAAATAAAAGCCCAAGTAAAGTCTCATTTAAACTATGTACATTCACTGTGAATTCTTTCTAGTTACCATTGCGTATAAAATCCTCCGTATAACATTGTACAAAAAATAGCTACTAGAATTATTAGGACTTATATTGCTTTAATCTAAATTTTCCTTTTAGCTTCCAACTCTTCATGTAGCATAAAGATCAATCAATCCTAAACTTTGTCATTTAGTTAGGTAGGTATAGTCTCCAAAACCTTTAGGGTTCTACGATTCATAATGTAGGGTTCACACTATTCGATCACTGGCCAAACCTAGCTTTAAGTACCTTAATTACAACTGTATTAAAATATTTATTAGCCTTAAGAAGATTTAGTTCCATGATTACTAGTTCAGGGTTAAGCTAGGGACGTCTTTATTTATGTGGCTAACATAGGATAGCGATAGTGATTAGTCTTCATCGTATAAAGAATATTATATTATTATATGTTAATATATAAAAAAAAAAAAATCGGGTCATAGTTTAGTTGAGGTTAGTGGTAGGAAGGTTAAGATAGGTTTAGATAAGTATAAATAAGTAAGTGTAAGTAGGGTTAAGTACACTTTGAGATATTGCCATAAAAACTCCAATGAAACAATAACATTTTTCAGAATAGCAAGAATTATCAATTTCAGAAAAACAATGCCGAACTATGCGATACTTAGGTAAATACCCATACCTTTTCAATACTTGGACCTGAATACTGACAAAATATTTTTAGCACGACACACAGGTTTTACACACACTTTAAAAGAAAATGTTCATGATTTGATCAACTTTAATTTTATAGCTTTTACATCGTCTGTACGATTTGTACAGAAGAGTGGACTGTATGAGGTGCGTCTAATGATGTTTACACCCAGATAAGTGTCCCTGCAAGCTCAAGACGGTAAAAGGAAATCTCCACCAACCTTCAATCCTCGACCGCCTCCAGACTTCAGCTTCAGTCGCGACGGGGACACTGATTTATGACCGGACACTTTCTTTGGCACCAAGCACGTCCGATGCACGGGACACGGGGTAATTTAAATGTTTAGACGCAACCATAGTCTTCGAAGTAGACGCAACGTGCGCACATGTCAATTGTCGTCGACATACTGACGCTTCCGCCCTTCGACGCTAGCGAATATCACGCGGGTGGAGGAAATTTTCCCATCTACCCTCAATTGGCTTGCAAAGATCGAACATCGTCAAAACGTAAAATAAATAGCAGACGAACGTATATTATACTTATAAGCCTAGTCAAACTTCTTGGCGGGTGTGAAGTTAGCTACAAGTTGAGCGAAACCCAATCCTCGCGCAGCTGGTCATGAGCCTCAGTCAGGATTAGGTCAGTCAATTAGTCAATACTCATGAGCGTCAATCAGGATTGGGTTTTTGCGCAGCTTCTAGTTAACATTACAACCGCCAAGAAAATTGATTCAGCCTATACATCTTCTTTACATGTACCGACCTGTGTAACTTGCTATAAGTTACGTCTGCTTGTATACTGTATACCTACGTAACCTTAACTAAGTAGAAAAGACGGCGCCATGCGCCACTCTCGAAACATGGAACGAGCTCATAAAGATCTTATTTCGCATTTAACCCGGCCATTAAATATGAACGGATTGCACGCTGTAAATAATTATGTCATGTCAGCATTGTAAGACGAAGGTATACCAGTAATGAAAATGCGTATAATATCTGCAATGTTTGTGTTTTTGAACGATAAAATTCGCTCGATCTTTTTGTCAACATAACTGCTGTTCGTTTTTATAGAGTCTCTTGTAAATGCTGTTTAAAAATGATGTCCATCTGCAGTCCTTCTGACTTTTTTCTCAAAAACGCAATGATATAATTACTTTAAATTAGTAACTGTCTATTAAATACCTGGTTTATTATTTCTTCATCACTACATACCTAGTATAAAACAAAGTCGCTTCCCGCTGTCTGTCCCCATGTATGCTTATATCTTTAAAACTACGCAAAGGATTTTGATGCATTTTTTTTGTAGATAAAAGGATTCAAGAGGAAGTTTTATATGTGTAATACACCTGTGCGAAGCCAGGGCGGGTCGCTTGTTAAGTTATAAAAAAGCTAAATATGTAAGGCAAAACGTTTACGAAATATAAAATAACGTTAATTTTTTCATGAAATGTGCAAGGAAATCAAAATATAGGGCAGGTACTCTATATGGACCTGGAATCATAATTTGTTGGTCACAATTTTTTTAAATCGGTTGTTAAAAAACTATGACACCAGAGCTACACAACTTTTCTTTATCAAAATAGGCAGAAAGCAAAGTCTTCTTGTTATAACCAATGAAGATTGTTAGGCCCTGCCCTCGGATCAGACAAGCGTGGCATTCACCACGATTTGTCCTTCAAACCAAGTAAAAATTTAATCTTAAGATGATATTATGTGCATAGAAAATCAATATACAAGGTGAAAATTCTCCAACAAGGTTGCTTCACGTTAAGAGTGGCGCAATTCTATTGGCACCGCATTTTAGATTTCATATAGAAGTCAAAAAAGATTCTATCCGAAAGCTGGAATTTTAGTCGAAAAGCAGACTAACTTTTATCGTGATTAAAGAAGCTTATAGCTTATATATACTCAGCATTAGTACACTGCCAATTATGATAAATTAACGACATCATACTGCTTTTCTTAACTATTAGTGCCTCAGCAACGCTTTTGCCTAAATCCAGATAGCTCGTCATCTCTACAGACAGTTCATCTTGATTACAATCAATACCACCTAGATTTCGTACCGACTCGCTCGTTACCACGAACCATCGACGGAAGCCGCCGCCCTGAGCCTCGATCATTAAGCTAATGACGCGAGCTTAAATACCCGATACCAAGATATAATACCCAACTAACTCAATTAATAGAACGTGCAATTACTTACTACCCCCTGTCTCGACTTAACTCCACAAAAACATACCATATACAGTGGTAAATAAGTGCGAGAACAGCATGAGGATAAATAGATTAAACCAGTTATTAAATTGAATATTTAAGAGCAAGAAGGTGTATTATGATAAGTTGGCTTGCGTGATAGCGCTGCATGTAATGAAGGTATGCACTTAGTGCAAGGTAAGACATTAAGTATAGTGGGCCGTACACCTGTTTAGCGTTCCTTGAAAATTTAATACATGTCTTATGTAAATACTATAGATTTATGATTAGGATCCAGAGACTATGCACAATAGATTGTGCAAACTCGAAAAATGATTTTTTTTTTCGTACGAGAGCTTTTATGCGTTCTTTAGGGTAGGTATTAGCTGGAGTTTCATACATAAGGAATACGCTATTATTCATTTTTTTTTTTAAGTTATGGTTAGTCAAAAACTTTGTTTTACGATTTCAATTTATGATTAGGATCCAGAGACTATGCACAATAGATTGTGCAAACACGAAAATTTTTTTTTTCGTACGAGAGCTTTTATGCGTTCTTTTGGGTAGGTATTAGCTGAAGTTTCATACATAAGGAATACGCTATAATTCATTTTTTTTTAAAGTTATGGTAAATCAAAAACTTTGTTTTACGATTTCAATTAGTAAAGCACAACCTTGGAAAAATTTAATGTATATTTTGTTCTAATTATGCCATAGAGCAATATCATGGCTCAGATAAGCCATTATAAGTAAAAGCATTATAAGCCATAAGTAAATTGCAGTAAGTCCTTTTAGCAATGTCAATACCTTCAGGTGGCTTAAAAACTCTGACGCCGGGGTTAGCCATTCGAATTGACTTAGGTAAGTAGTTGAATCCAAAAGTGGGTCAATATTACCCAATATTAAAAAAGCAGGTACCTACAGATTTATCGGAAAGATCAGAACGTGTCCTTTACGAGATTAATATAATGCGAACGCCAGATAGGCCACCGCGGGCGAGAAGCTCATTTACACGGCTGATTTACGAGATCACACATCGGGCCGCTTGATGATTTATGTACACCACCTTCCCGCAGAGTTGGACGCATTTATTGGACTTGGACCGCATGCCCTATCAACTTTGTTAAGTCGGTGATGCCAGCACTGACCAATACCTAGGATTTACGGGGAAAATTAGAAATCATTGATCTGGTTTTACAAAACAAATAATAATATATCGTATCTACGAGTACGCGGTTAATTTATGAGATCATACATCGGGGGGCCGCTTGATGATTGATGTACACCACTTTCCCGCAGAGTTGGACGCATTTAATGGATTTGGACCGCATGCCCTATCAACTTTGTTAAGTCGGTGATGCCAGCACTGACCGATACCTAGGATTTACGCGAGAAAATTAGAAATCATTGATACTGGTTTTACAAAACAAATAATAATATATCGTATCTACGAGTACGCGGTTAATTTATGAGATCATACATCGGGGGGCCGCTTGATGATTTATGTACACCACCTTCCCGCAGAGTTGGACGCATTTAATGGACTTGGACCGCATGCCCTATCAACTGTGTTATATCGGTGATACCAGCACTGACCGATACCTAGGATTTACGGAGAAAATTAGAAATAATTGACAGTGGTACAAAATTTTACAAAACAAATAATAAAATGTCGTATCTACGAGTACGCGGCTGATATGTGAGATCACACATCGGGCTGCTTGATGATTTACGTACACCAGCTTCCCGTAGAGTTGGACGCATTTATTAGACTTGGACCGCATGCTCTATCATCTTTGTAATGTCGGCGGTACCAGCACTGACCGATACCTAGGATTTACGGGGAAAATTAGAACTCAGTTATGGTGGTACAAGATTTTACAAAACAAAAAATTAAATGGTTTCCACAAGTAGGTACGCGGCTGATTTATAAGATCAAACATCGGGCCGCATGATGATTTATGTACACCAGCTTCTCACACAGTTGGACGCATTTATTGGACTTGGACCGTATGCCCTTACAACTTTGTAATATCGGTGATACCAGCACTGATCAAATTTCTAGGATTGAGGGAAATTATTGAATTGTTTGAAAAAGTCTGTTCATTTTAATATTTCACGAACTTTTTTAGTATTTACGAGTATATGTAATGATGACTAAAATCATTTTTTTGGAATAAAGTTTCCTAATTCAATTTTCATCAACTTCTAGATCGACGTAGCTTCAAGAATCGTGTATAACCGAATGATGAATTTAGACACATCTGTTACGTACCGATATTTTTCTTACCAAGTTTAGATCAGAGGTATCAGTCTCAGTAAGGATGTAACCAATGTAATTAGGTATTTACAATTAAAATCCAAGCTGTCCTAAATCCCCTGATTATCAGATTTTAAAATCACATTATAAGAAGGAAGAAAATTAGCGCTGACAACACTGTAAGCCGTTTAAACATTAGCTTACCGACCGGCGTGGTGCGGCGTGATAGGTGAAATTAGGGTTGTAGGGACGTCGGCGGTGACGTCACGCGATAAGGCATGGTCTGTTATGACGTCATTAGCATTCATTAGCTGGGAGACGTTTATGGTGCTCCTTGTTTATGCCAGTTAAGTTTCTTCGCTCGTTTGTCTTTACGACGCACATCTGCTGCATTTTGCGGTTCACACAATTACCATTTCATTTTAAGTATGATGGTAAGAAATTGGTATACTTTAAGGGTACAAGAGTGGGTTTGATACTACTTTATTTAATTTGTGGATTCCGAAAAATCCTTGAAAATTGGTTCGAAGGTTTACTGGGAGACTATACGGTAGTAGATTATTTTTAGCCACTATCATATTTTTAATCATTTTTCTCGCCAATATACAAACACAGAAAATAACAGAAAATACTTACGAATAACCAAAAAATATCCGTCAAATTAAAAATATTAAATTATTTTAAAATAACTTTACAAAAGATAAATTACAGACAGTTAAAATTAATAAAATTAAAATAAATCTAATAAGTTTTCATTGCAAAGTACCTATGTGTGGTGCGATCAAACGCAACTTTCTCCTCAATTAAAAACATAGTAAAAATAGGTAATGCAACCTCCAAGCTCATACACAGATATGACAGATACCTACTCTGTACCGCCAACACAAACGAAGTACTTGTAAATTAATAGCTTGATAGCACTGATAACACAAACGGTTATTAATTAACAAGTATAGTGTGCTTACCTAAGCAGTACTTAAGTACAAGCAAAGTTCATGAGCCGTTTTCACTCTTTGGGTACGGAACCCTAAAAACTGTGTAGGTTATACAAGGTAAATAAGAAATCGGCCAAGTACGAGTCGGACTCGCGCACGGAGGGTTCCGTACTGTATGGGAGCCCGTCCTAAATATTTATTTTATTTTAATTTTATTATGTATTTTTGAAGTGAATATAAAACTATTCTGTGAAAATTTCAAGCCTTTGACTTTACCTGTTACAATTATTAATATAGAGCGAAAAACGTCTGAAAAATCAGGTTTGTTGTATGGGACCCCCCCTTAAATATTTATTTTCTTTTCTTTTTAGTATTTGTTGTTATAGCGGCAACAGAAATACATCATCTGTGAAAATTTCAGCTGCCTAGCTATCATGGTTTATGAGATACAGCCCGTTGACAGACTGACAGACAGACGGACATCGAAGTCTTAGTAATAAGGTCCCGTTTTTCCCTTTGGGTACGCAACCCTAAAAAACACAAACGAAGTAACTTGATAGCTTGATCCCACTGATAACACAAGCACACAGTGAGTTTATACGAAGCGGTACCTACAAGCAAAGTTCATTAACCGCTTTCAGCCTTTAGAACCCACAGCTGAGTCAAAGCTTCAGTAATGAAAGCGCAATACTCAGGTGACAACATCTGACCCGACTAACGAGCAACTTGCAACTGAGTGTTCCCCCTTGTAAGAGAACATCTCTTCATGAGGCACTATTTTGTGAACAGAAACCACAATGCGTTCCAAAGACAAAAATAATGTTTTGTCCTCGCGTAAAATGATAATTATTTTTTGCAAAAAATGGCAAAACTGCCTTCCATCGTGTACAAAATTCAAATATTTCGCTAGAATTGTTTACATTATTGTTGAGTTTTTAAAAACAGCTTATTTCTGTAAAATTTATCCAACATAAACATTTTCATGTGAAATGAAGCCAAGTCTAAATCACAGTTCCCACTGTAAAAAAGTTGTCAGATCTCACGTAAAGCCAAGCTTCTAACTCTACACGCCTTACTCTACAAGTCCTTACTTCACAAACTCTACACCTTAGTCAATATATGTGACTTGGCCGTTTGTGGAAGTCGGTTAAAAATACTGTTTCGCCCTCACGTAAAATGAATTTAACTTTATTGTATGTATCTAATGTTCATGCGATCTATACATTAAAAAAATACAGAGTTATCTGCTTGTCATGTACTAAGTGTGAGGAGTGATTAAGACCATCATTGAGGCTAGGCCTCAAACATGGTTAGAAGCCCGGACTCTGGTGAGCACCACTAATACTGTCATGGTGCGTGTGCTCAACCCAAATAACGAGGAACAACTCATCAAAGGAGGAACCCCGATTGGTACTTGCGAAGAAGTGGACTGGATGCGCCGATGCCAAGAACAATCGAAAGAGAATTACAACTGTGCTGGGAGTTACAACGTTTCTACGCTACTGGAAGATTCCCGCAAAGATCTGACCGAAAATAACTTCTGATGACGAAGAAAATGCTACAGCGCTATACCGACAAATTTGCACTCGACGATGCCGTCAACGGGAAAACTGGTATAGTGAAGCACACAGCAATAAATACAGGAAGCGTGCCACAGATTCGACAGCGGCCAAGAAGGATACCAGTTGCCCGGGAAAAAGAGGTTGAGTCAATGATCGAAGACATGGCACGTAACGGTGTGATAGAACCGTCATCCAGCCCGTGGTGTTATCCAGAGGTTCTTAAGAAAAAAAAATGACGGCAGTAGGCGGATTTGCGTTGATTATTGACGACTCGACGACGTAACGAAGAAGGACAGCTAGCCTTTGCCGAGGATTCATGACACGTTGGATACACTGACGGACATGAAGTGGTTCACTACGCTGGAATTGAAGAGTGGCTATAGTGGAATAGACCCGAAAGATAAGGAGAAGACTGCATTTGTGGCAATTTAAAGTGATGCCGTTCGGATTGTGCAACGCCCCTGCTACGTTCGAAAGACTAATGGAGTTAGTGCTCGCGGGACTGATCGGAGATGCATGCCTTGTTTATATGGACGACATCATAATTGTGGGAAAATCCTTCGAAGATCACAAGTAAACCTGGAACGAGTATTGACAAAGATCCGCGCAGCCAATCTCAAGCGAAACGTCAAACTAATACTTTGTTGCGCAAACAACGTATTTAATTATGATGTTTTTGCCAGACTTATAATAATACAATTACTAACAAGGACTTAAATACTTGACACGTTTTTTTGTGAACCGTGAATATGGTATGCGACATTAAAAACAATACGGGCGGGTCACTACGGTACTTCCATTTACGAGTACGGCTGGTCGATGTAAATCCTCTGGTGTTAATTGCTTCTCATTTATGCTGCTATAAACCACAGAGATTTCACACTCTAGGACACTGATAGCGTTTATAGTGGTGTGAAATGTATCCGGCATAATACCTATATTATTTGTGGCGGAAACGCGAGCTTATCATATTGTAATCGAGAGTGATAATGCCTTGGTGGCTCAGTGGTTGGTAACCCTGACTTCTGGGTCAAAGAGGCGTGGGTTCGATCCCCACCCTGGGCAAACATTTTATTTGATGAACATTAGTGTTTGCTCTGTGACTGGGTGTTATTTAGGTACTATCTATATAAGTATGTATTTAAAATATGTATATGTAGTATATCACTCTTTGGCAGCCATATCACATGCTATGCTTAGTTTGGGGTCAGAGACCGTGCGTAATTTTTTTAATATTTATAGTAATATGGTAATATTTATTTATTTTTATTTATTTATTTAATGTTACTGTAACTAAAACTTAAAGCAAAATAAAATATGCATTACTTGAATATTTCTTGTATAGGAAGTTAATTAAACATTTCCTTTTTAATCAATCAAGCGACACCCTAGATGACGATATTACTTAGTGCTGGAGGACTTCATTTAAATTAAAACATTTAAATAGTAATGTATACTTTTACTATAATTTATATGCAAGTACTTACATAACACATTCATAACCCCGAATTTACTTCGTTTCACCAAATAAATTAAGTTTTATAAAATTTAACTAAACTTAAATAACCTTAGCTAAACCAGAAGAAGTTAAGAAAATTTGTAGTAAAATAATTTTATTAGTATCAATCATCTTCTCATAATTTTATAAAGAATAAGTCAATTAGACGATATAAAATAATCGACGTTTAATCACTAATGCAGCTATCTACCCGGCCAAATCACAACGGGGCAAGCGCTTAGTTCCAAGTGAGATAAATATGGCGCTGTAAAAACATTACAGGGTACAATGTTACGTCGTTTTTATGATTCTACATATTATTTATGTTAACTTGGTTCCCGCGCTACCAGTTTACTGCTTCTGGTATCCGCTACTGTCTCTCAATGGCTTGAATAGTATAATGATTTGGGTTAAAGATTAAATTGCTTTTCTTATCGTAAAATAGCTACTTTGTTCACATCGTGTCATTCTAGAAGCAGTTGCCTGAGACGGCAGGGTGCCGTATGCTTTTCTTTTTTCGTCTTTAGGTTGCATCAACATATCGGGAATAAAATGAGTTTTTGATTCTATTTTTGTTTGCCGCTATAGGAGTAAAGGGATTCGTAACTTATGCTGATATTACAATTTTAACTAGTGGATACTTTTTAATAAGACTTTATATTTACTTTGAATATGTTGGTTTTTGCATTTTGAAAATTTAATGTTGTTGTTTTAAAGTACCTTCTTGCAGCAGGTATTTCAATTTACAATTTATTTATAAAATTTGTTTTAAAATGTTATTCTAGTTTCACAGCTTGTACACACTTAGTGTAGCATGTGGTAGGCTAGTAGGTTGTTTTAACCATTTAATTTAACCATGTCAGAAGCCTACTGGCAGCTTAGAAACTCTGACACTAGCACTCTTATAAGCGACTAAACCATTTTACCCACTTATAATCTCAGTTGTCAATGTCAAGCCATAGATATGTACTTGAACAGGGTAACCGCACCATCAGTGAAATCGTTAATTGAGATCGTTTGCATCATAATCTACTTATTTAACATTTTTGTCATAAATAAAGCAGCGTTTGAATGAGATTTAATTTTGTTTGTTTCGTGCATTTATTTTCCCGGTATTCTGCACTCATCACATTACACCATACCATGATTCCGCTTCGAGGGGAAAATTGGTGATAAGACAATTTGTCTATTTCCCATGATAGCCAGTAGCTACTAGTACCCTGTGCCAGGGATATAATACGAACTTACATAAGTAGGTATAGCTTTTTACCATTAGTGTGGTAGATTAGTTTAATTTTACTGTTAACGTCAGCTGAAGGTTCTTAACTTTGCATTTTAACCCCAAAATTTAGCCACGGAACATCTTGGGCTTCGGACACAAACCGTGCCTAATTCGCTCTTCAATCCGACCCACTTCCCAGTGTTTTCATCTCAAAATTTCACAAACATTTTGAGGAAAACATCGCGACCTCGTTGGCAATTTCTCGACAGGAAAAACGTAAGGCCCTCAGCGAAGTTAAGGGCTTCGTAGCCGTCAAATTCCATCTCACTTGCGCTATATCATACTATTGGAAATAAAACAGTAGCTTTTGTAAATATCCAAAAAATAGATTTTGTACCTATTTTGATATTGGATTGATCACTCATTTGTTTTCTAAATCGATTACTTTGACAAAACTGTTGAAAAAAACGTAAACATATAACATATCGAAGATTGTGTCGACTTGTTGTGAAGATAAGACATAATATTATTATCAAAACTACTTTTCTTTGTCACAATTATAGAGAAATACACATTAAGAAATTCAATACTGTCTAACTCATACCTACTATCATTTTTTTTTAATTAGGGTAATTTGCGTTTGATCACCTCGTTTTCAATGTGAAGCAAATGTGTGGTCTAAGAGAATAGTTTATCTAGTAAAAGTAGGTTTATCTAAGAGGGTACCTTTATATATTATGAGCGAATAAAGTAGCTGTGGTCATCATCATCATTTCACATAGGCAAAAAGTTTACTGCTGGACATAATCCTTCCTTAAAGATCGCTAAATAAGACCAGTTAGAAGCGGCTTGCATCCTTCAATAAGGTCATCCGTCCTACGCTGCGCTTGCCGCTACGTGGTCCACTCAAGAAGTTGCCGACTCCGTCGATCATCATCCGTGGTATATGCCCTGCCCACCGCTATTTCAACTTACCAATCCACTGGGCTGTCGAAACATAACTTTAGCACGGCTAAAAGGCCGTTAAGCAGCTCGCAGTACTCGTAAACACTTGACACATATCGGTATTTATCTCGGGGGTTAATTTTCCGGGTCGAGCGCGGTCGGTCGGACGAATTCAATCACAGGCAACAACATAACCAATCTCGCCGGCTATTGGGGACGATTGCTAGCGATTGAGATGAACTTACGAGTGCTTTGGAGCACCCGAGCACCAAGGCGCCTGCAGACTACGCCATTGTAACGATAATTTCTAGAGTTACATTTTTAAATTGTAAACCTCATTTCGCGCTGTCATAATTATTTTTAGTTGGCTAAATAAAAAATTAAATAAACACAACGTTATTTTGTTTGCAATAATAGTTTTAAAGGATTTTGATTTTTTGTAGCCTATGTCATTCGGATCTTTTAACCATATCCGCGCCATAAATCAAATCGATTCTTTGCTCTGTTGCTACGTGAAAGAGTAACAAACCAACAAACATAGTTTCTGATTTATAATATTAGTAACGATTATCATATTAGGTGCCTAATTGAATCTACACCGCATAATTATATCAAAAATAAAATAAGGACATATACATATAACAGCACAGATTTCTCTTCTACACTTCTTTTGTTATAGATACAATGATAAGCTCACTTGCATCAACACACACACACACACACACACACACACACACATAATATCCAACCAAATACCGTCTTTCAGTCCTTCCTAGTGTTGCGTGCACTGAAACCAAGTTTATGTTTATCTTTAGTACACGTTTTTTATCGCGCAATCGTGCATTTATTAACTACACTACGCAATCCAGATAATCCAAATGCTCAAGCCCACTACCAGTTGGCAGCGTGCCCAGCAAGCTGGCTGCATAATAACTATTGTAATAATAACGAATTTTCTTAACTTTGATGTAATTATAAATATTTAGTAATGTAATTAGAAATATTTCCGTATCCGATGTTAAGGTAAATTTTGTAAACAACTCGTGCTCAGTACCCTTAAACACAGGCCTTAACTTCTAGTTCAGGGACCACTATAAATTAAGTTTTGAACCATTTTTTGGATATTAATTTATTTATTTATTATAATAGCTTTATCTGAAGGAGGTTAAGCGTTGATCAGTGAGGACCGTCGAGGACCGCTTGCGACGAAACTGTTTATTCTTTATGTAGTTTATAAAACCAATTCTTCTAGTACTCGTTTACGAGAGAGCGAGGTTCGGCATTCATCTCGGGGTATACAAAAGAACTCGATTATGACTTTATTGTTTTTGTTTTGTTAAAGAAAATTGATGGCTTGAGGAAAAATGGGGCCGTGTTGAGTATTATAATAAGTATGTACTTTAAACATTCACAACTTATTCTAATAATTGAGATGTCTATTACAAAAAGCAAATATTTAAATTTATGATATTACTTAGCAAACATTGTCACAGTCTGCACAGGTAAAAACTAATAGATTGAGAGCCGCAAACGCCTTTTTTCGAAATAGATATCTCAGATATAAAGAATAGATATATCTCTTATACCTATTTCTAAAAAACGCGTTTTGGATGTGTTTTGAAATAGTGACATTTTGAGCAAGGGACGTTTTATAACAAGAATGTTGTGGCTCTGAGTAATATTTTAAGATATAAATATTTTATTTACATTTACTTTTTACCGACTTCCAAAAAGGAGGAGGTACTATGTTAGTCTGCACGTTTTTTTTGTGTATGTTTATTGACATTTTCGCCGATTATGAACTGACCTAGTTATTTTTTTAGTTTGAAAGAGGTCCTAAATGGTCCTACTTAAATTTTATCGAAATAAGATGAGCCGTTTTTGATTAATCAATAAAAATGTACATGGATGTCACATCGATTCGTGCAAATTATTCGAATTCTACACATGGTATAAGTCAGTGTTGCGAATATTTGCTAAAAATAATTATTCATTACGATTTTAAATATTAATTCGTTTGGTCTGTACAACATAGGTAACTTTAAGTCATATTCATGGTTTAACGTCATCGGGTATAACTACCCGACAACTTCACACTAGATGTTATTAATATCTTTAATTAAACGATATTTTATTTTTCAAAATCTTCCAGACTGCTAAAACAATTCAAAAGATAAAGTCAGTGCTTCACAGCTTGCATCTTGTACGAGCGTAGCAAATTGCACTTCAAATCCTTGGTATTGTTCTTTTTGTAAAAAATTAAATAGACCCCGCTTGCTATGAGATGATAATGTACTCGTAAGTATGGAATATTGTAAAAACAACGAAGTTGTACACTGTACTGTACTGTGCCAGCCTTTTTAATAGTCGACTGCAGGACGTACACCTACCCAAGAAGAGTGATTGGGTCATATCCACCACGCAGACCCAGTGCAGATTGGTGGATTCACCTTCGCCATTGAATTTCTTCTATGGACGTATGAAGGTTGCCTCACGATATTTTCATTCACTGAAAAGCCAGTGATGTGAAATTCTGTACGTGCGTGCCAAGGAATTCATTGATACGGGACCGGAATTTAAACCCACGGCCTCACGACTGTAAGGCGGGTGTCATTACCACTAGACCACTACGGCTTTTTTTTCACCACGGCATGTTGTACACTATGGGCATCTCAGAAGAATTACAAGTAATGGTCATGATAGAATAGAAATTCTATCTCCACTCTTCATAGGACCGAATTATTGTGTAGTTCTCATAATCATGAGTTTTGATGTCAGGAATGTTTTTTTAAATATTTTACATGATGTTTTTATCATCTGTATGATTTTTTTATAACTAGTCAATTTTAGTTAAATCAATGTCTACTAAACAAATATCAAGATATCTGTCTGAAATCAACATAGGTAATTTTGGACAAGTAATTCGTATGAAATTTGATTTTTGTTAGAGCTTAAACTTTTCTTTAGTTATCACAAAGAGTCAACAGAGCTTTAACTTTTACTGATTTTATTTTTAACTTACTTTTCTTGTTAAACATAAACGTTAGTTATATTTAGGAAGCCGTGGTGGCCTAGTGGTAATGACACTCGCCTTACAATCATGAGGTAGTGGGTTCAAATCCCGGTTCCGTACCAATGAATTCCTTGGAATTTATATACAAAATTTCACACCAATGGCTTTTCGGTGAAGGAAAACATCGTGAGGCAACCTGCATACGTCCGTAGAAGAAATTCGATGGCGTATGTGAATCCACCAACCCGCACTGGGTCTGCGTGGTGGATATGACCCAATCACTCTTCTTGGGTAGGTGTACGTCCTGCAGTCGACTATTAAAAAGGCTGGTACAGGTAGTTACATATATTTGTAAGTAAATGTACTCGTATGTAAATAAATGTTATTGTAAATGCTATTAATAAACTGTTTTCTACAAATTAAGTTTAATCCCTCTTAGCTGCAAAGCCTAAGGCTCAGACAGCGCGTACGAGCATCTGACAGCCGATAAAATAAGCTGTGAGAATACAGCTATATTAATAAAATGTATTTTTTAGTTTAATGGCCAAACATTATGCAAAATATCAAAACAAAACGTGTCAGAAATCACCTCTCTTATCACTCCGGAATCCAGCCGCCAGGTCGTGCTTCACAAACAAATTAGGCCATCTAAACGCCCGGTTTAAACCAACGGTGTCGTCATTTAACTGCCCGTTAGGAGACCGTAAACATTTACCCCTTACTCATAACAATTTTAACGTTTGACAAACATTTATTTTTATTATGACACTAGTAAAGTTTGGGTCACAGATACGAGTATCAAGGCATACGGCTCAATTTTTGAAAGCTTTAACTGCCTCACCTAAAGATTCAGTTTTTTATCGGGCAAATGTATGTATTAAATTCAACAAAATCTAGTAAATTTATTTAGATACTACTGGGCAAAAAGCAATTAGATTATTTTCAACACAGCACAGCCCCCGTTTTGTCTGTGCTTTCTGGCATTCATGTTCGCTTTTCCTCCCGCTCGCTCTCGTGGCGCAAGTAACTGGCGCGAGCAGGACAAAAAGCGAAACCAAACGTCAAAACGCGTACACAGTTCTGCTGTTCTGAGACGTACACAATACGACTGCAGCTCTAGAGATTATCTTATTACAGTTACAATCATATTTGTCCATGAAATGCAATTTATTTGACTAGGTCAGCAATATTTTAAATAACTCTTAATAGTCTCATAATTAAAGTTTTTCCAAATTAATTTCTCAAACTAAAACGGCTAACAGTTATAAAGGTTTTTAGCTTATTGACAATTGATGAAACAATTATGTTAGACAATGATGAAATCAAAAATAATTGTGGTAGTAAATTCACTACGGTCAAATTTACTCATACTCGTATCAGCAGTAATTTAAGTAAAAACTTCTCTACACAATATATAATTTACAATGAGTAGCAGCGCACCATGTAACTTGTGCGTGTTTCTTCAGCTTTATTAGGTTGTTGTTTGTATTATCCAAAGCATAGCATCCAAAATAAGAATAGGTACTTATATACAATTTTAGCGTGAATTAACGACTACGAACCAAAGGTCTCTACCATACAGTGAAATACCGCCTTGGAGTTAAAGCCCAGCCTTGTTAGTTCCATCTAGTTAGCCGTCACGACGAACGCAGCATGAGTAATCACTCGAGAGGCAATCGTAATCAATGCCCTGTTAAGTGTCACCAAGCCATAGACGATGCGACGCTCAATAAATTGACTCAATTATTTCAATCTTACATAAGGATGTTAATACACTTAGAGCGGTTACGTTTAATATTACAAAAATGAAAATTTAGGAAGTTTGATAAAGATAAAATCAAATATCACCGTCAGCGTCGTAACTACCACTTCAAGAGTCAGCAATCATTAGAATGCATTAGAAAATAAATTTTCGTCATAATGTTGTTGATAAAATAAATTGTAATGAAGATATTAGATTGAAATAATTTTAATTAAGTTGTAAGGTATGCAAACACATCAGACAGTGTGTAGTTAAACGCAAACCTATACGAAATAAGAAAAATAAAATAAAAAGGCAGCAACGCTAAATCAAGAATATTCGGACCCAATTAATCAATATTTAAAACTGTAATACTTTAAAAAGAAATAATAAATGGTTTTGCTTGGTAAACATTACCATATCACTGCCAGTTCATTTTTTTTTCTAAGTCCTGACTCTATAGTATAGTTTTATTTATATATGAGTATCGAAAAACGTGCAAATAGAGCGCGGAATAAGCGATAGTTTCAACAATGTTATGTTAAGACGTTACCACCTAAAATTATCGCCCGTAAACCGACTTTACAGATAACCATTTTTTTTATAAAATATGTTCATATTTTACCACCAACCTTGCCTGAATTTTTAAGTAGAATAAGTAGAACTGCGGTCTAGCCATCTTACCTAGAAGTTAGGTGTTAACTCTAGATTTGACGTCATAACTAGAGGCTCTACATTTTGATTTTCTTAGATATCATTACAGACGCATCCTACCAATGCATACACATCCTTAGAAAGTGTCTGCTGTCTGTGACCCTAATGTAACTTCCATTCATGTCGGGAACGCCCGTACAATATTATGACTGGTACATTTATCCTTATTAATTTATTTTACTGAGCGAAGTCGTATTTAACGTTGTTGTATTAACGTCATGTCACAACAAAATGGTTTGTCATTTTGTTCTGAGCTTAAGCTCGTGTCATTTGTTTCACTTTTTTTAGTGTTTATTACGTCTGTATTTAAGATTCATAAATAAAAACAGAAAGACTTCAAAAATTGCCACTCAATATAAAGTTAATATTCAACATTGTATAATTTAAAATATATGGTAAGATTAATAGCAATTTTTTGAGAGTATAGTCTTTATTATAATTTTAAAATGTTTAATGCCTTACTTTGATTTCGTCAAAATAGTGTAGTGGTCAAAAAGATGGTGCCACACCTAGTATCGACTTCCCAGTCACCAATCCCCATAATCTGTGGCTTGTGTCAAAAGGGAAAAATTAATTCCACAAATAAATAAACAGATCAAACATAAGAAATAATTTATGACCTGTAAACTTACTACACACGTAAACTATTACCACTAAGCCCACAGAAATAAATCTGAAAAATGTTTCACAATTGATTGCACGGTGTGTTTTCGAGTGCTCATGTTGCCTATAAAGTTTTGTTGGATAGGGCAGTAAATGTTATACAGTTCAATAAAAATATGTTAGTGTGTCTACCACGATGCGACCACCTACGTTATGACTACGACGACATATCTCACGAGATGGGGCATGTCGTCTCGATCTAGCTGGGGACATAATTTCGCACGAAACTTTCTTTTTAGGGGTAAAGCTAGGCGTTGTAGGAAAACTGACCTTTTCCTACGTTTCCGATAATATAGCAGGCAGGTATAGGATAAGCGTTTCATTGCAGCGTAAATAATTAGGTACACAATTATTCACAGAGCATAACTAATAATTAATTCAAATGCACTCACACAATACTGTATTGTGCAATGTTGTAGGTCGAATTAAACCTAATGGCGTCTGTAAAGTTGCAAGCTGACTTTGCAACTATAGGCAGGTTCAAACTTAATACCATCTTTGTACACGAGGCTAGTCGTTGCACAGTATAGTCCGTTCCATAACCGCTAGCTGAGACCTAGGATCGCGACGATATTTGACGAATATAATTACCTAACAGGTTTGGTTTAAAATATCACTATACTCCGCTAGTTTTCAGGGTTCCGTACCCAAAGGGAAAAACGGGACCCTATTACTAAGACTTCGATGTCCGTCTGTCTGTCTGTCTGTCTGTCACCGGGCTGTATCTCATGAACCATGATAGCTAGGCAGCTGAAATTTTCACAGATGATGTATTTCGATTGCCGCTATAACAACAAATACTAACAAACCTGAATTTTTAGACGTTTTTCGGACTATATTAATAATGGTACCAGGTAGATGCTTGAAATTTTCGCAGAATATTTAGTTTTACATTTCCTTCAATAATAAATAGTAAAATTAAAATAAAATAAATGTTTAAGGGGGGCTCCCATACAGAACGGAACCCTTCGTGTGTGAGTCCGATTTATACTTGGCCGATTTTTAAAATATAAAAACTGAATGCTGAAAATAGGTAGTCATTTTGTATTATTTTCACGAATTGTGCCAAATTTTTCAATATATTTTTAACTGATCCAATCTCAGCGGATATGGAACGGACTATAGCAAATTCATATCTCAATGGTGGCGAAGAGTAGTTTGCTAACTTTAGAGACGCTATTAAGTTTGATTAAGTTCATATGTGTTAATACCTACGCATTTTGTGGTGTATGAATATTCGCTACCTATAAGTGTCTTGTGCGCCGTGTAAAGAAAAAGCCTCTCTAGATCTCTATGACTACGACTATGTATACTGGTGTCTGAGTGATACGGGCGTTAATAAGATGACATGAAATACAATACAGCAGGCGGTGGGTCAGACAATTCGCTCTACTGGGCGTAGTTTTGCCATTTATTTTATCGTCTTTGTTGTACATATATGTATGTAACAAAGAACAGACCTAAATGTCCGTGGAGTGCAAGTGTTAAATAAATAATAGTTTCCATTACAGATTTGATAACTATAATACAAAGGAAACATGTCTATTTGTTTTTAAATACGTAAAAAATTGCACATAAAGATAAAAATTGTAAATCCGTCTGAAGTAGCACTTACACAACCGTGCAATGCCTTTTACATTTAATTTTTAGGAAGGAGTCACTATGCTACTTATTAGATCTCAGTTTTACTCAACACTAGACGATGGTTAAATTTATTAACATTGCAATCAACCCGTCATTATCATCATCATCTTACTTTTACTTTTTACAGCGGTACTGCTCTTAAAAAAACAGTCAATTTAGCCAGAATCACACAACACATTCGGTTTAATTTGCTACGAATGCTATGCAATGCAAACTAAGCTTCCCTCATCCGTTGAGTCATCGCAAAATCCGTGATACAATATTTTATACGGCTGGAGCATAAATATCAATGCAAATCCCGTAATAATCATCAAAGCCATATAGATAGCATATCATTCAACCCCCAATATATTCCAAGTGTTCATAATGACCTGGATTCGGCTTCGCTCCGGCCAGATCGCAAACGGCTTAAAGCTAACTAATTCGGTTAATGTAAGTAATAGCTCGTGCCAAGAGCGTTCTGCTCCTACTAATACAGGGTTGCTGTGTTGAGAATTGGCTTTACATGTGGGAGTTTACAAACGGTCATGTTTGGCACTAGTCAGTCATGTAAATTAATATTAGTCTTGGTAGCACAGCTCATTACTGCTACATCTTTTGATTTTTTGGCTTAGTACATTGCAAGCTGATAACCATTTTCAGATTGCAGATTCAGTGATCATGAAATCCGTTTAGACATGAGGTTTAATTTTTAAAAATAAAAGTTTAAGTCAGCTTCCCCAATATTGCCTACATTTTGACAGTGTCATTAGTTCTGTGTGATATGTGTCATGACACAATATGCAAATGAAAACATAAAGTCTTCATATGGAAGCCTCAACCTGGTTAGAGCAGGACATGCTGTCTACCCATAAAATATAAGAGATCATAAAAGCTGCATGAATTTAAGGTGCATACTTTATACTTAGCTGCAAGTGTCTACAAAAGTGCAAGCTGTTCCTTTTTGGAGTTCCATACTTTAATCCAATTATAGATAAGATGATAATAATAAGGAGCTTTCAGTCATATACATGGTAACCCTAAACTAATATATGTTACTGACTGGTCGGATTTCAGTTGGAAATGGGTTTAAACGTTTTGCACGCCCGCTCATTAATCTTGTCCTGGGCTATCTCGAACTGAGCTATTTGGTCGCTTCCCCATACATCTTGGACCGATTCATTGGATAAGATAATTATTACTATTTTAATTACTTGTTTGATAGATTGCTTATTGAAATTAAAATAATCAAAATTTGCAAAATAATTATTTAATACACTGGCGCTTGCCATCAGGCGAGATGGTGATCAAACATGGTATTTTTATGCGATAAAAAAAAACAGTCAAAATATTCAGCACAAGTTAAGACAAACATTATTAGTATCAAATAACGTTGATCTGTTGCTCTGACTCTTAACCGTAATACATACGAGTAGAAATACTTACTTATGCTACTACACTGCCGTCGTACAATTAAAGGGCACACTACGAGTAACATTTAAGTAAAATCGAGAAAATTGAGATTGAAATTTTTACATTATTATGAGTCGTATCCCTTTAATTTTAAGAAAAAAATACAGGTGATAGTTGCGTAAGTATGGGTTAGTACAATTATATTATGTACTTACTTTTTATATTTTACGGATAAATAAATCCCTTTCGAAGTAATAAAAAAATTATGTAAAAATACCAATTATTACATATAAAAGAAGTAACCAAATATGACCTTTCTTTTTAATACTTTGGGCAATTTGTTTACAGAATCTTAATGAAAGGGCACTTTTGTCTAATTGTAACTTTATAATGAAAATCTTCTTAGGTATTATTATACTTACCAGAAAAAAGAAAGAGAAATAAAGAGGAAAAGGCTTAACTGGTTATTTGTGCCTTTTATTTGAAAATATATCTGGACATACAATCATGATTAAGTATTGGGGAACATCTGCCATTTGTGCCTTTTCTTTCATTTATGTTGTAGTTGTGCCTTTTCGACATTTTTTTTGGTGAAAATGTATTTGAAGTATAATTCTTCATAGGTATAATAGATGTAACTAGTAATTAGTACATCTATGCATTTGTGCCTTTTGAATATTATGGTAAGTATATGTGCCTTTTTTTTAACACATAAACATTTGTGTCACTTGTGCCTTTCAAGCCTATTGTATCGTCTGATTCCAAGAAGATAAATTTTTAAAAAAAATTGAGTAAGTGCACCTTTTTTGCTGAATTCAAACATGTATATAACTCATATTTTCAAAAAATGTTAGTTGTGCCCTTTAATTTTACGACGGCAGTACAAGTCTTCGAATGGACCGAACAGCTTAGGACAACATTTATAATAATAAATTATTATTTTGTTGAAAATCCACACGCGTGGCTGCAACTCTGGATATCTTACATCTGATTAGATGATGATAATAAACGTAATCTTAAGAAATTCTCACGTAGAACGTATATTTACAATGAAATCACTACAACTTTAATGATGATGATCTTATCTCCTACGCTGCCTACCTCTCTGCTCTAAGCATCATCATAATTATAAATTGCTAATAGAAATAAAAACTTCGCACTTAATATCACTAATGAAACTAGCGCGAGAGCTTTCTACTCGTTCAAAAACACCGTGTACTACTTAATTATTTATTAATGTTATAATTAAAAACGACCGCTTCGTAACTGCTCATGTAACCACTGAATTACAATGTAGGTACATAAATAGGAATTTTCAATCAGCCCCTCTATCTGGTAACACTATCTTTATGGTGACTTTAAGCTCAAGCTTAGAATAGATAATAGTTTTAGTACCGGATGGGTTCATAAAATTAAATTAAATATGTATTGAGAAAGCTCACGTTATAGTTTAACGATGGTTTCCTTAGAAGGGCAAATTGTTACTACAATATCATTTAAACATCCTACACACTCGTAGACATATAACTTATACATATGATTTTAAAATAGCATCGGAAGGAAAGTTGTAGAATAAGACGTACAAAACTTTCGTCAAAATAAATCATGAAGACATAACATTATAAAGCGTAGAAAGACATATTAGTCTACATTATTCTAAAAATTCAACCGCTTACAAAACACACGGATATTATATTTCCTTCAGAATTTACTTAATAGTCAACTGTTGGATATGCACACCCTCTAAGACCTTCTCACCCCTCATGAGCACATAACGCTGGCTCAGTTCACATCGATTCACATATACGCCATCGAATTCCTGCCCCGGACGTATGCAGGTTTTCGCGCGATGCTGTTCTTCACCAAAGAGTCAGTTGTATGCAAGTCTGTCCATAACCATGAACATTTTCTGTCTGTAATCACATATTGATCACAGTCAATCTTGCAAAAGCTAGACCCGTGATTCTCGCGATATCGTCAACCACACATAAAATTATGTAGAATCAAATAAAATTTTACCTTTTTTTTAACAGCCAGCATGGCAAAGTGACAAATTGTCTTTCCACCATTATATCCCCTCGAAGAGGAAATAAAGTATGGATTGACAATGACAACTGACATTTAAAGTGGATAAAATGGTTTTCTCTTTATTTCGTGTTAGGTTTCCCGGGCTGGAAAAATATTCTATCCTTCACATACGGACATGAACCGATGATGTCCGTGGCCACATTCCATGCAAATGCCATGTCAATACCGGCGGTGCGTTTTACAGCCCACTGTTTGTCTGTTGACCAATCGGCCCATACTCGCTTACCTGTCTATATTCTGTAATATAAGTGGCCAGTAGCAAAGCTCGCTTTAAAGTAGGATTTGAAGAGAAAACTTCTGGTGGAAAAAGATTTTAGCGCATCTGCTGAGAATGGAGGTCGAATTTAAAAAAAAAAAATCGTAGCAGTTACTTTGTAACTGTTTCGTCTTCTAATTTGGGAGCTTTGTCAGAAAGCGAATTAATTAAAAAGAAGTAATGTTATTTTACAGTCAAGTCACCAAAATTTCCACGTACGCTGAGCGTTTTGTAGTTTCTATTATGACGCACACACGCTATCAGCACGCTGCATTACTGTAAAAACTACCTGCTACTGCCTGTTGTGAAAACCTTGTACAGCTTCTAATAAATAATGTGTAGTAGATGTACATTAAAATGAAGATTAATCCAGATTTTCCCATTAAACCTTTTTAAGGCACCGCTTGAGATATTATAAGCTCTAGTTCTAATTTTAAAACTAACTCCAACTGATTTCTTGTGTCGACTAATAAAGTTGGCATTTTATCAAAGGTGACGTTAATTAAATCGGAATTTCGTCGGTTTAATACCATGAAATATTCATTCATACATGGCATGCCTTGTGCAATTAAAACTTTGTCCATTTTATTTCAAAATACATGCATGCACTTTAATATAATATAATCGAATCATGTTAGATATTATCTGAAACAGTGCATTCTTCATTAAGTAAGTTGTCGTATTGGCCGGGTGGCTAGCCCCAGTGTTAGAGTTCTAAAGCAGCCTAAGGCCTCTGACATGGCTAAACAGTTAAAACAACCGGTACAATTTAACGTGTCATCCGAGCCACGGTGCCGCTCAGTTGTAAATGCCACCCGCGGTCACCCATCCGATGACTGACCGTGCTGAACGTTGCTTAATTTTACTCGATGATCGCATACGAAAACCTATTCTTCAATTCATATCTGAGTGTCGAGTGGGAGTTTTGCAAATCAAATCGAATTACTTTTACGTCGCGTTGACCGAGCGCGCCGAGCACACACGCGAGCACATTGACACACACAAAAATTAATACACACATTGAAAATAAAACTGAAACTGACCTATTCAGTTTTCCGTACGTGACACAAGATGGCGCTTGTGACATTGCCATAGAAATCATTTCAAACGTTAACGCGATCGAGCAGGTTTCAAACATTGTTAATATCTGTCACTCGGCCCTCTGTTCTGCTAAGCAATACTCGTAGAGCCGTCACAAAGTTTTGCATGGCTTACATCTAACTGTAACGAATAAATACAAGTTTGAATATGGTAATTGGAATGTAAAGTGTACCAACGTTAGAAATTAGTATACAATATGAATATTCGGGAAGAATCTACCGTTACTTTGTATTTAGAGTGTTTGAAATTATGCACATTATATTTCAAAAAAACATTTATGAATTTTGTATGTCAGTAATTAGTTTTTTAATTGACTATACAAAAAAAGACGTGTCCAATTTTTTTGGATAATCTGACGGACTTTTTTTTTTGTCATCTAGCCCATTAAAAGGAATATTTTCGTGACAAACATTTCATAAATTTGTAGTCACTCTAGATAGGCTCAATAATTGTATTCCGTCATCCCTTCTATTAGTTGTCGTAGTTCTGCATGTGACCGTGCATAACATTGTTTCGTATCTCATGGTTTAATACGGAATGTTGAGATTATGTTTTTGCGTGTGTAGTGGTGGAAATGTTTCACATTCCACGTGTCGTGACGTCATTAGCTTCTCGAATATTCTGGATCGGAATGCTTTTGAACGGGAAGTCGCGGGAAAATTGGAATTATAGTGAATATAATAATATAGTTAATCGTGCATTTCGGTTTCTGATAATCTCCAGATTATTAATCTTGTAACAGTTTTGTTGGTGGGTTTGCGTGTTGTTTTATCACTTTATTTTATAAATATTTTTGTAACTTGGTCGTCATTTGTAGATTTATGTATGTATAATACATAACTTTACGAATGGCCACCAAGTTACAGAAATATTTACAATATTACATAAAGTGATAAAACAACACGCTTTAGTTTTTTTTTTTTTTGCGTTTAGTCTAAAACCTTACCACATGTCACTAGCAGGACTCAAAACGATGCTAAAAATATCGTAATTAATGGACGACCCCGTTGGTATTGCATATTTTAAGTAACTTTATGTAATTTGACCACAGCATAAGAAATCTCAGAATGATAAGAGACCGAACGTAATTACTTTACAGCTTTTTACTAATTAATTGAATTATATTGTTATGACATTATATTATGATGAATTTACTGTGAAATTATTGATTCAATTTTAATATTTATTGTACATAGACATAGAGGAGCTTACAAAATGATGCACGGGAATATACGAGTATACACTACATTTCTATAAAGGTATTCTCTCAAATGTATTTACTGACGAGTACATTATAGTAATTGTTATTATATTTAATTATGTAATAAGAGATTTACTTAATGACAATAAATATTATCTTATCTATCTTTATCTTATCTTATTAGTAAGCTGTTCATAATACATTGTCAAAGCTATAAATAACGATTACTAAAAAGCAATTATAAACGTTCCCCATTAGGCTGTTCGGTTCTTCAACACTTGATCACAGCTAATACAGTAACCAAGCCAAGGAAACAGTTGCTAAGGTTTTTGGATACATTACAACCGAATAAAAATCGGCCAAGTACGAGTCGGACTCGCGCACGGAGGGTTCCGTACTGTATGGGAGCCCCCTTTAAATATTTATTTTATTTTAATTTTATTATGTATTATTGAAGTGAATATAAAACTAAATATTCTGTGAAAATTTCAAGCATCTACCTGTTACCATTATTAATATAGAGCGAAAAACGTCTAAAAAATCAGGTTTGTTGTATGTGAGCCCCCCTTAAATATTTATTTAATTCTATTTTTAGTATTTGTTGTTATAGCGGCAACAGAAATACATTATCTGTGAAAATTTCAGCTGCCTAGCTATCATGGTTCATGAGATACAGCCCGGTGACAGACGGACAGACGGACAGACAGACAGACAGACAGACGGACATCGGAGTCTTAGTAATAGGGTCCCGTTTTTACCCTTTGGGTACGGAACCCTAAAAACTGAATCGTTCCGATTGAACGTGAAGGGGCTACCTGATCGATGCTGATTGGCAAAAGTATGTAGTAACTGTTTCAGGTCGGCTTAGTCGTTATACAAATCCTGCCGAACCGACTGTGCCGGCCCGCTTATGTGTTTAGCGACCCTTAAACTATTCAGCGTAGAGAGCCATAAACATTGTCAATAGCTTGATCGTGGGAATAAAGTAGTATTATATTTACTACCGATTGATGTATAATAGCAAATACCATGATTATTATTTATTAATTTAAAATAACTAAAATTCTGTCTATAATGTTTGCGGAAAATAATCCTTAACATGATGTACCTTATGTTTCGTCGATAGAGAATCAGGCCTCAGGCTCTGATATAATGCAGGTATCTTTCTGCTCTTTCTTTTCTATGGCTGGGATTAGTCAGAAGTAGCTTAGCATCGTATACAGATTAATAAAGAGTAGTTACGTGGTGAATGTGTCAGGTTATGCGTTTCTCACGGTCGCACCGCCCACTGGGTGTCTCTGTGAAAACGTGGACTTAGTCGATTATCCTACGCTAAGTGGAAGAGCTAAATGTGCTGGCCTGGATGTGATGGTGTTGGCTTAGGAGTTAGAGACAGGGTGATGGATTTGATGTGTTTGATAAATCAATCGCTCTTTTGATATATAACAGCAGTTACTTAGGCATTAGTGAGAAAAAAATGTTTGCTACTCTTTACTATGAATATACTTGATTCAATTTTGGAAACCTTTTTGACAAATTCAAGCTAAGTGAAAATTTACTTTTAATTAACAATACTTATATGCATTGGATTGGATTAATTGGACCCTTTTTTTTATTTTAAAGAAAATACGAAACAAAATGTCGAATCCTAAGAAGGCCGGGCTCTCTGTTTCTTCCGCGCCTCTGTCTTGTAAATCAGTAGCAAGGTCTCTACACAAAAAATTGTTAAAAAAGATGACTACCAAAACCAGTAAATCAGAAGTGACACAGTCGTCGCAGTCAAACGAAATTACTGCTATAAAAGCGCCTGATGGTGAAAAGGTTCCTGTGGTGACGTTAGAGACTCTTAGCGATGCCAACGCTAGCTCCCCGTCTTTGCAGTCTTCAAGGCCCGACAGCGATTGCTCAGTGCTGGAGTCGGCGTCAGTCCCGGAAACGACCTCAGCTCAAGTTGCGGCGGTCGATAAGATTAAGGACTGGGAACAGTGCGGTATATCGCCACCAAAAAGGCTCGCTATAGACGATGAGGAGTCAGATAGCGTATCAACCATGTCCAACTTGACCCCTTATGCCACCAGAAAGAGCCGATCGAGCATGCTCTTCGCAAGCAGCACTAAGCGGACGGGGATTGAAATGGATTTGGCCACTAAAGTAGCCAACGATATGCTTCAGAAGGGAAAAGAGGTGTTGGAGTCTTCAGCTAACTTAAAACGCGAAATAAAACAAGACGCAATAGAAAGTATGCAGACTCTTTACGAGATCACCCTTTCCCTGTCTGACTCTCGCCAACGTCATATCGCCAACCTCGAGCGCGAAAAAACGCGACACGCTACCGAATTGTTGTCTGTAGAAAGAGCGCACCGCAAAGAAATAGTGAAAATCACTGAAGCCCTAAGCAAAGAAGTGGGCCTTGCCAGGAGCGAAATATCGGCAGTGCTAACTGAAACAAAGGCCGTACGCGACTGGCAAGGCTACGAAACAAGGGAACCACACCAGAAAATTCAGGAGATATCTAGCGCGGTCGAAGAACTCAGCAAAATGATCAAAAGTAAGGTTATGACCTCTCCCGTCAGTTCAGCGATCGAGCTGGAGCCTCTGAGAAAGGACTGCTCTGGCTTAAAAACCGGAGTAGATTCTCTTCAGAGACAACTTGACGTGCTCAGGAGAGACCTACAGGCTGAGCAAGCGAGATCTGCTGAAATGCTCCAGATTAATACCGAGATACTGGCGCACCTCCGCTCTACCCCCCCGCCACCCCAAAACTCAGACATCATTAACTCCATTCACGACAAGGTTAAAGAACTTGAAAAAAAAGAAATGATACTCCCCCCTGCATTACCTGGCCCTATCTCTATCAATATAGAAGAGCATGTTCTGCCGATCACTGAACGCCTAGAGGCTGTATCGTCCGAACTTCGAACGATGAGACAAGATAGGTTAAACTTACCTGTATCAGCTCCCAGTATCGAAACCGAACTTGCCCAGTCACAAGAGAGTAAAACGTCCTCTCGAGTAACGTACGCAAAGGCAGTTGCAAAACCGCCTCAATTGAAAGCAAATCACACCTTGATTGTCTCAACCTCAAACCCATCTGAGCCCACAACTTCTGACAATCTAATAGACAGAATACGGGTAGCATTAGACACGAAACAGACAGGAGCAAAGGTTGACCGAGTTCGTAAAGCTAAGAATAGAAAAATAATTCTAAGCTGTGAGAAGCAGGAAGACCTTAATCTAGTCAAGAATCGTGTTCTACAAGACAAAGCCCTTAAAGTGGAGGTTGCAAAATCAGGAAATCCACTTGTAATTATCAGAGACGTTCTGTCTTACCACAAGGATTCAGAAATTGTGGAAAACCTGATAGCCCAAAATAAACATTTGCTACAGGACATTAATCTACAAGAAAGCACAATCAAGGTACGATACAGAAGGAAAGCTCGCAACCCCCATGAATGCCACCCGGTACTAGAGGTCTCTCCGCGCATTCACAAGCAGTTGGTTGAGGCAGGAAAAGTCTACATTGGTCTTCAAAAAAGACCCATTCTAGACCAGTCACCTCTGGTGCAGTGCACCAAGTGCCTAAATTTCGGCCATACAAAGGCTGTTTGTCGGGAGCGCGCTGAACTATGCAGTCACTGCGGGAGACCTCATTCATGGGAAAACTGTAAAATGAGGAAAGAGGGTTTTCCACCCAGGTGTAAAAACTGCTCAACTGCGCACCCAAACAGTTCTCAAACCGCTCTAGAACACAATGCATTCAGCATTGAGTGCCCGGAAAAGACTAAATGGGATGGCATAGCACGGTCCAGAATATCTTACTGCTAAGGGCACCCCAGAGACCCAAACATCGGCTCCACATAGAAATGGCGGAACAGGGTTGCACTTCATCCAGGCAAACCTGCATCGCTCCAAAAACGCGACAGCGGAATTATTGAAAGTAGCATCGGATAGGGGAGTTTCGGTGGCTCTAGTTCAGGAACCTTACGTAGGAAACAAGGGTATTATGAAACAATTCCCAGGAACACGTGTTATTCAATGTAGTCAAACCAGGGAAAAGCCAGTAAAAGCGGCCATTATTGTCTTTGGTGACAAACTGGAAGTCATCCAGGACCCTCAGGTTGTCACTGAAACTGAAGCAGCTGCTCTGTTGGTCGGTGACGGCTTAAAACTTGGGGTAATATCCGTTTATCTTGAGGGCGACCAAGCTATAGACCCTTACTTGAATAGGATCAAACAGTTCAGCGAAAAACTAGCAACTAAAGACCTTATAGTTGCGGGAGATATGAACGCTTGGAGTCACTGGTGGGGAAGTGCGCTTGAGAATGAGAGAGGTAGAGCTCTTCACTCCTTCTTCAATGAAGTGGGTTTGCAGGTGCTTAACATGGGCGATACACCAACTTTTGAGGCCATCAGAGGCAACACACGCTGTACAAGCATAGTAGATGTTACCACCTGTAGTGAGTCACTTCTAGGAAAAATTGTAAGCTGGCAGGTGAATAGAAATCTTACAACTTCAGACCATAATGCCATTACCTTCTCATTGCGCTTAACACGGGCTCTTAAACAATTGAGACCTATTACCACGCGCAAATATAATACCAGGAAGGCAAAGTGGTCAGATTTCATGTCACACCTGCGAGGCTTTCTTGAGGAGAAGAAATTGTCACCAAGAGTGGTACGAGAATCCGCAAACTCAGAAGATTTTGAAAACATTATCACAAGCTATACACAATGTATCCATGAAGCCTGCGAGCTTTCCATCCCAAAAGTGGGCTTACGAAAAGGGAATCCAGTCCCACCATGGTACACAAAGGAGCTTGATGATCTTAAAAAAGAGGTCCTCCGAAGAAAGAGAAGAATAAAAAATGCAGCTCCCGATCGCATTCAATCAGTCATAGATGCATATCAATCGGCCAGGATAGACTACAAAGAAAAGGCCGAAATAGCTATAGCAGTAGACTGGAGAGAGTTTTGCACGAATCAAAACAAAGAAAGCATGTGGGATAAGATTTACAGAGTGATCAGGAAAACCTCTGAAAAGCAAGATGATGTGCTATTGAGAGATTCAGAAGGAAACACTCTATCACCACAAGATTCTGCAGAGCTTCTCGCCAGGACTTTCTACCCCGACGACTCTGAAAGCACAGACCAACCGTGTCACAAAGAACTGCGAGAAAAAACTAAAGATGTACCTGTGGACTTGCCACCAGATGATCCACCTTTCACGTCGGCAGAGCTCGAGCTAGTGTTGCGAACACTGAATCCACAAAAAGCCCCAGGGCCAGACGGACTGACCGCTGACATTTGTGAATCAGCCATTCATTGCGATATGGAGTTATTCCTGGCGATAGCTAATAAGTGCCTAACGCTACGATATTTCCCGAAGCAATGGAAAGTGGCCCATGTGATTGTCTTAAGAAAACCAGGCAAGACAGATTATACTCACCCTAAATCCTACCGCCCCATAGGTCTGTTGTCCGTGATTGGGAAGATCGTTGAAAAGCTTTTAATCGGTCGACTACAATGGCATCTTCTACCTACACTCAGTACGAGTCAGTATGGTTTCATGCCACAGCGAGGAACAGAGGACGCTCTCTATAATCTGGTAGAGCACATCAAAAAAGGAGTATCTGATAAGAACTTAGTACTCCTCATCTCCCTGGATATAGAAGGCGCCTTCGACAACGCGTGGTGGCCCGCTTTGAAACATCAACTGACAGAGAAAAAGACCCCATTAAACCTCTATGAGATGGCATGCTCCTATCTCGGCGACCGAGAAATTGAAGTAAACTACGCTCGAGCGACGTACAGGAAGGGGACCACCAAGGGCTGTGTTCAAGGGTCAATTGGTGGTCCAACTTTCTGGAATGTTATCTTGGACTCGTTGTTGCGTCTATTGGAAGCCGAGGGGGTATATTGTCAAGCTTTTGCAGACGACGTCGTCCTCGTGTTCACAAGCCAGTCAGGCACGAAATTGGAGCAAGAAGCAAACAAGACATTAGATACAGTAGTAGAGTGGGGCAAACGTAACAAACTCAGCTTTGCAGCGCATAAAACCAACGCGATGCTAATGACGAGAAAGCTGAAATACGATCCACCAAATCTGGTTATGTCTGGCGTCCCGCTTAATCTTGTCGATGAAATCAAACTGCTTGGTCTCTTGCTTGATCGAAGACTCAACTTCAAAGCACACGTAACCGCTCAATGTAAAAAGGCGGCGGATATATACAAACAACTTGCGCGTGCAGCGAAGGTGTCTTGGGGGCTCAATGGCGAGATCACGAGAACAATTTACGTCGCTGTGGTGGAACCAATCATTTTATACGCTTCAAGCGTATGGGCACAAGCAACAGAACTGGAAGAGGTTAAGACTCACTTAAACTCTTTACAAAGAGGCTTCGCCCAAAAAATATGCAAATCATATCGTACGGTTTCCCTCACGTCAGCACTGGCTCTATCTGGTCTACTCCCTTTGGACCTAAGAATACAAGAAGCTGCAAGTCTGTACAAAGCAAAGAAAAATATTTCTGTGGATTATCTCGCACCAGACACGGAGCTTGAACGAAATCTAAACTTTCTGGACCAACCTCATCCGTCCACACAGATATCCTTGGATTTCGACCTCCTAGAAACCATCTCTAGCCCGATAAATGGTCCCCAGATTTATACTGATGGTAGTAAAATAGGGGGCCATGTAGGCGCTGCCTTTACCTGGTGGGAGAATGGCCGAGAAGTCAGATGCGCTACTTTTACGCTGCACTCCGACTGCACAGTTTTCCAATCAGAACTTTATGCACTATACCAAGCAACTCAAGCAGTGATGTCGAGTGGTGACACCATGGTCAGCATTCTGAGTGACTCAAGGTCTTCACTCGAATTATTGCGTAATCCCAAAACGAGTCATCCATTGGTCAAATGTATAAAGGAAAACATTGGAAAGATCAGTGCAGAAGGAAGATCCGTTCGTTTGTTCTGGCTGAAAGCACACGTGGGAACTGCCGGTAATGAAAGAGCCGATGAGCTCGCGAAATCGGCAGCACTCACGGGCACGTCCCGGGATTACGAAGGGATCCCCTTATCCTATGTCAAAAAGAAAATCCGACAAGAGTCAGTCCGGAAGTGGCAGGACCGGTATGAGACTTCCAGCACTGGTAGAGTTACATATAAGTTTCTCCCGGATATCGCCAAAGCATACCGGATGTCACGTACTATAAAACTGACGCCTTTTCAGGTGCAAGCGCTGACAGGGCACGGAGGAATAGCGGAGTATTTGTACAGATTTAAGCTCAAAGAAAGTCCAGGTTGCGAGTGTGACTCGAATATCTCGGAGACGGTATGGCACATCATCACAGATTGCCCACGTTTTATTGCGGCACGAAATGACCTCGAAATATGCATTCATAGAAAGCTCATGGTTTCAGATCTCCACAATATTTTAGAAGATCAAGAAAGCAGACCACACTTTCTATCATTTGTTGATAGGTCGTTTCGAATAGCAGCCAAAAGAAACTCTACTCTTCAAAGACCCTCCTCTTCTCTCAGCCTGATGGCACCCTCCGCCTCTACTTCGTCTTTACACACAGAGCCCACCTCCCTTTCACACATAACAACACCAGCCACCACCAGTGCGCAGAACTTAAGATGCCCTTCAGAAACCACCATAAAAGACGTAGCAGTAGACTACTTACTCGCTTCTGCAGACAGAGGAAGGCCAGGGGTCTGCATCCGTGGGGTAGCCCTTTTCATGGATAACAATAAAGAGAGGTTTGGAATAAGCTTCTGCCTCACCCGGAACAAAAAACGTGTCCGACTGTCACCTGGACTAGCATGTCTGCTCAATGGCAGCACCTCTAAAACCACCATGAAGCAGAAAACTTACGATGCGATGCCAATACTGGATGTTGCGGGCTGTCGATGTCGACTGGTGCGATCGAAAAATAAAACGATTGCACTGTTTGACTGGACGACCGAGACTCCATTTACACAGGCAGGTTTACTGCTAAAGAAACTAGGTGAAAACGCAGACAGTGTCTCCCGAGTGATAAGCGTCGACGCCATGGTTGTAGCGCACTGGACAGGAGAAGTCGCGGACCGGCTAAGTTGCCTGGAGGCCTCCAAAAATCATGAGGTCATCATATACGAAGACAGGGGAGAAAACTTAAGTTTTCTGAAGTCTTCGTCAGAAAACTCTGCAACCGACAGCTGGGGACACCCTGTTCCATGTTCATCCAATCAAAGCGGTTCTGAAAGGGTACAAGAAAGAATATCGGCAGAAAAGGCCGCGAAACAGCATAGTGGCAGTAGCAACGAGAGTAGAGGTCAAGTTTCGGCTTTTCTGACAGCATTCAGCGCCGCAGCACAGAGCTTGTTCCTACAAACACCAAAAATAAAATGGCACAGCACTAAATCAGCCACGAAAACAACACCTCGAACAAGGCAACCGGCTCCAACCAGAGCGGACATGGGACAGGTCACTCCACCCCTCTATATTCCCGCCTCAACAGCAACAGATCACGCCAGAAACGCCTTCATAGAATTCTTAGCTATAACGAGAGCGACTAGAGAAGTCAATCTCAGGAACTGCAAAAACATCATGCAGGCTTTTCGGCTAGGAAATGAGAGTCTATTGATGGCGAGACTGGAAGAAGCAGAAGCAGCCATATACAATAACGACACTTCCCATGTCATCAAGGGAACAATGAGAGGTCAATATATGGCTGCTTATAATGCAATAAAAGGATTCGTGGCCCTAAATGAGGATGAGACGGATCGGACGGGAAAACTGAAGTACGTGACACCACCAGAGGACCCTATTGTGGTTACCGCCAGGTGTACCAAAATAATGCTGGACGACAGGATTGCTGACATGGCAAAAACCATCGAGGGCGGTCCTGGAGTCGAGGCGCGGTGGGACAACTGGACGGTACCCGAGATCCAGTGGGTCAATGGAGTGCCCGGTTGCGGCAAGACAACTTGGGTGGTACGACACTTCGATGTGGATAAGGACGTTATCATCACCACAACAACTGAAGCAGCCAAAGATCTAAGAGAGAAACTGGCGCACCGTATTAGTAACTTAGTAAGAACTAAGGTGCGTACCATGGCCTCCATTCTTGTAAATGGTTTCCGAAGTTTCGAGAGTTGCAACCGTCTAATGGTGGATGAGGCTCTCATGAATCATTTTGGAGCCATAGTGATGGCTTTGAGGCTGTCTGGTGCCAGTGAACTTATCCTCATCGGAGACGTAAATCAGCTACCTTATATCGATAGAGAAAACCTCTTTGAGATGAGGTACCATCGCCCTAACCTGGTCGCAAACATCAGCCAGGAGTTGTTATGTACGCACCGGAACCCCATGGATGTAGCGTATTCACTGAGGGAAATATACACGGGTGTATATTCCTCAGCAATCCAAGTCAGATCTCTAGAGCAGAAAAGATACACGGGTGCGCTAATACCCCACAACCTCCCCAACACCCTCTTTTTGGTTCACACTCAAGAAGAAAAGGAGACCCTTATCAGCCAAGGGTATGGAGAGGGGTCAGGGTCGCGCATCCTTACCATCCACGAAGCTCAAGGTCTGACATACGACTCTGTCATCGCCATTAAAATCAAGGCCAATATGAGGTTGCACGAAAGCGTTTCGCACGCGGTCGTCGCAGTATCACGGCACACCAGGTCCTTCACATACTTCGCCGACAACGAGGAAGACGCCATCAGCCGCTTTGTGCGGCGTGCGACTACCGCGTCACCTAAGGTCATCGTAGACTATAATTTAAAGATGGCCATTAAAGACCGGAACGCGGCGGCGATGTTGGCCCTGAGCAGTATAAGTAGTTATTTGGAAAATAATAAATAATTAATTTAATCGTAGTTTAAAATCGTATTTAAAGAAAATTAGATTTAGATTCATTTTAGTGTCCTCTTGTAAAGCCTTTAGTTATAAGCAATATTGTTCAAATCATTTAAAAAAAATGTTAATCTTAAAAAGCACAGACCCTGGAGTCTGTGGAGTGTAACATTCAAATAAAAAAAAAAAAAAAAAACTTATATGCAGGGTTATACCTAAACAATTAGCATTCTTTTCGGGGCATATTCTTTACATCAAAACTAACAACTTTTGTTCTGCGACTTTTGACAAAACTCAAAAGAAGAATCAGCTGTTCCATACATTTTGTCGAGGGTGAACGATATTTTTCTATGGAACAACAACTTTTTTTTCAGATTTGACTAAAGTTTCAGAACAAAAGTTGTTAGTTTTAATGTACAGAATAAGTCCATAAAAGAATGCTAATTGATTACAAATAACCCTGTATATACGTACATAATTACATAGTAACAGTGAAATCGTTTTGTCGCCTCTGGTTTTTCTTTGTTTCATATAACCAATAACGTTTCAGAATTTTCAAGAAATGTTTACATAATTATGTAGCATCAACCCAGAGGCAATAATTTTCATTACGAAACATTTTGACTCGCAATGAGTGCTTCTAATGCTGATTATGTTTTAAAGTTACTGAGGTATTTCAATTTATGTTCAACAATTATGTTTAATTATTGTCTTAAAACGACTACTCACGATTAACTATTTCGTAAGTTTTAATTGTATTGCATAACATTAACAAATGTGAGATATTCACGAAATATACATTTAAATTTTGTACGTATCTATAACAAAGCCAATAAATTAATATATCCACAAATAAAATGCTTACATAGCATCCACCCCACCCAGTATCGCGTGCCTGCGAGCTCATCCGCCGCCTATGCGCCACCGATTATGGCAATAATTTCCATTACGGCTATTGACACGTAATGAGTGCTTCGAACGCCGACTGTGAAACAAGTCATATTTACGTTTGCACTTATAGGTACCTCGGTGCAGTGGGAAACAGAACTCTAGCTTTCAATAAACAGTAAATAATAGAGCCTTTTCCACTCTTTTTATTCTTTGTATTTACCTGGATATCGATAGCTTAACGTCGGTCAAAGGGTTGTCTTCTGTAATTGGATATAAATTTATTCTTTAGCTTTTAAGGAGACCTAATTTATTATTAGGATCGTTTTGCTGGCAACGATATCAATTTACCGTAGTGGTGGACGTTTTACGCTACGATTTTCAGTTTTTATTCCGCAAAGCCATGCATGTAACTTTAATGTCTATCAATTAAACTCCTAGCTTCAAATCTGTGCTTATTTTTAGGTTATTCAACTTTTAACTTATTAATATAAATACATATTAATATCATAACTGTCCGATTCAAATTCACCACTTCCAGTAGCAAACAGATACAAATAATTCTAAAATAAAATAGAGATTATGCAATTATACATTAAGCTCCTTTAAAAACTCAAAAATATCTTGAGATAATGTACCGTGTACATTGCATTAGTGCGTGTGTGACCACCATAAGTGGCCGTCCACTTAAATGCACATTAATGAATTATGTCGCATCTGTGGAAGCCGTTAATATATACTTCAAACGGTGTTAAGTGAGTTGTAATGGGACATCTCAAACTCGCATACTAAAATACAATCGGAGTATAATACACCATAGACATTCTTTTATAAATTGCTGTAGTAAAAAATGCACAACGCGATTTAAATTTTTAAACAAAATTATTACAAATCCTAAAAAGAATCAATTTAAACTAAATCCTGACCACCACAGATTTAAAGATAGGCTTTTTTAAATGCTGCGCGAAATAATAACACTAATTATGTAGCAAGACATCATAAACACCGCAAAATTCAAGATTTTAGATCTTCACTAAATTAAAAGGAGATATCCCATCTGTGTACAATTACATGGTCCATGAGGTACATGACGTCGAATTATTAATAAAACACGATAAAAACAACGTACTTAATCACAATGAATGCATTCATTGCCGTTTCCAGTTGGTCCTTTTGTCCATATTCGCAATGTACTTACTTCATAAAAGGTCGTAAAATTCTCATACTCACCGGAAATCCGCTTCAATTTAGATGTACCTACTTGGTCATAAACGCGCCATAGCTCATGACACACCAATTTTTTACTGGAAAATTAGTTGCCTTGTACCTGTGATGAATAGATTTTTTTATTATCCTAACATAGTATTAAATAAAGTCGCTATTTTTTGTCTGTTTGTCTGTATGCTTAAATCTTTAAAACTACGCAACGCATTTTGATGCGGTTTTTTTTAATGGATAGAGTGATTCAAGAGGTAAATTTATATGTATAATACACCTGTGCGAAGCCGGGGCGGGTCGTCTTGTAATCTATAAACCTGACTGTGAATTGATTTTAAAAGAAAACTTATAATTTAGGGGTCCTGCAGCAATAAGGTTTCAATTTGAAGTTGAAATTCAGTTGTCAACTGTAAACATATTTTGACGAATTATTTATTTATATTGTTTTTTTTACGATCCCGTACCAATGAGTTCTTCGGAATGTGTGTACAGAGTTTTACACCACTGGCTTTTCGATGAAGGAAAACATCGTAACGCAACTTGCATACGTCCGTAGAAGAAATTCGATGGCGTACGTGAATCCACCAACCCGCACTTGGCCAGCGTGGTGGACATGGCCCAGTCACCGTTCGTGGGTAGGCCTACGTCCTGCAGTGGACAACTAAAAAAGGCTGGTACAGTACAGTTGTTTTTATTTTGGCTACAAAGTTTCATCGTCGTGTGTTTATTTTTCGAAAGTGTCTATTGTCTCAGTTCATTTGACGTTTTACTATAACTTACTATTTTCATCGGCACGTTCAAGTGTGCAATGATTTTTTTCTACCATATCCTACCTAACACACGTACAGGGTATCATGGAGTTCAAACACGCTCGCCAAGCTACGTGCAAACTCCATTACGAGCAGAAACACCATTAGTCATTTTCGATGAACGCAAACTTAGTCGTTTACGTCATGGACCCTCGCTTATGGGACAGCCGAAAGTGGATTTGGCAAATAGAGAGTTACGCAATTTCAGAAGAAAGTTATCTCGCGAAATTACAGAAGCCAAGTTGTGATTGACGTGAACGGGCAGGTAAGTACGCCTACGCTGTATCTTACGCCTGTCGATCTTTCTGTAAGCACTAAGAAAATGAAAATAGACACAAATATCTGTGAACAGGAAAATAATCATAACAGAGATCATCATGCTGGCATCTACTTTGGCCAAAACATAGTAAGTATTACGTTTCAGCGAGGCAACGTTCTTTAAGTTTTTTTGAAATAAATTATTGGTTGTTTCTTAAAAAACTTAGAAAAAAACATAAGAAAATTAATCTCATTGAAAGTTCTTACTTTCAATGAGATTCGTAGAGCTCGAATTAAGACATCTGAGAGAGTTTAAACATCCAGTCTACAATCAGACATGCATCATTTATATTTTTTGAGATGAAGTATATCAAATTTGATGCCACAAAACATCTTATCAAGAAACAAACGCAAAAACGCGCATTGACTTTTGTATAAATATTATTAATTCTTCAACTTTTAAAATGTAACTAATTGTTCATAATTATCATCAACGTCCTTTTTAACCGATTTCCAAAAAGGAAGAGGTTCTATGTTCGTGTGTATGCTTTTTTTTTGTGTATGTTCATCGATCATTTCGCCAATTGTGAACCATTTCGAAAAACTTTTTATTAGTTCGAAAGGGTGTACGCCCGAGGTGGTCCCATTTAAATTTTACAGAAATCGGCTGAGCTGTTTTCGAAAAAACCAACAATAATGTAGGTAAGCAATTCGAACGAAATATCCGAATTTTGCACACGATGTACATAGATACGAGTAATTTAGCCAATTATGAACCAAATCGAAAAAATCTTTTTTAGTTCGAAGGTCCCTTGTGGTGGTCATCATCATCATCTTCCTAGGTGGTCCCATTTAAATTTTACATAAATCGGCTGAGCCGTTTTTGATAAATCAACAATAATGTATACAATTCGAGCGAAATATTTTCTACACAATGAAAGGCGGTTTTGCCATTTTTTGTTATAAAATTATCTCATGCAATGGTTCCTTTTTGTTGCATTAGATACCGATTGTGGACAAATATTGAACCATAATTATAGCTCGATAGAAATTTTATCGATCAATGAGTTGCAATTTGTTATCTTTATTTAAACTTTGAACGACAAAATATAATTATCGCAAAAATAGTAAACATCACAATGAAACTGCACTTTATTTAACGATAACAAATCTCAAATATCACGATTAGTCGAAGTATGTTCTTTCTGCGTAGTTCTCGAATGGAGACCACGAGCCGGTAAGAGCAGCGTAGCTCGTTCATCTATCTATCACCTATAAGATAGACAGGTGGTTTTCGAAAATAGAATCGCGTTGGATGCAAGCAATGCAAGCCACTTCTAACGGTTCTCATTGTCGACCTATAGACCTGAGAGGCCTGTATCCAGCAGTGGACGTCCTGGGAAGAAAATTATATTTATAGAGAAACAGAGAAGCTGCCAGTTTGTATGAAATAACTGTTTTCGATAAATATTATAAATAGTATAATTCGATATGGCAATAACCGCCTTCCTTCCTTCCTTCGTGGAAACAAAATTCTAATATTTCGCTCGAATTGTTTACATTATTGTTGATTTATCATAAATGGCTCAGCCAATTTCTGTAAAATTTAAATGGGACCACCTTGAAAGTGTACCCTTTCGAACTAAAAAAGCATTTTTCGATTCGTTTCACAATTGGCGAAATTATCGATGTTCATCGTGTACAACATTCGGATTTTTCGCTCGAATTACTTATATTATTGTTGGTGTTTTCAAAAACGGCTCAGCGGATTTCTGTAAAATTTAAATGGGACTATATCGGGAGTATACCCTTTCGAATTAAAAAAGAATTTTTCGATTCGGTTCACAATTGGCGAAATTATCGATGGACATACACAAAAAAAACCGACACACGAACGAAAAACCTCCTCCTTTTTGGAAGTCGGTTAAAAATATAGATACTTATAATACGTTGCCGAAAAAAAATTCAACCATTGAAATAAAGCTTCTTACCAAATCAAATAGCAGCATAAAAACAACCCCAACATGGCGCCAACACAAAGAAAATTAATGAAAGCCATATCCCATAACGCAGCTGATTACGTCATAATTACCTCGAGCCCCGCAGATATTAAGCAGATATTGGCTCAGTTAATGCGCCAATATTATGGGCGTAGTGTATTGATGATCTAAATCAAATCAGGCCATTGTTTGCGTTAACATATCGTGGACAAGTCCGTGTATCAATGGGATGCCTACGCTTGATTAGACTGGTTGGTTATTGATGAGCGCGAAGGTGAATTCATCAATGAGTTTCATTAACACTAATTAAATAACAAGACTACTACAAATATTTCAAAACGACAAAGTCATAGCCAACTGATTAAAAAAATCTTATATAAGCATGAGGGCAAACTTCTTAATCAGATCTCGTGCGGATTTTGTTCATTTACAGGCAAAAAATAATCCTTACTTACCAATACTATAATTTCGAAAGTAAGATTGTTGGTTTGTTTGTTACACTTTCACAGCAACAAATAAACCTGATTTTTGGCACGAATATAGTTAGTAAGTCGGAGAGTGTCAGAGCCATTGTCATTTTATCCCGGAAAAAGTTAAAGTTCTTACCTATAGGATGGCACAAAAATCAAAATATCGCATGGGTGAAGCAAAAGATATGTAGTAATAGTATTGAATATATATCTATTTTCAGGACTTTGTGCAAATGTTCATGTTTACGTAGTTTTCGTAAATGTCGCAGAAACAAAGAACAAAGTGTAAAGCGCTTATTAAAGCACTTCTTCAAATATTTGAAAACTGCGCTTAAATATCCCAGCAACATTAAGTGGGTATGAAATATAAGTCTTTGACTTTCGAGAACAAACTGCTCCGTCGTTTTCTGAACTAACTTTTATAGCAACTAAGTACCAACCCATTAGCTTTAAGTGCAATATTTAAACTTTAGAACACAGTTTAACAAGTCGCGACCACCTCGGTGCTATCTATCGATAGCTTAATGAATAAGGACATTGAGTCCAGGACCGGTCTATCGACATTTCTACTCCCATCACTACAGGGGGCAATTTTATTGAGACCATGGAACGTCCGGGGAATAATAATAATCTCAAAATAGACTATGTAAACGAACAACAAATAAACGGTAAAGAACAATGTTGTTTTTATTGTAGAGATTGAAAATAAATTAGATCAAAAATAAAGATACTGAAGATATCTATGAGAGGGCGCATAAGTAAGCGAGATGGTAAAACGATAAGGGAAACGGTTCACATACTTTTATGTCGGAAGTGGGCAACATGGAAACATATTTCAGTCATTTTATGGTTTGTCCAACTGCAGTAGAAGTAAACAATATGTTTGTGAAATAAAATATCTCATTATCTGAGTCTGATCTGAGTTTATCTAGGCTTAATTAAAGGCATCCGATTCCGAGCGTGCTAAACCGGGCGGCTATCCTAAACCGTCAACAGCCTGTGGATAATCCAATTAAATTCAATTTGAAAATTGCTAACATGTAATATATTAATTGTATTCCATATCTTTTGTAGTTTATACATTCACTTGTACCACAGAGAAACTTATAATCTAACTTATAGATGAATAAATAAATCATATAAAAATGTCTTAACTCTCAAGAATGCGGAAAAGGAGACTGTTGGAAATTATTTGGTCCCAGACTACTCCCTTGTGGGGAGCAGTCGTGGAGTAACGTTTATGTTCGTTGTAACGTCTGTTTTATACTTTTATAAACTTCTGAAACATCTATGCAATTATACAATTACATTTTAAAAATGAGTGCCACTGTCAGAACCGCAAACGCAGGAATTCGACCGTTTGACAGTGACTGTCAAATCGCCTAGTTACGGATAGCTGTAATTGGAATTTAGCGCAGAGCAAACGATTGCTTAAAATGTAAAATACAAATACCTAGATAATTTTAATTCCATAAAATGACTAGATAGACATTATTAGCGTAGGTACCATTCATATCTATGTTCAAGCTGGAAAACGTCCAAAACACTAACAATAAAATTGCAGTATTTGTCTCTTGGACAATTTAAAGCGGCATGTTATGAAGAAAATGTCAACTCATTTGAACAAAACTCTGTTTATCTACTGACAATTGCTTAGCTATTACTTTTATTGCCCTATCTTCACAGTTTACCCAAAGGTTGAACGCAAAGAGTAACACGTACCTATTATACAGAGGTGTCACCTACACACGTTCCGCACGATGCAAGAACCTGACCAATTTTTCAATAGCTAGCTTAGTATATTTTTAAGTACTGCTATAGTTGTTTGAAACAAAATATCAAACATATTAAATGTAAACTATGGCATAATAATATCACGCCATAGCATAATATTATAATATTTAGCCTTTTTTTGCCTGTTTCATATTTTTGGTTCATTTGTAAATATAAGGTAGCTTAGAATTATATTTCAATGTTTTTTAAGTTATAAAAATAAACATTGCACTATAACAAACCAAGCATGTAAATAAGCTCAGAATCAATCACAATATATTCTCAAATAATAAACTTAACAAAATTTTGTCGAAAAAATAACATTGTTTTTTTTTACATGAAAACACGACTAACGACACTTAAATACACTATCCCGCTCAAAAAGTAATCAAAGTACCTAAATAATACGTGATTGTGATACTTGAGGAGTTTCGGTAACGCACAGTGCGGAGCTTATAGCGTATCTCTATATCAATTTCCATGGCTATTCCTGCGTTCTTGCAGGACTCGCCCGCCCACATTTTCCCAGTACGACTATACTATGGTATTAGTCTGGTTGTTCTTCTCACGGTGTGACTCACCATTATTGTTTCGTTGAATAGCATATTGAGAGACGATAATAGAATTTACTGAATAAAGGTTGTATTCATTTTTAAATTATCTAGCTTCGGCAAACAATTGACTGTTATTTGAACCGTCATATGTTTTAGTACTTAGCCTTTTAGACTTGCAGTACTTACATCCTTTAGCAAAGATACCCATAAATAATACGAGTATTCTTTTATTCTTTTTAGGGTTCCGTACCCAAAGGGTAAAAACGGGACCCTATTACTAAGACTCCGCTCTCCGTCTGTCTGTCTCCACGCTGTATCTCATGAACCGTTATAGCTAGAAAGCTGAAATTTTCACAGATGATATATTTCTGTTGCCACTAGCACAACAAATACTACAAGCAGAATAAAATTAATTAAGGCTCCCATACAACAAACCAGATTTTTGCCGATTTTCGCTCTATATTTACCTACGAGTATATAATGGTAACAGGTAGTTGCTTGAAATTATCACAGAATATTCAATTGTATAATTATGCACTTTAATAATAAAATTAAAAGAAAATAAATATTTGTGGGGGGCTCCCATACAGTACGGAACCCTCCGTGCGCGAGTCCGACTCGGTACTTCCCTATCTCTCATTATTTTAATACGCTTTAAATATTTGTCATTGTTTATTATGGACTGATTAGTTACAATGAAATTTTGTAACCAGGCAAGCCTATTAAAGGACATACTAGAGAAAGACTACATTATTATTATTAGCTAGTGTTGTGTTTATGTATGTGACAAATACAAGAGTAGATAAATCGCCTGTGTGATTGTAAGTACCTCCTGGTATGAAATCTTGTGATTGTACACACACAACCAAAGATAATGAGTGATAAAAAACCGAGTACATATATTTGCCCATTTATTCACTCGTTACTATCTGCAATGGTTCAATGAAACAGCATTATAATAAACAAAATTAAACTTAAAAATCAAACGATTTATAAATATGACGCAAGTTTTATTAAACAAAGACAAAAAGGTGATAACTGGTGGATTTGCATTTTCTGTACCGGCGCAAATGAATTATGGAAAACTTTTTGTGGATACGATAGTAAAGTATGGAAATAAAGTCGCTATGGTAAGTAAAGTTTTTTTTTTTTTGAATTGGTTTTCTTTTTTGAAGGATTTTGTGCAAGATAGCGAAATTTTATACGTTTAAAGTAGGTACCTACGTATTTAGCTACTCCCTGGATTACGGAAATTTCAACGCCGATTTGGAGGCAAAGAGTCACATAATTCCAATTATTAAAGTTGTAAAATATAATTAAGATTTCGAAACGCTTCATGTGCACAATATATCCTAGTCTATTACTTTGAGTCGCATATCTTGTACCTTTTGAACAAGTTGTTTTTGTAAACATGTTCAATGTTTATATTTCTATCGAAGCTCCAAATCATCAATGATTGCGATATAAAATTAGGTGTTTCGATAAAATTTATCTCTACTTACCTACATTCTGTATTTCCGAGATAACGGGCAAATCCGAGCCAGTACTTCTTACTTATATCCTATACTGCAGTGGATGGAACACCAAAGCTCTCGACCCCGAGAAAAATGGAAAGAGAGAAGGGAGGCCTTTGCCCTGCAGTGGGACTATAACGGCTAAAATAATATTAAAATCCTACTGCTGAGGATAGGACTCACTTTGTGTACTCCAATCGATTCGATTCCGTGATGATCTTGTCCAGGTTGGGTGTGCGGGTCTACATACTCAAAATTAATTTCACAAAGAAAGTAGGTACTTATCGGCCTTTTATTTATTTATTTTCAAGATTGATGGACACACAGGCAAACAAATAACTTTTGCGGAAATGGCACAATCCATAGTGAATGTAGCCTATTCTTTAGTTCAACGAGGAGTGAAAGAAGGTGACGTCATAGCGGTGTGCAGCGAGAACAGGCTAGAGTTCATGTCAACAGCAATGGCGGTGCTTTATTGTGGTGCTATATATACACCCCTCAACATTGCTTATAATCGAGGTAATAAACAAATATTCGTTTTTACTTTAGGGTAATCAACCAGTTTATAGGCAGTGTTAATGACACTCAGATTAATTATTTATTGTTGTAAAAAAGAAATCGTAAGCGTATTCAATCTCTATCCATGGCATTATAGAACCTTTTTAGAACTGAGTCTCAGAAAATAATACGGTTCTCTCCATAGATTTCGTAAGACGGGACATAATATCGATCAAGCGAGGAGATAATATCGCACGGAACTCTCTGCTTAATACCAATCACAACTACGCGTGACCTCAATTATAAAATGACACATTTATTATTCGCAGACCACAACTTATCAATTATTTATTCTAAACTGTATAACCCCTACACAACACTGCACTGTGATGCATGTTTCGTTAAAATACAATTGCTCTGTACTTATTTACATCACCTACGAGTAAGTGTCTCGTGCACCGTTTACAGAGTAGGCTTCTTTCTACGTCTCTATGGTTCACACAAACGGACGGACGTGGCTAAAATACTATTCACATCGATACGACATTTTTCACAAATTAAACTACGGCATGATCGCAAGGCTCTTCAAACAGTCTTATTGGCTTGTCTCATAGACTTCCTATGGCTGAAAAAAGAAGTCAAATAAGGAAATAAAAAAGAAGAAGAATCTTTGTATTTATTTATTTCGTCATATATATGTAGTACAGGACCGAGGCAGAAGGCACAGTAAGAGAGAGGCCTATACCCAGCAGTGGGATAAACAAGGCTGTGGATGATGATGCTGATGTAGTATATAAAATAATGGAACGAAATAAACTGTATTATCTCATTTCAGAAGAAATAATCAACATAGCGAAGATCTCAAAGCCAAAATACGTGTTTATGTCTCCAGCCGCCTACGATGTCCATTACGGCACTTTGAAGGACATTAATACAATAACACAATTCTTTGTTTATGGAAAGGACAAAGGTCGTGTCGATGTTATTTCTTATGAAGAACTTGCACATAAATCTGTGCGAATGGAGCTATATGAAGGAGCCAACTTTTATGGTGAGAATCTTTAGTTTTATATAATTGAGTATAAAGACGTTCAAATTAAGTTAAGTATCACGCATGTTTATAATAAGCACAGTTTCACTTGCAATTAGACTTATACCCTACCAAAACAATGGAATGAAAATGGGCTGAGCTACACAGAGCGTATTTCTCATTGTAAAATGAGTATATTAATAAGAAACAAAACAATTGTAATCAACAGGGAGCTTTAATTTTTCGCCAAGCAAATAACTATTCATTTTTCCAATCTTCTATTATATAAAAGGCTTCGCTGAGTGACTGACTGACAGACAGCCTACAGCCCAAACCGCTAAAGATACGAACATGAAATTTGGAACAAAGATACATTGGACCACGTAATGGAGCACTAAGAACGGAATTTTGAAAAATCGACCTCTAAAGGGGTAAAACGGGCCCTTTTCGTTTGTATGTAACTTTTTATTCCCTGTACCGATTGACTTGAAACTTTGTATACATGCTACTCAAACAAAGTAAAAGTTACGTTTGTTCCTGTTTTTCCGAATATTCCTTATCTAAGGGGTCAAATTGGGTCCCAAAGTTGGTGAAAAAAGCGTCTATTACATCCAACGAGCTGAACGGTTATGGATGAAATCTGGTATGGAGGAAGCACACAACATGTTTCAACACATGAACTATTATTATCCCGGAAATTCTATGGGGATCCTTAGGGATAGCCAAAATTAATCAGTTTAGGCTACAACCCAATCCACTAAAGATAGAGACTTGAAATTTCGAACATAGGTACAATGTACAACGTAATGAAGCACAAAGGACGAAAATTTCGAAAAATCGACCTCTAACGGGGTAAAACGGGCCCTTTTTGTTTGCATTTAATTTTTTATTACCTTTACCGATTGACTTAAAACTTTGTATATATGCTTTACAAATAAAATAAAAGTTACATTTCTTCCTGTTTTTCCGAATTTTCCTTATCTAACGGGTCAGATAAGTTCCCAAAGTTGGTGAAAAAAGCATCAATAATTACATCAGACGAGCTGAACGGTTATAAATGAAATCTGGTAGGTATGTAGAAAGCACACAACATGTTTCAATACAGTAACTATTTTATCCCGGAAAATCTATTGGGTTTCTTAGCAATAGCCAAAATAATCAATTATAAAGCTAAGATAAAAGGGGTAAATGAATTCTAACGAAATATGGTACGACGCTAGACAATAACACAAATTACCACTTGGGGTACTGCTATCCCGGAAAATTTCAGTGGGTCCTTCAGGATATCAATTTCCTAAAAAAGTACTAAATGACTGTTCGAAAACCGATGCAATATTGTTTGAAAATAGCTCACCCTTTTAACTAATATAATAATATGACTATTAACGTCCTGGGAAAAGTCCCGGATTCCTTGTCTAACGCTAGACCAAACATCCTATATAAGCGTGAAAAATAACTTGATCGCGTTTTTTTTTAAACGTAGTAAGTAAGTAAGTTCGTATAGGCCGGGTGGCTAGCCCTGGTGTCAGAGTTTTTAGGCCGCCTGAAGGCCTCTGACATGGCTAAACGGTTAAAACTACCGGGGCCTACAATTTAACGTGTCATCCGAGCCACGGTAGCGCTCAGTTGGAAAATGCCACCCGCGGTCACCCATCCAAGTACTGACCGTGCGGAACGTTGCTTAATTTCGGTGATCGCTGACAATCACCTAGTCAAACTACGCTACGAGCGCTACGTAGTGAAATATATAGAATTAAATTGAGATAATTTAGATCCTTCAATGGGGGCAAAATGGGCCCCTAATAGTTTATGAACGATTTAATTTTGTGAGCCAATAGACTTGAACTTAGGGTACATACGGATCAATAACTACTTACTTTACTATGGGAACTACCCTGAAAAAGCGAAAATTACCTATTCTTTACATTTTGTCGCGGGTCGATGAATTTTTTGTGTTGAACAGCTAATTTTATTTACGTGATTTCTGGGTTGGTACCATAGTAAAAGTAAGTCAAATGATGAGTATTATGGAATCCTATAACATGCCCTGTCGTCTAGATGTAGGTGCGCTATGTATTTTTCAAATAAAATGTACCTTCTTGTGTGCTACTTTTTCGTCTGTACTTGGTCAGAGAATGTACCTACAAGTGTCTCGATCACTTTTGACCGCGTAAACGGTTATGGGCGAGATTGTCATTGAGTTCAGAATAATCTAAATTAAATTTCTAATGACTTAATGAAACATGATGAATACCTGTACTGGCCTTTTTTAGGGTTCCGTACCCAAAGGGTAAAAACGGGACCCTATTACTAAGACTTCGATGTCCGTCTGTCTGTCTGTCACCGTAGGTACCGTAATAGTTGGGCAGCTGAAATATTCACAAATGATGTATTTCTGTTGTCGCTATAACAAAAAATACTAAAAATAGAATAAAATAAATAAGGGATCCGTAAATAAATAAATAATTTAAGGGACATACAACAAACGTGATTTTTAGGAGTTTTTTGCTCGCTATTAATAACGGCAAGAGGAATGGGCTCCCATACGGTACGGAACCCTGCGTGCGCGAGTCCGACTCGCACTTGGCCGACCATGACGTGCGAATGGAGTTGGATAAAATTTGGTATACGAGTGGGAAACTACATGGCTCAACTCATGATCGTCATATATCTCATCATAAATCGAAAAATATTATTTATACTACACCTGCTCGGAAAGTACCTTGATACTTTATCAAATTTACGGTAGAAAGTACGTCATTGCATATCGAACAAATATGCGGGGAGAAAACGCATCTGAGCGAGAGAGAAAAGTGTATGAAAATCCATTTCTTACGTGGTTTTTCTTTTTAATTTTGGGTAAGACTATGCGCTGGTAACCTAAATATCAAAAGCCAAAAAGTTTTTACAGTGAGTTTTTATCTCCAAGTTCGCAAAATGACACTGGCTACTATAGTCTGACCGTTTAACTTAGTCCTCGCCTGCGCGGTACAGGGGCGCGGGGGTAGACGACAAAGGGGACTGAGACCGGTGCGGGCGGCGGGTCCCTGCCGCCCGCACCGGTCTCAGTCCCCCTTTGTCGTCTACCCGCGCGCCCCTGTACCCGCGCAGGCGAGGACTCAGTTAAATGGTCATACTATAGCTGTGTGTTGGATGGTGTCAAACAATTTGAAAAAAGAACATGTGAAAATTGCAGACGCCATTGGCGCCATTTTCAAGTGTTACATTAAGCTTCACTAACTGCAACAATTTCAATATAAATTTCAATTAGTAAAGATTTAGTTTTTTATTTTCCTCGTAGGTGTAGTATAAAGCACTATGTATCACTCGAGAGAAAGTGCGATTCCCGATCTCGGGTGTTTTAAAGCCCTCGCCTACGGCTCGGGATTCAAACGACACCCTCGGCGGTAATCGGTCACTTTCTCCTCTCGGTGAACAATGTACTATTTCTCGCTACAAAAAAAATCAGTAGGTATATTAAAATATAACTTTATTAAGTATCTATTTTATGACAATATAAAATAACGCGCTCCAAACCGTGGGCTATTAAAGTCAAAGAACATTTATTGTTGAACTGTGTTACATTGAGATCTTACTACTAATCACAAAAATATTGAATTATCAGTTAGGTCCAATATGGCCATAAAATAATCATTAGAACGTGAAAAAATTATACAATCATTATTATTAAATTTAATTCGAATATTTTGCAATTTATCATCTAAAAATTGTCGTACTCCATAATAAGCTTAAGATACAAGTAAATTCGTCCAGGCCAATCCGTGGGCTAATTATTATCCTTACAAGTAATACGACAACGTGGGCTAAACCAAGAGCTATTATTTTAAGCAAAAAAAGTACTAAGACAACGCGGGCCAAACCGCGCGCCATTATCATTTTAAGCAAATACTATAACGACGCGGGCCAGACCATGGGCTATTATCATTGCAAGCAATACGACAACGCAAGCCATACGGCAGGCTATTGTAATTTTAAGCAAGTACTTAGACAACGCGAGCCAAGCTACGTACTATAAATTACTATATTAAGCAAGTACTAAGAATGCGCAGGCCAAACCGCGACCTATTATCATTCTAGCTAAACACTGGGACAATTAAGGCCAAACCGTAGGCAATGCCTATTACTTGAAAAGATAATGCCTACTAAGCATTATCTTTTCAAGTAATACGTGATACGACAATGCAGGCGAAACCACGAAGTATTATTATTTTAAGCAAGTGCCAAGACAACGCGGGTCAAACTGTGGCTTATTATCATTTTAAGCAGATACTCGAACAAAGCGGCCAGACCGTTGGCTATTAGCATTGTAAGTAATACGACAACGCGTGCCAAACGGTAGGCTATTACAATTTTGAGGAAGTATTAAGACAACGCTGGCTAAGCTGCGTGCTATAAATTACCATCTTAAGCGAGTACTAAGAATACGCAGACCAAACCGCGACCTATTATCATTTTAGCCAAATACTATGACAATTCAGGCCAAACCATAGGCATTATCCTTGCAAGTAATACGTTATACGATAATGCTTTGCTAAACCACGACCTATTATTATTTTAAGGAAGTGCCAAGACAACGCAAGCCAACCGGCAGCCTTTTATAATTTTAAGCAAGTACTAAGACAAACGTGGGTCAAACCACGGGCTATTTTCATAAGCCAGTACCTGTCTACTAAGACAACGCGGGCGAAGCCGCGGGTTTTAAGCTAGTAACCTAATAAACTTGAAGCTTAATGAATTTATGATGGGCTCAAGGATTCATGTAATGCTCTGCTTAAATACCTCTGCGCAACTCTGCCCCTCTCCGCTTTGGTATTGTCTGGGTCCAAAACCACGTGGCACTACATGTGACTCATCTTTCTGCAATATTAAGATGTCAATTCTCCTGGTACCCTAGAATTCACCAGAAACGTTGTCTTGCGCAGTGTTATACTTGTACTATATACAGTTGCTTGCACACACTTACTGACTGTAATTAACGTTGAAAGCAGACGTGATTCGCAGTACTATCGGGGTTTTAAACATGAATATTTCATAACAACCTAATATTAAACGTTAAGTAGGTACCTATATGAAATAATAAAAACTCTGGTTCTTAATCCAATCATTGCGACTAACTAAATTGCTCATTAAATCAAAAATAAGTTTTTTTCCAGTTGAAATAATCTTAACTAGTCTTAAGTAATCTGATCATATTATCATCCATCAGATTTAAATAAAAAAATAGAACCTAGGAGTCTTGTATATATAGTATTTGAAACAGCAATAAAAGCTGTTCTGCTCCCGATAAAACAAAAAACGCATCTAAACAATTTTTGGACATTGAGTTACCATTGGCAATACGGAGTTATCAAGAACTAGACCAAACCAAACCAAAGCCGAAAGGAGGTGATTCAGACCATCATTATAAACAACTTTTACTGTGGGGTAGTCCAGAATTCGACAAAAGAATATCAGCTATTTCATACATTATCTCGAAATTGAGTGGCAATTTTGTATGAAACACCTGTTGTTTTAATAATTATATATTAATAATTATAACACCATATATTGGCATACTTGAAGAATAAAGGCACATCTGATAGCATATAACTCACATTCGAAAAAATGTTAGATGTGAATTTTCAACCATCGAGGGCGGTATTTCTATATGATAGTATAAACTATGTAACATGTTGTCTATAGGCAGAGCACACACGGCCCTAATACTCTATTCATCCGGCACGACGGGTCTGCCCAAGGGAGTGAGGCTGACTCATCTAAATTACATTACTACTGCCTATCAAGAGCCGTAAGTACTTTACGTATATTAGGGCTTACATGTTAAACAGCCCTGGGGCTGGAAGTAAGATGTTTATGCATATGTACCCTGCCTTAGAGTTTGAGCTGGTATTTCCAGGTAAACAATTTTTTTATCTATCTACATCTATAAACCATATACCTATATTTATATTACGAGTATATAAATGAATCGTGGTTGTTAGTCTCGCTATAACTCAAGGACGGCTGGGCTGATTGGGCTAATTTTGATCTTGAAATATCTGTGGAAGCTAAGGGAAGGTTTAAACGATGAGAAAATTTAAAAATGTAGTGAGTAAAATAATAAAACCATGAATTCAATTTTCCCATACAAAATGTTCCTGCATACATAAAAGTTGTCATTGACAGTTGACAGATGGTGAGATGAAGTCCACCGAGTCAGCTAGTAATAAATATTTTAGCGAATTTAAATTAAGATGAAAAAGTTTAAATTTTTAGTAGTAATATATAATTTGAACAAAAACGTCTTCATTCTCATTATTACCATAAATAAAAACTGACTAGTTCTTAGTTTGGGAAATTTTAAGGCAGAAACTCCACCAGAGCGCATAATTCGTAATCCATCATGATGGAGAAATATGGGTTGACAGAATTTACATTTCTTAACATCAAAAATATTTATTAGATATGTAATACATAGGTTCCCACACTAAAATTGATCTTATTCACTAGTGGAACTATAGGCAATCAAAAAGGCATATTATTTACACATTTTGAACTCGAAATTCAATTGACTGCCTCGGTGGCTCAGTGGTTAGTGACCCTGACTCCTGGGTCAAAGAGGCGTGGGTTCCCAGGGCAAATAAATATTTATGTGATGAACATAGGTGTTTGCTCTGTTTCTGGGTGTTATTTAGGTATTAGTTATCTTTATAAGTATGTTTTTAAAAATATGTATATAAATCTCTGGCAGCTATATCACAAGCTTTTCTTAGTTTGGGGCCAGAGACCGCCCCTGTACTGTACTGTACCAGCCTTTTTAATAGTCCACTGCAGGACGTAGGCCTACCCTCGAAGGGCGATTGGGCTATATCCACCTCGCTGGCCCAGTGCGGGTTGGTGGATTTACATACGCCATCGAATTTCTTCTACGGACGTATGCAGGATGCCTCACGATGTTTTCCTTCACCGAAAAGCCAATGGTGTGAAATCCCGTACATAAATTCCAAGGAATTCATTGGTACGGGACCGGGATTTGAACCCACGACCATTACCATTACCCCTAGACCACCACGGCTTAGATGTCCCCTAATATTTATTTATTTATTTGATTTCAGTGTAACACGAAAACCCTTGCCATTGCTGACTGTTTCTCCGTTGGCCATGAGATGGGCCTTCAAAATGCTAATGACAGTCTACTGGGCGGCAAAACTGTTGTGTTTTTGGCACGATTTACTGAAGAGCTCTACTTGCGGACTATTGAAAAGTATAAGGTAAACACTTACTTAGTTGTATGCATGTTTTTCCCTACTATCGATGGACACTCATGTTTGAACCCACACACATAAAAGGAGAAAATTCTGATTGCAATATTTTTGACGTGATAACGTCTTATAACTTGACAGTGACTCATTGTCACGTACCGCCTGAGCCAAGCGTGCAAGTGAGAGCACGGAACAAGCGTTAGAAAGGCACGATCGGCCTAAACGTTCGGCTTGAGTAACGTTATGAAGTAAAATTATCGTCTGTAAACCTACTTTACAGAAAACCAATATTTTTCTTGTAACTTTTTTATAATACAGCTAATATATGTGACAAAAAATAGTTTGGTGTCATCTATATTTTTTTCTAGGTAGGATATTTACTAGTTGTGCCGCCAATGGTAGTGACTCTTTGTAAATCCACAATTCTTAATAAGTACGATTTAAGTTCTTTGGAAATCTTGATGTCTGGAGGAGCGCCGCTTGACAGAAGTACCATGGAAGAAATAAAAGCCAAGTAAGTTTTTGATAAAAGATTATTGTCGAATTGAACCTTTACTGATTGCTTTTTAACACTGAAAACTGTACCATCCTTAAACATCCCACTGTTGAACTACGGTCTACCCTCAAAGAGCAATTGGGCCATATTCACCACTCTAGTCTTATTGCGGGTTGGTATATTCACATGCAAGTTTATTATCCGGAAGTACGCAGGTTGCCTCAATATCTCTCCTCCTCAAGATCTCCTTCACCGAAAATCCGTACATAAATTACAATAAACTCGTTGGTACGCGACCGGGATTCGAACCCACGACTTCTCAATTCTAAGGCGAATACTTACGGGTAAACTTCTAATGAAATAAAAACTGTTCAGTTCAAACTAATTTAGGGCAGAAAAGCATCACCTACCATGGTAGCCACGATTAGGATGGTTCAGAAACCCGGGCTCATCGAAAGTACGATGTGTCGTGATATAAAATGAGTAGAAAACAATGCAAATGAATTCAATTGGCTAGGAATTGAGGTGATTGGCATTAAAAAAAGGGAGTCCCAAGCTCAGAAGTGGTTGTCAAGATCTTTTGATGCTGAATATTGGGTAATTAAAATTTTCCATCGTTTCAGGTTTCCCAATCTACGTCACGTGTTACAAGGGTATGGAATGACAGAGACTAGTGGTGTTATATCAAAAGAAAATGATTGTACAAACAAATTCGGAAGTGTTGGAAAAACTGCAGCGGGAATCATAGCTAAGGTAATTAGAAAATTTATACAATTTTGACGAAAACAATCTTAATGTGACATCATAAAATATAAGAGTATAAATAAGTGAGAAATTTGTATAAAATCATTGTCATTGATACACAAGTTAAATAAGTTACATTTATAAATTCTTGAGCAGTTTTTATTGCTTATAAATTTGCCTTTTGGAAGATACCAATAAAGATACTCAATTTGACTATGAAAAGCTATAAATTGTTTTACTTTTTTGCTTCGGCAAGGTACCAAGGTACTTAACCACATTTACATGGAGGTAGTTGAGCGATATGTCATTTTACTTATTTTAGGTTGTGGACATCGAAACTCGTAAGACTCTAGGTCCTGGTCAACAGGGGGAGCTATGCGTCAAAGGAACTTCAATATTTGAGAGTTACATTGGAAAAAATATGGACGAATTTTTCGAAAATGGATACCTAAAGACTGGAGATATTGCCTACTACGACGAAGAGGGATTTATCTTTGTAGTGGATAGATTAAAAGAGTTAATCAAATATAAAGGTTGGCAGGTAGGTAACAAGAATTTTAAACAATTCTATTAGAGTTATGTACTCGTACCTCACCATAATATTAGGGTGAAAATTAGGAATTCTTTGGATTATATGACCGACATAATTACGATTCGACAAAACAAGACAAAAATTAGAAAAAAATATATATTTATTTACCTCTTAAGTAAGCCTGAGCCACCCAGATTTACTTTGATGTAAATACTTAATACAGAAATAAATAAAATACCGATCGCGATACATGACAATACTAAATAAACCAGTAGCCCTAAACGAAAACTAAAAAAGTTACCCCATCTCTGTCTACAAGTATTTCGCTTCAAAGGGCACTTAACTAATTATAATTTTTAACTTTAACGTTTTAAAATAACTTTAATAGAAAATTCATGATGACTGGGTAAAAGAATCGTTATTGTAACTAGCCCGTTATATACATTATTAAAAAATCAATGGACTCTTATTACTAAATTTACTTATTACCAATGTTACTAATTATTAATTTTTCTAATGTAAGTACTGATAACATTATAAGTCCGAAACTGTTGGTTTGTTACTCTTTCCCGCAGCAAGGGAGCAACATATTCACTTGCTAAATGGGATGGACAGAGGTAGTTTGAAAGAAGTAAAATGACATAGGCTTTGTTTTGTCCTAAAAAAATCGTGGTTCCCGTGGGGAGACACACATTTTTTTATTAGCTTACCAACTTATCCTTTTCCATGTCTAATCTAGACAGGCGAAACGTTAATGGATGGTAAGTAACATTGGCTGCAGATTTTTAAGCAAGGAAGAATGAAAAAAGGCAAAACTCCCTATGCATACAAATCGATTATGTATGAAAAAGAGAAATTTCCTATGAGATAGCTTATAAATCAAAATGAGACGCGGCCGAAGCCGCGAGTAAAAGCTAGTGATAAATAAATCAATCTTACTGATTTCCATCGTCACAGGTAGCCCCTTCAGAGCTGGAAGCAATTCTGCTACAACATCCAAGTGTGAGAGACGCAGCAGTAGTTGGTGCAGCAGATAAGGAAGCAGGAGAGCTGCCGACAGCTTTCATAGTGAAGAAACTCGGATTTGAAGTTACTGGTCAAGATATATTAGAATTTGTTCATTCTAAGGTATTACAAGGATATTGTATGAAGCTCTTTGGAATTTGTAGATTTTCGGAAGACAGTTTTACATGTCTCCTACGGACACGGTGTAAAACCTTAATTTAAACAGCCTATGCTCTTTCCGCATCCTATTGATCAATTATGTAGACCACTGAAGATGTATTTAATTTTAGCAATCAATAGGGCATCGACGCCGACGTACATTTGAAGCATACCAAAAAGGTACATCGGTTTAGATCTTAGTAACAAAATGTACTAAAAACGTTTTAGTTCCAACAAGTTTACACAAGCAAGACGTACAACTAAATCCCACACTAGAGCGACCTGCGTCGTAGGGTCCAGGCTTAATTTTGATCTGTTGTAAAAACAGAAGAATCCTTAACGTTCCTTCAGAACATCTTCCAAGTAGATCCTTGATTCTAGAGGCCTATTTTAACCAAGCTAGAGAATGTTAACGAGCATTTTAATCTTATTCAAGGTGTCACCGTGGAAAAGGCTGCGCGGCGGCGTGCGATTCGTGGAAGAAATCCCTAAGAACCCGAGCGGTAAAATACTGCGACGTTTATTGCGAGGGAGCCTAATTAAACCAGCCAGCAAGCTGTAACGTCTCCATCCTCGCTGGTACTATGAGAACTATAAAAGGGTTTACTGAACACATTCCGATGTTTGGTAATGAGAAGTTGGTGTTTTTTGTTTAGCAGATCTGGCCAATTCTGTTAATCTGAGACGAAACTCAACTGAAACGAATACGAAACTTTTTCGTGATCCCATAGACAATATAAATAGAGTTGAAATACTAGTTAGCCTGTGTAGTTAGCGGTCAATCGTAGCCTGACAACTCTAAGAAAAAAACTAATAAAAATCACGTACTATCACTTGAGATCCGTCTCTGGATAACTAAATTGGGGCCAAATAAGTATTCTTCAGTAAGGTGTTGACATTTTTTTATAAATAAATAAACTTGTTGTCCTTCTTCAGTCTGCTTTTTATCGTACTAACGTACGATACATATCTATCTGCACGTGCACATTACTGCGCACACATACCTAATACGTATGTACATATCTACGTAATACCGATGTACATAATAATATATCAGTATTACCTCTCAGTAAATAAATCCGTTACTATACTCGTACCCACGCCATACTAAATTAAATAATTTTAAGAAACTTAGTATAGTATTATTGCCATGACACCGTTAACGGAAATCTAAAGAGAAATAAAAGGATTTTGTTAAAAAAAATATTTAACATCTATCGATTACCCTTATTAAATTTATTCATTTTAATTTATGGAAAAACTAGTATACAACATAGTTGAAATATTTTTGAAAGGTCTACTCAATCGTTCGATGTGCAGATGCAAAAAAAAATTACTTAATTATAAAACTTATATTATTATGTAGAAGTAAAATGTTATCATTCAATAACAAAAATATGCTCCTTCGGTATGACGAGTATTAAGTAATTGAAAAGATAAAATATCAATAAGCGTATTGGGGATCTGATAATAATTATCTAGCATTAAGAACCTACTCGTAAGTACTATATCTCAAACATTTGGAAGTCTGTTTTGTTATCTCCTTAATATCTTTATGTTCATGTTTCACTTTATCTTTTGTGCATGTAATCTTGCGACGTAATGTACTCAACATTATCAATGTAATCTAATGGTACCTTGAGAAAAGAATAGAAAGAAACCATGCTGACTACTTAACCTTTATTTAGTGTCTTACTTGTAATATTTGTTCGCTACTCTCTTAAACTGTTGACTGCAAATCCCTTGATATAACTGCATGAGCAGTACGACGATGACGGGCACAATTGCATCTCTAGGATGCATTATTACTAACTTTCAATATTGGACCCAATTCCACGATATCGCAAAAAATCAGCTATTCCATACAAAGTCGAACCACGACAAAATGAATGGAACAGATGATTTTTTATTTGCGATATCAGAGTTGTCCCTTTAGAAAAGGTTGGTCATAGCAACAAGCACAACTACATCCTAGAGTATCGCTAACTAATGCCATAGATTAATTATAGTAAACAAAGATTGCTGACTCCAGATAATAAAAATAATTGTGCTAAACACTAACTATCGATGCTGGTACCTCGTAGTTCTACTAATTATGTTAGATGGCGCTAGTTTCTGTGCATATTTTATTTCCGTATTTTTTAATTACAGTGCCATCTATCAGTAACTGAAGTTTCTTCGATTGGTCGACCTCACGATTTGATAGATGGCGCTAACATCAATTCAAGAGCTAGGTTTATTTTTATACTCACTAAATACTATTGCAAATTTGAATAAATGTATAAAAGGCACGAGTAAAAGGCAATTTCGTGGGCTTTTTATAATTGGCGGTATCTTAACTTTTAATTTACATTTGGCAGTAGCTATGTACGTACTTGGAGCTTCAGGCAAACAACGGCTACTCTGCTTAGGTTTAAATTCGATCCTACCTAGATTAAAAGAGTGTAGGTACCTGTACTTGTTCCTAATATCATAATTGTATAGTCACAAAAATATGATCTCACATACCTACCTATATAACTATAAAATCAATAGGTCCATAAAATAACTTTTTACGAACTAATAAGTAATAGTGACTGCCTCGGTGGCTCAGTGGTTAGTGACCCTAACTACTGGGTCAAAGAAGCGTGGGTTCGATCCCCACCCAGGGCAAATATTTATGTGATGAACATGGGTGTTTGCTCTGTGTCTGGGTGTAGTTTAGTTACTATCTATATAAGTATGTATTTAAAAATATATAAGTAGTATATCAGTCTCTGACAGCCATATCACAAGCTTTGCTTAGTTTGGGGTCAGAGGCCGTGTGTAAGATGTCCCAAATATTTATTATTATTATATTATTATTAAGTAATCCAATGTACTTTTCGTACAATTCCATTAATATAGGGTTATTTGCTTCTCTACAGGGTCTGAATCACACTCTGTCTGTAATACATACAGTGTTATCTAGAACTGGTGTAGGTACTATTTGTACTAAGCCGAAAGAGGTCACCCTCTTAGACAAAAAAAAATAAATCTCTGGGGCCAACCCGGAATTCGAGAGAAAAAATAGTTGTTTCATACATTTTGTCGATTCCGAGTAACGGTTTTTACTAAAACTTTACTTTACTTAAACAAGTATATTCAGAACTGGTGTAATAAGACGAAAGGTGATTCAGACTATCACTATAACATCGAGCTATTACTAATATTTCCTCAAAGCACTATAAATAACTTTTGCTGTGGAACTAACGAAAAATTCGACAAACAACTAATAAGCTGTTCCAAGCATTTTGTCGATTCCGAGTTGCAATTTTATGTGAAACAGCTGATTTCTTTCTCGAATTTGGGGTTAGCCCCATAGTAGAAGTAGTTCATAATAATGGTCTTAATCATCTACTTTAAGCTTGGTACAGAACAAGCAGATAACCCTGTATATTACATTTATAACGTGTTTATGAAAGATGTTGTAATACTGCCTGTCTGCAACCACACCAGAGATACATAATAATGAACAACTTTCAATAATGGACCAACCCGTGACAATAGAACAACTATAACAACTGTTCCATACACAATTTGACATCGAAACCGACAAAATGTATAAAATAACTTGACTTATTTTCTTTAATTCCGGGTTGGTCCCATTGTAAAGGTTGTTCATTAATTATTATGATGTACCCATGGAGAAAAATTCAGAGCACGAATCCCTCTGTCATGGTATAAAAAAATTGCATCTACATACATGTGAACGAGACACCCAGACATTTCATTGTACAACTTTAGACTAAAGCGTCTAAGTAATTAAGGCGAAAATGGATTATCAGCAACTGAGCTGCATTGTTCTCGCTGGCTCCGCTCCATAAACCCGTCACCCGATAACATTTCGACTTTATTTCCATTTATATTAGGTCGAATGTAAAGAAATTGAATGCTAATCGTAGTGCGTGTCTAGTCCGGAGATAAAACGTCCCTGGATGTACCTGAAGTTTGTTTACGGTAGTATGTACAACGTGCGCGTGTAGTGCTCATACATAGCATAGTTTGACTAGGCGTTCGTTAGCGTTTAACAAAGTTAAGCAACGTTGATAACGGTCAGTGTTCATATATGTGATCAGGAGTACAACGGAGCGCTGCCATGGCTCGGATGACGCATTAAATTGCAGGCCCCGGTAATTTTAACCGCTTAGCCATGTCAGAGGCCTTCAGATGGCTTAAAAATGCTGACACCAGGGCAAACCACCCTACCTATAAGAACTCACATAATAAATACAACACCTTTCATAAACAAGGTTAATTCTTCAAAGTTCAAAATGTGAAATTACTCTAAAATTACAAAAATGCAGATAGGTACGTTTATCGATACCGTTCACCGCGAGTTTTCCTCTCTTTTTAACCGAAGTTATGTTCGGGTGTTTCCGCTCCTCGCAAGCACCCGGCTTTTATGCCCGTTCTAACTATTTTTAACCGACTTCCAAAAAGGAGGAGGTTCTATTTTTGTGTGTATGTATTTTTTTGTATGTTCATCGATAATTTCGCCAATTGTGAACCGAATCGAAAAATTCTTTTTTAGTTCAAAAAGGTATACTCCCGAAGTGGTCCCATTTAAATTTTACAGAAATCGGCTGAGCTGTTTTTGAAATATCCAACAAAAATGTAAGCAATTAATATCCGAATTTTGTACACGATGAACATCGATAATTCCGCCAATTGTAAACTGAATCGAAAAATTCTGTTTTAGTTCGAACGGGTATACTCACAAGGTGGTCCCATTTAAATTTTACAGAAATCGGCTGAGCCGTTTTGGATAAATCAAAAATAATGTAAACAATTCAAGCGAAATATTCGAATTTTATACACGATGGAATGCGGTTTTGCCGTTTTTTGCGAAAAATAATTACTCGTATTATTCCTGGCTATATATTTATTAGTTTGACATTTTAGCGTAATGTACCGGACCAATTATTTTAATATTCCTGTCCATGTTTATCTGTAGCTTTCATTTATCATCTGCCCAATAGTAAAATACCTTCCCGTTAATCCGGTCACCTGATACTTAACAACTTTCCAAATACGTAGGGAACAGCCCAAAAAATTACTTCACTTTTGTTTTTACCGAGTAGCCCTGATTGCCGTATAGCACTGTAATTGCCGTAGCCATGGCAGCTCTGGTTCCAAGTTAATTTTAAGATGGCAACGGCCATTCACGGTCACGGTTCAACCTCAAAATAGATGTTTTTGGGATAATATTGAAATTATAGTTCTGTGGAAAATTATGATAAAAACACAGAGTTGTAATCTCAGAATAAGGAATAACAGTAGAAGTGACATAAAGTAAAAAAGTTGTGATGCATGATTCCACAAACATGGCGTCGAAAATCTATAGAAACTGCTACGTAATCTAGACACAATTGACACTTGAACTGCTGATCAAATGTCAAATTTGATTTCACAAAGATGGTGGACTAACTTCAAACGTCTCCTAGGTAGGACTTTTATTTTGAACTTTATCGTCATAGCAATAATGCCATGTCATTTCAAACACTGCCCCTGTGGTTGTAATGTATGGAAAATCTTGCCCAGAGCTGTCAAACCTGTCAAATACGAGTATGTATTGGAATTTGATGACTCTACTGAGAGAAAAACACATTCTGCAAGACCTTCACAGAGGCCACAGACAAGAATTGAACATGTTATATCTCTTTCTAACTCATGCCATTTAAGTTAATGCATCTCTTTCACTCTTCTATCTATCGACCACATTATCCCTCTAGTATTTCAGTGGATAAAAACGTCGTAAATATTTACGATTAAATAAAGTAAATTAATTAAGTAAATTATTTAATATTAAATATTTACCGCCTTACCACAAAAGACTTAAACACGATTGAAACACTGTTTAACCGTGCAATTGGTACTGCTAAACACTGTCTAAAGCGTGCGTAAAACTTTTGTGGTAAGACGGTTAGTTTTTGACTTTAAAAGGGCAGCATCAACCCGTATTGTTTTATGTTGGGTTTTTAGAGGGCCCGAAAGCCGTAGGTATAATACGCCATAACGTGCTACGCAAAATAACATCTTAAATAGAGCTAGACTGAAAATTGCAAAAATAGGTAGTGCTGTTTTTTTGGATCACCAAATATAACTCCTCTCCAGCATTAGAACTTTAGTCATTTTACCCTAACATTTCCTAAATACCTTCTGCGTCAAACATGTAATAGGTACATAAGCACATTCACTCTGAGTGCGGCTGTTAAAAAAACTAAATGTGGAAGCACTGCGGTTTTATGGTCGTAAGGGAGCGTCCATTGATAACACGATGTTTTTAGTAACCCCTTCCCACACCAGGTGGTACCTATGTGGCCTTTCTTTTCCCCTACTCGATTTTGATAATATTTGGTATTATCGTTAAGTGTCTAAATCCTAACAAGATTTGCGTCTATGAACCAAATAGGTCAAGAGCGAGTGAGCAAGACCTTATGTAGGTACAAGCTTATGAAGATTCAGTTAAAGATGGGTATACTTAGGCCGAATCATACAAGTCGGCGGATGCGAAGTTAGCTACAAGCTGCGCGAAATCTAATCAACGCTCAGCTTTGTGTGAGCAGCAGTCAGGATTGGATATTGCGTAGATTGCAGTTAACTTCACATCTACCGACTTGCATGATTCGACTGTTTCCCACTGGTCAGATTGATTGGTTGGTCAGACTAGTCTAGCCAATGGGATTTTTTGAAGTGAAACTTCTAATGCGACTTCCAACAAGGTTGCGTTAAACGTTTAACGCTACCATGTTACCACGTAAGAGGGAAAGAGAAAGAAAGATACACAATGGTAGAAAGTAGAAGAGAGAGAAAGAGAGTGAGTCGGTAGATCCCAAGCACATGCGCGTGGTATTTTTGCTATGCGGCGAAGTAAACAGTGTGAGCGTCGTCAAATTAGCTGTAATACCTACGAACGTTTCAGTTCTTCCGCGCGGACTCCACGCACATTTTTTTCCCCGTTGTTCAGATCTCGTAACTTAGTAAAGTACTGTCGAAAAGAAAAATACTCAAATGTGTCGCGACATCATAATATGTGTTGCGACGTTGCGAGGTCTATTTTTCGTAGTACTACTAGTACAGGTCTAAAACAATGCATTTAACGAAATATAAATACCTACCGACACGTGATATCTCATGGTATCTTCCCAAGACCCATAATTCATCTATGTTCCCAAGATTCCCTTATGATGTTTTGTTCAAATCTCTTTCGAACATCATGTGATTACTGGACGACCCTGTGAATTTATCACTTATCACAATAATGTAAAAAAACCGAAAAATCTGCATCCAGCCGCGCATCTGGTCATTTTGTACTATCGGCATTCGCTTAACAATTTTATAAAATAAATCTTAAGTATTTTATTGGCTTACATTTTAAAGTAACCTTAATCTAATTTAATTTTGAAAATGGAACTACGAGAAATACATTTTACAATTTCAATAAGCGCCATCTACCAGATTTTTGTACAACTACGTAATGCGCTCTTACTTAAAAAGTAAGGTTGTAAAATTGAATGTAAAATCAATTTATAGCAACTCGAACTTAAAAATTAACGGATTTATATTTGCTTGATTTCTTACGAAAGACGTAATAAAGAAAGTATTTTAGCTTAAAAAAATAATATGGGATGATTTAGTCCTATTAATAATATTATATGTTGATTTTTATAAAACTGTTTTACGTTCGAGACCGGTAGCGTCATCTGTTGACTTTTTTTGCATACTCATGACTCTTGTATAGCAGTCATTTCTCTTTGTTTACTATAATTTCTCTATGCTAATGCTAATGAATTCGCTATCACTCCGTATAGGGTCATTGGATAAGCTAGAATTGTAAAAAAAAACATTGACTATGGACACAATACTTTTTGAGGCGTATTTCTTCGCGAAATATTTTAATCCAGAACAAAGCTACGGGTACAGGGGGTTGAAAATGACCTGAATGGCTTCGGGAAAAGTATGCTTACAGTTGTGCTCTTGTTTCGACATTGATCGACAGATAAGTATTATTAACCATATTGTTAAAAAGTATTAAACTTTACTTTTTTTTACAGATTTATGTTTTTGATGGGATTCTCATTTCTCTACAATTAGTTTTGTTCCTCATTCATGACTTCACAATAAATCATAAAAATTATCTCTTTCCGAGTATTAAGACCATTTAATGCCAATATTTTTTTAAATTTCACATCAATTACAGTTGCGCATAAGGCGAATGAAAATACACTGTAGAGTAGATTTATTCATGCCGGACTATTTACAATAAGAACCAAAATTGTTTAGAAAACGAAACTAATAACGAGTTTTTGGCAAGGCGCGGAACGAGTTACGCACCTTTTTAAGAATATCTATAGTATAAATAGCACGTATTACATAGAACGAGTCATATAATTTCCAGTCCCGATTTTGTGTGTGCGCATAGCAGCGAATTGCTAGTATTATGACGAATTCTGATAAAAAACATACTGTCTTATCTACTGTAGGAAAACCTTGAACGCCGTAAATGTGCTCAGTTTGTTTGGCACTGGCATCATAACAATACTTACGACATTCGTATCATCTAATTACTTCATAATGCCGAAATTCACAAGCCCCAGTGTGTTTTACAGTGATTACCAAAATTTAGTTGTCCCATCTCATCAGAACTATGGAAGATTTGTGTTGGATAAATTCTTGGATAATAAAGAAAAAATCGCTTTGGTAAGTAAAACATTAATACAAAAATACATTATGTAGTTAATTAGTTACGTAGAGCAAGTAGATAGCAGCAGATAACATTTTCATACATCTAGTATTCTAAGGACTAAGAAGATTTTTCTATGTATTTCAAGATCAATGGAGAAACTCATGATAAAATTACCTATCACGGGCTAGCGCAGCTGATAGTAAACACTGCTACTTCTCTGAAGAAGCTGGGAGTAAAACAAAACGATGTGCTGGGCATATGCAGCGAAAACCGAAACGAGTTCCTTACCACGGCTATAGCTGGCTGGACTATCGGGGCCACAGTCACTTTCATCAATAGTGCTTATAGTAAAGGTGAGATGAGATATACCCATCATTTGGCTACTTATAGGGTGCAGAGCTGACGCCGACATGGCTGATTTTAGTCTCACGCATACCGTCGGCGCTCATGGCTCAGCGCGTAGTTAATCAGCGCTGAGGCTCAGACGACGACGAAAATGCGGTGTGTATTAATATTTGCTGCTTTGTACTACCTATCCCAAAATAATAAAAACGGGCGACGCCGAAGACACCACGTTCATCCATTAATTGAGCGGAGAGCCGTTGCAGGAGACTTTGTCTTGTTGTATGGCACTTTTAGGGCTATTATTCGACCTGTATCCCCTTCGCGATTCGCCATGACTGTACACGCTGATGACGTACGCTCCGCTCGACACCAAAACACACACTGAAAGCAGAAGCGAGGCGACGCGTACGGCCGCGTAGCTGTCGGCGCCGACCACCGTGCGCGCTGATAGCTACGCGTCATTCTAACTATTTTAAAATTAGTCAAAATAGCTCAAATAACTATTTGTTTAGTGTAATATCATATTTATTTTTCGCTTAAAATGGAACCACCGACTTCCACCGTGTACAGAATTCGAATACCTTTCGAATAGATGTGATTTGTTGATTTATAAAAACGGCTAAGCTGATTTCGATCAAATCTAAATAAGACCACTTTGGGAGTATCCCCTTTTTAAAAAATCTTTTTTTTAATCGGTTCACAATTGGCAAAAATATCGATAAACATGTACAAAAAAAATACATAGGTATAGACGAACATAGTACCTCTTCCTTTTTGGAAGTCGGTAAAAAAGTCATGAATGAGATCCATATAATGTATAATGCCTAATTACTTCCTTTATTTATTTTTAGTTTTTTATAATTTCGTTTTTGCCATACCTAGTAATAGTTCTCTCTACCTACTTCTCGCACACGTCCAAATAATGTAAAACATTTCAAAACCCTGAAGCTAATTTGCCAAAGTCATATACTTATCTCATACTGACGCTTACATATTTGATTTTATTTAGAGAAATGTGAATATTTATATCGTTCCAGATGAGTTCGTACACACAACGAAGATATCAAAACCGAAGTACATGTTCATATCTTCAAAAACATTTAAATCTTACTACGAAACAATTAAGACTTTGAATTTCGTGAAACAAGTCGTCGTGTTCGGGAGTGAGGTATCAGAACCAGCCGTTTTAAGGTTTGAAACCCTAACATCAGCTAATGTTGATATTCGTTCTTTCAAGACCGATAATCTCAATGGTAAGTCTAAGACAAATTAAAACTTGAAAACCACTTGACAGATACTGTATAATCCTTCATATCTTTTGTGTATAGTTAATAAGTTCGTGTAAGGTGTCAAAGTTTTGAAGACCTCTAGGCCCAAATTTAAAGACACCACCATATCAATTTAAAATATTCCTGTTTCTTTTTCACTATACGAATGCAATTGATAGAGAGAACAATATTTTACGTTGCTTTTAAATTTACTACGCCACCTTTAAAATTGGGCATTCTGACCTGTCTAAACAATTAAATAACTTGGGCCTACAAATTAACGTGACTTCCGAGCCACGGTAGCGCTGAGTTATAAATGCCACCCGCGGTCATACATCCAAAGATTGACCGTAATAAAGTTAATTCACAAGTATAACTAACACAAATTATGTTTAAGGAAAAAATTTTGAAATTTTCGAAATCAAAAGTAGGTACCTACGAGTATGTTACTTTTTCCTCCAAATTACATTTTTTTCTGGATTCCTTTTTTTTTTTGTTTCGTTATTATATAATAATGCTGTAATTGATTTTCCCGCATCTATGACAAATAATTATAAATGATGAAATATAGACTGTGAATATATGTACAAATACCACCATTATACCTACCTGGCTCATAAGAATTCATTACAACTTAATATGCAAATATTTGCTTCCCAACATTACAATTCTTAAACTCAATTTCATCGCAAAATGTAACGCAGTTTATCGAGGCAAATTAATATTGCGCAAATTGCGCTTGTTTAATTCCTCAAGAATTCATTATGACGGAACCGACTAACAATAATGGAGTTTTAGTTATGCTAACTGAATTGAAATCATATTTTACAAGGGATGTCGTTTTAATAGGACCCGGCCAAACAGCTCTGGTACTTTATTCGTCGGGGACCACCGGGCTCCCCAAAGGAGCGAAGCTTTCACACCAAAATTTAATTATAGCTGGGCTTCAACCTCTGTAAGTTAATATACACGTGTTTTTGATGTAACTGTATGTCTTTTATAGATCATGCGAACTTACCGATAATAAATAATGTGGTTACATATTCTTGGTATAAAGAAGTCATTATACGCTTGTGTATCAGTGTGTCTACTTAATTATTTTAAAGTACGTGGTGGATTTTAAACGAGACGTTCAGATATTCGAATTGCGTCGATATAACGTATTGAATGACTTGGAGAGCATTAACAGATCCGGTACAACGTTTTGAGAGGGTCTTGTTTTGTTTTGGTTTAGTTTGTGGTGGTGTGTAGCACTAGGTACATATCATAAACAGCAATAAATTTGGAAGGGCCAGAAGCTTGGAAGAAAACAGTGCGCGAAACTGCATTTTTAGTTCGTAGAAGAAATTCTACGAACTAAAAATGCAAAATACGATGACGTTATGTGTGTACACCATAGATTTTTATCAGTTCTCAAACCCGCAATCGACCAGCAAAGTGGATATGGTAAAATCACCTTTCACGTGTAGGCCTACGTTCAGCACATTTAAAAAAATCGGCCAAGTGCGAGTCGGACTCGCGCACGAAGGATTCCGCACCGTATGGGAGCCCCATTCCTCTTGCCCTTATTAATAGCGAGCAAAAATCTCCTAAAAATCACGTTTGTTGTAGTCTTAATTTTTTTTCTTTCTATTTTTAGTATTTGTTGTTATAGCGGCAACAAAAATACATCATCTTTGAAAATTTCAAGTGCCTAGTTATCAAGGTTCATGATATAGGTACAGCTCGGTGGAAAACAGACAGACGGATATCGAAGTCTTAGTAATAGGGTCCCGTTTTTACCCTGTGGGTATGGAACCCTAAAAACATTACGTTCAAGGCTTGGAATGGCTCATCTTTTAAACATTTATTATAATTTTATTAGAATAATATGCAATTTTACTGAGGTGCATCATATTTTTCCCTTTTATCAACTATGAAGCTAGAGATATAGGTACCTATCTCGATAATAAAACATTATTATGGCTCTATCTAAATATTAAAATATCTACAAGCAATAAATTCAATAAACCTACTCAAAATGTTGCCACGGTTCTTTAAGTGTTTGTTATTCCATCGAATAGTTATGGGCATTCAATGTGTACATTAAATTGATTGAGTCCAGACTGTCCATTTACAGCTTTCTCCAGCTATTAATCATATTATGGCTTCTTTTGTGGGGGAAAAAAACCTTTAAGTTTCGATGTAGTACACAGAACATGTTCTGTGTACTACATCGAAACTTAAAGTTTAATAAGTAAATATAAATATTTCTAAATATTTACTTATTAAACTTTAAGTTTATTAAGTAAATATTGATAAAATTGAAATCGCTTATTAAGCGATTTCAATTTTATCGACATACTTTGAAAAAATCTAACGGGATTTTCACTAAGATTTTAAAATCTAGTGTCATCTGTATCGTGTTCGTTATCCAACTCCTCCGAAACCGATTGAGCAACTATATGATTTTTTTGTGTCGGTAAATTTGGTAGCTCTGACCATAATGTGACTGTTGTGAGCTATTTTTGATACCCCTAGATTATAAGGTGGGCGGGTTTCCCTTTCAAATTGTTTCTTTTTATGAAAAAAACAGGTTTTCCTATACAAATAGTTTTAATTCATTTAATATTTTATAAAGATTATCTGGGAACTACCCAAAACTAAGTAGACGTGTAGACAAGAAGAAACCAGAAACCGACACTCATGTTAAATAAAATACTGCTAATGTTAAGATAACTATGAAATAGCAGCCTCAATAAGCCCGATTACAGAGGCGCCAGCGTAATTATATTAGCTAAATAGCATAGTTATGTTTCTTTTTCACTTTAGGCATTCGATAGAGAGAACGCTTTTTACGTTGCTTTAAATTTACGCTGGCGCCTCTGTAATCGGGCTTACGAGTATAGTCATAGTAAATCTCCTATTTAAACTATTATTCATTCTATGGTTCTAGAACTTGTAATTATAAATGCAAAACTTTATTTTCAGGTATTTTTCAAAAGGTCACGTCTCCCTTTCCATAGCGCCTTGGTCAAATACAGTTGGAATTATGCTTACGATGGACCTGCTCGTCAATGGCCAAACTGCAGTTTATTTAACCAGATTCGTTGAAAATACTTATCTTGCATGCATTGAAAAGTATAAGGTACTTAATATTCATAATGTTAAAAAAATAGGTACAATAAACTTTTGCTATGACAAATTTAGATGCTCATATCTTCATGTAGGTAATTGACTAGCTTAACGTGACTTAAATTTACGTAAAGCAAACACTTAAATAGAAAAGTAATTCAAGGTAAAATAAGGTTAAAGTCGCGTCAGGACACGTAACCTGATCGAAAATTCGTAAGACAGAGAGAGCAATTTTTCACATCTACCGGCACTCCCGGAGTGCAACCCTTTGTTTTTTTAGGTTTTTGCCATTTACAGATAAATTACTCATTGTAAGTTTACGAAAATTCATTTAGCGGCAATAGGTAGTGTTAACCTGTACCCAAAAATAGTACGCAAAAAGTGCATAGACTAATTCAGTTAAAATAAATGCCAAAAGACAAAAACTCAGCGAGGAAATAACAAACTCGTCTAGATATCGTAGGTACTGTTTCAAATACTTCTCGCGTGATTGTTGAGGGAGAAAGCTCATTTGCGCATTATTAACAGTTTCAGTCAATTCTGTTGGTGTCAAATAAACTTCCTCGTCGCTAGAATCACTAATATTAGGCTTTTCACTTATTTAAGTTTCTTGTTTTTAACAAAAGGTAAAGAGTAGGTATAAAAGTAAGCAAGTTCGTATAGGCCAGGTGGCTAGCCCTGGTGTCAGAGTTTTTAGGCCGCCTGAAGGCCTCTGACATGGCTAAACGGTTAAAACAACCGGGGCCTACAATTTAACGTGTCATCCGAGCCACGGTAGCGCTCAGGTAGAAAATGCCACCCGCGGTCACCCATCCAAGTACTGACCGTGCGGAACGTTGCTTAATTTCGGTAATCGCTGACAATCATCTAGTCAAACTACGCTACGAGCGCTACAGGTAAAAAGTATAATAATATAATATAAGCCTATAAGGTCTTAACAATATGACATGAAAAAGAAATGGCGCGCGCAAAGCAAATTAAAAAAAAACTACGCCTAGAAGGTTCCGAGTCTAAGTTATCAAGAAATTAAAAAAAGTTTATCGAAATAGAAGTAAATAGGTTTAGCGATGTTTTGAATTCACAAACTTAGTGCACACGATGTTCTAAATTCAATTTTATAACAGTCATATATGCTCGTAAAGTGGCTGTAATTACACCAATTTCAATATCGTAATGTATTTCATTACGCACTTGTGCTTTATTGTAATGTAAAACGCACGCCGCCACCGACTGCAGAACTCTGTGGTCTCGTTTCTCCTACTTTCACTCAAGAGAGTGAAAGACATTACGGCACTTGTGCGGTAACGACTTTCAAGTTAGAGTTTTATTCATTTCCTCGCAAATATGTTATAAAACGTCGTATGACATACGTGCGCTTTAAAAATTACAGCCTCTGCTTCCTTACAGCCCTTGCCCACGGCTCGGGCTAGCAATATTGCCTCGGCTGTAATTTTCAACTAACCGCACTCATATCATAATGTACTATTACTTTCCCCTCTAGCGGATAAACGACTTTTGCACTCAGATATTGAAGAGCCAAAATAGTCTTTCCGAGATGGGGGATGAAAAAATAAGTTATATTTCTAGGTTGGGGTATTGTTGGGTGTGCCGCCGCTGTTAGTCCTGCTTAATCAGTCAAAGATTCTAAATAAATACAATCTAACATCAGTCAAGCTTGTTTTCTGTGGAGGAGCTCCTTTAGACGAAGGAGTTATTAATGAAGCTAAGAAAACGTAAGTATGTTTTATACCTACATTAAGTAGGAAGATCACTGAAATAAATAATTATTTCAGTGATACTGAATTGAAAATTGCTTGAATTTTCCGTCTTAGAAATCAAATAATAAAGTCAGAAAGAAAAATAATGTGGAGCTAATTTCATGAACAAAATGTTATTTTTCAAATATTTGTTGTCTTACATTTATAGATTTCCAAAATTGCGACATGTTCTTCAAGGATACGGAATGACTGAAACCACTGGAGGACTTACTCAAGAGTTCGAAGATAAATCGAGACAAGGCAGCGTAGGAAATATTCTTCCGGGAACCATCTTAAAAGTTAGTTTTTATAAATCAGTTTTTTTTACTGGGCAAGCTTCAGAAACAAGATCTATTTGAAAAATGAAAGAACTTTACATGCACTCGTTTATAGTAGTAGTATTATAATGCAAAATGTTTTTCTTAAACAGATCGTAGACGTAGATTCAAGAAAGATACTAGGACCCAATGAACCTGGAGAAGTTTGCGTTAAAGGACCAGTATTATTCCAAGGGTATATTGGCAAGGACCTGAAAGACGATTTAGATGAAGAAGGGTTTTACAAGACTGGTGACATTGCATATTACGATGAAGATGGATACTTTTACATTGTAGATAGATTGAAAGAACTGATCAAGTACAAAGCTGGACAGGTAAGATTAATTACCTTTATAGCCTGTTAAAGGCCTAAATCAAACATCTTGGCAGCTATGATGCTAGCTACAAGCTGCTGATAGCCCAATAGGCATGATGACTGAAAAATATAATTAGTCCGTCAGCCCGGGTAGCACGGCAAAGGGAGAAAACCATTTTATCCACTTTAAATGTCAGGTGTCATTGTCAATCCGTACTTTATTTCCTCTTCGAGGGGATATAATGGTGGAAAGAAAAATTGTCCCTTTGCCATGCTTCCCGTGCTGATAGACTTTAAAAAATATTAGACACGTATTTTTTATTTCGTCAATTAAACATAAATTGATGAAGATAGAGTCCATCAAAGTTCCGCGTGACGTCACGATACAAATGTATAGACTTTTGTAAGAGAGGTAACGTCACCACCCTTACTCCCAAACTTTGACAAGGTTTACCTTTGTCATTTGTTGTTTGATTAGCAAAAGAAAAAATACGTTACGTATCCAATATTTTTTGATAATCTAACTCACGGACTAATTATAATAATTATTGTTTTACCCAGTCATCATGCCTGACTGAAGCTCACTTGACAGCTGCGCTCAGCTTGTAACTAAATTTACAGCCGCCAAGATGTTTGACTCGGCTTACACTCGGTATTGCAACCGTAAATCTTTGTTCGTGGCCCTGCTGCGGTGCACATTTGTGTGATCCCACTTTCGAGCAAATATTTGTAGTCTCAATCGTGAAAAAAAAGTGTCCGAGCCACAACCCTGCCCAAGCTTCGTAGTGGGTAGGCTTTTTAGCTAGTCCAAAGTCGATTGCAAGCCGAACACAACGCCGCGCGATACCAAAGTGCTCAGTATCATGCACTAATTAGGTGACATAACGTCGAGATTCGAGAAAACGGATCATTGTGAATTATTTAATGTAAATATCTAATTCGGTATGTACTCGTATGACGGCGCTCGGACATTTTTTTACTACTTTTACTTAGGGACTGTGGCTCTGTAGGTATTTGCTCGAAGGATCCCACATAGGAGCCCGAAGTTTCTAAGATATTTTTGTCCATTGCTTTTGTATTTTTTTCTATAAGGTGGCTCCGTCAGAATTAGAAGCTTTGCTACGGCATCATCCTGCCGTACAAGACGTTGGTGTGACTGGAATACCTGATCCTTTGGCTGGAGAACTTCCTACGGCGTTTATAGTCAAAAATCCTAATGCAGAAGTCACGGAGGCAGAGTTAAAAGATTACGTTGCTTCAAAGGTATTTATATTTATTTATTAACTAGCTGACCCGGTTTACTTCGTCTCACCATGTGTCAACTGTCAATGACACTCTTCTCACTCACTCAATGACAAACCTTCTTTGACTCATGCACAACCACTTTGCTAAAGATCATCACATGATCGAATGTATAGTTACGATTCTATAAAAGACTTACGGAAAAACCTTAATTTGTGTATTTTTCAATAAAAGAATTTTGCTCGTATGTATCATAGTACAATTTGTTAAATTGTAGGCCCTGGTTTTTTAACTATTTATATGTCACAGAATTTGTGAATTCTGTGACATCACCAAGAAACTTGAAAACTACATTGTTAGCCACCCGGACTACACGCACTAATGAATTTTACAGACTCTTACCCTATTTCAACTTTTTCAAGATTTTAGAGTATACAGAGTACATTTCAGGAATGAGATCTAGTTAAATTAATAAAAACAGTAAAATTATCAGTATCTAATGAAGCCGCCTCGATAGAGAAGTTTATTGATTCAAGGGACTTACGGTGTAAAAGTTTCACTAATAGACCTTTCACTACTTGATAAAAATCAGCACCAGTTGTTAGCTTATGAATTTTAAAGATTCTAATGTACACTGAAAAATAACAAAGCTTTATTAAAACAAAAAAAAAAAATTGTTACTATCACACGAACTTTAATATTAATGGATTTATGAGTAATTTAGATATCATATGAGAAATTGAGGAATGTAGAGACGAAAGTAATTTACTAAATCTGCCGGGCACTTTTTATGTATAAATAAACTTTGCCACACACGCTTTGTTATCTTATTTTACTTTTTACAAAAGAAAAATCCCTGTGACAGAGAAATGGGCGGTCCGGCAGGAAAGCTTTAGTATTAATAGTCCCAAAGGTGACCTTTTAGAACCTAAAAATAGATTTGACAACCTTTTTGTAGTGAATAAAAATAGAAATAAGAAACACACTTCCGTGGTAATAATTTTACCCTTAACCGAGGCATAATTTTCCAACAACAAATAATGTTGAATTTCCAGGTATCTTCATGGAAACAGTTACGAGGGGGAGTCATATTCATCCAGGAAATACCAAAAACACCGAGCGGTAAAATTTTGAGACGCAAACTTCGTGAAATGGTAACTAAACCTGCCAGCAAACTGTAATTGTGGTCAGTTCTAAATGATAACCCCGACACCGAGTAACACACGGAGACGTAGCCTCGGACTCTGCGGGTGATCGCTTTCACAAAATAAATCATAACATGTGTGTAATATCTAGAATTTAGCATTGCGTGAATGCCCTGAGCATTCATTCTCGCCATCGATGGCTCCTTCTTGCGGCGGCGGCGGCGTCGTGTGTCGGGTCGTTCTCTTCCCTCAAATATGGTCGAGGAGAGCGATGGCTGGCACATGCGTCACACTCGTGATCGGGTGCAGCATGCGGGTCGCTGGTTTGCTCGTGGCATTCACGCAATGCACCTACTAATATAAAGAAACTGCTAACTTAGGCTAAGATTTAAACTAACCCTATTGTACTAACTCTTTTTGTACAGTAAAATTAAATATTTGTACATTTTAGTAAACAAAGGGCACAGACCCTGGATTCTTTGGTTAGTAATTTTCCAATAAAAAATTGATCACTCAGAAATAAATATAATATATTTACTTATGTATGATAATATTTTATATTCTTTCGTCCAAAGAAATGTCTTCGTCTATATTATTCAACTTTCATATAAATATTCCTATGAAATGATTGTAAATTTTAACACTTGTTTGAAATCAATTGTTGTACATTTAATTAATTGATTTTATTACAAACATAAAAACGAGGTATTTAAATTAATTAATTGCAACACTGGGCCAGCGTGCTGGATAAAGCCCAATCATCATCCGTGGGTAGGTCTACGTTCTACAGTGGACTATCTAAAAAGGTGGTACAGTAATTAGTACGAGAGAAGCTCTGTTGAAACAAATAGTAAAAAATAGCAACACTACTCAGATCATCACACTGACTAAACGGCTACAAATAAACATATCTATAGAAATATTCAGATATAATACTAAAGTTCCAAAAACAGAGAGTCCCCGCTTTCTCCTTAGTCCAGCCATAGACTAACCTCTTCAAGATCCAGCAAAAAAATCAGAAGTGGGGACTCAACCAAAATGCAATAGAAAACAATAGCAAATCAATCTACCAAATATTATGGGAACCCGAGTTTGAAAGTTGGTGCTAATGCACCTTCTCATGGGCATTGTGGGTTTCATAGACCATAAGGCATTAAAACGGTTTGCCTTCCTTTCCCTAAATTTTTACATAACTTGTAACCTACCTATATTAGAAAGATTTAGATTTTTTCTCTTATTGTCGAAAAGGAGGTACTATTTTTGAGGCGTAAAGCTCAGCCAAAATGCAACAGAAAACAAGAGCAAATCAGTCTACCAAATATTATGGTAACCCGAGTAGTGGCTGCCTCCAGTGTACACTATCAAATGGGCATTGTAGGAGTAATACAGTTTACAGTCTGCCTACCCTTCTCTAAATTTTTACATATCTACGAGTATCTATGTATATTAGAAAGATTTTGAATTTTTAGCAGATTCTCTAAAAGAATGAACCTACTGTTTTGACGTAAAACTTAGCCAAAATGAAACAGAAAACCAGAGCATATCAATCTCCCAAACATGGGAACCCAAGTTTGAAAGTGGCTGCCAGTACACACCTTCGCATGGGCATTGTGGGTGTAATAGACCATAAGGCATTAAATTTACGGTCTTCCTTCCCGAGTAAATTGCATGGTACGGCCTTCGCCCACACGCGCGCTTTGCCGCCTATGACCACTATAATGATACTGCAAATGACCTATTTAAAAGGACCTTTTTTGTAAAAAAAAAACTTGCTGAATACAATGTTGCTCTAGAATGCGTGCTTAAAGAAGATTATTTCTGAATAGAACTTAATACTAGCCGTGATATTTATGTCGTTAGTACTTTGGTATTAATGTAAACCTTAACGTTGCTTCCACTTATTATACCTAAGTATTATCCAATTAAAAATTCTTAGTAGTGTTCTCAAAATGTGTTTTCTAAGCAGGCAGTAAGTAGAAGCATTTTTTTAGGTAATTGGAGATTTTTCAAACTTTTATAGCTATACAACTCAGCGTCCGAAAAATCATCCATTGTTTGTCACAATATCTAAAATTAAATATAAAAAGTTTGGTATGTAAAATTTTAAGGTTTCCTGTAACAATGCACCATTCCATTGTTCTACTCTACTGTGTCAGAGAAAATTGCCTATTTCAAAAGTAATTTCAGGATGTTGTATGCAGTAGCTCTCAGACACAAGTTTGAGTGAGTTTGAGTTCAAACCATACATATACGAGTAGTTCTAGAAAGAGTTCTCTTTATATAGCCTGCAGCACGAGTCACTAATACGTACTCGTAGCAAAAATCATAACCCGTAAAGTTAAATATTTTGTGTGGGCTCATATTAATAAGTGTTTTGTTGTGGTCTATGTTTAATAACTGTGGGATTATTGACGTTATGCGTAGTTGAGATATTTAGTTTCGTGAGTCATAAGGTCCCCGCAACTCTCTAAATCCACGCAATATATTCCATTCTATGTAATCTGTGGTACAAACTTAACAACAAAAACCATCCTAAAAAGTTATGTGGAACAAAAGATCGAGCTTATTTATAAAATTTATATTTGAAATCTGATAATCTGATTCAAAAGTGTCTGTCAAACAGTTTTTTATAAAATAAACATAGAATTATTTTCTGTTATCGGCCATCGACGTTAATCCTCGCTGGCAGTTGTGCATAAAATGAAAAAGCTTTTACGAGCTTCCATAAAAAGCAGTCAGATGCCAAATCAGCTTTGGAACATTTGTTCACACGTATTTCTATATTGTAGTTTCTTAACTCAAAATGGACAATAGAGCTTAAATCGGCAGACGTGGCCTCTGTACAGGGTTATTTCTAATCAATTAGCATCATTTTTGTACATCAAAACTAACAACTTTTATCCTGCGACTTTTGTCAATACTCAAAAAAACAACTGTTCCATCCATTTTTTCGAAGGTGAACGATATTTTTCTACGGAACAACAGCTTTTTTGAGAAAACAATAAAAGTCGTAGAACAAAAGTTGTTAGTTTTGTTGTACAGAAAAGCCCCTAAAAATGAAATGATTTTAATTTTATAGTTATATATAAAAGTAACTCTTTGAGCCCCTAAAAAGATGCTAATTGATTATTAATATCCCTGTTTACAAACATTTTGCGTTTTACAACATTTTTTTTTTTCAAAATCATCTTGTTGTTTGAAATAAAAATCAAGAGGGTAAAGTATCAAGATTATATCGTTCCGAGTAGTCATTTTAGTGTTTTTGTAAAGTAACAGGCCCAGTCTGACCAAGTGACCAGGGGACCACCATATTAGGTAATAATAATTAGCACATAAGTTTTTGACAACGCTTGATACGAGTATAATATGGTAATAGCGAATCTCTATACTACACACCTGTGAAAAAAATAGAAAAATACTTCAAATTCAATAAAGTATCTAATTTCTAAATTGATGTATTTCTAAACGTGTGCTCGAGCTTGATTTCAGAAACGCCGACACCTAATACAACAGTAAACATTTACCTTTCAACGCAGCATTAACTCTGTCCAAATCGTAAAGCGACAATGGGAGGGGCTCGTTCAACAGTCGCAGTCGCTTGTTCCCCTTTTTCGAGACTTCGTAAAAATCGTCGCTCAAAAATATGCCCGACGAATGCCTGTACAGTTTGTAAGCGCACTTATTCGTCCGAAGCCAGTCCACCAACACAATCGCACCGTTCAGAGTGCGCTCGTCTCCTGAATAGACGTGACTTTTCAGCTCCTCAACGCTACCTTTCATAAAAAGCCGAATGTACAACTTGTATACCATAAACACTTTCACATTGTGCTTATTGCCCGTACGTTTTATCTTCCTCACGCTTAACACTCGGGCTGTGAAAATGTATTTGGATTCAGACACCGCAGAGGACAGAATCTCGTAGTCATTAGTTATCGTCTCGTTTAAAACACATTTGGAACCATTTATGTCTTTCTTGCGGTAAGCCGCTCGCTTCGCGACACCCTGTGTACGAGACTGGGCCTGAATTATCGTGATGTAGTAAAGCGATAGCACTAAAAACTGTAGCTTCATTTTTATCGCGGATCTGAGTGTTGGCTGCTAAGTAGCGGACAGGCTGACGTGTAGAGCCATTTCAGACGGCAGCGTAGAAACTTTGGATCGTAAACACCGGACACAAAGTTGCGCAAGCTAGCTTTGGCGCCGCCGAGACGCGTGCGCTAGCGCAGCCTCACGCGTAGACTGGGTTACCTCGCAATTCTATGCAACCTTCATCAACGTAAACAAACGTCGCTTTATGGTAACATTGAGCTTATAACTTAGCTAATTAGTGTTAATTGCCAGATTTTTAAACAAAAACCAAGTCATATTAAAAGCTTCTGATTTTAGAGTCTCTTTTGGAATAACATTGCCACAGACATAACTGAAAGTTTGATTAAATGGCAAGAGAATGGGATGAAATGCAAATATCGAGTGCTTTTTACAAGTTAACAGTTGTAGCCTACGCGCTTTGTACCGACTGTTCTGAATATTCATGACTGGCGGACAAGTCCGAGAACTATCTCACTGTTTTCAACTAAGTATTTCACAGGGAAAGACATTTGTAGAAAATGTGACACAAAAGCTTGCACTTTTCTACTGTCTGCTCCTTAGCTACATAAAGTACTTAAGTTCTAGAAAATTTGTTAATTTTAAGCGAGCAAAGCATAGGTCTCCAACTCTACTTTTTTTTCTATGTTTTAAATTATAATTTTGATATTTCCATTTGAAAATGTTATATATTTACCGATTTTAATTTTGATGAAAAACAAGCTAGTATATAAGTATTATAAGTATTAGTAGTTGAGTTGAACATATTTGTAGAACATGAATGTTCATGTAAAACTGCAAAATACCTAGAATTTATCAAATATCATATTGTATTATACACCCAACAAAATATTTTAACGCTATTATAATGTAAAACTATCAACCCACGTCCATTCCTCAATTATAAAACCGTTATTTTAACAATGGAATCGATGTCCTATCCCCCAATTACGCTGCTATTGTCGTCCCATTGTACCCGACGTAGGCTGTATAAATCTATTGAGAGGGCTTTGTGATATTTTATATAAAACATTTTAAAATGGTTGCTAGTTGTCGCACGTACGCCGTAGGTGATTGCGAGCGCTTACTCGAGGAATTTGGAAAGTGGTACGAGCGTAGGCGGGCGGGTCGTCGCCTCGCTCTTGACGAATCTTCTACCTCGCACTTTATATTTTTAACATTTCTCACAGTGCTAAGTGCTTACTTTATAGCTCCCGGTAAAATAGTCGAGTCGATAAATTTCGGCATTTACTTGAACTTTTCCGATCTCCTGTCACGTATCTTTAGGCATTAGATATGTGAATTAGCGGCCGCAAGCGAAACATCGATACTTTAATACTGTTTAATGTCAAACTATGACTCAACGTCGTGAATCATAATCTTCCTACTCAGCATTAGTAATCTCAATTATGAAATCTACAACATAAATAATAATGATTCTCTGGCAGAACTTTACGATTGACCAGTTCTAATGGAGTTTTATCTATTGATTACAAAGATAAAATATTTTAATTCGATGGTCGTTACAGGGTTAACAGTGGTGAGCTTCGTGTGTGGTTCGGAGCTATCGTGACGAATGGACTCGATCATTACTTTCTCTACAGTGTATAACGCCTCCTGTGATGATAGTAAGAGATACGGAGCCGACGCTCTATCGACATCGATAGGCATTTTTCATGTTATTACTTCACATTTACGTATCGCCTCAAATCTATATTATGGAAGGGTAAGTCCGTCTCACGCGAGCTCCTTCGATACGCGACCTCGGGTTCTAATGAAGCAGATTAAATCGCTGACGTGTGTGAGTCCCATACATTATCCGGGGATTTCTCACGGATCGTGCGGTCAGCAGACTGATATGTATCGCCGACGCTGACACTAACTAAGCAGAGAGAGGTATACTCGAGGACTGGCTGACGTGACTTTACGAGCTGGGCTGCCTAGATAACGCGGCTAGATATGCCTACCCGAAGTTAAAACTTGCAGACTGCGAGAGGACTGCAGATGAGCCCGCGATACCCATCTCGTCGCCGGATTATGCGAGGCTTAAATTGGATCTTCTCGGAATTTTTAGGTTAAAATGGCTTTCGCAATAAAATTTATTGCAAAGTATTTGACTCGGAATAAAGTCTATTCGTGACCCACTGTGAATTCAATTAAATACCACCTCGGCGTAATATTATTTTGCTTTGCTCGACTCTTTCTTTTATTGTAAAAGGAGATGGGAACGTTATGTTAATAATACGAAATTGGTTAAGCTAACACGAACTATAAAAGAGAATAAAGCCACTTATGCAGATAAATGCGTCTGGCTCTGGCTCCATTAAGAGACGAAATAAAAATATCACTTAAAATTTATTGAACGTTGCTTAACGCGTAGGAGAGGGATGACAGTCTATTATATTCATTTTACGGCTGGCATTTAGTGGTGTCGTAATATTTGTCCGGCTAATTGGAATGTGTTTGCGTTATCGATAATCCCTTTATGGTATCCGAGTGTATGTATTGTGTGGATCCTTTGGTAATGTCGTGTTTGTTTTGTGCGGCTACAGACGCTGGCCGCATTCACTCCATTAACTTAACGAACAGTTGTCGAGATGTCGATCAAAATCAGCTCTTAATGCCTTTACTGAAAACATTATGGATGAAGCGCCCACGCGTTATTGTAATTCCTGGCTAGGATAAACTGATTGGCTCGCGTAAAGCTCGCCCTTAATTTTGTTAAGCTTGTATGTGTAATTTTATAGAGTTTAATCGGGTAATCACAATAATAGCAATGGAAATTAAAAGTGATGTGCAACGATGCGAGATAAAATTAAAATAAAATACTAGTACAGCGTGCTTATAAATTATTTCAAAAATGTTGTCAAATTAGCAAATGGATAATTGTGCCTATTTAATGTCCAGGATTTGAAAAATCTAGTATAGAGCTTTAAAACTAAACTTACCTTTTACAGCAGCATTAATTCTATCCAAATGGTAGAGAGTCAATGGAACTGGATCAGTTAAAAGCCGCAGTCTCGGGATGAGTCGCTCCATGTCCTTATAAACCCCATCGCTCAGGAATATCGCAGAGAGCCTCGGCCGCGGGCCAGGAGTGCACGACTCCTTGGCTCGGGGCCTCTCCAACACCACCGTCGCACCGCTCAAATTATCTGAACCATCATCCAATTTCACGTAAGACCTCAATTCACTCACATCCCCTTTCAAAACGCGCCTCATATAAACCCTATAAACATTCGAACGTTTCGCTTTACCGTCAGATGGCTTCGATTTTTTCACGCTTAACACTTTACCCGTAAAAATGTACTTGGATTTCCCTATCGCCTCCATCAGGGACCATTCATCTTCAATGATTGTTTCGTTGAAGTTGCACGGAGGCAGAACGGCCCTGTGTCTCCTGTGCGTATATCTTTTTCTCACTTTACCGCGAATCTTGATCTCGCCGGCGACGACGATCGCCAAGGCGATAAAGTATACAATAAATATCGAAGGCTTCATATCGCAGAATCGCTTACACACGTCTGAATGCGATACAAATGTATCTGTCACATTATGAATGTTATTTATGCACTCGGGGGCTCGTAAAAAGCCGACGGCTTATTAAGAGTGAAGGCATCGACATCTCACTAGCGGAAAGTCATCAAGATTAGTGTTTCAAATTGTAGATGCTATCTTGATTTTTGTATTCAAGATGCGGGCATAGTTCGGGGGTTACGGTGCGTTCACACGAGCGATCGTGTTGTGAACAAAGCTCGCTCGGACCGGGACGCTGAGGCAATACGTGCGCGCGCGCTGCTTGCCGGCGCTTACTGGAGGCATGTCACTCGCAGCCTCCCGCTACAAAATAGGGAGGTCGTCTCTGCTCTCGATATGAGACATAATGTAAACACTTGAGCGTACCCTTATGTGCTTAACTAATGGATCTACTTTGGACTATGCTAATTACTGCTTGACGAGGACAGTGGTAATATTCTGTGACTTTAATGACTTAACTCATGCACACCTACTCTTAACGTGTAGTGAAAGACAGTATTAGGTGTATGACCGCACTCAGTTCAATTGTGGCGAAACATGAATTTTTGTCTTTTTTGTGAATACTTGCTTTTATTTAATTTTAAATCTCGTAATGTTGCTTCCTTATAGTACCTACATAATACAATACAAAACGAAGTACAATTAAGTTGGCGGAATTTCCTCATCACCCAATAAAAAGCTCATAAAACTTCTCAAGTAATTTGCTCTAACAGTACATACCAAATTAGGACAGCGTTTACATCCTTACATCCCATAAACACGTCGATATGGCGTCGAATAACTGCATAGCCGCGGCGCGCAGCCGACGGTTGTGAAAGCTCGCGATCCGATGCGCGCGTGGGCGGACCGGTGCGCTGCGATCGCTGCGTGTGGACGCGACGTAATACAGAAGCTGCAGCGTGCAATATTACAAACCGAAATAAAGGAGATTTATGAGCCTTTTATACGTCCACTGTTGAAGATAGGGAAGAGTAAAAAAGGGAAATGCCTCAACGGATTATTCGCAAGATAACACTCTTTGTTTGCCCTGAGACAGCAACCACGCGGCCGCCGCAACGGTATAGCTTACGATCTTACGAATGATTTAATAATCGCTTAAACTGTAATCCATCACTGTAATGGCACTTTTTATAATATAAAAACTAGCTGACCAGGCGAACTTCGTTTTACGCAATATCTTTATCAATTTTATCCTACTAGCGACCCGCCCCGGCTTCGCTCAGGTGTATTATACATATAAACCTTCCTCTTGGATTACATACTCTATCTTTTAAAAAAAACGCATCGAAATCCGTTGTGTAGTTTTAAAGATATAAGCATACTACATGGGGACAGACAGCGGGAAGCGACTTTGTTTTATTCTATGTAGTGATGTGTTATTCTGATGTACATATAAGCATTATTACTATTGCAAAGTTTCATCTCAATCCGTTCAGTATTTTTTGCGTGAAAGAGGAACACACATCCACACGTACAAACTTTCGCGCTTTTAATATTAGTAGGACAGTAGGATAATTCCTATTACGATTCATTTGTGTAGGTACTTGGATTAAATCACATTCAGTAGTCTTGTGTACCGAGTGTAAGTAGTTGTATTGATTTTGTTTTAGTTAATAAAAGCACTTACTCCAAGAGAAAAGAGAAATATGTACTCGTAGAAGTACAAGAATTAAGAAAACCTACTATAATAAAAAGTAAGTTCGTATAGGCCGGGTGGCTAGCTCTGGCGTCAGAGTTTTTAGGCCGCCTGAAGACCTCTGACATGGCTAAACGGTTAAAACAACCGGGACCTACAATTTAACGGGTCATTCGAGTCACGGTAGCGCTCAGTTGGAAACCCGCGGTCACCCATCCCAATACTCACCGTGCGGAATGTTGCTTAATTTTGATGATCGCTGACAACTATAATAATATTTTTTATCTAATATAAATACATGTACATGACTACGTAGATGACTCTATAAATTACTACAATACGAAGAGATAATATTGATCTCTGTTTCTTGTGTGATATACCACCTCTATTGATACTTACAAATCTTCGGTCTGTAATTGCAGTGTACTTGTGTAAAAGCTCCAAGTATATTGAACGTAAACGCATAGTATCGGGGCAATGGCGTGCAAAAGTATACAGGGATACATATAACTTTGATACTAGATGTCTAAACGGTAAGAATTTGAAAAAAATATCCATTACATCGATCTATGATAAAATTACAAATGTTTTTGAGATTGTCATAAACAAAACATGAATATTAACTAATATATAATTATATATATTATCAAGATTAGATTAATATAGTGTTTTGCTAAAATTATTTCATTTTACGATAATGAAATATCAATAGGTATGTCATGATATCTAAAGACAAGGCTTCTTTATCTTTAGCACATTTCAAAAATTCACAATTTGTAACATTGCTATAGTTTTTGCGGATACAGAAACTTCCTTAACCACTTTTGCAATGTGTAAACATTACATTTTTCTTTGTTCACCGTTTACTGCTAAAATATTATAAATCTTTACATTTGTATTCCCAAACTATGGAAAGCGTAAATGTTCATCTGTCTCTACATTATTACTTATCAGATATCAGCATGAGCTTAACGGGACTGTTATCTAGAACTTAATGTTGCTCTAATAGCAAAACGATGTATCCCAAACAACCAAGATATTATAAACGTTATATTTCAAATTTACCTCCATTTGTAGCATTCTGTGATAAGGCTTGACTCTGACGATTCTAGAGCTAGCCTCTCCTAGAGCAACCCAAAGGAAGCCTTGTTTCTAATGCTAATAAATAAATAGTCTGTTGCTTTAGGCGAAAGACAAATTCTAGTATATCAATTTACTCATCATTATGGACCTCTTTTACAAAAGAGTTAACCTAGAGATCGCAAAACTACAGCTGTTCCATCTGAAAAAATCATCAAGTTTCGGCAAAACCACAGAATAGGCCCTATGACAAAACGTATGGAGCAGCTGATTTTTTTCTGACAGTGTGGTCTCATAATAGTAGTCTAAAGAAACATATAATCGTAGTCTAGAGAAACATGCAGTACTTATTGATTTATATTTTGGATGTCGATGTCGGGATCTACTCGAACAATATACCTACAGAGCACAGACTTTGATCGAAGTCAAAAAGTATTTAAAACTAGCTCACATCATTTCTATTGTGTTTTCTAAAAACTATGGGTCAACAACTGAAAACACCAACTGAAATTGTTACTTTTTTTCATCGCAATATTTTTTACTTCAATGTTCAAGAAAAGCAAATAATGACATGGTATAAGATAAGTGTAAGAAATGATTTGCATAAAATAAAAGTTCGTCTCTCGGAGCTGAGTCAAAAAGATTTTTAAAGTTTTTTTTTTTATTTAACATCTTTTGTTCAAGAAAAAATAAATGAACACGACGTAAGAGCAAGCCAATGGCAGTTTTGTTTCACTTGTTTCGTCGAGTAATTGAAGTGGTGATACCTCTCGCGATATTATGGGCGTACCACCACCCATGCTATGCTCACATAATGATATTATTGCCACCAACGATGCCTATTGCCAATTATTGTTTGTAGTTATATTAGAATGAACAGCGGTGAACTGACTATACGCAGGCTCTTGCTTGGCAAAGAGCAGAGACATTAAGAGGTACATACTGTACTGTATTTTATTTAATAGTTCACTGCTGAACATAGGCCTCCCACGAAAGGTTAATGGGCCATATACACCACGCTGCCCCATAGCGGTTTGGTGGATTCACATACGTATACTGAATGCAAGCTGTTTCTTACCGGTCCTATAGGAAGTCTATCAGAACTCAAAGCCAGCATTGGAAGTTCAGTCTAATAATGACAATGATGAGGATGTTTGTAGTTGTTGTTGAGGTGGTGCAAATTACGAGTAACCTGGTAGCAACCCTCTACCTATATTCTGGTACCAAGCTGTTCTGCAAAAAGCATTATTCAGTTTACGCCATTCAGCGTCGAAATTTCACATCACAACATTACACAAGCTTATTTATTTAACCCTTAAATATTACCGGCATAACAAACACCTCATAAATAAACATTAAAGCGATCATCGAAATATCAGCATAACGTCGAACGCTATTAAATAGTGGACGCCGTGTTGGTGCTGAATTTTATTATAATTTGTGTTTGAACACGGGCATAAATCTCCCATATTTTAAGGGTTATCGAGTGCTTGATGGTCGCAGCACACTGGCTGATTCGAAGTCTATCATATTTTTTCCCAGCTACCATACGCACCACTACATAATTTTATCAGCGTGTCAAATCGAGACAAAGTTATGGTGAGGAATGCAGCTGTCACATTTCCACATCGATAAAATTATGTCGTATTTCGTATGGTAGCTGTGCTGAATTTAAAGGGAAATTTAATTATTATCAATTTCTTTTTCTGCGCGTTAAAATTTTTCAACAATATCCGGACCCCAACTAAAACTATTTGCCGACCCCTTTTTTTAGTAGGGAAAACCTTTTATGGATACCACCACGCCTCGAGGGTGGTTATGTGGGAGTGTGGACGGTATGCCCACCAAAAACCCTGGGTGTTCTACCACTGCGCCTGGTGTCGGGGCTACGGACACGCTTCCGCATTCCTCCGCAGCACCCGACAGTGCTGGCCCAACTCGGGCACCCGACGAGCACGAGCTTTCGCTCCTGCCTCAATTACGATGTGTACGAAGACAAGACACATCGCCATCCACCACTCGGAACCAACCAGCACTGGGCGTTGGCCAGCACCCGTATCCAACAGCCCTGGTCCCGATGCAACGGGTCAATTAAAGCCCCGCGCCTGCCACTACGGCTGCAGGGGATAGAGAGAGCGGCCGACGAGATATCGACACTCCTCTTCCCCTGCCGCCCCACCGCCTCCACACCAGCTTCCACACCACCCTTCCATCTCGTCGCCGCCCCCGCTTCGATGGGTTCGGCCGCGGCATCGCGACAAACTCGACACCGCAGTCCACCTCAGTCTGCAAGCCGACCTACTGGTCAGCCTCCACACGGGCTTGTCCAGGTCCCAGACCCGACGACGCGGCCCCACCACGGGTTCCTATTCCCTTCACCAGGCTGGTCAGACCTGGCTAGTGGCTACTAAGCCCCCCCGCCACGACAAGGTGGGACCCAGTTGCGGGGTACTTGCCGACCCCTGATCTAACTAATTTACCTCTATACTGATGGTTTTGTTTTTCTGTTAGCTATTTTTACACCTAGTATCGGCCAGCAAAAACGTCGGGTCTTGCTATTACGTTTTTCTAAAGTTACATACATTCCTGTAGAGCATTCAACACTTATGATATAGGTGCCTACGTATGAGATACTCGTATATATATCTATCAAAAGCAGTTGAATACTTAAATTACGCGTGGGAATTGCCAGTTCTGTGAAGCCAACCCTGCACATACCGCAATAATTCAAGCTTCGTCATGACCCGTAGTAATCCCGATATAGTGAAATGGCCGCCCGCTGTTTGATCACTCTGTCGCACACGATCACAGCTCTCGCGAGATCGAACATGTCATATTAATCCTGAAGAGTTCTAATTTCACAACAAAACTCTCTGATTTTTAAGGTTCCCCTGAAAAATAGTCTTTATTACTGGAAACAAACATTATGGAAAAAGCAGTGAGATAAATCCACATGTTACGGAGGCGCATGTTTAAGTCCACTGCCATTTGGCAACGTGCCCAGCATGCTGACAGTATTGCCTCGTTGAATGACAATGCCTACATGTTATAGTCTTTTTCAAATAGCTAGTCACTTATGACACTCCCGGAATGTCAGCTGTCAAACACTGTTTTGGTGAATTTATCTACAAGTCAGTAGGACTTACTTAGACGATAGGTTTAGAGGAATCAAAAAGAAATAAAAAAGTGACAGGGAAAAAAAAGATTTATTTGGGAAATAAAGTCCTCGTCACTTCGTCATCGGAGCTATCATCATTATCATCATTAGACGAATCTTCCAGATTTATAATCATTTGATTATCCGTTATATTGTCTATGGTGAACATCGGAGGTAAATGGAAACTAAGTTTTTCATACATTTTTGTGTCGAATACGCACTACATATTTTATAATTTTTGTACTAGGGGTACAGATTAACGATTTGCTTAAATCAAGTCGATTAATATGTTTTGTTTTCGATATTCTTCGATTTCAACAATAGTCGATTTCGCAGCCCTCTTATCATGACGTCACGATCGGCAATAGCACGTAACATAACAATTTAACGAATTTAATATTTTATTAAATTGAAAAGTGAATGCGAATATGTTTACGCGTATCAATAATTCTATTCTATCCTTTATTCTATTTCTTGCGTCCTTTGTCGTTTGTTTTAGTAGTTTTTCTTGTAAGTTTTCTTAATGTTTTCACTGATAAATAGAAATATTCAACTATTGGTGTGACGTCACATAATTCATTTACGTAATATTTTACTTTCTATGGACCTGTCATAAGTGACTTGCTATTTGAAAAAGACTATAAACCAAATAACTCTCAACTTACAATCACTCAAATTAAATTATTAAAATACCAATTAATTATTAAATACCAATGTACGCTCTTTCTTAGTATATTCCGTTAGTGTAGGTCTCGCGAGATTAAACATGTCGTCCCGATCTAGCAGTATTCTAATGTTACAGGAAACTCTCTGCTAAAAATCATAGCTAATAGGAATAGGTAACGCCAATAAAATATTTTTTTTTCTTACAGTGCTCTCAAATTGTTATTTATTCGTATGCGCTCACACACTACTACATTCTGGAATGTAGAGGCTTAGTAAAAATTATGTTGCAATGTATGAGTGGATAGATAGATAACACTTTATTAGACACAAAAATAAATAATCAGTCCAGTACGAGTCCTACTCGCGCACGGAGGGTTCCGTACTGTATAGGAGCCCCCCTTAAATATTTATTTTATTTTAATTTTATTATTTATTATTAAAGTTAATATATAACTAAATATTCTGTAAATATTTCAAGCTATGTTTTTCGCTGTATATTAATATGTTACCATTATTAATATACAGCGAAAAACGGCTCAAAAATCAGGTTTGTTGTATGGGAGCCCCCCTTAATTATTAATTTTATTCTGTTTTTAGTATTTGTTGTTATAGCGGCAATAGAAATACATCATCTGTGAAAATTTCAGTTTTCTAGCTATAACGGTTCATGAGATACAGCCTGGAGACAGACAGACGTCTTCCTCCAGAAGTCTTAGTAATGGGGTCCCGTTTTTACCCTTTGGGCAAGGAACCCTAAAATCGATCAGTAATACAAAGAATTTTTTATTCTAGTGTAACTCTAGGCAGCCTTATCGATGGAAGCGATCTCTTCCAGGCATCCCATGAGTATTGGTTACACATGAGCGTTCGTTGTGGTATAGTGAGACCTCTCTCTAGATCTCTATGCGTACAACAAAGCCTAACTTATTATTAATCTGCGGATAGTAGTAACGTCATCTATCGATGTTGAACTAGATTTGAAATTTGGTGAAGTTTCAGGCTAACGATGGATCGTGTTCGCGGGATGTTTGAAATTATTTGAAGACCCATTGCGATAACCTTTTCTGAGAGTAGAATGTAATATTGTCGTATTGTTATGTTGTGTGTTGTTATTGTTGTTTATTGCCCTGTGTGTGTAGTCTATGTGCAGCAGTGTAGTTTTAAAATGCCTGTGTAGCTCTATTTTTGTATTGATAGCATTTTAGGACGTAGGTATATATAAAATCACGAGTCACAAGAAAGCAGGAGCGAGCGTTGAAATCTATGTTATTGTTCGGCCGTTCAGAGAATGCGTTCCTGACACGTCATCTTGAAAAAATGTTTTTGGCCGATATCTCGGAAACGATGTACTTAAGGGCAAAAAACATTAAGATCATTATTGTAGAAAATAAAATGGACTTTAAAACATTAAATGGACCATAAATCGTAAACGGTAAGTTTTACAAAAAAAGTTTACAGGTAACAAAAGATGCGAAATTTTATTTTCTACAATAATAATTTTAATGTTTTTTGCCCTTAAGTACATAGTTTCCGAGATATCGGCCAAAAACATTTTTTCAAGATGACGTGTCAGGAACGCATTCTCTGAACGGCCGAACTATAGTGCAAACGGGGCATAGCAAGCGATTTTATACAAGTCAATTGCGAATGTTTCGAAAGTTGGACTTCCAGTTGTTTTTTTATTGATATTTTCTGCATTACGTTTCTTCAAAATTTGAATACGTTATTGTATATTGTTTTTAATGGCAAAAACAATGTTTTACAGAATGGAAACTAAAATTTATGAAACGATTAATAGAATAAAATCTGAAATGCGAATTACATCTACTTACAACGGCGATGTCGTATTGCAAACGCTTTCTAATTTTCAATAGGTATAGTAAGTATTAATTTGCTACATTCTCTTCAATATCGTGATACAATAAATAATTTTCTGACAGGCTATAAAGTACTCTTTATTTGAGCAATATATAAGATCGAAGCATGCGACAAAGTTTTCTACACAAACGGCCAAAAGATGGAACTAATTCTACAAGACCAGCCTCCAGTTTGTTAAGAAAATGCGATGAGAGCGTTCCTATGCTAGATTGAAAATAAGTTGGGGTTCTAGGCACAGACATAAACAACGTACCGCTCGAGGCACATCATCTTAACGACAGTTTTCTTGAGGAATTATCGTTAAATGATATCGTCAATTTCTCGGAGCTAACTGGGGGCCTGTAATTGGTCCTTCGAAGTTCGATTACTGTTAGGATTCAGTGACATAGATTCACCGCAGAATAAATAGTAAATACTAGCCGTGTTTTGATCTATCTGGTTAGAAGAGCTCTTTTATTTGTAAATAATATGGTTAGTACTTTGCAATATAATTTTTATATTCAGAAATAAACAATAGGCCAAGTGTGAGTCTGACTCGCGCACGAAGGGTTTCGTACCGTATGGAAGCCCCCTTAACATATTTTATTTTAATTATTTATTCTTGAAGGGAATTTACAACTTAAATTCTGCGAAAGTTTCAAGCATCTTCCTGTTGCCCATATTGATATTGAGCAAAAAAAAACACGTTTTTTTGTATGGCATCCCCCCTTAACTATTTATTTTATTTCTATTTAAGTATTTGTTTTAGAAGTGAATATTGAACTAATAAATAAATCAAAATATTCCATAAATATTTCAAGAATCTACCTGTCACCGTTATTAAAAGCGAGCTAAAAATGACAAAAAAGTCAGGTATGGAAGCCCTTAAAAATTTATTTTTTTCTATTTTTAGTATTTGTTGTTATAGAGACAACAGAAATACGTCATTTGTTAAAATTTCAACGTTCTAGCTATCACGGTTGATGAGATACAGCCTGGTGACTGACAGACGGATAGACGGACGGCGGAGTCTTAGTAATAGGGTCTCGTTTTTACCCTTTGCGTACGTAACCCTAAAAAGAACTAAAAATATTTTGAACACACGATTTAGCATTATTTTATCGTATGTTTACCAGCTCTAGTACATATTTGAATGCTGCTGCTGAGTGTAGGCCAACAAGTTAGCAAAAAACCTTCCACGCACATCTTACAATCTTTTCTCGAAGGCATTCAGGCCATTTTCAAGCCCATTCTTACTTCGTTGTGAGAGAGTGAAAACTAAGAGATCATCATTGACCGAGCAAGCGAGCGCTGCTGCTCTTGCTTTGGGTTGGGTCCACAGATCAGGGAACAAGGGAGATATGGTAAGTAGGCGGGGCCCTTCGGGAAACTTGAAGCCCATTTTAGTCCCGTCCACTATCATTCGAGTCTCACGTCTCGGGTGGCAAGACGTACGAGTAGTTCGGTAATTTTCTCAAAATGCCTAGTTGTTCAGAAGTTGTTTGCAAAAAATCTAGTAGTAAAGTGAATTATACCAAAGATGGAATCTCATTTCACTTGTAAGAACCCTAATCCTTATTTATTATTTAGCAAATTCGGCAAAATAAAATATCTGCACAAGCTAAGGAATAATCCCGACCAAGAACGCACTCGGGCTCCTATTTTAGTGTTAGTGAACATTAAGTATCGTATCATTGCTTGTGTAGTATGAGGCACGCCATGAATATGCTGTTCTTACGCTGCAATGGATATGCATTCCAGCGATACCTTTTTGAACCCAATTTTTTCATGGTGCGGCCGCTGGTAGAGTCCGTAGAGTAGAGATGAGCTGTCGATGTTATGATTGTCGATATTTTTCGTTGCCTAGTCCATCATTTACAAGTAATAATTAAATTAATGATTTTTTAACTATCCAAAAGATGCCAAAATAAAAGAATAGGTGATAAATGCCGCAGGAGGATAGATAAGACTTCATTGAGGGACAAGACAGACTTCATCAAGATTTAATTTAATTAAGGACTTTTGATAAATGAAAGTGTTACGTCCAGCTTTAAATTCCCACGATTCTTAACGGGACCAAGGAATTATGGAACTTAAAATGATCAATAAAATCTGTTAGTTAGGGACTGTTTAGTGTTAAGTTATTCGCAGTATTCGCACAACAATAGAGCAATATAAGATAAAAAAGAGCGCCAGATGGGTCCGTTGCTCAAACCTGGAAGAACATCTATTAAAGAGATCTAGGTAATTACAACTGTACATGCCCAAAGGCATTTAACTTGATCCCTAGTAAAATTAAACCGTATTATTTTATTGTTTTATAAAAAAACTGTACTACGCTGTAGTACAGTTAAGAATTTCATAGCATAGCTTAATTAGTTTAAAAATTACTCTGCACCATTGCATATAAATAAATTTTATCGAATTTTATCTATCGACTATTACTTTTCATCTCTACTTTGTCAAAGTGTTTGTATTTTGAATGCATAGCTGCACGTCAAAGCCACATCCCTGCTTTTGTTTGTAGGCAATTAAAGGGCTAATTTGTGTTGCAGCAAGTTTTTAGTGTGCGTGACAATTGCAAACATGTGTGCTATGCTTACAGTTTTTGTTTTTGTGTTAGTGAAGTGGGTGGGGTAAGCGTCCCAGCCCCTTGGATGCACCGCGTTTCGATCTGTAAAAAGCCCAAGCCAAATCTCCCTTGATCTGTGGTTGGGTCGTTACCCGTCCACTCACTGGCTTCACCCCCCGGTGGGTGTGGGGGAAAATTCCTGTTTACCCGTGTACCCACCGCGTCAAGGTTGCGATTAATTATAAAAATATCGATTTATTTTCTCGATAATTTTAAAATGAAAAAAATACGATAAGTCAATTGTTTAAACTAACTAATATCTTTACAAATTATTTACTTAGACCTATTTAAGTAATATCTCAGTTTGACATAAAAAAAAACATGAAAAAAAAAACACTCTAATCGGATAATATTTAGAGGTAGATAACAGCTTATTGTTTGTCTATGGTCAAGTTGGCACTTCACAATTGCCTTAACTGCTCAACCTTGGGTTGATAAAATTATTTTTCGCAAAAAATGGCAAAACCGCCTTCCATCGTGTACAAAATTCGAAATTTCGCTCGAATAGTTTACATTTTTTACATTATTGTAGATTTATCAAAAAAAGCACAGCTGATTTCTGTAAAATTTAAATGGGACCGCCTCAGGAATATAACCTTTCGAACTAAAAAAGAATTTTTCGATTCGGTTCACAATTGACGAAATTATCGATGAACACACACAAAAAAAATAACATAGAACCTCCTGCTTTTTGGAAGTCGGTTAAAAACTGTCATCTGTCCGGATGTTTCTTAGTTTGTGAGTTAGAATGTTGCTTTTTGAACCGCTCACATTTTTCAACGAATTTTGACGAAACTTGATACACTGGACAACTATATGAACTATATATTTTTAGAGTTATATGTATTTTGTTTACCGTAAAAACGGATTTCGGAGTTTCTTCATGACAGCACATTCATTTAATTATATCCGGACATTTTTGTTGTATTGATGTCTCCATTAGATTTAGCATGCACGTAGTTTATAGAACTACATGCAGCTCTTGAGTTTTTTAAATACCCGCCTTTTTTCTTGGACAGCTTTCGTTGGCCAGACTCTATCGTCTCTACTAGGGATCCAACTAGGGAGATTTTAGAAATAGACGGTCAACATTGATGTACACAGTTACACACCGCTCTCATCATTAACACATTGCATGAATGCAAGACTCATAAAATAGCGTGAATGTTAGTAAGTCAGTACAAACGCTCGCTAATTAGGTTTAAAATCACCTGCAGAATAAACGGCTGTTTAAATGGTTTGCCAGACTTTGGTTAGCGATTTGTGCTAGTCAGCTGAAAGGCTTGACATTACACAATAAAAAAAACAAACTAACAAATCACTAAGCTCCGAAAGTTGTACTGCTATAGTATTGTATCATTATATCGGTAAGTTCTATAACTTATTTCATAAAAAGAATAGCCAAAATATGCAAAAGAAATTAGTAATTTTTGCTGTTACACTTTCTCTGAACCGTGGAATGTTTGAAATTAATCAATTATGTTGCAATACCGATGCTGGGCACGCTGCTAACTGGCAGTGGGCTTGAGCATTTAGATTATCTTTAGACCTTCTAGGGTCTGGGGATGATCCAATTGCTTTTTAAATAGTATGTGGTAATTTTAGCAGGTATATAGTTTTAGCTTAAGTAGTATTGTATTTTGTTGTAGTTAATAAAGGCACTTGCCCTATTATGTTGACTGTTAGATTTCAATCAAATAAATTATTTAGCTAACCAAAAGAGTTTAAGAGTGCACCAATTTATTCACACAGCTCTGACATTACTGCTGACCGTTTGAATACTACCTATGAAATAAAGCTGAAATACTCAACTTCATAAGCGGCTTGCGATTTATGCGTGCGTTGCATTGAGTTGAGAGGAAGGCGGGAACTGTGCAAAGCAATTTGCACCTCGTCGTAATGTGGCGTTCTTGCAAGCATTGCGGTTTCCGCAGAATATTCCGGTTTAGAACTGTTATACTCGTATCTCAGGTATTTTAGATTCGAGTGGAATATTTTGTACACCTTCCTTCATAGTTTATTGAGTTGGTATCTGTTTCTTTTACTTCCAAAAAGGAGGAGGTTCTATGTTCGTCTGTATGTAATTTTTTGTGTATGTTCATCGATTTGCCAATTGTGAACCGAATCGAAAATTTCTTTTATAGTTCGAAAGGGTATACTCCTGAGGTGGTTCCATTTAAATAATACAGAAATCGGCTGAGCCGTTTTTGAAAATCATCAATAATGTAAACAATTCGTGCGAAATACTCGAATTTGGTAGACATTTTCATCATTTTTTGCGAAAAATAATTATTTTGTTAGTGCTTGAAGTTGCAAGTTCGTATAGTAATTCTATGATAGACTAGTTTTTGTCCGCGGCATTCCCCGTGTGATATTTTGATTTTTGTGCTATCTCATAGGAACCTTTTTCGGGATAAAAAGTAGCACATGTCACTTTTCCGTCTTTTAAACTATGTCCATGCCAAAAAGGTTGGCAATTCGTTGCTCTGTTGCTGCGTGAAAGAAGAACAAACCAACAAATACATTTTTGGATCAATAATATAGTAATAAAGTAAAGAGTAAGGATTACGATAAATTAAGGATACGGAAGTAAACATTTACTCGTGTAATGTTGACCTTATAATTCCATAGAATTGTGAGCAAGTGGTTTCTGTTATAAATTACCCATTTAGTATTTTTTTAATGCAAACTAATTGGTATTGACCTCTACCAAGCAATGAGGCAGTGTAGGTTATAAAAAATATCTTCCAACCCGCACAGGGCCCAGTCACCCATTATGTGAAGGCATATGTTCTGTAGATGACTATTAAAAGGCCGGTAGAACACAATTAATTTATTATAAGCACATTTTGCTTATCACGCTAATTTAAGCCTAATGTGATAAAATTTAGAGGAAGCTTAGAATGCATCAGTTATTATCGGTTAGTATGAGTAAACGAAAACTATAGTAGTTTTCGTGTAGCTCAATAAAATGTAACAGCGCCCCTGGCGGAAACGAGAAAGAACGAGCACAAATTTATGGAGTCACACAAAAACGTTAAAATAGCACGGCTATTTTTTACTCACAAGAAATGAAGGTAAATTAGTATCAAACATTTTCTGATTTTACAAGTACGAGTATTACGACATCTTGCATTTCAAGAAACTCGGAACCCGCTTCCTCAGTGGTGTCTTTGCTAGAATACCAGGGCCCACAATAGGAACTGATTTTAGGGTCTAAGTTTTCTCTCAACTGTTTCAAAGTGGCGCCATAAGAAACTACGCATTTTTTTTATTTTAAATGTAAAAAAAATCAATTATTCGCACCCTAAAAGTTTTATAAAATAAATAAACATTTCAGTACGACCATTTCAAACTATCTTTCGGCTCTTGACTTACTCACAATTGAGCACAAATATTTTCTTATTACTGACAGGAAATCAGTTAAGTTTATCGTAGATTATAACTTATAAAGTTGCTGGATTGTACATATACTGTGTGACCCGTTCAGGGGAAGGTATTCAAAACACCACGTTCAGTCATGTCTTGCGCTTTTTCATGGAGAGAAAGGTCAATAGGTAAAATAAAACATAGGTCACGTACGTACGGATACGTTCCCCTATACGAACCTGTAACTAAATAATCGGCCAAATACGAGTCGGACCCGCGCACGGAGGGTTCCATACTGTATGGGAGCCCCCCTTAAATATTTATTTTATTTTAATTTTATTATTTATTATTGAAGGAAATATAAAACTAAATATTCTGTGAAAATTTCAAGCATCTACCAGGTACCCTTATTAATATAGAGCGAAAAACGTCTAAAAATTCAGGTTTGTTGTATGGGAGCCCCCCTTAAATATTTATTTTATTGTATTTTTAGTATTTGTTGTTATAGCGGCAACCGAAATACATCATCTGTGAAAATTTCAGCTGCCTAGCTATCATGGTTCATGAGATACAGGCCGGTGACAGACAGACAGACGGATAGACGGACAGACGGACATCGAAGTCTTATTAATAGGGTCCCGTTTTTCCCTTTGGGTACGGAACCCTAAAAACTTTCAAGTTTTCGAAGATACGAGGAAACTGCTAACCCGCATTTGTTCAACGTATACTAGGTGCAGCTTAACAATTCCGGTGTTCCTAACTGTGTATCGATGTGGAATAGAATCGTAGTGAGCAAGGGACAGATCAATTCAGCTGACCTAAGTCAGGGCAGACAGTAAAGCCCTTGATCCGTCCACCCTTCCAAAGCGTTGTCGCTTCCCCAAACGAGTCCAAAGCTCCGAGTCCTGAGTGCGACACCTTTGAGCCCTCTTCTGCTCCATTGGACCGGGATAGTAAAAGGCTAATGATGCCGTCTCTCCAATTTAAGGCGTTAAAAGTAGCAGGACATTTATTTAGGTCGTATTCTGTTTGACTCTAGTTTACTTATAAGACTATTTACTTTTGTGTTCGTTACATAAGATCTGCAACTTTTTTACAAGTGTATTTAGCTTTGCCTTGAAAAATATGAAAAAAATACAAAATAATAAATGTTTTATTTACCAAAAAATATATACATACGTAAATTTTAATTACAAAACATGAATACTGATAAAGTTGAAGTATACAAATAAAAGTGATTTTCTAAAATATTTTTAATGTAAGAGCACAATCAGCTGTTTGCATATTACAGTTACGCGGTACCTATAGTTCCATATAAATAAATCCTATCACTATCACTACATAGTATAGGTAAAACAAAGTCACTTTCCGCTGTCTGTCACCCATGTACCTATGCTTATATGTTAAAAACTACGCAACGGATTTTGATGCGGCTTTTTAAAATAACACACCACACACGAAACCGGGACGGATTGTTAGTAATAATTAATTTACTAAATTTAGAGTTTTACTTCAATCCAGAAACATCTCCAAGGTAGGCGTTCTCCATCTTAGATCGCAGCTTTGCAACTAGCATGATAAAACATTAACCTCAATACAAAATAGTTAAACTTTTTACAAAAAAAATGTTATACACGGTCATGAATAAAAACTGATTAAAACTTATGTAAAACATCAAAAACATTTTTGCTTTTGTGCATGAAATTATTTGGACACTGCAATGCCGCAGTTTTTGCGATGAAATTTGTGAATATTTATTATTTATCGCGTAAACCATCAGCTCAAAGATATTTTACGGTTTAAACGGCCACATTTCGGTGATTTCTAACACATACGCTAGTTTTTATGAGTTTTATGTTCAAAAATCAGCATTGTACAATTCGAATTTTTATTTGATGCTGAAGTGAAAAATGGAATTCATTTTTTTATAAATATTTATATTACCGTGTGTAAGCTAAAGAGAAGCGTACAATGTCACTTATCATGATTATGTTATTTTTGTTCTTATTGTAAGAAGATGGACTTGTGTAATACCGAGCTGAGACAACATAAATCATGTTGCTGGCTGCAGACTGTCTAAGACACAGCTCGCTAGAAGGACTTACTCGCAGTAGTAGGTAGTTACAAATCCTGCAACCATTTTCATTATAACTAGGTATATGACTATTTTTTGTTTTTACATTCTTACTACATTTATAGTTTAAATTCAAGTAATTTGACTGCGTTACTGACTCTAGCTCTGACTATCGCTGAGCTCTAGTCAGAGCTAGAGTCAGTAACGCAGTCAAATTACTTGAATTTATACTATAAATGTACTGACTCTAGCTCTGACTATCGCTGAGCTCTAGTCAGAGCTAGAGTCAGTCTTGATAGTTAGATGATCACGGGTGGTTTTTACAACCGAGCGCTGAGGTAGTTCGAAATTGTGGGTTTAGCCATTTCAAAGGCGTCAAGGTTAGTAATCTGGCTTTAAAAAACTTTTTTAAATATGGTAGTGGTGGAACTAATAAGTAACACGAGTGAAACAGGGCGGCGCTGTTAATCTTAAATAAATTAGAGCCTAGCAAAACCAATATGTCTATCTATATACCTACACATACTACAGGCAGTTTTATAGCTACAAAATGACTTAATTCCCTGTAATGCGAACCAAATTAAGCCTTTAATCCTTTCAGATGTACGATGGCGGCTTCGATAATTGCATTCGATGCGGTTATCGTCGTATCGTATTTATTAATTTAATTAAATGCCCCGTGCTTAATCGGTCTTCGTTACAGATTGCTTTCCCTCAATTGGCACTCGGAAAAGCAATATTTTTGTCGATTATATTTCACCAATCTCAGTATACACAAAAAAAGCCGTGTAAGTAGATAACGAGAGAAATTTTATTTGTACGTCACCAATATTGAATTAATTCGAGAAGTGAACAAAATTAAAACTTGTAGACACAATATGAATCTATTTTCGTGTGAATAAAGGTGTTGAATGACGACAATTGAATGTACCTCTATAGATTTACACAAGCGTTGATGGATACAAGGTTAGCAAAATCATTTGAAAGATACTTACAAGTTGGACGTATAAATTAGAATCAAAACTGTAGGATTGTGCTGGATAGCGACAGCCTAATGAAAATATATAGATAGGGGAGGCCTAAGTCCATCTGTCAACGTGCTACAGCTAAAATAATGACTTCAACTGACGATCTTCTTCAATGCAAACGATACGTAGCCTGCGTGCGACATACTACTTTTAAATATCAGTTCAGACAAGGGCTTCACACACGGCAGCTATAATTTAAAGATGTATATTATAGCATGATACATCTCATTATATCTTTCCATAGAAATCGTCAGGAGATCACACACTACAGCTATAATGTATATTTTTTCATCTTCGTATCTTAAGATACAGAGCTATACGAAAATGTAATAAATTTAATTTATATTTCGATACATCTTTTATTTATTTATTTTATTTATTTATAACAAATACTGCTATTATTACAGGCTTAGCCTAATGCAATAGCGTATGTCACTTATATATCTTAATACATCTCAATCTCAATTTATGTTATAGACAGAGACACACACAGTATAGTCTGTCTCAGTAACTCAGTCAAATCAGTCTGTTGACTGTACCCATCCAGAGCCTTCGAAGAGCGGACATGTCGTAAAAACATGGAACATTTAATAGAAAGCGTGTGTTATCCATGCTTATGGGAAGTTGATTTTTATGTGATGGATATTTCCTCATACTTTATGTGATATTCAATCCACATCGTTCTGTTTTTGGCACACGTGGCAATACGTACATCAAAATCACAATCCGAATTATCTTCTGATGAACTATCTAGTAAATCTAATAGTAAGTAACTCAACGGGTCCATAATACTATTACACTAAACTTCATCTCACATCAGCACATTGCAACGTTATTTACTAGAGTCCTAATAATTCGTAAAAAAATATTTAAGTACGGCACAAAATTTACACACTTTGTTTTATATAGTAGAGCGAGGTTCTCCCTGGAAAGATACATGAATATTCCCTTTAAAATATGGAATGTATCGATGAAATTGTGATTATTATATGTTCGGGAGGTTCTGGTAATAGACATAAACATCGGGTATCAGGGATCTATCGCTTGGGGCACATTGTCTGAACAGCTGCCCGCCGCTCGCACCAATATTCCGCTTAACCCACATAAAGCTCTCATCGCACTAAGTCACTACATTGTGACGAAGAACGTGTTCTAAAACATTATTGCATTCAACTATCATCGCGATAATTTTTTAAGATGGAAACGACCCTAAAACCCAAAAAGCTTAAATATATAAGATATACCTACTAATCCGTCGTCTAAAGATACTTACACTACTAGGTCCCGGACCGATACTTAATCCATCTGCCTTTCAGCAAATTCAGATCCTGGATTCGCAAACATACATTCAGACGACACAAGGAATACTGGGCAAGTATCGAGGACTGCAGACAGACGAAGGAGGCACTAAGGCACTTCCCGGAACTAAATCCGAGATACTCCCGTCGGCTGCTAAACCTTACTCGTGACAAACTCTGGCGAGCCGTCGTCGGTGTAGTCACCGGACAATGCTCTTAACAAGCATCTAGTTACTATTATTACAGACAGACCTCTATGCAGAGGATGCATGGAGGTAGACGAAACGGCCGCGCATATGCTTCTAGAATGCAACAGCGTGGTGGAACAACGAACAAGCATCCTTGGATCACCAAGGACGCTCCGGGAGGCCTGCGCCGGCGTCAGCGAGCTGCTGGCCTTCCTCGGGGACATCGGGTGGCTCAACTAGGCACCCGACTGACGCACAAAGGGCTGCCCTCTTCTGCAGCCTGAGTGCGGGAAAGGCCCGCGCGTCAAAATTCAAGGTTCCAAGGATACTTACGAGTACACTTCGTATGATTTAGATACCAAGGAGTATTACAATAGGTGTAAAAGCTGTTATTTAACATCTGTGGCGTTATTTTTAGGGTTCCGTACCCCAAAAGGTAAAAAGGGAACCTTTATAGGATCACTTTGTTGTCCGTCTGTCCACTCTGTCCGTATGTCAAGAACTTTTATCTCGAGAACGCGTAAAGTTAGTTTAGTAATAATAGTAGCATAATGTTTTCACATACTGAAAAGATTATTTTTTGTGGGCGTATACTAAGCAAGCAGATATAGCAAGTGTGCTTCCTGCAAGTATGTAACTTTGCTCTCTTGCGTTTTGACCCTAAATATCCACGATGTTTCAATTTATATTCATGATATTAGTAACTCAGACGGAATGCACGTCATATTTGATTTGCTTTGTTGGTTAAATAAATACAAACCCTTTCTTCCTTCATAAAAATACTTAAAATTTCCATCACCGCACGGATTGCGGTGGTGTTTTGCTAGAAAAGTTTAAAATTCTGCTCCAAACAAAATTCAAATGGTCAGCAATTCCTAATATACACCTAGGTCTGTCTATGTTATTAGGTAGTAAGCTAGTACAATCTTTACTAATGTTTCATAATTATATTTAATTACAAAAATATTAGTAAGGATTGTATTTGTGGTCGTCTTTGGCCAAAAAGGAATAAGTGATATTGGTTAAACAGCGTCGCTCCTATCCACGGGGTAACCTAATAAACACTTGTAAATTTGTTCACTATTACAAAATATAGATGATCGGACAAAAAGGTAGAAAAAATATGGTTAATTTTATCATACAAGATTCACATCATTGCGCATTGGCCGGAATAATTTTAAAATGATCATCAATAATAATCTAAACGTACATTTCGCTGACTCGAATTTCCCGCTGAAATTTCCTGGGTATATTTAGTCTTGGCCTCAAAATATATCATTGGTATGATTATTTGATATAATATGTTAAACCCGTCCAAATCACATTTGGACGGGATCTAACCAAATGCTAATTTTGCTGATTTTGCTGTAAGTACCGATCAAAATATGAAACCTCGGAAGTAGACTCTATTAATGACTTTTATTATTATTTAAAATCTCAGTTGGAAATTAGAACAGTGCTTAGTAAAACAGAAATATTTTGAAGAGTTGTGTAAAGTATACATTATCAAAGTATTTCTGCCCTTAAATTACAAAAACTATTTAAGAAAATAGTTGTAAAAGATATACCCTATTATGATCTGGTTTCATAATTATGAACAAAATAAAAAGCTCAGTAGCTGCTAGCCCTGAGTATGATTAGTGAGTTAAAAGCTTCGATATTTTACAGCCAGGAAAGCGGTAGACATAAACAATTTGTTAAGTAAACTACGGATTAAAACTGCTGCCTGAAACATTAACTTAGTTAAAATATTCTCTCTAGAGAGTTTGGTATTGAGAGAAAAGAGAAGGTATTGAAGGGTATTTCAACAATTTTTTTGGGTTGAAATATTATTTAAATTTATACATATATTTAGTTCACACAAAAATGTTCAAAATGTGGAAGATTTATGTGTTAAGCCGGGTACAGACTGCTATAACGTATTATGCAATGTGACATGAAAGGAGCATTTCATAAGGGTGGACGCAGCGCATCTGTTTCCGACATGCACGCGGCGAACAAAGCTCAGTATGCCGAGAACACTCAAAGAGAATGGATCATGACGATGGCCAGCACCAAATTTTTCAGGTGTGCCGTCACCAATATCAATTTGAGGGCTTTCAAGTTTTATCTGAGAGGTAAGCCGTTGTAAAAAAAACTTTCCACCGTTCACCCAGATGGTCGCAGGAGGTGGACGGTAGGAAAGAACTCCGACCGTCCACACTGGCGCTCCGTGCACACTGCACGCCCTTTTGTGTTTGGCGAAAAAAACTACAAAATATGACGGATCGCGGCGCATACGTGTTGAAATGCTCTGTTCGTGCACGTGTGTGCATGGTTTGTGCGCGCAAATCGTCCACACTATACGAATCCTGTTACATTGCGACGATGTGGACGGCAAATTGCGTGTTTTATCGCATGTTACGTTACGTTACAACCGTCTGTACCCGGCTTAAGTTATTTTATTCAAGAATTATTACATGAAAAGTCTTTCCAGAAACAGGGACACGCAGACTGGCAACCGAATGATCTATCTTTAATGCCTTATTAATAATCGCAGAGTTACTTCGGACTACTTAAACCGTGTTTTTAATCGACTTCTAAAAAGGAGGAGGTTCTATGTTCGTCTGTGTGTATTTTTTTTGTGTATGTTCATCGATAATTTCGACAATTGTGAACCGAATCGAAAATTTATTTTTTAGTTTGTAAGGGTGTACTCCCGAAGTGGTCCCATTTAAACTTAACAGAAATCGGCTCAGCCGTTTTTGAAAAATCAATAATGGAAACAATTCGAGCGAAATATTCGAATTTTGTACACGATGGCAGTTTTACCATTTTTTGCGAGAAACAATTGTCATTTTCTTTCTTTGATAATTTGAATTCACTAGACACAAAAACGATTCTCATACATCACAATTATCATGTAGCGGAAATAGCGTTGTTTGACTAGGTGTTCGTCGAGAATCATCAAAATCAAGCAACATTTCGCAAGGTCAGTCTTCGGATGGGTGAGCGCGGTTGGCATTTCCAACTAAGCGTTACTGCGGCTCGGATGACACGTAAAATTGCATCATCTTATTCGCCATCCAGGGCCACTAGAGCAGTTATGAACTTTAAGGAGCTGGGCTGGCTCGGATAGAAGCTGGAGGGGGAAATACACACAAAACACCCTATGCGGGACGTCAGTGCAGGACTTATCGCCCCCACACCGAATAAGAATGTAGGTCCCGTTTGTTTTCACCGTTTATCTATGTCAGAGGTCTTCAGGTGGCTTAAAATATTTGACACCAGGGCGAACTAACCTTTAGGCACACGAAAAATCTAGATAAACTACAAAATGTATTCTTGGTTTGAATTGTAGAAGATCCACCAGATTCCATTCAGACAGTCCATCCAGCAATGGAACGGGATTTAAAGATGCCCACTCGCGATGGCAGACAAGATAAGAGACAGACGCCACCTAGCTTTGGCTACTAGAGGTGTGCTCGATATTCGTTTTTCGATAACATTTTAATCGACTACTTTCTTTAAGAGATTATATAATGGCGTGGGCTTAATTACATAATACCGTAATCTAGTTCTATATTGTAAGTACCCCAAAAATTTTATTAGGTCCCACTTAAAAAATATGTTAATAAGTAATTGTTTCTTGCAATGACGTAAGTAAACCACACAATTTATTTCTATTTCACTTGTTCTCACATAATGTTTTACACATATTATTTGACTTATGAATACCAAGTAATTCTCCGACCAGACATCGCGACAACTGAACTAATTCTTTAACTGAATCTTCATATGCCTATATTTAGCCTCGCTAATGACCGATTTGGTTCATACTCGCAAATATTATTAGAATTTAGATGTAAATAGTTTTGCGAAATATCATTGTTAAAATCGGCTGATAAAAAAAACGAAAGCAAATTATCCCTTTTTAGGGTTCCGTCCCAAAAGGGTAAAAACGGGACCCTATTACTAAGACTCCGCTGTCCATCTGTCTCTCACCAGGCTGTATCTCATGAACCGTTATAGCTAGAAAGCTGAAATTTTCACAGATGATGTATTTCTGTTGCCGCTATAACAATAAATACTAAAAACAGAATAAATTTAATATTTCAGGGAGGCCCCATACAACAAACCTGATTTTTTAACCGTTTTTCGCTCGTTATTAATAACCGGTAGGCAGGTTCTTGAAATATTCACAGAATATTTATTTGTATATTTAATTGAATAGTAGTAATTAATTTAAAATAAAACATTTTTAAGGGGGGCTCCCATACAGTACGGAACCCTTTGTGCGCGAGTGCTAGTCGTACTTGGCTGATTATTTAAGGACAGTAATCCCCCGGTTAAAATAGTTCTAAAATAGAACGTCTCATCTCTAGCTATCACCCATTCCGCGACCCGAAGCAGATCGCGCGCGTTTCGCTGAGATATTGAAAAGGCTGTGGGTGTGTGATAGATGAAAGTACACCTCTATAAATGGATTGTAGAGAATTGCATACAGAGCCCGAATAAACATGAATACCTTTGCATTGTGAATGTTTTAAACGATATTAAACGGGACTCACTCACGTGTTCGTATAGTCATAACACGACTATAGTTTCGATCGCGTTCGGCGACCTTTCTCAAGTTGGCGAGTGCTAACACGCGGAGCCGTCTCGCAATGCACTGATTGCATTGCGAGACGGCTCCGTTTAAAATGTGTGAAAACCACGTAAATTTCCATAGTAAAACATTGTGAATGTGTAATGCTAACACGAGCTTTTCCGGAAGAAGTGATATAATTTTTCATGCTACATGGATTTTACTGACATGGATTACACTGATTTAGGAGACAAATGGGAATGTTCTTCTGATCACATTAATTTGCCCTTAACAGTTTGGAACTATGAGATCACGATTCCACCAAATCGGAGCGAAGAAATGTGTTATGCTGAGGAGAATGTTGTAGTCTATAACCCTAAAATAACTTACGAAGAACAAAAACTCCGTTACGCTCACTATTGCATTTCGTTTCTCGCTAAGCAAATACATATACCTTTTATGCAGTGGAACATGGAACTTACTCGTAGCTGCCGCACCGCACATCTCGGTTTTATCTGCTTTAGAACAGTCCAGGCATGAAATTCAAAATTATTAATAAAGTCATGTATTTTCACACATAAAAAAAAAAATACGCGTCGAATTGAGTACCTCCTCCGGTTTGGTTCGTCGGTCAAAAACAGGCATCACCGCATCAGTGATTATAGTAACTGAACGTAAAAATCTCTATCCGTAGTATCCGTGTTATGAAGCCCAACTATTTCTAAAAACATAACGTGGCGTCCTACACAACCCACCAAGAGTAAGTTTGAAAAGTTTTAGGAAGGGTAAACTCTATCTAAAGCCCGCTTCATTAGGCAGATCGATGTGGACGCTACTGGTCGTTACGATTCGGCTATTCTTCTTCCGGACAGAACTGAAGCTACTAGAGAGTATCTTTAGCTGTAAAGCAATCCAAAATCCAAGTTTAGCAAAAAATGGCAAAACCGCCTTCCATTGTGTTGAAAATTCGAACATTCGCTCGAATTGTTTACATTATTTTTGATTTTTCAAAAATGACTTAGCCGATTTCTTTAAAATTTAATGAGACCATTTTGGGAGTATACCCTTTTAAGCTAAACCAGAATTTTTCGATTCGGTTCTCAATTGGCGGAATTATCGATGAACATTCACAAAAAAATACATACAGACGAACATAGAACCTCCTCCTGTTCGGAAGTCGAATAAAAATAAAATAAAACAGGTATATTTATCTAAAATATCATTTTTTAACAACCTTTTTCCTGTTATATTTTGATTCTTGTGCTATCCCATATGAACATTTTATTGGCCTATGACACTCTTCGACCTTACCTTTATATCCATGCGAAAAATTAAGAGTATCCACTGGTCTGTTGCTGCGTGAAACAGTATCAAACAAACCAATAAACACAGCCATCAAATAAGTTATTATAAAAATACAACTTTTTTAAAATATAATCTTTTCAGGTCCTGGATGTCTCATGTAGCAGCAGAGTGGCTAAATAGCCAAGAAAAGTAAAACGAGCCCAAACATGACGGATCTGTCTTGTTTAATGCAGCAGTTCCTATGGACTCCATCGTCATATCAGCTCCATGATACCATATTATTGCGTTGTCACGCGATATACATATGCGTGCAAAATTTTAGCTCAATCGGAAACCCAGAACTTGGTAAAATTTTTCTTTACATCCATTGCAAGTTAAATAAAAGCTTGTAAAAAATCTGTGGGCCACTTTATTCAAGCCCAATAATTATTATCAGCCCAGAAGTAAAGACAAAATTGTAACTATGGATAAGCACCTACACTTCATGTAAACGCAAAAGCAACTGTGTAAGTATGGTCATTTCGACTTGAACTTCTTTCATGCGTAAACCGCGTATTGCAGTTTTAAGCACGGCGATTTTGATTTCGACTGTCCAGATGATGGTTTTCGTCTAAAGGTCTCATTTTTCAACGAATCTCGACGCAACTTGGTAGGTACACAGGTTTTATATAATCAGAATATTTTATCGTCGGCGATTTTTTTTATTACCCTCAAATAGGGGGGGAAAATTGCTGTCGGGCTATTTATCAGTCGATTCCGATAATATTTGGCAAGATTTTTTGGTATCTAAATTCTACAAGATTTGCGAGTAAGTATGAACCAATTAGATCAAGAGCGAGTCGATATATAGGCTTATTAAAATTCAGTTAAAAAGTTGTGTTGCGATATCTACTGTGCAGAGAACTACTAGTTATAGATGTTTTATTTATGTTTTTTATGTATCTATAACACAACACACATTTGCCTGGAAGAAATCACTTTCAGTGATAAAGCCACGAGTTGCTTCGCATGTTGTAGCATCTATTTTTCTCTATTTTTCTGATATATGTGTGTGTGAATGTGAATCAATAAAGATTTTATCGATCTTTCTATCTATTACACACACAATACTACACTTCAACAGTAAAGTCAAAGAACAAAAATTGAGTGGTTCGTGCGGTGCTCTACAAATATTGCACAGTACTCGTAACATACAGGCCTATTAACATCCTAGATAGCCCATAATCACTCGTGTAATGTACATCCAGGGTTCTATTACCAAATTACGGACCAAATGTGGCCCAACATGCTAACGGCCAATAAAGTTTAATATTTGCATACTAATTAGGTATAGGTAGTTTAATGAAGTAAAACTATACGTATAATTATGTTATCAATAGGTTCATCTAATAAATTGGTCTTCATGAAATTCGTATAACGCAGCAAACAAAATAGTATGTTGCGCATTGGAAGTTGCATTGTTGAAAAACCTGCAAATTTTAAAACCTTATTACAGCGAGACAATTATTTAAATAAAAGGAATGTCACAGCCTTCGAAAATACTTATTCCGGGAAAATGCTTTTATTAACTATAACTAAATGCAAATACTTCATAGAACCGGCTCAATATAAGTAAGAGTTAAGCTACTACTACATACATTAAAAGCAATAGGCACCTTTATAGTATATCAAATGGTTTTCCAGACGACGGACATAATATTCCAAGATATCATTGTACTCATATGTATATCATTATGGCGAAATTAAAATCCTACGTCCTCAGATAAAATAAAAAATAAAGACAGAATGTTATAAGCAAACAAGTGAGACCCGTAAAACTACGCTTCGCCGTGTACAGACATAATTACACACACATACACGTACAACGAAACTACGCCATGTTTTTTTTTAATCTTTGTTTATTTATAGAGGGTTTTATCAGTCAGTCTTTGGCGGCGCAACACCAACGCACTCACCACATGTATATAAAACCAGCCTCACTTGTCTGTTCACGACCTTTTGGCTTGATTTTTTTATTTGGTCCAGAATTTAAAGAAGAAAAAAATGTGTCACATACAAAATTGCAACTCAGAATCGACATAATGTATGAAACAGCTGACTTTTATCTCCAAATCCAGGTTGAAAAAGTTGTTCATAATGATAATCTGAACCACCTCCTTATGATAAAATGCACCATTTCTGAACAACCCTGCATTTAACAAAATAGCCTTCGCTCTCCAAAACACGTTCAACCCATACATCCACAAATGTCACTCGAATTGATCAAAATGCCCGGCAAAAACGTACAAGTAATTCCGGCATAAACGATCCCATATCCCTTATCCTGTTGATACGAGATCCTTTAAATCCTTGCCAGGAAGGGCTACTACGATATCTCACTGGTACTTATCGATATACAGTGTGGAGAACTGACGCTGACATCAAATAAAATCACATACTCAGATCATCATTATGACCAACTTTTACTATGGGGCCAACCACATACCTACATTGTGTCAATTTCGAGTTGCAATTTCGTTTGGAACAACAGCTTATTTTTTTTTTTAATTCTGGGTTGGCCCCATAGTAAAGTTGCTCATTATGATGGCCTGAATATGTGATTTTATTTAATGTCTTCAAAAAGCCGGACAGTTGAAATGGGATTGGGCGGGACACATCTGTCGCATGCCGGGCGACCGCTGGGCAAAGGTCACCACCGACTGGATTCAAAAACCAAAAGACCGTCGAAAGTTGGGTCGACCCAGACGCAAGTGGCGCGACGAACTGAGCTACCACGACAAACACTGGGCCATCATTGCAGTAGATCGCGCAGTCTGGAAGGAGGGACGAGAAGCCTTTGCCCAGCAGTGGGACAATACAGGCTCAAAATTATAATAAAAATTTAATGTCGCGGTCAGCTCTCCAAACTGTAAAATTATGATATGTATAGGTTCATAGATGAATCTATTATTAAAATGAATCAATATACTTAAACTAAGCTACGAGTATTACGAGTACGAGTATTTTATCAATCAATTCGTAAAAATAGTATATTGATAAATATGACAGCCCTACAAAAACATTTTCATTTAAAATGTTGTTTATACGAGACTATACGAGTAGCTCACAAAAAGTTATCAGATCTGATTATGTGACATGTTCTAACTCTACGCGCCCTAACTCTACGATTACAAGCCCTTACTTCACAAGCTCTACAGTCAATATCTGTGGCTTGGCCGTTTAGTGGTCTACGCAAATATGCTAGCTTGGTTGTTACGTCTTATTGGGTTATCGATTCAATAATAGAGCATCTGTACCATTTCACTGCGTAGAATCAATATCATGTATTCATCAACCTAGTCCTTACAAAGTAATCTATGGCACCCCTAACACTAGTGTCATAACACTACTAGACTAGCATAGTCCGTTTGGTTATCAAATACTAACTGGACAAAATCTGCCCAAGCTTTGACGTGAACACTTAAATAGCTGGCTCGCCCGTTGGCAAAGTTACAGAGAGAATGCATTGCATGTGACAACGAAGTTTCGGTATATTCTGTATCAAAAGCCATTGTGCATTTTTGGTGTGAGACACTGAAGGAATAGATAATACTCACACAAAGGAGACTCGTGGCGGTTGATGTTATAAAGGTTTTGAAATGCTTAGCTCTACTTTATGGATAGGATACCATTTTCATTATTTTTCAGCAGATACAACAGTGCATTGTTTTTTTAAGAACGAAGTGAATGAGATATTCTTAGCATTTTAGGCGGAAAAAGTCCGGTTTTTTAAATTGGAAATTGATCAAGTTAAAATTCTATAGCTGTTCTGTACCAAACTTTTTATTTATAACAAAATTAGTTATTAATAAGACATACCAGGCCGTTGAACCTTATTCTTCTACACAGTATTATAGTAACCCTCTCCACCAGGGCCCCACGAGCATTGACTGAGACGTATGCAAAGGGATCAATGAGACAGATGACTCTCCCCTGTCACTCGCTCCCAGAGGCGTAGTTAGGCTTCAGCCAGCGCTGACGACGGCTTCGCATCTGGTATAGCAAAAAAAAAATCCAAATCGAGATCACGAAAACCGTGGCCTAGTAATAGAATGCTCGTTTTACAAACATGATGGGATTGTTATATCACGGGACTGAAATTACGAGATAAATAAAATTAGTACTTAATTATCCTGAAGTTTGTACCGAGTTGCACCGTTAATGATCACCACGGGCAGACATAACATAAAGCATGGGTTGAAACCTGGTTCCGTACCAAAGAGTTTTTTGAAATGTATGTACGAATATACACACAACTGGCTCAGTGAAAAAAACGTCGTAGAAAACATCTGTAGAATAAATTCGATAGCGTATGTTAATTTTCCAACCCGCCTTGGGCCAGAATGGTGGATACATCCCAATCACTTTTTGTGAGTAGGCCTATGTTTTACAGTGGAGTTAAAAGGTCTGCACCACAGGCCGGTACAATACAGCGTGGAGCTGACAACCAAACATCATCCATCTTCTCAAAAAAGGCTCTAGATTCACCTCTGTTCGCTCCCCCTTGAACAGAGGGCCACCGGCACTATGGGAGGGGGGCTAATGGTGCGCATGGGCATTCCGCTCCGCTCGCCTTAATTGCGCTTTTAACAAAAGGTACACGCTTAATGAACTCCGCCGACGTAATTAAATAGTCAATCGAGTGAGGTGTTGCGTCAATTTATTGCAAAGAACTACTAAAACATGTGTGTCGAAACGATACATAATTCGATTAAACGATACTTCTCATCATGACACACCGAGCGAGCAAAGCGTCTCTGCTTCACATAAGCAAAATTTTCTTTCATCTGTTTGGAAACGTTTTGATGCTGCTTCTCGAGTATAGGTCGCAATTTTCAATGAATCTTGACGAATTGATCCTTCGCCAATGTTTTCACCTCCTTTCATGACTATTCATAGCACTTTCATATTAATTCAATCCAAAGATTTTTTACGTTTATGTAATACCTCCATGACTCAATCATTCATTGATCAGTTCATTCATTCATTTGTTGATAATTTTTTAATTGATCAATTTTTTGCAAAAATAAATAATTAGTAATTGAGGGTTTAAATAGGTGTCTACTTACTCCGAATTCATTATTTATCTAAAATTGGGTTTCATTTTTAGGGTTCCGTACCCAAAGGGTAAAAACGTGACCCTATTACTAAGACTCCGCTGTCCGTCCGTCTGTCTGTCTGTCACCACTCACCAGGCTGTATCTCATGAACCGTAATGAAATTTTCACAGATGATGTATTTTGATTGCCACAATAACAACAAATACTTAAATCTGAATAAAACAAATATTTAAGAGGGTCTCCCATACAACGAACGTGATGTTTTTGCCCACACGGTACGGAATCCTTCATGCGCGAGTCCAACTCGTACTTGGCCGATTTTTATTACCTTAATATCTCTTACAATAAAATGGTCGCTAAAATCAGTAGGTAATTTATTATAGTTTAAATATATATTTTATTGCAAAGTGAAAAGTTTTCGTGCGCAGTAATATAAAAATAAAGAGCAACGTAACATAATAAGTAGGTAATATAAAAATAAAGAGTAACGTAATAAAATAAAACAAAAAAATAACGTGTATAATTTTGTGAATATCAAGGCATTGGCCTTATTCCTTAATTAATAATCACCTATTCTACGAAAACATCAAAAAGGTAAAAGTAGGATTACAATAGGCAGAAATATACAAAGGTTAATGGGTTGAGGTAATTATAACTCGGAAGGTTTCATTTATTATTAAAATGAAAGTATCCAAACAGGTGCTTATTTTTCCGAACAAAAACGCAACAGCCGCTTACATCAGCTTAACCTCCAAACGCTTTTAAATAAAGCCGTCAAAAATTCTCCCTCCATTACGGATGATTATATCACCGAAATACAACAGTACCCCTAGTACAAGTTTTTACTCACTCGATAGAGGTAATGTATAGAAATAATCAGTCAAGTGCGAGTAGGACTCGCACACGGAGGGTGCGTGTTAGCTAGACAGCTGAAATTTTCACAGATGATGTATTTTCTCTTGCTGCTTTAACAACAAATACTAAAAACAGAATAAAATATTTAATATTTAAGGGGGGCTCCCGGACAGCAAACATGATTTTTAGGAGTTTTTTGCTCGCTATTAATAACGGCAAGAGGAATGGGGCTAAGGGGGCTCCAACACGGTACGGATCTGTTTTTAGTATTTGTTGTTATAGCAGCAAGAGAAAATACATCATCTGTGAACATTTCAGCTGTTTAGCTATCACGGTTCGTGAAATACAGCTTGGTGACAGACAGACAGACGGACATCGAAGTCTTAGTAATAGGGTCCCGTATTTACCCTTTGGGTACGGAATCCTAAAAATTTAGTGAATATCAAACTGCTCCGTCAGATAGCGCTGTACAAATACTATTGAGAACTATTTTGGCTTATGTTGAAACCTATTTTCAACATAAGCCAAATATTAGTTTTTAGACACATTTTTGTATCACTTGTAGATATATATAATAATATGTTCCTTATTGTCACACCAGATTCTAAAGTAAAAAATACAAACTAAAACTTAAGAATAGTGCCACAACGGGCGGCCCTATTGCTAAAATCGTTTTCTTGTATCATGAGGTTATGGCCATTCGGGATGTTAACTCTCCGTCCATTGTCTCGATACATCGACGTGGTATTTTTTCTTCCCGATAGTAATGTCGATAGTAGCGAAAAGCCAAGAGGCATGGTTGGAATGTCAGTCTTTAGTCCTAAACACCGCGCGGTAGCTTGAGGTCTGCCCCGCTGGCAGCGACACTCTAGGCTATAGATTTTCTGTGGTATTTTCATTTATAAATTTTGTAAAAAGCCAAAGATTTCTAACAATTTAATTATGTGTTACAGTAAAATTTAATTCGTCGAATAATGGAAAGAAAATCTCGTACTAGGGTTGCTGAAACGGGCGCCACTCCGCGCTCCAGCTCGCAAATTACACCGTTATGAGACTACAAATAACCGCAAATTTATGTAAATAGCTATCGGTGTTCCGTAAAACGTGTTTAAGACGGTGTCGGCTGATAACGCGCCAGTAGTTGCGAGTAACATCTGGTCCCTCGCCTTTAGAGCTGGGTCTATGAGGTTATATTTTTGTAAAACCTGCGATGTTCGTGCTATGAGAAGCTGTCAAAGTGTTAATTAATGATTTATCGAACCTATAAGAATTTTTTAGGGGACATCTGTGGGCAGTGAATATTCTACGCCTAAAGGTGATGCGAATACACGTCTTATTTAGATAAATGCTAAATTATGATACGCGGAAATTTATCATACGAGTAAACAGATCATCAGGATTTTCTTGACTACAGTAGTTAGATATACGAAAACTATTAAAAAAGATAGTAGTTTGACGACGCATTAGCGATATTATTTTTCTTACCCTAGTGTTAAGACTTAAATTCCGTATGAAAGCCACTGACATAATTAAAAATGTTAACTTAAATAGTAATATTAAATTAAATCTCGGTTACTAAAATGTTATATTGTGTTCAGAATGACTCTAGACGAAACTATCACTGTAAAACAAATATTCCATGCGTATAACGCCTTACTTTACTAGTTTACGTAGTCGGAAGTGTACAGCTACAGCTTTTCGGAAGCTGCTTCGAGCATAAACATCCCGTATCGAGTTCATGTCTTCATTTGCATCTCTCAAAGCTGCCGTGCCGGCAATGTCGATGTGACCTTAGTTTACTCGATGGCTAGATTTAGTACTGAATCTTATCTCACACCTTTAAACGAACAATTCTTGTGTATAAATGACAGAGCTTCTTTATAACGTTAAGTGTACTTACTGCTACTGCTCTACCTGCGGCTTACCGCGTAAATTTGCAAGCCAATAAAGCCGTTGCGTAGATGTAGCCAACGTTAATACTGACAGCGTTAAGCATTAAGTAACGGCCTAAATAGCACGCTAATTTACGTGTAAGTGCATAAGCGGTATTTTGATATTTTCGAGAAAATGCGAATTACTATTTTATTTTTTGTGTTTTGTGTGTTTATGTACCGGGTAAAAGCTAGGTCTCTCTCTAGTCAAATCTTTTTTTCTCAAGTAGCATAATAATAGGTTATTACTAATAATATATGTGTTGCACATTTTCATTACATTTTCACAAATGTGCCGTAAGTAAAACGATTCACCAGTTTACATAGTCGCAAGTGTACGAGTACAGGTGTAGTGTGTAGCTTTTCAGAGGCTGCTTCGAGCATAAACATCCCGTGTCGGGTTCATGTCTTCATTTGTATCTCTCGAAGCATCTGTGCCGACAATGTCAATGCAACCTTAGCTTATTCAATGGCTAGATTTAGAACTCTATCTGGTTTAAACGCCGTACAATTCGGCTTTGAAATATTTTTCTAATACTTTTTTTAACAAACTAGTCTCGTCCGTTTTAGCCATAGGACGTCTACTGCTGGACATAAACCACCAATCTACATTGAACTATTTTTGCTTTTTGTATCAGTATCAGCTTTTTTCTATCACCTTATTGTGCTCTAAAGTAATGTATTGAGGGAGGGGATTGTTTATTACGACACTAAAAAATATGACTGCTAAAACAGGTTTTCCGTAAAACTACTTCTACAGAAATTGTAAGAAATGCAAGGACGAAACTTTCAAGCTTCAGCTCAATCAACTGGGGGTATTTTTGTCCACGTAAGCAAAGCCAAATCGATTCGGCAGCCGAACAATAGTCTAACAAAACTGTGCGCTCAAACTTTAAAGAAATACAGCTTAAGATATTATAGTCTTTAAAACCCTGGTACTGTAAGGTCTACAACGCAATCAGCAGGGTATTTTCGTCTACGTACAAAGTCTAAAGGTATAATTCCGTTGCAAACTGCACGCCACAGCAACAGAGTACGAACCGTGATATAATTGGTTACTAAGAATTATTATGTGCAGGATTACTTTACTTTATTTTTTTACTTTAGGATTACTTTTATTTAAGGTTTACTTTTTAGGGGTAGATACATTCATAATTATGAACTACTTTTACTATGAAAACAAGCTCGAAGCCGCCGAAAAAAAACAGCTGTTCCAAATATTTTACTGAGAGACGATGATTTTTTTGTACAGAACAGTTCATTTTTTAACCTTTGTAAATTTCTACACACAAACCCTTCTATGATTCGTAGCTATCAAATAAATACATTTAGAGACGTAGTTGAAATAGTGCAAGTTATACTGTGTTGGATTTGAGACAAAAACTGCATATTGCCGATTGCATTTTTGAACGGAAACCAAAATTTCACAAGTTATCGAAAACGTTAGTCAACCACAGACTTTTAAAAGAATAAAAGCAGTCAGTAAGTAGGTGAGGTTGTTGATGGCGGGGAATGTGGGAAAAAAATCAAAATAAGCACATGGTCAGCTTCACGGAGAATTTTTAGATTTAATCTGGAGCCAGACGTTAACTTGAAACAAGTGATAGTACCTGCATTAAATTAGAGAATACTGAAAATAGAATAAATGTTGTATGTTGAAGACGGAAGAATAAAGTATAATTTCGCTCCAAGTCTTCGGTCTCCTTTAAACTCGTACCGACCCGATAACACTGTAATCTGTTTTAAAACGTGAAGTCGGCTATGGTAGTGTACCTTAAATCGATGGTTGCTGTACAATGGCTGCTCGTTTGCCGAGCTCATAAATGTGAACACGGCAATACCCAGCGTTGCATGCTCTTGCTCTTTTCATACGACCGATTAAACGCATTGTTGGACTTAATCCCAGATACAGAGCTATTTTAACAACGCTGTCCTAGGAATATCACAGTTTACCTGCCCAAATCACCTTAGTTTATTCTCTTTATGTAACGGCCTTTTAATAGGCCATCAAGTTAGGATACCTTCGAAGGGTGTTTGGGCCATATCTATCATGCTGACTCCGTGGGGGTTGATTTATTGACATACGCCATCTAAAATAGGTATGCGTTTATTCTGCGGGCTTTATTATTCTCTTAATTATTCTTATTTAAACTATCCAAAAAAATGTTGTGGAAGACCTTAAACAAGAGCGAATGATCAAGAATGTCCATGAAGTCCATTACATCGAAACAAAAAATCTGCATTGGAAGAGTTAAGGTAAACATAATTTGTAGCCAATAGGTATTCAATCTTTATATTGCTAGACCTAATAACTACATAAAGGCACGTAACTTGCTCAAGTAATATCAATTTGCTGCCTTGACCCTACTAAGTCCGGCAATCCACGAAGAACGGCGAGTGTCACGCAAACCTCTCATTTTCAAGACAGTGATGATACCCTGTATAGATAGACCTACAGGAAACGCAATGGGCTAGATTACCTTAGCGTAATTACCTATGTTTCTTTTTCGAGACTATAGCGACTAGCGATCCGTTTCAAAGTTGCAAGTCAACAATTAAGAATATACCTAAGTATTATTTGGTGAACTTTTAGGATAAAATTTTCTTTGAAGCCATTACATAGGAAGTTTAATAGAACTAAGCGATAAGTATAGAAATAGAAACGTGCAATGCACACTCCTAATTTTACTTCAAATAGTGATCTAATTTGACGACCCTCCTGGTGTTACTCTGCTACCAGCTACCACCTATAGTGGTGTGATAGTTAATCTTCACCATATACACAGGGCGATCTGGGTGCGATCCCTGGCTGGATAGATATCTGGGTGACAAATGTAATACCATTTAAGTACCTTTTATCCATAAAGAGTAATAGGGAAATTTATATGCTGCGTCTAATATTGTTACTTTACCTTTCCTTCTCACTACAAGAAAAGCTCTAATTGATACCTACCCAAAACGATCTCAAATCATGCCAATATACAACCCAGCTATTAGACCGTAAATGTAAATAAAGCTGATAACATTATGGCTGAACGGTTTCCATCTTGCTTGTAAATGGACTGCCGGCAATATCGTAACGGCCACTTTGAGCTTGTAATCTTAATAATGGTGTTTAAGATAATAAGCCATTTGGAATACAGTCGTTTATGTCACCATTCGGCTTGTCTTTAACACACCGCCCCTTGTTAATAACTGTAAGCTAACGTTCTACAACACGCTGTATTTACAGAGCTATTCCAAAAAGGTGTAACTAAAACGCAATGGCATGATTCAAACTTTCCCTTTAAAGATGGGCGATGACTCAACTGTATATGCAACTAAAATAACCTCCATGATTACATAATTTTTATTCTTTCCATGTAAGCAAAAAACCTTAATAAGCACTTATTTATGTTTAGGTTTTTACATAATATTCATATGGTATAGTTTTTTTATCCAAGACAGAAGATAGAATTGCTGCATGAAATGTGGTATCCTATGAATACACAATTTTTGAACCGCCAGAAATAGATTTTTTAAATGGCATACTTCGCTATCCCGTTAGTGCTAACTTCAGAGGAATGACAAGTAATAGAAACGTAGCTAAATATACTCAAATGAAAACTACGTTACAACTTTCTTATTCATATCTGGTTATACAGTATACGCGAGAGTGACTGGTACAAAAAAACGCATTGTCTGTCGGCATACGTCAAAATCGCAAGTTAGAATGTCGAAAAGGTTAAAATTTGGTTCCACTTTGTCTTTTGCGATCTGATCGGCAATTTGAACCCTCTTGTTCCAGCAGAAGGTTTTAATCTCTGATCATTTTACCTTTTTTAATTTTAACAGCCGATATAGCTCAATGCTAGTTTGTGAAACCCTTCGAAATTACGTAAGTTCGGGTGTATTTATATTCTTTTTCTAACACCTTTAAAATTTCATATTCAAAGTGGGACAAGTGATGTATATCTCTAGCTATTATAGTACGGTTTCTACTACTTGTCATTCTTCTGAGGTGCTAACACAGATCTTTAATGCTCACTCTTGCTCTTATTCGGTACGCACACGAACAGATTCAAAATAAAACCCCGGATCAACTGAGAACAATAAAATTACTTAACTCATATCCATATAAACAGTTATAAAAGACTAATTTATGTCTGATAATTCATTTCAACTGGCCGTGCCGTCCTTTCTGGTGATTTAAGTCGAGGATAAGTTAATTATGTTAAGATATAGACGGCTTACAATTTAATTTAAAACCGCCTGAGGATTTTTCGAGTTTATAATGGAAAAGTCCTGCTGGCCGGAGAGTAACGAAACGATTTGTTCTGTCGCCACTGTCTTAATTTATTGTTCTTTTGAATTTATTTGCAAACAAAAAAGAGTGATATAAGATATCGTGTCGAATAATACGTGAACATAAAAATCAAAATAGTATTTTAACCGTTTTTTGGGATTTCACGTTTTCCTCTTAAAAATAATTATATGGCAAGTTAGAATTTGATTTTATATTTTTTAACTTATTAATACAAAATATTAATTGTAACCTACATAATAATATACTTAAAATAGTTTTTGAGACATTTTCTTTGCTATTTCTGATTTGGTATTGATCTGATTTTAAAACTACAATGGACCCATAACAAAATACGGGTATGTAGTTGATGACTGCCTCGGTGGCTCAGTGGTTAGTGACTCTAACTACTGGGTCAAAGAGGCGTGGGTTCGATCCCCACCCAGAGCAAGTATTTATGTGATGAACATAGATGTTTGTTCTGTCTGTGTGTTATTTAAATGTATAATATATTTATTTCAACGATTTAAGAAATGCTTATTTAGTATTTTTATACATTGCTTTATATTTTCATCCTTTCATCTACTAACTTACCTACTTTATATGTATTTACAAACAGGGATGCCTTGTCCCATACGCTAATATCCTTAATTAACTATTTTTTTCTCTGTTGGAATACTTACTTACTTAGGTAAATAAGTACAAATAAGTACGTATATAGAAGTAGGTACTAGAGCCTAGTTCCTATTATCCATGCGGCGTTTATCCAAGAAAGTGGCCTAAGTGCCGTAACTTCATAGTTACGTCGGACTCCCAGTGGATCTCAAAGTTGGAGAAGCAAACGAGATCGTCAACTTTGGCGTCTTGCAAACTGCTAACTTGAAACATTAACCCCGGTACTAGTTCTACGCCCTAAACTGTGACGCGTGGCTTTTAATGTATTCATGGCCATTTGATTGATTTTGTTATTAAAAACTAAAAATTAAATAATGTAGTTGAGCTTGACTTTAAAAGTTTAGAAAGGGTCAGATTAGACTGAGAAGTAATCCACGCAACGTGGCGCGTGAAGAGGCCACCATGGTTGTGATGCGCGGGGCACCGAAAGCCATATTATAAAGTCGGAGTGGTATTGTTATCTAATATTTTTATGATAAACATTAAAAAAATCATATTTATTAATAATTTATACTTATTTTAAGTACCTAATTATTCGAAGGACGCAGTTAAATCACAAAAAAACGCAAATCGAGGGTTCTGTATAGATCTTGGAAATTGCACGAAATTTGAATTCATAAAACCTAATGGTGTAGGTAACTATTACTAATTATCGATAAAAGGACTCTTTTTTTACTTTTCTCGTCATACATCGAAAATTACTCATCGTAAAAAAGAATACTAACGCGTAGCACTTCTTATGAAGTTGTTGTGTTATCACAACAATAGGTACCTACAAATTGTATTATAACTGCATGGTGTTTTCCAATGTTCTGCTTATAAAGTGCAGTAATTAAATTCCATGACTCTAGTTCACCAGACCTTTGCGATGCAAAAACGCGCTGCGTAATTTGGCCCTTTCAAGCACCTTCATGTCGCTCTGCGTAGATATGTTCCAATACTTACTGTTCCAGTTGGTACTTACTCTGTGATTCTAATAGCCATTTCATACAAAAAGGCTACCTTTCATTGAATCTCGTTCCCCACGGCAATTACACGCGTGGCGGGCGGACAGCGGCTTGCACCGACATAAAACATGAGCAGTCAAACTTTATGTTTTCTTATAATCTTGGCTACGACGTGTGAAACTTAGGATCCAAATAGGCACTTATACAACTGGATCCAACATTCGATTAATAAGGTTATTCATAAAGTTTTTGTGGACCTCCAAATGCAGTCTAGCACAAAATGTGTCGAAAAACCTTTCAACACGTAGTTATTCAATAGGAAATCTATGGAGACCTCATGCAGATTCGAACTTTAAACCATTGTAACGAGAGTAACGTTTATGGACGCTAACCGCCACGGGTTATATTGAGTAGTTCTATAAAATAGTTGTACTATTTTTTATAGTTCTTTCTGATAATATTGGCTTATACCGTGGCAAACTTTTTTATTTTTCCAATTGTATTTTTACTTAGATGGTTACTAGCCGCATCATCAACAGCAGAAAAGCTGGAAAAGCGTACTTAGTAAAGATGATTTGTACGTCATGAAAAATTCTCATATATATGCCATTGCATAATATTTCTATACAGGTACAAAGGTAATTTTGGTATCAGTATATTTCAACAAAACTTAAAAAACATTTCATAGACTGTTACTATTAAAACTACTACTACTTAAAAAACTTATACTAATAACACAAAAACTTATACTAAAATAAAAGTAATCTAAAAGACCCGTAACTTATAATTAATAATTTTGTACCTTATGACGCATCTAGCCCGCACTTGGTCCTAGTGTGAAATATGAGGCCGAAATAAACATAAAATTCCTGTGGAACCTCGTTTTTATAACTCGGCAAATAAGTCATTGTCAGAGCACTTGAGTTCACTCTTCATGATCGAGTCGTAAACGCAAGCGGTATTTTATTGTAGCACTTATTGAAATAGGACTATAGTCAGTGTGCGTTTTATTTATTGTGTGCATTTTATTACTACGCTCGCATATCGCCACAGATTATCTTTATGTTGATGTGGAAGATAGAATATTAATAATTTTGTTCATTGTTTATTTTCAGGCGAATTTCAAAAAATGTATTGCTTTTACTTTCTTTATTTTTTAGCTGTATGTATTTTCTGCGTGTCTCTTTTTTATTACATTATGTCGATAATACTTTCAGAACGGACCAAAAAATAACAACATGTGAAGTGAAGTCAGTTTTTAGTTACCGGAAAAATATCGCGTACTTAATTGAAAAATGAATTGATATAAAATTAAATAATAGGTTTATCATAAAATACATGTAAGCGCTTGTACACTTAATATCACTGCTTTTATAGACAAACCAAAACCCGTTAGTGAAAACTTCTAAAAGTAAAAAATTTAATATCCCCATGGCACACAGTTTTCAAGAGACTGGAACAATCCCAAACTTGCTTCATAATAAAGTAATACTTGCTTACCACTGCAAAAATAGCAAAGTATAAGTTGGGTTAGCCAGAAGTTGATTGAAAGCTCAATGCTTACATAGACATAGTATCTAATATCTGGTAGAAACTTAGAAGAGTGAATGAGAGGGTGTAAAAGCTGCTTTGACATGTTACAGATAAATGAAAGTTGTCACGCAACTGGTTCTAATGCTGTAAATGTTACTGCTATGCGTAACAGCGGACGTTGACAGCTCGCTCCGCCCATGAACTAATTGCTGCCTCCTTGTTTATTTACGGACTCGCTTTAAATCGCCGCATACACATACCTCCACTAATTATTATAAAACTTCCTTGTAGACTTTCTTAGCTCTACATAATCGTAATAACAAAACGATGCCTACCAAGATACAACTTACATGTCTTTGTGAACGCAGTGCGATCTAGAATTTTGTATGTCAAATTAGAAAAGATTTTACATGTTACTAAATAAACAAGAGCTAACCTTTCACCGCAGCTTCGACAACTTCAATACTCCTCAATGTTAGCAGTAGCGGCTCCACTACAAGGCTGAGGCACAGCCCGCTCCCGAGTCTCATCTCCGTCAAAAATATGCCGTAAGTTCGCACTCGCAAAGGGCACATCACTGCACTAGATCTCACAAGCACCGTAGCATCACTAAATCTCAAAGACCTAGCTGTCCCAAACTTTACAGCAACACCGATATCATTCAGATCACCCTTAAGAACCCGACGAATATTCACGCGAAACACTCTTGTGCCATTCGCTGTGTCCACACTGAACACTTTTCCTGTAAAGATGTATTTGGATAGTAGAGTGACGCGTTTCAGCAGCACTCTATCGTACGTGATGTTGGTGTTGCAAGGAGATGTTGCGTAGCGTGGTCTGTGCGACAATTCTATGCCCGTGGCGACGTTCACAACTACCGATAGAAGGATAAATATTGCAGGCCGCATATTTGATACAATATTTAAGTTAAAGGCGCGGTTTCATCTGTTAGAGTTTGTTTTTCCCGGGTTTTATCACGTAAAGGATGCGTTAGAAGCGTGCGCACGAGCGCAGATCGCGTCGAAGGCTGTCTCTGGCTTATACTTCGTAGATATTAGTCAGCTACTAAGCTTCTGCTTCGATGGATCCAAGCTTCGAATATTTCACGTCCTTCCTAATCACTTTAATTTCTCAGCATAAGAAATCGGTGCCAATCCACGTGTAAATGTGACTTGTAGATGTAATTTAATGAAATGTTTTGTGTCGAAAATTAACATCGATAAAACCCTTTACTCTGCTTTGAAATACAGCGAGATTGCTACAAACCCTATCTTTTAAGGCTTCACTGTTTAAGAGCAAAATTCTGATTTATTCCGTATTCAAATCATCTCAAAATATTATCTAAGTGGACATACTTTATCTGTTTACAGGGTTATTTCTAATCAAGTAGCATCCTTTTAGGAGCTTATTCTGTACATCATAACTAACAACTTTTGTTCTGCAACTTCAGTCAAAACTCAAAAAAAATATTTGTTGGTCCATAGAAAAATATAGGTAGTTCACCCGCGACAAAATGTATGGAACAGCTGATTTTTTTTGAGTTCTGACAAAAGTCGCAGAACAGTAGTTGTTAGTTTTGATGTACAGAATAAGCCCCTAAAAGGATGATTATTGATTAGAAATAACCCTGTTTAATCTACTTTAGCTCTACTTACGCACTGTACTTATTTTACCATAGATCTTCCTAGCTCTACAGTAAGATTAAATCGATACGCGTATTTTTCTTGAAAGAGCTATGTAAGCTACTCCTACCAACGTACATTGTGTGCCAGCAGTCAGGCTTGCCCACGTCCCACTCACCTGGGATCATTCACCCACCCACCCCACGTATTTACATGTTGATTGGTACCGCGTAAATAACGCGCACCTACACCATGCGCAAATTATCGCGCACGATGTACAATTACTGGCGAATTAAGTCGTTAATCTGTTTCTCGTAGTTATTGAGATTATCATTGCTAACCTCTATTAAAAGTACCTATGTAATAAATATTCGCAAAATTTTCGTCAATGTATGATAAGCTCTAGGTAAATGTGTTCGAAATAGCCCACGCACTAGAAAGTAAGTTCGTATAGCCCAGGTGACTAGCTAGCCATAATATCAAAGTTTCTAAGCCGCCTTAAGGCCTCTGACATGGTTAAAACAGGACCCACAATTAAGCGTATCATCCGAGCCATGATAGCACTCAGTTGTAAATGTCAACCGCGGTCACCCATCCGAAAATTGACCGTTCCGAAGGTTGCTCAACTTCGCTGATCGATAAGAAACACCTGGTCAAACTAAGCTACGAGTATGAATGCCCGCATTGATGCTGTAAGTGTCTACTATAGGATCTTGCGATCGAGTTTGAGAGGTAAAGGTGGAATTTTGGATGAACTTGTTAAAATGCAACTGACCTAATGCGACTTCGAACAATAACGGACCATGGAGGGGGTATGAAAGCACTGTTGCGTCGAAGTTTCACTTCTTCCGCGCGGAGGGACTCCACGGTTTTTTATATTTCGGAGATACTTAATCGAATTTATGTCAATCATTTTGTTGTAAGAATGAGATAATTATGAAGCCACTATAAAATAATTTAAGTACATGTCAAAGTAGAACCTTTGATGTTTGTAACTTTAGTGCTCAGAGCCCATTAAAGGGCCCAGGCTGGTCAGTTTTTGTCGAGGTGTAACATTAGACCACGCCTGGATACGACATTTATCGTAACTATCTTGATTTGTTGGGCAAGAACCTATCTTCCCTTACACGGCTCTATCGACGGGTCATTTGTTATCTAAATGTCTCAATAAAATTTAATGTAGTTCGGATAGGGTGGCAGATAGAAAAATACTGCTTCTATTACGGAACCGATGTGAAGCCAACGTTAACTGACGTTTACTGGAGGTGAAATGAGTTCCTGAAATAGAATCCCTTTTATTATGGCCTTTTATTACGATTTTTAGAGTTCCGTACTGTAATGTTGCAAACGGGGAAGCCGTTTGCAGCACCACAAGTTACGAGACTTCAGAGAACCTAACCAAAGAGTCCTGCCTAGTGGATAGGATTCCTAACGGTTCGGAGAGAGGAGATTAAAACAGAAAACTAACCTTAGTATTTACACATTTATTTACACTAGACACACACTGCACTTATAGTCTATTAAGTCTTCAAGAAGCGGAGAGAGAGAGAGAGAGAATTTTGAAAGAGTCCTTGGAATGTTAGCCAAAAAAGGAGAGGGTAGCACTCGTAGAACCACGCTGGAGGCTGGCCGAGGATTTTCTATAGACTGAGCTGGACCCGCCGATAGTGTGGCGCCAGCAAGGTAGCGCTAGGTGAGCGCTAGCGTGGAGACATCTGTCGACTGAGGTGGAGGCGCCGGCCCAAACCGGCCGACAGGCGCCGGCCCAAACCGGCCGACAGGGTTCGTCGACAGCGCCAGCCCAGTGCTCCAGGGTAAGGGGTCAGTGGCCCCAAAACAAGAGATCCTCCTGTAAACAAAGTCAAAGGGACCGGAGCCTCTCACCCTGACTGTTACCCGACGCTCATGCGGTTTGCACTACGGGACTCGTCCACGCAAACTAAAATCACACACACTACATCTTTCATAGAAAAAAATGGTGTCTTCAAGATGACTTTCAACTCAAGACCAAAGAGAATGTAATAGCTCAAGACTGCCCGAATTTTACAAAACAAGGATCGCTATCGCGATCCTGTCAAAAATAATTTGAATAATTTTATAACTAGAATTGTAAGTTGGCAGTGTTATCGTTGAAAGAGTCTGAATGTAGAGAAGCTAACAAAAAGGTTAGTTTCTCTACAGTACCCGAGAGGCAAAGACCAAAACCGCATGTTACCATTAAATAGATACTCGTATGTCCATCTTGTTATTCATAAAATCGAAGTATAATATGATTTAATATAGTTGGTGAGCTAAAATAAGATATTAAAAATTAAATAAAAACACCCAAAAATAGATGCTATATACGAAAACAAAACGTTTTTAGAAATTCTGATTCTAATATGTGCTCAGTTTTAATTCTTCAGTTTTAACACAACAATGGACCCACACACAAGCGTTACCAACAGTATAATTATGGCACTAATACTGTTAAAGATGAAAAATAGATAAAGTTTAAGAAGATAATAATATGAAAAGTATAAGAGAAGGTGTTAATACTAGATACAAAAAACGTAACTTCAATTTGTTACAGAACCCTTAAAGTGTGAGTCTAGGTAAATCCCATTTTATTGTAGCTACTGTCATAGTGTACTTAAATAAAATACGATTTTATGAACAATTCCTGTTTAATGAAATTATACCATAGAGATTATTAGTGAATGACAAATGGACACATTTCACAAAAATTTCAATAAAAGCTTCGGCATCCCAACTCCACCGATACCGCCTCTATAACTAGGTGCACAAAAACTGGATATTATCGTATATTCGACGTGTTTAATTCATTCATTAAACGAATGCATTTAATTTTGAAAAACTTAACGGTTCATTAAAAGCAGAATATAGTGGAATGAGCCACGAGGTAACTCGGAGGTAAAAAATAACAGAGAAGCCCACCTAGGTATTATTTGAGACTCGTTCACATGGCGCTTTCGTCATATTATGTTCCCGAACAGATAATAGCCGCTGTTAAGTGTAGTATTTGTGGTGTGAAAATCTTATTCTTATGAATAATTGGTTTAAAAGTGATTGGTTGCGTTTATTAACTTCAAAATGAAGTCTGGAAAAATGCATCATACACAGTATGAATACCCACATATATTTTACAAATACATACTTGAAACATGTCGATGCGTTGTCGGTAAACCTCATAAAGGCAGTCTTCATCATCTTCATCATCAATGGCAGCCATATTAGGAGACAATTGTATGCAGGTCCAAATTTGTTGATATTTCAAGTCCATAGATATGTAGGTATCTATGATGATACCACAGCGTTTCGGGACGGAAGGTAGCCAATGGTCCGTCGCACTCATTAAATACGATCTCATAATAACGTGCCGTAAAAGTAATTTAATCCTGCAGAATAATTCCAACATTTCACTTATTTAAACTGCACCAAAACCTGATGTTAAATTAATGAAAACAATCATAAAGGTGAGAAAACTCTAGGTAAATAGGTAAAGGTAAAACTAAGAACGGTAAAATTTAATAATATGCAAATAGACCAACTACTTTAATTTAGTGAGATTGTGAAACATACTTATAACAACAAAAATCCACCTCCTGTTCTATAGTATCATTGTACCAACTTTAACTAAAGAATAAGGTAATCTCTCAAGGAGACAGGCTTTGAAACAAAATCAAAAACATACAAATTTACTATGCAAAAATGTTATTCACTTGCGACATAATGTAAAATTCTGGTTTGATTTCTCGATTTCTGGGTCAGTCCTGTTGAAAACCTCTGTTTTAGTTTAAAAAAGCCATTAAAGCGAATCTAAAAGTTTTGCTTGAGAAATATTACAATTTTCACGCAAAACCACAGGCACTAACACAAATCGCAACCGTGACAAACTCATTCCGATTGTTTTCTTCTTTTAACGGCACTTTTTACGTAATTCAAAGTCAATTACATCCATTTGCCTAATTACTAATCACCCATTCGGGAGCAAAGTGGCTCCAGTTGGCTGTTTCGTTGCACATCGCTATTTACGGTGTTGTTTAATTAGCTAATCTACTAACCAAACCAATAATTAATTGGTTTGTCGGACAGCTGCTGTACCCTCATTTGGGACTTATTTGGGACTCGATAAATCTGAGCTCGGCGTTGCGTTTAATTTCTTTGCTGAGGGCGAAAACGATCCTTTAATAAGGATGAACTTGTAACTTTTGAAGAACATTGCAATGTTATAGTCTGAAAAACATTTTGATGGGTCTTTGTACTGAAAGTGTGAACTCATATTTTTACTATTAAAGTATTTTTAGGATGTTCGCAACGCAAGATAGATGAATATGGAGTGTACCTACATTAATAAACGGAAAACTTTCAAAAATTTCTCCAATGGATAGTCGATTCGATTGTTTTCTCCGAAATCGCAGATATCAAAGTTCCTAAATTTCGATCTTTTTTTGACCCTCTAAAAGAAATTCGTTTGAGCAGTCGATTGGTTATATGGGTTATATCGTACCTAAGTAATTTTTACCTGAGTAGGCAATTACTTATTTATTTACTTATTTAAATTCAGAAAAGGCAGGTAAGTACGTTTATATTCTACAATAAGCTTGTGTATCCATTAGTAGATCATTGACGTCACCCATTATAAACTAAAACTATTTTTTCATATTATTTAGAAAAACGTAGTTATCTGAAATAGAATTTTGTACTTCATTCTGGTTTGTTGCAAACAAACAAGCGCAGGACGCTACACTATGTTTATTTATGGAGTGGCGTACAACTAGCCAACTCTTGGGTGTGATTGCTCACGAATGTTTTTGAAGAAAAATTAGAAATAGGAAAGTGCGGGAAGATCGTACACAAAGAAAGAATTTGGTGTCGACGTATATACAGGAACTAAACCGAGACTAACCTGCAAATGACCGCCTTCATCTCCTTGTAATCGAGACCGGCTGGAGAAGTCTTCTGCCACTGATGCCCGGCGCCTGCTGGTATGATCCACTAAAGTCCTGTGTCGAGGCGAAATACGATTGTCCAAAAAACTGCACTACACAATAGAAAAGTCCCGAAGTTCACGACATAAACTTTAAAGATATTAGTTTCCTTTTTGGCGGATGGAAGTCCCCGGACTGAATTATTTTTCTGCCCTTCAAAATCACGGCGGTGATACAGCACGCGATTAATATCGCGTCATTTTCGACCAATAGTAACGGTCAAGGGCATCGCGGTTCGAGACGACTAGCGCCATCTCTCAGCGCCATCGGTCAACGGAACATTGATTGATCACTGACCTCTATATATACAAGTACGTACTTGTGTATATAGAGGTCAGTGTGATTGATAGTCTCAGCGTTGTATCTGTTTTACCGACGAGACCAGAAAGCAGAAAGGGGTAAATTTAAATTATAAAAAGAAAAGATTCTAGAAATGCGGAATTATTAAATAAAAGATGTTATCTTAAGTAACATCTTTTATTTAATAATTCCTTAAGGCGCTCCACCAATTTATTTTGCTCTGTAGGTCTCAAAAGCCTTAAATGTCACGAATGGTAAAATTATATTATTCGTAGCTCCAGTCAAAATAAATATGAAAATGTGCGTCATATCTATTTATGGCATCCAACTACGGGATTATTTCAGAGCGCAATATTAACGTATTTACTGACGTCGCGTATTTTACACGTCGGTCGGCGGATTACGTGCGAAATATAAAAGCGTATAAACAAGTGTAGTAATCTGTATTTAATGACTGTTATTTTCATATTCAACAAAGATAAATAAATATTAGGGGACATGTTACACATGGTGTCAGAGACCACACTAAGCAAAGCTTGTGATATGGCTGCCAGTGACTGGTACATATTTTTAAAAACATACTTAAATATACAATACCTAAATAATACCCAGACACAGAGCAAACACCTATGTTCATCACATAAATACTTGCCCTGGGTGGGAATCGAACCCGCACCTCTTTGATCCCGTTATCAGGGTCACTAACCACAGAGCCACCGAGGCAATCAAAGTCAAAGATAGAGTACCTATGCCTATTTTGATATTTTTAACCGACTTCCAAAAAGGAGGAGGTTCTATGTTCGTGTACCTATATGTTTTTTTTTGTGTATGTTCATCGATAATTTCGCTAATTGTGAACCGAATCGAAAAATTCTTTTTTAGTTCGAAAGGGTATACTCCCGAAGTGCTCCCATTTAAATTTTACAGAAATCAACAATAATGTAAGCAATTCGAGCGAAATATCCGAATTTTGTACACGATGAACATCGATAATTTCGCCAATTGTGAAACGAATCGAAAAAATGTTTTTTAGTTCAATAGGGTGTACTCCCGAGATGCTTTTCAAAATTTTCAGAAATCGGCTGAGCCGGTTTTTATAAATCAAGAATATTATAAACAATTCGAGCGAAATATTCGAACTTTGTACACGATGAAAGGCGGTTTTGCCATTTTTTTGTGAAAAATAATTATACCGTACCTAATACGGTATACAAAGGAACGGGTACAACTTAAATAGGTACCTACCTAACACTTCACACGCACCCCAATTGGCTTCCTTGTACAGGATGCGTATTTCCGTTTCCATGTCACTGTTATCTTGAAACCCCAACTGTGTTTGAGAAACAGACTGTACCAAAGCGAAGCAGAGCAGAAACGTGTAGAGCTGGGCATAATTAGCGTCATTATTTATAAACCGTACCTACTTAGCCGTAAGCCCATTGGAGAAATAACTAAAATTAGGTACTTAATTTTTTCGCCAAATATGGCACAACCGAGTTGAATCGTGTACAAATTCGAATAGTTCGTTCGAATCAATAAGTCATCGATGTATGTATGCCATTTTTTGATACTGATTTTTCAGAATCAGTTCTGCCGATTTCGATAATATTGTTTTTCTTTCAAACAAAAAAGAATCATCAAAATCGGTGGTTCATAATTATTGGCGAAGTAATCGCGTAAAATACAAACTCCTCGTACGCAACCAGTTGAGAAACATTGGTTGCGTCCGCGGCCGAAAGCAAATAATTGTACTACTTGTGCAATGGTTTTGCTATGTACATAGGTACAACGCTCTGTGCATCTTCGCACATTTCCATTTCGCTCTATATTGGTGGAGTTATTAACATATTCCTTTCCAAATCCCTGTTCGATTCAAGGCACGCGTCCTCCAATCGCTTACGAGTTTGCAAGACAAATTCTTCCAAACACGTGCTCAAGGCGGTGCAAGGACAATAAAAACCGTAAATCTCGTTGATTTACAGCAAGTCGTTGGTCGCCAATTGACACTGTTATTAGCATTTCCTACGGCGAGTCGTTCGAAATGCAGTAATGGCCCGTTTACTGCCGGCGACAGACGTGTTACGTTGGGATATTTTACGACTGTGGAAGCCGCTTGTAGCCTCATAATAAGAAACCATTAAATTCAGACCAGACCTCGATATTACATATTGCTGAATAAAGGGGAAAGGTGCAAAAAGTACAACAAATTCTCTTACTCGCAAAGACTAATAAGGCAATTTGGTTATTAAGGGTGCTCTAAAATAGTAACTGGGTCAGAAGAAGGGCAATTCCAGGCGCATGTCTGTTGTCAACTTTAGGATGCGCTGGATGCAAGCCGCTTTCAATTAGTTTTACTTGGGAAGATGATGATATTAGACCGGGCCGTGTCCGGAACGGGCCGTGTATGTGGTGGGCCACATACACGACGAGGACGAAGAACGGACGGGCACGGATTAAAACTTTCCATAAGTAGGTACATTTTGTATGGTGTACTGTCCGTGCCCGTCCAGGCCCCGACGACAATATACTTAATTTATGGAATACTAGCAGCGCCCCGCGGTTTTACCCGCGTTGTGGCCGTTCCCGTGGGAATTTCGGGAATTTTTATACATATAAACCTTCCTCTTGAATCACTCTATCCATTAAAAAAACCGCATCAAAATCCGTTGCGTAGTTTTAAAGATTTAAGCATACAGATAAACAAACAAACAAACGAAAATAGCGACTTTATTTTATACTATGTAAGGATGCCTCGTCCGTGCCCCGTCCGGGCTACGTACACGGCTCGGTCTAACATAAATTATTCCTTAGAAATCTATAAAGGAAGTCTACTTATTTCCAATAACGGGCTTACTACGGCTGACATGATGATTAATAAATGCTAGGAACGTTTAGTACCGGCCAACTACATACTTTTAGTTTTACTTTTAGTTTTTGAAATGTTTTTCTTAAAAAAAAAGTAACTCTTTGAGATAAACCTAGTGTGGGATGCACTATAAAATTAAAATCATTTTCATACTTTTAGTTTTTTTAATTTTTAGCAATTTATAACGTTTTCCGATAGATAGGTACTTAGCGCTAAAAAACTAGTTTTTCTATAAAACCTTATTACAAAGACTGATCATAATTCGAAACTTTAATCACTTAATTGGAAACTCTTCAGAGATAGCTCGACCTATTTAAGTGGTTGATTTTAATTCATTCCGCATAATTATAATGCAGATTGAATGTAACTCACTGAATTATTTAACTGGAAAGCCCGTTGAAGAGTAGCGTCGGGAGAGCCGTTTCATTTTAATGTTCTTCGTTTTTGTACTCTTGATATTAGTTAATTTAATTAAGTGGTTAGTATGTTTTATCAGTATAATTTGCCGGTTCAAACACATACCCACTTTATTTGAAGCACTCACACAAAAGTCATTCTTTTGAACCCCTTACATTTCCGAAATCATGGTTGTACGATAATTATAATTAATTAGTAGATGTGAGATTTGTATAGGCAAGGGCTTTTACTAAAACAAAATGTTATCCCTATGTTTTTGTTTCTACATAATATAGTAGTTTAGTAATTTATTTTTTAATTAAATAAATAAATAATAAATAAATAAATTGTTTACTTCCAAAAACCTAAACAAAGTACTACCACTATTAAAAAAATATCCTCAATCCGTTGATTTGTGTTACAATGTAGACAATTACGAAGGCGTCACGTACCTACTGGAAAACAGTGGGCCCCAAACTAGGCTAAGCCTGTATCTTGGGTACCCAAATGATATTTACAAGTAGAATTTCACAAACACGCTGAGGTGTACGCATGTTAACACTGAAAACGGTTATAAATTTTACTTAATCTATTGAAATAACTATGACCTTGTATGACTATTCAAAATTCCAAACAAGAGATTGTTTAAATACGCTAGTTCTAGTTGGAATGTTGTTTAAGTTTTTGCAATAATGAATAATACTTAGTAAAAGTCTACAACTCTACATTTCACAGAAAATCTTGGCCGTACAAGTCTCAAATGTATACAATAGTCGTATACATAAGTATTTTTTCTATGAAAGACTAAATGATAGAAAAAAAAAATATCCACTTTATGCTCTATAAAATCGTAAAAATCAAACTTATTCTGCAGCGACTAAGTCTGCATAAGTGCTAAGTGGCTTAGCGATAAATCAGCATTTTGAGAACCTATGAAGAGCATAATATCTAATCGACGGACATGATGACGGACATATTCTAGGATATTGGTCCTATAGTAAAATTGGTAGTAAATATGAGTACGACAATATCCTAGAATCCTATCCTACATATTTACATACCCACTATGCAACTACCTTAAATGCAAAGCAACTGAGCAATCAGTCATCATTCAGTGGAAATGATTCACAAACACGAGCGATCGGTGAATCCGAAGCCGAGCGCAGGGCTGCCCGTAAATCATAAATTCAAAAAGCCGCTGGACACGTGCTGCAGCGATTGATCTGCTACAAATCCAGCGCCATAATGCATCCTGTTAGTGCATTACAAATGGGGAACTGCCCTGCCCTCTCTGGCTCGAGGGATGAATTTCGGAGTAAATAGTGCGGCACTAATATGTGTAGAATCGATATGAAAAGGTTGAGTGCCTACACTGTGTGCTAATAAAGCAGGATCATGTACGAGTAGGTACATAAACAACGTATATGATATCTGATATTATGGTGCCTTAAACTTTCAAGGAGACAACGAACCGTCAAAGCATAGAGAAATTATAGTAAACAAAGAGGAATGACTGCTATACAAGAGTCATGAGTATGCAAAAAAGTCAACAGATGACGCTACCGGTCTCGAACGTAAAACAGTTTTATAAAAATCAACATATAATATTATTAATAGGACTAAATCATCCCATATTATTTTTTTAAGCTAAAATACTTTCTTTATTACGTCTTTCGTAAGAAATCAAGCAAATATAAATCCGTTAATTTTTAAGTTCGAGTTGCTATAAATTGATTTTACATTCAATTTTACAACCTTACTTTTTAAGTAAGAGCGCATTACGTAGTTGTACAAAAATCTGGTAGATGGCGCTTATTGAAATTGTAAAATGTATTTCTCGTAGTTCGATTTTCAAAATTAAATTAGATTAAGGTTACTTTAAAATGTAAGCCAATAAAATACTTAAGATTTATTTTATAAAATTGTTAAGCGAATGCCGATAGTACAAAGTAACCAGATCATTGCGCGGCTGGATGCAGATTTTTCGTTTTTTTACATTATTGTGATAAGTGATAAATTCACAGGGTCGTCCACTAATCACATGATGTTCGAAAGAGATTTGAACAAAACATCATAAGGGAATCTTGGGAACATAGATGAATTATGGGTCTTGGGAAGATACCATGAGATATCACGTGTCGGTAGGTATTTATATTTCGTTAAATGCATTGTTTTAGACCTGTACTAGTAGTACTACGAAAAATAGACCTCGCAACGTCGCAACACATATTATGATGTCGCGACACATTTGAGTATTTTTCTTTTCGACAGTACTTTACTAAGTTACGAGATCTTAACAACGGGGAAAAAAATGTGCGTGGAGTCCGCGCGGAAGAAGTGAAACGTTCGTAGGTATTACAGCTAATTTGACGACGCTCACACTGTTTACTTCGCCGCATAGCAAGAATACCACGCGCATGTGCTTGGGATCTACCGACTCACTCTCTTTCTCTCTCTTCTACTTTCTACCATTGTGTATCTTTCTTTCTCTTTCCCGCTTACGTGGTAACATGGTAGCGTTAAACGTTTAACGCAACGTTGTTGGAAGTCGCATTAGAAGTTTCACTTCGAAAAATCCCATTGGCTAGACTAGTCTGACCAACCAATCAATCTGACCAGTGGGAAACAGTCGAATCATGCAAGTCGGTAGATGTGAAGTTAACTACAATCTACGCAATATCCAATCCTGACTGCTGCTCACACAAAGCTGAGCGTTGATTAGATTTCGCGCAGCTTGTAGCTAACTTCGCATCCGCCGACTTGTATGATTCGGCCTAAGTATACCAATCTTTAACTGAATCTTCATAAGCTTGTTCTACATAAGGTCTTGCTCACTCGCTCTTGACCTATTTGGTTCATAGACGCAAATCTTGTTAGAATTTAGACACTTAACGATAATACCAAATATTATCAAAATCGAGTAGGGGAAAAGAAAGGCCACATAGGTACCACCTGCTGCCTTACCATGTAATTCCCGAGCTCGGTGGATCGGTATCAATTCTAAGCTCGGTGGGTGGTATTCCACCGCTGAAGCTTTGGTACTATGTAACTTTTACGGTGAGCATGGATTTCGAACGAACTATCAAAATTGAAGGCAATGGAGCCCTGAATCGGTCTTTCCTGCGTTCCGTTTTTAAAACTTGATGCAACTCGATGCAGACTTATCATTTGCCTTGGTACAACACATTTACTAGGTAAAATGTATGACAATAGTAATTTCAAGAGTATTTTTATATTTAAACACAATAGAAACGAGTAAACATAGCTAACAAGATATATTTAAAAAATGAAGATAAAAACAAAACGGAACGTAAAATGTGTCTTAGAGTTATGTGTTGCTAGCAATGCAAAGCGTCCCGATTTTGTAGTGAAATATGTACATTTATGCTTCTCGTCTTTGGATATACTGTAAAAGTTATTTTTTGAATGCTACTGATCATGTAAAGTTGATTTACTAGGTACATTATAATTAGCACTACCGTTTGTTGCCAGTGTTACTACCAATCTTACTACCAGTAGTAAGAACAGTAAATGAATGACTCTTCTCACTACTGCAGTTGAAAGTTGTTAGAACAGCAAAAAAAATTACCCGTGTCACTACCGTAAAACTACAAATTACAAAACCAAACAACTTAAAACGAGAAACCCATATAAGATCGTTGTGTGCGTCCGTTGGTCTATCCGTTAAATTAAATTCACGCTATTTAATTCGTAACTACGACATATAAAAATTATCAAATAAAACTTCATCTAAGTTAAGGTATTGAGTAGGCTTTGATACATATTGGATACTTACAGAAATACATTGAATATGCGGTACTACAGAAATGTGGTGAGCACATAGGTAATATGCCGAATGGTAATATGACACGAGTGAGATATAAGCGAAATCAAATTGATTTTATCACAATTTTCATAACCCTTTCAATGCTCATAATATAATTAGCCACAAATTGTTTATTCTTATACTTAAACTAGTTAAACTGGTGTGGGAAGGGGTTACTAAAAACATCGTGTTATCAATGGACGCTCCCTTACGACCATAAAACCGCAGTGCTTCCACATTTAGTTTTTTTAACAGCCGCACTCAGAGTGAATGTGCTTATGTACCTATTACATGTTTGACGCAGAAGGTATTTAGGAAATGTTAGGGTAAAATGACTAAAGTTCTAATGCTGGAGAGGAGTTATATTTGGTGATCCAAAAAAACAGCACTACCTATTTTTGCAATTTTCAGTCTATTTAAGATGTTATTTTGCGTAGCACGTATTATACGGCTTTCGGGCCCTCTAAAAACCCAACATAAAACAATACGGGTTGATGCTGCCCTTTTAAAGTCAAAAACTAACCGTCTTACCACAAAAGTTTTACGCACGCTTTAGACAGTGTTTAGCAGTACCAATTGCACGGTTAAACAGTGTTTCAATCGTGTTTAAGTCTTTTGTGGTAAGGCGGTTTTTATCCACTGAGATACTAGAGGGATAATATGGTCGATAGATAGAAGAGTGAAAGAGATGCATTGACTTAAATGAACATTGAGTTAGAAAGAGATATGACATGTTCAATTCTTGTCTGTGGCCTCTGTGAAGGTCTTGCAGAATGTGTTTTTCTCTCAGTAGAGTCATCAAATTCCAATACATATTTGACAGGTTTGACAGCTCTGGGCAAGATTTTCCATACATTACAACTCGGTGTTTTTATCATAATTTTCCACAGAGTTATAATTTCAATATTATCCCTAAAACATCTATTTTGAGGTTAAACCGTGACCGTGGATGGCCGTTGCCATCTTAAAATTAACTTGGAACCAGAGCTGCCATGGCTACGGCAATTACTTACAGTGCTATACGGCAATCAGGGCTACTCGGTAAAAACAAAAGTGAAGTAATTTTTTGGGCTGTTCCCTACGTATTTGGAAAGTTGTTAAGTATCAGGTGACCGGATTAACGGGAAGGTATTTTACTATTGGGCAGATGATAAATGAAAGCTACAGATAAACATGGACAGGAATATAAAAATAATTGGTCCGGTACATTACGCTAAAATGTCAAACTAATAAATATATAGCCAGGAATAATACGAGTAATTATTTTTCGCAAAAAACGACAAAACCGCCTTCCATCGTGTATAAAATTCGAATATTTCGCTTGAATTGTTTACATTATTTTTGATTTATCCAAAACGGCTCAGCTGATTTCTGTAAAATTTAAATGGGACCACCTTGTGAGTATACCCGTTCGAACTAAAAAAGAATTTTTCGATTCAGTTTACAATTGGCGGAATTATCGATGTTCATCGTGTACAAAATTCGGATATTTCGCTCGAATTGCTTACATTTTTGTTGGATATTTCAAAAACAGCTCAGCCGATTTCTGTAAAATTTAAATGGGACCACTTCGGGAGTATACCTTTTTGAACTAAAAAAGAATTTTTCGATTCGGTTCAAAATTGGCGAAATTATCGATGAACATACAAAAAAATACATACACACAAAAATAGAACCTCCTCCTTTTTGGAAGTCGGTGAAGAATAGTTACAACGGGCATAAAAGCCGGGTGCTTGCGAGGAGCGGAAACACCCGAACATAACTTCGGTTAAAAAGAGAGGGAAACTCGCGGTGAACGGTATCGATGAACGTACCTATCTGCATTTTTGTAATTTTAGAGTAATTTCACATTTTGAACTTTGAAGAATTAACCTTGTTTATGAAAGGTGTTGTATTTATTATGTGAGTTCTTATAGGTAGGGTGGTTTGCCCTGGTGTCAGCATTTTTAAGCCATCTGAAGGCCTCTGACATGGCTAAGCGGTTAAAATTACCGGGGCCTGCAATTTAATGCGTCATCCGAGCCATGGCAGCGCTCCATTGTACTCCTGATCACACATATGAACACTGACCGTTATCAACGTTGCTTAACTTTGTTAACACTCCATTACACACGCGCGGGGCGGGGCTCAAAAGTGCCCCGGCCAAGATTTTTTGCTTATTATTTCTCAAAACTGTAGCGCTTGATCTTGAGACGTTGAATAGCTGACTCTAATGTCCTTGGTATGCGTTTAGTGTCACGTCGACTGCGTCTGCGTAAGGTCGTTCGCTGGGACAATTATTCAAGTGCTGCTGGGGTACATTTGTGCCCCACGCGTGAAACTACGTGACTATTCTACATACGACAGAGGTAAGTTGTTTTAGTTATTTTATGCAATTTATCAATAAGTTTTTGTAAATAATCGTTTATAATTTTATTTGTCGTTATGAATATTATATATTTTGTTCATTTAAGCTACTAACATAAATTAAAACGGATAAAATGGAGTGTCGAATACTTGCGTGGCTTCAGGAGTCTGACGTGGAAGAAAAAGGTGGTGCAGGAGACCTGTTTAATAGTGGGGATGAAGAAGACCACTGTATAGAAGAGTTAGATGACTCACAGAATACATTTAGCACATTTTTTCCAATACGTCAATACGTTTTATTACGGAATATAACAGAACCAAGTGTGGTTTTGACGTTAATAAATTTGCAAGCATTTCAGCGTAGCACAAAATAGCCGACGATGGCCATTCACCATATTTTTTGATATAATAAACATAGCTAGAATAAATGGCATGATAATTGACGTTATGGCCAATCACAATAACAGGCGCATACCTCGACGCAACTACTTGCGATCTGTTGCTATAGAATACCTAAAACCACAAATGCAGCGGAGATTGCATTCTAAAACGATTCTTAGAAATATAAAAGAACGAAGCATTTTATTTTTAGGTATCAATGAAAACGATTTGACACCTCAGGAAAAAGATATCCCGCGCAAAAGGACCAAGATGGCCAGATGTCATTACTCTGGAATGGCCAAAGATCGATCGACCAGAACAGCATGCTAAAAATGCTATAAGCCGATATGTAATGAACATAAATATAGTACCTATAATTATGTATCCAGTGCTATGACTAAAATATACAAAATCTCAACCAGGCACCTAATAACGACTAAAATAATTATTACTATGTCTTTTTGTTGTTATTTCCTGAGGTTATGGTAAAATATTATTTTTTTATGTATGAGTGAAATTTTTTATTTGTAATTTATGCACAAATAAAGACTGATTACGTGTGAAATATTGCTTTATTTATTTTTTACTATTCAAATACGGAAAAAAAGTAATTTCCTTGGGGCACTTTTGAGCCCCGCGCGTGTTATCACGGGATTTCTGAAGGCGCGTGTAACGGAGTGTTAAACGCTAACGAACGCCTAGTCAAACTATGCTATGTATGAGCACTACACGCGCACGTTGTACATACTACCGTAAACAAACTTCAGGTACATCCAGGGACGTTTTATCTCCGGACTAGACACGCACTACGATTAGCATTCAATTTCTTTACATTCGACCTAATACTAATGGAAATAAAGTCGAAATGTTATCGGGTGACGGGTTTATGGAGCGGAGCCAGCGAGAACAATGCAGCGCAGTTGCTGATAATCCATTTTCGCCTTAATTACTTAGACGCTTAAGTCTAAAGTTGTACAATGAAATGTCTGGGTGTCTCGTTCACATGTATGTAGATACAAATTTTTTTATACCATGACAGAGGGATTCGTGCTCTGAATTTTTCTCCATGGGTAAATCATAATTAATGAACAACCTTTACAATGGGACCAACCCGGAATTCAAGAACATAAGTCAAGTTATTTTATACATTTTGTCGGTTTCGATGTCAAATTGTGTATGGAACAGTTGTTATAGTTGTTCTATTGTCACGGGTTGGTCCATTATTGAAAGTTGTTCATTATTATGTATCTCTGGTGTGGTTGCAGACAGGCAGTATTACAACATCTTTCATAAACACGTTATAAATGTAATATACAGGGTTATCTGCTTGTTCTGTACCAAGCTTAAAGTAGATGATTAAGACCATTATTATGAACTACTTCTACTATGGGGCTAACCCCAAATTCGAGAAAGAAATCAGCTGTTTCACATAAAATTGCAACTCGGAATCGACAAAATGCTTGGAACAGCTTATTAATTGTTTGTCGAATTTTTAGTTAGCTCCACAGCAAAAGTTATTTATAGTGATAGTCTGAATCACCTTTCGTCTTATTACACCAGTTCTGAATATTCTTGTTTAAGTAAAGTAAAAAAGCTTTTATTTTCAACAACATGCATGTACATGATTACGATATTATTATTATTCGGTACATTATTTCAACATTATTTTACCCTACTTGCTATAATTCGTTATTATGACGTTCTCTTGATAAAGAAATGTTTAGAAGTCTATACAGGTTATCAGCTTACCCTTACAGAGAGAGACAAAGCAGCTGTTCCAAATGAAACCGTTACTCGGAATCGACAAAATGTATGAAACAGCTATTTTTTCTCTCGAATTCCGGGTTGGCCCCGTATTAAGAGTTGTTCATAACGATTGTCCAGAACTGGTGTACTAAACCGATAGAGATTTATTTTTTTTGTCTAAGAGGGTGACCTCTTTCGGCTTAGTACAAATAGTACCTACACCAGTTCTAGATAACACTGTACGTATTACAGACAGAGTGTGATTCAGACCCTGTAGGGAAGCAAATAACCCTATATTAATGGAATTGTACGAAAAGTACATTGGATTACTTAGTAGTTCGTAAAAAGTTATTTTATGGACCTATTGATTTTATAGTTATATAGGTAGGTATGTGAGATCATATTTTTGTGACTATACAATTATGATATTAGGAACAAGTACAGGTACCTACACTCTTTTAATCTAGGTAGGATCGAATTTAAACCTAAGCAGAGTAGCCGTTGTTTGCCTGAAGCTCCAAGTACGTAGCTACTGCCAAATGTAAAATAAAAGTTAAGATACCGCCAATTATAAAAAGCCCACGAAATTGCCTTTTACTCGTGCCTTTTATACATTTATTAAAATTTGCAATAGTATTTAGTGAGTATAAAAATAAACCTAGCTCTTGAATTGATGTTAGCGCCATCTATCAAATCGTGAGGTCGACCAATCGAAGAAACTTCAGTTACTGATAGATGGCACTGTAATTAAAAAATACGGAAATAAAATATGCACAGAAACTAGCGCCATCTAACATAATTAGTAGAACTACGAGGTACCAGCATCGATAGTTAGTGTTTAGCACAATTATTTTTATTATCTGGAGTCAGCAATCTTTGTTTACTATAATTAATCTATGGTCAAAGTGAGCACATCATCTGACGAAGTAGTCAGACGAGTTGATCAAGCACACTGTAACATGCTGGACGCGAGACGCTTCTTCCAAGCTTTTTTACGGGAAATTAAAGATTAGGTATACTCGTACGGAGGGATTTTCCTAATGAAAGTGTGGGGTCTCTACAGACCTATAGATTTGCAAAATAAACGTTTAACGAGAGCCAGAGGGGACCTCATTTATATATACAGAAACATAAATTTTTATTTGTAACAAAAACGAGTGTTATGTATGTAGACACATATATTCAATAATCATGTTACCTGATACCTTCTTAAGCACTCTGAGTAGTGTATACTAAGAATTACACAAGGAATATTATCTACTAACTCTTTTCTTCGATGGACATATTCACCAAGGCAGTTTTATCAAGCTTTCTACGTGGTAAAATTTATATATTCTACTCAACTATCTCTTGTAGGCAGCAAAGTTCCCGGCTGCAGTTTCAAAACAGCCATCCACACGTCGCTGCGTGCGTAAAATATTACCACACCCACGCTTTACAGTACCAAATAATCCCCTCGGCTGAGGAATTATAACCCGTGAATAAACATAAAGGCTGCCGTAATTCCGGAGAGCAGAGCCGTAGTTTAAGTTAAATTCTAGGTAGGGCACGTCGGATTATCTTAGAACAAAAACCATTCAAAACCTAACGCGTGAAACCAGCCATACAAAAACTAGTACATAGAAACTAGAAACCAAGCGCGTGAAACCAGTTGGTAGCACTCATTCCCCCTAAAAAAGAAATTCATCCCTACGAAATGTATTAAAATCAATCAATATCATTCTATTGAGATTTGGCGTTTCATAATATAATTAGTAATATTTGGCTTCGGGTGATGATGATGAATCATCGAGATGACAGAAACTACCTTTATTCTCTCTAGTTCTCGTGTCATAGTATCTCTCAATGATCAATCAATCAAGGCATCTCCTTCGGGATATTTCGATTGACTTAATATCGAGTGATTTTAGAGTGAAGCAGCTACCTAGTCAGATTTGACCGGTAGGTACATAGGACTTGTGGTAGGAATTAGTAAGTAAACCATTGCCTTTCAGTGACCTCTCCCGCCTGGCTACGGCCCTGCCGAAAAGGAAACCTCGTAAATAATGTCGTGGCTTTCGCTAATTCTCTCAAGAGTTAAACCTAGAAGCGTGCTGCGAGGTTATGAAAAATCGCTCGACGCAACCTGTTGCAGCTACGCGAGGTATTTCTAAATTGGCAATAAACTGGAGATTTTTACAGCCATGACGTGAGATTTTTTCGTCAACGTTGATACATAGAATTTCATTAATAACGTCTTTTAGATTCTTTCTCGTAGCCCGTAGGCATAACTCATATGATAATATATACGTACTCGTAGCTTTACCTGAAACAGACGTGAGATTCTTTAGCGGGTTACAGATGTTACAGTTCTCGTGGTGAATCTATGATTTTTGACTTAAAAGTCAAGTCAGTTGAGAGCGGATGACAATAAAGTAATACAAACTGAGTCATAGGTATTAAACGCAAAACCTTATAATTAAGGGCGGGTCTAGTACATCTGGACAAAACAACTTTTGTACTACGACTTTAGAAAATTCGCAAAAAAATTCGCTTCTCCATACATTTTGCCGCGCGTTGTTGAAGTTTTTATATGAAAAAGCTGATTTTTTTCTTCGTGGTTTTCCAAAAGTCCTAGAACAAAAGTTGTTTGTCTAGATGTACTAGACCTGCCCTTAAAAGGTTTTAAGTTTAATACCTATAACCTTGTTTATATGTATAAAGCATTTGATTTGGTTATTTAACCAAACATGACTTTGCAAAAACCCAAAATCTAATGTTTGCTACAAATCTTCAGATACCTACAGAGATATGATACCAGTGGAAAATTATTGTATTTTTGAAAATACCACTAAGATAAATGAACACTAAATTCAAAAGAATCCCCATGAAATGATATCCACATATTCACACTTTTCTTCTAAATACCTACCTACCTACTTATTTTTATTAATGTTAAAGTCAACTTGTACCTAACTTTCCCTGGGAAACCCGACCGAGAACCTACACGTGACATATTTCTGTGATGCATATATTCAAACGGATTGCAGAGTTTACCAAAACCATAGAATTAGAACTAAAGCAATAAAAACCGTACTAAAATAGCAAGATATATACATCACTTCGTCCCACTTTAAATATAAAATTGAATAGGTGTTAGAAAAAGATGCACATACTTTAACCATTTTGACATTCCAACTTGTGTATTGACGTGTGCCGACAGACAATGCGTTTTTCTTGTTCCACTCACTCTTGCGTAAGCTGTATAACCAGATATGAATAAGACAGCTGTAACATAGTTATTATTTGAGCAAAATTTAGTAAGTATTCTATTACTTTAGTTCTAATTCTATGACCAAAACACTCAGCTTTTCGCAGTGTTATGGGATTTGTTGTATTGAGCGATGTAAAGCACTTTCCTCCGAATAACTCGGCCCAACTTAATAATGTAGGTCCCTTTTGAATAATAAATAAGGGTTAAGACACAAGTTTCTACCTACTCATCTCAGACTTATTCCGGCAGTGGCACTTCTAAGCATTCCTTTGTACATTCGGCCATCTTATCCTTGGGCACACATCGTCGACCCTCGCTTAAAACCCTAAGGGCGGAAGTCCACCGAAGCTGAAACTGCACAACTTGATCCCGTCCGTTCTTTTATAGTATCGCCGTATCGGTGATCAGAGAAACACAACCGAAGTGTATAGAACCACCTATGAGTACCTTATACCTACACACAAAGCGCTTGATCGATTTCATATTCGATTATTTTCAGGGATTTGGTCAATAAAGAGAAATAGAGAAATTAGATTAGTCAGCTACGTATTACGAGTAAATACATAGTCTGTTTTTCAACCTTATTTTGATAGAGCTGATTTTTCTAAACATATTAGCCTAGGTATAGCTGGTGGCAGAGGGGTAAATTATATCAGTTATTCTTAGTTCGATCATGCAGTTATCTATGTACGAGTATATGTGGTAAATTAGCATGCAATTAAAAATTATTGCTGAAGTGTTTAAGACTCAGAACAATACTAGTTAGTTTTTGAGGTTTAGGTGAATATAATATGTAACTACAATAATTTCAAAACTCCAGTATATCAATATCTCGCAATGGTTTGGTTTTGTACGCACCGCATATTTTTATACGTTATATTTTTTTTATCCAGGCATTTCAACCAGTATACCAAGTCCCAATTTTCGGTGGATCCCCGCCCTAACCGCTGGCTGTGTTTGCTAGAAAATGTGCGCTTATTTCAGCCCGAACTCTGCAAATATCTCCTCTATGACCGCTTAGCAAACATAGAGCTTTCTTGGAATTCATTTAGCTTTAATCCTAAGCCTTCTACAGGAGCATGGTGAGACTGAGGCCGAGTGGGTGGCCCTAGTGTCTGAGCTTTCTTAGGCAACTTGAACATTTATGACTTAGGTATATACTGCTGATACGACCGATATTTATAACAAGGTTTCAATCATTGGTCGAAAATGAGTAGGTAAGTAATGAGTTATGAATGCTACCCTACTCAAACTTTTCCACTCTTTCGAATGAGCTTACCCCCGTGTCTGTACAAGGACTTTTTTGTCACTTATGCCAAAGAATATAATACAATAATACTACGCGTATGCCATTTTTTTTTCAAGTCGATGCTGAACTAAGCAATTACATAAATATAATAATTATATACTATAATCTGAGAATGGCACAAAAGGCGTTACAACGAGTAACGTACAGGTGGTGTCTGAGAGGCAGTCGAGAAATAGCCACCTAGTGTTTACTCAGATTTAATCTTGCTGTATAAATGACTTAATCAGTTAATCCAAAAGAAAACATTGTTTATTTTTTGTACTAAATGGAAAACCTACGAACGCGAGTTTCTTTTCAGACTATCTAGGTGATATTAAATCAAAGAAAGCTCGAGAGGCCACAAATTTAATTTAAACCCCGTAAAGGCTGTGGAGCGTAATATAATTTGATTTAAATTGCGCATAAAGATAGGACAATCTCTCAGCGGGTAGTGGTGAAACGCTTCAAACTAGTTGCTGGAAAGTTCTCGACTTTGTAATGATCACTTGTTAGTTTTCCCTACGGCATTCTGGGTACGAGTTAGACATAACTGTGGTACCATAGTGCACCTAATATTTTTAGGATGCAGTTGTTAATGATGGATCGAAAATGGTAGATACCTACCTACAGAATCAAATATTGACTGCTTTAATGACTGATGGAGCCGAATATATGTACTTACCTAGATATGTAAACATATGAATTTGAGCATTGCTTACAATTTATGTGATTCTGTTGTAGGTATTATAAGTACCTATTTGAAAGTACTACCTACTGCTAAAATTGTTTAATTTCTTTGAATGAATGAGTACAGACGTTCTGTAAAGACAAGACGCCCAAGAATGGAATTAAAACCAAAAAGTAGATAACTACTAATCTTAGTTGTTGTAATGCAGTGAATGAGCTTCGGAGTGCAATAAATGAGCGAGTCAATCTGGCGCACGTAGAATTCCGTACCCTGTTGGTGCCTCCTTAGCCTCATTCCTCTTGCCATTATTAATAGCGAGCAAAAATCTCCTAACATATAACGTTTGTTGTATGGGAGCCCCCTTAAATATTTACTTTATTCTGTTTTTAGGATTTTTTATAGGGGGCAACAGAAATGCACCATCTGTGAAAATTTCAGCTGTCTAGCTATCGTGGTTTATGAGAAACAGCCTGGTGACGTGGTGACAGACTGACGGACATCGGAGTCTTAGTAATAGGGTCCCGTTTTTACCATTTGGGAACGGAACCCTAAAAAGTAAAATTATATTGGTGGATTTTCTCCCGCCGATTCCACATATATTAGCCATAGATAGGTAGATACGTTATCATTTCTTGCCAGAGCCAGAGAACCAGCGTTAAGCCCTCCCAGATCTCAAAATTTAGGTATGGCTGAAGTGAGGCCCATTCGACATTTTTGTTTTTTCGTTATTTTATACTTATTATGTTCGCCTAGCCACCCGCCCCGGCTTCGCATAGGTGTATTATACACACATAAACCTTCCTCTTGAATCAATCTATCTATTAAAAAAACGCATTAAAATCCGTTACGTAGTTATAAAGATATAAGCATACATAGAGACAGACAAAGCGGGAAGCGACTTTAAATATTTTTTGGAATATTTGAGGACCTTACACACGGCCTCTGACCCCAAACTAAGCTAAGCTTGTGATATGGCTGCCAGAGACTGATATACTACAAACACATATTTTTAAATACATACTTAAATAGATAGTAACTAAACACTCACTTTGTTTTATACTATGTAGTGATGTGTCGAATAAAGATATTTCGTGATAAAAAACAGCCCTAAGATAGTTTCCCACAGATACATCGCTATGTGCAATCACATCAATACACAGCCAACCCAACAAGCGTAGAAATAATGAATAGAAGCTTTTAGGTATATTACTGCGCACCCAGTTGAGAAAGCGGCTGTTATGACAAAATTAATGCCTGCCGTCTAAGTGAGCTTTCATATGGTTCACCTCATTTCTGACGGGGAACCATATGCGACTCGGAGTATTCATCAGCTAAACACGCCATAAAAGAAAGTTATGCGTTTACTGCGGGGCTATAAACATTACTCTTGAATGCCTATCTGGGCTGCGTAAAGCTAAATAATGAGCTAAATGTCAGAGCGTTCGAGCTCGGAAATGCTGTCGTCAAATTAGATCTAGGATAGGAATTGCTGCAATGGTGTTTACAGTTAACAGAAATGAAATGTTTTTCTCGGCTATCTAAAACGAGTACCTTTTTGGAGGGTGAAAATTAGCTGAAGCCGTGGATAAAACAAAATTATTGTAGTATCATCTGGCTTATCTAAAAAAGAACATCTTCTTTTTTTTAAGTCGATTCTAAATTCAAATCGGAGTCAGTGTAGGTATGTTTAACAGATTTCAATCAGTGTTTTCATAGCTCTAACATCGATTTTTTTCATGTTTGCTAAAACTCCGACACCTATTATTTTCCTATTTAAAATGCTATACCTATTTTCTTGTAGATAGCACCTAGTAGTAGATTGGTTTTGAAAACCAAGTGTTTCGTCTGGTTTTATGTCAAAATATTCAATTAATATTATTATTAATTAATATTATTTTTCATATTTCGTGGCAACCCTACAACAGACCCTATTCACAAACGTAACACCGTCGTAAGTAACAATTTATAGCATAGTAAGTATCACTTTTATGAAAAACTCCATTCATTGTAATGGAAAAGATCGTTACCTAGAGGTATCTTAACTCTAAACAATAAAACACGAACTCACGAAGTTATTATCACGATTACAATGATTATCGGACACATTCTGATAAGAATAGATGTTAAAAACTTTTTATTGGTGTATTTTTATGGAATAAAACAAGGGAATTTAATGAAGTTTGCTGCTTTTATGAAGCGAGGTCTGATAAGGGCGATTATAAAAGGGAAGTGGAAGCGAAGGGTTGATAAGGGAATAATGGGACGGAGGGTAATTACTGGTGTAAACTTGGTGGTTGTGAAGTTAGAACTGCTTATTCTGGGCTCGAAAGTTTTGAAGGAATAATTCAGTGCCTAACTTTTATAAAACATGGTATATGAGTTCAAAAAGTTTTGAATTCTGTTGAATTTTTAAGTTCAAGTTGAGTAGGTACCTACCTATAAGTCTTTGTGACGAAGTTCTACATCACAAAATCGATTTAGATTTTTTTTAGTTTTACTACAACTATATAAATACCTTATCTCGTCTAATTTCAAATTACACCTATTTACTCATAAATAATTTCGAGCTCGCTACGCTCGCGCTATATACAGGGTTATTTCTAATCAATCAGCATCCTTTTAGGGGCTTATCCTGTGCATCAAAACTAACAACTTTTGTCAAAGTCAAAAAAACAGCTTTTCCATACATTTGGTCGCGGGTGAACGATATTTTTCTATGGAAAACCTATCCAACCAATCTTTTTTTTTAGTATTGACAAAAGCCGCAGCACAAAAGTTTGTTTTGATGTACAGAATAAGTCCCTAAAGGATGCTAATTGATTAGAAATAACACTGTATATTTGTGTAGCTGTTTGGGACGTATGGAATTCTAATTTCTAAATTGATGTCAATCTTCCATTCGGAAAAAATGCCTTTGCTTCCGCGCCCTTTTTTAGTCATAGTTGCGCTATCTATTTCACTCTAGCCTGTAAACAACACGATCGTGTGAAAGTTTAGTTGTAGTTGGCAGAGCTATTTAATACATCCATTTGTCCTGTGTGGATTAATATGAAGAGCTATTAATAGTCTATGTACTATGTTATGGTTCAGATGCAGGGAGTGGATAGAATATGTAGGTATTGAAACATAAAATTATGTTCAAACAACGGTATAATATAAGAAGATAATTTTTATCACAAAATGCATAGAATTAGATATGTAACAATATGATACAGTATAGAAATTGTTAGAAGATCAAGTTATAGGAATATTATCACATTTTATAGAAGTCAAGGTCGATCAAACATCACTTTGGTACAATTATGGAGTTTTTGATAAGAAATTTGGCACACCGAAATAATTCATAACATACAACATACCTATTGGTGCATGGAATATAACAATAACATAAATACACAATGGTACACAATTTGTAATAAAATTAAGCTATACCTATTTATAAATGCTTGTTAGTTAAAATTGATGCGATAATGAATTTGGGGAGTTTTTCCATATTTACATTTTAGGACTTATTTTGTCTTCACGTAATGCACGCGCCGCCACGTTAGCACATTAAGTAATGATGATTGAATATGCAGCGACAAGACCTCCGACTTATGGTAGGCCTCATAGCTGGTCACCGCAACTTAAAAACTTAAATAGTCACTTGTATAAGCTGGGAGCCACTGACAGCCCACTTTGTCGTGGTTGTTTGCAAGAAAACGAACTGTTGAGCATGGTCTGTGGCATTTCAAAGCCACAGAATAGCTAACGGATTTCATGACGCTTCTGCATTATCATCAGCTTTGTCATCCACATAGCATCATCCAAGCAGTGACATCACTGGAGCAGTTATAAGACCACTTATACGCTGGAGCTGGGCTGGCTCGGGTAGAGGGTAGACGCTGGAAGGGAAATTGCACAAAACACCCCATACGGGACGTCAGTGCAGGACTTATCGCCCCCACACCGAATAAAAATAAGTGTAGGTAGTGATCAAACAGATTTTTTTTCCATTTTAGCACATTTATAGTAGTGTGTAGGTACTTCCTTTTAAATTAGTGTCTGTTTCGATGTGCCAATATTTATTCCCGTAGGTACTTAGTTTTAATAATTATGACAAAAGAATATCAGAAAATTTAGGAACCACAGGAATAGTATAGTTGAGACGTTAGCAATTTATACCGCGAAGATAATATCAATATGTCACGAATGATTAGTAATAGCTCATCGCTTATTTTTAATCACTTTCTATTTAGCCGTTTTTTATCGGCTTTATATTTTACAAGCTTTTATTTAACTTGTATGTAAGTTCGGATGGAATCTTACATTTGACCAACTTCCCGGTTTCTGATTGAGCTGAAATTTTGCACGGATATGTATATTGTGACAATATATATGGTACTATAGAGTTGGATCTGATGCTGGAATCGAAAGGTGGCAAAAGGAACGTACTCCTGTACTAAACAAGATATACCCATTTTTGGGCTCGGTTTACTTGTCTTGGCTAGCACTCTACTGCTACATGATATCCAGGATATCAAAAGCTTGTATTTAAAAAGTTAGGTATATTTTTAAAATAATTTATACAACATAACGTTATTCCAGAAGAAAAGTCTAGACGAAACAAGGTAATTAGAATTGGCTCTGGTCTCTAAGCACACTCATAGCAAGGCCTTTCTTTGATTCAGGGGCCAAGTTAGGACGGCGCTAAATGAGCATAAATTTGTGAGACTCGGGTCGTGTATATAATTTCAGTTTCATACAAAACTCACAAAATGACTTTACCCTTTTTCAAACCCTTTCTAAAACAAAACAATAGACATATGATGACTGGGTAAAAATCAATAATACAATTAGTCTGTGAGTTAGATTATAAAAAAATATTGGACACGTATTTTTTCTTTTGTCAATCAAACAACAAATGACAAAGATAAATCTTGTCAAAGTTTGGGAGTAGGGGTCGTGACGTCGCCTCTCTTACAGAAGTCTATACATTTGTATGTTACTTGCGACGTCACGCGGAACTTTGACAGGTGATATCTTAATTTTTTGTTTAATTGACCAAAGAACAAATAAGTTTCTAATAGTTTTTGATAGTCTATCTGACGGACTAAATATACTTTTTAGTCATCATGTCCATTACCAATTTATTAATTTCGGACAAACTTTTCAGCTCTATTTTGGGGTAAAATTATTTGAGCATGTCATGTTTATGGGCAAACTAACTGAGCCAAGTTATGCGGCGTGCAAGCGCGGACCCCCTGCGAGGTGAATGTTAGCCCTCTTGCGGGCGGGACGATGTCCTTCCCACTGACGCGTAGTCTGTGAATGCAGCCCACGAAGCCTGGTATCTTTGATGCTCCTGCCAACCTGTGAGCAATGCAATATATTTTGTAGAAAGAAAAAATCAAGCTGCGTTAATATTTCAGCAATTTTAAGCGAGATGGCTTTCACTGTGCTATAATTAGCTTCAATAGTCCACTACTAAACATAGGTAATATAGGCCTTATGAATAAACTCAAGATAGATATGATAAACTCAACGTGCTATCGAGAGGGCTATGATCGTTTCTCTGCGAGATCGAATCAGGAATCAGGAGAATCGCAAACGAGCCAAGGTAATTGAAAAAAGTCCAGCGCACGAACTCAAATAATCTAAAATTATGAAGGAGTACATCATCAATCCCGTTCAACGGTGAAATTGATATGGCAGTGGACAGGGCACATAGTTCGAAGAACAGATGGCCGATACGGCCCTAAAGTTCTCGAATGGAAGCCATAGGCCGACGAGCGCAGCGTGGGACGTACACCGCAGGCGGGTGGTGGACTGACAATAATTATAATTAAAATCGCAGGAACGCGCTGGATGTGGGCCGCTTCCAACCCCCCTTATTAGAAATCCGTGGAGGAGGCCCAAGTCCAGTAGTGCACGTCCTACGGCTTATGAAAGGATGAATGGATGGAACATAGATTGCGCTCAAAAGGCAGTTAGACCATGCTAGCACAGTTGCGCTACCAGGCTTCTCAGCAAAAGCACAAAGATCCGAATTTATAAAATAGTCAATCGACCTATACTCATGTACGGCTGTGATACCTGGCTATAAAGCATGCGACCACGAAAAGCGACAAAAAGAACTCATTTCGACGTGTGGAAAAGTGACAGTTATACTTTGCCTTAACACTGTCTCGTTCTGACACTACGAACGAAATAATTCGTGGCGCGCATACAGTAATCGCAAAACATCTAGTCCGATCTGAAGTTGCACCATTGCGGCCCGCGTCAGTACAGTCAAGTGCAACAAAATTATTGACGAATTATATTTTTTATAATTAATTTAATTATTATTTTGACTATTGGGATTAGGTACATATTGTTCTAGGTTCCTATCGAATGGTGCTAAAGTATATAGGTAACGTGACTATAACTTAAACCTAAAAATAATTATGCTTATGTTACGAAAATAAAACATTTTAATAATTAATATTATTTTAATGGTTGTACACCCTCTATATTGCGAAAATTTCTGCCACCTTAAAATAACACGAAACGAAAATTCAACAAAAAAACTTGACAAACAGTTTTTATAACAAAAATATCGCGCGCGACTGTACTCACTGGGTGGAGCTAACGAACGTAACTACGACACACAGATGAGAGAACGAAAGCACACTAATGAAATACGCTTTACGCCGTGATTTGTCGAGGGCGGTCACGTGGCATGTTCCCCACTAGGGGGGCCCCGCTGATACCCATTTTTTGCTTCTGCGCAGGTATTCGCGCCGTGTTCAGATCGGACTAGATGATTTGTACTCACTATACTAGCCCGGCTGGAAATTAACAAAAAAGGAGGAAAATAAGCTGTTAGTGGCGGAACGCAAGGTACTTAGAAAAATACTGAAACCTAGACCGGCGCGAAGATGGCAGTCTGAGAAATCTAAAAAACCAGGAATTAGAAGAGCTGGTGGCGGAGCCCAATATTATTGGTGAAATATCCGCTGGCTCGGTCACTTGTAAAGAATGGGTGAGGATCACGCCGTAAAAAGGGCTTACTTACTTGGGCTTGGCTCACCAAAGTACAGGTGGAAAGATGAAGTGGGAAAAGATCGTCGCGAGCTCGGGATTGATCTCTGGCAGGAACTTGTCCAAGACAGAGAACACATAGTATCGGAAACAAAGACACAATTTGGGTCGCTGCGCCAACATAGTAAATAAGTAAGCACAGTTGCGGGTGGGTGAATTTCTAATCCGTGTGCAAGTTTCCTCACGATGTTTTCCTTCACCTAAAAGAATTTTTGCACCACAACAATGTGGTGCAAAAATTCGTAAATAAATTCCAAAGAACTCATTAGTACTGGACCGGAATTTAAACACACTAACTCAAACAATCTAAAATTATGAAGGCGTACATCATCAATCCCGTTCAACGGGGAATTAGGAAATTTCGAAAACATCACTTAAGTTGGTACTTGGTTGGGACAATTTTTGAGGTTTTGGGTGAGGACTCCAAATAGCATGCAGATATTTACCTCGTAACATTCTCAGGTGGCTGCCCGACGTATATGAAAGAGTCGACATCCAGTGACGTCATCCGGCCGCGCGCCGAGCCGCTCGCACTCGCCGACCCCAGTTTCAACATGGCGTCTTTCTTATACCTCCTCGCTGACATTTTCTGTTTACCATCAATTCTAACTTTTCCTGTATGAAGCTCGAAAGGTCCGCTTCCCGCGTCCAATCGCATCACGGCTTTATTTTGCACAAATCCAAGCCAAACATGGTCCCTTGTCCCCGCAGCGCTCACTAAAGCCCCCTCGCTACAAACCGACGACACCTCCGCCCAAACATCGAATCTCTTCGCGGGAAAACGCATCCCGGCAATCATCCTCGCGGTCCCATCGAACAACGGGACTTCGTACCCCACATTCAACTCTTCAAAATACTCATTCGAATAATCTTCCTCGAGCTCATTAAAAATATCGTCTTCGGAATATTCTTGCGGTTTCTTCGTCTTCGCGCAACTCGGTTCAGTGATAGCGTAGGGTTTTTCTGCGAAGTCGAATCGAAGTTAGAAAGGAAAGATCTAATAACTACAGAACTAGCCAAGCTCTAATATCTAGCGATAGCCGACCGGCGGGAGGATATCAATGCAAGTGAGCTCAGGTTCGGGGCTGTCGGGTTTGCCGCTGTCGCTCGTGTCTACTGATACGTCTGTGTGAATGCTCGTTAGCTGATACTCTTTGAGGGAATTCCCCGTGGATTCTTGTGAGGAGTGCTGTGATTGGCGGAAGGTGGATCTACCGACGCGGGTACCTCTCCTGACGTGCGGTTCTTCGCTGCAAGGCCCAAACGCTTGGACGACGATATCCGCCTGAGTTCTGCAGGAGTGGTTTCTTAAATGGCAAGCGGATAGGTAAGTCCGGCCGTCGCTTCCGCAGACGGAAGGACCATCAGATTTGGGGCATTCTTTGTTGGCACATTCGCACGTGGCGAGCCCGCTTCGGACGAGGCAGTGGGCGCCAAAATAGCACGTCATCCGATCACAGTTCGTAGCCGGTAGCTGCGTTGATTCCGCTGTAAATCAAACATCACAATGTAATATTGGTCTTAATCACAATATTTTGCTGGGGAATTTGTGTTTTCGCAATACTTTGAAATGTAGTTATGCTCGTCTTTATGACCTTTTTTCACTGTAGAGCCAACCCCAAAATAGCGTAAATAAATCAGTGTTAGTGTGACTAACCAATCACCCCTATGTACAATACCTATGATTTCTACTGTTTGAGGCTCCTCCTAAAAATGAGTTGATAGCATGGTACACTTACGGTCGAAGCAGCCGTTGGGCCCCAGCGTGTGCTCGTGGTTGGAGCAGACGGTGCACTTCTGTCCCTGTATGCCGGGCTTGCACACGCAGCGCCCCGTCATCTGCTCGCAGTCCTCTCGCACCGAGCCGAACGCCGAGCAACCGCACGCTGGACATAACGTAACGTCAGGATAAAGTAACGTAATTCAGTAAGTATCCACTTGCTTTCCTAAGACAGCATGTAGCCAATTAATTGAAGCGTCATTGACCAAATCGTAAACATAGCCAGTAACTCAGACTGCCGCAGTTTTCCCAGTTTAGGATACATTCTTCAATAACAGAAAAGCAAAGCAGAAGATTCTAGTCCAGTTAGTCCAGTATGTCTAGTACAGTAATCCCAAACATCGGGAATTTTCAATAACTAGACTCGATTATAAAGTTGAGCCCTGCCACTTACGTTACCACTGAATTCTGTATACCACGGATAACTAGCAAACAGTAACTATAACTAGCTAATTAAAAGATACCTCAATAATTATTAACTTAAGTATGTATCAACTGTGTCCCGTAGTCCCGATCCTCGTCAGCCCCTTAATAGCCAGGCTCATAACGGTCACACTTCAGATCGCCTACTCCTGGTTTACACTAAACTTGCATTGGCCAGTTTCATCACACTGCTCAGTGATGGAACCGAGTCGATAAAAGACGCACTGCGAGGGGCACCCATATAACGAGCAATGAACTTACGTATCCATCCCCTATGTCCAGTAGTCCTGATCCTTGGCAGCCCCTAGTAGCCAGGCTCACAGCGGTCGCACTTCAAACCACCTACTCCCGATTTACACTTGCACTTTCCAGTTTCGTCACACCGCTCAATGACGGAACCGAGCCGGTGACAGCCGCACTGCAAGAGGCATAAATATCACGAGCAATGAACGTACGTATGCATCCGCTATGTCCAGTAGTCCTGATCCGCGGCAGCCCCCAGCAGCCAGGTTCGCAGCGGTCGCACTTCAACCCACCCACACCGGGTTTTCACTTGCACTGTCCAGTCGCATAACACTGCTCAGTGACGGATCCGAGTCGGTGACAGCCGCACTGCGAGGAGCAGCGTGAGCCGGCCTGCCACCGAAAGATAATATCCTCAAGCAATGAACTTACGATGAATCCGCTGTGACCAGTAGCACCGATCCTCGGCAGTCCCCAATAGCAAGGCTCGCACTGTTCACACTAGAGCCTGCCCACTCCGGTTTACACTTGCATTATCCAGTTTCGTTACACTGCTCAGTAAGAGAACCGAGCCGGTGACAGCCGCACTATGGGGGGCAACTCTATCACGAGCAATAGACTTACATTTACATCCGCTGCGTCCAGTAATCCCGATCTGCGGCAGTCCCCAGTAGCCAGGCTCACAGCGGTCCCCCTCAAACCACCCACACCGATTTTACACCTGTACTCGTCACACTGCTCAGTGACAGAACCGAGCCGGTGACAGCCGCACTGCGAAGGGTAGCCGGCGCCGGTTGGAACCCGCACGACAATATCCTCAAGCAATGAACTTACGTATACATCCGCTATGTCCAGTAGTCCCGATCCTTGGCAGCCCCCAGTAGCCAGGTTCGCAGCGATCGCACTTCAAACCACCCACGCCGGGTTTACACTTGCACTGGCCGGTCTCGTCGCACTGTTCCGTGACGGAACCGAGCCGGTGACAGCCGCACTGTGAAGGGCAGCCGGCGCCGGCCGGGCCGCGTGCGGGCGTCATTCCGTCCGCGCAGCATCCGTGCCATGAATCTTGGCAGCCTTTCTTCTCTACCACCGTTTTATCTGAAACCATTTTGTAAAATGATACTTAGGGGGAAAGCATCATATTTATTCATTAGCATCTATAATATGGAGTTAGGTAGTAAGACTTAATGTATGTACAAGGTACATTACATTATTTTCCAAAATGTATGATAGATTGTTTTCCTTTGATATTGTTTAGTACAAGACGAAAATATATCTGACAAGTCAATAAGCAGTTGTGGACGAGTTACTAGAAATCCTATCCTACTAATATTATAAACGTGAAAGTTTGTAAGGATGGAAGGATGGATGTATGGATGTGTGTTACTCTTTCACGCAAAAACTACTGAACGGATTGAGATGAAACTTTGCAATTTTATAGCTTATAATTATATCAGAATAACACATACGTTTTCCATATCATAACAATAACTGTTAAGTAGGAAAAATTCTGCCATCTGCGACCTATTATAACGTGCGCTAGTCGAGTATAAAATGTTTCCAGATTTCCATAGAAACTTCTAGTACCTACATTTACTTCTTAGACATATCTTGGGCTTGAGCATTATTTACCTTGCACTGCAGGACTGTAGGACAAATGATGTTCATGTACACCACGTTCAATTAAGAATTTTTAGAGCGACAGATCTTAAAAAATGGTAAGTGATTTGGACACACCTTTCCTACAGCACCTCGCAGCTTTAGCGGTGTGATGGCAGTAGCTGCCGAGGGGACAGTCCTTCCGATGCGGTCCGCCGCCGCAGTCCAGCGGCCGCCCCTCCGGATCTGTGATCGGCTCATCGTCTCCGCAAGGACGAAACTAAAACCCATCATACATATCCTAATAAGATTATAAGTAGCATGTAATCAATCAATCAATCAAATTATTTATTTGCTTAAAATACATGTATAATACAAGTCATATAGATGGTCTTATATCAACATTGCATTCAGTCTGCAAGCAGACGTGCAAATATTAGTTCATAAATATAGTAAAACTTATTATTTAGTTATATCATGATATTCCTTAACACTTTAAAAACAGTTTTTTAATAGCCAGTCTGTTAAAGTTCTCTTAAATTTAATCCCGTCCAACAATTTTATTTCATTAGGCACATGATTATATATTGATTTACACATATTATAAACATTTCTCTTGTACATGTCTTTTCTGGCAGGAGGTTGATATAATAGATTTGCGAATTTAGTTCTTTTTTGACGCGTTATGATTTCATTACGTTTTTTGAAATAAACAGGGTGTTCCTTAGTGAAAATGCTTTTAAGTAAATACACGGTAAAGGGAGTATGTTGCACTTCTTGAAAAGCGGCCTACAAGTATCTAAAAACCAAGCTTTATTTATGACTCGAATGCAGCGCTTCTGAAGCCTGAAAACTCTGTCTACGTCAACTGAATTTCCCCACATGATCAGGCCGTAGTTTAGGAGAGACGCCACATGGCCGTGGTAAGCCGACAACGCATGTAATGAACTCACCCTACCTTAATCTGTTGTGTTCTGATGATCATTTTTAGGTTTCCGTACCCAAAGGGTAAAAACGGGACCATATTACTGAGACTTCGATGTCCGTCTGTCTGTCTGTCACTAGGCTGTATCTCACGAACCGTGATAGCTACACATCTGAAATTGTCACAGATGATGTGTTTTTGTTGCTGCTATAACAACAAATGCAGAATAAAATAAATATTTAAGGGGGGGCTCTCATACAACAAACGTGATTTTTAGGAGTTTTTTGCTCGCTATTAATAACGGCAAGCGGAATGGGGTTGAGGGGGCTCCAACACGGTACGGAACCCGCAAGCAAAGAATATATAATAATACTACGTATAGAACGGCCACTCGTTACCCCCCACCCGTTTGAGTCTTCCTCACTTCCACCCCGCGTCTACGTACCGCATCGTGCACTCTGCGCGCGGGCTGCACTGGCCGGTGGATTTTCAATTTTTGATAAAAACTACCTAGACTGTGACAATAGGGAAGACTTGTACTGTGTATGGTTGAATATCAATGATACGTAACAAAACAAGAAATTTTAATGTTTCCCTAAGGATAAATAATAGGAACTTATTTTACATTATTTGGTAACTTCCTCTTGATATTTTCTTACAAAAGAAGTAGATCGGTTACTTTTTGTTAATATGCTTCCAAATTAAGTAATTGTTATACTATTTTAAGCACTAGATTAATATTCATTTTTGCAAATTATGTACGCAACTGTCTCACTCACGCGGCATGACGTCACGATGTGGTGATCGCTGACAGCCATAGACGTTCCGCACACAAATGCGCGTGTAGCGACCGTGCGTATGTGTGTTGTCTGTGAGTAAGTACTGTGTAGGTGTGCGTAAGACAGCAGATTTTGTATGAAAAATCGCGGAGTGTCCGGGCTGTGCCGCAAGTCCGACTCGCATTTGTTTGAATATTTTTACTAATATGATCATTTATCCTTGACGGGCGGCTATATATGGGCTCGTATTTGGTGGAGGTACTTAATCAGGTACAAGGTATCCCCCTGTATGTCAATCTGCCGTGCTTTAGTATGCCCCGAAATCCCCTCTTCGGCTCCCCTACGATTATGTAGTATGGCATTATCACTAAGAAATCAATAAAATTGTGACATTCTTTGTTTTCCCTTGTCTTCATATTTAATACCAAAAATGCAGCTTTTAGAAAACGCTTACAGTTTTTTGGGCTTGAGTATCTCCCGGGCTCTGTTACTCGTATATTTTAAGCCACATAAACCAAAATCAGGTCCAAGATTTTTTTAACATGATTGGCATAGAAGATAAAAGTAATAAGCCCTTACCTCTAATCCTTTACAAAGCGGCAACGGTCGCAGTCTCAAGTCCTCCTGGCGGCGACACGCCTCTAACTTCATGTGACACAATGTTGGGTACAGTCGCAAGTCAGACGCGCACACTGGAGCCGACGAAGTCGCGGCGGCAGCAGCGGCGGCGCAGTCGAATAGACAAGCGCATCTAGAAACCATAAAGTAAAACGTTGTTTCACGGACTTATACAATGACAGAGCTATAACTTTATTGGCAATTTCCTACAAGATCTTTTTAATTTTTCTGGGATAAAAATAGTCAATGACTGATCTCTAATCTAAACTATGTCCATGCGAAAAATTCGTCAATCCGTGTCTTTATTGCTGCGTGACAGTAACAACCAAACCAGTACACACACTTTCGGATTGATAATATTCGATACACCTTATACAAAACAGACTTCTCGTAGTAGTTTTTAGTTTGTAATAATTATTTTTACAACACCAACTTCCACCGTGTACAGAATTCGAATAGTTTGCCCGAATCGAAGTGAAATCCATGTGCAATAATTGTTGATTTATCAAAAACGGCTTAGCCGATTTCGATAAAATTTTAATGGGGCCATCTTGGAAGTATAAACTTTTTCAACCAAATGGCGAAAATATCGATGAACATACACAAAAAATTCATACAGACGAACATAGTACCTCCTCCATTTTGGAAGTCGGTAAAAGTAGCGTTAGTTAATTGCAAAATCTATGCAAGTAGCTTTTATTTGAAATCCCTAAGGTCACTAAGGTCTTTCTTGGTTGTTCATAAGGTTTCACCTTGGAACTTTGTTCATCGGATCTTACCTAGGTTGTCCATTGGAATCAACGGCGCAGGTAGCTTCATAAGCGCATTGTACTCGCGCGCACACCGCCGTCCCCACCGCGGCCTCACTCGAACTCTCTGGATTCTCGTCTCCCGATCGGATCTCGTTGCTTATGTCTGTTAGTTTAACTGATCTGTTCGTCCCTAAAACCAAACATAAAATACACATTAATAATGTGAATCTAAAAAAAAACCTATTGCAACGCATATTTGAATATTTGATAATAAGAAGTGGACATCAGAGCGGATTCAACTCAATAAAATAATGTTATGTAAGCAAAAGAAATCAAATCGTTCCGGGAAAATGTAAGCGAAACGAGCCCGAAAACTTCTAAGTTTTTGCAGAAATTTTAAGATGCATGAGTAAAGAACACTTCCCTATCGCTATTATGCGCGAGGGTAGCGAACGCGAAATTGTTTCGGTTTTTTAGTAACTTTAAATAGATACGTGCGAAGCAGAGCAGCGTCTTTTGGTCGTGCGCAAGCTCAGTGAGCACGAATTTTTTTCATTTTTACAGTAGATAATTTCAAATGAAGAATGAGCAAATCAGTCCACCCTTATGATATTCATTGTACGCGAGCGCAGCGAGCGCGAAAAATAAAACCGCGCCGGTGGAATGTTAAGCTCGATTACCACTTTACTATGGAATAACATTTATTCATCCTTTTCAGATCTTGCAATAGAAGATAATTTCATTAGTAACATACCTACATACATGCACATACAACATACATTTTTCTCCAGCCCCTCGGTACAGCACCTCCCCATACTAAGCCACCTTTAGCGGTTGTTCGCCTCTCATTTTAGCTCCACAAGCTGCCTTCTGCAGCGCACACTCGTGCAGGAATGTATGCTCAGTGTTGGAACACACAGGCTCTTTTTCACCGTACCTTGTATTGTATAAGAATGATTGATAACAACATACCCACAGTACCATTCTCCTCCAGCCCCTCGGTACACTCCCCGTAGTAGGCCACCTTGAGCGGCTGTTCTCCTCTCATCCTGGCTTCACAGGCGGCCTTCTGCAGCGCGCACTCGTGCAGGAATGTATGTCCGGTGTTGGAACAGACGGGCTCCCTCTCCGCGTCGGCGCAGGGGTTGGCGCATGCGCAGGAGCCGCGCGCGCACCACGTGCCAGCCGGGCATTGCACGCTCAGGCACGATTCTGAAGACACAAAAATTAATCATTTTTACTACGTTGATTGGCACACAATACCTACTCGTCACAATTAAAGGGATAAAATTACAATAATCTCTTTTACAGACTTAGGTACAACACACACAAAAATACAATCGTGGAGCTAGTAGAAATTTATTTACATAATATTTAGTAGGTACGATAACTCAAGCGTGAACGCAGCTCTCATAGAGTAGATTTTTAATGTTATTTCGTGTGTAATCACACTAACATGTTTTATAACCAACTTTTTAAACGAGACTAGCCGACCCCTAACCCGGTGAACTTCATCTCACCATCTGTCAACTGTCAATGACAACTTTTACATGCTAGAACATTTTGTATGGGAAAATGTTAATAATGTTTCTATTATTTTTCTCGCAACTTTTATAAATTTTCTCACCGTTGAAACCTTTCCTTAGCTTCCACAAATATTTAAAGATCAAAATTAACCAAATCGGTTTAGCCGTTCTCGAGTTTTAGCGACTAACAACCACGATTCATTTTTTATATATTTATACTGATGTCAATACGCTTACCACAAGAACCCATGTGCTTGATATGAAGTTTTCTCTTGTCTCGACAAGCTACGTCTCGCAGCGAACAAACGCTGCTGTAAGTCTTATTATCACTTCCGCAAACCTCTTCGGTTTCCTGAAAACAAATGAACGACACGAATAAAAGAAAAATAAAAACCAAATCACGATAATTTAGTGTATTACCAGTACGTAGTATTATTATATCTTCTTTGGTATTACTGTGTAACGCTCATAGCGTAGCTTGACTAGATGTTTGTCTGCAATCACCGAAGTTAAGCAACGTTCGGCACGGTCAGTGTTTAGATGGGTGACCGCGGGTTTCATTTCCAACTGAGCGCTGCCGTGGATCGGATGACACATTAAATTGTGGATCCCAGTTGTTTTAAACTGTTTAGCCATGTTAGAGGCCTTCAGGCGGCTTAAAAACTCTAACACCAAGGCTAACCTCTCGGTCTAAGTATACGAACTTAGTGTTTTATTTTTATGTTTCTGTCTCGCTCGCACTCGTCACGCTTATGAAGTGCTGTAGTGATGTGACTTTTATGATTTGAATTATAGTAGTTTATGCAACTGTCATATAATGAAGGGTATTAAAACACGAGTGTGAGTTTATGAAACGAGCGCAGCGAGTTTCATAATAGTAACGAGTGTTTTAATACCCGTGTTATATGCAGTTGCATACACTACTTTATCTTCACTAATAAAAATAAAATAAAACATATTGCGAAACATTAAATTCACGCGTACGTGTATTGTCACAGTGAACTTGGCGCCATTAAAATCTAACCAATGATCTATGCTGCGTGCGCAGGGCCAATCAGGAGCGAGCGCGCGCTGTTCTTTTTTTATTTCACTGGCACAAGATCTTACCAAAGAGTTTTGTGTATGTAAGTTTAGTAGTTTCGACGAAGTTTTCACGTATAACCCAACTGTTTTCAAAAGCCAGCCTAATATCAAAATTTTATACAACTTGTATGAGGATTTTGACATAAGGCTCGCCAGGTTAATTGGTCGCGTTTTATTGATGTTAAAATGAGATTTTACGATATCGATGTGGATATTATAACATCATGTGAAATTGCTTAAATTGAGTGTTTTGTTGTCTGCGCCATAACAGTAGTCATTATAAGTCAAGTATTGGAAACATAAGTAGAATGTTACAACATTAGTGTAGATAAAATCACTTACGGTGCCTTCTTCACAATGCTTGGGGCAAACGCAGCTAGCTTCGGAAACGCCGTCGCTTTCGCAAACCGCGTAGTATTCACACTTTTTGTTTTCGCATCCGTCTGGAAAAAATACATTTTCTATAAACATCAAGGTATATTGGTATATTGGCAGTCTAATCTATTAAAGTAAGTAAGTAAGTTCGTATAGGCCGGGTGGCTAGCCCTGGTGTCAGAGTTTTTAGGCCGCCTGAAGGCCTCTGACATGGCTAAACGGTTGAAACAACCGGGGCCTACAATTTAACGTGTCATCCGAGCCACGGTAGCGCTCAGTTGGAAAATGCCACCCGCGGTCACCCATCCAAGTACTGACCGTGCGGAACGTTGCTTAATTTCGGTGATCGCTGACAATCACCTAGTCAAACTACGCTACGAGCGCTACCTATTATTTATATTGCTCGACAAACACTTCCTTTATTGCAACGCAAAGTGATCGCCAGCTCTACGTCTTTATTTCTGACTGCCTTTATCTAATCATCCATTTTTGTATCCTTACGAATGACCATTCTTTGAAAGTGTCAGCTTTAGGCCAATTAAGCACAAAATGGTATGTGCTCATAACACATTGCTCGAAGTTTTTCATTTTCAGGTGCGATTATCTACAGTACGCTCTCTGCGTAATTTATTACGTCCACGACTATGACCACGTATATGTGGTCGTTTGAAATTTAGCGCCAAATATTTAAATTATAAACTAATTCAAAGTTTAGCCGTGGCGCTAGTGATACTTGCTATTTCGTTTCTGTCGACGTGCAATCATAAAACAATTTAAAGTAAGTACTCATATAAAAATAAATTAAACTTTGACAACTTCGCAGTTGTAAATAACTTATATTTCAATAAAACGTTTCTAGCTAATTTATTTTGGCTAAAACTTATGTGTGAAAATAATAATTATATGAGCTGATGACAAGACAAGTAGAAACGTGAGCTGATTGTGAAGAAAATTAAAAAAAAAAAAGAGATGTCAGATTATTGTCATTGTTGAACTTGAAAAATAATCTCTAATTTTGGTTGTAATCGTTCCATTTTTAGTATTTAATCAATAAATTGTGAATTAATGGTTTCTATTTGTATTATTTAGGTCCCTGTCTCTCAAATATACCTACTAAGCGCCACACAAATCGGCGGTTGGGAAGTTATGCGCAGAACGCTGCTCAAAAGCCGAAATAAATGTATGCGCGGGAGCCGGAGAGACTCGCGCCGGGGCACACCCGCCCGCCAGCCTCATGCCTCCCACGCTCCCTACGCATTGTGCACACATGCGCAATAATTAGCGATTCACAGCGAATTGTCATCCGAGGCTAACTCCTTTTCCGCCGATTTGTGTGGCGCTTAGTAAACCCTTGCTTATACTAAGCGCCACACAAGTTGGTAGATATTATTACCTACGTTAGTTACAAGCTGCGCAATAGCCAATCAACGCGCGGCTTTATGTGAGCTTCAGTCAGGATTGGAAATTGCGCAGCTTGTAGCTAACTTCACGTCCACCAATTTGTGTGGCGCGGCCAATACCATCAATTGAGATGATGCTCAAATTGCTCAACCGTAGACATAATCGGGTAAAAAGCAAAAATACTCACTGCAAGGCCTTATATAATAAACGCGTTTCGAGCTGCAGATGGGGCGAACTCGTTGGAGCAACGTGGGCAGCGGCAAACACCGTGACCTCCTACTGATACGCACTCTCCACCGTAAGGCAACTACTCAATCGTGGACTTATTTGAGTACAAAGATGTAAATATACTCACTGCAAGGCCCAATATAAAGCACGTGCACGGTGCGACGGTGGCGGCACGCTTCGAGCTGCAGTTTACAGCGGTTGCCGTAAGAGATGCCGTCAGAGCCGCACACTGGGGCAATCTCGTTGGAGCAACGAAGACAGCGACACACACCGCGACAACCCACCGATAAGCACTCTCCATCGTAAGGCTACTACTACTCAATCGTGGACTTATTTGAGTACAAAGATGTAAATATACTCACTGCAAGGCCCAATATAAAGCACGTGCACGGTGCGACGGTGGCGGCACGCTTCGAGCTGCAGTTTACAGCGGTTGCCGTAAGAGATGCCGTCAGAGCCGCACACTGGGGCGAACTCGTTGGAGCAACGCGGGCAGCGACACACGCCGCGGCCTCCTACTGATACGCACTCCCCTCCGTGCGGACACACTCGCTCGGAACACACGCCCGCTGAACCTAAAATAAAGGCAACGTGTTTATGTTGTAGCACGAGATCATATGGTGCAGAATGGGACAAAATTAATATAGGTATGTTCTTCGCTAAAAATACGTCACAGTATCTACTGCATTGTGCCTATGGGTAGTAACTTCGGTCTCAGCAATCTCAATTCACTTAGGTATACAGGGTTATTCCTAATCAATTAGCATCCTTTTAGGGGCTTATTCTGTACATCAAAACTAACAACTTTTGTTCTGCGACTTTTGTCAAAACTCAATAAAAAAAATTCGTTCAACCGCGACAAAATAACGCATAAACGCAATTCAAATCCACAGGTGACACAGTAGTATGTTCAGTTAACGTAAGCGTTCACGCAACTTGCTCTTGCTGTTTCAGATACCGCCCTAACCCTTCTCCTTTCCCCGCCCATCGCTTTAGTACCTTCAGCTACTTCTTCACGAAACACGCTCCTCAATATACAGGGTTATTTATAATCAACTAAAATCCTTTTAGAGGCTTATTCTGTACATTATAACAAAAAAAATACAGCTGTTCCATACATTTCGTCGCGGGTGAACGATATTTTTCTATGGAACAATTTTTTTTTAGTTTTGACAATAGTCGCAGAACACAAGTTGTTGTACTAAGCGCCACACAAGTCGGCGGATGAGAAGCTAGCCGCAGATGACACTTCGCCGTGATTCGCTAATTATTGCGCATGTGTGCACAATGCCGACGCCGCGTGGCGTAGTGTTGAGCACGAGCGTAGGGACCGCGCGGGAGGCATGAGGTTGGCGGGCGGGTGTGCCCCGGCGTCTCGTCTCTCCGGCTCCCGCGCAAACCTATATTTCGGAGTTTGCGCAGCGTTCTGCGCATAACTTCCCATCCACCGAGTTGTGTGGCGCTTATTATAGTTTTGATGCCGAATAAGCCCCTTAAAGGATGCTAATTGATTAGAAATAACCCTAATATTGCTATCTACGAGTTACTAGCCGAGAGGAGTCACAGTATAGTTACCGCAGGCGCCCGCGTGCAGCGCCCTCAGCTCGCGGCCCAGCAGGCAGGCGGCGCGGCGCAGCTCACACTCGCTGTCATGCGTGCGCGCGTCGGAGCCGCAGACGGGGCGCAGCACGGGCTCGCAGGCGGGCGGGCACGCGCACACGGCGCCGCCGCCCTCCACGCGGCACTCTGCCCCGTGACGGCACTCCACCTCCGCGCACGGATTCACCCCTGCGGTTGAATAGCCAACAGCTTGAATAAATAATTAGGACGACAACCATCCTGTAAGCAAACTGTCTAATACCTCTAACGGGTGTTGACGCCCCTAGATCAATCTTATTTCAAGTCTAGCTTGAGTTGGTATCCCACACCAAACTAGCAAAAAAACAAGAGCAGATTGAATAAAAAAATGGTAAAAAACTTTTTAAAATTAAACGTTTTTATGTACTAAAAGCTAAAAAATACTAACTCAAAAATAAAATCGTGGGACCTTCGCCTTGAAGATTCCATGTACGTTGCGCCCCACGATTTTATTCTTGAGTTATTATTTTATAGTTTTTATTTTGTTACTTACTACAAACTGTATTCTACAAGATAAGCCATTTTATTTGATACCCATATTAAGGGGGTTGTGTGAAAAAATGAAATCCGCTATGGCAGTGGCCATCTAGTTACGTCAATACTGAATACAAAATATATTATTGTCATCGAAACTCTGTGTATCAAATATCATATCAATACGTCCACAGGTCAAATTTCAATTACTAGATTTGACCCAAAAAAACGAGCAAGTGAAGTTAAATAAAACCATTAAAAATGGATAAGCAATTATGATTTTTCCCTATTACGTGTACCTGTACTACACTGTCCCTTGAATATAATCTTCAGCTGTTTCCTAGCCCGGCAGGACTCCCTGTGCATCTGGCACTCGTTGGAGTAAGTCTTCCCGTCCGAGGCGCAGACTGGGGAGAACTCGAGCGGGCAGGGCTCGGCGCAGCGGCAGGACGGCGAGCGCCGCTCGTCTAGCTGACACACTTCTGGGTCGGGGCAGGTGACGCCGACGCACGGGTCTGATGATGGAGATCGATATTGGTCAGCTCTACGCATTTTATTTTGTCAACAAATAATTATATAATAATTATACTTAGATGGCTTTACATTTTGATATAAATAAATGTAGATAATTTTAGTGGTGGAGGCTTCGTAGTTTGCAAGTTTTTCGCCTAGAGAAATATGAGAAATTGAGTACTAGGTAAAACAGTCAACAACATTCGGCGGGGCAAACTTCAAGCATCTCGCATTTTACACTCTCCGAGGTAAACGCGCGCGTCGCTGGTGCAGAATGATCGAGACCCCTCGTGGTCGCCATAGCTGGGGCACGACTCGGGGCATTCGCAGGTGAGGTACTTACCACATTTACCGTAGTACTTGAAAGTTATGTTAGTGTTGGACTCGCAGGCAGTGCGTCGCATCTCACACTCGCCGGGGTAGTCGCGCGCGTCGCTGGCGCACAGCGGGCGCGACCCCTCGTGGTCGCCGTAGCTGGGGCACGACTCGGGGCATTCGCATGTATGCGAGCGGCCATCGGGCGTCGGCCGGCAGCGCGCGCCGGGCCCGCACGTCACTCCCGTGCACGGGTTTGGAACGTCTGCAGAACGATAACTCAAGAAGCAAAAGTTTCAATACTGTGCTTTTTTGATAATTAAAAGCATTTTTCTAGTAACGTTATCAAGCAATCAAAACCCTCGCATAGCTTTTCATAGATTTCCAAAAGGCACAGCATCTCATGGCATTGATTTATTTTATTGATGCTCTTTATTTTCAAAGCAATGTTCAAGCCAGTCAGTATGTAGGTACTCCATCATTAGCCATTAGTTAGCGTGATGTGTGTCCTATTTCGTTTCTATTCAGGACCAGTGGCAGTATCTATAGATTAATTCTCATGTAAGTATCTCATTATGTTACTTAGGCTAAAAAAATACTTACCACTAGGAAATAAATAGCAGCACTGAGCAGTCACCATCAACAGCGACAGCAGCGCCGCCCTTGCTACCATTGTCCGGCAATGACGCCGCTGAGCCTTCCCACCATCACACATCGTCTGCTTTCATTCCACATAGGGCTACAACACAACAGAAACGGATCATGCGAGGAAAATACCATTTTGTAAACCTTTGTTTAGAGAACTGCCCTATAACTTAGAGGTCATTGAGAACTAAGTATTCGGACATCGAGCTCGCAAGTCGCGACATATTAACTGATCTCACAACATTTCTCACTAATTAAAGGCATGTTGGTTATTTCAATCCTATTCTGACACACTACTTTGGTTTTAGTTGTGTAACAGCAGTTATTAATAGGTAAACTTTGCCTTGTCACTGGGACCACTTGTTGTAGTCGCAAAAGGTAGGTACCTCTGTTATTGACCTAGCCGTCCCAAACAAGTAGGTAAATACCGCTTTCATCGCACTTTAGTCAATTAAAATAGCCGAATGAGTGACGCACATATACGTTAGGACAGTGCGGGACAGGTAGTCTAGGTTTTAGGACGAAAAAAGCCCGATCAATAATGCCAATCAAGGTGTATCAGACTTACAGTACAAAAAAGCATTAATTAAGTGCTCAAATTAAATGGACTTCGGGCTTACCAGTTTGATTTTGCTTTCCAAAACGAAATGGAGACAGCGACTAACACCATAACATAGAAATAACAGGCGTTTAATGACCGTCAGGGAATTAACGTGCATCCACCCCAAAAGCTGGGGGAGAGTGAAATAAGGATTTGTAATGTTGGAGTATCGCGCATGCGCAAAATATTTTTTTCAATTTGTACATAATTGGCTTTTTTCATTAGACTGCATCAGCTACTTCAAGATAATGCGCGTGTTTAGTCCTGCAAGCCGGATCAAGTTTTTCCTGTCCTCCAGATCGACTGACTTTTCGGTTTAATGAAAATGATAACTGGTTTCCTAGTACAAAAATCTGGTAGTGGGGTCCAGAATTAAATTTGGAGGGAATCTATTGGGTGCAAGTAATGACCAACCTTGTACATGATCATAGATTCGGTGATGTTACTGCTTCTACTTGGTCTCCCTCTAAAATAACTAGATATCTATCAGTCGTAGGACGTCCATTGCTCGACATAGGCCTCCCCCATGGATTTCCAATAAAGCCAGTTGGAAGCGGCCGGCATCCAGCGTGTTCCTGCGATCTTTACTATATCGTCAGTCTACCTAGTCGGTTGACGTCCTAAGCTGCTTTGCTCGTCCGTGGAATATATTCGAGAACTGTACGGCCCCTTCGGCCCTTTTTTCGAACTATGTGGCCTGGCCACTGCCACTTTAATTTGCTAATCCGCTGGGCTATGTCGGTAACTTTGGTTCGTCTGCGGATCTCCTCATTTCTGATTCGATCCCGCAGAGAGACACCCAGCATAGCCCTCTCCATAGCACGTTGGGCTATTTTTAGCTTATTCATAGGACAATAAAAAAACTACATGTTAGACTAGAGGGTTTGCAAAAAATCGACAGCTTCTAATCTTAGACCAGCAGACCATGGACCTAACAAGTCAGCCAAGAATAAAAACAAAAAATTTAATATTTGCCTCGTTACAGGATTTGTAACCTAGGCGGCCTAAAAATTACCTATAATACCTATTGATGCCTAAATTATATTTATCCAAGCAGTTTCCTGATCAGTGTCATCATCAGCTAAGCGCGGTGGTGTTGGATATGAATTGTCTTGCAAGCGGAACTTGCTCACGATACAAAGGCACGAAAAGGAATACGCTCAAAGCTTCCACGCTTAGCTGGTAGCACGTCTTAGGCAAGTACTAGTAAAGCCAAGCAGTAGAGCCACGGGGGATAAACGAGATATTTTACTAATTAGTAGTGGAGTATAGGCCGAATCAAACTCAATGCCGTGTGTGAACATAAGAGTCGTTGCGCAGGAGCAAATTCATATGTCAACGGCGGTGTGGAGTGGGGATTCGCGCAACGTCACACAAGCCATAAGTTTGATTCTGCCTATAAGTGAAAGTGTAAGTAAAAATAAACAATAACTTTAATATGTTATTTATTATAATGGTATATACCATTTAAGACGCTTCCACTCATATTACATTCCTTTCCATGTAACAGAGAATACGATTTACATAATGTATAAAAATAGGACTGTACGAGCCCCACGAGGACTCTAAAAATGCACATAGAATGAGAAAACAATACACAAATCAAACATTCAATTACACAGCTAAAATGCAATGGCAGAGCACGCGGACCGAAATAGACTAACAACGCTTTAACGCACTAATGTGAATAAACAGGGCACAAAAAAAGAAATCAGGTTATTCCCATTAGCGATGTTAGCATTTTTCGGACCGCGTCCAAAGCATGACATGATATTATACCCTCTTCATCAAGCTTTTCAATACAATTTTCAGTGAATTGCACAAGATTTGAAAAAAATATGCATCACTAACGATTTCTAATTTTGTACATTGACTACCCACTATTTATATCACTTGTTTTAAAAATTAAATACATTCGACGTGATGATGAGGCAGATATCAGAAAGATACTAAAAATAATTAGGTAAAATCGAATCTTTACGACGGGCTAATTTAAACATACGTAAATCATAATTGTATTTCATATTCTGTACATCGGCCGCAAAAAATTGGTGCAATTCGGCAATAAATAAATTCACTATACAATCTCGCTTAAAATAGGGAGTCACTAAGTCTCAAAATCGATGCGCTTTGCTTATCACATAGATAAAATCCACAGCACTATGTCACTTACACTTTACACTTGAGACCGGCGTCTCGGACACGTTAACTCTACAATATATTTACAACTACCTACTTAGTATTTACAGGGCGATGAGCGTTTGAGAACCCGCTTCTATAGGCCCATCTCGTTCGCACATTTTCAACCTTTTTGAAGAAAAGAAATCTATGTTTGGGAATTTAAAACATGTTATTACACATACAAATCTTTCTAAGAAACTTTCATATTGACTCCCTTGATAAAAACACTTCTGTTTAAAAAATATCTATAAGCAAGTCATTCCCATGTAACAAATAAGACAAATGTTTACACAGCAAAATATTCACTTCTATGTGGAACTAGGCATTTCATTTTTAAAATATCATAATTTCAACAATCGACGATAAATTGACGATCACGATTTCCTTTACCAAAACATGAAGAATAAGAGTTTTCTTAAAAAGAATATGAAAGAAGATTCTTTACTTCTACAGTCAGTGCAGGACTTATCGCCCCACACTGAAGATGAATAATACTCAAAGAAGAAACAGTGTTTTTTTTCTAAACTTCCGCACGATCTTTTCAAGGAAAATATGCGAATGAGACGGTTTACACGAGTGGGTTTCTAAGTCGGCGGTGCACGTCTGTCGTAGTCTCGCCGGTAGACATCTCGCTCGTCGTAAGGGTAGTCAGCCGGGGGCTGCTGGTAGCCGCGCCAGCTGCCCTCGGGGTACCTTCCGGGGGGGAACACCATGCCCCCCACCATTGCCGCGCTGTCGTAGTACTGGCCGTACGGGTTCGCTGCCATACCGCCGCTGAAACCGCTGCTGTACCTACTGGGAAGTGTACAATTTTAATTAGTAATTTGTTTACTCATATTGTGGTGTTCTGAGGAATATTGAGATTATATCAGACAGTAGACTAACTTATTTTGCAAAACATGTGCCATCCTTACTAATAATTATAATAAATCGGAAAGTGTGATTTTTGGTTTGTTGCTTTCACGCAGCAACAGAGCAATGGATAGACTTGGCATTTTTTTGGCACGGATAGTTCAAGGATTGAAAAATGAGTGACAAAGGCGCCTTTATATCCCAGAATAATAAAAGACTCACACAAAGATATAGCTTACTGACTATACTGACACCCGAAGTAGTACTTTCATCAAGTAGCCTAGCAGACACAATCAGGTCAATTTAAAAATTATAAATAAACTCAGGTTATTCATTTTTATAGTCATGAGCCTCTCCCCTATAGCAATATCGCATTTTTATAGCTTTGGCATGAGGATAAGCCTGTACTATAGAGTTCAAAAATGACCAATCTATTACAAAAACTTTTCATAATGAAAAATAATCGTAACCAAAATAAAATATTTGATGTGAAACTCACCTCCTCTTATCGTGAGGGCGCGGGTTGCGATCGCCGCGATACGTCCGGGGTCCGGGATAGGCCGGCGTCCAGGCGGGATGCGCGGCCATGTCGGGATGTGGGTGAGGATGCGTCATGCCATAGGATGGCCGTGTACGAGGCGTGCCGAGCCCGCCACTGTCCCTTCTCGTCCGAGACCGCTCCCTGTCCCTCTCCTCTCCCCGTCTGTCCCGGTCCCGGTCCTCTCTCCTGTCCCGGTCTCGGTCCCGATCCCGGTCCCGGTCCCGGTCCCTCTCCCTGTCCCGGTCCGACCGACTGCGCTCTCTGTACATCAAATCGTCCCGCTTGAGGCTCCCCTCCCTATCCTTGCGATCCTTGTGCTTGTGTTTATGTCTGCAGGGATGGAGCGGCATGGTGGTGAACAAACTAAAGGGTTAGCTACATGACACAGGCGGATGATGCATGCGGGGGAAAGAAACTAAGGAAAATCCCAGTTAGTTGACATGAGAAGTAAGAGTCATGTAAAAAAGATTATAGATTTTAATTTAGAACTTTTATAAGTTGGCATTTAATTTTATATGCCAATAAAGGACAGCGGCTTACTCGACTTTAAAATGTGGCTAAAGTCGAACATAGTAAAAGCATAGCCTGAGATGAGACCTTACACCAGACAGTAAAGATGTAATCATGATGTATGGCTGTACTTGATAAATATGATCCAAAACTTAAGTCACAGAAAGAGATATTACGAACACTAACACACTGACTAGCTTAATATTACGGTTAGCAAAGACCCAATGCAAGAGAAAATTGATAAATGTATTTTGACCAACACTTTGGATCATCTTCATCGCTGATTTAAGGGGATAATCTGCATCATGAATACAAGAGAATAGGCTAGAATTTAGATGACTAAAAAAAATTAATTAGTCCGTCAGTTTATCCTTACATAGTATAAAATAAAGTCGCTATTTTCGTTTGTTTGTCTGTATGCTTAAATCTTTAAAACTACGCAACGGATTTTGATGCGGTTTTTTTTAATGGATAGAGTGATTCAAGAGGAAGGTTTATATGTATCAAAATTCCCGAAATTCCCACGGGAACGGGCACAACGCGGGTAAAACCGCGAGGCGCTGCTAGTTATCAATAAACATTACACACACATAAAACGATGAAGATAAATGCTGTTCTAAGTTCTATGTGACTTCAAATCTAGATACACTTATCATGTAGAAGTGACGTAAAGAGCCCTCACTCTCGAACTTCGATACGCTTTATCTTTGTGATTTCTGTTTGATTGACAATAGAAAAAAAAAGTGCTAGTGGAGTCCCTCCGCGCGAAAGAAGTGACACTTCCACGCAAGTGCTTTCATACCTCCATGGTAGCGTTAAACGTTTAACGCAACCTTGTTGGAAATCGCATTAGAAGTTTTACTTCAATAAGTGTCTAGCACATAGAGTATCCCATTGAGGGTATTTGGCTTGAAGAAAAAAAAGGCGAGTAACAACGTCGAATTCTGTAGTTCCCAAAAATTGTGGGCGCCCTTTTGTATCTCTAAACTCTATTTTTTATTAATTTGACTAATTATAATAACGTTTTTATACCCAATCATCATGCTATCATGATAAAGCGTGGAAAACTCACCTCTCGTGGCGTTTGCTTTCACTAGGATCAGGGTCGCACTCTCCCTCTTCCAATTTCCTCTTAACACCAGACGTATGCGGAGTTTTATCATTCTTCTCAGATTTTTCTTTTTGCTTCTTTTCCTTCTTAGTTTCTTTAGAATCTTTTGCATCATTATTTGCATGCTTTGATTCCTTTTTAGATTTCACGTGATTGTTCGCGTTGTGATTGTTTTTATTATTGGCCTGCTGAAATGTGAAAAGCTGTTGTATACACAATAGTTTCGTCAAAAATTGAAGTCGATGGTGCAACAGACTTCAATCGTACAAAATACGAACGTCGATGTACTCCATTTATAGATCGATGATTTTTCAGAAACAACTCAACAGATTTCGATAAAAATCAAAAATGAAATGGGTGGTGGGTCCTTTGAAGTAAGATTACCAAACACAATAATCGGCCAAGTACGAGTCGGACTCGCGCACGGAGGGTTCCGTACTGTATGGGGCCCCCTTAAATATTTATTTTAATTTTATTATTAAACATTGAAGTGAATATAAAAATAAATATTCTGTGAAAATTTCAAGCATCTACCTGTTACCATTATTAAAATAGAGCGAAAAACGTCTAAAAAATCAGGTTTGTTGTATGGGAGTCCCCCTTAAATATATTTTTTTTAGTATTTGTTGTTATAGCGGCAACAGAAATACATCATCTGTGAAAATTTCAGCTGCCTAGCTATCATGGTTCATGAAATACAGCACGGTGACAGACAGACAGACAGACGGACATCGAAGTCTTAGTAATAGGGTCCCGTTTTTCCCTTTGGGTACGGAACCCTTAAAAATGGTTGTCTGTAAAGTCTGTTTATGGACGATAATTTTACGCGATAACGTCAAATGCCCCTCTACTTATCGCTTGTTCCGCGCTCTCGCTTGCACGCTCGGCTCAGGCGGAACGTGACAATGAGTCGTGCTTTTTCGTGCGAGCAGCCGGCGTTCACCGATTTACAAGACAATAGCTTTTGCACGCGACTTCGCCCGCGTTCATTTTGATTTCTTTGCTATCCCATAGAAACCTTTTATTTTTTCGGGACAAAAAGCTCATGTCACTTTCCGTCTTTCAACCTATACCCATGCCAAAAATCAATTTAATCCGTTGCTGCGTGAAAGAGGAACGAATCAATAATAATTAACAAACAAACCAACACACTTTCGGATTGTAATATTAGTAAGGATCATCACGTCAAAAGAACTATGAAAATCGGTTCATAATTGGCGGAGTAATCGCATAACATACATGCAAAAAAAAAAACAATCGAATTGACAACCTTTTGTAAAGACGGTTAAAAAATGTCGGTAAGTAAATATTATTCGGTCACCGCTTTAAAATCGAAACATACCTTCACATTCTCTTTGTGCTTTCTCGGTTTCTTCGCGTCAGTTTTTTTGAGGCCGAACTTGTACAACCTATACAGCTGCTTGGCGTCGAAATTGGTGAATTTGGACACAAAGTACCAGAGATTACTTCTCCACTCAGCCTTCTTGTCATTGTCGGGATAAGCCTCGAGACAGATGTCTATTTGGCTGCCGATCTGTGCGAGGCAGGATCGCGTCTTTGCCACTTGTTCAGTCTCCGAGAGCGTCTGGTCGGGGTTATCTAAAGCTCGCAGAGCTTTCTTCACAGGCCTCATCTTTTCTTTACACTAAAACGATAACCAAATTTTTGTGTTATACAAATTTTTTAAGACTTGTAATCCTGTGTGCTGGGTAGCGGATAGATGAAACTGTAGTGTGACTATTTTTGAGCATACCATTGTAACTATTGAACTAAACTGTAAATCTTGAAATCAGAAAGAGGCCTCAATTTCAAAATATGTCATTAAAAATACATAGGTGCATAAAAAAAACAGCAAAACCTGGAATACCTCGCTATTAATGTTGCTAAATAACGGTTGTTCATTAAATTACAAGTAGTAAACTAGTTTTTACTCGCGGATTCCCTCGCGTGCATTTTTAGTTTTTGTGCCATCCCATAGCAACATTTAATTATTTCGGAAACGACTCCACAAAAAAATCATGTCGACCTATCTCTGTTACTGCGTGAAAGAGTAACAAATAAATCAATAAACCAACAGACACACTTTCGGATTTATAATATTAGTAAGGATTATCGGAAAGTATAATCCGCGCCACACAAGTCGGCGGATGGGGAGGTTAGCCGCCGATGACACTTCGCCGTGATTCGCTAATTATTGCGTATGTGTGCACAATGCCGACGCAAGTGCCGAGCGCGCGGGTAGCATTAGGTAGGCAGGTGTGCCCCGACGTCTCGTCTCACTGGCTGCCGCGCATACCTATATTTTGCCTTTTGCGCAGCGTTCTGCGCATAACTTCCCATCCGCCGACTTGTGTAGCGTGGATTATACAATATTGTCGAAAATCGAGTAGATTTCAAATTACCTCTTCAAACACTGTAGGATCGAGGTCCCCTAGCACCTCTAACGCCCGCGGTTCGTTGTTAGCAGTGAAGTGCATGGGTCCGGCCGGCTTCTTGCGGCCCTTCACCTTGCCCACGCGGTCTTTACCATCTTTCTTTGTCCTCTTCTTGTCCCTCTCTTTCCTGTCGTTTGACGTCTCGTCGTGTGTTGACACCTCTTCTAATTTTGTTTTACTCTAAAATAGAAAAAAAGTTGCTATAGACTGAATCTTCGTGGCGGCTGTGATGTTAGTTAGAATCCTCGCGCAAAGAAGTGAGCTTCAGTCAGGATTGAGTTGTCCGCAGAATGTAGCTACGTGTAATACATGTAATAACAGTAAACGAATAGTAGAACCTAATAGAATCATTACAGAAAAACAAGATTCAAGATTTTTTTTTTCAAAATTCAAGATTTTTTTTGTCAGAAACATGGCAATGCAAACAACATACAAAGTTGCATACAGATCTTCCAAGAGTATAGAACGCATGTTTTTGCCGTCGTGGCGTACAAATGTAAAAAAAAAAGTTAAATCTTGGTAACACAATCCATAATGTCAAATCTAATCTAAAAATGTCAGAGAGAGAAATAATATACTAATAAAGCTATACAATGTCAGAAAATAGAAATTAATGTAACGTTAGAGTTCGAGATATAAATATTGTTGTCAGAATTAATCAGCATTTAAAATATTTTTGTCCCTTAAGAATTCCCATATTTCATAATATAATTTTTTGGCTAGCAAGCCCTTCAATTTATGTTTAAACATACCAATGTACAAGTCTTATGACTTTGGGAATTTTAGTATATTATTAGAAGACTGGCGGTTGAAAAGTATATAAGGCGGTGCAAGCGTGTCGATCCAGCAGTCTTTCTCGAACCTTTGCACGGAGCGGACCTCTTGTCAGTTTGCGTTCTAATAGATTGTTATTATGTTGAAGTCCTGAATGTCGGTATTTTTGATTATTGTGTTAAATCATAAATTTGTAATAATTAAATAAGTTTAGGTTATTACCACGTGTATTCTTTTTTAAGTAAACCTGCTTCTGATAGCTAATATCAGAAGTGGGATAGAACACCGTGCTCACTTTAACGTTGGTTTATGTATTTTGTGAATTTTAAAATCAATATTCGGTTTGATTACATTTTGTCCAAGTGTTCGTGAAGTGCAAAGTTGCGATTAAGTACCCACTTTTGGGGTTTTTTGTGTTGCTGTGGAGATTTTATTTGGATTTTGCCTCGTGTGTAATAAACAAGTGAGGAATGGGTCGATCCCGATCCCGTGAACGGCGTCATAGCTCTTTCGCGCGATGCTCATGCAGCAAACGCTCCGAGTGCGTCAAGTTCCCGCAACCCGCAGGCCTCGCCATCTGACCGGTGGGCATGCCGCCCGCAGCAGGCCTCGCACCTGTTCGGTGGTCATTGTCACCTGTCACCTTTGAGATGCCGGCTACTCAGCGGGAATCGCCACTGTCAGCAAGCCTCGTTGCGCTCAGCAGCACTAAGCACCAAAAGAGGCTGGTAAATGGTCTGTGGCAGACCACGTCACGGTAACAGACTGCATTGCTGATGCAGTACACTTCTTCAGAATGTTGGTGAGAGCTATCCATTACTTTTACATTTTTCGTTTGTGCCCATGTTTACCAATGTAAAAATAGACCGTGTTAAGTACTTTAAGACTACCGACTTTTTACGAATCGGGTTTTGTTTTAATGATGATTCAGGCTTATGCGTAAACAAATGATGGAACAGTGATCGTACATGGGGTTATTTTATTGCAAACACGAGCTATTTTGTCTGCAATAGCTAGACATCGCGATCGTTTTGTTCGGGGCTAGGAACACAGCTCGAACAAAACTACCCTACATGCAACATTTTTTGCTGTGTAGGTTTTGCATTAAACATTTTGTGAAAAATAATAATAGAAGCCAAGTACTCGTATGTTGCCCATAAATAGTTGCTGTGAAGTTTAACTTATAAGACAGGCATTGTTTTTCGTGGTGAATTCGTCTGCCTTTCTGCGAAAGCCAACTGACATACTTGACACGCATTTAAATCCTAAACGTGCTTATAACCGGGATCCCAAAGTAAAACAAAGTGAACAAAGGTAACGCGTAACATAAGCAACCTTGAATTTCGTTGCAAAATGACCAGCGTCGCAATGCCTCGATTTGGTTTTGGAATTTCGTAGGCTTGTGAAATATGAAAACTTGTCAATTCTCTTAGTGAAGAAAAAGCTGGTTTCGATAGATTGTTTAGATTTTTTAAAAATGATTTAGATACGGGTTTGGTCCCATCAGTTTTTTCGGGGAACTGTTAATTCTACTTTGTGTGATTTCGGAATGATTGTATTCTGGTGAAAAAAACTGAGCACTTTGGGTAAAATAAAAGTCAAGGTCAGGTGAGACCGAGCTCTGGTAAGATCAAAGTTCAACTTATGTCATTTTAGTCGAAGACAACGTAGCGGGCATGATAGGCAACCATCAAAACCGGCAGTTTGTGCGTTCTGTTGGGTATTATTTGAAAGTATGTACTCAGGGTTGCTTTCCTCAAAAGCCGTACCTGCTTAGCTGCCGTGACAAAGAAGAGAGAGTAAGCTCAACTCCTAATAAAGTTTCTTCTCTAGTGTCTTGGCGTGGCTGCTGCTGGCGCGATTGCCGTGCGGCCGCTGCATGCGGCTGCCGCTTGCGCGGTTGGCGCTGCGGGCGCTGCACGCGGCTGCCGCTTGCGCGGTTGACGCTGCGGGCGCTGCACGCGGCTGCCGCTTGCGCGGTTGGCGCTGCGGGCGCTGCACGCGGCTGCCGCTTGCGCGGTTGACGCTGCGGGCGCTGCACGCGGCTGCCGCTTGCGCGGTTGGCGCTGCGGGTGCTGCACGCGGCTGCCGCTTGCGCGGTTGGCGCTGCGGGCGCTGCACGCGGCTGCCGCTTGCGCGGTTGTAACCGCGGGCGCTGCAGGCGGGTGCCGCTGAAGAGGCTACCGCTGGTGCGGCTGCCGTGCGCGCGCTGCACGCGGCTGCCGCTTGTGCGGTTGGCGCTGCGGCCACTGCAGGCGGGTGCCGCTGAAGAGGCTACCGCTGGTGCGGCTGTCGTGCGCGCGCTGCACGCGGCTGCCGCTGGCGCGGTTGTCGCTGCGGCCACTGCAGGCGGGTGCCGCTGAAGAGGCTACCGCTGGTGCAGCTGCCGTGCGCGCGCTGCACGTGGCTGCCGCTTGTGCGGTTGGCGCTGCGGCCACTGCAGGCGGGTGCCGCTGAAGAAGCTACCGCTGGTGCAGCTGCCGTGCGGGCGCTGCACGCGGATGCCGCTTGCGCGGTTGGCGCTGCGGCCGCTGCAGGCGGGTGCCGCTGAAAAGGCTACCGCTGGTGCGGCTGCCGTGCGCGCGCTGCACGCGGCTGCCGCTCGCGCTGGTGCGGCTGCCGTGCGGGCGCTGCACGCGGCTGCCGCTTGCGCGGTTGGCGCTGCGGCCACTGCAGGCGGGTGCCGCTGAAGAGGCTACCGCTGGTGCGGCTGCCGTGCGCGCGCTGCACGCGGCTGCCGCTGGCGCGGTTGTCGCCGCGGGCGCGGCAGGCGGGTGCCGTTGGCGTCGCTACCGCTGGCGCAGTTGCCGTGCGGGCGCTGCACGTACCTCTTACTCGGTGATACCACTTCACGTAGTGCCTCTATCCTGGTGGGCTTACACCAAGGTAGACAGTACCTAGTCACCTCGGATACTGCTTCACGTTGAGTATCTGTCCCTGGGAGCGAATAAAACATCAAGTAGCGCTGCTTACTTGCTCGGGAAAGGCTTCACACCGTGCCTCTGTCTCACTAGTTAAGTATACGTCTCTTGACAATTTGTGCTGTGATTTGGCTAAGTAACGACTTTTTTTTGGCTGAGTAATTAACAAGTAACGATTGTCAATGTGTCTCTTTTTAGTCATAGAACAGAATACACTTCACGCGTGCTTCTTTCCTGGTTCAGTTTAGTTTCTTGTAAAGTCAGTCATGGATCACAAAGTGTCTCTGATGAATTTTTACCTTGTACCCTATTTTTTGACAGCCCTCGAGAGGCAAAACGAGAAATACTCATACAAAGGACGACCGAACGGTTGAAAACGCATGAGGTTCATCAAGACGTTGTGGTAAATGAGAACCGTAGGCCTCCACGAGAATTCCAGAAACCACCTGTTCTTTGTTATTAAGTTCGCCACCAGTCCAAGGATGAACTGGATCCTAGTATGCACAGGCCCTATAAGGTGGTAAATGCTAGTGGTAAAAATTCTTCCTAACTATCGGTACAAACTTAAACTACTTGTTGGGTCTTACGGGAAGACTACTTATGAAGCTGCTCAGTACATGGTCCCTTGGATAGGTGAATGGACCCCTGAAACATGTGCGATGTTCCTTGAAGGTGCTTGTTCACCCTTTTAATACCTGTTTCAGATTAGTACCTTGGTTCGTTCGTGTTGAAAGCTTTTCGGTCTGCGAAGAGTCATCGGGGGAGTACAAGCGCCTTCGCCCTCGATGTGAAAGCTTTCCGTGTAACGGAGAGTCGTTGGGGGAGTACAAACTCCTTTTCCCTCAACGTGAAAGCTTTTCGCGTTGCGAAGAGTCATCGGGGGACTACAAACTCCTTTGCCCCCGATGTGAAAGCTTTCCGTGTTACAGAGAGTCGTTGGGGGAGTACAAACTCCTTTTCCCTCAACGTGAAAGCTTTTCGCGTTGCGAAGAGTCATCGGGGGACTACAAACTCCTTCGCCCCCGATGTGAAAGCTTTCTGTAATACGGAGAGTCACCGGGGGATTACATGCGCCTTGCCCCCGGTGTAGTGTTAATTTCCTCGGTAGGGGCCCATACCGAGGAACTGCTGAGTGGCTGGGCAGAGTTTTCTTAACCCTGCCTACGCCGTGTAAGAGCTCAGTACTTTAGTATGCATGCTATGCAATCTGAACTTTTGACTTGTGAGCAGCGTAATGATCACAAGTTAAATGATTCGGTCGATTTATTTTATTTTCCTCTTTTGCTCGTTTGACATAACAATCACTAACAAACTAATTTTGTTTATTTATGATTATGGGACAACAATAACTTGGTCTTTAATTTCAGAAATCAATGATGATGTTGATGATGAGTTCTTGGATCCAGACCCAGAAGTAAATTACTTCGACGAGGCTGGGCCATCTTTGGCACCCGAAAGAACCTCCGGCACCAGGAAGCTGATCTTCTGCCGCGAGTTGTTCCTAAGCCCTCAAAAGATGAGGAACACTTCGAAACCGCTGTTGAAACGGCAGCCCCACCACTACGACCACTACCCTTCGGACGACTAACCTGTCGAGACGCCAGGGTGTCAGGAGAAGCCGTATTAGAAGACTGGCGGTTGAAAAGTATATAAGGCGGTGCAAGCGTGTCGATCCAGCAGTCTTTCTCGAACCTTTGCACGGAGCGGACCTCTTGTCAGTTTGCGTTCTAATAGATTGTTATTATGTTGAAGTCCTGAATGTCGGTATTTTTGATTATTGTGTTAAATCATAAATTTGTAATAATTAAATAAGTTTAGGTTATTACCACGTGTATTCTTTTTTAAGTAAACCTGCTTCTGATAGCTAATAATATATTAAACATTTCTTTCAAACATTTCTAAAAATTTAAACATTCCTCTAAAATCAAAGACCATTGACTTGAGAAATATGGTTTTTGAAAATTACTTTAACAATTTGAAGTGTCCGGAAAAACCAAGTAAACATATTTTTTATAGTATCTTAATATCACAGATCAACAATACCAAAACTTTGTGGAAATTAAGATCACAACATCTTTTAGTGGTTTTAAATAGATATTTTGAAGCTTACCTTATTATCATTCTTATCGTTTTTCACAGTCTTATTTTTCTTATCATCTCCTGAGCTGATATCATCCTCGATGATATCTTTTGTGACCGGTTCCTTATTTCCCCGTTTCCCTCTAGTTTTCTTCTGCTTTTGCTTCCCATTCTTTTGATCGAGGAGTTTTTTGATCAGTTTTAAGAGGTAGTCAGCGCGCGACTGTAGGTGTTTCGCTTGGGGTTTTTTATCCTCGTTTGTGAGCATTTTGTCGCCGATTTCGAAGGACGAGTCCATCTTTATAGCCTCCCATGAGCCCATGCCGTATTGGTATATACCAGCGAGGAGCTTCGAGTCTTCCGCCACTCCCCACTCTACGTCAAAGTTTGCTGGCCTTGTCCTAGAAGACATAAAACAGAGGTTCACAGCTTACGTTGCCTTTGAAAAAAACAAATTAATGTTATATTGCAACTGTGGTCTGTGATACGCAAATATGAGGAATCGCGATACTTAAATGATAGATTATGCATATGCTGAGGTAGAGCCAGGTTGTGACAAAAATAAGATTTATTTTAATAAATTAAGATAAATTCATATTATGTAGTATTTAAAACCAAAGAAATTCGACAGCCTAAAACATTCCTCATATCTTCTTCGTCGTGTCGATGATCCTCAACTTTATATAATTCTTCCTCATATGAACTGCCAGAATTTGGAACGTTTTGCCTGAGTCTGTCTTCCCGCTAAAGTCCAATGTAGGTGTCTTCAAATCCCGAGTAAACAGGTATCTTCTAGGTAAGCGTGTTTTATATGAAACCCTAGAACGCATATCTGCTTAACATCAGGCAGTGTGTAGTTAAACGCAAACCTACATGAAATAAAATAAAAAATACAGAATCTGATTAATTCAAATAAAATCTATTAAAAAACCCGTGAAGTAAAGTCCCTCCGCGCGGAAGAAGTCAAACTTCGACGCAACAGTGCTTTCATACCCCCTCCATGGTAGCGTTAAACGTTTAACACAACCTGGTGTTTAACGGAAATCGCATTAGAAGTTTTACTTCAAAATTATCCAGAGAAGAATATAGATTTAAATTTACTAAAAAATATTCTTACCTGAAGTCTAGCTGCCATTTGAGCCTCTCTTCTTTAGTTTGTGGCAGAAAGACGTCGAGCGGCGCCAGTTCGTCGAGGCAGGCCGAAAACGTCTTCGCGTTGACAGGCACGCCGCCAAGCTTGAACGTTTTACGCGTGTTCTTGCGACCGCCGTCATTTTGTTCATCTAAAAAAGCAACAATTATATTGAGAGAACGAAGTGAGTAAGGTCTCCGTTTTAACTCGGCGATTTTGTTTCGCCTGTCCGGATGTTTTTACTCCTGTACAGGTCGCATTTTTAGGGTTCCGTACCCAAGGGGTAAAAACCTATTGCTAAGACTTAGATGTCCGTCTGTCTGTCACCAGGCTGTATCTCATAAACCATGACAGTTAGGCAGCTGAAATTTTCACAAATGATGTATTTCTGTTGCTGCTTTAACAACAGTTACTAAAACAGAATAAAATAAATATTTAGGAGGGGCTCCCATACAACAAACGTGATTTTTAGGAGTTTTTTGCCCGCTATTAATTAATATAATAACGGCAAGAGGAATGGGGCTCCCATACGGTACGGAACCCTTCGTACGACTCGCACTTGGCCGATTTTATTCTACGAATCTCGACGAAACTTGGTACACAGGTTCTATTTATGTACAGGGTTATCTGTGCCGTGTATTAGGCCGAAAGGTGGCCATTCAGATCAACATTATGAACAACTTTTACTACAGGGCCAAACCAGAACTCGACTCAGCTGTCCCATACAAAATTGCAATTGCGAATCTACAAAATGTACGGAACTACAGGTTTTTTTTTTTCGAATTCTGATTTGGCCCTATTGTAAAAGTTGTTTATAATGTTGTTCTGGAAAATCCCCTTTCGCCGTGGTACACCCTTTTTGAATGGCCCTATAGATGAATATCACGCTAATAAATACTATTATAAGCACTGAAATAAAAAATCAAAAAAACTAATTCATCTCTCACCATTTCTATTATTTTACAAAACCTCTTTTAGAAAATTCTTAGACGGTAAATTACACATTACCATAAATAAGCTAAATTCCACAAGAACAACAACTAATTAACTGAGCAAAGTAAAAAAATCATTTTTATAATTAGTCTATGAGTTAAATTATAACTAAATATTAAAAATATTGGACACGTATTTTTTCTTTTGTCTATCAAAAAACAAATGACAAAGATGAACCTTGTCAAAGTTTGGGAGTGGAGGAAGTCTATACATTTGTATGGCACTTTTGACGTCACGCGGAACTTTGACGGGCTATATCTTCATTAATTTTTGTTTGATGGACTACAGAAAAAATACATGTCCATTATTTGTTGATGGTCGGTCTGACAGACTAATTATAATGTTTTATGCTTGAGCATTTAGATTATCTTTAGACCTTCAAGGGTCTGTAGATGATCCAATGCTTTTTATGTAGTAGTAGTGTAGGTAGTTTTAGCATATAAGGTAGTACCTATTGTAGTCTGTTGTAGTTAATAAAGGCACTTTTGCCCGATAAAAAAAAAAGTCATCATGCCTATGGGGGAAATCATTATAAGGTACCATAAAATAGTAATAATGTAACTTACTCGCTGGTTCGGAAGTATCGTTAAGGACAGCTCTACACCGTTCCTCCAAGATCTCGCCGAGCTTTTTCAATTCCGCCAGAGGTTTCTCCTGCAGTTCGGCGTCGCACGCTATGCTGTCTAAATGCTTCAACGGCGCTGAAAATTTCTTGTAACTCTTCACGAATCGCCGAATCTGTAGAAACATTGGTTTTAATAGCTTATAAGCTTTTGATGTACAAAACTAGATTAGATTATCAGTCGTAGGAAGGCCACTGCTAGACATAGACCTCGCATATGGATCTCCATTTCCAGTAAGACCGGTTGGAAGCAACTTATATCCAATATGATCTACGGCCTTGACGAGTATATACTACGCTTGCCGGTACGTGGTCTTCATTCGAGAACCCAACGGCCAACTATCAAGTAAAAAGAATTTTCAATTTCAGGAATAGTTAATATTGGGAGAACCCTCAGCAGAATCCTATTTGCAGTATACTGCAAATAGGATTCTGCAGCAAAAAAAAAAAAAATTCATAGCATAGGTATACCTATGCTATGAATTTTAGCAGATGGAATAACTTCAATTAATAACTATAATTATACCTATATCTATATTCAATTTTGAAGTGCAATATATCCATTGACATTCTATAAAAAATAGGTACAACGAAAATTATAAGAATATATAAATCCATAGAGAGTAAGCCATTGTCCTACGGCTAAGACGATGGTTATGAATTAATAACTGTACCCTAACTTTCATAGGAATTTCACTGAGTTTTAAGAGCAATTTTTCAGAGGGAGTTTTTAAAAATCGGCCAAGTACGAGTCGGAATCGCGCACGGAGGGTTCCGTACTGTATGGGAGCCCCCCTTAAATATTTATTTTATTTTAATTATATTATTTAGTATTGAAGTGAATATAAAACTAAATATTCTTTGAAAATGTCAAGTATCTACCTGTTACCATTATAAATATAGAGCGAAAAACGTCTAAAAATTCAGGTTTGTTGTATGGGAGCCCCTCTTAAATATTTATTTTATTTTTAGTATTTGTTGTTATAGCGGCAACAGATATACATCGTCTGTGAAAATTTCAGCTGCCTAGCTATCACGGTTCATGAGATACATCCCGGTGACAGACAGACAGACGGACATCGAAGTCTTAGTAATAGGGTCCCGTTTTTACCCTTTGGGTACGGAACCCTAAAAATTACGTCGACAGAGCCTATGTCGTCAATGACGTCAATAGCGCTAACGAATACCAACACGACACGGAAGAATATCTTTTGTACCTTATTATGTTTTCATTAGCGTAGTTTGCGTCTTGAGACTCTGAGTTGATTATATTGTAACATTTACGTAAATAAACTAGTATGACAGATGAGTAATTGTTTATTTACATAATAGAATAATTACGAGTAGGTAAGTCAAGTAGAAAATAACGTTTTACATACTTAAATAGCTCTCCATCACATTTTCTCTATGATGGGGATACCACGAAACACACGCATAGAGGATTAGTTTAAAATTAGTGAGATATCTACGTGGCCGGCGGCGATATCCCTACTGTCAGTCTCGTTGTCTCCATTAATAAATACAACGGTCGCTAACCCTTGAATCCCTTGATCTTCTCCCGACGAGAAGCGGGCGATCGGCCTCTTTTGTGATAGGCCGGTCATCGTTAGTGCTGGCGTGGCCTTCAGAGTAATCGCTGTCACCCTCGCCGTCTCCTTTCACTATCAAATACAGCGGTCACTTACCTCCGCATCAGTGAATCCTTGCTGATTTTCCATCATTGAATCCCTTGATCTTCTCCCGATGGGAAGCGGGCGGTCCTCTCTTCTTGGGCCGGTCGTCGTCAGCGCTGGCGTCGCCTTCATAGTAATCTCTGTCAGCCTCGGCGTAACTATCAAGTATTGGTCACTAACCTCCGCATCAGTGAATCCCTTGATCTTCTCGCGATGAGAAGCGGGCGGTCGTCCCCTCTTCTTGGGCCGGTCATCGTCAGCGCTGGCGTCGCCTTCAGAGTAATCACTGTCAGCCTCCCCGTCTCCGTCAGCGCCGTCCGCGTCACCCGCGTCGCCCGAGCGGCCGCGCCGCTTGCGCCCGCCCTCTGTGTCGTCAACAGTTTCAATTGAAAATGAGTACGAGTGAACCACAACAAAAAAATAACTTAAAAAACAATACAATGGATATAAAGTCAGAAATGAATGGATGGAACTGAAAAGGTTGACAAATAAATAGGGAAAGGCTGGTGAATCATGGTGATGAAATGTAAAATCTTTCTTCTCTTTTTTATGAAAATAAATAAGTCGAATGCCGCTCATACATCTCGCTTGAACATAAAACTCATTCACACTTACATAGCCCCCTACATATGTATTACAATTTGTAAACTTATTGAAAAAAGAGTGAAAAAATCGAAAATAATCAAAAAAACAGGTTAAATTAAAATTTTAATAAATGTGATACTGTTAGCCTCCACCTGTCTTTAGTCAAAATGTAATTCACCTTGAATGTTAAAGTCATCAAATCTACATTCAAGGTAAATAGAAACAGTCATTATAGCATAAATAGATTTCATTCAAATATAGCAAGATGTAATAATAAAACACTAAACCACGTAATATTACCCAACACCTCTGAAAAGTTCTATTAAACTTACTGGCATCGGCATTGTTTTGCTGCAAATTCTTCCGCCGGGGTGGTAGGTACAAATCCTCCATTTCTTTATTCTTTTCCTCTTCCTCAATGTTTTTTCGAACATTTTCAGGAATAATTTCTTCCTAGAATAATAATTAAATTAAGAATAATATTCTATTGTCAAGGGTCACTTTTATAAACCAAGCGGTTACAGCAAAACTGATTACATATAATAATATTTATGATACGGTCAAAAAAATATTGAACAAAACCTTAAAATAAAGGGTAAAATTCTAAGGAGCTTTCTTTGCCGTAAGGGGGTCGTGTATAAAATGTCTAACCAGAATCAAGATGTTGGTACCAAAAACATTTTTTTCTAAAAGAAGTAAATATATGTCATTCTGGAGCATTTATTCTGTTGGCAAACCAAATCTGATACGTAAAAGGAATAACTTCGCTCGACCGAAAAAGAATCCAAAGTCACCTCTGTTTTGAACGAAGATCTTATTTCTTGACGAGTTTTTGTAGTTTTTTTTTTTTTGTAATTATGTTTAATGTATTAAGTAATAGCTAAAGTATTGGTAAATCACATAAAACAGTTAAAAAGTTGACTTGATAATTTTTTATGAATTTTTATTGTTAATTTCACCTCACCATACGAAGACGCGCCACGCCGTCTCACTTACAATACGCTCTTAATAAGAATCAATTACAATACATAATAAAAGACAGCGAATAAAAAAATTCACACAAGCAAAAATAATTATAGTCAAACAGAGAGAAACCTTGTCCTTCTTGGAATAAAAAATGGCGTATAGGCCGCGCCACACATGTTGGCGGATGTGAAGTTAGCATAATAGCCAATCAACGTGCGGCTTTATGTGAGCTTCAGTCAGAACTGAATATTGCGCAGCTTGTAGCTAACTTCACATCCGCCAACTTGTGTGGCGCAGTCTATAATAGACGTAATAAGAAGAGATCGTACCCAGTCTTTGATGTCCTCTGATGTTTCCTTCTTAACCTCCATAACGGCTTTATCTTCATCAAAAGCAAAACTGGCAACTTTGAATGCAGAAAGGAGCTCATCTCCCACCATGGTGGGGCCTTCATCTCGGGTCTCGGCTCTTTGTAGGATTTCATCAATATCACACTGGAATACAAGAAAATAGTGTTACAAATACCTACATCACTTGAACAAGGTTTATAAGCTGGCTAGTTACATTTACATCAAATCAGAAGACAAATATTATTTTTTTACTAATTAGCATTCCATTTTTTACAAAATCATGCATCAATAATTTTGTTTAACTTTTCTTGAAACAGAAATTAGAACACTTGCACACCACTGGCTTTTCAGTGAAGGAAAACATCGTGAGGCAACCTGCATACGTTCGTAGAAGAAATTCGACGGCATGTGTGAATACACCAACCTGCAGTGGGCCAGCATGGTGGATATGGCCCAATCACCCTTCGTCAGGCCTACGTCCTGCAGTAGACTATTAATATGGCTAGTACAGTACAGAAATCAGAAAAAAAAGTTAAATGAATCGTCCTACTGCAAATTCCATTTCAAAATGAATGGATCTGGATGGACCTGGGCTCAAACTCGCTCTGCCCTCCCCGGCACAACTGGGATAGATAAACTCTGAAATTAACTAAAAAATGAATACTCACGACAGGTTCCTCATCATTCTCATCGTCATCTTTGAACAACTCCTCAGCGCCAAACTTTAGGATGGCGTTCAGATCTTCCTTGTTGAAAGGATTATTAGCGGTAGTGCCTGAAGTGCTGTCGCGTTTGTTTAGCACGGTTCTCCCGGTCGTGTCCATCCGCTGGATGACCAGATGGTCTAGCACCATCTTCCTTTTGGCCCTTTCCACTATATCCTCCTCAACAGACCTGGCAGTAACCAATCTATAAATGTTGACCTGTGGATTTACTAATTCGTTACCAATTGCTCGTTTACAAAGCTATGACAACAGACAAGTTGGACCAAAAATTTTTTAATGGTTCACAAGATAAAGATCTTTAAAGATGTTGTTATTTATGGAACTACTTAAATTGTAGACAGATTTATTACAACAAAGACAAATAGAAATTTGTTTGTTTAATTTATCAGCACACAAAAAAGAACATAATTATCCTTGGGCAATCTAACACTACATTACTATAACAATCACGGTCAATAGCTATATGAGCGCCCGTGAACAAACTACTGCCTATGTAAGAACCATTTCAGTCACTATTTTAGGCCTGTCAATAATAAATCTTTGTTCTACAAAATCAATTTCTGCATGTTGTTAAATCTTGCATCTTGCCCAACCAATCATTACAACAGTGAAAATTAACGAAACAGTTTGACATCAGGCAACCCATTAAAAAAACCAGTCATAGCGAACTTTACCTGATTTTTCTGTCCTATTCGATGCGCGCGAGCCTGCGCTTGCAAATCGTTCTGCGGGTTCCAATCTGAATCAAAGATTATCACAGTATCAGCTGTCGCCAGGTTGATACCTAAACCTCCAGCCCTCGTAGACAATAGGAAGCAGAAATCTTGCGATCCCTCCGCATTGAAGTGATCCAACGCCTGTTTCCGTATTTCGCCCTTTATGCTTCCGTCGAGGCGTTGGAAAGGGAAATGCCGCCTTTGCAAATACTCGGCCAGGATGTCCAACATTCTAACCATTTGAGAGAATATAAGAACTCTGTGGCCGGTCTCTTTTAGCCTGCATAATAATTTGTCCAATAGCAGTAGCTTGCCTGAACCTCTAAGTAGTTTCTGAAACAAATGAAAACTTGAATCGAAATATACACACTATATGCCTCACTTTAATTTTGTATTGAAATTAGGCCCAATTATAAATGCACCATAGTAGTTATATTAGCAATTTAGAGTACATATTTCTGTTTCTTTTTCACTTTAGGCATTCGATAGAGAGAACATTTTTACATTGCTATTAAATTTACGATGGCGCCTTCATAATTGGGCCTATTCTCTTACTTATAAACATGAGACCTACTATAGACTATGTTCTATGTTGGCCATTCATAAACAAACTAGCTAAATCCAGATTCAGATACACTCTATAGCTATTAGTCATCAATATTTACAGTAAGAATTTATAGCTACTACACTATTCAAAAGCCTTCTCTACCACATAGCTGTTCAAATGCTAAGTAGACAGTATTTTTTAGTATCTAATAATATTTACCTCCACGGCATCTGTCGTAGCTAAAGACGCTCTGGATTCATAATCCTCCGGTTTCGTCAATAGCGCATGATTGCAGCATTTTTTCAGTTCAATGACAATATTTATAAACGTGTTTATCGATCCCTTCACGCCTTTCCTCAGAGCGCTATAGTTCTTCGTGAGGATCCATTTATAGTATTGCTTTTGTATTGATGTCATTTCTACCCTCAAAATTTGTTCTACTTTAGCGGGTAGCGATTTTTCTACGTCTTTTTTCTGCCTCCTGAGAATGAAGGGTTCTAATTGCTTGTGTAGCTTTTCATATCCCTTCGTCGCTGCATCTTCGTGGTCTTTCTCGAAGTCCTCCCAAGACTCGAATCTAAAAACGATTGTGACATAAAAATTCGGTCAAATGCAAATAATCCATACAAATATCAAGTTCATAATTTAATTATGAAGATTACACATTAAAATTTTAATTCTCTTTCTAATTCTAAGCATTGACAAGCATATCTTTTTGAATGTTCTTACGTAATGTTCAAATGTATTATTCAAATAACAAAAAAAATGTTTTAATGAATAATTAATCGAATAATGTATTATCTAACAGAACAGGTAGGTAAGTCTAGTAGGCATTAGACTCCGTTTTTAGTAGGTACAATAAAGTGATACTTACTTGTACGGCATAATAAAATGCAACAGCGCCCACAGTTCTTTCAATGAGTTTTGTAAAGGTGTACCCGTGACCAGCAATCTATGATTGGTTTCAAACTCTTTCAGAGCCTTGTACAATAGAGAATCGTCGTTTTTTAGCCTGTGGGCCTCGTCCACGAGTAAACACGCCCAACTAAACGACCTTAAAAATTGTCTATCCTTCAGCAATATCTCATAGGTAGTCAATATTGCATTGAACTTCAGTCTTTTTGAGCTTGCGAAACTCCACTCGAATTGCCTTATCTAAAACCAGACAATATTGATAAGTCAACAGTAAAATAGTAACTAATAAAATCATATTAATTGAGTAATCAAATCAAAAAAATTTAATTTCAGACACATAGGATCCATAATTACATAGGTTCACATTAAAATTAGAAATTGATTGAAATTAATGTTAATCTATCATGTTGCTAATACTCCGCAGGATAAGTCAATGAGTTGATATGACAAACAACCTTTGCCAATACAACTCTTGAGTGAGACTATTGCAACACCTGCTGTTGAAAAAGGTACCAACCAAGCACGTAAAATATTCTACTCTACGACACCTCTTAGCTTGAGTAAATTTCAAAAACTCTGGTAGTATTGTTTATATCTAATTCCTTTATCGTCGTGTCTTTAGTAATACTACGAGAAAAAAAATATTCACACTTTAGAGTTGTCAGCTGTCAGCGATCACTAAATAAGAAATGACCATATCCAAATTATTTTCTTTTTGTAAAATCTTTGAATTATTGATAGTAATATTAAGAGAGTAATACAATAATGTTAACTATCCATAATGGATATAAACTAAAAACAGCTACTGTTTGAAAATTTTTCAAATACTTACAATTTCTCTACTCGATAAGTCACCTAAGTATGTGACAACATTGATATCTGGAGCCCACTGCTGGAACTCTCTCTGCCATGCTGTCATTGTACTTAAAGGCACTACACACAAGAATGGTCCGTACAACTCTTGACTTTTGAAGAGGTAGTATAAAAAACATATTGTCTGAAATTAGAAAAAAAAAATTAAAACCACAAAATCTAATTAATTTTCTTTCACATTTCTAAACTTATTAAATCTTTCCCTAAATATTACCTGAATAGTTTTACCTAAGCCCATTTCATCGGCAAGAATAACTGAGTTGTCTTTACACCAGGAATGTATTAACCAATTCAATCCGTCCATTTGATAATCTCTAAGTACAAATGTCTGAAACAAAAAAAAAATGATACATTTAATTACAATTATTAATCCTATATTCAGTCTAGAGCATAAGCTTATTATAATTCTAAGTCATGTTGGTGGATGGATTGCAACAGGTTGTCTTCCTCATTTTATCTTCTTTCCCTAGGATATTATTATTCATTTAAATGTTTAATGATGCCGATATTTCTACAAAATAATATATAAAACTACAAAACAGTACAAACAGCCATGACAATATACAAATAACACTGAATAGCGCCACCTACAACTAGCGCAAAATTTACTAAGTCCAGAAGCAAGTAAAGCTGTAGATGTTCTATTTGGAGCAGAAATCGACAGATGGCGCTGTATTAAATCCTTATTTTAATATAAAAATTGAGAAAAGTCAAAATTTACTATTTTCATTCAAAAGATTTATTTTTAGCTTCTAAGCAAAAATGCACAAGTGATGTGCAAAATCGACACATTTTGGGCACAAAATATTAGGATTTTGGTTATTTTTAGAACAGACGTCACAAGGGTAAATAGAGGTTATTCTTTATCCCATTAAAATATACCTATAATATTTTATTCAGCAAAAGTTTCCAAGCAGAACTGATAATATATGTACAGCAACATTTTCAGTAAGCTCTAACAGGGGTGCATTTGTTATAATAATGTTTTATCATCTGACTGAATAGTTTAAACTATTAATAAATTAAATAGTTTCTGGTAAATGCATGTCGTAATCAGTATGTATTACGCGACTTGATGAAATCTGGTGAAAGGGTTACATGGCATGCTCGCAGAAAAAACGACAATTTCATTCGTGCTCTACAATTATTACTCTCGTATGACGAATCGAAGTTGACCTTGTCCGCTCGAGAAGCATACAAGATGGCGGCCATTACATGACACGTGAAAAACGAAATACGCCATTTTGTACCACCAACATGGTGACTTTAAAAATGATAGAAAAACTTATTTGCAGTCATAACAATTAGATCAGTCACAAGAAAAACTTAGGAAATTAAAACTATCCCGCATAATACTAGACAGAAAAGTAATATTCAGTAACTTCTCTTCTCTACAAGCCCCAAATCGACAAACATTGTAATAATAATAATGTAACATTGATCTTACAGTACCTAGCAAGTATTTTATGAATGCAATACAGCTTAAAATATATCAACCTCCTCGTAATATAAATAGCTGAACATGACGGGATTTGAGACGCATAATTGCAAAATCATTGACAAAATATCATTGAAACTATAATATAAATCACTAATTATGTCTAATGATCAAATATTATATTGTTTTTTGCATTAGGAGAGCTATAATATTACTATAACTGTAATATAAATCTAATATCATGGATGATGGACCCAACACCATATTATATTTTATCATGAGATCTAACACATCAGCCCTAACCGCCATATAATATATATATTTGAATACAACTAGCTCTTTACAAAGTGGCTAGGGTTTCTCAAAGGGTTCTGCAATATAAATAACTGATATGGCTAACAATTAAAGTTATATGTCCATATTAAACTAAAATTAGCTAAAACATCGACATTCGAGATGACTAAATCGTGGCAATTATAACCAGTAAAACAACTACGCACAAACAATTTGATTTAGATTTGGCTGGCAGTGCAGGCACTAAGTCGCATATGACTTGAATTATATGTAATATAAATTACTGACTATCACTAGCAATTGAAATTATAATTAATACTTTCGTCATGACACCAATAACATCAATGTATCTTCAATATAAATAACAAAATATTAAAATGATTGAAGTTATTAGGGTTATTAATAGCACTATTGCTGTTAGATATTAATACATATTATATAAGCACGATATAAAACAAGAAATATGGCTAACAAATTCAATATACATTTTAGTAATTATTATCACAGCTAAAACATCAACCTATCTGCAATATAAATCAGTGAATATGGGCGACAGCCAAAGCTAGAACTATTTGTTATACCATGGCTGCTCAAATATCACCAAGACTAAAATATAAATTTATAATATATCCTCCTGAGCCCTTGCGGTCATTTTTTGGAACAAAATAAAACATGTCACCGAGTCCGGCTTCTAGAAAACACGACCTTTTGTAGAGGACGGATGTTCCAAAAACTGACCTTAATTTTTGTTTGCTTGTCCATCAAAGTCTTGTCTTTTAGCACTGCTGCATTCTGTGTTATTTGAAACGTAATATACCTGTCCCTGTCTCGCGAATAATTTTTTTACTATAACTTAAACGCACAGCACAGTGTTTCGCCGTTCATCCACCAAGATGGCAGACCGCACCGGCAGGGGTATGTAAATTCTTAATTTTTTCACAATTATCTGCTACTAATTAGTTAAATTTTGTTAGTTTGAGTTCATGTTGAATGTTAAAATGGTTTTACGATAATTATTTTAACACACTATTTGATTCTTGCACCATAAAATGGAATCGTAAAAGTTTGTTCCAAAAAAGTCCACTTCGTCTTCTATTGAAGTTTTAAGTCGTTCTATTTTGTTCTGAAAAAGGTACCTTCGTATCCAATTATAAATATAGGTATCGATTTTTTGTTCCATAATAGGTAACTCCGTACTTAGTCGAAGCCAAATTCTTCATGCCTACTTGTTCATCAATTCGACATAAATACCTAATAACTACTAATAGAAGACCTTGCTTTAAACAATATTTATTCAATAAAATTATTGTTTTAGTTTTGACCGATGCCGAAGTGAGTGCCCTACTGAACAACTCAGAATATGAAGATGATTCTGATACTGGAGAACCAACTTACAATGAGCCAGAATATTTTCCAGAGTTCTTCTGCTTCGGAAAATAGCCTCGGTGAAATTGATGAAGGTAATCATTTCGAACAAACGAATGGACGAGGCCGCACTCGTGCTAGAGCTACAAATCGTACTCGTACTCGTCTTCGTGCTCGCACCCGTGGTGGTATACGTCGTATCGGTCGCTGTCGCACACGTGCACCCAATGGTGAAAGAAGATCTAGGTCTCCAAGTCCTCGTTCTTATTGGAGTAGAACCTCCTTTAGCAAACCTGCTCCTGTTCTTACAGAACCATCCTACCGCCCATCACATATCGGTGCAAGTGATGTTTACGAGTACTTCAAAGAGTACATAGATGAAGATATTTTCGAGTTGATAGTTCAAAAATCAAACCAGAGCGCCGTAGAAAGAACTGGAAGAAGTTTGGGGTTAACCAAAGAAGAATGCAAAATTTTCTTTGGGATAACCATGCTCATGGCTTGTATAAATTACCCTCACATCAAAATGTACTGGAACCAACGTTGGGCAGTTCCTCTTATAACTGAAGCTATGTCCCGTGATCGATTCTGCTGTCTGAGGAATTCTATTAAATTAGTTTATGATGACGACATAACCCCTGAAATGAGGACCAATGACAAACTGTGGAAGATTCGCCCATTATTAGACAGGGTTATACAGGGATGCCGCAATCAAATACCAAGCCTCAAAATAAGTATCGATGAGATGATCATTCCCTTTACTGGAGGCTGTCATATAAAACAATATTGCCCTGGTAAACCCCATCCGACTGGTATTAAAGCTTTCGTTTTAGCGAACCCTAATGGGCTTGTTTGTGATCTTGTAGTATACCAAGGCAAAAATACAATGACTGATAACAACGATTCACTGGGCGAAGGGATTGTTCTTAAACTAACAGAAACACTTGCTCCCGGTCATGTTATTTTCTTCGACCGCTATTTTACGACATTTAAGCTGGCAGAAAAACTAAACATCAGGGGTTTTAAGTGCGCTGGAACCATTATGCGAAACCGTATACCCGCTTACATAAAAGATCAATTAGAAAGTGATAAGATATTAGGAAGATCAGGAAGAGGAAGCCACGATGTCCTCGTGAGTCCAGATGGCAAGATTGCTCTCACAAAATGGTTTGACAATAAACCTGTTATGTTTTTGTCCACCATTTATGCAGCTGACGAACCTGATTATTGTCGTAGGTATGACAGAAGTCTACGTCAGTATATTCAGGTACCAAGACCAGAGGTAGTCAAAGAGTACAACGCAAGCATGGGTGGTGTTGACCTAACTGATAGACTGCTAGCTGTATGTCCAGCACGAGGGCGCACTAAGAAATGGACAGTCAGATTTGTTTCACATTGCTTCGATCTGTCAATCACAAATGCGTGGATCAAGTATAAAGAAGAACAAAAAGAAGACGGTATACGTTTACATAAAATTATGCAGCTTCGAGAATTTAAAAGAGTAATTGCAGAAAAATTAATAGAAGAAAATATGTACAACGAAAATGTAGATCAAAATTCTATTGACCAACTTGAAGCATCTGAAGAACAGCAAGGACGTCGAAGCAGAGGCAGACCTGCTATAGTAGCCCTGCCTTCCGAAGCAAAACGTCATCATGGTGCATACCATTTACCAGAATACTGTAAACCAAGTCGTTGCAGGAACAAAGACTGTAGTAAAAAAACAACAGTTCTGTGCATGAGCTGCAACATTCCGCTATGTTTTACTCAAAAGAGAAATTGTTTCAAGCTTTTCCACACATCTTGATCTCGTCAATGACAGCTATAGTTTACCCTATGGCCTAGGTTAAGAAGTAAGCTCACATTATGTTCCTATTATAAAGTCATTCGTTAGTTTAAGCATTAGTAACCATTCGAGGATACCTAGTTTATGTTTTTTTAGCATTTAAAACCAAAGTTAGCAGTTAAGTTAACTCGAGCTAAGTTTTTATTTTGTAGGTATTGTTCCTAAATTGTTTACTCCATGGAGACTGTATCTAGACTATAATTTTAACTAATTAATGAGAAAGGTTACGATTAACCGAATTTTAAATAAAGATTGATAATATTGTTACATATTTGTTCATTTCATACCGAAGCAATTGTGATTTTTATCTTAAACTTAATTATGTTATGAATCTCTATCAATATTTCGTGTTTATTTTTGAAATAAATACCTTAAAAAAACCTTAATTGTGTATTCTGTTTACCCATTAGTTTTGTAAAAATACTCAAAAGTAAGGACGAATGTCCCAAAAAACGAACAAATTATAGGTTATTCAAAATGAACTCTATGTATTCCTTACGAATACCCAAATCAACTTTGTTCTGGCGAAAATGCAGTAAATATAATCTAAGCCTTATTACAAGCAAAATAAGGTTCAGGTCTTAGGGGTATCAATCAATTTGTTCCAAAAATTGGACATCCGTTCTCAAAGACGAAATGCTATTTTCAAATTCAGGGCTTAGGAGGTTATACAATCTTTTTTCATTTTTTAGATTTAGAAAAATATGTGTTGTATGCAACATATTATGTTGCATACAACACATATTTTTACAATAATTACAAAACAATTTAGTAAATACGGACTTTCCCAATATAAATTAATATTAATAAATGGTGAAATTGAGGCTGAGCTATCACTACATCACACATATTACGTATTTCAATGAAAAATATAATATTTTATGTTGTAGTAAAGTATCCATCTTACTATAATTTCAATTAATATTTATAGCAAGAGATTAGAGACTATATAGCAAAATCAAGTTCAGTCCGAATGCAATAGGCATTATAAAAATGAAAAATAAATTTCAATAATAATAATTCATAAAAAAAATATTATCACCCATTTCATGAAAAAATTAAAACATTTTTACAACACAACATATAAACAATATAATCATCACACAAAATTTAATATAATTTTGTATCTCTACTAGCTACAAGAAATGAAGATAATGACATACCTTATCTTTGCCCATATACTCCGGTTGTTCCTTGAGTTGATGAAACTTTGGTCTTCTCCTTAAAACAGGACAATGCCTAGAGGGGGTAGTTTTGGCAGCTTCTCTGTAGTTGAAATGTGTTACTTGTTCTGGCCATCTCTTTTGTATTAGGTTTGAATCTTCCCAAGTAGCGTCAGCATAAGGAAGAGACTCCCATTTGCATAAATACTCATGAGCAGTTCCGCCGCCTTCTAAATCTCTTGTCTGTTCAGCTGGCAATAAAATAAATATCACAAAATAATAAATATCACTATCTCACTACCTATAATATCTCAAATAGCCAACAATCCTATTTAATTTAGAAAATTGATATTATTACCTATTATTCTTTCCACATAGTTGTAAGTTTTGACTAATTCCAGTTGCAGCTCAGATTGGCATTCAAAATAGTCTATATCTTCTGGGCCAGCCTGTGATCTCCACCATGATAACTCTGCTTCTTTCTTTATATAGTTTTCTAATTTTTTCAATCCCTTAACCTTTTGTTCTGTAAGTGACTTTTCAGATTCCCAAGTGTTATGTATGTGTGACCAGCCTTTCCATTTGATCAGGTACTGAGGTTCACTTGTTTCTTCGTCGGCAGGATTACATCCCTCATTTGGATCTCCATTCTCCTCTATATAGTAAACTGTAGTCACATTTCCAGTGACTGCATAATGATAAGAAGACATTAGCTAAAATTTAACATTGTGTTTGCACCAAAATGCAAATTGAAATAAATTCATAAGTTGAATGTAGAATAGGTAAAATTAGCTGTACTGACAAACAAAAGTATTTGTTATTATAACCATAAGTACCTCCTTTCTTGCCACGACGGAAACCCAAAACCCGTTCTATGGTCTCACTGTTGTCTTCTGGTTCAGGTTCTGCTTCAGCTTCATCACCCTCTACTTCTAAAAGATCAGAAGAATCTGTTTGTTCATCACTAGCCTCCTTATAACTAACTGCGGCTCCTCGCCTTGTTGCCGTTCTGAAAGAACAGGAACTTGTGACAACCTGTTATAAAATATTACATCTTTAATCCTCAATATTATGAAAACTTACCTCCTCCCTTCATCATCAGAACCTTCTGTACTTTCATCTTCATCACTAGTATATTTTCTTCTTCTAGCTGGTTTCTTTTTTCTGAGAGGTACACTTCTTTGGCCTGGTCGTTTTGAAGGTGGGGGTGGAGACCCTTTTAGGTCACTATCACTTTCTGAAGAGTCTGAATTCCAAGAATCACTAAAAATAAAAACCTGAATTATGTATAGAAATACCCAAAGAGAACAATTGATTTAAAATAATTATGTAAAATTACCTTCTTTTTCTACTTTTTCTACTGTGTGATCTGCCTTTTTCACTAGAATCGCTATCAGCTATTTTTAATCTATCTGGTTCTTTCCTTGATCTGGCAGAGCGTCTGATGCCGTAAATGTCAGGATTATCTTCCCAGAGGTCAGGTTTCAGCTTCCCTTGATTATTCCTTGATTTAGATTTAGGAGAGTCATCATCTGATGTATTTCCTTCAGTATGATGATCTGATTTTGAAGAATTTGCATTGCTATGTTTAGGTGATTTTGTGTCGTCGCTGTGATTACTGTGGTTGGAATGCTCTGCTCCTGACTTTCCTGATCTATCAGACCCTGTGCCTGAGCCTGAACTCGATCCACTTTCGCTAAGAAGAAATACAGGATGCTAAATACAATACAGATTATACAGTCATTGAATTATTGACAAAATAGTACACTTATTTCTAAATACTACTTACCTTTCACTTCCCGAACCAGAACCGCTGGAATCAGTCTTGTCACCCTTTTCGGAGGTTGACTCACTTCCAGATTCATTCATGCACCCAGTCTGCAAAAGACATTTATATTTGAATAACACATGATAATCGCATAAAAAAGGTCACAGTTTTCAACGTACATGAAAGTTTATGTTATATAACTATAAATATAGCAATATAAATGTATAAAAATCTAATATTCCTATAAAAGTAAAAATTATCTCAAAGACTTCTTTTCACTTATTTATCGAACATTTCAAAACAAGTATAAAGTTGTAATTATTACACTAGTAAAGTTAGTAGCCCGATGCTAATATATTATATTTGCATGAGTAAAGTCAAAAGATAAGTGATAATAAATGCCCCCCATTTATCACACTTATTTTAACCTTTAAAACATTAATATGATAATTTTTTTGACAATTTTTTTGCACTAATAACACTAATTTTTATAAAAGACGGCAAGGAATTTGTTATTGTTATTAAGTAACAAATTATAAATTTACAACCTAATTAAGTTAAATCACTTAACACATTAATACAACAATTACAACAATCTATAAACTGCACCCAAACTGAAATGATATTAGCGATGACTTCGCAGCCAATCTGGAGGTGAACGAGCACCTATTTACATCTAATATAAGCGCTAATGTAGAATTCTCCCAAAAAAATACATGAGAAAGCTTCTGAATCCATGGTAGTACATTTTCTTTTCTCCCAATTATTAACAAGTAAATTAGCCGAAGACTTAACCTCAAAATTCTACGTTTTTATAACAAAAATTAGCAAAATATGTCTATTTATCCATTGTACAAAAATCCTTTAAAATTCGAGAATACAAGTTACTAATGTAGATTTAAACCAGTAAATATTGAAGCACTTTTTTCAAAATATATCAACATAACCTCTTAGGTTTGTATTTTCATTTGATGCACTCAGGAAGACCAATTTTTAAGCTAAATTGTGGAAATACACCTTTTTATTACACCGTTTTCACTGCCCAGTAAGGAAAGATTACGTAACAAAGAATCTTTGGAAAACGTTCCTTTGTGAATCGAGGGACCTTTTAATACATAAAAACATCGAAATATATTGTAAACAATCACAAAAACCCTTAAATCTTGAATTACGTCTCAAATTTTCACAGAATTCCTGGGCCACACCCAAGACCTCTAGAACATTCTGTTGATATTTAAAGCAAATATTATTGTAATATATAATCAAAATCACCAAAACAATGCCGAAAAATGCAATAATACACTTACCAGAAGCATTTTGTTGCAAATTTAAGGAATACACTATATCTTGGCAAACTGACGACCAAATTATTATGAAATTTAGTATAACATTAACAATTTTCCAATGAAAATACTAGTAATTAAATTAATTTGAATATTTCAGTTGTGAGAGAATGAAGTCCAAAAAATAATTTTGCTGCAAAACCTCGTCAAGCGACGCCATTTTGTCGTCGCAGGAATTGGTGACGACGGATATGAAAAAACAGTATTTTATGCACAGAAATTCAGTAAAAATAATGTAAACAGAACGAAGAATCACAAAAAAAATGAAAATGAAAACTTGAGAGCCGTCAGATATCCTACTCTTGTACTGGAAATGATGCGAGCACCGCGCACTGCCAGCGAAACTCGAAAGCTACAGCCATATTGCCATCTGCCAACTGCCTAGCGAAAATTTCAACTAGTGAGGGGAAAATGAGTGCCATGATTTTTTCGTTATAAACTCCTTATATTACTCAGATAAAAATCTAATGAAGACGATAATATCGTATAAAACAAGCTTTCAAACGGCGTATATATACGCCGTTTGAAAGCTTGTGTGAAAAAGTGCAAGTGGAGTGCCTCCGCGCGGAAGAAGTGAAACTTCAACGCAACAGTGCTTTCATACACCCTCCATGGTAGCATTAGACGTATAAATAACGCAACCTTGTTGGAAGTCGCATTAGAAGTTTCACTTCAGTATATGGAATTCAATGTATGGAAAATGGAAATATAGCTCATTGTGAGCTATAGTTTTCTACTTTAGCCATATTATTGTGTTTCGATCGTTTTTTTACTTGCATTATTACCCGATTCGTCTTTATTTATGTCATATTTTGCTAAAATTATAGAATTCATAAAAAGTTGGCGCATCCAGTTGGAGCAATATTTCTGAAAAGTCATTAAGAACTGGGATTAATGGGTCTAATTTATTGATAAAAATGCTTTTATTTAAACTATTTCAAGATATAAGACTTGCCAGAAATGTCAGCGGCATGTTTTTTTTTAAACATTTGTTCAGTATTTTAAATATAAATTGAATTATTTGTCAAACGATACTTTATAAAATAGAAATGTGTCAAGCGTTGGTTTTTTACTAAACATTGATTAGCTAAAAAAAATATTCCGGCTTGATGTTGAGTTTAGGGACACCCTAATATATTAAATATTCAATCGCTTTTATTACACCAAAAATACATATTCACTTGGTCAAATTAAAAAATGTATAAATATAACATTTAAAGGTACCCATGAATAATTGAGTTCAACTCCACACCGTCTTAGATTGGAAGAGACCTTACCTCTTCCAAACTAAGATGGTGCTGATGGAGACTTGAACTACACAACCCCGAGCTTTTTCTTTTCTGCCTTTCACTCATCTGAGAATAAACTCTTATACAATGCATTGAAAGCCAGACATTTAAATGTTGATACCTTCTTTTGAATTAATTTTATAACATTATCTGATTGATAAAACTAATCCTACTAGGTCAAAGAGACACCACAGGGACACTTTGGTCGATCAAGAAAATCTGAAAGAGATACATTGATTTAATATAGCACAAGTTTGAAAGATAATATAAAAAATGTCTCGATTCGGTGGTTATTGTCCGATTTTTAGACACAGAACCTCAAATAATTGTCAAATCCATTTGAGTCAAAGATATTTGACAGTTTTGACAGTTACTTGCGGACAGATTTTCCATACATTTTTGAGGTAGAGGACTAACTAGGATCTCTGTGTACTAGGTATTTAAACGAGTATTTTTATTCATGTTTTAGGACAACACTACAGGAAGAATTCGATGCTACTAGTACAAATAAACTAACGTAACTTCCGTTTTCAATAAATGCGTAAAGGGCAACATGGTAACACTGAAAAAACGTCAAACTGAAAGGTAAAAAATAATAGCTCTGTGGTCAAAATGCATAGTCAAAATGACATTAACTATGGGTGCGTTTACGCACTCCAGATAATTTTTATGCTGGATAAGAATTATTATTCTGCACGGGAAGCATGGCAAAGGGACTAATAGTCTTTCCACCATTATAATAATATCCCCTCGAAGAGGAAATAAAGTATGGATTGACAATGACATCTGACATTAAGAGTGGATAAAATAGTTTTCTCCCCTTGCCGTGCTACCCGGGCTGAGGGGCGTCCGGAACGGCCATATACAGTACTCTTTGGGAACGGCGTCATAGCTCTAGACCACAGAAGAGAGAGAAGGAGATGTGGAGGGGGGTTTGTAGCCACGATCATGATTTATAACTCAAGATACGTGAAATCGTGACATTTACCGTCACAAACGTTCAAGAGATTTCATAGGTAACTTTTGCCCAAAAAATGCCGGTTCGCGCTATTATAACGCGACACAGAGCAGAGACTTGAGTTTACAAAAAGGAGGAATATCCTTCCACTGTACTGTACTGTATCAGCCTTTTTAATAGTCCCCTGCAGGACGTATGCCTACCCACGAAGGGTGATTGGGCCATATCCACCACGCTGGCCCAGTGCGGGTTGGTGAATTCACACGCGCCATCGAATTTCTTCTACGGACGTATGCAGGTTGCCTCACGATGTTTTCCTTCACCGAAAAGCCAGTGGTGTGAAATTCCGTACATAAGTTCCAAAGAAACTCATTGGTACGGGACCGGGATCGAATCCACGACCTCACGAATGACAGGCCAGCGTTACAACCACTAGACCACCACGGCTTTTACACTAGCAAGTCTAAATTGTGTCTAAATCTTAAACTGCCTAGACTTTGGTTGCAAAACTTGCAAACATTTTATCCACATGCACAATTTTTAGCATATTTTAGAGCAGTATAGGCATAATTTTAACTTTATTTTAACACCATTTAAGCATATTCTTTATTAATCTTCTTGGCAACACTCAGTCTGTCATATTTCATTGTATCTATAGTAGTCTGTGTCTATAGCACTCAGCTCGGAAGCTTTTTCTATGGTCTATAGCACAAACTAAAGGATGTCTATAGTGCTCCTAGTAATATTGTTCTGTGAGTCTGTTCTGTGGTTCTGTGCTCATTGGTCATAGCAGATTTCGAGTTTTCGTATTTTTATGATTATTTATTATTTTAAATATAGCTTAAATGTAAATAAGCTTGCTCAGTCTGGACTCTGGAACCAATAATGTACCTAAAATTATCCAGCTGTTATACCTGTCTCTGTGTCTAATACTTGGTAAGTAGATACATTTTATCAACAGCTGATCTTTATAAATAATCAAGAAATAAGCAATTAAAGCAACGTCTAATTAGGTAGTTAATTTCTGCGTTTCTATTATCTATTTTTATAATAACTATGATAAGTATTTTGTTTGTTTTGATTTATAGTTAATTTATGGGTAATACCCGCACTGGGCCAGTGTGGTGGACATGGCCCAATCACCCTTCGTGGGTAGGCCTACGTCCTGCAGTGGACTATTAAAAACACTGGTACAGATTATCTTTAAGTCCTCCTTTTGTACAAATTGTGCATTAAAGTGTTAACTAAATATGTAAGGTATGTTTTTGTTGTTATTAAGTACTAACTATACCTACTACATGTAAACTTTTTGACTTTACTACATGTAAAGAATTTAATCAGACCAGAAACAAGTTACTAATGTTCACACACGAACTTAGTCCTAAGTTTAAACCATAGAAGAGCTATCACCGTAGTGGATAAATCGTCCCAGGTTTAAACTGGTACGACTGAACTGTCTGCCTCGGTGGCTCATAGGTTAGTGACCCTGACTCCTGGGTCAAAGAGGCGTGGGTTCGATTCCCACCCAGGGCAAATATTTATGTGATGAACATAGGTGTTTGCTCTGTGTCTGGGTGTTATTTAGGTATTAGGTATCTAAATAAGTATGTATTTAAAAATATGTATACCTATGTAGTTTATCAGTCTCTGGCAGCCATATGACAAGCTCGCTTATTTTGGGGTCAGAGACCGTGTGTAAGATGTCCATTAATATTTATTTAACTGTTAGATTGAATGGGTCTGAGGACCACCTTTTTTTTTTTCTGAATAGGTTTGCGTTTGACCACATACTGCCTGTTGTTAAGCAGATAAGCGGTCTAGGTTGTAGCACGCTCACCTAGAAGATAAAACGCCCACATTGTACTTTAGCGGGAAGACAGACCCAGGCAAAGCGTTCCACATTCTGGCTGTTCGTATGAGGAATGAGGATTTGAAACGCTTGGTTCTAATGCGCGGAATGTCCACCATAAAAGGGTGGCGCTTTGGTCGCGTCTGTCTAGCAGTTAAGAAACGCTGCTTTAGAGCATTCAATAGCATATTCACCTGCCAGGTCATGTTCTTAGGGTATCAATAACAACACCACTCTCTGAGATTTGGCATACTTATTCCTGATGATGACTAGTAGGTGGTTGCTACTATTTAAGGGTGTCATGATCATGATATCAGCTGTAAGACATCCTCTGTTAGATGTAGTTTTCGCTAATAGATTTCATATAAAACCATCCAGTTAGAAGCAGTCACATCTCTACAGTGAAACAATATAATCATCATCAGCTTATTTCAGCCTACTGCAGCACAGGTGACAAGGAAAAGGCAAAAAAAAACATTTTTACCCTCTTCCAAAAAGGAAGTAGGAAGGAATTACTATGTTCATCTGTATGGTTTTTTTTTTGTGTTTGTCATCGATATACATATTCGCCAATTGTGAATAGATTGAAAAAAACTTGTTTAGTTCGAGAGAGTATACTTCCGAAAAAAAAAATTAATTTAAATTTAATTTAAAATTTAAATGGGACCACCATTTAAATTTTATCGAAATCGGCTGAGCTGTTTTTGATAAATCAACAAAAATGTACATGGATGTCACATTGATTCGTGCAAATTATTCAAATTTTGTACACCGTGTAAATCGGTGTTGCGATTTTTTGCCAAAAATAATTAATAAACACTTTAATGTCAGTTGTCTTTGTTTCCTCCTCGAGGTAATATCCGTGCCTGGCGTGAACAAGTTGACATGTCAAAAATGGCAATTTTTCAGGGCGGCCGTTTTAAAGTTTGACCTCGTCTGGTAAATCGACAAATTTGTTATATATTGATTTCTATGTCGTTTTAAAGTTTATTTATTGCTATCTTTCATATTATGGCAAGATATTAGCGATTTTCTTTATAGTTTTTGTAATAATAGACTTGTCAAATCGTTCACCAACAAGTTATCAACTTATTCACCGAGTTGTCAACTTAATCACAACAGTTGTCAAATTATTTCCTATTTGAATTAGTCTAGGTAACAAATGTTTTTTTGGTCAAACTTTTTTTATACGCCTCCGAACCATATGAACGAGGTGTCATTCGATTCGGTTTAACATGTAGATATTAAAAAAAAAAAAAAAAAAAAAGTGTCGCTTTGAAAAAAATGCAAAAGGTTTATACAATTAATTTTAAAAAATGGCATTTGGTTTTTTGCACATACCTCAAAAATTAATTAATATTTTTCAATTTTAGAATAAGTTTCTATAAGAAGGAAATTTTTCAAAGAAATCCTACCTACAGTACCGGGAGGTAGGACTAATATTTATAATTTCCCAGAAGGTTGAAAATACGTCATAAAACGAGTAAACTGTCTTGACCTGACTGGATATCATGTAGAACCTAAGAACTCACCAAGACAAAATAAATGAGCCCAAACTCGATGGGTGTATCTTGTTTAGTTTAGAAGTTCCTATGACCACCTCCCTGACTCTATCGTCAGAACAGCTCCATGGTACCATATTAAAATATAGGGATTAGTAGTAGGTAATCGATTTTTTTAACACCGTCGTCCTCGAGGGCATCACGCCAGAAGCATGGAACAGAAGCGTGGTGGTGTTGTTTTTCAAGAAAGGTGACAACACCTTATTGAAGAACTACAGACCCATCTCGCTTCTGAGCCATGTTTATAAGCTGTTTTCAAGGGTCATTACGAATCGTCTCGAGCGCAGGCTTGATGACTTCCAGCCTTCCGAACAAGCTGGTTTCCGAAAGGGCTTTAGTACCATAGACCACATTCATACGCTACGGCAGGTTATACAGAAGACCGAAGAGTATAACTTGCCACTTTGCTTAGCGTTTGTGGACTATGAGAAAGCCTTTGATTCGGTCGAGACTTGGGCTGTGCTCGAGTCTCTCCAACGATGCCGTATTGACTATCGGTACATCGAAGTGTTGAAGTGCTTGTATAATAACGCCACTATGTCGGTCCGAGTACAGGAAGAGAGCTCCAAGGCGATCCCTTTAAAAAGAGGCGTAAGACAGGGAGACGTAATTTCTCCGAAACTGTTTACGGCTACTTTGGAGAACGCCTTCAAGCTCCTGGAATGGAAAGGATTCGGCATCAATGTCAATGGCGAATACCTCACTCACCTTCGGTTTGCCGACGATATAATAGTCATGGCAAAATCGATGGAAGAGCTCAGCACGATGCTCGAAGGCCTCAATCGGGTTTCTCAACAGGTGGGTCTTAAGATGAACATGGACAAGACGAAAGTTATGTGTAATTCCCATGTTGTACCCACCCCGATCTCTGTTGGGAACTCGGTTCTTGAAGTCGTTGACTCGTACGTCTACCTAGGACAAGTAGTCCAGTTTGGTAGGTCCGACTTCAAGAAAGAGGCCAATCGCCGAATCCAACTCGGCTGGGCAGCGTTCGGAAAATTGCGTAGCGTCTTCTCGTCCGACATACCTCAGTGCCTCAAGTCGAAAGTTTTCGACCAGTGTGTGTTGCCAGTGATGACTTATGGCACAGAAACGTGGTCTCTCACTATGGGCCTTATTGGTAAGCTCCAAGTAGCCCAACGAGCTATGGAGAGGGCTATGCTCGGAGTCTCTCTGCGAGATCGAATCAGAAATGAGAAGATCCGTAGAAGAACCAAAGTTACCGACATAGCCCAACGGATTGACAAGTTGAAATGGCAATGGGCAGGGCACATAGCGCGGAGGACTGATGACCGATGGGGTCGAAAATTTCTCGAGTGGAGACCACGTACCGGCAAGCGCAGCGTAGGACGTCCACCCACAAGGTGGACGGATGACCTCAGGATCGCGCTGGATGCAAGCCGCTTCCAACCGGTCTTATTGGAGATCCTTAGGGGAGGCCTATGTCCAGCAGTGGACTTCTTATGGCTGATGGATAGATGGAATTGATACAACTGTAATGGCAAAATACTATTTGTTACTGTCCAAACAAAATATTAAATATTTTTTTCTGGATCCTAGAACCAGAACTTACTGGATCTCTAAATCTGATGAAGAATCAGGGTTGTCTTCGTCCAAGTCTGGGTCTGTGGATGCAGAAGTACCACCAAGGGTTTTTAATTGAAGATAAAAATCCTTAAATCCAACGTCAATTAGCTCAATGAGATCCATTAAGTCGAGATGTCAACATGTTCACGCCAGGCACGGATATTGCAGCGAAACTTAAATAAGTCATAGCCAACAAGTTGATATCTTGATATTCATGATTTAAATTATAAAACTACGAAAGGATTCAACTGAATATATCTACTTATCTAAATTTAAACGATAAAACTTGGTAGCCCTTAAATTGACGTCATTATTTATCACAATATAAACAAACAACCACAGCGGGCCATAACCTGATATCTCAATAAATCACGATTTTAACAAAAATACCTAGGCTGGCCTTAGTTTGACATCTCTATTTGTCAATTTATAGCTAGTACTTATACGCAGTGCATAAATTAACGAGTAGATATATCAAGTAACGAATAAATGTTGGCTAGTCCGCATTACGTTGATAAAACGAAATACCAAAGTACGTTCATAAAAACTAGTGCATCGTTAATTTGACATCATGATTTGTCAAGTTTTGTTTGCTAAAATGCAAGTTGTCAAGTTATTACCACTGGCTTTTTCGTAAAAAGTTGTGTACATTAAGAGTTGTCAATTTTTTACATACAAATATCGAATGCGTAGAATGCATTAAGACAATAAAAAAAAAAACGTGCAAGTCGAGATGTCAACATGTTCACGCCAGGCACGGATATAATGGTGGAAAGACAATTTTTCCCATTGCCATGATACCTATGCTGTAAGCCTCTTCCCTCTGGCCAATTATCCCTGCACAATCTCATCCAGGACGGGTTGCACAGCAAAGGGAGGAAACCATTTTATCAACTTTTAATGTCAATTGTCATTGTCAATCCATACTTTATTTCTTCTTGGAGGGAATATAATGGTGGAAAGACAATTTGTCCCTTTGCCATTGTACTTGTGCAGGTGTTGCTACGAAACTTCTGAATATTGTTGCCATCATTGAACAGTATCATTGGTTACCTCTTTGGGTTTTCTCTGTTGAAACTGGTTATAAGATACAATACATGAATTATGGAATATCATGTGTACCTTACTTATTTTGGCACCTATTTACGCTGCTTAGTTTTGTGTTAGCTCATTTATCAAGTGAGCTGTGTTAAACTAGTTAGATTGTCAAATGTATAATTTTTTCATTTGCAATTAAATACCTACCTATTTGTTTAAAACAAATAATGCATTTTATTTACACAGAAAAACAAAAAAGAACTTAAATAACAATTTCCGCTATGACTAAAGTAAACAAAAAAAAAAACAAAACAAAATAAAACCTAGTCTAAAAGCCCCTCGGCAGAGGGTAACGTGGCCAGAATGCTGGCAGCATTGCCTCGCTGAATAGCAATACTCAGCTTTTCAGCGAAATAAAATTGACACTCTGGTCATGTGTCACCTCTACCAAACGCCTGGCCAAATCTTTGTAAAGAGTATGGGCGTCCGGCCCCCACGGACCTAAAGTCTCAACCCCAAACAGCACAAAATGGTACATTCTGTCTAAGGACCCATATTTGTGCCGTTTGAGGTTTTCCGCTTTAGCTGCAGCAGCACCAGCCCTGTCTGCTGTGTCAGGAAGGTGAGACGACGCCAGTGTGTCGACGCACGTTGCGTCCCACACCAAAGGTCGTCCCACCCTCCATGGCACCAACGTCATTCCGTCGGGTCTTTTACCGTCGTCCCGCAACAGTCCATTAGGCTCTAGGACCGACGGGACGCCAGCACTAACAAAGGCCCGACGGATGATATCATTTAGGGTGGCGTGCCGCGAAAAACGCCCTGCACTTTTTGTGCATGACAATGCGTGATGACCGAAACGATCGACCATATCGCCACATTGGCAGCGGTGCGGGACCAGACATGGGGCACCTAAACGGAGAGATACGCCTATCCGGAAAGAGTTATTATCCAAAAGGTTGCCAACGTTAATTGAAGGAAGGGCATGTAGCCAAAGCCCCGACTCCCATCTTGAAACGGCAAGCAAGCGAGCGCGCTCTGTGGTACAACTTGAGGTTTGAATTAGTTTTTGCAGTTCTAACTCACAGAGCGGCCCGTCCCACTGTCTCTGAGAATTGGGAGACTTGGACAAAAGTTGGCTTGGGCAAGCTATTTTCAAACTTTCGACAGCGTCACTCAGATATGTAATTTCTAAATTTGGAAGAGAGGATGATAATATGTCTTTTACTAACTTTTGAGTGCTGAAAACTGATGACAAGAAAGCTGGCAAAGATACACTGGAAATTTTGCGTATACCGAGGCCACCAAACCTCACAGGCAGTGAAGCTTGGCGCCAAGCGCGATCGTCTAAAGGGGTGTTTAGAATGGTGGTGAGTGTATCTCTTTGAACGTTATCAAGCTGTTGTAAAGATAAAGGATGATTCCAAAGCTGACAACATCTAAGAGAATACATAAATTTTGGAACAAACAGACAGTACCGAATAATGAAATAGGCTATATGAATGTTAATTTTTTGGAGACGGTTTGACACTGAGTAAAAATTTTGAATTTTTTCGTCAACAAAATCTTTGATTGACTCATCTAAAATTGGGGGACCTAATAAGCGCAGCGATCGGTTTTCTAAAATTTTTATATTTGGAGCAATTTGATCGAAAAGCTTTGTTATCTCATCCTTTGGGACTGAGGAGGAATTTGGAATAAAAAGTTCGCATTTAGAGAAATTTAGGGCGAGCCCTATTGTACTAAACTCTGTTGTTAAATATTGCAAGTCTTTAATAACAGTGCTAACGTCGCCTCCAAGGGAGCCATCATCTAAGTACCAGACGTTAAATTTCGATTCTAGTTTTTTGATGATAGGATGAATAGCTAATGAAAAAAGAGCAGGCTCAAGGGAAACACCCAGTTTCAGACAAAAGCACGTTATTTTTTGTACAGTAATTTGGAGGGTTCACCATAACATTGCCGAACAAAATTGTAGATAAAGGGAATTTTGTCTTTGATTTGGGCCATAAAAGCGTTTCTATTGACGGTATTGAAGGCGTTTTTGACATCCACCTTCAGCAAGACTTCACCTCCTTGGTGGTGAAGGAAAGTTCTTAAGGCATGGACTGCCGCCTCACAGCCACCACGTGTACCAAAACCGAGTTGTACAGGTTGGTATTCATCGCAAAGTGTTTTTTTATATGCTTGACACATATTTTGGCTGTAAGGCGACGGTACACTGTACCAACAGCAATTGCCTTATGCCTTATATATCTTATGCCGCCATCCTTTTTAAGAAGCGCGCATAGGTTGGCGCCGTATAATAATGCTTTAATGTCGCTATTTACTTTACCTGCGAGCATTAAATTTACTAACGTCGTCAGCTCTTTCAGTAGGGAGTCCCCGATCTCGCCGCAAGTAGCACTTGTGAGATCTTTCAAATGTTGTGGAGTGAGAGAGTCGAGTCCCCCCTCTGAGCCGCTAGGAAACGACGCAATGGCGTACGTGATGTCATCTACACTGGCAATAAGACGTTCTTCTTCTTCAATGGTCGCAGGTAAAGTAAAACTTTGGTTGGCTGCTGATGGTGGATGTTTGTCCTTGAGTGCCAGCAAAGTGTCCGGAGTATTTGGTGCCAACGTGTCGTCGGAAAATAAAACTCTCGCTGCGCCTCTAATGTCTCCTTCGCCCATCTTGTCTTCTACCAATCGATAGTTAGTATGAGAAGACGCCGGTTTTACCGCATTATGCGTAGGGAAGGTAAAATTAGGGCAAGATTTAGAATTTTGCTGACAATTTTGTTTAATTTTACTAGTTAGAGAATTGTGATCTGAAGGGTTTTTCGAAACGTGGAGAATCCTGTAAGGGAAAGTTAACAAGTGCTCATTAGAATTAAATGTACTAACATTTTTGACATCATCAACGAGACATTTCGCCACACTAAGTCGTGCGCCACGGGGAATCCTTTTAATTATTGCAGAGGCACAGAAGTAGGCGGGTTAACATTATTATTTAAAGTAATATTTTGGTCTTCGTTCTGCTGCTGATTGAGTCTGAGCTGCTGTCGCCTACAATGCCGAACACGCTGTGTTGGCGGAGGCGACATAGAGACGGAGTCTTCGTCCGGAGTATGGTAGATTTCATCGTCACAAGTTGGCGACGAACGATGCATAAATATCTATATAAAAACATAAAAATCCACGCAGAGGCGTCACAGCAACAATAATATTTTGTTCAGTATCTACTCGTATAGTAGTCTGTGATTTTGTTCATGACAGGCAGCGCGGTTATTTGCACATGCGCAACAAAACGAATATGCGAAGCGGCCCGCCAATTGAAGCCATATTATTATTTCGAAAAAGTAGTAAAATAGCGAGCAAAGATATTTTTATTAATTTATTTGTAAAAAATTTAAAATTAGGCCACCATTTCACTTTGACATTCTTTGACATAATCATGCCTATTTGTTTTAAATAAATGTGTCTCAATTTCCAGGGCTTGTGCAGTACAAACTACCAAATGCTCTTGAAGTCTAAGTGAAGTCACAGCACAACTATATTGAACAATGTAAGTAGTAGTCTCAAAGTTACTGATCTTACACCTAAGTTCTTGAGAAAATTAATGTACAAACTCCAGAAAAATCTAGAAAGAAAACATGTAACAATTTTTAGTAGACCAGGAAAAAAAGAAACGTCGTGGTGTTACGGTGAACTAACAATAAGATTTTAATCAGCAGCCAAGGCACCGACTATACTTGGTAGACGCGAGTGCCTACTGATGAAAACCGAATTGGTGTCTACCAAGTATCAACACTCTTAGTTGTACTAGCAATAACAGAGCAGTGATGTCAACGTAACAAAATTAGTAAAATGCTGTTTTTCCTTATTCTGAGGTAAAATGGCACACGGGCGACCTCACCTACGACGCTTCTCTTTTTGCACAAACTATAATATGATGTTAGTGCTGTAGTACTTACTGTTGTTACTTATTACACCCTCAGACCAAATAAAAAAATCAAGACGGAATGTTGTGAACTAACAATTGAGGCCGGCAAAACTACGCTACGCCGTGTACAGACACAATTACACACACACATACACGTAAAACGAAACTTTACGAAACTACGCCTTGACTTGTCAGTCGAACTATGGCGGCGCAACACCGACGCACTCACTACATGTATAATAATCGGCCAAGTGCGAGTCAGATTCGCGCACTAAGGATTTCGTACCATATGTACCCTTAATATATTTTATTTTAATTATTTATGTAGGGAATATGAAACTTAATATTTTGTGAATATTTCAAGCATCTTCCTGTTGCAGTCATTAATATTGTGCCAAAAATATGTTTCTTGTTTGGAAGCCCTTAAATATTTATTTAATTTTAATTTAATTATTTATTTTAAAAGTAAATGTTTAACTAAATATTCTGTGAAAATGTCAAGTATCTACCTGTCACCGTTATTAATAGCGAACGAAAAACGACTTAAAATTCAGGTATGTTGTATGGGAGCCTCCCTTAAATATTTATTATTTTCTTTTTATAGTGTTGTTATAGCGGCAACAGAAATACATCATCTGTAAAAATTTCAAAGTTCTAGCTATCACCGTTCCTTAGATACAGCCTGGTGACAGACAGACGGACAGCGGAGTCTTAGTAATAGGGTCCCGTTTTTACCCTTTGGGTACGGAACCCTAAAAAACCGGCCTCACTTTCGTTCACGACGTTCTGTCTTGATTTTTTATTTGGTCTGAGATTTTACCATTATTTGGTTCTGTATATGTATATGAATCAAAAGTATGTAGGTATACCTTAATACATAGAATAATAACGCCTCTATACCCTAATAATTATTTATTTGTTTCAGCATGATTTTAACGGATCTCCCAGAAGAAATTCTTATCATAATCATACAATATTTGGATACCAAGTCAATAAACTGTTTGTATCAAACATGCCGACATTTGAAGAACATAATATCTATGCTGGGAGTAGTAAAAGTTTGCCAAATGTCTATGAATACTCTGGCTTCAGTTCAGTCTTTCAAAAAAGATTTTTTTAAATCTATAGCCCCTAATTTATTAGAACTGAATTTATGTGGAGTTCCTGATCTTAGAAAGTCATACTTAATACCAGCTATGAAGAGATTGAAAAGCCTACAGAAGTTAGATGTATCATTCACCAATCTCAATTTGATAGACTTTCTAGATATATATGAAGTATGTCCTACAATCACAAATGTATCACTAAACTACATGGTCACTAAATCTGGATTATCAAAAATGTCCGAGGATTCAATACTGCAATGCCAGGAAATGTTTAAAAAGTTTCAACATATACACTTCGTAGGTTCTGCCACTAACTTATTATACTCAAGACTACCCTTCCTGCTATTACAAGATGCCAATTTAGAATCATTGAAGTATACAATAGCAGAGAGTGACCGATTACATACAATTTATGTGCCAGAAGAAACAGAAAAATCAGAAATGGTAAAATTTAAAAAGTTCTTCCTAAGCTTCCTGGATTGGACCACTAAATATACATTTTTTGGATCATTTTTTATGCTGCCAGTTCTATCAACACTCGATTTAAGCACAGTTGAAGCTATAATCTTAGTAAAGCAAAATTTGAAACAATACTCCATATATGCCACACATGTATTCCAGAATTATTTTCAAGAGACCTTTGATGTATACTCTGATAAAATGTATATAAGGGAGTATAAAGATGCAATAACGGGCAATGCAGCGATAATGATATGGGATAAAAAATCGCATGTGTTTGATGAATGCTTCTTTGAAGAGGTAACCAAGCTGTTGAAGCCATTTTTTCCATGTGACTGCCAATGGTACAAGGAATCATCAGTACCAGATAGGTATGACTGGTTTTATATTACCCCAGAGCCTGCGGATAAAAACTGTGAAAAGCCTCCTTTGCCATCTGGGTTCAAAAAAAGACGAGCTGCTCCGCCTACGAATGTCCTAAATTATGACGAACTGTTCAGAACAAAGCAACGGGTCCAGCTGTCGCTTATATTCGATGAATTTCTCCGGAACCCGGTGTCACTCCCAACTTACTGTGATTATTTACAAAAGTTAACGTTCCTAAGTATATCTGGGGCTGTGCGTTTCAGTGCTGATTTTTTTACTGTGTTATTTAAGAATAGCGTTAATCTAATCACTGTGAATGTTGAATCTCCTTCGATATTTCCTTGTACGCTTCCCGTCAGCCGGGCGATACATTTAAGCCCAAGTTTGAAGAATTTGCGCCTGACTGATAAGAGGATAGACTTTAAGTTACTCTTCCCATCATTAGCTAGATGTAAGACCTTAGAGAATGTTTATATACTAGAGCTTACTGTAGGAGATACTGTAGACATTGGTAATCCTTCAGTGGTAATTGAAGAATGCCCTAACTTATACAACTTGTACATACAAGCGCCAATGAGTGAATCAGTGCGAATAAAAAAGACTCAGATCCTACACAATGCCAAAGTGAGTCTAAATAAGCACCACCTTAATTTAGTTTTACATGTGAAGTCGGATACAAATAGAATGTTTTACAGCTATGATCCATTCCTGAGTGTTTACAATTTGAATCCTATTAAGCAGATTGTGTAGTAGATGTTGACTCACTTTGATTGTGATATCTATTTGTGATTAAATTAATACATATTTATCTACAGGGTTATGACTCAGTAAAGATATCTAACAGTATTCCGTCTTCATACAAACGGTCGAAACGCGAATCATACAGTCAGTCGCGGCGCGCCGTAGTGACGAACGAACGTGTGGATTTGTAATTAGTAAGCGTGCGATTAACGTTTTTAGGGTTCCTCGTTTTACTACGAAACCTTAAATCACACATCACAATATGTATTTTTATTGAACGCTTCCTTTTTCATTTACAATGAATTTGTAATAAATATAATAATTTTTCATCATAATAGATAGCAACTAGAAAGAAACTCAATTATCAAGTAGATGAAATTAAAATACCGAAGGCGGGCAGCCCTACTAGCGCGTGATACGTTCTGAGTGGCCACTTGGCGCTGTAGATATAGGTATATTTCAAGAACAGGACCGAGTCACAATGCTGTTAGATATTATTATACTAAGCGCCACACAAATCGGCGGATGAGAAGTTAGACGCAGATGACACTTCGCCGTGATTCGCTAGTTATTGCACATGTGTGCACAATGCGTAGGGAGCGCGCGGGAGGCATGAGGTTGGCGGGCGGGTGTGCCCCGGCGTCTCGTCTCTCTGGCTCCCGCGCATACCTATATTTCGGCTTTTGCGCAGCGTTCTGCGCATAACTTCCCATCCGCCGATTTGTGTGGCGCTTAGTATACCGTGGTTATGATTAGGAAAGGAATGGTATAGGGTAGATGCACCGGTTGTGGCCATTTTAGCATCATTTTTCGCCATTTTGAATTTTAATGGCTGTGTTGACAAATTTAATGTAAAAATAATATTTTAAAAGAAATTTTTAAACTTTGTCATTCATACTCGTACAAGCAATATTTATGGTGTTACAATGTTTTTAATCTATTTATGCAATAATTTTGACATGAAATGGGCAAAACCGAGACAGTGGCTACAACCGGCGCATCTACTGTATTCATCTGTAAAGCACTTCTTGCATTCATCATTTATTATTTACTATTAGGAATACCAAAGCTTAACCTTCCTTTTTGACCAGTGAGGTAAAAATATAGGCTTCATATTTTTACTACTCAAGGAGAATAATAATGTTTTAGTGTTACAAATAAATTAATTAAAACAGTCGTGGTGGTTTAGTGGTAATGACACCGGCCTTACAATCTTTAAGTCGTGGGTTCAAATCCCGGTCCCGTACCATTGAGTTCTTCGGAATTTATGTACGGAATTTCATACCACTGGGTTTTCGGTGAAGGAAAACATCGCGGGACAACCTGCATGTCCGTATAAGAAATTCGATGGCGTATGTGAATCCATCAACCCGGACTGGGCCAGCGTGGTGGATATGGCTTAATCACCCTTCGTGGGTAGGCTTACGTCCTGCAGTGTACTATTAAAAAAAGGCTGGTACAGACGTACAGTGATACAAATACTATGTCCTATGCCTGTTTCTATGATATTTATTTGTGAATGCCAAATACGGACATATTCTAATATATCATTATTACATTGCTAGCGGATTGGCAAGTTGAAATGGCAGTGGGCAGGGCACATAGCACGGAGGACTACTGACCGGTGGGGTCGAAATTTCTCGAGTGGAGACCACGTACCGGCAAGCGCAGCGTAGAACGCCCGCTCACAAGGTAGAGGGATGACCTCAATAAGAGAGGTTCGCGCTGGATGCAAGCCGCTACCGCCCGGTCTTATTGGAGATCCATAGGGGAGGCCTATGTCCAGCAGTGGACGTCCTATGGCTGTCCAAAATGCTCAATGTCCTGATGTAGGTATGTAACAACTTATTTATTGTATTTTGTAGCGCTCGTAGCGTAGACGTTTGACTAGGAGTTTGTCAGCGATCACCGAAATTAAGCAACATTCCGCACGGTCAGCATTTAGATGGGTGGGATGGTATTTGGTGGCATTTTCCAACTGAGCGCTACCGTGGCTTGGATGACACGTTAAATTGTAATTTTAACCGTTAAGCCATGTCAGAGGACTTCAGGTGGCCTAAAAAACTATGACGACAGGGCTAGCCACCCAGCCTATATGAACTTATTTATTTTCGCGATTATCATAGTTAGCCATGTTTGAAAAGTGGGTTGTTATATTGACTACAATAATATTCTAGAGTATGACTGTCTTCAAGAAATTTACCCCAATGAAATTGTACTTTGTGTAAGTACTTACCTAATTTATTCTATAAAATGTTCGTTTTTTAGGGTTCCGTACCCAAAGGGTAAAAACAGAACCCTATTACTAAGACTTCGATGTCCGTCTGTCTGTCTGTCACCGGGCTGTATCTTATGAACCGTGATAGCTAGGCAGCTGAAATTTTCACAGATGATGTATTTCTGTTGCCACTATAACAACAAATACTAAAAATAGAAGAAAATAAATAAGGAGGGCTCCCATACAACAAACCTGATTATTAAGTTTTTTTGCTCGCTATTAATAACGGCAAGAGGAATGGGGCTCCCATACGGTACGGAACCCTTAGTGCGCGAGTGCGACTAGCACTTGTTCGATTTTTGTACTCTAATATATTGCTAGGTATTCAATTTTATTGTGATATTAGGTCAAATTTTAAAGGCAGCATCGTAATTTTAATAGCAATTTAAAATGTTCCTCTTTCTTTTTCACTATATGCATTTGAAAGAGAGAAGACTTGTAAGTTGCTATTAAATTTACGATGGCGCCATTAAAATTGGCCACGTTAAGTAATTGTTATTTGTTTATTTTAAGTACCTATGAAGTTTAATTTTGTTTTGACTGTTAACCCTAAGTCTAAGACTTTGTGACTTATACTTTTGCGATGTAGCATGGTGTTTTTTTTTTAAATTTAATTTGGGTTTAATTTGCCGCGATTTAGAAATTATGATGTAGTATTTTAGCTGTATCACATTCGTAATATATTTTATAAATAATAACTTTTGTAAATTAAATTAAACCCTATTCGAATTAAAAACACCCGCACCATGGTACAGCGCAAATAGTACCTATAGTATTTCTGATTGTACTATATGAATATTATGTGTTCATTAGTCAAAATCACTTATTTAAATAAATTTCCACATCTTATCAAGCTGTGTTTATCTTTATGAACATTATGTTTTACAGAGGGGCTAGCCACAAAATGTGTAAAAAAAATTGTTGTTTGTTTCTTGAGAGTTGATAAACTTTTCATAGGGTTAATTTCCATTGTTTGCTTTTCTATATATTTAACTAGACGACCCGCCCCGGCTTCGCACAGGTGTATTATACATATAAACCTTCGTCTTGAATCACTCTATCCATTAAAAAAAACCGCATCAAAATCCGTTGCGTAGTTTTAAAGATTTAAGCATACAGACAAACAAACAAACGAAAATAGCGACTTTATTTTATACTATGTAAGGAAGTACGAGTATATGCTTATCAGAATTTTACGTTTAACCGTATCTAAGATGCGGTTAAACGCGCTCAAATCTTAAAAAAAAATGCAATTATAGGCCGAATCATACAAGTCGGCGGATGTGGCGGAAGTTAGCTAAAAGTTTGAAACTGCCCGTCCACTAGACCGATCAGTCATCGACCGCCGCGCCGTCATGTGCCATGCACGGAGGGTTTCGCCACCGGCAAAATATTGTTGATGGTACCTATGTTGCAGTGGGCATAGTAGAGCGTAGGTATATTATATTGTATTATGTAGGTATATATATATCTACACCGAATCATACAACTTGGCGGCTGTGATGTTGGCTACAAGCTGCGGATAGCCCAATCTTGACTGAAGCTCACCTAACAGCTGCGCGAGGATTGGGTTATCCGCAGCTTGTAGCTAACATCACAGCCGCCAAGTTGTATGATTCGGCCTAAACGTATAGTGTTGCCCTAGCACGGTCATGGTATGGTACGGTAAAGTGGGCAGACACCTTTAATGATCTGATGCTTCCGCAATGAGTTCCGCCGGCGCCACCGTCGATTTCGAAAGTCATACACGTTGCTCCGTTGTTTATTTGTCGTAAAAATTAGAAATGTCGGAAAAATCGAGTGATGCGGCTATTCGCGAGTTAACTAAGTTAGTGCAATCCACGCGGGATCGAGTAATATCATTGGAGAAGTTCGTGCACGATCAAAACAGCCTAATAACGCAGCTGATTAACGACCGGCAAAATTCGAGTTCGATGTTGAAAACTACTGGAGTTTCTGTAGAAGAGGGTAAGCGCGCGCCGTGTGTGAAACCGACGACTGAGCGACCGCGGCGAGATGCGCATATTCGTGCTTCGAAAGCCATCGTCGGTTCTGTCGGCGTCGGTCGGAATGTGAGAGCGGGACGAAACGCTTCGCCTCTTCCCTCAAGTGCCGAGACCCCGTCGACTATAGTCTGACCGTTTAACTGAGTCCTCGCCTGCGCGGTACAGAGGCGCGGGGGTAGACGACAAAGGGGACTGAGACAGGTGCGAGCGGCGGGTCCCCGTCAGACTATAGCCGTAGTGCGCCCCCCACCCCATCTACACCTCACCCAACTCCGGCGCCGCCACCGGCCGCGCCGCGTTTGCAAGTTACTTCGATGAATGGAAAGAAAACAACGATGACTCAATCTGGTTTGGGTGATAATGCTGGGGACTGGATCGAAGTAAAAAGCCGCCGATCTATTCGTACACCCAGTAATGTTGTTCGTGGCACTGCTACCCCGGGTATTCTGGCAGCTGAGCGCAAACTTTAACTACATCTATACTACGTGCATGTTGACACTACGACAGAGCAAGTATTAGAGTATTTAAATAATATCTGTCCTGGAAATAAGTGTGCCGTTGAAGCTTTAAAATCCCGTGGTGACTATGCATCGTTTAAGCTATCCGTACCGGCTAAGGACGCAGATAACTATTTGTCTCCTGACCACTGGGCGGAGGATGTGCATATTAAACCGTGGCGCAGTGGATTTCGTTACTCACAGAAAACAGAATGAGAATCGGAAATTTAAGTACTACACTTTTTTCTATCAAAACGTAAGGGGACTTCGTAGTAAACTTGATGCGGCCAAGCAGTCCATATTGGCGTCATCGGCTGATGTATACGCACTCCTTCCTTCCTTTCAGCCATAGGACGTCCACTGCTGAACATAGGCCTCCCCTAAAGATCTCCAATAAGACCGGGTGGTAGCGGCTTGCATCCAGCGCGAACCTGCGGTCTTAATGAGGTCGTCCGTCCACCTTGTGGGTGGACGTCCTACGCTGCGCTTGCCGGTACGTGGTCTCCACTCGAGGACTTTTCGACCCCATCGGTCATCAGTCCTCCGCGCTATGTGCCCTGCCCATTGCCACTTCAACCTGCCAATCCGCTGGGCTATGTCGGTAACCTTGGTTCTTCTACGGATCTCCTCATTTCTGATTCGATCGCGTAGAGAAACTCCGAGCATAGCCCTCTCCATGGCTCGTTGGGCTACTTGAAGCTTACTAATAAGGCCCATAGTGAGAGACCACGTTTCTGTGCCGTAAGTCATCACTGGCAACACACACTGGTCGAAAGCTTTCGACTTGAGGCACTGAGGTATACGCACTCACTAAGACTTTTTTGGTATCGGGTGTGTACGACGGCGAGCTGTTTCCTGCCTGGTATACGGTTGCGCGCCGCGACAGAGCGGGAGACCGTGGCTGTGGCGGTGTGTTGCTGGCCGCGCGGGACTCCCTCAACATGCAGATACTCGACATAGACGGATGCTCCGACAATATTGAAGTTGTGGTTGCGTTAATTAATCTACACTAAGAAAATTGTATGTTGTGTTGTATATATTCCCCCGCATTCGACAGAGGATCATTATTCCGACACTTTCAATTTTATAGAAAACGTATTAGCTAAATTTCCTAAGTCAGATACGGTATTAATGGGTGACTTTAACCGTTATTCTTGTAATCAAAACGTTAAGATGCATTACGAATCAATTACATCGTCGTGTAATTTGAACCAACACAATAGTGTCACTAATAAAAGCGGTAGAATGCTAGATCTGGTGTTGAGCAACCTAAGCGGTGAGGCGATTAAGGTCAGTGGCGACACGGAGCCTTTAGTACCCGATAAGGTGGACGGCTATCACCCGCCACTGAGGGTGAGCGTGCGCAGCGAGCGTCCACCTCGGCCGCGGGACGGCGTCTCGCGTGCCCATCTGCCGCCCCCGGACCGTGATCAGAGAAATTCAACAGAGAACAACAATCAGTTAGGCAATCTCATAGAGAGTTTGAATATGGCGGCGGGATTGTGAGTGGTAGCGATGCCGCTAACGCTTTTGCCGCCTATTTTAAATCGGTATTTCTGACTGACGCGCCGACCTTGTCCGCTGAGGATGCCGATCGCGAGGCAGCCAGCCCTTTGTGTTCGTCTCGTATCGCGGTGGACAACATCAGCCCGCGGGACCTGTCTCAGGCAGTTCGTAGGTTGAAAGCGAATTCATCGGTAGGACCTGATGGCATACCACCGTATATTTTGAAGGACTGTTATGAGTTTCTCAAGATGCCTCTTTTGTTCTTATTTAACTTGTCGTTAAGTAGTGCGAAATACCCATCGCAGTGGAAGCTGTCCAGAGTCACTCCTATACCGATAGTTCTATCTATTCTAGAACTATCGGCCCATAGCAGTTTTATCGGCGCTTGGTAAAGTGTTCGAGACTATCTCGAACCGCGAAATAACTAGGCAAATCGATGCGCAGCTGAGTGATGCACAACACGGATTTAGAACGGGCCGATCTACGGCTACTAACCACATACATTTTGTGGATTACGCTGTTGCAGAAATGGACCTTGGCAAGCAGGTAGATGCGGCTTATTTTGACTTCAAAAAAAGCATTTGATCGCATCCATAATGACAAAAGATAAGATGATGTTAAAGAAATTTTCAGAGATGGGCTTCGTTCCCAATTTGCTCAAATTTTTTTCTAGTCTTTTTCGAATCGCCAGCAGTATGTCCAACTTGGAAACTATCGCTCGGATCCGTTTTTGACCTTTTCTGGAGTGGTCCAGGGCAGTACGCTCGGTCCGACTGAGTTTACCATAATGATTTACGACTTGCCCGGCGTCGTTAAGACGGCTAAATGTCTCATGTTCGCCGATGACCTAAAGCTGTTTTTGGGTGTGGAATCTGAGGTAGATTGTGAGGCGTTACAGAGGGACATCGATAGTGTCGTGGCGTGGAGTGTTGAAACCATCCAAGTCAAATCACGAGCTTGTATTACATAAGTAAATCCCTTTAGAATGTTGTAGGATGTTCTTGTAGCTGAAATTTTAGAATTTTCTACAGAACACTAGGCCCCCGTGTAGATCTCAATTCTTTTGGTGGCGACACTTTGGCTCCCATTTCACATTTATGTTTTTGATGAGATAAAATGTTACATAAATAAGAGACAAACGAGATAGGAACTGAGTATATTATTTCTATTATAAATGAGTGTCGTTTTTGGCTTTGGATATAAGTTTGGTGATAGAGAGGGATAGGATGCCGAGTAGTGCGCTCCCGCCGCAGGCGTATGTGAGGACCCCTCGGTAGTACTGTGGACAGTCCAGGGCATCGTTGCATTTGCTGAAAAATATATTTTTTGAAATCACTATGTTGAATAATTATTTTTAGCAAAAAATGGAAAAACCGCCTTCCATCGTGTACAAAATTCGAATATTTCGCTAGAATTGTTTACATTATTGTTGATTTTTCAAAGACGGCTCAGCCGATTTCTGTTAAATTTAAATGGAACCATCTAGGGAGTATACCCTTTCTAACTAAAAAAGAATTATTCGATTCGGTTCACAATTGGCGAAATTATCGATGTTCATCGTGGACAAAATTCGCATATATCGCTCGACTTGCTTACAATGTTGTTGATTTTTTAAAAAACGGCTCAGCCGATTTCTGTAAAATTTAAATGGGACCACTTCGGGAGTATACCCTTTCGAACTAAAAAATAATTTTTCGATTCGGTTCACAATAGGCGAAATTATCGATGAACGTACAAAAAAAAAATACAAACAGACGTTCATAGAACCTCCTCCTTTTTGGAAGTCGGTTAAAAAGCAACGGTGTTCTTAGAGTTATTCAGAAAAGTGTACTTACTATGCTGAAGGGGGATTTATACCTACCAACGTAATGAATAACTTTTGCTTTGAGGCCAACCCGCGATTCAAAAAAATCTGATATTTCAAACATTCAGCTGATCCCAAGTTGCAGTTTTGTATGAGATAGCTGTTTTTAGGGTTCCGTACCCAATGGGTAAAACGGGACCCTATTACGAAGACTCCGCGGTCCGTCCGTCTGTCTGTCTGTCTGCCAGGCTGTATCTAATGAACCGTAATAGCTAGAGAGTTGACATTTTCACAGATGATGTATTTCGATTGCCGCTATAACAACAAATACTACTAAAAGGTAAAAACAGAATAATATAAATATTTAAGGAGGGCTCCCATACAACAAACGTGATTTTTTACCGTGGGGTTCCCATACGGTATGGAACACTTCATGTGAGAGTCCAACTCGTACTTGGCTGATTTATTTATTTAATTCCAAGTTGGCCCCGTAATAAAAGTTAAATCATAATGACGGTCAGAATTAGCCCTCTTCGGTTTAGTAAGTACGTACACACGTAACCACATTCTTTCTGAGTCCATGCATAACCCATAGCCTATCATAGTAGGTAGGTACTCTAGAAACTTCCTTCCCTACCCCAGAAAACTTGAAAAGCAAGTGATGGCAAACTTTGGCAAAAGGTTTGATAAATCTGTACTGTACTGTACCAGCCTTTTATAGTCCACTGCAGGACGTAAGCCTACCCACGATGGGTGATTGGGCCATATCCACCACGCCACCCCAGTGCGGGTTGGTGGATTCACATACGCCATCGAATTTCTTCTACGGACGTATGCAGGCTGCCTCACGATGTTTTCCTTCACCGAAACAAACAGTGATGTGGAATTCCGTACATAAATTAAGAACTCATTTTGGTACGGGACCGGGATTTGAACCCACGGCCTCACGATCGTAAGGCGGGTGTCACTACCACTAGACCACCACGGCTAAATAAATCTATGCACAGGGTATTTCTTAGTGGGAAATCTGTAACTTACTAGTTTTCAATCGCGACCACCGCTATACCCGTGACGAGCTTGTCAGCAAATGTGACGATGGAGTAGATGGCCGCACCCTGGTGGGAGTGGGGGCCGATCAAGTCGGCCGTCACGCACAGGCTTGCCACCAGGGTGATGGAACTCCCTGCTCCTGGAAATTGGATAAAATAATACGAGTAGGAGTAGTAGGACTCGCGCACGCAGAGTTATCCCTACTGAATGGGAGCCCTCCTAAAATATTTATTTTAATTTAATTATTTATTATTAAATTGTATATACAACTAAACATTCTGTGAAAATTTCAAGTATTTAGGTACCTGTTACCATTATTAATATCGCGCGAAAAACGGTTAAAAATTCAGGATTGTTGTTTGGGAGTCCCCCTTGAACATTAATTTTATTGTGTTTTTAGTATTTGTTGTTATAGCGGCAACAGAAATACATCATATGTGAAAATTTCAGCTTTCTAGCTATAACGGTTCATGAGATACTGCCTGGTGACAGACAGACGGACAGCGGAGTCTTAGTAATAGGGTCCCCTTTTAACCCTTTGGGTACGGAACCCTAAAAACTACATTAGAGTCTAGCTTGTTCATAATCATAGAACCTTATTCGGAAAGAGTAGGTAGGTACTAATCTGACAGAGGTTGATTCAGAGCATAATTATGAACAATTTTTATCATGGAGCCAAACTTGAATTCGAAAAACAGCTGTCAGGAGGAAGTTAGAAAGAAGGATGTCGACAGCTCATACATACGAATACCTGTTGTGTACGAATACACTCAGTTTCTCCCAAGCTCATTTATAAAAATGTTATCTTCACCAGAGTAATTTATGACGCTTCTAAAACTGTTCTGATATGTACAAGTTTGTTTAAAATGAAGTTAAAATAAGAAAAACCGAAAACAATTTTCAAGCTATAGGTACCTACTTTGATTTATAGAATTATAGACCATAGCAGTGCTGCCAACTCCTTTTGGCAAAAATTCGCTATCAGCACGTCAAAAACGCGCCAGAAGCGCTAAATGGTAACTACGACGACTGGTACTACGAAAAAATGATTGATAATGAATTTCGGTATTCATCCACTTCATTAGCAATAGTATAAGAACCACAACTTGCTGCTATTCGAACTTCGGCCGCTGCCTGCGGATGCAGGTCGCGATTGCAGGTAACACACATCTGAAATGCAGCCACTGCCTGCTTCCGCAGTCGAGAGTGATTCCGAGGTTGGCTACACGTGCTGCGACAGGCAGCACGTCGGACTTGTCTAAACAGGTGAACAACACTCGCAGCTGAGGCTCGGTAGCACGTGCTGCCGGAGCCGCAATAGGAATCTTTTTTGCAGAAATTCATACTACTACATAGATAACCAGAGCCCTTACTCGTAGTCTAGGCTTTGCGAAGTTTACTCAAACTTTCGCGTTCCGTTGTGGCTCCATAGATTTTGGTTAGTTCTTCCTCGTTTCTGCTAGGGGCGCTGTACAAAAATGTATAGGGCCATACCGAAACAGCTTAACCCCTCAGTTGTGCAGCCACAGCCGGCTTCGCGCAGCTGCTGCAAGTGCTGTTTGTAGCTGTAGCCTGCTGCCAAGATTCGAATAGCACCTTTAAGGATTATTACGAGCAATATCAAAATAATCAGGAATATCTCGGATAATTTCAACTGCAGCTTTTTGTTAGTAGTAAAGTGAGTGAAACCTAAAAATATAAGTATTCTTTCTTTTTGATAATCTTTTTTGTATATTTAAATGTATGTTTCTATAAAATATGTAAAAAGACACCTCAGTTCGTAAAATTACTAGTTGAAACACTTAAAACGAGTTAAGGAAGGAGCATGTACCAACTGTTGAAAAAGAAAATAATTATATCAACCCCTCCAAAAAATTGCTAAGTCGGAATAACGAAAACGAAATCTGGCAATACTGAATACATCATCTGATCGACTGAATTTGACATTTCCTTTTTTTTGACAGCAACAGCAATAAAATAGTGTTTTTTTTAAATAATGTGCCCATTTTTGGACAGGCTAAAGCCTTTAAGCTCATACCACCACTTCTTATGTATGTAATCTATAATGTTAAAACAATAAAAAATCATTGTAATTTTTCTGGTGGTCTAATATTAATTTTAATCAGTGATATGAAAACAGCAAAAAATCACTAAATTTTTGAAGCACACAATTATTATAAATGATGTTATGTTTTCTACCTACTTGCAAAAAAAAAAACGACAGGTCCATTCGCGCATCCTTCTTTGTTTAGTACAGCTGATTTTTTTCTTAAATTCAGGATTGGTGCCATAGTAAAACTTGTTCATAATTATGGTCAGATTGTACCCTTTTTGGCTTAATACACCCGTGTCTGATAACCCTGTATGTGCAGCATGTCAACTTGCATTAGTTAGAGGATATTACGATGAGGTTTTGTGCTATGTAATGACCCTAAAAATAGCTATTTCGTAGTTAGACATACTTTGATAATGAAATATTGTATAAGATTTTATCAACTAACACTAATTAAATACTGATTTACAATATGCTAAAACTACATACACTACTACTACACAAAAAGCATTGGAACATCCACAGACCCTTGAAGGTCTAAAGATAATCCAAATGCTCAAGCCCACTGCTAGTTGGCAGCGTGCCCAGCATGCCTACCCTATAGTGTTACCTATATATTAAGCCCGATTACAGAGGCGCCATCGTAATTATATTAGCTAAATAGCATAGTTCTGTTTCTTTTTCGCTTTAGGAATTCGATAGAGAGAACGCTTTTTACGTTGCTATTAAATTTACACTGGCGCCTCTGTAATCGGGCTTAATGTAGGCATAGTTTAGTGCAGCTTACCTATTAATGTGGCCACCAAGTAAATCTGTACGATGCTGGCATGTGGGTCTATTGCCAATGCTATCCACAAGCAGCTGATTAAACTTAAAGTACTGCCCAGTAGATAAGAAACCTGGAAATACAAAAATAAAAACAATAAAACACTCGAAAGTGTTGTGTGGCTAAAATTGAATAGTTTAGTAGGAGCAATATCTATAGAAACGACAACTGGACATCAACGACAACTGCAACTTGGTCGAAACGTCGGGAGAAAAAGAGGTATTTCATTAATACAATATGTTTTATTGCGCGATAAAACGATAAAAAAACGATAAAATTTTTATTAAGTCCCGTATTAATATAGTAAGATCCATTTAAATGTGCTCAAATCGCGAAAGTTTAAAAATAACAATAGATATCTGTAGAAACTACAATAGTTATTTTTCGCAAAAAATGGCAAAACCGCCTTCCATCGTGAACAAAATTCGAAAATTTCGCTCGAATTTTTACATTATTGTAGATTTTTCTAACACTGCTCAGCCGATTTCGATTAAACTTAAGTGGGACCACCTTAAAGTACCTATACTCTTTTGAACAAAAAAAAAAAATTAAATCGGTCCCTATTTGACGAAAATATCGATGAACATAGCTACACAAAAAAAATACATACAGACGAACACAGTACTTACTTCCTCCTTTTTGGAAGTTGGTAAAAACATGATAAGATCAATTTACCTGATTGCCAATGTTATACATCTTGCTTTTCAATAGAAGCGAGAAGAAGAACGATGAGATATAGAGGACCAGAGGAACACTGGCCACCAGCTCTGACCCAGCGCTAGGGTTGACCGCCAGGCGTTCTTCCAAAAACAATGGAACGTAGACCAGGCTCAATGCCCAATATAATCTGGAGAAGACGTACCTGGAAGAATAATTTTTGACCATGTTTAAATAATACGAGTATAATTAGTCTTTAATATTAAAGAGAATAATCGGCCAAGTGCGAGTCGGACTCGCGCTTTGAAGGGACTACAGCTTAACATTCTGTAAATATTCCAAGCATCTTCCTGTTGCCGTTATTGATATTGAGCAAAAAAACAGATGTCTTGTATGGGAGCTTAAATATTTATTTAATTTTAATCTAATTATTTATTTATAAAGTGAATATTAAACTAAATATTCTGTGAACATTTCAAGCATCTACCTAACACCGCTATCGACATCGAGCAAAAAACGGCTAAAAAATCAGGTTTGTTGAATGGGAGCTCCCCTTAAATATTTATATTTTTCTGTTTTTATAGCGTTGGTTGTTGTTATAGCGGCAACGGAAATACGTCATCTGTGAAAATTTCAACGTTCTAGCTATCACGGTTCATAAGATACAGCCTGGTAACAGACACATACCTACGGACGGACGGACAGCGGATTCGTTAGTAGGTAAAAAGGGTTCCGTTATTACCTACCCTTCGGGTACGGAACCCTAAAAACTGTTTGTGTGGGCCACTGTTTTAAGCTATTTCAGTATTAGATTCGCCGGCAAAAACCCCGTAAGTGTTTGCTAATATTGTTTCTGTGCGTTTTGTAAATACATATACATCTGCATAACCCTTGAATCAAGACCAATCATGTGCATCAATTGCATTCAATTGTGCAAGACTACGTTGGGTCATAGAACAGCTATAGATATAGCCCGGGGGGTAAGCGCAAAAAATGCAACTACTTTCTAAAAGCTCATTTTTTGGTATTACGTTGTCATGGTGGTGTACAACAATGCCCCGGATTCAGTCAGCTGGGATGCTTAGCGTTTGGTGGGGATACCCGTTTGAATTTAAAAAAAAAAAAGAGTATCTTCCGACTACATTTAAAAGCTGAAAATTGGTGTACGGATAGATAGTTAAAAAAGAGTTTGATGGAAGCCAATTACCTGAAACAAGTAACAAGGCCTTTCAGTCAGGCTTTACAGTAGCGCCGCCTTAAAGCCAGACTGAAAGGCCTTATGTTACTTGTTTTAGGTAATTGGCTTCCATCAAACTCTTTTTTAATTATCTATCCGTACACCAATGTTCAGCTTTTAAATGTTGTCGGAAGATACTCAAACGCTAAACATTCCAGCTGACTGAATCCAGGGTATTGTTGTACACCACCACGACAACGTAATACCAAAAATTCTTTTAGAAAGTAGTTGCATTTTTTGCGCTTAACTCCCGGACTAATAGCCATATACTTACAATAAGCTCGTCTGGTACAATAGTGGCATCTGCAGGAAGTGCATAATTTTAGACTTGGCCAAATTGATTGGCTCTCCTGCTTCTGTGGCGACCACTGGGGTTTCGTTGGTAGGTAGCCCGTTTGCTTTGTGCTCCATCGGCTCTTTGAGACGGAAGAATATTTGGAACAGGGCGAAGGTGGTAACGCCAAGGCCGGATATGATTACTGATACATTCTGAAAATGAATAATTATTTTTAGCAAAAAATAGCATGACCGGCTTCACCGTGTACAGAATTCGCGAATTTTTCGCACGGATCGATGTAGCATTTTTCACATTATTGTTGATTTTTCAAAAACGGCTCAGCCGGTTTTTTTAGAAAGTTTAAATAGGACCAATTTCGAAGTAGGTATACTTACTCTTTCCAATAAAAAAAGAATTATTAAAATTGGACTGCTATGAAAAAAGTCATGCGTGATTATACATAAAAAAAACGCGTCGAATTGAGTACCTCCTCCGGTTCGTCGGTCAAAAAATTAAGTTTGTATAGGCCGGGTGGCTAGCCCTTATGTCAGAGTTTTTAGGCCGCCTGAAGGCCTCTGACATGGCTAAACGGTTAAAACAACCGAGACCTACAATTTAACATGTCATACGAGCCACGGTAGCCCACTTGGAAAAATTCTGAAATTAAATGTTGGCTTTAAAGTTCGAGCTGGTTAAAGTTTCAGAACTCACAGTCCTGAAACAATAGAGTTTGCCTAGACTGCCTAGTGATTTGCAGATGCGTTGCATAATGATTCAATATGTCGTGGAGAAATGAAGACATTATGTGCATGGTACAAATATATGCGCATATTAACGAACTGTCGTGTGTCTTTATGTGGATAAAACATCTTGATTACCTACACGTGCAATTATCGGCTTAGATACATTATTACAGCAGCTATTTCATAGCAAGTGCTCGAGTGAAAGTAGACATGTGTCTGATAGTAATCAAACTAAGAATCATTGTTTTCATATTTGCTTGAACATAAATTAAAGAACGTGTTATACTTTACCCTGAACTTGTAATCGTCCGCTGGTCCAATAAAAGTGCTATAGTTCGTCGCCCTTAACACCACCCAAGTTATGAGGTAGACGGCTAAACTCGACACCACGGAAGCCATATATCTGAAAAGCAAGAGAACGCCGCTACATACTTAACTATTCCATTCTAAACTAATTAAGTCCTTCATCCTTACCTAAATGAGTTTGAACGTGGTTAAATTGGAAACGAAGTATAAAATATAAAATCTTGGTAGAGATCATAGGTATCAATAATCAGATCATAGGTATACCTACATATTGGCCATTTATTACAGACTAGCTAGCCGCCCCGGCTTCGCACAGGTGTATTTTACATATAAACCTTCCTCTTGAATCACTCTATCTATTAAAATAATCGGCCAAGTACGAGTCGCGCTCGCGCACGGAGGGTTCCGTGCTGTATGAGAGTCCCCTTAAATATTTATTGTATTTTAATTTTATTACTTATTATTGAAGTGAATATAAAACTAAATATTCTGTGAAAATTTCAAGCATCTACCTGTTACCATTATTAACATAGAGCGAAAAACGTCTAAAAAATCAGGTTTGTTGGATGGGACCCCCTTAAATATTTATTTTATTTTCCTTTTAGTATTTGTTGTTATAGCGGCAACAGAAATACATCATCTGTGAAAATTTCAGCTGCCTAGCTATCATGGTTCATGAGATACAGCCCGGTGACAGACAGACGGACATCGAAGTCTTAGTAGTAGGGTCCCGTTTTTCCCTTTGGGTACGGAACCCTAAAAAAGACCGCGTCAAAATCCGTTGTGTGGTTTTTTAAAGATATAAGCATATTATACATGGGGACAGACAGCGTGAAGCGACTTTGTTTTGTACTATGTAGTGACAAGACAGTTTACAAAATTAAACATCAACAAGTTAAAAACTCTCTTCTATCTTCTTCACTTACAAACCAAGGGGATAAAAGCTAATTTTTTGAAAAGAAATATGTTTCAGAAGTGAAATGTACTAGACCGCGCTGAATATAGGCCTACCTGAAGCAAACGGAGATAGGGTCATACCAAGCACTGGAATTGAAATGCTGTATTAAAATTTCTATTGCACTTGACATTCAAATTTTTCAGAAAATGTACCTTATCGAAGTTAGTTCTGCGCGTATTTGCAAGTTGTCAGATATAGCCGGTATCATAGCGAGGTGCGATATCTGGACCACCGCCCAGCCGATCTGGAAGAACACGATGAGGACGGCGTAGTAGACCGGCATCCACCAGGTCAGGTACTCCATGCCGCCTCCTATCCAGCATCCCCAGCATCGCACGAAGAGTAACGGAAACGTGCATGTTACTAATACGCAACCTGTAAAAAAATATGCAAAAATATGGGAGAATGACAAAAATATGTTATTAGTCGTAAGATTCTATCGCCCAAGATTTTAATTTTAGGTATTTAGGTTCTTATCTGAAGGATTTAAGGTCCGCTTTATTTCAACACGGACATTGCTATCGAGATTAGATAGTAGATCTTAGAATGGCAAGATTTTAAGACCAATAGAACTAAGCTAGAGTACGGATCTGAATCAGTCCGAAAAAGCAATCGATCAAATTTGTTGTATTAGTCGTTGAGATCAAAATTTAATTAGGTCATGTGAATCTGTGAATAGACAGCTACGAAAAATACATGAACAAGGAAAACAGTTGGCCAATGTTTTTAAAAGCGGTCTTTGTGATGATCAACAAGAGAATTTGTTTGAGTATTCCAACCACAACAAGTTGCCAATTCTCACATGCATTTACATCCGTGAGCCATGGTTTTGTTTTGGCTTCATTTACATGTGAATGTGCCATCATGTAACGGCAACATTTGAAAGATTCGCTGAGTTTATAAATATTGGGAGTGGACAAGGTGTGTTGTTGATTTCTTAGTGATGGAGCGTAAACGAAGATCTCCGTCTTAACACGGCGATTTTGCTTTCGTCTATGCAGATGTTAGTTTTTGTCTACAGGTCGCATTTTTCAACGAATCTCGACGAAACTTGTAGGTACACAGGTTCTCTAAGGTAAATTTTCTTTGCCGTCGTGTCGGTGATTTTTTATATTTCCCATAAAAGTGGGGGAAATATCCTGTCGAGCTCTTTATCAGCCGATTTTGATAATATTTAACAAACAAATAACTCTTTATTGTACACACAAAATAAAAAGAACAATAATATAACAGGGAAATTCTTAAGCTAGTGCAACACTACTAGGTAGCCTATTCGTTGGAAGCAATCTCTTCCAGGCAAGATTGGTTAGTTAGCTAAATACTAACAAGACTTGCGAGTATAAAAAAAATCGGTCAAGAGCGAGTCGAGATATAGGCTTATGAAGATTCTATTAAAGATGTGTGTCGCAAGATCTACTGTTCAGAGAACTACTAGTATTTATATAAAAAAAAAAAATTGTTGTGAAATAATGAGTGTCATTTTTAGCCAATTATTTAGCAATGAAAATTCTAGCTCTTGGTTGAATACCGTTTACTTAAACTAGGTACTCTTGACTACCTTATCAACCGTACCGGAAACCTGTTCGTTGTTAGAACTACGAGTACAAAACATGTTTATTTTTACTTACCAGCTAAATGCCAGCCTTTCTTCGTGCCGAATCTATCAGCTAGCAACCCCACAATTGGAGTCGCTAAAGCGTCCACCACTTGACCTGAAAAAATAAACAAATTTCTCGAATCTCGTTATTTTGAGAATCGAATAAGAAAACAATAATGGTCCGATCCGTAGTGTTATGTTTTCACACCTGCTTCCCTGCAGTTTAATCATTATCATGCTTTGGTCTCTCAATTTCCTCATAGTGTTATTTTTCTTAGTAGGAAGGTACCTATTGGACTTATGGCTCGCTCTCTCTCTCTCTCTGTATCTCCCCTCTCTAATGTCATCTATGAGTATCTACCTCAGTCCTGTTCTTTTCAATGGAGTTATCTTGATTTGATTTTGGACCAAGTTTCCTGTCACAGATCACCACTTACCACTATTTAGAATTTACCTAAAAGTAACATGGTCCCAGCCACAGCAGCTCTCATGTCCAGAACAGCTTGGAAGAACAGCATCATATAGGAAAACCACATGGCAGCACACAGGTCGTTGTAAACATGGCCTAGTCCGTATAGAGCATTCTGACTGATGCTCCACCATTTTCTTCTATATTGACCACTGCAATTAAAACGGTCTTTTATAAATACGCCATGACGATGAGACGTCGGCATGATCGTTAAGTCTATTTGTTACTGGGGACATTGTGTGAAGGCATGAAAGTTGCAGACAAAAGGTTCATGACGCAAAATCGCACGCCAAATTTTGTAGCGAGCACTTGTTCTACTCGTACTACCAAATAGAAGATTAGCAAAAAGCGAATAGAGCTAACGGTAATAACTATGTAGAATCGATGTTTCTTACATAGCCACGAGCGATGGTAGATGGTGGAATAAGTTCCTCAGACCTATGGCATTCTGCTATCGCTCCATGATTAATAAGCAGATATAGATTGGTAGATTTATTATTACTTGACTGTGATTTAAATATGCACTACACTGTATTGCATAATTTAGTTTTATAATTAACTAGCGACCCGCCCCGGCTTCGCACTGGTGCAATTCTGATACTAAGTATACTACAGAATGTCTTTATATACAACGTTCACAGCTTTTTTTTTAGTTACTCTACTATATTATGCATGTATTTTACATATAAACCTTCCTCTTAAATCACTCTATGTACTAAAAAATAGAACATCAAAATCTGTTGCGTAGTTTTAAAGATCTAAGCATATATATAGGGACAGACAGACAGCGGAAAGTGACTTTGTTTCATACTATGTAGTGACTAGCTGCGCCCCGCGGTGTTACTCGCGCTAACCCGAGATAAAAAGTAGCCTGTGTGTTAATCCAAGGTCTATGCTACCTTCATACCGAATTTCATCCAAATCGGTTAAGACGTTTGTGCGTGAAAGAGTAACAAACATCCATACATACTCACAAACTTTCGCGTTTATAATATTAGTAGGATAGTAATAATAATAATAATAATAATAAAGCCTTTTATTTCCATGCTATTTACAAAAAAAAATGTTTATAAGATAATATTTTTAATATTGATTTTAATTAGGCAAAGGCATGGCCCCGCTCCGGGTATAGGCCTCCTCCAGCCGTTTCCATTTCTTTCTGTCTTGTGCCGTCTGCATCCAAGCTCTACCGGCTATTTTTTGTATTTCATCTATCCATCGATCCTTAGGTCTTCCTTTGCTTCTTTTCCCGCTTGGACCTGTCCATTCCGTGACACGCTTTGTCCATCGCTTGTCTGTTGTCCGGGCAATATGACCTGCCCATCTCCACTTAAGTTTCTGTGCATGCTGTCCTGCGTCTATTAATTTTGTCTTTTTTCGGATGTCTTCGCTCTTCTGTCTATCTTTTAGCTTTATACCAAAAATGCTCCGTTCCATAGCTCTCTGGAACGTCCGTATTTTGTTTTTTGTTTTTTCTTGAAAAATCCATGTTTGTGCCCCATATGTTAAACAAGGCAACAAACAAGAATCTATTACTTTTTTCTTGAGCATTAATGGAAGTTTTGCTTTCAGGATTTCTTTGAAGCTCCAGTACTTCTTCCACGTAATGTTTATACGGCGCTCTAGCTCATCTTCGTGCCTAGTTTTCTTGAATGACATTTGTTTACCAAGATATACATAGCTGTCTACATACTCTATTGTCGTTCCGTTAACCACTATAGGATTTTGTTTGCTATTGGTTGCAACTTTAGTTTTTGAAGCGTTCAATTTTAAGCCTATTTTTTCACTGGCAGTGCTTAGTTCTTCTATCATTATTTCCAACTGTTTCGATGTTTTTGCGAATAAGACGATGTCGTCTGCAAAGCGTAGGTTGCTTAGAAATTCTGTATCTATCTTTATTCCTTTTTTGTTCCAGTCTAGGTCTTTCATGATATCCTGTAGCACAGCTAGAAAAATTTTACTTGAAAGGGGGTCTCCCTGTCTTACCCCGGATCTGATGTAGATTTTTGGTCCAAGTCTGTCAAGTTTCACTCTGCTTATACTGTTTATATATATATCTTTGATTATATTTATGTAGATATTCGGTACCCCTTGGTGTGAAAGTGCTCGCCATATGCTATCGTGTGAAATTGAGTCAAATGCTTTCGCGTAGTCAATATATGCTAGGTAGAGCGGCTGGTTGAACTCTTAGTAGGATAGTAGGATTTCTAATTACCGCGCAAAAATTCGTGGACAAACAATTTTCCTTTCAATTATGTAGATACCTACTTTTACTAAGACAAAACAATGTTGAGAGCATAATAGGTATTTTCAAAATTATTTATGGTCCTTATCTTTAAAATGTTTTGAACTGAAGCATCGTCAGTAAACACAATCAGCAATCAAGAACAAACACATAGACTATATTTAGATACTCTACAGAAAATTAGAATTATACGAGAATGCATCGAGATCTTTGCTATCCGAGTAAATCAATGGTGAGAATAAAGGAACGTGTATATGAAAACAACCCTACCCAAAGACAAATATTGTGTAGTCGGTTGAGTGACCTTATGAACTGGTTGCTTGACGCCTAGAGATACAATATGATATGACGTCTTCATTCTTAGTAATTTCTATGGAAACAGTATGCTTCTTTCTAGAACACAGTTCGACACTTACCACCTTACAACAAAATATTTAAACACGCTTTAAACATTGTTTAACCGTACAATTTGTACTGCTAAACAATGTCTAAACTGTGCGTAAAACTTTTGTGGTAAGACGGTTAGTGATTGCACATTTCTTATTTTGTTGTAGGTACCTACCTATTAAAGCGAGAAGGATGGAACAAGGAGGGAGGACAAAATCGAAATGATCGAAATCTGCAAAATTGTTTTAAATACAACCGTTGCAGTCCCCAAGACAGTCAAGAAACCCCATGTAGATAAGATGGTTTAGAGTGATATTACATCTGCTAACCGCACTGTCGCTATGCTCTCCTATTACTAACCCTTTCACTGAAACATTGCTCTAGCTACAACTTTGTTATAATATCTCTACTTATAAGTAGGTATATAGGTAGCTCATTTTCACCCGACTGCCCAAAAGCAAGATTTACGATATTTTCGAGTGTACCTACATAGGTATTTAGGTAACATTTATTTGTGTAAAGCTAGCAAATCTATTGTATCTTGATATAACGTCATGTTGAATTGGTCTTTTTATCCGGATAGCCGTTACCTATAAATTGTTTTTTATGTTATTTTTGTTACTGAATACTATGTTAAGCATAATATTATTGGCTACAAGTTGTAGACAAACTATGGCATATAAAAAGACTTGAAATATTGAAACTGGGCTATTGTGGTGAAATATTAAATGTTATGTAAAATTGGACTATGGAATGAGGTTCGGCACCCGCTACGAGTATATATGCCCCATTTCAAAATTTCGTAGCGGGTGGTGACTTGCCGTCCACTAAATGGGCCCCCATAAAGGCTACCTTAAGTTGGCGCCGGAGGGGCAACATTGGTCCGGACGGCTAAGGGTGTCGAGAGGTGTGCTGCGCTTTCACTGGACGCTACTCGCGGCGTTATGCCTTTTAACACTTCCACCCTGGAGCTTAGGTTCTTAGCTCTTGCGGTTTCCACTCCAAGCCGGCCAGTTAAGGCAAGAGAGGAGTCAAGGGGTCTCATTTAGCCCCAGGGAATCAGGGTTCGCGGTGTCGCCACTCACCGACGGCTCGCCACAAAGCCGCCCCTGCGATTATTATTATTATTATGACTATATTTTACAGTCCAATTTAGGTATTTAAATATGTAAAATATTCGCGTGCAATCGCTGCAGGCTTTTTGCTGCTGCGTTGCTAGGACCTTAAGCACTATAATTTAAAAAGTAATTATTATGCATAATAATGACGTAAGTAATAATTTTCATACGCGCTGAAGTTTTATTGCATGCTGATAAAACGAATCCGCGTACCAAAATCAGATGTAATTGCGTACCTATTTGCATACGAACGTAAGTCTATACCAATATTATAAAGTTTATAAAATTTGATTGTTTGTTTGTTTGCATTGAATGGGCTCCGAAACTACTGAACCGATTTGAAAAATTCTCTTACTAGGTAGGTATTGGGAAGCTACACTTTCTCCGGATGACATTATATTTTCAAAAATAATAGGGAACTTTACTGAAACTCCCATACCTACATTGCGTGGTAGGTATATATAGGCACACACAATACTTATAAAAACTGTATTTTTTAGCAAATCGTACCCGGTCAAAGCCGGGGCGGGCAGCTAGTAAAAGATAAGTAGATGGGATTTAGGCATTTCTTCTACCTACAATCGACCTACAAGCCCACATATGTTGAAGTTATTGATGTATCCTTATTCCGAGAAGATCAACTCCAATTATTTCCCGTTTCGTGTCCAAACTCCACTCACAAATTGGATAATCTGCACTGGACTAAATTCGCAATGAATTAGATGTTCCTCGGGCATTGCACGCGATCTACCTATACTAAGTTGGTACACAGGGATATGGATACCTTAAACCAAATACCTTATATGAATTTCCGTAACGCTCCCGTTCGCAACTCCATTTTCAGGGATTTTCTCTTTACCATCCTTAACGTCGGTTGAGCCGTATTTGACACTCATTTTATTATTTAAACTTAAACTAATTAAATATTTTTTTCACACTGCACTTGATGCGGCTCCTTGCACCGTATGGTTTTAAATAGTTCACATGTGTTCAAACAACTTTTTTTTATAATTATATTTCATTGTTCACTCGAGTCGTGTAGCGCGTGTGTCATCTACAAAGACCGGCACATGTATGGCGACCCGGCAGCCCTATCCATAAGACTATAGACAGTATGGGACCTAGCATTACCTATTAAAGTACTTGTAACATCACCTAACAAAGAACTGTAGGGATTACCATGTTATAGGTAGATTGTTATTAGTTTCAGATTCTATAACATAATGATTAAATTATTACCATAACACAACCTGTCACAATACCTATTGAATCATTGTGAAATCTGCAAAGCGGCGCGTGTAACTAAATGTAATTAACACGGTTATTTAACGAGATATTTTCAGAAAAGATTCAGTATTTGCAAGTAAAATTAAATGATCTAAATCTATAGGTAATAATTTGCTCTATACCTACGTACCTACCTACAATGTAAAAAAGATTTAAAAGTAGGTACGTACTGTACTATACCGGCTATTTAAATAGTCTACTATTGAACATAGGCCTATATACCCACGAAGAGTGAATAGGCCTTTTCCACCATGCTGACCAAGCGCGGGTCAACAACCCTTACTTGGTCATACGCATTAGGTACTTAGATCATACGGAATCATACTATAGGTAATTACCTAAAATAAACCTATTACTTAACATCGCACTATTCATAATTTGTTATTTGATAAATTACTCGTCTTGCAATAAAATTACAATCTTTCTATCAACTTATTTGTGCTCTGAGAAGTTAAGTTTCTGACGATCGGCACTTCCATTGGCTTCCGTGAATATTGGGTTTCAAGCAGGCTATGCCTCGCTGCGTTCGAAATGAGCGACCGATGACCCTAATAGGCTATTGGACCTAATATAAAGTTTCATTACTAGAGGTTGTCCAAAAACAGAAACGTCGTAGGTGAGGTCGCCCATATGCCAATTTACTAATTTTGTTACGTTGCCACTGCTCTGTCATTGCTAGTACAACAAATCGTGTTTGATACTTGGTAGACACCAATTCGGTTTTTAGGATTCCGTATCCAAAGGGTAAAAACGGGACCCTATTACTAAGACTCCGCTGTCCGTCTATCTCCAGGCTGTATCTCATGAACCGTTATAGCTCGAAAGCTGATTTTTTACAGATGATGTATTTCTGTTGCCGCTATAACAACAAATACTAAAAACAGAATAAAATTATTAATTAAGAGGGGTTCCCATACAACAAACCTGATTATTTAGCTGTTTTTCGCTCTATACCTATTAGTAATGGTAACAGGTAGATGCTTGAAATTTTCACAGAATAATTAGTTGTATATTCACTACAATAATAAATAATAACATTAAAATAAAATAAATATTTAAGGGGGGCTCCCATACAGTACTGAACCCTCCGTGTGCGAGTCCGACTCGTACTTGGCCGATTATTATTATCAGTACTCAAGTATAGTCGGTGGTACCTTGGCTGCTGATTAAAATCTTATTGTTAGTTCACCATAACGCCACGACGGTTCTCTTTTTGCACTTACTCTATGTACCTAGTAGTACCTACCAACGTGCTATGGGGAGGACTATGCTCGGAGACTCTACGAGGTTGACTCAGTAATCATGAGATTAGTAAACGAACCAAAGTAATTGACATAGCCTAGCGGATTAGACACACATCTTACACACGGTCTCTGACACCAAACTAAGCAAAGCTTGGATATGGCTGCCAGAGACTGATACTACATATACTTACCTCTACAACTTCATATTCTGTGAATATTTCATGCATCTTCCTGTTATCGTTATTAAAAAAAAATCTAGTATGGGAACCCCCCTTAATATTTATTATAATTTAAGTATTTCTTTTTGAAGTGAATATTCAAATAAATATTATGTGAATATTTCAGGAATCTACCTATCACCGTTATTTATGCGAAAACCGGCTATAAATTCAGGTTTGTTGTATGGAAGCCCCCCTTAAATAAATAATTTAAACTTACTATTTTCTGTTTTTAGTATTTGTTGTTATAGCGGCGGCAACAGATATACGTGATCTATGAAAAATTTTACGTTCTAGCTATCACCGTTCATGAGATACAGCCTGGTGACAGACGGACAGACAGCGGAGTCTTAGTAATAGGGTCCCGATTTTACCCTTTGTGTACGGAAACCTAAAAAATCTCTTTCGGCGCGCTGTTTTAGGATTAAGGTCGATTGTTTGAATATGATGCACGTTTTTGTCAAAAAATAAAAAAATATATTTGCCTGCGATAATTTGAATATAAATCAGTATTTAAAACAGAGAAAATGCCAAGTTGATAATATTCTCTACGTGAACAAAAGACGGGCCAACAGTTAAATAAAACGGATGCTAGAAATAGACATCATGTATTCATAAATAAATTATTCCATTACAAGTCTAAAACATTTTTAAAAGTAGATGGGTACGTATTTAATTACCAAATCATCAATGATGCACCTATCAAATGGTGTCTATCTCTAGTTAGGAATCCTAAACAAGAAATACCGATTCTTTCCCGTCGTATCCTATATCATTCTCATCACGTCTTGTCAAAGTAATTTGAACACATTTTTTAATGATTGACAAGTCTAGCAGGGAAAAAATTGTAGAATTCTCTTCGAGGTGATAAATTGATAGAAAGACAATTACGAGTACTCAGTCTATTTGCCATGATAGAGGTTCAGACCTGAGACTGACATCTACCTATCTACCTAGATATATACATAATTTGGGTAGCATAGTGTTAGCTGATGAGCATAGTGCTCCAGCAGCATCACTAAGATTCTGGTAGGACACTCAGATGATACACCATTGGACAATAATACGGACCTCCAATATATCTGCAGTCATTATGAAACTCAAAGTACCTACTTACAAGGCTTGCTCCAACTACTTATCAAAGCTGGTTCACACTCACCCTTACACTACCGATCACTATCACAGACAGACTGGCACTCCAGTCTGCCGTTAAACCATCTCTCTGTCTACCCTCATTCCATATACTCCTCACCGTCGCAATACCGAAGTGTGTAGGTACCCTATTTAATAAGCGCAGCTAACAATAGATTGACATTATTGAGAATATAAGCTGACACATTATTTGTATTATTTATTTATTATGGTTATACTTACTAACCTACAATTAATATTCATAAGTTTCGACATTTGTCATAAAAAAAATATTAAGGTAGACCTAGTTTAAGAGTCATTATCCTTCAATCACCTTGAAGAGACTGCATAGCTCCTTATTCTTTTATTTATTTAATTTACTCAGTTGCAGACACAATGAGTAACTGACTGCAACTGCAACTGAGTAAATTAAATAAATAGAAGAATAAGGAGCTATGTAGTCTCTTCAAGGTGATTTCAGATAATTATCATCAATCTTCTCTTAACAGGTAAGCTCGATTGATTCTTAATTATTCCATAAAATTTAAGGTTATCAAGTTTGGTACATACCGATAAAATCCCTAAACCTTGGACTTGGCAGAGGCTTCGGCACTTTGAAGATTGGTTATTAGGAAGGGCTCTACAAGAAACGCGATGACATTCGCGACGTCATTATATTAAATAATAATTTATTCCTGCACTTTGCTGCTTTGCAAAGTGTAGGAATTTTCAGAGTTGTAAGTAGGTATACCCTCATCATTATGAGCATTTTTTGTTAAATTACCAATTGCGACATCGGGAATAAAAATCGTCTGCTTCATTTTGTCAATGAACTTTACGAATGAATTTCGCAGTTGGTCCCATGATCCAATCCATCCATTCATCAGCCATAAAAAGTCCACTGCTGGACATAGGCCTCCCCTAATGATCTTCAATAAGACCGGTTGGAAGCGACTTGCATCCAGCGTGATCCTGAGGTCCTCCGTCCACCTTGTGTGTGGACGTACTACGCTGCGCTTGCCGGTACGTGGTCGCCACTCGAGAACTTTTCGACCCCATCGGTCATCAGTCCTCCGCGCTATGTGCCCTGCACCCTGCACGCTGGGCTATGTCGGTAACTTTGGTTCTTCTACGGATCTCGAATAATAAATGATTATTATTAGATCTCGCAGAGAGACTCCGAGCATAGCCCTCTCCATAGCTCGTTGGGCTGATTGGAGCTTACTAATAAGGCCCATAGTGAGAGACCACGTTTCTATGCGTGTTGTGTGATCACTGGCAACACATACTGGTCAAAAAGTTTCGACTTGAGGCACTGAGGTATGTCGGACGAGAAGACATTACGCAATTTTCCGAACGCTGCCCAACCGAGTTGGTCCCATAATAAAAGTTGTTCACAATGATGAACAAAGCCACCAAAAACCTCTGAAAGTACCTGCTTGCACTTTACAAGGCAATTTATTAATCAGTGACATTGGACAAACATTTCGCTAAATCTATTATATAAAAGGCTTCGCTGAGTGACTGACTGACAGACAGCCTACAGCCCAAACCGCTAAAGATACGAACATGAAATTTGGAACAAAGATACATTGGACCACGTAATGGAGCACTAAGAACGGAATTTTGAAAAATCGACCTCTAAAGGGGTAAAACGGGCCCTTTTCGTTTGTATGTAACTTTTTATTCCCTTTACCGATTGACTTGAAACTTTGTATACATGCTACTCAAACAAAATAAAAGTTACGTTTGTTCCCGTTTTTCCGAATATTCCTTATCTAATGGGTCAAATTGGGTCCCAAAGTTGGTGAAAAAAGCGTCTATTACATCCAACGAGCTGAACGGTTATGGATGAAATCTGGTATGGAGGAAGCACACAACATGTTTCAACACATGAACTATTATTATCCCGGAAATTCTATGGGGATCCTTAGGGATAGCCAAAATTAATCAGTTTAGGCTACAACCCAATCCACTAAAGATAGAGACTTGAAATTTCGAACATAGGTACAATGTACAACGTAATGAAGCACAAAGGACGAAAATTTCGAAAAATCGACCTCTAACGGGGTAAAACGGGCCCTTTTTGTTTGCATTAAATTTTTTTTACCTTTACCGATTGACTTAAAACTTTGTATATGTGCTTTACAAATAAAATAAAAGTTACGTTTCTTCCTGTTTTTCCGAATTTTCCTTATCTAACGGGTCTGATAAGTTCCCAAAGTTGGTGAAAAAAGCATCAATAATTACATCAGACGAGCTGAACGGTTATAAATGAAATCTGGTAGGTATGTAGAAAGCACACAACATGTTTCAATACAGTAACTATTTTATCCCGGAAAATCTATTGGGTTTCTTAGCAATAGCCAAAATAATCAATTATAAAGCTAAGATAAAAGGGGTAAATGAATTCTAACGAAATTTGGTACGACGCTAGACAATAACAAATTACCACTTGGGGTACTGCTATCCCGGAAAATTTCAGTGGGTCCTTCAGGATATCAATTTCCTAAAAAAGTACTAAATGACTGTTCGAAAACCGATGCAATATTGTTTGAAAATAGCTCACCCTTTTAACTAATATATGACTATTAACGTCCTGGGAAAAGTCCCGGATTCCTTGTCTAACGCTAGACCAAACATCCTATATAAGCGTGAAAAATAACTTGATCGCGTTTTTTTTTTAAACGTATTGAAATATCTAGAATTCAATTGAGATAATTTAGATCCTTCAATGGGGGCAAAATGGGCCCCTAATAGTTTATGAACGATTTTATTTTGTGAGCCAATAGACTTGAACTTAGGGTACATACGGATCAATAACTACTTCCTTTACTATGGGAACTACCCTGATAAAGCGAAAATTATCTATTTTTTACATTTTGTCGCGGGTCGATGAATTTTTTGTGTTGAACAGCTAATTTTATTTACGTGATTTCTGGGTTGGTACCATAGTAAAAGTTAGTCAAATGATGAGTATAATGAAATCCTAGAACATGCCTGTCGTCTAGATGTAGGTGCGCTATGTATTTTTCAAATAAAATGTACCTTCTTGTGTGCTACTTTTTCGTCTGTACTTAGTCAGAGAATGTCTGAAAGTCCTACAAGTGTCTCGATCACTTTTGACCGCGTAAACGGTTATGGGCGAAATTGTCATTGGGTTCAGAATAATCGAAATTAAATTTCTAATGACTTAATGAAACATGATGAATACCTGTACTGGCCTTTTTTAGGGTTCCGTACCCAAAGGGTAAAAACGGGACCCTATTACTAAGACTTCGATGTCCGTCTGTCTGTCTGTCACCGTAGGTACCGTAATAGTTGGGCAGCTGAAATATTCACAAATGATGTATTTCTGTTGTCGCTATAAGAAAAAATACTAAAAATAGAATAAAATAAATAAATAAGGGACATACAACAAACGTGATTTTTAGGAGTTTTTTGCTCGCTATTAATAACGGCAAGAGGAATGGGCTCACATACGGTACGGAACCCTGCGTGCGCGAGTCCGACTCGCACTTGGCCGACCATGACGTGCGAATGGAGTTGGATAAAATTTGGTATACGAGTGGGAAACTACATGGCTCAACTCATGATCGTCATATATCTCATCATAAATCGAAAAATATTCTTTTCTCGCTATAAAAAAAATCAGTAGGTATATTAAAATAGAACTTTATTAAGTATTTATTTTATGACAAGTTATAAAATAACGCGGTCCAAACCGTGGGCTATTAAAGTCAAAGAACATTTATTGTTGAACTGTGTTACATTGAGATCTTACTACTAATCACAAAAATATTGAATTATCAGTTAAGTCCAATATGGCCATAAAATAATCATTAGAACGTGAAAAAATTATACAATCATTATTATTAAATTTAATTCGAATATTTTGCAATTTATCATCTAAAAATTGTCGTACTCCATAATAAGCTTTAGATACAAGTAAATTTAAGCAAATACAAAGCAGGCCAATCCGTGAGTTAATTATAATCCTTGCAAATAATACGACAACGTGGGCTAAACCAAGAGCTATTATTTTAAGCAAAAAAAGTACTAAGACAACGCGGGCCAAACTGTGGGAAATTACCATTTAAAGTAAGTACTAAGAAAATGCGGACAAAACCGCGCGCCATTATCATTTTAAGCAAATACTATAACGACGCGGGCCAGACCATGGGCTATTATCATTGCAAGCAATACGACAACGCAAGCCATACGGCAGGCTATTGTAATTTTAAGCAAGTACTTAGACAACGCGAGCCAAGCTACGTACTATAAATTACCATATTAAGCAAGTACTAAGAATGCGCAGGCCAAACCGCGACCTATTATCATTCTAGCTAAACACCTGGGACAATTAAGGCCAAACCGTAGGCAATGCCTATTACTTGAAAAGATAATGCCTACTAAGCATTATATTTTCAAGTAATACGTTATACGACAATGCAGGCGAAACCACGAAGTATTATTATTTTAAGCAAGTGCCAAGACAACGCGGGTCAAACTGTGGCTTATTTTCATTTTAAGCAGTTACTCGAACAAAGCGGCCAGACCGTGTGCTATAGGGCATGCAAAAACCGGATGGTTTTGGAAAACCGGTTTTTTCGGTTTTTTATTTATAAAACCGGGGAAATCGAGTTTTTCGGGTTTTTCGGTTTTTTTCTAGTAAATTAATGAAAATACTAGTAAATATAACAGTTTGTTTGTTTATGAGCCTGTACTGCCTCATTGTTGGGCAAAGGTCTCCTCTCGAGATTTCCAGTTTTGTTGGTCTTGTGCTGATGCCGCCAATTTGGATTAAATGTATTCAGTTCATCGCACTATCTAATAGAGGGTCTGCCACGAGGCCGCATCGAGTTGGGACTCCATTTGGTGGTGATTTTAGCCCAGAGGTCTTCTGGCATTCGACTGATTTACCCGGCCCACTGCCACTTTAGTTTAGCGGCTGTGAAAGCTACATCTTTGATTTGAGTTCTGGAACGCAGTTCGGTGTTTACTCGCAGTACCTACTCGGTCTTTTAGCCGGTCACCGAGAATACTGCGCTCCATCGCTCTTTGGCAAACCTTGAGCTTGGACTTTTGGACCTTAGTTAATGACCATGTTTGTACACCATAAGTCAAAATGTGATCGGAAGGCGTTTCTTCATATGTTCTTTCATGGTCCAACAGCTCTTCCAAGCGTTCTCTGTTCTTCTTGGTCTTGTCTCGCCTGGAAGGTTACTATTTGGCCAAGATAGATGCAATCGTGAACGTATATGTCTTCGCCATCGACAGTTACCCGATGTTTGATGCCATAGTCATCACTTTGGTCTTTAATTAACATGTTCCGTATCCGCAATCCAACCTCAAGGCTTGCAGTGGTTAGGTTTTGTAGCATTGATTATAGCTCTCTGACTGAGGAAGAGATACTAGCTGACGATATTGTCTGCAAAATGAAGGTTAGTTAACCTTCACAGACAGAATTTTTTACCGACATTAACACCCCATCCTTCCTAGCTTGCCGCCAGCTTTCTGAAAACTTCTTTGAGGACGCCCGTGAATATTTTCGGGGACAGTGGGTCTCCCTGTTTAACACATTTCTCTTTTGCAAATGCTGGAGCAGAAGATTGTAATTTTATTGCAGCAGTACTTTGAGAATAGGCGAGGCGGAGAAGATTAACGTGAGTGATGCTATCAAATGCTTTTTGACCGACGAAACGGAAGAGGTACTCAATTCGACACGTATGTTCTATAATCTGGTTGATTGCGTGGAGATGGTCTGTAGTTTATATAGCCCGCGACAAAAACCAGCTTGTTCGGGTGGTTGTTCCATGTCTAGTCTTCCTGATATGCGATGTTCTATGATTTTGATGAAATAATAGTCATTATTTATATTTCTTTTGTTTTTTTAATTTCAACAATCGAGCTTACTTTTATGTATAATTTACAAATATTAGACAAACGTGCAATATATACCACGCGTAGTTTTACTACGTAGCTTAGCAGAGACTGCCGGACTAATGTAACGAAACAAAAAGGTTGTGGTCGATAGCGTTTCGGTGAAGATGAGACAAAACGCGTCCCATTAGGCTTATAACGCTACAGCGCAGCGCTCTGCCTATATCACGATACTCGCTATGTAAAGACAGAGAGAGAGTGAGAACTTTCGCACTTAAATTTCATACTTAGCACGTATAGGTACATTAGACGTAATTTTTTAAATGGAAAAAAAGTATCTTAGTTCGCTTGGCTTATTATTTATCTGTAGGTTAGAACAACTAGATGACAATAATGTATTTTATTGCGAAGGGGAAAGTTAATATGCGAATTTAAAAAAATTGTAGAAAACACCGATAAACCCGAAAAAACCGGTTTTAAAACTAGAAAAAACCGAGTTTCTAATGCGGTCGGTTATTCGGTTTTTTCGGTTTTCGGTTAACCGGTTTGCATGCCCTAGCTGTGCTATTATCATTGCAAGTAATACGGCAACGCGTGCCAAACGGTAGGCTATTACAATTTTGAGGACGTATTAAGACAACGCAGGCTAAGCTGCGTGCTATAAATTACCATCTTAAGCGAGTACTAAGAATACGCAGGCCAAACCGCGACCTATTATCATTTTAGCCAAATACTAAGACAATTCAGGCCAAACCATAGGCATTATCCTTGCAAGTAATACGTTATACGATAATGCTTTGCTAAACCACGACCTATTATTATTTTAAGGAAGTGCCAAGACAACGCAAGCCAACCGGCAGCCTTTTATAATTTTAAGCAAGTAATAAGACAAACGCGGGTCAAACCACGGGCTATTTTCATAAGCCAGTACCTGTCTACTAAGAAAACGCGGGCGAAGCCGCGGGTTTTAAGCTAGTACCTAGATATATTTACAATACCATGTTTGTAACATAAGAATGGATAAAAAAATAAAATACATATTTTAGATTGAATAGCGTAGGTACTTTGGTAAGTACGTTCGCCTTCAGAACAGTTGTCTTTTGAATGCAATATTTGTCTACGCTCGAACGCGCAAATTATGTAAATACTGAGGTACGTACCTAGCTAATACTGCATAGCATAGCAATGTCAAAAGCCTTAGGAGCTCTATGCCGACTGAAATCTCTTAGTTTTTAGGGTTCCGTACCCAAAGGGTAAAAACGGGACCCTATTACTAAGACTCCGCTGTCCGTCTGTCTGTCTGTCTCCAGGCTGTATCTAATGAACGGTTAACGCTAGAACGTTGAAATTTTCACAGTGACAGGTAGATGCTTGACATATTCACAGAATATTTGGTTAAATAATCACTTCGAACATAAATAATATAATATAAAATAAAATAACTATTCAAGAGGGGCTCCCATACAAGTAACATTATTTTTTTGCTTGATATTAATAACGACAACAGGAAGATGCTTGAAATATGCACATAATACTAAGTTATATATTCCCTACAAAAATAAATAATTAAGTAAAAAAAAAATATATTAAGGGGGGCTTCCATACTGTACGAAACCCTTCGTGCGCGAGCCGGCTCGCACTTGACCGATTTTTATTCATACGTGAAAGCATTACGAACCTAGATGAGTTAGTACTTAGTAAGTAATTTGTAGGTATGGGTTAAGTAGGAATTCATTATGTATAGGCAGGGTAGATGCGACCTACTAGCACAGAAATAAGAAAGAGCTACCTACTACTAGTAACAACTTTCGATCACACCATAAATGCAAGACCGGCACAAGAAATGGAAGTTGGACGAAAGAGGAAAGGAGTTCAAGCCCTGCAGTGGACTATATAAAGCTGCAAATGATATTAATGATTGTAAATTAAATAATTATTTTTCGCATAAAATGGTAAAACCGCCTTCCATTGTACAAAAATAGCTAATATTTCGCTCGAATTGTTTACATTATGGTTGATTTTCCAAAAACGGCTCAGCCGATTTCTGTAACATTTAAATGGGACCTCGGGAGTATACTCGTACCCTTTCGAACTAAAAAATACTTTTTTGATTTGGTTCACAATTGGTGAAATTATCCATGAACATACACAAAAAAAAACATACAGACGAACATAGAACTTCCTCCTTTTTGGAAGTCGGTTAAAAATAGGATGGAGAGAGAACCGTGCTGTAATAGCCTTTTGATGTAGAAATGTCTCAGTGCTGGAAGTACTAGGTATGTACCTAACTGAAAGTATACCTAGTAGTGTGTTTTAGTAAGTGTATTAGTGATCAGAGTGAATAGGTATCTTCTAAGTCTGCGTGCTTCATCTTCGACCATCGCCCTGTCGAACGCAGATGAGGTCAGGTGAGATGATGGTCAAGCGCGGACTTAATCACGATTAAAAAAAACTTAGCGCTGGGGCTCAACCACGACGTGAACCTTTGTGAAAAGACCAACAATAATGTGCAAACGCTTGTTATTCCTTCCATTACTAATATTACAATAGAGTTAGTTCCAAGTTATGTCACAAGCCGTGAGAGCGTTAAATTCGTTTTTATATTTTAGTGCAAAGCGCCATCTAACTATTGTGTGTTGAACTATGTAGAGTAGTGCTCTAACTAACGTTACCTTCAAAAATATTGGCAGAGACGGTTGCTGGCTGTTTTGCGTAATATTTTATAAAAGTTTGTTGGAGATTTTACAGATGGCAGCACGTGGTTCAATATTTTGGATATACTTAAAATATTTTTATGAAGTCGATTGGTAGCTGAAATTTTCTACGATGCCTAATATTTGAATTAATGCATAAAACATAATACAGAAGAACTGAGAACCTCATCCTTTTTGGATGTAGGTTGAATATGTACGAGATAAAGACTGAGCTTTTTGGTCACAGACTTTTGTAGAAGATAAATTATATTATTTCTACCTAGTTAATAACTTAATTTCTATTTGTATTATTTTATTAGATAATAAAGGTAAAAATATCTTGATTCAAAACGATGTCGTAGAATATTTTAACAGAGAAAAACTAATTACTTAAAAGGTCAGTTTGGACATCGTGTCCGAAACGTCACTGTGCCAAAGTTTGGTACTTTAGGGTATCTGCAACTTCTAACTACCTACGTATATTACCTACCTATGTGTTAACTGGTTCAAAAACAAAATGCTTGAAAAAACATCGGGTTAGCGCGCCTGTCGGGTGGTTTATAAAAACTTCAAATCGCTTCATATTCCGTTTTTTTTCTCTATTAGAAGTTAGTCGTTTGTAAGTGAAATTGAATGCGAGACAGTACTAGAAAAGAACGTCCCTCCGTTTATTAAAACAGCTTGAATCTTGATTGCTATCGGTCGCAATCCGTTGCACAATCGGACATAGCTAGGGTTACCATATTTCGGATTTGTCCCGAGAATCCTGAGATCTAAGGATCATCTTATGTTTGGACTTTGACAACCTATCCTCAGGACGAGCAATTCGAAGAATTCGTGACTAAGCTTACTTTTTTTATCTAGCTTTTTTGGCTAAATCTTCGGGCAGAGTAGATATTTTTCCCTACGTTAGGTATGTAGGGAAAAGTAACTACTCTGCCCGAAGAAAAGTATCTAAGACTTTACTGGGAGACCAATGTGATACAAACTTTAAAAACACTCGCTAATGTGAAAAAATACGATATTTTCAATGGAAATGAGGCCTTTTTAACACCTAACTTAGCGACGAAAGCTCAGTTCAGCATAGATAGGTAAGTATTATAACATGGGCATGGGCAGGGCACATCGAGAGACTGATGAGACTGCGATACCTACTAAGCGCCACACAAATCGGCGGATGGGAAGTTATGCACAGAACGCTGCGCAAAAGCCGAAATATAGGTATGCGTGGGAGCCAGAGAGACGAGACGCCGGGGCACACCCGCCCGCTAACCTCATGCCCCCCGAGCGCTCCCTCCGCCCGTGCTCACCACTACGACACGCGGCGTCGGAGTTGTGCACACATGCGCAATAATTAGCGAATCACGGTGATATATCGTTTGCGGCTAACTTCTCACCCGCCGATTTGTGTGGCGCTTAGTATGGTTTATTACCAGTGTTACTACCAATCTTACTACCAGTAGTAAGAACGGTAAATGATTTACCGTTGTTACTACTGCAGTTGATACCTACGTACTGGCAAGCGAATGGTAGGACGCCAACTCGCAAGGTGTTGATGACCTGAATACGATCGTACAATCGCTCTGAATGCAATCGGCCCATGTCCAGCAGTTGACGTCCAAGTGCTGAAGTGATGATGATGTGTTTCCCCGGAGTATTGAATTTTCTATCTAGCAACCCTGAGCGCGGCTGAGCTTGAAATATGGACCCTGGCACATAGTAGGGCAAACGTAGGCACATCTAGCCGCACTTGATTTATGCCCTGCAGCCGGCACCAGACACTGCAGCGTAATTAAATTCTACATCAATTGATCTACCGGCACTAATTGCGATCTGTATTTATTGCGATTCCTTCGTTAGTGAGGATGGGCTTCCAAAATCGAACATTGTAACAATGTTCGATATTGTAAAAATAAAATCGATATTGTAAAAATGTTCGAAATTGTAACCAATAATTAATATTATTGTAATGTTCGATACATTGTTAAATGTTCGATATCGTTTGTTAGGTAGACTCGTAAATGTTTTGATGGCATTATGTTACCGCGAAAGCTAGTGGACTGTATAGCGACATGTACATAGGTACACGCAATAGGTAAAATTAGTTACAATCAATATTGTACTTGCCAAATAATATCCGAGCCGCCGCAGCTGACCACGCACAAAATCACCGAGAAAGACCGTTGTGAAGCTCTGATGCGAATACCGGAGGAGTGTTGTCTGGCGGAGGTCGCCTGACAGTCCGCTGACAGGTGACACTGACAGCCCGGCGCGGGTGGCGCTTTGGTATTAGTGCAGAACATGTGTAGAATAATAATGGTTGCAGCAAACTTAACCAATTAGCGTGTCCAGCATATGCATATGTCTTAGATGCTTTTACCGACTTCCAAAAAGGAGGAGGGACTATGTTCGTCTGTATGATTATTTTTGTGTATGTTCATCGATATTTTCGCCAATTATGAACCGATTTACATAATTCTTATTTATGTTATCATAATCTCAGACCAAGGTATCACTGCTGTGATGTTAGCTACAAAGCTTAACCTGACTGACATAAAGCACACTGGCGTGCTTCGAGCGCGACGATTGATATTTGACTAAGTATAACTATAGATACCTACGAATCAAAAATATAAAGCAAATTCTATAGCAACGTAAGTAACTTGATTATACTTCTACCTAGAAGACGGCTCAGATTCAGGCATTCTAAGTATACATATTATACATTTACTTTCCCAATGAGTTCTAAGTACCACCATATAATTATACAGGGTCATAGGGGCGGGTCTAGTACATCTAGACAAACAACTTTTGTTCTAGGACTTTTGGAAAATGTCGAGGAAAAAAATAAAAAAAATAGCTTTTTCATACAAAAAGTTCGTCAACGCGCGGCAAAATGTATGGAGAAGCGAATTTTTTTTTGCAAATTTTCAAAAGTCTTAGTAGGTACTAAAGTTGTTTGTCTAGATGTACTAGACCCGCCCTTAAAAGGTTTTGCGTTCAATACCTATGACCCTGTAAACATACTACTATAAATGAAATAAATAAATTTGATATATTATAATACCTATTTAAACCTAAGTAACTGCTATGTTTATTAGGTAATTGTCTACATTCACATCTAGTACCAAGAACTCACCAATAACTATCTGTAAAAAGCTCAAATCTCAGTAATCGTAACAGGAAAACGTTCAAGGGTAAAAAAAGCTCGTGACACAAGTTCTCCAGCTCCAAAGGTCAACAAGAATGGCCGATAAAGTTTAAACTGGTTCTGAGAGTTCCAAGAAAGCTCCCAGCTCAGCGCCCATAACATTGTTGTTTCCGATTTAGGGCGCGAGAGCAATCTTACTCGCCATATTAGAAACTATCTAAGTTTTTAGACAGTTTATCGCGAATGGAAAGGTTGAAAAAGCCCGCAATTAATTTTCCTTTAAAGTGAGTATGTTTTTTAGTTTAGTTTTAAAACTGAGATAATTGCAGCGTACTCATGATATAATAGGAAAAGCGACACAGAACCTTTAATAAGTATCGTTTAGGTATTGGGCCTACGCATAAATTTTAATTTAGTTTTCTTGATAGACAGAACAGAAGCTGATGGTAAGTGATTTCATTACTTACCCATTTTTTTGTAAACAGAATTTATTATAAGTTGAAGCATTTTTTTTTTGCTGGTGAATGAAATTAATAAAATTGTCGATTTTTGCAACATACTATAAGTTATTATAGGTTACTACTCATTTCATTACATGTAAAGTGTTTTTTTTTTAAATAAGTACCTGACAAGTACCTGATAAGTTTTGGTAGGTATTACCTGAAAATGGGATGAATAAACTCGCAAATCTAGATTCTTTATCTATGCGAAATACGATAAACCGTGAGTGCAGTGAGTGATTTAGTATAGAAAGATAAGTTGTAGAAACTAATAAATCTAAATCAAATATTTTTTGAAGTTTTATAACAACCAAAGGTAGTTCCCGGGTGGTTCCCGGAAATTGATGATAAATGTTCATTTCGTTCAAAAATTTAACTGTTATGAACTTCCTAAACAGTCAAACTTTTCAGGCTTGACCTTTGTCATGGATGTTGTTTTAGGATAAACCAAGGAGAATACTTGTAACAAACAACCGGAAACATGTAGCGGTCCAGGCTTAGAGGATCTATAGTATAATAGATCCTCTAAGGGTCCAGGCCTCGTGTTTTGAAGACATTTGGGGCCACTTTTCCTCTTACTTAACTACCTACTTGTTGTAGAAAGGAGACTTTACGGAGTAGATTTTTAATCAGTCTTGATTGGCTAATTTTCTAGATTTTATGTTGGACCAAAATGAAAAATTTCTTAAAAAGATCCATAAAAAAATGACAAGTCGATGTTAAGAGCACAGTCTAAGTTTATTGATGACGATTGGTAAATTCCATGATAATGCTAAAGGTTTAGTTTACTTCGGTTCCATCGATTCAAATATAGGCTTTGTCTTTATTATCTACTTCTTAAAAGATGGGTCTATCATATTAGTCGATTCGATATGCAGTCTCATTAGTCTTTTCACTCACAGAACAGAAGATTTATTTATCTCTTCTGTGGTTTCACCCATGCCAGTACGACTTGAGAGACAAGTAGATAAATTAGGTAATGTTTACTACGAGTAGGTACCCAAGTGTCAGCATTTTGAGTAGGTAGTTGAAAAGGCTCTAGCTAGATATCTACTAATGCTAAGAATATTTCTGTACAGGAGTAGTGGTGCATAAAATTTGATGGTAGGAACTAAATGTTGAAAATGTTGTTTTTGATCTTACTAAAGATTTTCTGAGTTACTTTGGGTAGACCAACATTTTCATAGTAGGTGAGCGATACCTAACAACAATATTATGCCTGATACTGCTGTATAGGCAAATTTTAATGTTGCGGATGCATATTTTTTAAAGGAAGGGATGTAAAACATGTGTGTAAGTAAGCCTTACCTAAACATCTGCTATAAATAATGTAAGGATTAATCATTGATTAGTTTGAGTATCACGTAGGTAGGATGAGATGACTAAGAATGTAACCACGCGAGTGATTTCCGTGGTTATTTGGACCTTGACACTTAAAAACAATGCTTGTAGTTTGTTGATGGGTCGTGTATATAGTTAGGTATTGTACCTCCTAATCGAGCATACATGGTGATGAGATTTAATTATAGGTTTTCTGAAAAGGTACAACGTTCAGGCGCACGTCGGGCGAGACAGGATGGTGTAAACATTAGTATACTTACCTACCTACTCGTAAGTAGTTGCCTTTGCTTTACAATGGGAAGTATATTGTACCTAACCTTTACAATAGGAGTGGCACTAAAATCACAGAAATTTTTTTAGGAAAAGCCATTGTCACGCAGTGTAGCGCTCATAGTATAGTTTGACTAGGTGTTCGTTAGCGATCAACGCAGTTAAGCAACGTTCTGTACGGTAGTCTTCGGATCGGTGACCGTGGGTAGCATTTACAACTAAAGCGCTACCGTTGCTTGGCTTGTAGGTCCCGGATTTAATAGAAAGTTAGATCCAGTGATACCTACGTATAAAAATAAACATCTGGCGGAAGTCATTTGGAAGTCCGTCATGTTGCGGAAACGGCAATGTGACATTTTATCAGTAGTTCAAATGTCATTTAGGTACCTATGTTGTTGATTGGTCGTTGATTACATAGCAGATTCTTTACGTTACGTTTCCATTTTGCTACTCCTCTGCCAGTCTTTCAACGTTGACGTTTCAAGCATAAAGTATTAGGAAACAAGACTTTGACCTAGTTAAATGCTGCTCAAAACGATCAAAGCAAAATTAATAAGTAAATTGCACCCATTGCGGGTGTAACTAGTTCTGACGCGTGTAGGAGGACTGAATTATGGCATCTGTCGCTATTATGTATTTAGATCTATTGTATTGATTTATTAGGCCATATGTTAGGTCTCCCTAACGGAGTAACAAGCTATTGCAATTTGTACTGCACCTGTGTGATCACCTAATGAATCGAAATTTTTATGAAGTAATTATGTAGCATACACGTAGTTAGATTATGTTGGTATGTATGTACTTTATGTAGCTACGTATTCATCCTACTTAGGAAGGTATTAGGTACATGAGTCAGATCTTATAAACCAATAATTTTTAACAATTATATAATATAAATTCATGACTGGACAGGAGTATGTTGCCCAATCCATCCTTTGGCGTCCTTCAATAGTACCGTGATATTTTATTATGCATGCATTATGCATTTATGTAAGTAAGCACTAACTTCGTTTCAACAAGTTCAGTTTATTTGCCTACCGTTGTATAACGACTGTCAATGCAATATACGCAGTGATGTCGCAAAACAACTAGTATTGGACTATGTGGCGTGGATAGTTAGAAAAAAAAACAAGGTTTTTTTTTCCGATCTCGCTTTTGAATTGTTAGCTGATGGGCTTAGTGCTCCAACAGCATCACTCAGATTCTAGTAGGACACTCAGATGATACACCATTGGACAATAATACGGACCTCCAATATCTCTGCAGTCATTACAAAACTCAAAGTACTTACAAGGCTTGCTCCAACTACTGGCTTATCAAAGTTGTTTCAGACTCACCCATACACCACTGATCACTATCACAGACTGCCACTCCAGCCTGTCGCACAAAACCATCTCTCTGTCTACCCTCATTCCATATACTCCTCACCGTCGCAATACCGAAGAGTGTTGCGACTATGTGTAGGTACCCTCTTTAATAAGCGCAGCTAACAGTAGGCATTTATATCACATCTTAATTTTAAAGTTTTTTTTATAATATTCGACTATTACAAATAAATATTATAAAAAACTATACAAATTAGGGCGCCGCCGGCATGGCAGCGGGGTAGAGTCCAAGGTGGTTAAGGCTATATAGAGAGAAACCTATGTAGGTTATTATTATGCAGTGTATGTATTTTATTGTTTTTGGATGGTTATAGCTGTACTTAATTTATTTATGTTTACATTTTCGTTCATCGGAGGTTGTCTGGAAGAAATAACCGCCGTTTGTGCCTTTCTTCTGTCGTTTTTTGTCTTCTGATACTTTTAATTTCTTTACAATAAAGTGTTCTTGTATTATAGGTATTACTTATTAGCATTTCTCTGATATTTTAGAGAAGCGTATTTAAGTACATCTGTGTAGGTATCTGTTTGTATTATCGTAGCACTTGTGGTTAGATCAATTTTATTTAGTATTTGGTAAATGATTTTTAGTTCGGGTACCTACTTAACTACTTTTTTACTGAATAATTATATTATTTATTTTAGAACCAAAAACTGATTTAGAATTTCACTCTCCGTTTTGTCTCTGTTGATTTTAAATATTTAAGACTACGATAATCGTAACGTTTGTGGCACGTAATGTAATAATATGTTAGTACGTCAGATGTTTTTAGATCGTTGTGAAAACCGGTGAAAATGCCATAAATAAAAGAGCTTTCCGCTAATCGGCTACCTGAAAAGCTGAACGTAGGTGTAACGTTGTGATTTATTAAACAATTACATATTTTAAAAATAGGGAAACAAATAAAATTTTCCCTTATTTTCTCAGGCTATGTTTATTTAATGGATTAATATCAAATCCGTTTGAAACTTGGCCGAGTTAAGGCCTACAATCCGGATTAAGGCCGGCTCGCCAAAAGCACGCAAAGCCTGCGTCCTCCCTTCTCAACCTAAATTATAATTAGCTAACAATTTTATGACGGCTAATTTTTTAGAGTATCTAGACTAAGAACCTTAGGCTTGAAACTGTTCGGTAGACTTTTTTGGCTTTTGAATATAATAGTAGGTACCTAGGGACCTACATACCTCGCAAGTAGGTAAGTAACAATGGTCCCTGACATGGCCAGGGGTGTGTTTAGGGTTACGTGCCCAAAGAGTACTAGCAGATCCTATATAATTATCACTAAGACTCCGGTGTCCGTCCGTCCGTCTGTCTGTCTATCACGAGGCTGTATATCATAAACCATGAAAATTTTGAAATTTTCACAATTGATGTATTTCTGTTGCCGCTATAACAAGAAATACTGAAAACAGATGAAATAAATATAATTTAATTTTTCTCCCATACAATAAACCTGAATTTTTTGCGAAAAGCACGCAAAACCTGTGCTCTCCTTTATCAGCCAGAATTATAATAAGCTAACATTTTTGTGACGGATAATTTTTAAAGTATCTAGAACAAAAACCTTAGGCTTGAAGGAATGTATCGGCAGATCTTTCTTTGGCTTCTGAATATTATAGTATGTACATCGCAAGTAAGTAAGGTAAGTAGGTACTTATTGTAACATCTCATTTATGTGAATAGTTTAAGATAGTCACGTATATGTACTCTGATTTCAGAAGACATAATCTGAAAGCGTAATAATAATTTTATTGCAATATGTAGTTGTAAACGATATGTTTTTATCTACCAACAGTATTTGTATTTTCTCGGAGTATTACCTACCAGGTCCGCAACAAGGTATCTAACATGGTCAAGGGTTTTTTTTACAAAGCCTTTACATCAAGATTTTATACTTTAGTACTTAACATTACGACTTTACGTAGATCTACAGTATTTCCGAATTGAAACTTAAAGGGTCAATTCAGATCCAAACGGCAAGCGGCGCAGCGCGGCGCATTGAAGATGTCTATAGGTACCTACTTATAGCGTGGCACGGGCAAGTTGTCGCGAAATGGCGTGAATGAATTTCGTTTACTCAGTTCGTAACATAATATATGTACTGTATTCAACTAACCTATCTGCGTAATACCTACTAGTCTCTATCTCAAATTGCCACGTAACAAGTAGTTGGTATTCAGTTAGTGTCCTCATAAATAGCGCCATGACTGCACCCGAGATTTATTAAAGGTTGTTAGCTTACAGTCGACTCGTCTGCCTGTCCGGTGTCCACTTAACTAATCCGCCACAAAGGCAGCATGTAGGCTGCAGTACAATTCAATGCCAACTCCGTGGGTAGAGTTCTAACAGATTTATGGAACATTAGCTGAGCCCGCAGTTTCGCTCGCCCCTTCTGTGTTTGTAAGTTTTCTAGTACAAAACGTACTTATACCGATTTTGTTTTGAAATAAGTAATGTAAAATGAGAAAATGTTTTAAAAACTTACAAGCATGTTTACTTCCAATGTACGAAGTAGGAGAAAAATAAGTAAGTTATTAGATTGATATGTATGCTATGGTATATGTATGAATATATATACAAGTTTACATTTTTAACAGTAGCTAAACTTTCAGGGGAGAGAGGCTACATCGTGTCGAAAACTGCATAACCATGAAAGTATGGCTGGATAAGTACAACACTTTCCCATAAATTGCATGTATGTGATGATAAACAATGACTAGTGCGTATGTAATCTGTGCCTAAGCTTGTTATGTTGTACTGACTGTTTTGTAATCTGTAACGGTGACTTGTCACTGGACTATCCCTACCGAGCCTACTGCGACCGCCTACGCTTTCCAAGCATCGGTACACGTCATCGAAACACTCTTGTAATGGGTATAAATATACTCCAGGCTTAGCACAATCACCACACTCTGTCGTAAAAAAATCTTACAATGGAATTTTAAAAACTTAAACCATACACAATCTATAATTGTAGCGTAATTATAGCATCATTATGCTACAATACACTTACCTACAGAGTAAATACACGTTAAAGTTGTAATTAGGTATAAGTACATACAAGGTGATGTTTTGCAAAATGCAGGGGCGTTTATTATTAAAAAATCAACCCTGAAATGACAGAATAACCACCTGTTTCATAGAGTTTAAAAAAAATCTATTAAAATCATATTTTGTCCCGATTTCGTGATTCGTTCCATTGTAAAAGTTGTTCATTATGATGGGTAGAAAAAGTCCCACTTCTTTGGAAAGCAAAACCTTGTATATGCGTTGCCAAAACCAAAAGGCTATAATGCAGAAGCTCTACAGCCCGCGCGTGTTTTGGCATACGAAGGGCTTGCCGAAGTTCGGATAATAGTTAGTAAGTACGCTACCTTCACTGCTAACGGTCGCAGCGAGACTTGGGGGTCTATGATAACAATTTGATTATTCGGCACCCTGCCGCCACAATACCTACACAATAGTTCATAAACTACAACAGTATCTCAACTTTCACTAAATATAACCCTTACCTAACTTAACCTAACCCTGTTGGTATACAAAATTATAGAGTATGTAGTTGGGAAAAAAGCATAGCTATTTTGCCTTAGTATAGCTTCTTTAGATGTAACCTATCTACATCTAGTACTTATGTATATTTTTTCGAGTTTGCAGCCGAATACCTCTTACATGCAGTATTCTTACAAGTAAGTAAGCTCGTCAAATCTTCAGGGTAAATACACGATTAAGATAAATTATACCAAATACCAATTAATTTATGAGCTGCTCTGTGGGTATGATATATCCGGTTATGAAAATTGTTGGGGAAACTGTTAGGTTTTGGAGACAAATGACATAAATAGATATGGGGAAAATATCAAAGCTTCGATTTCAATTAAATTACCCACTGGGTCAAAATTCCATCAGTATCACTGTCCTTATGATATACAACGCATGTATCTTGCTACGTAACATGAAAACACCACCTTTCATCTCCAGTCAGAAGGTTCAGATTTCAGATCACACCAGACACATTACGTTGTTTATCATAAGACTGGCAGAAAAAGTGTTTGAAACTCCCATACTGCTATCAATACGTGCTAGCTTACCTTGTTGGCACCGTTTTAAGGTAATCTTTGCTAATGATCGCAGCCTCCCTACTGAAACAACATCGCACCCTAACAATTTAGAGGGAAATTAGTTTTCAGATTGGTAGTTGGGGCACCTGATGTTTGATCATCGATGACAACTACATGGGGTCGAAAATGTTTAACAAGTTTACTATTTAGATCAGTTTAATACTTTTCGAATCATAAAAGTAACTTTCTTAAAGTCTGACATAATACTTCAAACTCACTTCAAAGTACAAAAGAAGTAGAAAAAAAGGTAATTTATATAAAGAGGACCTAAAATTGAACCTTGTGTTACCCGCATTGACTAACTACCTACATGGGGTGGAAAATGTTTAAACAATTTACTATTTCGATCAGTTTAATACTTAAGGGTATCCTTCGTGAGTAGGCCTACGTCCTTCAGTGGACTATTAAAAAGACTGGTACAATACAATACTTTTAGAAACATAGAAATAACTTTCTAAAAGTCTGTCATGGTTCCTACTTTAAACTACGAAAGATGTAGAAAAGAAGTTGTTTTTTATAACGAGGTCCTAAAATTGAACCTTGTGTTACTCTACTGATGGTCCACTTAACAACGATAACGAGGAAAAAAATAAGGTATGGACTACGATTACTAAGAAAATAATTAATCACAGTTGATTTAATGCATCACATTTAATTCAGCCCATGAAAGCCATTAGTAATTCACTAATAATTGTCATTGTGTCGTGTGACATACAGTCAAACGCCTCTAATAAGTCACAAAATACAGGCAATGCTTAAATATTTGAAGTGAATAATGCTTTCATCATAAATCAAACTATGCATGGTTCAGAAAATTTGTCTATACCAATATTATAGAGAGGAAAGATTTGATTCTTTGTTTGTTTGCATTGAATAGGATCCGAAACTACTTACTGAACCGATTTGAAAAATTCTTTCACTGTTGGGAAGCTACACTATCCGTAGGTAACATAGGCTGTATTACATTTTCAAAAAGCCAATTGTTAAACAATCGTACCCGGGCGAAGCTGGGGCAGACAGCTAGTACTAATATAATTAGGCTTATTACATAACTAACTTTACCAGCGGCTTCCCACTGAAATCTTATTTTTTTCCTAGATAAAAACTAGCCTATGCCACTCTCCCACTTTTGAACTATACCCATACATATCAAAAATCTAGTCGGTCTGTTGCTCTGTTGCCGCGTAAAAGAGTAACAAACAAATCAATAAACCAATAAATACACCTTCTAGTCTAGATTTATAGCAATAGTAAGGATTACGCTAACTTACAACTACCCTACTCTCTTTTCTAATGCAGAAGGGTATATATCCAAGATTGACATGATTACTTAGAAGAGTTAAGGGCAGATCCTTCGGCGTATTAATAAAACATTGACGCCTATTAAATCCGATGTTAAAGCACAAAATGTAGGTCATAATCCAGGGAGGTAATATCGTCAACTCCGCCATTACTAAGGTAACCATCATTTTGGACATACTGGTTTTAGTCATCAACGCTAACGCTTTTGCTCACTTAATCAGCATTTAATTTTGTATACAGTATTTTTCTTCCAGGTTAAGTTTATCCAAAATAACTAACAAATTATAACTTTTTTGTTCTAGTATTCTAACAATCATGTAAAATAGGAAGATTTTTTGACTTTCCTAAAATTCATTGCGCTCACTTTGATAGTGCAAGAATTACATCGCTTTCATATCTCTAGAGGATATCTGCCTTCATAAGAAAGTTGTTGTTTCTGTTTGTTTGAAAAAATCATAGCAATTAAAGTGCAGTGACGACTGCAATAACTTTGTCAAATTACTTACTGCTGTCTTCGTAAAGAAAGAAATAAAGAAAAGCAAAAATAATCAAAATTTTAACGAGGACAGAAGGCCTAATTTTAAGATGCGCCATCCGTAATTAGGATTAAAGAATTTTATTTTATCATTTAAGACATTTCTGTCGCTTACATGATAAAAAATAACTAAAATAACATTTTAAAATTTCGTCGTCACACTCAATACAACATAAACATAAACAACGAAAAATTCGTGAGAAAGCAATAAATGTTACAAAACTAAATCAAACAAATAAACAATTATAATAGCAATTTAGAGTAGCCCTGTTTCATTTTCACTATATGTATTTGATAGAGAGAACACTATTTTACGTTGCTACTAAATTTACGATGGCGCCTTTAAAATTGGGCCTATAGACATAATATCAATGAAGCTCTGTAAAGCAAACAGTCAAAGTCATGGACGCCCTGGCCATTATCCGTCGAGAGCCGTCGTGCAAAAACGCCATAGCTTAGACGAACTCACGGATTAAAACAATTTTTATGTTTATTTTTAGTACACGTCCGACCCGGTTTGCCGTGGTAGGTCTATAAACCCGTTTAGGATACGCTATTATTTCATAAGTGCGGGAGATGACCAGATGTTCGGGGATTACTTAGGCTGTAAACGATAAACGAGTACTTGTTAGTGAGCGTCTTCGTTGGACGCGCCACACGCATTGGTCCTTAGAGCACAGATTGGAAAAGTGATGATGATAAAATAAACACAACAAAATACAATACAACTTTATACTACTTTATTGCCATTCAGCGTGGAAATGCAGCCAGCATGCTGGACACGCTGCCACAACTGGCAGTGGGCTTGAGAATTTGGATTATCCTTAGACCTTCAAGGGTCTGTGGATGATCCAATGCTTTATATGTAGTAGTGAGTGGTGTAGGTAGTTTTAGCATATAAAATAAATAAATATTACGGGACATCTTACACACGGTCTTTGACCCCAAACTAAGCAAAGCTTGTGATATAGCTGCCAGAAACTGTTACACTACAATATACATTTTTTAAATACAAATAACCTACGATAGAGTAAGTATTTAGAAATGAGGAGATCATCAGTTCCCGACATTACCCAGCGGACTAGGAAGTTGAAGTGGCAGTGAGTAGGCTCATCAGATGACCGATAAAATTTTCGAATGAAGATTACGTAGATTGCGCAGTGTAGAACTTCCCACAACCCAACATCGACAAAGACAAGGTGGGCCGTAGTCTAATCAAAATGGCAGCATCATACTAGATGCTAAGCCGCTTTCATCAGATCTTATTGGAAATCCTAGGGGAAACCTACGTCCAGGAGAGCGTCCTACGGCTGGAAGTGATGATGACGTAAATGCTGAACGACTTGCCACAGAGTTACCAATTATTCTACCTTTTTATTTAAATTCTCTAATAGAACACAAAATTAACCTTTTATGAAACGTACATGCTTTTTAGGGTTCCGTACCCAAAGGGAAAAACGGGACCCTATTACTAAGACTTCGATGTCCGTCTGTCTGTCTGTCACCGGGCTGTATCTCATGAACTATGATAGCTAGCAGGCAGCTGAAATTTTCACAGGTGATGTATTTCTGTTGCCGCTATAACAACAAATACTAAAAGGAAAATAAAATAAATATTTAAGGGGGGCTCCCATACAACAAACCTGATTTTTTGGACGTTTTTCGCTCTAAATTAATAATGGTAACAGGTAGATGCTTGACATTTTCACACAATATTTAGTTTTTATAATCACTTCAATAATAAATAATAAAATTTAAATAAAATAAATATTTAAGGGGGGCTCCCATACAACAAACCTGATTTTTTGGACGTTTTTCGCTCTATATTAATAATGGTAACAGGTAGATGCTTGACATTTTCACAGAATATTTAGTTTTTATAATCACTTCAATAATAAATAACAAAATTTAAATAAAATAAATATTTAAGGGGGGCTCACATACAGTACGGAACCGTCAATGCGTGAGTCGGACTCGTACTAGGCCGATTATTGTGGAACTTTTGTTATTAATACGAACAGTTCAGCGTCCGTGGACACGCCGCCTAATGGCGCTTCACTGCAAATGAAAAACATAAGCGAACTTTTTACGCCAAACCGGGACCGTGACAAAATTGTTACGGTCTATTTGGTGCAGAGTAAACAACATTTGTTATTATTGGTTTAATGATGGTTTAAATTACCATGGTTGGAGGCAATAAACTATGAGGGTAATGGCTATTGAATTAATTATCTGAGTATACTTCATTAAATGTTAATTAATGTATATTGCTTGATACTACCTGTATTATAGACAGTAGCACCTAGTACCCAGTCTTTGATGACCTGGGAGTAGGTAGGTAAAAAATAACCAGATCTGGAGGTCAGAGTCTCATGAAGAGACCGGGCTATGGGTCTTCTTCTTCTTTTCAGACATAGGACGTCTACTTCTGGACGTAGGCCTCCCCTAACGATCTCCAATAAGATCGGTTGGTAGCGGCTTGCATCCAGCGCGATCCTGCGGTCTTGATGAGGTCATCCGTCCACCTTGTGGGTGGACGTCCTTCGCTGCGCTAGCTGGTACGTGGTCTCCACTCGAGAACTTTTCGACCCCATCGGTCATCAGTCCTCCGTGCTATGTGCCCTGCCCATTGTCATTTCAAGTTGAACTTGAAGTTAGCTATAAGCTGCGCAATATCCAATCCTGACTGAAGCTCACATAAAGCTGCGCGTTGATTGGATATTGCGCAGCTTGTAGCTAACTTCACATCCGCCGACTTCTATGATTCGACCTATACCTACATAGGTACGTATACCTCAATTTTCTATATTAAACCTGAAAAAGTAACGCAAATGGGGGCGAAAGTGTACCATCTGTTATCTCCAATTCGCAGACGACATCGCAGAATATTAATGTTATTTATTATAATGCAAAACAGCGTTTGGCTCGTTTGAAGGGAGCAGTTATGAAGAGCAACGTTATTTGTAGGTGACATTATACGCCAGATGATAAGTATTTTATACAACAGTAAAGTAATTAAAGCAGAACTTGCCCAAAGCGTCATATTTTAATGTGGATAGTTAGAGCTGATATTATTTTATAGACGGCTTACAGACAATTAATACTGCTGAACTAAGGAAGTGGTTTAGCGCTTCAATATAAACATAATCGCACATACACTACGTGACACAATTTTTTAAAATTTTGTTACTACTATACAAAACCTACATAATCTAAAACTACATACACTTCTACTACATAACAAGCAATTGGACCCTTATTATCACTATCCATAGAGCCTTGAAGGTCTAAAGATAATCCAAATACCCACTAAGATAAGCCCACTGCCAGTTGGCGGCGTGCCCAGGTGATGCCCAGCATGCTGGCAGCATTGCCACGCTGAATGGCAATGCTAATCAGTATCTCTATAATATTTAAGTAGGTAGTTACTTCATTATCATCCACATCTACATTTGTCTTTGTTCCATAGCTGGATAGGTCTATATCCAGGGTCTATCTCTAGGTAGTGCCACCTGCCACGACCTTTTGCCAATCGTATCCAGGTGTGAGGCGATTTATTTACTTAAATTCAATCTCTTTCATATTAATTCTTAGTTACACAAACTTCATTAACTTTCATATTAACTAGAAACCAAATAAGATTTTATTCTACGATATTAGTACAAGGTAGGTAATGTAGTCAACCGACCCTCGCTATGAATATTGAATTTCACACAATGCATAATAAATCAAAATGTTGGCCATACATAGTTCTTGCGGGAAAATCTAACCAAATAAATATTATGTAGATCGCTCCAATGTTGCCAGCCTAGCTCTATCAAAGATAGATATAGCGATTTTCTGAGTAGACTAGCTGTTTTAGAATCAAACTTTTTAGTTACACACCACATTACTTACCACATTGTCATTGAGCGCTAATTGCAGTGCCCTAAATGCTAATTTGGCTATTTTTTATTTATTTGTGTTATCCAGGGAAACGTCTCAAAGCGAAATTTTAAAAATATGATACTATTATTTATAAATTACTAGCGACCCGCACCGGCTTTGCACAGGTGTATTATACATATTATAAACCTTTCTTGAATCACTCTATGAAAAAAAACCGCATCAAAATCCGTTGTGTAGTTTTAAAGTTATTAAAGATAAAAGTTATTAAAGTTATTATACATGGGGACAGACAGCGGGAAGCGACTTTGTTTTAAACCGTGTCTGTATGTATATAAAAATTTAATAAATAATAATAAGTACTGTGCCATCCTTTTTTAATAGTCAACTGCAAGACGAAGGCCTACTCACTAAGGGCGATTGCGCCGGATCCACTACGCTGACCCAATGCGGATGATAGATGGATATTCACATCCGCAGTCGAATTTTTTCAACGGACATAATATATGCAGGTTTTCTCACGATGTTTTCTATCACTGTAACGCCAGTGGTATGAAAATTCGTACAGAAATTCCAAAGAAATCATTGGTACGGGACCGAACCCACTACCTCACGATTGTAAGCCGGGTGTCACTACCACTAGACCACCACGGCACAGCTTTTAGATCTATTTTCTGTAGCACTTGAAGCCTAATTGAAGGCGGCAACACTGGAGCACGATCGCAATTCGTGTGGAACAGGTAAAAATAACTTACCGCATATTTCTTCGCTGTAGATAGGTACAAGTTTTGTAATATGAATGTCAGCCTATACGATAGTAATACTATTATTTATTCTGTGCTTCAGGAAAGCTTATTTAGAAAAGACACGCTACCGCTGCGAGTTTTTTTATGCTGCAAGAAATAGGTAGATAAGTATGACTTTTCCAGTTCTTATTTACGCATGAAATGCAACATGTAATTAAGTAATACCATCTAACTCAAGAGATGTCTAATTAAATTGCAAAAATAAAAAGTAGGTAGATTTCTATCGAAAAGTTATTCACTACACTTCACTATGCACTTGTTAAATCCAGTCATGAATCTTGGGTTATGGCCACGGAAATTAACTATACTATTTTAGTGTAAATTTTCAACTGTGCATGGTTGGACTTACAAAGGCTACTAAATTAACTTCTAGCTGTTTTTCGAATGTCGTGGACATAATAAAAGAACAGCTATTCATATTCTAGAAATGAATAAAACTGCTAATTTATTAAAGAAAATATTATAACAAACTGGTATGGGATCGGTAGGTCTACGTCTTGTGAGTAGGTATACGAGTATTATTTTAGGTCACGAATTCTAGAAACAGCAAAAATCTTATGCAATTATTATGAAATATCACAATCGTTTCATAGAAAAGACGCCTCTAGCGTTTCACTTCCCAATGAAACCAAACCAAATGGTACCGTGTCACATGGCTAATGAAAACTTGTACTTAATGGAGACATCTTTTTTATGTTCGAACATACGAGTATAAGATGTTTCCTTTAGGTATAGTACAATTAAGTTTAAACCTTAAAAAGCTGTAGAGTTTATTAATTACAATTATTATTACATTTGGGAGATGTCGAGACTTTTTGCAGATGAGTCTGTGTAACTCATGAAATTATTCCCTGCTTAGAAGATTCATTCAATTTCCGTTAAGACATATAAGTGGGTAAATTCTTTCGATGTGTCTATTTTAGTAAATGTTTGTTTCAAAATATCATAAAAAATCATTACAATCTTTGCTAACCCATGACATTAATATTAATAGGTAATAGGTAGACGCTTTGAAATATTTGCAGAATATTTAGTTGTGTGTTTACTTCAATAATTAATTGTAAAATAAAATAAAATAATTATTTAAGGAGGGCATACATTATATACACATATACATTATGGATTATGGAACCCTTCGTAAGCGAGTTCGACTCGCACTTGGCCGATTATTAAGGCATACTTACGTTTTGCCTTCGAACCCAAGTTCGCAGGTGATCGAGTCAAACAAGTTAGGACACAAAGTCTTGCGTAGGCGTAACAATAATTATGTATTGTTTGTGTAGGTTTGACATCGGCACGATCCGAACCATAATCTATTTGTTCGAAATCGCAATTTGCATAGTTAATTAACTCAAAGTATGCACCCACTTCCTCCTATACTTCCTTATGTTAAACGGTTAAACCTTAATTTTGTTCATACTGAACCTAGTTACAGGAATGTACCTTGTGACCTCAAAACACAAAGTAACTTTCAGGGGTGCTTATTCTTAATCATCATTATACTACTCTCAAAGAGTTATTTTTATGATAAACATTTCAAAAATTCGTCACGGATGCAGGACTCGAACCTTGCGTCTTCGGATCACTAGCCCGACGCTCTGCCAACTGAGCTAATCCGCAGTACTGACCCCGCGCCGAATACTGAGTACTCTGACCGAATACTCTGAGTACTGTTTTGTACAATATATAACCTGATTAAGAAGAGCCTGGATCCCACGACACAGGTCGCCCTAGTGTGGGATCCAGTGGTACATCTTATATTTAGCATGTAACCTTTATAGGACAATAAACGTTTCACTTATTTATTTATTATGAACAAGGTTTACTATGGGGCTAACAGCGAAATCGCAAAATAAATCCATACAAATATATAGTTCAGTGATTTTTGACAAAATCTTATTCTATTGATCATTTCTTCTTTCCTTTTTGTCTCCTCTTATTTGCTTAGCTATATTATTATGTAGCTTTGCTCTATACTCCATTTCATGGACTATAGAAACCAAGCGACCGGTATCAAGGTTATATGTTCTAGAGCTTGGAACTTTTGAGTACTGATCTTTTTAACATCATATTTTTTTGCCTTTATCTGTATTGCGAAGAGCCATCTCAGCCAAAACTACCTTTACGTCTTGTATAAAATAATATAGTTATGGATATTGAGGTACTATGTAATTTTGTACTTATTTCTAGAAGAGACATCGCATTTCATTACTTTGTTCTGATTATACTACCTACTATTTCTTTACTACATATTTTTAGTAAAGCCGTGTTATCCTAGGATAGCGGTGTTCGACACACACACTTTTGGGCCGTGATACAGCGGTGAATGACGTCACTAGAACGTTGTATGCAAACAATATGGCGCGGTTTCCTAGAGAGCGGTATTTGTCACCGTTAAGTAAGAGAGAACTTATAACATCTCTTATGTTATGGCCACTATATTATGGCCACTATACGACTGCACCATTATCCTAAGAAAACAGAGCTTAAAACAGCTTTAAAGCGCTGATCACTACGGTTTGTTTAAAAAAATAACCGTCTTACCACAAAAGTTTGACGCACGCTTTAGACAATGTTTAACAGTACAAATTGCACGGTTAAACAGTGATTAAAGCGTGTTTAAATCTTTTGTGGTAAGACGGTAATATTCTAGAGACACGGAGGAAAGAAGAAAAAAATCTAGGTTATTTCGATATCTATCACAAAATCTCATCGAACTATAGACCTACAATTAAAATTAAAATAATCTACTAACTAGTGTCTATTCTAGAGCGTACTAAGAACCTGGGCTACTATCATTGGTAACATAGCCTATTTCTATCCTGAAAAGCAAGCTGTTGCCTAGATCCATAACTACAACACTAACCTAGGACGTAAACCTGTGCTCATAACACTGTCTATATCACGTGCTATCATGCAGGATATTTTCATTTCGAGTGATATAAACTTTTAGTACTTACTCGGTACTCTAGAAAAAGAAGTTTTATCATGCGATACGTGTTCAAGGCGAAAGGTATTAAAGTTGAGATTTTTTTAAATAAATTAAGTTAGATACGTAAATTCTTGATCATAGAAGTTAACTACCAACAGAAATTAGTAATTATCTATTTGGATCCCACGTTTTGATAGATGAAACCTTGTGAAGGTTAGGTACCTAAGTTCGGATAAGTATGCTCGTGGGTGGTAAGAGATGGTCTTTTGCCATCCACTCAAACAGGCCTGGGGAGGACAAGCACGCTGTGAGGCCACGTTGTCGTAGAGGCACTATGATAACAAGGTAGGCTCGAGAAGTTAAACAAAGTGCTGAGGGTTGCAGTGCATTCCCTTAGAAAATCTCAGAACTCCCAAGAGCGCGCAAAGGCTGGCCACAGAGGGGTTGTAACGGGTACAATCCCACATAACTCGACTGCACCCTAAAAGGTATTTTGCAGAGATTTCCTTTTCGGAAAAAAAATATCGCATAGGTAAGCTTTAGCGTTTTTGCTCATAATATGACATCGACACTTTCTTTTTTTTTGTTAAAATGCAGGGCATAAAAAGGTTACGCAACTACTTAATTCATTTGCTTTTATCAATGTCGAAATCAAATCAGTACCATATTGAATTTCCGTTCAAATATTCATTTTCAAGGTTCGATTCCGTATAAGTTGGTACTACAGTAGGCAGGTGCATTGGACTGCATTCCCGAGCGCTAGAAAAACTGGATTGGAAGTCGACGCACCGTTGCTGGCAAGATTAGGTACTCTGATAGAACGTTTATTTCATTATAGGTTTGTCATGGAATCTATTTAATTTTAAGCTAGACAAAGTAGCCTTTAAAGTAGTAAAAATGGTGGTCACGGTAGTGTTGGTAATTACGATTGACACAGGATACAAAGGACTGATGTAGATGGTGCAGTAAGAGACTTTATAGAGAGATTTTGGAGAGGGATAGCGAACGCTGTGATGCAAATAACCATTGTTTTTGTGGTGTCTGAAGTACCTACTTGCACTTTTTTTACTAAAGACGGGTTTGCGTTTGACCACATCCTGTTGGTCAGAGGTATTGTGTGCGATGTAGCACGCTTACCAAGTTTTCTGTGTACCTTTTTTTTAATAAGTGTTGGTGTACCTATGTACCTACCTACGACTCTACGAGTATTTCTAAATACTTTTGTTCAAATCGAGCTCTAATTCACTTTGATCCGAGTTTTCTACTATCTAAAAACTTAAGAGAATAAAAAAACTCTACTAGCTGTACTAGTGACTTCCCACATGACTCTTAAATTTTTCGTAGACAAAAAGTAGCCTGTGAAATTTTCTGAACTTGGTTCTATATCCGTGCAAAATAAGTTGCTAAGTGCGTCTGCATAGGCTTCCGTAGATATTGACGATGATAATGATGATCAGATGGTGATATAATTATGTCATTAGATGGTTAGTTTTAATAGAAAAACATAATTGGTTAAGAAGTATGTTTGTGAGGTCAATGTCTTCTGAGCTATGTGCAAGTTTAGAAATATTGATTTTCCTTTATAACTCAAAAAATTATGATGCCACAGTACTCAAAATAATTTTAAAATAAAGTTTTTATTATGGTTTATAAACTCAGAAAGTTTGAATATCCTTTCTTGTATACTTTGGTAATTAAGGGGGGTTCACAATTTTGGCGACCTATATCTCTACATAGAACACGTGACAAAAAATGTTCAATCAAACCTAATATTCATTTTAAAAACCCTAATCAACGATACCCCACTCAGGAGCTACCCCTTAAATACACTATTTAAAAAAAAAAACTTGTTTTGAATTGAGATCTATACTAAAACCATCATAATCTTAAATTTTATGCAATTTGGTTGATAAATGTGGTAGTTATAAGGTTTTATACATTAGGACGGATGGACAGACGAATGGACACAAAGAAGTTATAATAGTTCATCGTTTTACTCGGAACCCTAAAAAATAAGTGCATCTGTTTCTCTGTAGCTGCGTGAAGGGCAGGTACCTAACAAGTGAACAAACACACTTTCGAATTTATAACATCAGTAAGGATACCACCATTTGCTGATAGGCACTAATTGCTTTATATTCAGTTATTTGATCACGATCAGAACATTAAGGTTCTGTTCTGTACATTCAACAATTAACTGCCCTGAAATATATTTCGCACCTCAAATGGTGGACATTTAGCTGGCCTGTGCTGCGTAATTAGATAGTATCTACGTTGGAGCTTTCACAATTAAGCCCTCGCCGTGTCATGAATTGTAATCTCATTATGCAAAATTTGTACCTAGTGCTAGTCTGCACGGCAAAATGATGTTACCGTTAGCAGTTTTCGATTTATCTCCCGATAAGCCTTTAGTAACTCATTTGAAAATTGAACTCGGTTTGGTGACAGTAACCAAGGATTGTCATAGTTGTCATTATCATCATAGCGTGCGGAGCACCCCTAGCGTGGCAATATGACAAATTATCTTTCCCCCAATTTATCCCCTCGAAGTGGTAACAAAGTATGAATTGACATTGACAACTGGTACGGGTGCAGGTGGACATGTCCTTCCAAAAAGAAAGATAAAGGACTTCCCAATGGGTCCCAATAAGACTGGATGGAGCGGCTGGTATCCAACATGATCCTACGGTTCTAATGAGATTCTAGGAACGGGAAAACGCTGTTACTTTTAATCTTATAAACTGAAAAACCCTAAGCAACCTAAATTTCCGTATTTTCCATTTACTTGTTTGTAGACATTTGCCTTATTAAAATAAACGCTGAGTTACTTTGGAGTAGTATGTGTTTTGTCTATTTCTTTTTTAACCGACTTCCAAAAAGGAGGAGCTTCTATGTTCGTGTGTGTGTATTTTATCTTGTGTATGTTCATCGAGAATTTCGCCAATTGTGAACCGAATCGAATTTTTTTTATTTTAATTTAAATTTTTCTAAAGGGTATACTCCCGAGGCGGTCCCATTTAAATTTTACAGAAATCGACTGAGCCGTTTTTGATAAATCAACAATAATGTAAACAATACGAGCAAAATATTCGAATTTCGTACACGATGGAAGGCGCTTTTGCCATTTTTTCCGAAAAATAATTATTGGCAATTTTTATTCCCTTGTAAAAACAAAACACGGACTAACCCCGAAATAACGGGTATTGCGGCGTTTCGCCCCGCAAGCGCTTAGGACCGCGGGGCGAATCGCCCATGACTCTTTACGAAGGTCCCATTCGCCCCGCATTGTTTGGAGCGGGGCGAAAAGGGGCATTAAAAAAGAGTCTTGGGCGATTCGCCCCGCGGTCCGAAGCGCTTGCGGGGCGAAACGCCGCAATACCCGAAGTAACTCTACGTCGTTTGAAGCTTTACGGTGATCCAGTGGGCTGAGGTTTCAATACATTCCCGGAATACGGTCTCAGATGGTGGCGGTTGTGAGATTTCACGTTATAAACACAATAGCCAGGAAATAGGTCGTACTATCGCGGCGCGTTCTGTTGTGACTCATTCACTGACCATTGAAGGCATGTAGGTACTGGAAACCCAAGTTTACAGAAATAACTTCGTTCCGAGGTGAAGCTCCAGAGCATTGATCATGAAAACTTACTGGCTTAGAAGTTCTAAGAGATATCTAGGGGAAGGGAATTGAGACCAGTCACTAAGGGAATTGGGACCGCCGGCTGGGTCGTTGATTAATTGGAGGTTTATCCTTCAGTGGATTGGGTAGATTTAACTTTTTTAACAATTTGTCAAATTTTAGTAATATCACTGTTTTTTTAGTTGGGTTTAAATCTTTTAATTACACAGTGTTTCATGTTTTAGTTATAGCATCGAATGAAGGTTCATATCATTTAATTTCTTTTGATAAGAACCTGCTTAACATTTTGTATGTAGTATGTATGTATAGTGCGTTTCATCTTATAGTTCCTATGCCGTCATGTTGGCAGTGATGCAAATAAGTGTGGGCATTTAATTCTTTCTTTGCACTCCTGCAGGGGTGCCAACATGACGGCATAGGAACTATTTGATGAAACGCACTCTATTTGATATCACGAACAGAAATGGTACTAAAGCTTAGGTCAGCAATTCTAAATAATATTCTAGTTATCAACTAAAGGTTTTTACCTACAAACAAATCACATACAATCTAGTTCTAGAGCATTACTAAGACTCGTAATAAGTACATAGGTAAGTGAAGAGCTGAAACATATTAAACTTATAGCAGTGTCAGTGCTGTTTATGACTGAATGTCTGATAGCTAGTTAATTTATACTTCGTCAACAACTCTTTGATATTTTATATAGCTCTATAAATTGCACCAAGCTCTACGATTGGTCATTACAATACCCAGAACTAAGCTAACCATATTTGACTCATCTGTGAGTAGAAAGAAAGCAACATTTCGTAAAAATATGCGACTAAACCCATGAGTAATTGCTTCCCTCTGAGTCACACGAATGTTTCAAAAAGGATCGATAAGAATCGAGACGATATAATCAGTAGATAGGTTATCAAGATTTATCTGCAAAACGTGCATACCTGTCGTTTTACTTATGGCAATTCCTCCGTTATGGACCAAAGTGAATAGAGTCCTCCAAGTTAGGTAAAGTACTGACGATGTCCGGAGTATTGTAGCTGCCTGAATAAGTGTAGCGTTAAATAGCGTTAAATAACGTCAAAGAAATGTGGACAGTTCTAAGTGGGAAATAACTAGGTCTGTTGCTTGCTAGCAGTCAACATAATGTAGACCGTAGGAGCTCCACTGTTGGACATAGGCCTCGCCAATTAAGTTTTGAATTGGTTGGGCGGCTTGCATTCAGCACGTCCCTGCGGTCTCTGTCTACAGTGTTGTCGTAGATGTTCTAATATGCTGCTATTCGATTTAAGGTTGATAAGAAATACTGATCTTGACAGTGCTAATGGACATTTTGTTCTGCGAGTTACTCGTAGTACTCGTAGTAGCAGCATTAAAGAAAAAAAAAATATTTAGGGTCATAGGTATTCAACGCAATACCTTTTAAGGGCGGGTCCGGTACATCTAGACAAACAACTTTTGTTCTAGAACTTTTGGAAACTCACGAAGAAAAAAATCTGCTTTTTCATACAAAAAGTTTTTCAACGCCCGGCAAAATGTATGGAGAAGCGAATTATATTTAGCGAATTTTCAAAATTCGTAGTACAAAAGTTGTTTGTCTAGATGTACTAGACCCGCCCCTAAAAGGTTTTGCGTTTAATATTTATGACCCTGTATATAATATGTACATCAGATCCTATAGTATTATATATCTACGATTTTCATTGGTTGGTACAAATTGGTAGGTAAGCTTTATGCGTTGTTGAGATTACGCAAACACATTTTGAATAAATGTAAAACAGAAGAGAAATATCGTAAAAGTCTGAAAGTCCCATTTATCTCCGAATAGGAAAAACAAGGCATGTACAAAATATATTGCCGTCATTGAGCCGCAATGTATCCATAGAACAATACAGAAACGATACCAAACTATTTCTATTCAGGCAGCCACCCCGTTTCTATGTGCTTTATCAAGCTCTACTAGTCTTTTTATCCGTAAAAATATGTAGCTATCCGAGTGTACCAATGAGGTTGCAATCGTAAATGGAGATTCTTCTATTTCTTGACACTTAGTAATTTGAACTAGACCGTGTGCAATCTGCTATGTGCCCGAATTTATAATTAGTAAGTTTGTATAGGCCGGGTGGCTAGCCCAGGTCTAAGAGTTTTTAGGCCGACTGAAGGCCTCTGACATGGCTTAACGGTTAAACAACCGGGACCTACAATTTAACGTGTCGTCCGAGCCACGGTAGCGCTCTGTTGGAAAATGCCCGCCGCGGTCACGGTGACCGTGCGGAATGTTGCTTAATTTTGGTGATCGCTGACAAACACTTAACCTAAAGAAATGTTTTTATCGTGATTCCAATAGCTAAATGTTACTCGTATGTAGTAAATATTATATTAGGTATTATGTAAATGCTACTCGTATTTCAGAGAAGACAGTATGCGCCTATTAGGTACTCATTAACTAATAAGTATTGTATGTCACATAGGACAAACTGTTGTGTCCGTAATTTATTATGTACTTACACAGTTAGAAACAACAAAGGTTATCTTACCTGGAACAGTCCCGTTGCGTAGAATTTTAATACTACCAATAATTGCATCATAGCAGGTACTGGGAGTCCTCTATTAGGACCGTCTTTGAAAGATAATAAAGGGAAAATCGCGTTGATAACAGTTTCTTTACGGAAACGAAACCTTTTTCGAAATTCCTCATTTCTATAAAACTCCAGAGGATTTGCAGCATCCCGCAAATATCGTCGAGATGGATACACGTATGGTTCATCATAAATGTAATCAATAAACTCTTGAAAATCCGTACTATCACACATTATTTCACAAATAAAATATCTACTCAGCGTCGATATATGTACGTCTCGAGGGAGCTGTAAGGTTGGTCGCGAGCTACCTTGAGTTTGACAGTTCTACACTCTACTGTCACTCGACTCGAGACTCGAAATTTCTCGAGTGAAGTGATTTTTAACGTTTAAGAATGCCAAATTGGTCACGTCGGCTTGAGTCGAGTCGACAAAATCTCGAGGTATGGTTTAAGAATACGGGTGTTAGTCTAACTACGCTAGGAGTGCTATGAATATACATATACCTAATAATGACTCAAGACTTTTGAAGAAGGCAAAATGGTTTCCTTAGCTGTCCTAAAATCGGTAGTCAGACAAGTCCGACTCATTGTGTTACAGGAAATATTTGAGGTTTTCGTCCTTGGGAAATAGAAAAACAAAGGTAGGACCATCCTCTGCAGTAGGGCAATGCAGTAGTACCTACCTAATAAGAAATTAAATTAGATAACGTGCAGCTATCACGATCTCATGTTCAAAGCTGTTACGCGTCTTTGAATCTTATTAAGATCTCTTTGACGAGTACTTACTGGGAGCTATGTTATGTTCCATGTGAGTTTTAACTGTATTTGAGGCATGCGCACGTTTTGTTAGGATACCTCTAATATTGTTTGCAATGTCAACGATACTCGTATGTACTGTGTAATATACAAGTTTTGTAGGTCATAACGTCGACACGCGAGTATTAAGCTCGTGGTACCAGAAAATAAAATTGTCAGTTGTAGTGTTTTTTTTACTCGTGCCGTGCTTTTAGTCCATAAATCATGGTACTGGAGGACATTGTCACAGTTACGAGCAAGTTCGCGGCCGGAGTTGCTAAGGTCATAACCAAGCGTCACACTCTAGAGCCAAATGTTCATTTTTTACCTTATTTTGATGGTACAAACATTAAAAATTAATTTAGATGAGAGTATGCTGCTAATTTTGTAATCGTATTTTTTAGGACGTCTTTCTAGGGTTCCATATACAAAGAGCAAAAAGGAACCCTATTGCTCTTGCTCTGCTCCGTCCGTTCTGAAAATGGACAGTTACATTACCTACATAATGTGGATGTTTTAATATTTTGTTTAACATTCTGACCCAAAAATTTACGCAGTTTTTGTAGATGTTTCATAGGTTGCAATATTCTATTAGTCGAAAATGAAATATTTTATAGCGGTCCCGGTATTTTTTACCGACTTCCAAAATGGAGATGTTGTTGGAATATGATACAAAAAATAATCTATCTCACTCTAACATGTAATGTTTGTGAGTGTTTCTCATTCCTTCACGATGTTTACATAATAGTAAAATACCCCTTTGTTCTACAGCTTTAATGCTTAGCCTACTTATTTCTTACCACTGTCCGAGAGCTTTGCTAGACGGCACTCGCACCTATCCTACCAAACATTTTTAAACCTTTTGATGTTCGTCTGTATGTATTTTTATTGCAATTTTTTCGATATTTTCGCCCGATTCAAAAATTATTTTTTAGTTCGAAAGTTTAGTACTTCCGAGGTGGTCCCATTTATTTTATTGAAATTGGCCGTTTTTGATAAATCATCAATAATGTACGTCAATTCGTGCAAATTTTTCGCATTCTGTACACGTAAAATAATTAAACTGTGAGGAATCGAGTGGCATCAGTGTAGATACGAGTGATATCAGCATGCACAAGTAATTATCTAAATTAGTTAGAATACAATAAATAATCAAATAATATTTAAGTGAACTCAGATATAAATAAACAACTAGGAACAGAATTTATTGAAATACATAATAGTACTTATAGTGAAAACTATCACTACTAAGTAACAGATTTCAAATAAGTAACACTAAAAAAGGTACAACAATGTTCATGCTTTTGGGAGCTACGAGTATAGTCATATAGTCATTTATTCATAACACCATTTGTTACAAGTTTTTTTGTTTTTTTTTGTTTTCTTTATTCACCATTGTATAAAATTAGGTTCCGAGTTAAACACTTAAAACCCAAACTGAATCGCAACTAACCTCATAATTCGAATATTACAGGTCGGCGGTATAAATTAGTGAGCGGCGGGCGGTGGCGCGGCCGTCGCACTTTCATTACCGGAATTATTCGCTAATTTGTCCTGAACACGACCGCATCTACCGCTGCTTATACTTCCCTATACAGCGTTATTTCTAATCAATTAGCATCCTTTTAGGGGCTTATTCTGTACATCAAAACTAACAACTTTTGTTCTACGACTTTTGTCAAAACTAAAAAAAAAAAACAGCTGTTCCATACATTTGGTCGCGGGTGAACGACATTTTTCTATGGATCACCAATTTTTTTTGAGTTTTTACAAATGTCGCGGAACAAAAGTTGTTAGTTTTGATGTACAGAATAAGCCCCTAAAAGGATGCTAATTGATTAGAAATAACCCTGTATACTACCACCGTTCATTAATCGACGTTAGAGGAATTAACAAGGCTGCTAAATATCGATATATTTTGCTGTATGATTTTTTACCTGGACTGACGTGGCACACGTAGTCATGGTGGTACGTCGTGAAACTTTCAAGTGACAAAATTGACACACTATTACTATTGTCGAATTAAAACAATGTAGCGTTATTAGCATCTACTCGTACCAGATTGTTGGATTATCTTAAGAATCGTGGGTCTATCCTGGACGATACCTACTGGCATAGGACCGAGATGAATGTCGTATTAAGAAGAGAAGCCTGTGATCAGCAGTGAGCGAATACACTCTGAAAACTATGATGAACTTGGGTTCATGGTGTGTTGTAAAAGGTAACATAAGGACATATCCTCTACCATAGTAACTAGAGGTACTTGATAAACTTTTATGGACCCTAGTCTACATTTTCCTATACAGAAAATGTTATTAGGTTTGTTTATCATTATGTTGTAAATACGTACATTTTTTTTCACAGTGCTGCATCTAAGACCATTTCAGTACAGCAACAGTAGCAACATCAAGAAATTGATGCCTAACGTTAGCCTGATAATTATGAAAAAGAAACTGTCATCCAATAAAGGTGTTATAAAACCAAGCTATAAGTATTTCAATATTTTGTACACTTTAGATCTACCTATTACAATAAATAACTTATCCATTTCCAGAAATGGGAGAAGTCTTTTCCCAGCACGGGACCACAACATGCTGAGAAAAAAAAAAAATGTCACAAAACATGTGCGTTGGTACGTTCCTACCAATTTGCTTCAGTAGTTCATGTAATAACCTTATAAATCCAGGTATTCCCATTGCAAATTTTAATGCAAAATGAAATGTAGATACTGAATATTTAATTTTCTTGTGAATCATGTAGAGCAGTTTATTATTCGCTGTAATTGTTGGCGTATAACTGTCGGTTGCTGTAACGTTTGTTTCGAAATGTGAAAGATATTTTGAAAGCATTTGTGTTGAGTTTGTTTGGAAAATAAGTCAGACATGATTTAATTTCTATCAGATGTTGTTATCACAAATTAATTTAAATACAGTGTGTTAATTAAGCTTAGGTATTGTTTTAACTCTGTTAGACTTTAGTAATGCTTTCAATACCGTTAACTTAGACATTTTGTTAGCAATGTAGCGCTCTAATAACATTGTAAAGTAAGACTTATAGATAAGCTACTGAACTTGACGAAATATTTGACAGCTGATTTAACACTATCGACCAATAAAATTGTATTAAAGTTACATCCCAAATGTTACACGATCTTATAAATACGAGTAGGTAGGTACCTGCATGATAAAGACGGTGTATTTTGAATTAACGGAGGAAAGATGAATGAGCTTCTAATTAATTTAGCTGTCAAAGTATGTTATAATATCCTAAGCCCATGTACACATGTTTGCCGTTTTACATTATTGCGATTGGCTATTATCAGCACGCGTTTACAAATAACACATTTGCCAATATGGACACAATATCGCCGCTGGGCAATCAACAGAACGTGCTTAGCCATTGTTGACTCGTAATTTTGAAAGTAAGGAGATTACACCAGTTAGTTTGTTAGTAAGTGACCTGGCCGAAGCAAATATCTGAACTCTTAAATCCTATAGAACAAAACGAAAGAATTAAATGTTCTCTAGCAGCCATTTTTAGGGTTCCGTACCTCAAAAGGAAAAAACGGAACCCTTATAGGATCACTTTGTTGTCCGTCTGTCCGTCCGTCCGTCTTTCAAGACCCTTTTTCTCAGGAACGCGTGGAGGTATGAAGCTGAAATTTATATCAATTACTCAGGTCTACTGTCCCTTGAAGATGTGAAAAAATCAAACTTCTAAGCCAACGCAATCAAAAGATACAGCCGTTTATGCCGCAAATTTTCGACACTTGCAAGGGAATCAAAACCTACAGGGTGCTTCCCGTGAACTCAGAATCTTGAAATTTGGTACGAAGCAACGTCTTATAGCATAGATAAAGGAAAAATTACGAAAACCATAAATTTTTAGTTACATCACATAATATATTTTTTTTTAATAATTTTAACCTTACTACCCATTTCCTCATAAACGCGTAGAGGTATTAAATTGAAATTCATACCAAATACTCAGGTCTATAATACCTTTAAGCTGTAACAAAATCAAACTTCTATGTCAACGCAATCAAAAGAAACAGCAATTTAAGCTGCATATTTTGAAACTCGCAAGTACTCGCAAGGGAATCAAAACCTAAAGGGTACTTCCAGTCGACCTAGAATCTTGAAATTTGGCATGAAGCAACGTTTTATAGCACACATAAAGGAAAAATTCCGAAAACCTTAAATTTTTAGTTACATTACAAAATATATATTTTTTAATAAATATAAACTTATTACTTTTTTTGAAGAACTTTGAACTTAGAACTTTGTAAACCTTGCAGGTTTGTACGGAACCCTCGGTGCGCGAGTCCGACTCGCACTTGGCCGGTTTTTTAAAACATAGGTACACAGGAAAATTAAAATTGTAAATTCACTAAATATTACCATTGTAGCATTAGTGTTTGTATCGTGGTAGTGGGTAGCTCTATGCTCAGCATTAACTAAAACATTACAATTAATATGAGAGTACTTAGTGGTAGGCTCACCATCAGAATGAAAATGTCTCTACTTATTTAGGAAATTGTGCTGCTGGTGTTACTGTTAACAATTTCAGGTGTGTGTGTAATTTTATAAGCTAGAGTTTGATATTTATAAGATATATTATACTACACTAAAATGTATAAAGGGTTGGAGTCCCAACCCAATTCCTATCCTCTCGCCGCATTAACTTGGAACTGTAAAGGACAAAGATCACAGGAATCTCTGAGGTAGCAAGTTAGAATACGTGTATGGGGGAGAAGCCCATCACAATAATAATCAGGTACGTGTAGAAATGAGTAAAAAAAAGTAAGTTCGTATAGGCCGGGTGACTAGCCCTGGAGTCAGAGTTTTTAAGCCTCCTGAAGGCCTTGGATATGGCTAAACGGTTGAAACAACCGTGACCTACAATTTTGCTTGTCATCCGAGCGGCAGCGCTCAGTTGTAATTGCCACAAGCGGTCTATTCGAAGACTAACCGACGTAGCTTAACTTAGAGAGAGTTAGGTATTTGATAGTTCATACCACATTACCTTTATTTCGGCATACATTTTCTGTATACCTACTTATGTATCTTCAAATATAAAAATTATGAAGTGAATTTTTTTTACTAATACCCGCTAATCTCAGTGTTAAAACAACCAATAACGACAGACTATTGATTTTTGTCATTGTATACGTCTCGATAATTGTCTATTGCCGTAGATTTCGCGTAAAAACGTTAACTACTGAACACACGCACGTGCTGCTTTGTCGGCTCGTATCGAACACTTGAGCAATGTGACCGTTTGTGACCTCTCCAGAGTAAATACGAGTAGCATTCAGTCCAATTTCTCATAAAAAGTGGGGCTATTTGTTCAACTGTGCCGTTGATATAGTACCATTTTGAAATATCACACCACCTTTAATACCACACCTTTTTTGATTGTATAAATGTATATCTCGATACATGCTTTGCGTTATACATGTCAGAGGCAATATTGTAACCAATGAGGATAACCCGAGGTGCGATTATTGCTAGTTAAAACCGGGTCTGTCCTCCGATCATCATCCGGGGGACAAAAGAACACAGACAAGACGAGAAAGAAGAAAGAAAGACAGACAAGATTTTTTTCTTCCGTTCTGTCCCCCGGGGGACTGATCCGGGGGACAGACTGGAATAATCCATTTTTTATATGTATTTCAGGGTCTTTTGACTGGATTATTCCAGTCTGTCCCCCGGGGGCCAGAACCGGTCAAGTATTTCTCGGATCATATATCACTACATAGTATACTAGTAGTCCGCCCCGGACTTAGACCTCGCGCTATTCCTATTTCATATCATAAAAACTGTGATTTAAAAAAATAATAATATTAGTATGAAAGTTTTGCAATAATGAGTGAAGTAAATGAACCTATATTTCATTCGGTAAAATGTTTCAAATATATGAGTTTTTGCCGAAAATTGCTATTGTTATGCTATAACGTTTGAATTATGCTAAATCTGATCATACTGAATGGAATCTAACACTAGCAGAAGTCGCATAGCTTCACAGAACAATGAGAGCGGTTATTCATTTACCATATAAAATATATAAAAATCATTTTAAATTAAACGGTTTTATTGAGAAGTTACTGTTAGAATGTACTAAAAGATAAAAAATAATTTTGGTAGTCCTAGGCACGGTATTTAATATCATCACCGTGTCCTAGGTCATATAGGTACTGCATTCAACGCATTACTTTTCTTATCACTCGAGCATTGATCAGACTCAAATATAAAATCGTGGGGCGTTCAGCGTGAACGTTACAATGTTAGTAGGTACCTATGCACTGTTAGAAAGTCTATTAAGAAAAATGTTAGAAACCTACTTTGGGATTCTTTAATTAGTTCGAGCGTAAATTATTTAAACCAACAAAATTCAGCATCATTATACAATTTTATTTAAGAGATAAGTAAACGTTATATATAGGTACAGTTCTCTAGCTATCATCAAACCTAAACGTACAGACTCTGCGAGCTACTCTAAGAAGAAAGTCCACGACGTTTTTGCAAAGGCCATTGAAATAGACCCTGTTGTAGGTGCCATGGGGAGCTGGCCAGTCGATCACAGGAGAGCCTCTGGAATACATCCCGTAGTAGTAGATACAACAGAAAGTTGGAAAAGCCGTTGCAAAAAGCCCCAGTGGTCGTAGGTGCCACGGATAGCTAGGTTTCGATCACAAGACTGCCGTAGGAAAACACCCCATGGCAGTAGATACCACAGAGACCGGAAAAAGTCGTTACAGACGGCCCCGCAGTAGTAGAGGTCACGGAGAGCTGGCCAGTCGGTCACAGGAGAGAGCCTCTGGTGAACGCTCCATAGCAGTAGATACCACAGCGAGTTGGAAAATTCGTTGCAGCCAGCTCTGCAGTAGTAGGCGTTGCGAAGAGTTATCCCGTTGATAACAGGAGAGCCGACGGAGAATGCCCCGTAGCAGTCGATACCACAGGGAGGTGGAAAGGCCATCGCAGACGGCTCTAGTGGTAGTAAGTGTCACGGAGAGCTGACAAAAGGAGACCCGTCGCGTCGGTGCAGGCAGTAGGAGGCTTATTGAACGCGATGTTCAGATTAAGTAGCCACAGCCTAAAGTAGTGCCAATATTCAACAGTTTACTCATACTCGTATGACGCCAATGAAGCAAAGATTCTCGTCATCACTTTTTTAATGTCCTGTTTTATTTAAACAATATATTTAAAAACTTTCACAAGACCATAAAAATTTGGATTTTTGACATAAGTACTGTAAAAATTTCAATTAGGATTTTAAATAAATGTTCGTTAAGAATGAGTACTTTGTTGAGCGCGACGAGCGTCCTCCAAAGCAGAAATGCTTTGGAGTAAACGAAGTATAGAAAACTTCCCTCGAATAAATCTCTTAAACTCCGAGACCGATGGTTTATTTTACCGTACCGAAAACGCACAGAAAACAAAATACATCAAATAACTCACTAAATTCATTACAAAAGTCATTTGCGTGATTCAGGATTTTGTCGCTCGATGAACGGAGCCATCCATGATTTTTAAGATTGAACTAATGTGCTTAGTAACTAAGTATATGAATGGTTCAAAAGGTAACTTTGCGTAGAGCTCTCCAACATATTTAATGTTGAAAAATTTATAAAATTGTCTAAATACCTATATAAAGTTATACAAAGTTTTATAATAATTAATTATATTGTATTGTCATTGGAACTAAAGGTGTGTACCAAATATCAGCTCAATCAGTCATCGGGAAGAGGGTCGAATTTCAATTACTAGATTTGACCCACGCAACTCCCGCAGAAAGTGGCGCCGTTTTGCCTCTTTTTGCCTCGTATCTTCCCAACCACTGAACAGAAGATGCTCATATTCGAACTTAAAAATTCTATTTTTATAAACTACGTGCATGCTAAATTTCATGGAGATCGGCTGAGCGGTACTTGAGTTATCGTCGAACAAAGAAACATACAAACATACATTTGACAGCTCAAGTGCCGGCTCGTCCCACTAGACTCAGAGACCTCACTAACGCTCGGTCAAAAACAAAGCCGTTTCCCGCTGTCTGTATGCTTATATCTTTAAAACTGCGCAACAGATTTTGATTCGGTTTTTTTAATAGATAGAGTGATTCAAGAGGAAGGTTTATTTGTATAATACATCTGTGTGAAGCCGAGGCGGGTCGCTAGTTGAAACATAAAGTATGTTCAAGCATAGACTAACCTCTTTGAGTAGCTTAGTTTATGGTTCAAGTAAGCAAAGCACTAGGTATAATTTTCAGCTCCAAAATAAACTAAACCAAAACATAACCCGTGAAAACTATGTTATGAAACAAAATATCACAATTTAGTTTAGAGCCCATAAAATATAAAAAAATATTCAAAGGTGCAAAATAGATATAGGTCAATGTAATACAAATACTTAGCGATACAAAACATCTGTTTCCAATTCATAATTGAATTTTAGCTTCGACCGTTATTGACTCGTGTTGATATCTCGTTGCGTTGTGCTTTAATAACATGATGTCGAATACAATATTACCCAACGGCGTCAGCTTTTTCGCTGAATTAATTGTCTGTGCAAATTAAATAATTTACACTGTAACAGAGATGCAATGAATGAAAAGAAGTACATTTTCGCTTCCCTTATACACATACTTACATAGTAAATATGATTGTCTTAGTTTGGGGCATTTTCCTGTGTCCAACTTTTTAAGTTTTAAACGCAGAAAAAATAGTAGAAATACACTTACTAGTTTTTAGGTACTTAAGTAAGTTCGTAGAGGCTGGGTGGTTAGCCCTGGTGTCAGATTTTTCAAGCCACCTGGAGGCCTCTGCCATGACTAAACGGTTAAAACAACTTGGACCTACAATTGAACGTGTCATCCTGCAGTCACCCGGTCCAAAGAACGAGTAGAACTCTAGGTATTTCCCTGCCGCCCTGCCGCTCGCACCTGTCTCAGTCCCCTTTATCGTCTACCCCCGCGCCCTTGTACCCGCGCAGGCGAGGACTAAGTTAAGCGGTCGGATTATAATATATACCTACCGAGCCACAGATTTTTAATAAAGAACTATCATAATTTATATCTCTCTCCAGGTAGAGAGATATAGTTTTGAAAAGGACACAAGCTAAATTACCCATACATACCAACTCGATTTTTTCCCAAAGTTTTCGCTTCGCTCGGACAATTTGACGCTTACGCACGCTCGTGAAGAGAAATCGCGAAGTAAACAATTTGTTTTGGTCACAATTAACACTATAACCCAGTAAAGATAAACACTTCCCACCTTTTCTTCGGATTACTTGTTTTAATTGGAAACGCTTCGTCTCGTTATTTGATGGGAATTCGAGAAGCTTGCCTCTCGATTGAATTAAATTATGTAAGACTGAAGTTACTTCGTACAAATTAAACTAAATGGAATAAGGCATTGACGGTTGGCTTGGTAGAGATGCCGAAGCAAATCAGTTGAATTCATTAATTTTTGACCAACGAAACGGAGAAGGTAAGTACTTAATTCGACGCGTATGCATATATTTATGTGTAACCACGCATAACTTTTTATATAGTAGTACGATTTCGATAGTTATTTTTTATTGGGAAAGTATACTTCGAATCCATTTCCATTTAAATTTTATCGAAATCGGCTAAGCCATTTTTGATAAATCAACAATAATGTGATAAATGCTATATCGATCGGTGCGAAATATTCGCGTTTTCTTTACACGGTTAAATCGGGTTGAAGTAATTCATGCTATTTTTTGCAAACAATAACTATCTTACAACATTGTAGCTACGGCAACGGACATATTTTTATTCGCCCATAGAATGATGAATGTATGATTTTACACAAATATAAAAATAAAAAATTACTTTTGTCTTCAGATTTTCTTGAATCATTGCTGATCACCCTCGATTAATTTATTTAATTTCTTTTAAATACAAAAAAATTAGTTCATCACAGGTTTTTTCTTAACAAGACTGTTTAAGTATTTTCTGAATAACGCATTTCTTGCGCTCACCATAAAAGCGTGTGCTGACAACAAACAGCAAGTATGTAATATAATTTTCATACCACCTGCTCGAAAATGACCCTTTATATGTCATAGAATCACAACGTAAACCATCGAGTCATTATTATCTTAACACAATCTCGAGGGCTATGACAGGTCAATAATGTTGTATGAAACTCCCTAGGGGTTAAAGTGATTCAAATTTGGAACGTCTAATTCGTATGAAAGTTTCTCAACTTAGAACATTTAAGGACATCGTAAAGAGGTTTCATTTTGCAAAATCGAATATAACCTCTTTACATTGCACGGCCACTGGCATTGTAATGAGGTTCTACTCGACTTCACAGAATGAAACCTCTTTGGTGCCCATATTAGTTCGATTTTATATAATAAAATCTCTTTGCAATGCCTGTGCTAGGCCATGATAATAGAGCTGGCCATGGTCTTATTTTTTTCATGTAGTATTTACATTCTCTGTTTTATTATAAATTGTGTGCGATTCTATAAAAAATCGTAGGTATATATTTTAATTTGTTTTAATTTATTGTGAATAATACCGAGTTGCCTAGTGAGTACCTACACTTAGTGAATTTATGACGTAAGTACTACTCATATTCTTGGGGTTATATTTTCTCGCAGGATGTATGAAAAGTAGAGTATGGAACTCTAAAATCAAGTTTGTCTTCGTCTTGGGCGACTTGAAACCCTCGCTTCACTCAGGACTCTAAATAATTCCCTCGCTTTGCTCGGGAATTAACTTGAAACACCCTCGCTACGCTCAGGGTCCAATTGTCGCCCGTGACATAAGACACCACTTGGTTCTCTTGGTACATAATCTACTATTGAAGAAATTTATCTGAGGCACTAATCTTGAACTGTTATGCCTTAATTGGTATCTAGGTAATTTAGGTGTAACGGAGGCTTATTACCTAACTGCGGATATCTGTAATACGTTGACAAGGTTTTCAGGCATCTACAACTTTTTACACACGCGTTAGATATAATTATCTCTTTAACATGCTTGGTCGTTGTTTTCCAAAGTACCTAATTACATCACATAACATTATGCAGGGAGCAGTTTGCGACCAGATCACCAGTTCCGTGTTCCGACGGCAGCTAACTAATGCCCGGTCGAAGCGATGACATAAATTAGTTAATACTAGTTAATAGTATCGGTGATAGGTTTACTGGGCGACTAATTACACACTTTAGGACACGTGTTACCGGTAGGGTTGACAGCTTCTTATTTAATAATAATAATAATAAATATTTGGGGACACTTTACACACGGCCTCTGACCCCAAACTAAGCAAAACTTGTGATATTGCTGCCAGAGACTGATAGACTACTGCATATTTTTAAATACATACTCATACAGATAGTAACGAAATAACACCCAGACACAGAGCAAACACCTATGTTCATCACATAAATACTTGCCCTTGGTGGGGATCGAACCCACGCCTCTTTGGTCCATTAGTTAGGGTCATTAACCACTGAGCCACCGAGGCAGTGTTTATTAATTTTGTAAAAAAAATCGCAGGAAATTATTGTTTCAATCAGCACAATTTTGAAGGCATACTTAATCTAGCTCAGACTCTAATAGTTAAAATCCGTAAAATTTCTAAATTATCTAAAAGCCATTCTTAACGCTGCACTTAAAAATAAATCAGTCACGTTAAAGTCGAATGAACGAAACTAGTTATTTTTTAAAAACGGATTTTCCATATTATGTTAAATAAATATGTACAGGGTTAAGTACTACTCTCTAGACGACAGACATATTTATAGGATATCATGTACCCATTGTCAGTAACTCTACTGTGAGACCAACCTGAAAACGCCACAAAAGATCAGCTGTTCCATACAAAATGTTTCATAGACTCTGAATGAAATGTTTGGAACAGCTGATTTCTTTTTCGCGATTTCATATTGGTCCCATTGTAACAATTAGTCATTATGCACATTAATATCGCTGAATGTATCCGTCATATAGAAAAACACCCAGTATACCTACTTAACATACGTTAATAGAAAAGGCAATAAACAGAGTTTATAGTATACATGCTATAAAATACGTTTATTGCCGATTTATGTCGATGATGTAATTAGCGATTGGCAACCCTAATTGCTGCCTTGTGTTGTGACCGACACGTCGTTGTAAGGAAACTATATAAGTAATTAGTAATTACACGTTTTAAAACATAATATGTTCCAAAGGAAACGCTTGTAATATTTCCCACTCATTCTATGATTTATCGTACCGTTGCCTACGAATATCTAGTCAAACTATCCTCTATTTTCTTTCTTTTTAACCGACTTCCAAAAAGGAGGAGGTTCTATGTTCGTCTGTATGTATTTTTTTGTGTATGTTTATCGAAAATTCCGCTAATTGTGAACCGAATCGAAAAATTCTTTTTTAGTTCGAAAGGGTGTATGGATATACTCCCGGTTTTTGAAAAATCAAATATAATGTAAACTATTCGAGGGAAATATTCGAATTTTGTAAAAGATGGACGGCGGTTTTTTTATTTTTTGCGAAATATAATTATATTTATTAATGTATCTGAAAGGTTAGGTTCTGGAGGAAATTTGTCAGTTAGCAGCCACATTCTCCTGTAAAAAGAACACTGATTTGGAAATAATAACAAAGGCTACGCTTTCTGTTGAACATTCGAAATACGAGTAGATATAATGAAATGTAGTACAATCTAGATGACGAACATATTCTATAATTTACTATTACTATATGGACAAAGCTTTACTATTAAATCAAAAATAAAATTGGAAATCATAAACAAATCTGCAGTTCCATACATTTTGTCTTGTTCGTTGGAACACGTCCTAAGGAACAGCTGATAATTTTTCGTGATTTTATCCGTTTATCCCTTCGTAGGGATGCGAGGCTGCCGCTCGGGCCGAGGTTGCCTCTGGTGGATAATTTTAGTTTTAGAATATTTGTATTAGGAAAATATGTAGGAAACACTAATCATGTATATTAGGTACATAAGCAGTAATCGTTTTCTTTTATAACCTTTCTTTACTAAAGATTTAGGTACAAACCTTATTTTCTAATATGTCTATAAAACAGTTTCTCCAGAATCTCGGCTTGGGACGGCAAGAAAACCATTTACATCAGCTGATACGATCACATCTCATAATCGTTTGGTTATACAGCAACCGTAGCGGTACCGTTGTTAGTAGGTAATTCTCATTAATATTCTGTGGTAACGACAGGTACCTAATAGTACCTATTAAGCATTATCTGGCAGAGATGCGCCACAAGGCAACATTCATTGAGAAACTAGTGGTCGTCCCCGACTTCGTCCAGATTGAACAATGACAAAACAGTTAAACATAATAATCCGAACCCCATTTTATCGCCATATGCGGGGTCCTATTGTAAATGTGACAAACCATCCAAGAGCCTGCTCAAACATACACCCAAAATGTTGTGTAATGCTGGTCCATTTCGTCTGGGAGGTATGATGCCACTTATACTCTTTACTTGCACTTGGCCTAGACCCCAGACTCCACCAACGGAATGAAGCTGGAGCTATGGACATAGTCAATGAACTTAGTGAATAAAATTGTTATAAAACATATAGATCTAGAGAAAGGCTTTCTCTTTTTAACCGACTTCCAAAAAGGAGGAGGTTCTATGTTCGTCTGTATGTTTTTTTTTGTGTATTTTCATCGACAAGTTCGCCAATTGTGAACCGAATCAAAAATTACTTTTTAGTTCGAAAGGGTATTATACTCCCGAGGTGGTTCCATTTAAATTTTACAGAAATCGGCTCAGCCGTTTTTTAAAAATCAACAATAATGTAGACGATTCGAGCGATTTGAAATATTCGAATTTTGTACACGATGGAAGGCGGTCTTGCCATTTTTTTTGCGAAAAATAATTATAAACAACAAGATTCGTGCGAAACGATTCTTGCTAAATCTAGCATCTAGAGAGATCTGTGTTAAAAATCATGGGCGTAACTAGAGTGTGGGGTGGGGAGCAGATGGTCACAGATGGGCGATGCCCACCTCAGAAGCTTCTTTGCCCACCAAGAAAACTTGAAAGTCAATAACAACTTACTTTTCTTCGGAGTTGGCATAAAGTAGGCAACTGTCCCCCTGGAGAAAATCTTTAGTTAGGTAAGTCAATGCTAAAAACCACTGATTTCTAGTCTCTCTCAGCTATGTAGTAGGTTAATATAAGGAAGTTAGTTTTAGATGTTTAGATTATGGGTCTCGATCTGGAGTCGATAGCTCTGTAATAACAGCTACCGAACGACGCTCCCGGCTACAATCAATTTGTTACGCCCTGACCGGAGGTGCTACTATTAAACTTAGTTAGCTTCACGATTGGAAATTTAGATGGCGATTGTTATTTGGCAGAAGTATTATTTAAAGGTATGATTAGAAGTTACTTAGGTACTTCCTATCTCCCCCCCGAGTGGGTTCCCGCCTTGTCGTGGCAGGGGGGCTTAGTAGCCAGGTCTTCCCAGCCTGGTGAACGAAGAGGAACCCGAGGTGGGGCCGGCCTCTCCGGGTCTTGGGCCCAGACAAGCCCGTGCGGAGGCTGGCCAGTAGGTCGGCTTGCCGACTGAGGTGGACTGCGGTGTCGCGCTTGTCGCGATGCCGCGGCCGAGCCCATCGAGGCGGGGGCGGCGACGGGATGGACGGGCGGCGAGAAGGCCGCTGCCTATCCGTCCTGCCAGCGGCCCTAACGGGTGCCGCCAACGTGTTGGCGGAGGCGGTGGGGCTGCAGGGGAAGAGGAGTGTCGGTATCGCGACGGCCGTTCTCCCTATCTTCTGCAGCCGTAGTGGCAGGCGCGGGGCCACTTTAATTGACCCGTTGCATCGGGACCAGGGCTGTCGGATACGGGTGCTGTCTGACGCCCAGTGCTGGTTGGTCCCAGGTGGTGGATGACGATGTGTCTGGTGTTCGGCACATCGTCATTCTGGCGGGAGCCGAAGCTCCGTGGTGGGGCCCAAGTTGGGCCAGCGCTGTCGGGTGCCGCGGAGGAGTGCGCAAGCGTGCCCGTAGCCCCGACACCAGGCGCAGTGGTGGAACACCCAGGGGTTTTGGTGGGTATACTGTCCAGTCGGCAGGACTCCCACATAACCACCCGCCTGCCCACGAGGTGTGGTGGTATCTATAAAAGATTTCCCCTGGTAAAAAAAAAAAAAATAAAAAAAAAAAAAAAAAAAAAAGGTACTTCCTATCTAAGCTTGTCACGGATCGAAAATAAAAAAAACAGGTCGAAATGCTCTCGAGTTAAGAGTACGTACCAGCAAGAGCAACGTTGGATCCACCCGCAAGGTTGACGGATCGGACTTAAGACCTCATCAAGACGGCAGTATGGCGCTGAATGCAAGCCGTTTCCAATGGGTCTTAATGGATAGGCGAGACCTATGTCCAGCAACGAACGTCTCATGCTGAAATGATTTTATTCAGGTGTTAACAAACAAACAAACAACAACACTTTATTAGACATCCACGTTATAAAAATAATCGGCCAAGTACGAGTAGGACTCGTGCACGAAAGGTTCCGTACTGTATGGGAGCCCCCTTAAATATTTATTTTATTTTAATTTAATTATTTATTGTTGAATTGAATATACAACTAAATATTCTGTGAATATTTCAAGCATCTATATGTTACCATTATTAATATCGAGCGAAAATCAGGTTTATTGTATGGGAGCCCCTCTTAAATATTAATTTTATTCCTTTTTTAGTATTTGTTGTTATAGCGGCAACAGAAATACATCATGTGTGAAAATTTCAGTTTTATAGCTATAACGGTTCATGAGATACAGCCTGGAGACAGACAGACAGACGGATAGACGGACGACGGAGTCTTAGTAATAGGGTCCCGTTTTTACCCTTTGGTTACGGAACCCTAAAAACAGATTCTAAGGACAAAACAAAACAATACGTTTCTAATTGGCATAGTGATAACCTTTTTTTTTATAATTTTCCATATTAGCCAATTATTAATGAAATGGATAATATTGAATAATAATGAATAATATTATCCAATTATAAATGAAATGAAATTGGGCTGGACACATCTGCCGCGTGCACGACCTGTGGGCCAAAACCCGTAAAATGTGGGCACCTAACGTCAAGAGACGCCTCGGCAGGCCCAAAAAAAGGTGGCGATACGAGCTTGATTCCCATTGCAGTGGATGGAACACCAACACTCTCGACCGTGAAAAATGGAAAAAAGGAAGGGAGATTTTTGCCCTTGCGTGGGACGATAAAGGCTAAATTAAAAAAAAAATGCCAATCAAAATGTAATACAGCACGTTCGGAAAGCACATTCTCGATATCTAATATTTTACAATAATTTTTGACCTACTTTCGAACTCCTTTAGTTCCACCTTTACATTTAACCCTATGTACGGTATCTTCAATATCTATAGCTCTCATATACGTATCCTTCAATGAAAGAGGAACAGTAAAAGCTTTGTTTCTAGTGAATACAAATAGGGCGAGTGCGTCAACGTTCAGTTAAAGCTGAACTTAAAGTTACCCGCCTCTAAACTTCGTTTGCATCTTATTCTGTGACTTACTTATAGTTTACTTACTAGTATTTTCCCGTATATTTTGTGACTCGGTTACAGTTTTTGAACAAGTACTTGTGCACTTTAAATAAAAATTACTTTAAAATTGACAGAAAGAAACATAACTAAACTTTCCGGTATCAATTTATTAATTAGTTTCTCCAAATTATCTTGTTGCACATAGTGAAGGCATTGTCGATAGATCTTTGCCGTAATGCTAACTGAAGGTTAGTACCTACCAGACACCAGTGACCCACTTTCAGTTGTTTGGCTCCACCCTTGCATATAACCTTGTATCAATAAATAATATCTACAGTAATACACATATCCTTCAATGGCAGAGGAACAGTAAAAGCTTTGTTTCGAGTGAATACAAATAGGGCGAGTGTGTCAACATTCGGTTAAATCCGAACTCGAAGTTAACCGCTGCGTTAAGGCGTGTAGCTGAGCGTGATGCCGCAAGCAAATACCGCCCGATGCCCGCCAGTGTTACCAGAAAAAACAACCTTTTTTGCAATATTATTCTGTGACCCAGTTACAATTTTTGACAATTTTACGACAGGAACCTAAAATAAAAATGTAATTAATGACTCTCGCTGAAAGAGATTAATAATTTATTTTAGACGTATATTACTAAGGTATAGGTCTTAATTAGTTAGTGTGTTTCAACTTACTTTTGTGAATAATAAAATGAGGTAGTAGATAGATAGATAAACGCTTTATTGCACACCAAGAAATAATCACAATAAGATTTAGGTGGATGGTGATGAGAAGATTTTTAGACAAAATCATTTGGATCTAAGTACCTATTTGTTCTTAACATAGTTATACGTAGATTGTAGTAGATATTAAATATACTAGGTCATGTTAATAGGTTACATATTAGTTTATTAAACATGCCTAAATTAAAGGGAAAGGAAAGTAACAATCTACCAAATCAATATTTATTTTAAGGCATAAAAACCAACAAGCTCAAAGTAAAAGTACGCAAGTGTACAAACAAATCATTCTACACTGGTAGCACTACCAACTCAGCCCCGGCTTCGAATCGCTCAACTACAAATAATTCCCTCCGCACGCTCTATTTGCCGCATTTCCCACTTCCCAATGACCCTCTGAGTACCATTCCGTGTTATATCCAACCAACAATACATTTTTTTTTTCTTGAATGTGCTAGTATTTTTGCATGTATAATAGTTACCATTAACCTTTTAGGTTGTTAATATTTCGAGTATGTATTGCTAAACACACATACATTAAGTGGAAAACAGGAGAACATTCTCCTCAAAAACAGTAAAAAAAATTTCGACACGAAAAATAAATAAATTGGTTTAAAGCGAAAACAAAGCACGCTACACTGGCAGCACTGCCAACTCAGCCCCGGCTCCGAATAGCCCAACTACAAATAATTCCCTCCGCGCGCTCTACTTGCCGCATTTCTCACTTCCCACTGACCCTCTGAGTACCATTCCGTGCTAAAAGTAAGTAAGTTCGTATAGGCCGGGTGGCTAGCCCTGGCGTCAGAGTTTTTAGGCCGCTTGAAGGCCTTAAACATGGCTAAACGATGCTACGAACTTTCCGTGCTATATCCAAACATCAATACATATAACATTTTTTTTTTCTTGAATGTGCTAGTAATTTTGCATATGTAATAGTTACTATTAAACTTAACTCGAAATATTTACAACCTAAGTTGTAAATATTTCGAGTATTACTAAACACACATAAATTAAGTGGAAAAAACAACAACTTTCTCCTCCAAAACAGTTAAATTTTATAGGACACGAAAAATAAATAAATTGGTTTAAAGCGAAAACAAAGCACGCTACACTGGCAACACGGCCAACTCAGCCCCGCGCCCCGGCTCCGAATCGCCCAACTACAAATAATTCCCTCCGCACGCTCTATTTGCCACACTTCCCACTTCCCACAACCCTCTGAGTACCATTCCGTGTTATCTCCAAACATAAATACGCAGTAACTACGTATTTGACATAAACTTGCTGGCAATTTGTTAAGTCACGAACTAATTACCAACACAAATATGTCGACGCCATTGCGTAATATCGATCACTAAGCTTTGATTTGAATATTGCATGGGTTCGTGTTGATTTGCAATATTTTTGATTAACACTTTGTGTAAACATTTGAATATGCGTGTATCTTAAGCACAACACTTTTTTTAAGGTAAGTAGGCATGGACACATCAACGTACATGACTGTACCTACCTATATTTTTTCGAAAGAAAATGTAGACGTAAGTTTCATAGAAATAAAAAAAAAAACTATTTACATACTAAACATACTACTACCACTATACTACTGACTTACATTATAAACTATTTCTGAAACGCTAACTTGTCCACTGCCCAATTCCATTCGTTTTGTTTGCTTTTCTGAGGATCAGTAACTTTCAAAAGGTTTGGTCCTTCGAGCGGTTGGCTATTTCAACTTATTCTATGGCTTGGTTTTAAGTATAGCAAAACTTTTACTATTATATCGCCATTTTTATCTTCAAATTCACCATCATCGTATCAGCCGTTAGACGTCTACTGCTAGACATAGGCCTCCCCTGTAGATTTACAATAAGACTGTAGGACAGTTAAACTTGCCGATATGTGGTCACCATTGCAAAACTTTGCGCTTCAAGGCAATGCGTAAGTCACATACGCATTGCCTTGAAATTTCATCAATATCTAGAAAAAATCTTAGTGAATATCCCGTTCTTTCCTGAAAATAGTTCAAAGCTCCCTTTAGCTTCGTGCACGGTTCCGTAAAACCTTACATCGGGTTGTAATTCTCAAAGTAACTAACAGAGGGTTAATCAATAATCATGGCGTGTTTACTCCAATTAATGCGAGCACCTCTACATAGGAAATCGATTCAAAATTGATTGAACGAGGGTTGGAATTGTATCGGAGGCTTGCAAAGGTTGACTTGGCTTATTGTTCTTGTGAAATAAGACAGTAGGTATGAGACTAGATCTCTCAGTTAAGTAATCTATTAAGAACTAGTATTTGTCAGTTTATGGTATTCATTGTGGTGAATCAAATGTTGCATCTGAACATTAAACTACTTAGTTATATCCCACGTCCCAATTGATCCAATCGTGACGATTAGTGGTCGTTTTGTGCGTGACTTATAACTTGTAACGGATGACTTATAGCCTGAACTGCATTCTATTTTCATCAGAAAAAAGTATAGCGTCCACCAATTTAACCAAAATCCTTACTCCTTACTAATATTAAGTGTGAAACAACGTCGCTTCCCGCTGTCTGTCTGTCCCTTATTATCTTTAAAACTACGCAACAGATTTTGATGCGGTTTTTTTAATCGATAGAGTGATTCAAGAGGAAGGCTTATATGTAAAATACACCTGTGCGAAGCCGGGGCGGGTTGCTAGTATAATATTATAAATACGAAAGTGTATTTGTTGGTTTATTGGTATATTCCTCTTTCAAACAGCAGCGAAGCAACGGATTGACTTAATTTTGGGCACAAACATAGTTTAAAAGAGGGAAAGTGACATAGGCTACTTTACATCCCGAAAAAATAAAACGTTCTTGTGGGATAAAATCAAAATAAAATTATTACGCGGGCGAAGACGCGGCCGTAAGAGTCATACACTTTCAAGTTTCTAGACAGGTAAGAAGATTTTCTCGCGATAGTTTGTTTATTGTAAAAGTCCGTACAAACGTGAGTTCCTCAGATAAGAAGAATTATCTGGGCTAGCGCGGTGGTATGGTCCAATCGCTCATCGTATATATGCCTATAATCAACGGTGGGCTATTGAAAGGCCTATAAAATGTGCCTATAATATAATATGTAGTAGCGTGCAGTTGATATAGTATACTTAGTATTTACAAACTAGAGTTCTGTCTGTACAAGACGGGGCGTCCGTACTAAATTATGCTATCATTACGAGCATCCACTTAGGGATAATAGAAGATGCGTCAGGGTGCCTACTCAGTGCTTATTCATTGATAAAATTGTGCATTACAAACATGTGTGTAACTACGTGCGCGTATGCAAATGACGCATTGTATTGTATGTGCAGTTGAATCAGTTCCTAGTGATGTGGTAAGATGCGAAATAGTATGCATATCGATAGGAGATATGAAAGCGCAAACTAGTAAAATTAAAAAAAAAAGACAAAATATTGAAGTGTTGTGTTTACATTTTAATTATATAAATTTGCCTAGAAAGATACTTTTTGACAACAAAGCACAGGAAGCAATTTGAGATATTATTTTATTTAATACGCCCGGAAACTTCATTAATGTGAACGAAGGAAAGTTAAAACAAACTTCCCGAGTTGCTGAATTCAGAATTGGGAATTAAATTTTTCGGAGTAACGTGTTACAGAGATTACAATTTGAGAATTCTTTAGCACATGAAAAACAAAGAGTAAAATGATTATTCTTGATATTTTAAAAGTTACGGCAACAGCAATGTTTTCAGTCCAGTACCTAACAGGTCTTCTCTATCTATGATTTCTTGAGGCAGGTGAGGTCAAATAATATATTGCCGAACTCGTAACCTAGTTGCTTGTTGTGTAACTTTTCTAATAAAGACTTTTAGGGAAGCTAGACTTAGTTAGACTTTTCTGAAATAATATCTACTGGGTTTCATGAAAACTAGAACGCGCTTTACAATCCTCATGCAGAGAATTTCATGTAAGCGAAGATGGGTCGTAAGTCGTAACCAAATGTCATTATTTATTTAAACTGTTTTGTTGCAGGCTTTTGCTTTTACTTAGTACGAGAACTCTGTTAAGCTATTTGTCAAATGTGTTACGAGCAAGTATTTGTAATTGCATTTCGTTTTTGCGTCGACCACGCGATGGGATGTCATGAAAATATAACAATAACCCTATCGTTTTAGTGTGGGCGCATGGTTTTCACTCACCAACTTGCTCATCTGTGCGGCTCGACAAAGAAGACTCGAGTAATTGACACGATGTAATAAAACCCCCCTCTAAATCTAGCTATATCTATAAATAGAGCTTCCTATATCTATAAATAGAAAATATATATTCCTATACGGAGCTATACTACTTGAACTGCGAGCCTAGTTTTATTTACTGTATTATATAATAACTAATGTTAACTGTCTAACCTTATTGTCTCGGAAAGCTGACTAAAGATGACCCTGACCTACTACAAATCTTAACGCTAACCCAGTAGCAGGTAGATTAAAAGTCGTTTGTAAGCTGATAAGTTTATTAAGACATTATGTTACATTTTAAATAAATATTACTAAATTACTTAAATCTAAGATTGGCCAGTGATCGTTTAGTGTAAACCTAACGTTATGATCCGCAGAACTCAGGTGATGGTGATTTGGAATATCTACCTAATTAAATGTCTAAGTTTTTAGAATTAATTAAACTTCATACTACTAGAAAAGGTGGGAGCTAAAAGGTAAATTTAGATTATTGCAATTATAATTCTATTGGCTACTTCTGTACAATGTTATTCGGAGGCTCGTATACGCAATAATAACTAGAATGAAATCACAATGAATGCACATAGTACAAACGAGGCTTTACTTGGTCTTTTATGAGTCATGACTGTCTGATGATAGTTTTCATATTTTTCTATAAAAAGTTTGCATCCCTATTTAAAGGGTTGTTGGGGGGGGTCCCCCCAAAAGGCCTCCTTTTACCTCCCCTCACAGCCTTTCCCATGCCCAACAATGGCATTTTATTTTTTATTTTTATTTTATTTAGAAGTTAGATAAGATGATATCTACTAATTAAGCAAAGCAAAATTTAACTTTAGAACCCTCAGTATCATTTGTACTGGATAGTTCAAACTTCATTCATTAAATTGATTACAATTGGACAATAATAATGCCATTCAGATTATTTAAAAATTATATTATGAAAATCATATTAAGGTAAAATATTTACAGTCTTAAAATACAACTGGACTGAATTTAAAAGGAATCTAATATCAACATTTGAAATGACCATAATCAGACAGTCAACTTATCATTAAGGTGTTTTACACCAATCTAATAGAAAAAATATACAAGATTCAAATTTCATGAATCTTTTAATGAACTGGACTTTAAGGGCCAAAGTTATATGGTGGACTGATTGTTATCAATTAAATTTAATGTCTGTCAAGTATGTTGTACAGCATCTTAGAATCTAGAAATACATTCACTACGATTAAAATAAACATAAGTACTAATTAAACCTACAATACGTACTTTAATTAATCCTACAGTTTTAAACAATATAGATTCTACCTAAAGTCTCCCACACGTTAAAATCAGAACGCTCACCAAGGACAACTGAATGTGTTTAACAAATTTATATTTCTCAGTTTATAGAAAGACTTCACTTAGTAATAAGTCTAATTCTGGAATAGCAACAAGCTTTTGGTTTATAGACATTAATTTGTCTCTCTGTTAACGTGGAACGGTTCTCTGGCCTTTTTCAGGACTCTCGCAGATACTGTGTTCCTCGGTTCTTTAGCCCGATACAGAGGTATAATGCCATAAATCTCAGCTATAAGCCAACTCAACTTTCGTGAGTAAGAATGTAAGATTTGATGATGAATTATTTGAATGAGCAAAGCCAATTCTTAAAACTTCTGTAAGTTCTTGAAGTATCAATTATCCTTTGATAGAACATTCAGATTCCTTTCAGAATACAGAATTTTATATGAAAGTAAAACTAACTTAAATACACTAATTCCAGCAATACTGAGAATTAAATTACACTAAACAGTGCACATTTCTTTTTACAGGATCGAACTGTAAAATTATTTGTAGTAAATGATTCTCAATCATATTCGCAAACATACGACATTTTCCTTCACATGTTATTAGGCTTTAGTAAGCTCTTAATTTTTGATATCTTTTGATTGAATAGGTACTAAAAATGTTAACATCAAACATTTCGAATTAAGTTCATTATCAAAAAATGAAATATTTAATATAGGTCGCATACCGCAAAACAAAATCATAAAATTAAACAATGAGTACATACATAATTCGCAATGCAAAGTAAAAACAATCGCACATAATAAAAATAGAGCAATCATTATACAAAGGGAAAATTTGAACTTATCAGGGCTAAATATTGTAAACATCCTAATTTTTATTTGAAAGTATTATGATATTATTTCAATTCAAACAAGAAATAAACATGTCACATTTAAAATAGATAACACAATGAGATTGATAGTCAGAACTCTGATTCTGCAAATTTTGAACATTTTCGTTATTAAATTTCAGTAATGGAATTTAAACAAGATTCTTAGATCTCTTTACAACTCATGAATAACCAGAATTGACTCACCCGGCTTTTACTAAAGATTTAGTAAAAGAAACAATCCAAACACAACTCGTTTCCCACTAAATATGAAACACTAAGTACTTAGGTAAATCACTATAGGAAACGCTATACTAAAGTTCTAAATTCACTAGCATGTAATCCCGATAGAGAATGTTCTCTTCCAATGCGAGTTCGCAATATAGACTCGATGTCCCGTAAGAGTTTCCGATATTCCGGTAGAGTATAACTCTGTATTATTTCGAATTATGTTCACTGTCACGATATCCCGGTAGAGTATTTCACTCTATAATCGCTCAAGAGTCACTATCCCGTTCATCGAAGAATAATACACGCGATATCCCGGTAGAGTATATCACTCTACCAACGCTCAACAATTACTGACCCATTTCCCTCGCGTTCCCCTCTGTTTTTCTTCCTCGACACCTGTTCTTAATATCCTTGACAAGCTCTTAATCCACGATCTCTTGAAAGTTTGCGAAATCTGTCATCAGCTTCATAAGCTCCATATCCTCGAAATCCCAGAAATCCAGGAAATCACAGCTAATGTCACTTTGCAACCAACTCCACTGTGTGCCCACTCATAGAAGCAAATAGGTATTTAAACAGTTTTCTTGTAAGTGGTACACATACAAATTCTATTTTCTTCGCGTACTATATAAACTTTAGAATGATTAATATATAGAAAACTATAGACAATTTAATCTGTTATTTACCTTTAACGCTTTTCCCGCGTTATCCTAGACCAAAAGTTAATTAACAAAACATTATACCGTAAATGTTCTCTTGTTTTTTTCAAATCATAAGCTAGCAACCCTGATTCTCAGCAATTAAAAAATGTCAACAAACAAATGTAATAGAAAATTATTAAAATGTTAAACAGTCTTTAAATATTAGTGCTCTTTCTATACAAATGATAAATATATCTTCGGCAAGAATAAAGATATGTTTCAAGGAAGCAATTGTGCTGTGATTATTTACAAAAATCTGCATAAATATAAACTAAAAGTGTCGAAACAACATTCAGTGCAGTTATTGTTCAAATGCAGTTTCCAAATGGATTTTCAGTTACAATTAAAGACTGAAAGCATTAGTTGACCTTTCTAGAGCCTTTCTTAAAGTATTTCATCAGTTTTAACAACAATCCCTGGCTGCAATCATTCCTTTTTAAAACAAATTGGTGCTACATCTTATCACTGCTAATTCAAGCAAACGTTCTTTGATCCTTTGTTTGTATGTGATTGAATTCTCTAATCGCTCATTCTCTGCAAATCTCGACGGTTAATTTTATAAATACTTGTAGTTTTTCAGTTGAGAATAACTTGATAATCTGAATAATATCATTCAGCATATTGTTTAACATGCATCTTGAATGTTCACAAACATTTTGTTAATTCTCATGTCTTTCTGACTTTGTTTATGTGACTGCAACATAGAATTCTTATCTATTGTTTTAATTAATTTCAGCTTGTGGATTTTACAAGAAAGAAGCAAGTTCTTTTCCACTTGAATCCTGCGCCTCACTTTCTGTTCGCCTGAAGTTCCTGGATCATTAATTCAATTCTTCTCCAGCGCTTCTTTTATTGTGGTAACACATAAATAAAGGTAACATATTGTCATATATTCCGTTCACTGCATTATTCTAGTACCTGTCAGTTTATTTAACAAAAATCTAGTTAAATTTGTTACAATTTTAATACACTTAGTCTATTAGTGGGAGACATAGTTTACTACATGAATCATGCATCATATGGATACCTATTTATATGTGAACAGCGAGTGTGACTCAGCACAGCAACCCCCAATTTGAGAAGATTAATAAATTTGTTAATCTGAGCAAATTCCCTTCATTTTTAAAATGACTTTGAACCTCTTTCAGAGCAATCGCGTTCAATGATTTAAATTTAAACAAAAATGCAATATTGTATCCATCAAGATTCGAATTCCAGCAATACAATTATGTGTATTAAAATGTGAATGTGTTCTTTTTATCCTTATCACAATATAATTTCAGTGTTTTTAAACCAACATCGAAATGATCATCTCAGATCTCAACTCAAGGCTTTTAACAAATCGTTCATGCAACAGTTTTCTTCGATCCCACTGCAATATCAGTAACTGAGAGGAAAGTCGGGTGTGAATCGTCTTAGACATAGTGTCTTGGTTTTGCTTAGAGTTGCAAACTAATCTTCTGTTTACAAAAATTAACAAAACCCTCCTGGCTGATACTGGGATTGGTACGTAAAATCTAAAAAACTGCGTATGAAACCAGAGTTCCACGATGAGTTAAAAATTACCAATCTAACCATCTCTATTTGGTGCCTGTGAAGTGTAGTCTTGTTCGATCCTTGTAGAGTGCAAGATCTTCATGGGGTCAACTGCTATAGTTGGCGGGATGGCACGCTTGCTTAGACCTAACAAAATCCCTCCGTCCATGAAGTTCGAATTGTAAAAGTCCCCTTGCCAGAACCGAACGCTGATAGACCGCTCATAACCTCTAGCAATGCTTTTCTCTACAGCTACTGCCATTCCCATTCAAAATTGCCAATCCTAAAATTTCTACCTAAGCGACGTCTAATTAAAATTCCACTATCTATCATTCATCCTTTCAGTCCAGCCTGCATTCCCATCAAAACAAATCCCTTTTGTTTTCGCACATAGTATCGTACCTCTGATGATGAAGCACTACCTCTGTAAGATTAAGAGCGTTCCAATGTTTGCATATATACCCTTAAGAAAAAATAAATAAATAAAACTACCCCATTGCCATTCACATTTACAAAAAAAATTTAACAATATTTTAAACGAAAATTTTAGAGGCCTAAAATATCTTATAACAATGAACGTTCAAAAAAAAATTAACAAAAATTTAACGAAAATTTCAGACACCTAATATATCTGATAACGAGAAAATGTACATAATTTTGTTCACTTACTTATACAAAACTTTTAGAGACGAAATTTCCACCCCCTGCGTCCGTATCTAACAATATCTTAGAACAAAAAATGCTATTACAACATAATAATACATTTATAAAATTTAAACTATTACACTTTTAAAGTGCCTTTAAACCTTTTAGAAACGAATTAGATAACAAACCTACAAATTTTCAAACTAATAAATTACAAATTCTTAAACTATAACAAACTGAAAATTCAGCATCAAATTCGAAATCTTATAAATAATTATAATTTGCAATCGCATAAAATACTCACAAATTTTACAAGATTTGCAATCGCATACATTACTTTTAAATTGACCAACTTATATATCTTAAGAGTTAACTTAACAAAAGTTAAGTTACAAATAAAATTAAGAATAAGATTTCCTTACTTACATTCACCTAAATAACAAAGCTCACCTATAATAAAAATGAACAATACGATGGTCTATTTAATTACATTACAATCAAACAATAAGTACACTTGAAAGTTTGTTTAATTCTATTACAACACAAATTTAGGTAAGTCCGTTAAATTTTGCTACAATCGGACTTTAGGTTACGTTACGTTACGTTACGGTTAGGTACGTTTAATTGAAATTTAGTTACTTAAATTCTTTCAATTTTATTCCAATTGAAATACAAGTATGTGAGTTCGTCTAATTCCTTGATCATGCTATTTGGATTGTAAAACATTAACAAAACTAAACTTTTGTTCGTTTCAGGCGATTTTGCTAAATCATCCTTAAATGCTTTTGATATTTATAAACTTCCAAAAAAAACTAACTTGAATAAAAATTCCAAACGAACTTCAAAAAAAAAAAAAATTCATATTTTTATTATCAACCAATTTCGACGCAACCCTATTTATGAATCAAATTAAGTTCAGGGTTGTTACCTAATGGCAAAACTTCTCGATCTAAAAAAATAACATCTACTAGTATACTCTTACTTACTGCCACAATACCAAACAACAAAAACAAAAACACATTACCGACGCTGTGCTTGTCGGCAAGTATGTGTATACTACTCAAGGACTCTTTCTACTCGATCAAACATAAAGCGTCCGTGCTAAGTGCCCTACCCTTTGCCATTCCAACTTACCAATCTTCTAATAATTTAAAGTCGTAAAAATACGCTGGATACAAACCCCTTTACAACCTTTTTCACTGTAAAATATTCACTAAAGAATCCCTTGATCATCAGCGAGTGTTCTACAACTAATATAACGACGATGGCTAAAAAAAAAAAATTTTTATTTTTTTTATTTTTTTGAAAAATGTAACAGAGAAATGCTTTTTAATTTTATTTATCTCCTATGTTGATTGAAAGCTGAAATGCGCAATTTCACACACTGTATAATTGTATTTACTCCAAACTTGAAACGCTCTAATGTTGATATAGTCTTGGAGGAATTATGTTGAGTTTATCGTTGATTGGTCATCGTCTTGCAGATCTCATAGATACATTAGCGACCGCTGATCTGAAGTTGCTCATATTCAAACTTAAAATTCTATTTATATAAACTAGGTACTTACACTTATGTAAAATTTCAAGAATATCAATGAAACGAGTTATATAGAACTCGAGTTATCGTCGAACAAATATACATACAAATATACAAACATACATACAAATATCCGTTTGTCCCAGAAAATTCTGAGACCTCGCTTCGCTCGATCTAATATTCCTCAAACAGCACGCAAGCTAATCTCCAGGCCTCTTCATAATTTCTTCTGAGTTAGTCAAAAGAATTGATTCTTTTTATTACCTTTACCTTCTGTTTATTATGACTAAGTCATTAAACCGAAATTGATGTGGATGCAACTGCTCCCAGACTTTAAGATCGCTAAAACTTACAATGCTATGTTAGTAACGCTATAATGATAAATGTGTTAAAAATCAGTCAAGTGAGATCCATGTGCGAGTCCGCACACGAAGAATTCCGTATCGTATGGTATGGCCTCCTCTATAATATCCATCTTCTTTCAGCATTCGCTGTTAAAACGGCAACAGGAATACATCATGTGTGAAAGCTAAGATGTCCAGCCAACACGGCTCAAGGGACACGGCCTAGCGACAGACAAACAGACGGACGAATGACGAAGTCCTAGTAAAATAGAAGGTCTCGCTTCCACCCCTAGGGTACGGAAGCCTTAAAATTATGAGGAAAGGAAAACATGTCGCTTATTGTTAAAATAATTTTTCTAAAAATTATTTAAAAGATGACTGAATAAACTACCTATATACGTACTTACACCAGAATAAAATTATGTTCCCGTCGTGGTTCGATGGTAACAACACTCTTCCATTATTTGTGAAGTCGTCATGGGTTCAAATCCCGGTCTCACACCAACGAACCATCTGGAACCTATTTGACATACCTTCACATCACTGGCTCCTTGATGAAATAAAAGCATCGCGATGCAAACCGTTTATGTTCACAGAAGATACCCCGATGTTGCACGCGAATCCACCAACCCGTTCCGAGCCAGCGCAGCGGACACGGCCCGAACATTCTTCCTCGTAGGTACTCCCGTCCAGTGAAAAACAAAATACATAATAAAATTTAAAATGTTGAATTGATTAGAAAGATAATAATATAATCTATGTAAAAAATTAGTAAAAGAAAGAATTTGCTTTTCTCAACACTTAAAACCATTATCCTAAATATTCCGAATATTATACGACAGTAGCGCTTGCGGTGTAACTCGAAAATCACGCCAGTCAACGGTTCAGCACCTGTTGTGCGAGTCCTTGTTAGGATGGGTGACCGCTCTTCTGGGAACCTACTGTATTAGACCTTCCGATAGTAGCGCTTGCGGCGTGACTCGAAAACCATGCGTCCGTCGGGCACAGTTCTGCACGATGCGGCGCGCGGTCGGCGACAGCGGCGGCGTCGGGACGGCGGCGCGGAGCGGTGCGGTGCGGCCGACCAACCCCTTCTCCTAGTAGGTCTCAAATCATAATTACATTTAGTACCGCAAGTCAAATCGAACATAAAAAATACCTACGTCCTTAATTCCGAAGGAATTAATGGGAATGAAAATATCGAAAGTATACCAGTCTGACATCTAAATTCCACTGCTTCTACCGTTTGCGCGTTTTAAGGCTTGCTAACGCCATCTATTTTCACTTTGCGTAAACTTTTTCCGCTTGATTGCCGGGCTTTTCAAAATACTTCGCTGTGCTTTACGCAATCAGATTTATAAATCCTACGTTCTACAAACAGCATAAATAATTATTTTTATGTAATATAATTATAAAATAACTACCTTTTTTTTTTATAAATATGTCTACTTTACAACAAAATATTTCACGGAAATAACATCTATCACACCATATCGTTAGAAAATCGCTAATCAGGGTAAATATTGTCTAGAAAATTTGTAAAACTCGGAGGAAAGGCATTATCATAACAATTTTTAGCCGACTTCAAAAGAAAGAGGTTACTCCCGATTTGGCTATTATGTATGTTACGCGATTTCTCCGCCAATTATGATCCGATTTTAATGATTCTTTTTCCATCTAGTTTGTTAAGTTATACTACAGAGTTGGACGTACTCTTCTACTGAAAATTTTGGCTGAACCGTTTTTGGAAAATCAATAAAACAACCCGAAAACCTTGAAACATCGAACACACGCGAACTGTTCGAGCTCCGTACACGGTTGAAATCGATTATGCCTTCCCCGAGTGCAAGCGACAAGTATTTATATGTACAGATAAGTCATTATAATAACTGCTATTTGTTTAAATGAGCTACTCTCGTTTTATTTTTGATAAATATTATCTTACACACTTTACAATAGTAGTGGCTTGTGACGCAAGCGACAATTTCTGGTACTAAATAATGTTCGATCAGAAAATTACAAATAAAGCATTTATACCTACGTCTGAAAGTATACGTAAAAGGTCATGAATGATAAATCATAGTTTTGCTACATTTTAATGCGAGAAAATGGACAATCTACAAATCTTTATTATTTTTCGGATGAATTAATTTACAGGGTCTCTCGTTCGAGTGAAATGAAACGAAACTAGTATATAAATTCTGGAAACCTGCAAAAATGTCGCTGAACGTAAAGCTCATGTAAAACTTTAAAAATCTGTAGTAAAACTATAGCACAATTATTGACATACCTTATCGAGCACGAAACAAAGCAACCTCGAGGACATATTAGTTCCAGCCAGTTTGTGTAGATGGCGCTAAAATACATATGAGGAAAATATGAGGAAAAACAATTTTTGATTTATTACCGGTTTATTTATTTATGCATATATTTAACGTATAAACTTACAAAAGATACTAACTACAATTTCATTATAGAATAGATCATACAAATCGAGAATATGTCTTACGTAAAGCTAAAGTGAAAGCAATGAAAATTCAATAAATTGCTTTATAAGCTAATCTAATTTTCAGAATACATTATTATGGCTCACTCTTTAAAACACCTAGCTATTCATATTTTAATATCCCACATTGTAAATCTAATAAGACAATTCAGAAAGTATCATAACATAATATACAAAATTGAATGACAAACAAAAATTAACAATATTATCACTAGGTACTAATAGTACAAATATCAAAATGTGTTGGTTAGTTTATCACATTGTCTGTATTCACATTGAATCAACCTGGTTTTTGGCATGACTACAATCCAAAAATCTGTGAGATATAAGCTACCTTTTATTCCGGAAAAATATAAATTACTAGCAGATTGATTTTGATTGAATACAGAAGTCAAAATATTACACAAGCAAAGCAGCGGGCAAAAGTTAGTAATAACAAAATTTGTCTTAGTACATTCTACTTGTTGATACATCAAAATTTGAATTGAGTCGAGACAGTTAAAAGATAAACATAACTACTAATTTCAGAGATATCCTAAGTCTTTCACAAAGCTTTTATATACCTAGTTTTTTAATAAAATAGAACTCAAACATAGTACATATACCTGCCTGTGTAACATGCCTACAAAGATATTGTCACAGTTCAAAATAAATCTATGTTCACCGCAAACATGACCGGGCTCGAACCAATCATATCGGACAAAAGGTCACTAACCCCAAACTAACCTGAATATACTGATTATTTATTACAGAATCCACACATACATTTCATTATAAAGTTCAAAACAAATACTATTATTTCAGGCAATAGGAGAGTCAGATACTTATACAACTAAAAATCTCAAAAACATAAAAAGTAAAACCACACAATGATAGCGACTATAATATTATAATATAGTTTAGAAAATAAACTTCACGACCCCCAGTCTACAAAATATCTAAAGTGTTGATTAAATGCTTTTCTGAATATTACAAATGGGCTAAATATTTTAAACTGCAAATATTACTACCATATCTCTACATAAAATTGATATCTTATTGTTAGCATACCTTACATGAAATGTGTTACAAATCCTTACTAATATTATAAATCCGAAAAGTTTGTTGGTTTGTTGGTTTGTTACTCTATCACGCGCCAACGGAGCAACGGATTGACTTGATTTTTGGCATGGATATAGTATAAAAGGCGGAAGGAGCTTTAGGATACTTTTTATCCCGAAAAATTTCATAGTTCCTGTAGGACAGGACAAAAACCCTCGAAAGCGAAACTGTCGCCACTATCACAAAGACGCTAAGTGATTAATTCCTCTATGACGCTAATATGGACTAACGATACGTCACAGCCAAACGTAAATAGACGACAGGTGACATTGTCTGCAGACTTTTATAAATCACAAGTAGCGTGGCAAGTGGCAAGGCGACAAATTGTTTTTCTACCATTATATCCCCTTGAAGAGGAAATAAAGTATGGATTGAAAATGACAACTGACATTAAAATTGGATAAAATGTTATTTTCCCTCTGCATGCTACATGTTACTATGACGTTTAATACCAGGCCGTCATTTTGTCTGACATTAAAAATATTTTTAAATATTCTATCATTAGAGGTTCAACATGTTTTTTTATTCTACCTTTATGGTACAGAATCATCATACTTTAATACTATCAATCCGAAAAGTTTGTTGGTTTGTTCCTCTTTGACGCAGCAACGGAGCAAAAGATTGACCTGATTTTTGGTATGGATACCTATGGTTTAATAGACAGAAAGTGATAATAGGATACTTTTTATATCTCGAGAAAATTCGTGATTCCCATGGGATAGGACAATAACTGTTTCTCAGCAATGGAGCAACGGATCGACTTGATATTTGGGGTGGGCATAGTTTGGAAGACGGAAAGTGACATGGGATACTTTCCATCCCGAAAAAATTGTGGTTCTACGGGAACCACAATTTTTTTCGACTTAACGATAAATTTTTCTCAGCAACGGAGCAACTTGCCTTGGCATATTGCATGAATATAGTTTGAAAGACGAAAAGTGACATAGGCCACTTTTTATCGCAAAAACTTTAACAGTTCCCGTAGGATAGGATAAAAACTAAGTGAGTGGGCTGCGGTAGGAGCCGTCTAAGCGCCAGAAATAACCTGTCATGGCAAGTTTAGGACGTTCCCACATATTTCGCACTCCTTCGCGGCACTCAACAGCACTAGCCCAGACTCGGGCTCCATAACGGAGCTTGCGCTCTCGCCATAGTGACGGAGTGTTTCGGAGCACAAGACACATCGTCATCCACCACTCGGGACTAACCAGTACTGAACGTCAGACAGCATTCCAACGCCTTGGTCCCAGTGCAGTGGGTCAGTCATAGTAGCCCAGCGCCTGCCTCTTCAACTGCAGAGGGCAGTGAGAACGGCAATCGCGATACCGACACCTCTCTTCCCCTGCAGCCCCACTGCGTCTGCCAACACGTTGACGGCCTAGCGGAAGGTAGGGTAGGTGGCGGCACCCACACCACCAGTTCCATATATCCCACCGCGGCCCCTTATCCTCGGCTGTCATATCAGAGTCCAAGAAGCAGCCTTGCTTTATGAAACTAAGAAAGGTTATTCCCAGCAAGTAACTGGAGATAGAGAGATAGAAAAGAAGCCACACCCAGCGCAGCAGGAGGAGCTGGAGTTCATATGCCTGGCAGACGGAGCAGCACTAGAGCAAAATCTTAACCGAGAAATTAACATATTTACAGACGGCAGTAAAATTAAAGGGAAAGTTGGGGCGGCATTATCCATTTGGGATGATGCCGCTGAGATCAGTACCCGCTAGCTGAAATTGGCCGATTGGTGATCTGTGTAACAGGTCGAGTTATTGGCACTTCTTGAGGCTACCGAAATCGCAAAAATCTTTTGTGACTCCAGGTCTGCACTGGAAACGGTAGTTGGCGTATCTTCCCTCCATCCCTTAGCAGTAAATTCAAAGCTAACATAAAGTTACTACACGCACAAAATAAAATAGTGAAACTTTATTGGATTAAATAGCACGCGGGGATGGAGGGAAATGAGAGAGCGGACCAGCTAGCAAAGGAAGTGCACTCGAAGTGCAGACCTACTTAGGATAACTGCCCCGTTTCATTCGTCAAGCGAGAAATCCGAAAGGACTCTCTTGACGAGTGGAACCGGCGGTATCAGGATGGACACACAGCGGCGGTAACCAAAACATATTTTCCGGATGCATGGGCGGCATACAAGATCGTAAGAGAAATAGCACCAGTGGGAATCATAACTCAAGTGCTGACGGGGCATGGTGAGTTTTCCCAATACTTACATCGATTTAAGTTGAGGGAAAGCCCATCGTGCATCTGTGAACCCACAAAAGAGGAGACTCCACTGCACATAATCTTGGAATGCCCAGGTTATGGAAAGCAGAGATTTGATTTAGAACAAAAAATTGGAATTAATCTAACACGAAAAAACCTTAGAAACAATTTTATCGAATTTTTGCACAAATATTTGTAAAAAAGCAATACTTAATTAGGAACAAGTAGGTATAAACTTTGCTGTACCATTGTAATGTTTATTATAACTGCAAACATTGAAATATAGGTATACTTAGTTTTTATTCATTTGTAATTAAGACCCCTGCTGATCATGTCAGGGATATTTCGCGATATAAATGCATCGCGATCTCGGATGCAGCGTCGCAAGAGCGGCACTGCAGCCCGCCTAAGTTGCGACACTCCTCATAAGGCATGCAACCTACCGGCCATCCTCTCAGCTGCTTTAGTTAAAAGCGGCTGAAACTCGAGTGCCAGCCTCTAAGCTTCCTTGGGGGAAAAGACCCAAAGAAGAGGGAGACTTCGAGCGCCGCCTTTTCAGCTGCCTCAGACCTCCCCCACGACAAGGCGGGAATACACGGGAGGGTTGTATATACACTCCAACCGTAACTTAACCAACAAAAGCATTCCTCTAAGGTATTTTGATATTTGTCAGTTAGGTTAGGTTTCGCAGCCGACATAAACATAAGCCAAAATCAAAATACAACGCGGGCGAAGCCGCGGGAAAAAGCTAGTATTAATATAAATGAGACAGTAAGCATCTGACTATAAACATTTGAAATACGTTATAAAGTTGTACGACCTCCCCGTCTATCAAACTGAAATTATAAACCGGACTTCATTACTTTACTAAATCCAAAAGTGTTTGTCTGATATACTCATAACAACAAAACAAAGTATATTTTCATAGCGTTAACATAATAAATGGCATTAATAATATTTTATTGTACTTACTCTGTTTTACTACAAACCCATAATCATACCATTGCCTAGCCTGTGTCTGATTTATCTCAAACTCCAATTCTTTTATTACTTAAATTTTTTTGATACATTGTAAACAAAATAAAACTGATTCTGGTAATGTTTATATCTACCACAGTGTAAATGTTAAGTTTTGAGTCCAAAGCAAATATCAACTAGTTTCACTCGAAAATTACAAGTAGATACGATAACATCACAGAGCCCACTACTATTCCTAGGTAGTACTTCACAACAAGCAGTAAATCACCGAAACGTTTTGATAAAATCACTTCTAATTCAACTTCTTTAGGTTAATTTCAGTCTTCTTTATCCAGGTTAATTTGTCCACAACGAGTTGTCAACTCATTGTCAACTCTGCACAGGACAGCAAAATCTTCTGTGGTACCGCTTTCCTGAAATAAAATCGATGTTCTTAGTCGAAATTCACAAACAAAAGTTTTCAAAAACAAACACTTGAGCTATACTGTAACCAAACAAAATGCAAAAATAACAAGACATTAACATACCTTCTTCTCCTCGAAACATTGACCATCAATTGCTGGTATTCTTTCCTTCCTTCATATCTTCAATAGTACACGTTAATACCCAGTAAAATTATATTTTATGATTTGAAAATTGTCAAAACAAACAAGCCATTTCGCGCTATTTGAAATTCTGATGTAACAGTATTGCCAGTTAACAACCCGAAATCACGGTTTTTTACAATTAAAAAATTAAATATTTTAAATTCAATTTATCAAAACTGAATTATTTTTCAACCTATAAGGACGTAATTATTGTTATTAAGAGCTTACTAACCCAATTACAATAAAAATTAGTTTACATCTTACGACATCTAGCTTAGAATCACAAATTCTCAATAAAGTGCCACGGTTGTTGCCTACATGTTTACATTATGTTTTATGAGCACTATAAATAACCTGTTAACCTTTTTTAAAACCGTCTAGAATCATCTAAAGCACAATGGTATCTCATTCCCATAGCAACCAAGTACTTAAAATATCGTACATTTACACAATATCATAGTCATGTAACTGGTATTCATAGAGATTTAAGTGAGTGTCGAATTAAGTTGTCATTAGAACCCTTTTTTTTTCATGCAGTTTTCTGATCCTGGAAACTAAAGTTCAAAGGCCTGGTATTTGTTTAAACTCACTTTTATTGGCCAGACTAAACCTATTGATTTACAAATATTCAAACACGAAAGCTAGAACTGAAAAATACCACAAATATGAACCGATAAATTAAACTTATAATTGAACCGATATATGATAAAATTCTATAGTGAAACTTCATATTATTTTACTTCAATTAACAACAATAAAACCGTAGTAAATTAAATCAACCCCCAATTTCCTAGACTGTAAATACGTTTCATATAACCTACCTCACGTGACAAAAGTTTAACTCTTTTTTTCAGTATGTATAACGTAAAATTATGTTCCTGCTAACTACTACTATATTCCAAATCACCTCGTTTCCATTCCTCGACAACAAATTGTGTTCAGATAGTCTGACTACTGAACACTGACCTACTTATACCCTAAACCGACTTGTTCAAACCCACCTATATATATAAATATAACCAGAGTAGTATTATCTTTTTTTTTTCGAGATATATTGAACTGTAATAATGAAAATAATAACTGTATATCCATAATAACCTAGGTCCAAATCCTGTTCGCGGCACCAACCAAATTGTAATAAAACCCCCCTCTAAATCTAGCTATATCTATAAATAGAGCTTCCTATATCTATAAATAGAAAATATATATTCCTATACGGAGCTATACTACTTGAACTGCGAGCCTAGTTTTATTTACTGTATTATATAATAACTAATGTTAACTGTCTAACCTTATTGTCTCGGAAAGCTGACTAAAGATGACCCTGACCTACTACAAATCTTAACGCTAACCCAGTAGCAGGTAGATTAAAAGTCGTTTGTAAGCTGATAAGTTTATTAAGACATTATGTTACATTTTAAATAAATATTACTAAATTACTTAAATCTAAGATTGGCCAGTGATCGTTTAGTGTAAACCTAACGTTATGATCCGCAGAACTCAGGTGATGGTGATTTGGAATATCTACCTAATTAAATGTCTAAGTTTTTAGAATTAATTAAACTTCATACTACTAGAAAAGGTGGGAGCTAAAAGGTAAATTTAGATTATTGCAATTATAATTCTATTGGCTACTTCTGTACAATGTTATTCGGAGGCTCGTATACGCAATAATAACTAGAATGAAATCACAATGAATGCACATAGTACAAACGAGGCTTTACTTGGTCTTTTATGAGTCATGACTGTCTGATGATAGTTTTCATATTTTTCTATAAAAAGTTTGCATCCCTATTTAAAGGGTTGTTGGGGGGGGTCCCCCCAAAAGGCCTCCTTTTACCTCCCCTCACAGCCTTTCCCATGCCCAACAATGGCATTTTTTTTTTTTTTTTTATTTTATTTAGAAGTTAGATAAGATGATATCTACTAATTAAGCAAAGCAAAATTTAACTTTAGAACCCTCAGTATCATTTGTACTGGATAGTTCAAACTTCATTCATTAAATTGATTACAATTGGACAATAATAATGCCATTCAGATTATTTAAAAATTATATTATGAAAATCATATTAAGGTAAAATATTTACAGTCTTAAAATACAACTGGACTGAATTTAAAAGGAATCTAATATCAACATTTGAAATGACCATAATCAGACAGTCAACTTATCATTAAGGTGTTTTACACCAATCTAATAGAAAAAATATACAAGATTCAAATTTCATGAATCTTTTAATGAACTGGACTTTAAGGGCCAAAGTTATATGGTGGACTGATTGTTATCAATTAAATTTAATGTCTGTCAAGTATGTTGTACAGCATCTTAGAATCTAGAAATACATTCACTACGATTAAAATAAAAATAAGTACTAATTAAACCTACAATACGTACTTTAATTAATCCTACAGTTTTAAACAATATAGATTCTACCTAAAGTCTCCCACACGTTAAAATCAGAACGCTCACCAAGGACAACTGAATGTGTTTAACAAATTTATATTTCTCAGTTTATAGAAAGACTTCACTTAGTAATAAGTCTAATTCTGGAATAGCAACAAACTTTTGGTTTATAGACATTAATTTGTCTCTCTGTTAACGTGGAACGGTTCTCTGGCCTTTTTCAGGACTCTCGCAGATACTGTGTTCCTCGGTTCTTTAGCCCGATACAGAGGTATAATGCCATAAATCTCAGCTATAAGCCAACTCAACTTTCGTGAGTAAGAATGTAAGATTTGATGATGAATTATTTGAATGAGCAAAGCCAATTCTTAAAACTTCTGTAAGTTCTTGAAGTATCAATTATCCTTTGATAGAACATTCAGATTCCTTTCAGAATACAGAATTTTATATGAAAGTAAAACTAACTTAAATACACTAATTCCAGCAATACTGAGAATTAAATTACACTAAACAGTGCACATTTCTTTTTACAGGATCGAACTGTAAAATTATTTGTAGTAAATGATTCTCAATCATATTCGCAAACATACGACATTTTCCTTCACATGTTATTAGGCTTTAGTAAGCTCTTAATTTTTGATATCTTTTGATTGAATAGGTACTAAAAATGTTAACATCAAACATTTCGAATTAAGTTCATTATCAAAAAATGAAATATTTAATATAGGTCGCATACCGCAAAACAAAATCATAAAATTAAACAATGAGTACATACATAATTCGCAATGCAAAGTAAAAACAATCGCACATAATAAAAATAGAGCAATCATTATACAAAGGGAAAATTTGAACTTATCAGGGCTAAATATTGTAAACATCCTAATTTTTATTTGAAAGTATTATGATATTATTTCAATTCAAACAAGAAATAAACATGTCACATTTAAAATAGATAACACAATGAGATTGATAGTCAGAACTCTGATTCTGCAAATTTTGAACATTTTCGTTATTAAATTTCAGTAATGGAATTTAAACAAGATTCTTAGATCTCTTTACAACTCATGAATAACCAGAATTGACTCACCCGGCTTTTACTAAAGATTTAGTAAAAGAAACAATCCAAACACAACTCGTTTCCCACTAAATATGAAACACTAAGTACTTAGGTAAATCACTATAGGAAACGCTATACTAAAGTTCTAAATTCACTAGCATGTAATCCCGATAGAGAATGTTCTCTTCCAATGCGAGTTCGCAATATAGACTCGATGTCCCGTAAGAGTTTCCGATATTCCGGTAGAGTATAACTCTGTATTATTTCGAATTATGTTCACTGTCACGATATCCCGGTAGAGTATTTCACTCTATAATCGCTCAAGAGTCACTATCCCGTTCATCGAAGAATAATACACGCGATATCCCGGTAGAGTATATCACTCTACCAACGCTCAACAATTACTGACCCATTTCCCTCGCGTTCCCCTCTGTTTTTCTTCCTCGACACCTGTTCTTAATATCCTTGACAAGCTCTTAATCCACGATCTCTTGAAAGTTTGCGAAATCTGTCATCAGCTTCATAAGCTCCATATCCTCGAAATCCCAGAAATCCAGGAAATCACAGCTAATGTCACTTTGCAACCAACTCCACTGTGTGCCCACTCATAGAAGCAAATAGGTATTTAAACAGTTTTCTTGTAAGTGGTACACATACAAATTCTATTTTCTTCGCGTACTATATAAACTTTAGAATGATTAATATATAGAAAACTATAGACAATTTAATCTGTTATTTACCTTTAACGCTTTTCCCGCGTTATCCTAGACCAAAAGTTAATTAACAAAACATTATACCGTAAATGTTCTCTTGTTTTTTTCAAATCATAAGCTAGCAACCCTGATTCTCAGCAATTAAAAAATGTCAACAAACAAATGTAATAGAAAATTATTAAAATGTTAAACAGTCTTTAAATATTAGTGCTCTTTCTATACAAATGATAAATATATCTTCGGCAAGAATAAAGATATGTTTCAAGGAAGCAATTGTGCTGTGATTATTTACAAAAATCTGCATAAATATAAACTAAAAGTGTCGAAACAACATTCAGTGCAGTTATTGTTCAAATGCAGTTTCCAAATGGATTTTCAGTTACAATTAAAGACTGAAAGCATTAGTTGACCTTTCTAGAGCCTTTCTTAAAGTATTTCATCAGTTTTAACAACAATCCCTGGCTGCAATCATTCCTTTTTAAAACAAATTGGTGCTACATCTTATCACTGCTAATTCAAGCAAACGTTCTTTGATCCTTTGTTTGTATGTGATTGAATTCTCTAATCGCTCATTCTCTGCAAATCTCGACGGTTAATTTTATAAATACTTGTAGTTTTTCAGTTGAGAATAACTTGATAATCTGAATAATATCATTCAGCATATTGTTTAACATGCATCTTGAATGTTCACAAACATTTTGTTAATTCTCATGTCTTTCTGACTTTGTTTATGTGACTGCAACATAGAATTCTTATCTATTGTTTTAATTAATTTCAGCTTGTGGATTTTACAAGAAAGAAGCAAGTTCTTTTCCACTTGAATCCTGCGCCTCACTTTCTGTTCGCCTGAAGTTCCTGGATCATTAATTCAATTCTTCTCCAGCGCTTCTTTTATTGTGGTAACACATAAATAAAGGTAACATATTGTCATATATTCCGTTCACTGCATTATTCTAGTACCTGTCAGTTTATTTAACAAAAATCTAGTTAAATTTGTTACAATTTTAATACACTTAGTCTATTAGTGGGAGACATAGTTTACTACATGAATCATGCATCATATGGATACCTATTTATATGTGAACAGCGAGTGTGACTCAGCACAACGATCAGAATAAAACACAAATTCCAACACTACAACGTTTACGATATAATAATAGAGTATTGAACAGTCCCAGACGTAGATTTCCATTCAATAAGGATCGATCATAAGCAGTTCGCGTCCTTCGCACTCTTTCAAGGCGTCTGCCAATCTTGTAAATGGACCTCGCGGCGTAGCCTGCGCTTGCATATGGTTTAGTTGTTCGTTATCGCATAGTATCGATATCGATAGTCGACTTTGGCGCATCACTACGTATCCTGGCGGCCGCAATCAGCCCATCGCCACGGACCGCCGCCGCACCGCTCGCCGCAGTCGCGACTACATTTTTCATCCCCTGACATCCGCTCCGCTGGCGTGAGCGCACTCGGAAATTTATGCCATTGCTGTATTGAAGTCGATGGTCGATGCCAATAGTGGCGCGAGATAAATGACCGGGAATTGAAACAATTTATTATGGTCCAGTTATGGGAACGATCGTTGTTTGTTGACCACGGCTTGTCGATTATAACTATGGATTAGGCTCGTAACTTTACTATTTAAGTTGTATTTATGTATGTTCATGACTAGAGCCAACCCACAAAGTGGAGTTCTATATGTTTGACACATGGATACTTATGTGTTTTATGTCTGTGGCATTATTGTATCATATCTATGTAGTTATAAGTATATATATACCGTGTACGTATTACCCACCATTGTTTTTTATTGGCATAATAAGCCCGATTACAGAGGCGCCATCGTAGTTATATTAGCTAAATAGCATAGTTCTGTTTCTTTTTCACTTTAGGCATCCGATAGAGAGAACGCTTTTTACGTTGCTAATAAATTTACGCTGGCGCCTCTGTAATCGGGCTTATTATGTACTTACATGCTTTGTACATCAATGAAAATCATATGGTTCTCATAATGATCATCAAAACCAATACGGTTGCAGTTTCAGGTCAGAGATCTTCTGGTCTATGCTTGACTAAAGTCATTTTTTATAAGTGATTTCAAATAAAAAAGGACTGGAAGTTTGTTTATAAAACTTTCACGATTCATTACCACTTAGAAATTACTTGAGAGTCGGAACCCTTCATCAACGTCTTTGGCAGACAGTGTTCCGACGAAACCGGGACACGGCAAATTGCCATTAATATCATCGCCATTAAAATATTGGCACATTTGTCATATAATAAAATCGGCCAAGTACGAGTTGGACTCGTGCAGGAAGGGTTCCGTACCGTATGGGAGCCCCTCGGCAAAAAAATCTCGTTTGTTGTATGCCCCTCAAAATATTTATATTATTCTGTTTTAGTACTTTAATTAGTTATAGCGGCATTAAAATACGTTATCTGTAAAAATTTCAACTCTCTAGCTATTACGGTTCATGAGATATAGCCTGGTGACAGACAGACAGACGGACAATCGGAAAACTGAGTGTTAGTACGAGGGTCAAACTGAAAGTTCTTAGAAAATCAAAAACTGATTACATTAGCCAGTTATTAGTTTTATTATATCTTTTCAAAATATTGTCCATTCACGTCAATACACCGCTGCATGCGATGGAACCACTGGGAAAAGCACTTTGCCCACTCGTCCTTAGGGGTCTCTTCAATGGCATCGCGATACGCAGCCACCGCTTCTTCAGCATTCATAAACCGCTTTCCTTTAAGTTTTTCTTTAATTTTTGAAAATAAATAAAAATCACAAGGCGCGAGGTCGGGGCTATACGGCGGGTGACCCAGTAATTCAACGTTTGATGTCGCCAAATAGTCGATCGTTCGCTTGGCGGTGTGCGATGAGGCGTTGTCGTGGTGAAGGAGGATCCTACTGCGAGGTCGTTTCTCTCGAACTTTTTCCAAGACAAGTGGCAAACAATTGGTAGTGTACCATTCTGCAGAAACTGTTTTTTGATCCTCTAACACAATTGTCGCGAAATGACCTATCCTTCCAAAGAACGAGGCCACCATTTTTTTCCCCGCACTTCGATCTCTCTTCACTTTAGTTGGCAACTCCTCGAAAGGAAACACCCACTGAGCAGATTGTCTTTTGGTTTCAGGATCATAACAGTAAATCCAGCTTTCGTCACCTGTTAGTATGTCGAACACAGCATTTGAGTCACCTCCGTTAAATCTTTCAATCATTTTACGGCACCAATCCACACGATGGAGTTTTTGAGCCTCAGTCAAATTATGAGGTATCCACCGGGCGCAAAGCTTCCTGACCGCTAAATGTTCGTGTAGGATTTTGTGCACTTGACTCATACCGATGCCTAAGCTTGTCCGAATCTGCTGATAGGTCACTCTTTTGTCAGTCTCTATCATACGCCGCACAACACAGATGTTATCTTCAGTCGTCGCCGTAGAAGGCCGTCCCTCACGTAAATCATCAGTGAGATTAGTGCGACCACGTTTAAACTCATTAAACCAGTTGTAAACAGTCGCACGAGATGGGGCTTCATCGTGAAAGGCCAATCGTAGTCTATCATAACTTTCTTGTTGACTTAAATGACATCGAAAGTCATAAAAAATCATTGCACGAAAATTTTCTCGTGTTAAATTCATGTTGACGTGACACAGACAATTTTCAATTTGCCGCCAAATCGTAAAACAAATGACAAATGAATGAAGTATATACTCAGTAATATTGGCAAAGAGTTCTATTTTCAAATTATAGAATTATTTTTTTATTATATTGTTTATAAGTGGCCAGTTCTAAGAACTTTCAGTTTGACCCTCGTAATAGGGCCCCGTTTTTACCTTTTTAAGGAACCTTAAAAAAACACTTCGATTTTCCAATCTTTTTTTTTTCTCATAAAAGTATACCTAAATAATTCATGAATCAATGCTAGTCCTTTAAGAACGGAGCGAAGACGGCCCAAGCCGAGGTCTGTCCGTACCTTCGAGGTATTCAGCGCTAGTGTCACCATAACCTAAACTTAGGACTCGGCGCCTTCCGCGCTCGCACATGCCTGGTAAGCTGTAGGAGCCTCAGTGGCCAACAGCTCTTAGTCAATAAAAAAAAAGTTCCGCTAGTGGTGGTCGAGTAGGAACGAAAATCGACCCTCGTTGAGGGTTCCCGTAATCAGGGCAGTCTCAAATAATCGGCCGCGTCGGCTGCAATGCAGATAATGAATTACCGACCAATTGCTAGCTTGCAGAATCTAGTCAGACCCGTATCGGCAAGTAACAAGGTTAGCCTCCCCTAGTGCTACCAGCCTAGCTCTTTAGAAACAATCTAGCGTTTTTTTGTAGAGTGTTGTGGACCACTTCTTGTTGATGTCAACGCATAGCGCGCGAATTAACTACTTTTCTGATCAAATGCATTTTTAAAATACAATAATATTAACATACACAATGTGTTTGTGTCTTAAGTGCTCGTTCCGTCTAGTTATTTCAGCAAGGCTCGTGGCGGGTTACTATATCCTTTTAAAGTTTCAATGTTCTTTCGCTTAGTTCGAGGTATACGCAGATGGTAAAACTGAAAATTTCTAGAATGGGCTTGATCAAAGCAATTACTAAAAAAAAAATACTCAGTATGAAAATATAGCTTTTCGACAATTTAATGAGAGGCATACACGATGCGATGATTTGATCAAATTTTCGCTTCATTCCAACTGGGACCTCATTCAATTAATTCAAAGGTAAGAATTGGTAGTTCACGATTTGTACTACTACCTGAAACTGGGCGCACAGAACGCGATGATCGCATAAGTTCATCAGATCAGTCCAGTGGAGGCCAAATATAGTTAACTATAGCCGGTTAGTAGTTATTGAGGAAACAAAATGGCGCAACTATCTAATTTAGAAAATATCGATCCTACGAAAATTTGAAGAAAGGAGATAATGCAAAATGGGCTCAGACTAGGTACAGTAGCTCAAAAAATCCGTTAAACTATGATAAATAAATGCGCAGAGTAAACAACCGCATCAAATGCTTAATTTTTGAGTAATTTCACATTTTCCAATTTGATTTGTGTTCAGTCATTGAATTACTGTCATTTTGGTCACATGTAACCTTAATACCCGAATACACGAAATTACTTTTAATGGACACTGTTATTGTAAAAAATAACGGAAAAATCATTTTTCGAAAGACACAAAGCAAATTATGAAATACTGTACCCTTTAGTGGCCCAATTTCTATGCCTATTTGCAATATCTCCTTTCAAAGTTGTTTGAAATTTTATTTTCTACAACTTTGATTCCCATCAACTTTTTGTAAAATCGATGTTTTTTTAAAATACATACTTGTACCAGTTTGTTTCTTCAATTACTTGTGTAATATCAATTTTCATCAAAATCGCAATACCTACAGAACATACGATTTAAAAATTTGGCGGCAATATTAAAATGACGTGTCATCGTTTCTTTGAACTTGGCGCACGAAAATTTTCAGCGCGTATTTTATTGTGACTTTCGATGTAGTCTTAAGTTATTTTTTTCTAAAATTATAGAATTTGTTTAATATTTAAAGTTGAAGTCCTGTCTCTAATCAGTGTAACAGGATAGTTTAATGGATCGAGATATGATTATTGTAATCTCAGTGATGGTCCTCGTCAAATGTGTCTGTGACACATTGGCCATCCAATATAAAATCAATGCTATGCGCCCCATATAAAATTCCGATAAGATATTGATAAACTACAAGATTTGAAAAAGGGGTACTATGAGTTAAATACGAAAAATCTTTTGTTAATGTTTAGCTGGCAGGAAGCTCTTCGCTGGATAGGTACCCTATAATTTGGCTAAACGACAAAACGCCTTGTGAAGACCCTTAAAGCAGAGTAAACCTGCTGGTTCTCCCAGAGGCACCATCGAACACAAAGATGTAGAGATTGATAAGTAATATTTTATACAAGATAATGAATAGGTCAGATAGTTTCTACTTCGTTCTATTAATGAGATTCAAAAAAACTTTCAGTGTAGCCTACATATATATCATGGAATACTGTATTTTTTTCAAAAACCTAAGCTTTGCAAAAGCTTTGTTTAAGCTAATTCAGTGGATAATAGCAAAACAGAGGCGGCAGCACTGGCCTTCCTCGTCCCGGATCTCGTCGTGACTCCCGATGCCTTCGGGAGCGTTCATGGGCGAATTATCTTCCAAATGGCCGATATAAATTATCTCTAATGGGTTTTATTGCTGTAAAATATTGTATTTGATTCAGAATATTTTCAAACTCATTGAAAGTTGGCTGTGAATAACGAATGAGCTTTTTTCAACTCGGCAATCATATTAGGATTAGAGGCGTAAAAGGAAAAGGCCCGGTTTGAGTGTGAATGCGATAAAAGCGCTTTTATCGCGGATTTTACGATTCTTTTCGCACTATCCGCTATAAATGCCGAATCAGATGAAGTTAGACCGCGTTTCGCGTACCAAAATATAACTCTATTTACTTCACCCCGCATAAAGTTTAACCTACACCGTGTCCCGGCCAAAATAAAGATAAAACGATATGATTCCAATTTGAATACCGCAGTGTAATGTAATAGAAAACCTTCTAAATAAATTACGATCATACGCAGACGTTCATATACTTAAGATCCTCAAAGAAAATTACACTTCAAAGAAATGCCGATTTTATTCTTAATAGGTCATGCGAAAGCAACAAAACAGACGAAATACTTAATGGTAATGGGAAACAACGTTTACAGAGCAAATTTTGTACTCGTAATCAGTTCTGATAAATGTTGTGTACAAAAGGTCACATTATATGATGTCTATATTTGAAACAATCTCAAACACCCTAACCGCAACAACAGGGATGTTAAAATGCCGCAGTAAAGACCCGAAACTTCCCACAGATCCCATACAAATAGCTTCCTTTTGGCCACTAAAAATGACATCGCACCTCTTTGACCGAGAGGGTCAAGTCGGCTATAAAGTGCGGAATTTACGGAGCAACCGCAGGTTTCAGAGAATGCTGGGGTATTCCGTAAAACATGTGCCCGGACTGGGAGGGCAAAGCTGAATTACCACCGCACCATGGATTACTCATAATAATACCGTAGATATTACAAGACCTTCTAAAGAAATCGCACGAAAATTGTAGAAGAATTCGAGCACATGTTCTCGACATAATGGAAGTTTTTGCTATCTCTCATGTGCCTGAGAAAAAGTAGTGATATTTATTCAAGTTTTAGCCTCTACTTAACCTTTTAAAGTACAATTAAAAATTACTTTTCATATTAATTTTATCTACGGGACTTATCGCGCTATGAGTCCCGTAATATAAGAATAATATGCTCAAATCACGAATGTTTAAAAATAACAAGTAGGTACATTCACATTCAAACCCTTTGATAGATTTATTTTTGCTAAGTGTAAATAAATAAATATCAATAGACATCTTACACTACACACTGTCTCTGACCCCAATCCAAGCAACGCTTGTAAAATAGCTGTCAGAGACTAACATACTACATATAAATATTTTTAAGTACCTACATACGTACTTATATATAGGTAGAGAGCAATATCTAGACACAGAGCAAATACCTATGTTCATCACAAAAATGCTTGCCCTGGGTGGGAATCGAACCCTCGCCTCTTTGGCGAAACATCAGTAAATTAGCCATGTACGAATATAATTGCCTACCTTAAAGTGCGGAATCTATATGAGATATATCTGCGGGCCACTGGTAGAGATAGCCTCTTAGCCTGCGTTGGACACGCGAATTTATATAGCCTATTTATCGAAAATACGATGAGAGATAGAAATAGAGATTTAATTTATTATATCGAGAGCAATTGCTTTTACGCTGCAATCTCCGTTACCACTTAGAAATACAGGGTGTTACTATGAAAAATACAGGCACTTCCAGAGATATGTATATGCCCATAATTATGAAGAACATTTACTATGGACCTAACTGAGAAATCGCGAAAAACAAAAGTCAGTAAGTCATATAAAAGTTCATTGATAATCGACTTATCTCGACCAGAATATGTCTGGAGCAGCAGATTTTTATTTTACGATTTCGCGGTTGGTCCTATAGTAAAACTATTTTGTAGGGATGAGCATATACAAATAAACCTCTGAAAGTACCGGCACTTTCAAAACAACTCCTTATAGATGTAGTTGTACCTATACATACGGTTTTCAAATCTCTTGATAACTTCAGTTTTCTCTAATAACATGCCTACTTTTACTATTATGGGACCAATCCTGAAATCTTGAAAACAAAATAATCTGTTCCATAAGGTTCATTAACTCTCGACAAAATGTTCAACTAAGATTTAACCCTTTTTTTAATTCTCTAACTTTTACAATACCTTAACTATTACTTATCTGCTCGACAGGATGTGGTGTAATGCTAACCTATTTGGTAGATATAACAAAAAGAGCATTACAATTCGAAATAGCCTCCCGAAATGTCCGAAGCCATTCTGACCTCTCAGAAAGTTATACTAACCACGTTCTCAAAGCTAAGGCTGTTCTATTAAACCACCCATTAGACTCCATCAGTTTAATCTAATTACTACAGAGCAGAAGCTTATCAGTGTGACGATCGGATCGGCTCAATAACCGACCTCTAGACACAAAATACCGGATGTGCAGAGTATCAAGTGGGAGTTTTGCAAATCAAATCGAATTACTTTTACGTCGCGTTGACCGAGCGCGCCGAGCACACACGCGAGCACATTGACACACACGCTTGAGTTAGTCAATCACTGACGTTGCCACGCTTGTGTTGGATCGGTTTGGCGCTCGTTAGATTACCGTAAAAATACTCACACTTAGCTATTCAGTTTTCTGTACGTGACACAAGATGGCACTGTGCCATTTCCATAGAAATCACATCAAACGTAAACGCGATCGAGTTCGAGCGAGAAACTCCGACTTAGCCCTCTGAAATCAAGCTTTAGTCATGCTTGATTTGCATCCTTGCTAAACAGGGTTATCTGCTAACCCTGTTCTAAGCCGAAAGGGACTAAGATCATCATTATGAACAACTTTTACAACGGGCCCACCTGAAATTCGAGTTAAAAAAATCTGCTGTCCCATAGAAAACCGCAACTCGGTATCGAAAAATATTATGAAACAGCTGATTTTTTATGCGCAAATTCCGGATTGGCCCTTATAAAAAGTTGTGCATAAAGATGGATTAAAACATCAACTTTCGACTTAAAGTAAAGTAAAAGTTTATTGCACAAACTGTGTAAAATGGTGGTATAAAATATCTTAGTAACAACTGTATGTCCTAGCGGACATGCAATTTTTGGTAACTTTAATTATAAAGTTTACCTGCCTAAGCTAAGCTATGTCAAAAATTTCTATTTAGTATACTAGTTCTGGATAACCCTTTATTTACGCCATATTCATAGTTATGCACAACTGTGAGTTGTAAGCAACTAACAACTTTTACTATGGGATCATAGATTAAATATAGCCATCGTTAAAAACAACTTTCATTACAGGATCATCTATGATATCGCAAAAAAATACTAATTCCAAACGTGAAGTTCGTAGACCTTTGATAAAACGTATGGAGAATTTTTAAGGAATTTTGAGCTTGATCTCGTAGTAAAAGTTGATCATAAGGATGAAGACACATTATCAAAATCCACTCTGAAACAGTATGATCGCGACAGTTCGGAGATTAAATCTTTGTGAGGACTGGGAGAAAAGTCTAGGCGTTGCTCGAAAACGAATTGTGTAAAGCTTGACTTCTGTATTTTTGTTGTTTTGTGCACGAGTCCCGTACGACCCACGACTATGGAAATTCAGTTAGGCTTGTTATCAGACTTGCCAGACAAACAACGTCGGTGGTTACAAGTCTACGCTATAATAGGCCAATATGAAACGTGTATATTGTAGCTAAATATAGATAATAAGCATAAGGTCGAGTTGAGTGCTTTCACATTGGCGATTTAGCCGCGCTATCTAAAGCTTGGGGCAGACCAAGAAAGCGATAGGTCGTCAGACAGATAAGAAGGACTAGCAAACTTTAGCCCAAGATAAAGGTAGAGTTAGTCTTTGCTCAATGTTGGTATTGTAATAAGAAATGGCTGATCAACTGACCAATGAAATATGACAAAGCTGCAGTTGACTGAATGGCAGCGGGTTTCATGAAACCTTATAATAGTATAATAGTGAAGTTGTCCACCATCTAAACTCATCTCGTCTAACAAACTTTTATTTATTAACATCATCTTTCTGCCCGTATCCCACAAGGTCTTGCACCACTTTTGTTTTCGTCACGTTTTACAAAATTATGCATAAACAAAAATACTGAAAAAAAATCAGAACCATAAACTCGAATGCAAACACGTCAGATACCATCGTATTATATCTGCAGCCACTCAGATGAGTTATGGCCTGATGTTCAGTGTCCAGAGGCGGCATCGTCAGTGAAATTTTGCGTGTACCCACATATCCTGCGTAATTTATACTACTTGTCTGCCGGCTAGTACTTTGATGTTATTTATGAGTTGTAGATATGATCTATGAAGTAATTCCTCTACATTAGTCTTACATCATTTAGAAAGAGTAGAGATGTATCACGTTGAACAAACAAATAATGGGAAAATAGTGTGCTAAGAGGAGGGATAGATCAGACCATCATTAGGAACAATTTTTAATATAGGGTGATCCCGGAGTTCGAGTATAAAAATCAGCTGTAAGCAGCATCAAAGAAAATGTATATATTATGTAGTATAGCACACGAAATTGGAATTTGTATAGACAAAATGTGCAAAGCTGATAATTATGTTTTCTCGAATTCGGAGTTCTTAAAATTTGCCCCGACTTATCCCGTTTCGTAAGAATTACCAATCACTCGATTTTCTCATTATTAAGTACGTTATAAAAATGTGCGGGTATCCACACAAAATTAGTATACCAGTTTTCAGTCCGCTGACACTGAAGGTGTTTCGTATGTTGGGAAAGTTGCGTCCGTCTAGCGGAGCGAGAACTTCATTCATCTATGTTACGAGTACGTCCATATCAAAACAGTCTAAGCCCTCAGTACATATTTGACTTTTAACACACAATGGATTTGTTTGCGAGAAATAATCTTTTCCCTGACTGTTTCTATCATATCTACGAATCTGTATCAATATTCCCTGATGTTTTTTCGCAAAAGCATGTTCACTGTCCTTCGTGGAAATCTTACTTTATCTGAATGTCCTTAGAGATCTTAAAACTATGAACCTTTCAGAATGTTTCATTCCTTGTTCGTTAGTTTTTTTAGGCCTGACTGAATTTCGTAAGGAGTTTTGTTATTTTTTCAGCGTCGGCGCTTTAACTTATAAGTTAGATTAGATAACATTTTCAATTAGGAATCATATTTTTTAATGAAATGTAAATGTTATTTCTAGACGTAATTATGCTAAATCTAAAATTGTCCCATATGTGGATGAGGTCGTGCAACCTCCTCGTCATATTATGCAATGTAAACGCTACAAGTACAACGAAAGCCTAAGTTTGTACAATGCGCCAAATGTTTTTATGGATTTTCATGTCTGCATCTGCTTTCTATATTGACAATTCTCAAATAATACATGAACAATGTTATTGCGACAAAAAACAATAAGCATTAAAAGCAGTGTCTGGTAGGAACAAGACATGTTTTGAATTTAATGATTCCACCTTGCATATTAAGTTAACAAGTTTTAGTGCTATTATACGCTTTTGAGTGATGTAATTTTTATTTGGAGCGCAAGAAAAAAGCCTCTGTATTACCAAAACCAGGTTTACTTATGCAAACTTGAAACCAGTTTTGGGATACAGGCATTGACATACAATGTTAATAATTAGGATCAGGTAAATGTAATGTAAGCACAACATGCATTGTTTTATGTTGAGTGGTTTTAGTACTAAGTATAGAGACGTAGGTACTATTGCATCTGTCACAGTCATGAATTCAGTACAAAAACATTACGTGTCTCAAAAACTTTAGGTACTGTTCTAAAGATGCGCTGTTTCGTCTGTAAACACCTTAGCATTTTTTTTGCTATAAAATGTCTTTCGATTCTGTAAATAGGTAACGGCAATGTAACGGTTGAGTTAAAAAGTCTTCTTTAGAAATGCCGTGATTACAAAAGGTTTTTCATGAAGATGAGGTTAATGAAATTATATCCAATGTATATTGAATCTCTAATCAGTCAAAAAGGATGCAATAATCGTTTCACCATCTTCACCTATACATTGCGATGAATACAGGTTTTAAAAGATACTGGATATGTTTTTTAATAACAAAAAAGCTATTGATTGTTAATCTTAAAAGGTTACGAGAACACCTGTTAATGTCTTTATTAGAGGTCCAAATTTGGAGAGTGACGCAACCGTACATGCAAGAGAGACAGAGAATTCTAGATGAAACTAGTTGTAATAGAATATTTAGAAACGAGGACAGAGCGACCGGGGGCGGCCTACTGGGTGGCTCGTAGGTGTTATGAGATGAACAATAAAATGGCAAAGCGCTTGTCGGACACGACTCTGAGAGTTCTGTGAAAAAATGAGATTTTGTTTCATTTATACACTTTGAACTTTATTAACGAACAATGATTTGTTGTTCTTAAAGCATTTTAACTACTAAAAACCACTATCAGAGTAGAATTATGCCTCCCTTTGGTAATAGTGTCTTAAGATGCGACTGGCCCGGTACCAACAGATGATGAAATCAGAATTTTCATTTTCATCAGAATTTTTGCAGTGATTTGTTGTTAATAGAGGTTACCTACTGCAGATGCAAAGTAGGCTTGACGTAACATCACTTTAGCATCCCTTTTAGTGGAACCCTAAAATTGACATTTGCTAATTTCTAAATTTGGAATCACTTGGACAAAATGGATTTAGAAATGCTTATATTTTTTTCATTTCTGGCAGAGTTCTTTTTCATTAATCAAGATTAAGATACTTCAAACGTTTAGAATAGGCTTACTTTAGGTAATTGCTTCAGTCTTGTCCTTATACCGAAATTATTTTGATTAAATCTCTACTTCTATTTTTTTAATCAAAAATAGATAAAACGAGCTTTATTTCTAATCAGATGACACGTGATATTTTGGTTTATGAGCAATCGCATAAGTTTTTTTTCGGCATAAAAATTAGTCAATGACACTAGTATGATCAAGTTACTGTAAAAATACAAACAAACACACTTTCGGATTTATAATATCAGGATCATACTTGATCTATAATTTCGATTAATAAATTAATGGTTTTTGAACTATTTTATCTACTTCTAAGCTAGTTTTAAAGAATTATGTGTTTGAAATAGGTGTTATATTTTTAACTTTTATCGTCAATTTAATATTTACCTACGAGTATATGCGTAGATAAGTATTTCAATGTACCTATTTTTCGAATTCTTTAGAAAAATAGGTATTTTGTTTGCGGGTTTATATGCGTTATTTATATGCGTATAAGTTTTATTTAGAGAACACTTAATTACATATGTTAATTCAGATCAGCACATAAAAATATTTCGGATAAATAGTTACAAAAGGTTTTAACCCACAAAATAGAGTATAGACTAAGTAGATTTTAGATGTTATAAAGGCAAAAGGACTTCGGTTCTGTATAACGACGATTTTGGTTTAGTGCTTAGGTATTCAAGTACCTAGTTAACTCAGACATTCGGGCCGAAACCACTATCAAATCAGAATGTTATCAGAATCTCTATAAACTTACCCACATCCAATCACAATATTGTAAAGTTATATTAGATCGGTTTTAGAATAGTGCGCTTAAATTTTCATGGCAAGTGGTAGGTACATACAGATGTAATATGGACGTAACCATATTTGACGTAGGCAAGGACTTTTTACCCTGACGTAGGTTAGCTTTAAGAGTTTTCTGACAAATTCATTTATTATGCACGATTTTTAACCGTATGTATTTTTTGTGTATGTTCATCGATATTTTCGCCAATTGCAAACTGAATCAAAAAATATTTTTTTTAGTTCAAAAGAGTATATATGTACTCTCGAGGTAGTCCCATTAAGTTTTTATTGAAAAAGAGCGAACTATTCAAATTTTGTACACGATGGAAGTCGGTTTTGCCATTTTTTGCTATAAATAATTTGTAGAAAAAAGTTGCATAGTTTGTTTTGTTTAAGGTGTGAAGTTTTGAACAGTAAAAATTATCTACGATTATTTATCATTTTTAAAAAATGTGCAATATTACGCAAACACAAATATAAATCTTACTTTATTAGTATCGATTAGTAGAGAGAAGTGGTGGTCTAGTGGTAATGATACCCGCCTTGCAATCGTGAGGTCGTGAGTTCAAATCCAGGTCCCGTACCAATGAATATCTTGGAATTTATGTACGGAATTTCACACCACTGGCTTTTCGGTGAAGGAAAACATCGTGAGGCAACCTGAATACATCCGTAGAAGAAATTCGATGGCGTATGTGAATCCACCAACCCGCTCTGGGCCAGTGTGGTGGATATGGCACAATCACCCTTCAAAGGTAGGCCTACGTCCTGCAGTGGACTATTACAAAAGGTTGGTACAGTACAGTAGTATCGATTGAGTCACAAAGCAGAGCGTGTAGCTAAAGATAAAAAAAAAATTAAAACAAGTTTTATTGATGTTTTAATTTTTAAGTCTTCCGTACCTAGAACAGATTTGCTTTGGTTAGATTTGCGTGGAGATGTAGGTAACACACTCAAACACTAAAACCCTTTAGTGACCTGCTTCAGGGCTGCTATGGTCGTCTGATTCCAACTTTCGATATACCTAGCTCAAAACTATGTTGAAGGAGTTTCTAGATAGAGTACCTTTCCTAAATCTGGTATATACCTCGTAACTTCTAAGAAAAGTTTCATTTATATCGTATAACATTTTGGTCTTAAAGTTACTAAAGCCATACCCTAGCGTATCTTCGCGATTATAGTTTCCTTCGCCGTTTTTGTGCAGCGTTCTCGACAGTCGTCGCATGAACTTTCACAAACATGATTTAAATGGCGACCGATTGCGATTACTGAACATGCAAGTTGACGGTTGACCTTACTTTCTAAATCGAATGAATCGATAAGTATCGACAGTATACTCGTAGGTACCGATGGGCGGTGTCGTGTCAATCTTTATGGTTCAATGTATTGTGTACTGGAGACACTATGAGCCTATTATTCTTTTATTCGACTGCCTCGTTGGCCCAGTGGTTATCAACCCTTACTACTGTGCCAAGGAGGCGTGGGTTCGATTCCCGCCCAGGACAAGCATTTTTGTGGTGAACATAGGTATTTGCTCTGTCTGGATACGAATGAAGTATTTGACGACTGCCTGCGTAATCGTTAATACCTATGTATTTGAAAATATGTAAATGGAGCGTCTCTGGCAGCCATAGCTATCACAAGCGTTGCTTAGTTTGAGGTCAGAGACCGTGTGTAAGGAGATATCTCTAAGTTTTCTAGACGACATGCAAGAATATATTCTAGGACATGAATGTACTCATAACTATAAGCCATTTTTAATATGACACCAACATTGAAAGCGAGAAAAACATCAGCTGCTCCATATAAAAGCAAATATTAATCTCGAGAAAATGTGAGATAGTAGATTTTTTCACGACTTCAGTGTTGATCCTACTGTTGTTGTAGTAGTAAGTTGATATTAATGACGAGTACACTCATGTCTTAGAATGAATATGTAGTAAATATGTATATCGTCTAGGTTTCTAGACCTAAAAATATACCCCGTTACTATTAAAAAACAATTATTATTCTATAAATTAAAAAAAAATTGCACCTAAATTTTCATTTTTCATATCATTTCTGATTTACTTATTTATGTGCGGTGTTTACGATATGCCGTCTTTACGATCAATCAAATTATAATCCAGTGTAATTATTACTTAACTTAATTAATTGATTTAATCATATTAGTTATCAACACCATCAATTTATTTTTATTTGTCTTGTGATAGGTACTGTTTATTCAAAATTTTGTTATTTTGGAAAGGGCTCTACTGACAATGTTTTAATTGCTTCTTTCTTCTTATTTCGTCGCTAGAAATGTTGACTTTTTTTTGTTTTAGCGAACAATTAAAAGCTTTATAGAAAAAAATAGTTTAGTAACTTATTTGAAAGTAAAACATCTGTGATAATTATACTGTATTTCTGGTTACCTATATCTTCAAACATTGATTGTGTAAAATATGAAGCCAGAACTTGACCTTACTAACAACTGGCCACATTGACTAAGTAAGTACATCTATTCTGACGTCTTTCATTCGGATGCATCGTGAATTCGTGAATAGCGCCTATTACAGAACTCACTTTGTTCAAAAAGTCTACAGAAAATCTTAATTTTTATATGAAGTCACTTACAATTTTTTCAAGGGTCTCAGCAACTGCATCTAATTTTCTGTTCTTCCCCGAGATCTAAAATACGAAAAATATTTTAATATCCAATTACTTGACGACAAAACTAGGCAGTTAAATAGAAAATTATCTAATCACCTTAAAGATTACAAAACAATCATGTATTTTTAGTGAAATTGTTTGAGTATACAATTAATAAGTTTACCAATGTGAGCGAATTCAATGGAGAAAAGGTTCACAAAGCGAAAGTAAAAGCATGCAATGGTGCAGCCGACGCACTAAGTATAAGCGTATGCTTGCCTACCACTACCAACGCACGATCTTAATATCTGGGGTCATGGCACTTCACGGCAGTACCCTGCCAAGACGAGCCAAGCGAAGCGAAGCGCAAGGGCACCTTTTCCAGAAGTGTTTCGTTTGTTTTTTTTATTGCGTTTTTTGATCCCTCTTACTTGAGTTTGGAGTATACCAGATAAACAATAACCTCGTGATATTATGTTAATAACGGAATTACATATTAAACATAATAATATTAATAAAGTTTCAACTGCATCGTTCTTATACTTTAGATTTTATTAGATAATATCTAAGAAACCCCGATTTAGTCACTGACTCACTATCACTATGATAATCAAAATTCAAAAGGTACTTCCTTAAGTCCTAAAAAGCTGTGGTATGTATGCCTACATTGCCTCCAATTGGAATTTGTGGCTATGTTTTTGTTGTTGTTTGTGTAGGTACTAATACTAATTAAAAGGTAAAGTTAGTGGCAGGTTACAAAGCGCGGAGGACTAAAAACGAAACGGAGTCGAAAAGTTCTCGAGTGGAAACCAACGGACAAGCGCAGCGTAGGGACGTCCACGCACAAGATGGACAGATGACCTCATTAAGAGTGCAGGTTCGCGCTTGATGCAAGCCGCTTCCAACCGTCTTATTGGAGATCTATAGGGGAGGCATATGTGCAGCACTGACATGCTATGGCTGATGGATGGATGATGGAAGAAAGTTAGGATTCGTGAACCGTGTAGAGTCAGAAGCATGGCTCTACATACATAAGTACATGAGATCCAATAACTTTTGACAGTGAGGGCCATAGTCTCGCCTTGGCAACATTTTACATTAAACTGTTTTTGGTGGGATTCTGTTTATCAAAAACAGAACAGAGATAATTTACACTGCAGCACACTCGGATGTAGATAGGTAGATATCATTCAATCTAACATAGGTAATCATAATCACTGTGATAACAGAGTGATTGACCTTGGGAATAACCATCAACTTGGCATTTTTAGGGTTCCGTATCCAAAGGGTAAAAACGGGACCCTATTATTTCTTAATAATAGGGTCCCGTACAGACAGACGGACAGCGGAGTCTTCTCCGCTGTCCGTCTGTCTGTCTGCAAGCTGTATCTCATGATCCGTTATAGCTAGAAAGCTGAAATTTTCTTTTTGATTTTGATGTACTCGTATTTCTGTTGCCGCCATAACAACAAATACTAAACACAGATTAAAATTAATAATTAAGGGAGGCCCATACAACAAATCTGATATTTTAGCCGTTTTTCGCTCTATATTAATAATGGTAACAGGTAGATGCTTGAAATTTTCACAAAATGTTTATTTGTATATTTACTTGAATAAATAATAAAATAAAAATAAAAAAAATTAATGCGGGCTCCCATACAGTACGGAACCCTTCGTGCGTGAGGCCGACTCGCACTTGGCCGATTTTTTTCTGTTTTAGGAATAACAGACTACGCGAAAGACACTGCTTTCTCGTACTCGATGCGTGCCTGTAGGAAATCTAGAGCAATCATTATGAATCTCCGTGTGTGGTAAAAATAACTCTATCTCGCCCAGTTAAAGTAGATTTTATAATTATGTAATCGTACAAAATCTTTACAATATATTAGTACTATAATGCAACATTATCAGCATCAAAATAATATATGTAGAAACCGTGAAAAATGTGGTCTGTGTTGTGTTTGAATTGACCGGATCGCAGGATGGAGAACGCAGGCAGTGTGACAAATTCTTTATCCAAGCGTTTACTACAATACAACTACCTAGACATGTAGGTTGGAAAAACACGTTATATGTATATTTTTCCAAAAAAGCAACTTAATTTCAATCTGTAAAGCAAAATTTCAATTTTAGTTGTAGTATAACAATAACATAAAGCGTAGTACTAACACTAGTAGGGTTACCATCTTAACTGACAAAAGAAGGATACCTATATGATATAAAATAGCTAAAACATTTTATTCGAAAAATGAATAATAACAGAAACACTGAGAGTAAAATAACATTTTTGTAAGAAAAGCTACAGTTACTTATTTATCAGTTAACCTATTACAAATCGAGACTGAAATTTTAGCCATGTCCTGACATATTAGGAAAGATGGTAACTATACATGTGCTATATACCTAAGTACGTATATCAATTTTATCGATCACACTGCATATAAAGCAAAGCAAAGCAAGGCAAAGCAAGCAATATAAACATGAACATTGAGCATAGGTACTTCATTGAAATTTGCGTAAGCGTGATTACTTAGTAATAAAAAAATCGTGAGTGTAACTCTGTTTTTGTTATAAAGTATATACCTAGCTGTGCACACATTACTTACTATAAAAATAAAAAGTTTCATTGGACAAAATGAATTCCAATGTCTGATTAATATATCCTGACATAGCTAAACGGGTAGTAGCCCTACTAGTATTACATAATATCAATTTCACCAATCACAATGCATAAAATGAAAGCAAAGCATATCATATCCATGTAAAGTAAGTTTACCCACGTTCAAGACACGTCACCAACGAAGCGTAACTGGCAAACTCAGGCAATTTTACCGACTTTTTTTTACAAATCTTCGGTTAAGTTTTTATTGTCATTAGCACTTTCCGAGAAGCCGACGACGCGAACGGATGTCGGTCTCGCTCAGACTGACTGCTATATTGTTTTCTTATATAATTGAGAGTGAAATTACTATTTCTGCGCGTATTGCTATTGTTTTGAAGTATTAGGAATGGAGTGTCAATGGCTCTTGATTTCGCAATTGCGTTAATGCGATAGCGTGTGGGTAGTTGTTAACTATGCACATTTTATACAAAAACACTTTCGCATGTATTCGATAGCAAATAAAAAAATTGGCAACACCAGGTACAGTGGTTTACATTTTCTTCAAAGGTAAAAAATTAGCTTGAATTACTACTACCTCCATAATTTTCACCCTTCGTGGGTAGGCCTACGTCCTGCAGTGGACTATTAAAAAAGTTTATCCGTCTTACCACAAAAGTTTTACGCACGCTTTAGACAATGTTTAACAGTCCAAATTGCACGGTTAAACAGTGGTTAAAGTGTGTTTAAATCTTTGTTGTAAGGCGGTTTAAGTTTAGTGCGATGCGATAGATAGAGCCACACTTGCCATGGCTATAACGGAAAATTGACGTACAAAATTCTCTTAAATTAAGTAGAAATTATAATTATATTGTACATGTTGTAAAATAATTATCTGCTCAATTAAATTAAGAACTTAATTTTTCAATGTGAGTTAGGAATACAAAACTCTAGCTTTGCCTGTCATGATTAAAACAACAGGCAGTAAAAAGGGTACTAAAGCCCAAACCTAAAACTAGAACTTAGTAGCTACATGAATATTACACATTTTGAGGGCAGGTCTGAAGAGCTCAACCCTTGTATTTTAAATGATGTTTTAAAACATGGCCGTGGGAGGACAAACTTGTTTCATATTTAATGTTCAGAAATTAGTGATACGTATCTACACATACCTGTGGGGTATTGCTGAGTATTCGGTATTATTTCAGTCATATTCACTCTCGTGACATTTCCAGTTAGAGAAAGAGTGACAGGTACTGAAATGGCTTTTTTCAGTCTGTCATACGGGATTCAGGTCAATTGACCGACAGTTGTTTTCAACACTTGTGCACTTTTTAGGGTTCCGTACCCAAAGGGTAAAAACGGGACCCTATTACTAAGACTAAGATGTCCGCCTGCACGTCAGTTCGTCTGTCTGTCTCCAGGCTGTATCTTATAAACCGTTATAGTCTGCTGGGCAGCTGAAATTTTCACAGAAGATGCATTTCTGTTGGCGCTATAACAACAAATACTAAAAACAGAATAAAATAAATATTTAAGAGGGGCTCTCATAGAACAAACGTGATTTTAGGAGTTTTTTGCACGCTATTAATAAGGCCAAGAGGAATGGGGCTCCCATACGGTACGGAACCCTTCGTGCGCGAGTCCGACTTGCACTTGACCAATTTCTTTCTTCTTATGCAGCCTATGTCACTGAGATCTGAGATTACTATACAGTTGCTGGGAGCAATCATAATATATGTATCTAATACTGTTTGAATTATAGAGGTAATTCAAACAGTATTGTACTTGATAGAGATGAAAACCAATAAGCCCCGATTGATACAAGACAACGATAATGTTTTATGCCCAACTCACACCCACCCTAGTTGACAACTCGGATCTTGAAGTTGTTGATGCGTATTAGTGAGATAAGTGATAAAGATGACGACGTTATGCAGTTTTCAGAATGATGCGTTGGATTTAGCGACCTCATTCTTGAACCAGGCCTGGACGAGCTGGACTGCTTGTCCTAGGTAAACGTACTACAAAACAACAACTTCAAGATCCGAGTTTTTTACGAGTCATTAAACACTATCGTTGTCTTGTATCAATCGGGGCTCATTGGTTTTCATCTCTATCATCTTTCATATCTAGAATACACCCATTTTAACTTACAAAATCATATCAAGATGAGCATTAACGAGAGATGGAGTATTTAACCCTCATACATATTTAAATATTTATTTACATACTAATTACTAATCTAAGGTTAAAGGCTAAATAATAACATCAATATTAATGAAACGAGCTAATTATAGATTTTCTTGGTCACAATTTAAAGAAATACGGTTTACGCTTTTTGGTAGACGCCTGAATACATAATTCAATTTTATTAAATCCGATCTTGATGTTGAACATAATAAAACAGAATAAATTAAGCAGATAGTAAATAAGCTCATGAATATAAGTAATATAACAGTATCTGACTAACCGTTATTTGTAACTTTTTATTGGAAACAGAAAACTTACTGTTTGTACTACTCATAATTTTAAGTAGTGCTGCTACGAGTATAAGTATGTAGGCGAAATAAGTTAGTATACATAGACCGGGACTCTAACCGTCTTACTACAAAAGCTTTACGCACGCTTTAGACAAAGTTTAAAAGTACAAATTGCACAGTTAAATAGTGTATAAAGTGTGTTTAAATCTTTTGTGGTAAGGTGGTAAGTTTTTTAGCCTCAGCCTAAGCTAAATGAGGCTAAATGGTTAAAAACACCGGCCACAACGATTTTACGAGCTTTCCTAGCCAGATCTGATTCAGATCACATTCCTAGTCATCTCAACGTCGCTTAACATAGCGACCATCCAATCGCTAAGAATCAGCTATAGTTATTTGTAATGAAACAGGACCCCATTACAAAAAGACACTGCATTATTTCCGCTACCGTATAAGTTAATTTTGTTATTATCAGAATCCTACCGCTAGCTTTGCAAAATGAGCCACAGTAACCCGACCTGCTAAAGTAAACAGAAATCTTTTACGTCATTGTCTCGAAGTGGCAAAGAGCTGGTGTAGTGTTACAACTCGTTATAGTACACATCTACCGATGTAGGTGCCCGGTGTAGGGTAGCATCGCTAAGAAACCTCGCCCTTTTCCTTTTTGCTCGGCTGCCCACTGGACCACACTGTTTTTTCCAAACCGGATTTTCGTAGTAGCCCAAATGTGTTGCCAGTATACGTGATTATGGTATTTTGAATATATATTTTATTATAGCACTCAAACTCATATTTGATAAAATGATTATTAATTTTCTGCCTGCATTGTCCCATTGCTAGGTAAAGTTCTTGTCTCTAGTGAACGATCTGCTGATTTTGCATTTGTTGTAGCAAATATGGTTAATGACTTGAAGATACTAATATATTATCGACTTAGTACTTTTAAGACACATCTGCAAGTAGAGCAGACTCTAGGCTGTAGGATTCCATATAATAAACAGAAAAAATGCCAAGTCAATGGCTGTAGGTAGTGTAGGTTAGTATAAAGGTAATAATTTAGATTTATTGCTATTACCATTTAATATGTTACAATTGTTTGTTTTGAAACTTTAATGTTACAATTGTTTGTTTTGAAACTTTATTAAAATTTGACGTTTTCTAATGATATCCACGGTTTTATTATCATAATTGCATTTATCTTATTTATCTACATAATTACTTAGATGTGTTCTGGGTGTCGTTTTTCATATTCGCCCACATCCATTGGTTTAGCTGTGGCCAATTCTGTGAACCACGAAGTACTTTAAAATGTAGGAATCTCATGAAAGTAAAATGTACCAAATTTGGGACGGGCCGAGGAAAGTAAATTAGAGTTTACTAGTGTGGGAAGGATTAAGCAATATTTTCGGGATAACAAGACATCTGGCAACACTGAGGGCCCTGAGGGTCGAGTCAAACTATATTGCTCCCTCTCTTTATGATTCTGGCCCCGATCGCTTCTTCGGAAACTAATTGAAGATAACAAAGTTGTTTTTTTCACCACTCGGTCATTTTGGAATCGCAGCCGATGGAGTGAACGATATTGTTTTCTTTTGGCGTTTTTATAGAATTCCTCGGTGTAAAAGTTTCCCAGCGATGAAATGAATTTCGAACTGGGGTACGAATTACGTGATCGTTTTTGCGCGCTAAAGTCTGTATTACTTTTTCCAGCGCTGAAAAATAATTTTAGCTTTTTGCCACGATATTAAAGGCTGTGTTTAACTCCCTATTTACTTGCTACCATTTTTGAGCCTCGAATGTAAATGTTGAACCGTCATGACGATTTTATCAAGTACGAACGAACATCAAGGCACTAAAATGGACTACTTAAGTGAAGTGAAGGTTTTCTCGTTGAAGCTGTTTTAGAGCTAGATATTAAAATCTTTTTATGTTCTTTACTAAATTAGAACTTGCCCCGTTTTTTTCAGTTTTACTTTTTCTTTATTAATTTAGGTTTGAGCAGTGTTAATCAGTAGTTTTCGTGTAACTATCACGCAGTGCTCAATGAAGTAGGTTGTTCGCTAGCTACTCTTTTAGAATGGATTGTCAATGTCAATACAACATGTATTATATGCGTTAACACGCACAGAGCGAAAACATGTTGTAGGTACCTAGTCCTAATAAAAAATAGTCTGTTAACGAGATATAAACTGTTGGTGTTGACATAGGGCTCCCTTATTTCGATTATTATCTCTTTGAGTACGATGCCCAAAGAAATAAAGTACCTATCTAATCAGTTATCTAGATACCTCTATCATTCTTTAATATTGTAAAGAAAAGTATTTTTTTTTTGTTTGTTATAAAAAGCTCTTCCACAAAAGGGATTTCAAAAATACTTTCACCCTTAGAAAGCTATTTGTAAGTAACATAAGCACCCGGTCAAAATCGGGTAATAGTATTCACATATATGTAATTGAAACATGAACTTATAGATACACTATAAATCAATCAAGTAACGTCCATAAATTTTTACACAATTTTATTTTTATAAATCCCAATTCGAGAAAATTCCCAACTGGTTAAACTTAAACGAAAAATAACAATAAAATATCTCTTGGCTTGTTGATATTGAGATAAAAATTGAATTTTAAATCTCAGAAAAACTTTCGCAATGTTATTATATGAAATTTACTTTGTGTAAATGTATTGAAAGTTTTGGTTTATTTCACGAGTTTTGGCGAACGCTTCGGCAACTGTATAAAGAAATAATCAATGAGAGTTGGTTGGGGCGGTCGACGACCGTATAATTTTGCCGTGAAATATCGTCACGGCACGGTGTTGGTTTTGGTCACCAACATAGCGTTAAGCCGTGCACGCACGTACGTACAAATTTTTACGTTGTTTAAGAGAGTACATACGCAGAGTAAGTGGGTACTACTAACGAACAACGAACACTGTACGACAATCGGTGTTACGGTGCACCTTCAGGAGCTCTATAATTGAATCATAAGAACGGCTGAACGGATGCGTAAATGATCACGTGACCAAGTAAGAGCAGGAGCGAGCATTTCAAATCTATGCTTGTGCGAACGGGAGAGACTGTTGCTAGAGCATAGCATAGTACGATCCTCTGCGAAGATCGTTAACGTTTAAACTTACTTATATGTTACGTAACAGTTGTTCGTATAGAATTCGGATGCCTACAGGAGTCGCCATGGCTGTTGAGATCAGTGTTGCCGATTTGTGGGGAATTCCCCAAATTGCGAAATTCTATCTCCATTGGAGATTAGAGTGGAGATTGATTGTATGTGGGAAAAATGCAAAATAAATTAGATTGCGATTTAGCAAGTTACTTTTGGTCCAGGCTCCGCGCTTTGTCCAAGCCTGTTTTTCTCCCAATATGAAAAAAATCACTCTGGTGAAATTTGGGAAATGGGCTTCGGCAGCGCCAGTTGAGATAAAGTGCACGCAAGATAATTCTGCGTGCGAGAAGGAGCGCCACATACGTTATGTTGCCAGCATTTAAAATTTCCTGGCAGCATCGAATTTGTTCGCAATTTTGGCCGCGCGCAGAGCGATTTATTTATTTTGCGAGCACTCTAGAGTTCACGACGCGACGTTTGTGCACGAAACTGCAAACTCGACTCGTACTACTTATAATGGTGTTTTTGTTCGCTATGCTCGGTGTCGTACGTGCATACGCGGCTTTAGGTCAACCAATTGTAAGGCTAACTTAGGAGGTTAGTTGTTTGCCGAATTTAGACACTAACAAGTTCGACGACCGAGCTTTATGAGTTCGTGTATTGACGTTTTTTTGTTAATTTTACGAATTGACTACTGAAGGAATGTTTACATTTTTATCGCGAGTGATTTGGGTTATTGATTGATAGTCTTACTTAGAATTAGTTACTGTTGTTAAACATAGTTGAGACGACAAAATTGTACACTTATTCACAGCTTCTGCAAATAACTACGATAAAGGGGTTATTTTTTCCCATTTCAGCTCATGACTTCTAATATTAAAAAAGAAAAAAAAAATTAAATACAGACCTGGCCAGGTGTCTGACCAGAATGCTGGCATCTACTTTCGCCAAAAGCTGAGTATTGCTATTCAGCGAGGCAATGTCACTAGCATTCTGTCCACGTTACCCTCTGCGACAGGGCTTTTAAAATAGTTTTTTAATTATGTAGGTAGTCGTAAATAATTCAATGTTATTTAAGTTTGTGCAATAAAAGAAATTAAAATACGATTAGAATTGTTAATTTTCAGAAATATCTACATTTAACCTTTAAACTAAACGTTACTACAAAATACACATAAAACAAATAGGTATTACGTTTAATTTAATACGGCAAAGTAGTTCACAGAATAATTGTATAGAAACAGAACAGACTACCCACGTATATCTTCACAAAGTATCTAATCAGATAGTATACACAAGAAAAAAATAAAGATGGAACAAAAAATGGTATTTGAAGAAACATCTCCAAATGTCTGATCAGTATCAGAGTTAATGAGGTAAAACGAAGACATCAAAGAAAAATGCTTGAAGGACTTGTTTATGCTTATTAGGGAACGAACAATTTTGATCATTTCATTCGTTCGTGTAGTTTACTTAAATAGAATAAAAGTATCTTGCTTACATTTTTAGGGTTCCGTACCCAAAGGGAAAAAAAACCGGCCAAGTGCGAGTCGGACTCGCGCACCGAGGGTTCCGTACAAACCTGCAAGGTTTACAAAGTTCGTTCATTACGACAAAAAAAGTAATAAGTTTATATTTATTAAAAAATATATATTTTGTAATGTAACTAAAAATTTAAGGTTTTCGGAATTTTTCCTTTATGTGTGCTATAAAACGTTGCTTCATGCCAAATTTCAAGATTCTAGGTCGACTGGAAGTATCCTTTAGGTTTTGATTCCCTTGCGAGTACTTGCGAGTTTCAAAATATGCAGCTTAAATTGCTGTTTCTTTTGATTGCGTTAACATAGAAGTTTGATTTTGTTACAGCTTAAAGGTATTATAGACCTGAGTATTTGGTATGAATTTCAATTTAATACCTCTACGCGTTTATGAGGAAATGGGTAGTAAGGTTAAAATTATTAAAAAAAAATATATTATGTGATGTAACTAAAAATTTATGGTTTTCGTAATTTTTCCTTTATCTATGCTATAAGACGTTGCTTCGTACCAAATTTCAAGATTCTGAGTTCACGGGAAGCACCCTGTAGGTTTTGATTCCCTTGCAAGTGTCGAAAATTTGCGGCATAAACGGCTGTATCTTTTGATTGCGTTGGCTTAGAAGTTTGATTTTTTCACAGCTTCAAGGGACAGTAGACCTGAGTAATTGATATAAATTTCAGCTTCATACCTCCACGCGTTCCTGAGAAAAAGGGTCTTGACAGACGGACGGACGGACAGACGGACAACAAAGTGATCCTATAAGGGTTCCGTTTTTTCCTTTTGAGGTACGGAACCCTAAAAACGGGACCCTATTACTAGGACTTCGATGTCCGTCTGTCCGTCTGTCTGTCTGTCTGTCACCGGGCTGTATCTAATGAACCATGATTTCTAGGCAGCTGAAATTTTCACAGATGATGTATTTCTGTTGCCGCTAAAAAAACAAGTACGAGTCAGACTCGCGCACGGAGGGTTCCGTACTGTATGGGAGCCCCCCTTATATATTTATTTTATTTTAATTTTATTATTTACTATTGAAGTGAGTATAAAACTAAATAGTCTGTGAAAATTACACCTGTTACCATTATTAATATAGAGCGAAAAACGTCTAAAAATCAGGTTTGTTGTATGGGAGCCCCCTTAAATATTTATTTTATTCTTTTTTTAGTATTTGTTGTTGTAGCGGCAACAAAAATACATCATCTGTGAAAATTTAAGCTGCCTAGCTATCATGGTTCATGAGATACAGCCCGGTGACAGACAGACAGACGGACATCGAAGTCTTAGTAATAGGGTCCCGTTTTTCCCTTTGGGTACGGAACCCTAAAAATACGTGTCCAATACTTTTTGATAATTTAATCTATCTCTCAGACTAATTATAATAATGAATTTTTACCCAGTCATCATGCCTTTTATAGCTCAGACTCTAGCCACACCAGAGACCTGCGTTTTAATATCCGTTCGCTATCGGCAGCGACGACCTTCCAGGCGCAGGGAGATAGGCCCAATCAAACTTGTTGTTGTCTGTGAAGTTAGCTACAAGGTGCACAAATCCCCACTCCTCATCGTTTCTAATATATACATTAGCTGTTGCGCACAGACTCGCCTCGTGTTTACGTCTACTCTGTGTTCGATGCCAGGGGTCGCAGGTTTGATTTCCGGCTGGGCATAAATATTTGAATGATCAATTTATATCTGTACTGGGTCTCGGTGCATGTTGTCCTTGTCTTTGGATGCACGATTTCTGTGGCATACCTGGCACAGAAAATCCGGTTCAGGACAGAATTCTGAAATGTAACCTTACATGCTAATGTCGAACTTGGACTCGGTTAGCACAGGACCGAGACAAATGGCACCGTAAGAGAGAGAGGCCTATACCCAGCAATGGGATAGAGAGAGTGAAATGATGATGATGATCCTAATGTCACACTACTTTGCCCCTTATTAATGAAAAAGTTAGGTCTCTTTCTACCGCTCTGGCCGTGACCAAACTTCACTTAATCATGTTCAGTTTATGACATAGGTATATATCTTCAGTAATATCACCATTACCATTTAACATTGTTATGCGTTTACTTTGCATGTAGGTATAATAAACTTGTAGCACTATTTTCCAGTAGTATCTACTATAAACCATTCTCCGATATCTCAAACGAAGTTAGAATAGATTTCTCAAAGGTAGGCAAGGGACACAGTTGTGTTCCCCTGGTTTCGTATGTAGATCATTGTAGATATCCATAGCGGGTGGTAAACGGTACACTCGTATTCTCATATTCATAGATACAGCCGGGTGGTCCGTCGCTTGTGTACCACTTACTTTAAGAAACAAACTTTTTCTGGAAACCAAAGGTAAGTCTATACTTTGCGACTCTTTTCGAATGCGTGACTGTGTCGGCGTGTTTATTGCTTCTGTTTTGTTATATTTTTGGCACTTAAATACATGTTTCTTAAGTGTTTTAAGTACATCTTTGTTTTATTCTCTTTGATCAAATTGAAACAACACACAAGTCTTGCTAAACTTGACGAACGAGTCCAGTTCAATTTCATTTATAACAATACAGAACTTTATAAATAACACCTTCATAATCATAAATATCAAATTATTCGGTTGTCAATATTATCAGTAGATCGGTCCGTTAATAAGCATCTAACACAATCAAGATTGTGGATTTTATTGACCATTACAATGCGAGCGGTAGCGGTGTGGACCGATACGCCAGATAACCAGGGACCGAAAACTGTTTTGAAAACTACGCTGCCTGTAAACCGGTTTAAATTTCGCCTATTTGAATGTCTGGCGCCTCTTTTAGTATGCAATGAGGTGAGATATGGAATATAATATTTAAATAAATAAATATTAGGGGACATCTTACACACGGCCTCTGACCCCAAACTAAGCATAGCTTGTGATATGGCTGCCAGAGACTGATATACTACATATACATATTTTAAATACATACTTATATAGATAGTACCTAAATAACACCCAGACACAGAGCAAACACCTATGTTCATCACACAAATGTTTACCCTGGGTGGGGATCGAACCCACGCCTCTTTGACCCAGAAGTCAGGGTTACTAACCACTGAGCCACCGAGGCAGTCCGATTTAAATTTACTATTTTTAAATAATTGGCCACGTGCTAGTTGGACTCGCGCATGAAGGGTTCCGTACCCTATGGGAACCCCCTTAGTCCCATTTCAAGCGTCTACCTGTTGCCGTTATTTATATGGAATAAAAACCGCAAAAAAAAAAAAAAAACGTTTGTTGTATGGGAGCCTCCCTCTAATATTTATTTTATTCTGTTTTTAGTATTTGTTGTTACAGCGACAACAGAAATACATCATTATCAAATTTCAGCTGCCTAGCTATCACGGTTCATTAGATGCAGCCTGGTGACAAACAGACAAACAGACGGACGGACAGCGGAGTCTTAGTAATAGGGCCCCTTTTGTACCCTTTGGGTACGGAACCCTAAAAATGAGATAAATATACATACTTACAGTTTTTTGGAATGTTTCGTACGAGTAGAGCACAGAAAGAGCAGTAAATAAAGGTAAAAGTGTATTTATATAAACAAAGGAATTCTATAAAAGAAAGTGAACATCCAGTTTTAGATACGACATTATTTCGCCTAAACCAAATTATCTACTTGAACGGTGCTATACTAACCTTTTTTAATAGTCCACTGCAGGACGTAGGCCTACCCACGAAGGGTGACTTGAACAGTAAAATGTTAAAAACTTTATAATTCCATGGTTTCGCTTATAATGCATATTTCTTAAATTAAACGTGTGTGAACCTTGTTTTAGAATCCTTATCCTTACTGATATTATAAATTCGACAGTGTTTGTTGGTTTGTTACTCTTTCACACAGCAACGGATAAACTTGGTTATTGGCATGGATATAGTTCAAAAGTTAGAGAGTGACATAGATTACTTTATATCCCGGAGCAAAATGTCACGAGGGCGCAACCGCGGGAAAAAGCTAGTGGCATATAACTCCTGAAAATGAAAATAAGATCAGGTATTATAGAACGCAAGTAATAAAATACAGCTATTTTTAATAGCTTAATAAACGATACATTATGTAAAAATATTTATATGGAGTCAGTTTAATTTAAACGATTCGGTTATTCCGTCTTTGACAAGAAGTGAACGGACTCAATTGACCACTCGGAGTTATGAGAGCACTATTGTTTGCAGATCGAGGTGATAATTCCAGTTATTGAATTGAGGACAAAGTTAAGCATTCGAAGCTGACCAAGTAACCCCCTTTGATGCAAATAGATACGTTATTAATGCAATTTACTCAATAATCCACACTTATTGCTCACGTATGTGCTGAAATGGGAACTTTGACGTTTGTAATGGCTGCCTGTCTTTCACTTTTCTTTATTGATAGATCGTAATTATCATTCGCGGTCTATAATTCGGATTCCACCGCGAGTAATGAATGTTTTTGCGATTCTACAAGGTCATTTGTGCCCTTCTCTTTAAATATCGGCCTAGATTGTCGACGATTCCAATAAAAAGCTATTTTAGTTTTGTTTTTTGTTAAAGTAAACAAGGCAAGTTTTTGAACAGAAGGAACAAATTATTTTTGTAGCTCACTCTAGCTACTCATAAGTCGAGTCAAGGTAAAAGTACTCGTAAGTTATTTCGTACCTATAGGCCGGTTGGCTAGCCCTGGTGTCAGAGTTTTTAAGCCGCCTGAAGGCCTCTGACACGGCTTAAGGGTTAAAACAACCTGGACCTGCAATTGTGGTGTCCGAGCCACGGTAGCGCTCAGTTGGAAAATGCCACCCGCGGACACCTATCCAAATACTGACCGTGCGGAACGTTGCTTAATTTCGGTGATCGCTGACAAACACCTAGTCAAACTACAAGGTTAATGCAGCTGAACATGAGCGGGCGCAGCGCTCTGTTGTACCGACGCTGTACTGCAAATTGTGCAACCCACGATATGTCTAATAGTCTAATACTAATGCTGAACCCACTAGCCAAATTAATCATAAACAGACGTTTTTAGACAGATCGTAGTGATGAAACTAATTATGTTTGCTAAACACAAAATTGAACTTTAACCATGATTATTGAGTAACTGACAAAAAGTTACCAATCGTTTATGTAAGTAAGTGGGAGAGGAGAGGTATTCTAATGGAATTTTGATTGCGAGCGAAGATTCGCTCGGTTGCGTAAATTGTCCTCTCGTGATAATTGACCCCACTTACAAGTCAGTAGGTATCTGCATTGAATTTAGAAATATCATGACCGTTTCGTGTATTCAAATTTGAACTCAAAACTTGGAAATTATGAGACTGAAAGCTGTTGCTTATTCAGCAAAACGTGACAATTTCAGTTCTTCTGAATGTGGGCCTTCAAATTAGATTTTCAGCGCTGTAATGGGCCGTTTATGCAGATTTAGTTCGCGAACGTTTCGCCCGGAGTTATGAATGAACGTTGCAGATTTGCGTCTGTAATCGTCTGTCGTGAAGGCGGCTCCGGGCCGGGGCCGGGCCGGGCCCGCGGCGACACGGAAGCTCCTAACTGCCGCTAACGTCGCCTCCATTCCTATGTAAATCTTGCCGCATCCGACGCCATTATAATACAGACACAATTTGCATGTCCCCATGCCCTTTGTGGCAGAACACTCGGCGCTATCGACCAAATGGGTATCACAGTATCACTACACCACTACAGCACGGCTTATGAATTAAAAACAACTGCGAAAGACAATGGCAGAGCTGCATGCATGCATTGTAAAAAGGAACTGTACATTCATTGTGAAATTTGTAAGGAAGAAACCCGCGAGCGTGGCAGCGGCTGTAAAGGAAACGTGACTGGAATATAATAATAATCCGCTGAGGAACTCTTGTAACCCGATATCTTTCGTATTAATTAATTTTAATTGAAATCCAAAGCGTGATCAGGTGAAATAATTTAGATAACGTAAATGTATCCGAAACTGTTTCAAAGCCTAGATAAATAATTACTCACCTAGTGGTCTCTAGTCTCGCGTTTTGTCTTGTGAATGAGCTTTTTTGTTAGCGTGGAAATACGAGTATATGTACCTAGCTAATCACAAGATCTCGATCTGTTGAATGTGTCAGGGAGTATGCTCTCCTATACGAATTATTATTACAGTTGAGACAAAAGAACCATACAATATTAATCCAAACACGCTCCAATTCATTGAGGGAACACACGTAAACAAGTAAAAAATAATCCACAGCCAATCCAGCTTCTAAAATTGTATTTGGAACGATTTAAAAAATATAAAGTACCTATGACATGGTAACCAAGGAGCGTAGGTATATGTACCTCTCGCAGCTATTTAATGACCGAGCTGCAGTCAGGATTGGGTTTAGCGCAACAGCCACCAAGAAACTTGATTCGGCCTATGCCCATCAGCGATACATAAGGCTGTGGATGATGATAAAGAAGAAAATAGTATTAATTCTTCAGAGTCGTCAAAAGCTGCCTGCAATTATGCAGCAGCAAGACAGGATGCTCCTACGTTTACACTCGCCAATCGCTTCCCGAGAACTACGCCTGATCACGCTTACTCAGACAGATTTGTAGGTAAATCGCACACCATTTCCTCTAGCCTTTAACGCCTAGACTAGACTAATAACATACATGACGAGACCACACAGAGTTGATTCTAGTGTAGTTACTTGCGTGGATAGGAAAAAAGAGAAATGAAAAAAACTAGAAAAGGAAGACTGGAACTTACTTCCCGTAAGGTATACTTATACTTAGGAACTTAGGTAATTTTGCATGTACAACTATTGTGGTGATAGACTATATAGAACTGAAGAGAATTTTAAAGTTAATATTTTTTAAGAAATGTTCATACTTTGACATTCACACAAACAATATTTATGGTGTTACATTGTGTATAATCTATGCAATATGTACTATTTATGCAATAATTTTGACAAAGTGCATCTACCCTACACCTAAAATATTGGGTACTTCCGCTTCAGCCTACCGAGTCGTCTCACCGGCGGCGAGGTAACTTGCAACAATACAAGTATTATTTTTAAAAAACTTGTTTTTTTTAAACAATCGTTTATTGAACAAGTACTCGCCAAGACGAATTAAACAAGCCGAAACTCGAAAGGGTTGCGTCGTTTCATTACAGAGTTCCTATGACCACCTTCCAGCTCCATCATCAGACCCTGGTTACCATTGAAAGACAAACTACTCGCCAAGACCATTCAAATGAACCCAAACTCGATGAGGTTGTGTGTTTTTATTGCTAAGTTCCTTTGGCAACCTTCCAGCTCCATTATCAGATCAGCACCATGTCAACATAATATTGCATTGTCACGCGATTTACACATGTATATCAGCTCAATCGGTAACCGGGAAGTGGATCAAAAGCTTGCAAGATTTGATTACAGACAACGGGACAGGTGAAAGTAAATAAGAGCTTGTATTATTACACTGACTGTCAATAATGACAACTGTCATTATTGACCGTTGTTAACGTTTCACAGTTCACACTGTCAGAAATGAAAAATGCCAAAAATCTAAAATCATACAAGTATGTACTATTTGTACACAAAACATATCTCTCACAATCTAGAGACTTTTCGAAACCGTAATGATTTTTTGAACGACTTGAGAGTCGACACAGAATACCCATAAGTACTACTTTGTGAAGTTTTTGAGAGGTCTATTTTAAGACATGAAGCCATTGTAAAAATTGTCTTTAATGAATTTGCTTACATTATTTCCTCTCTCAGGTCCAAGTAACAGAGGACATAAATAATATCCATCGCCTGAGGGTAACCAACCAGCTTACAGATTAGTGTCTAGTTACTTATGTAGCAAATATAGAGCCTATGGGAGACTAATAAAAAATATGCCTTGTCCAGTGTCGCCACAGGTAAGCTTATGGCATAAATGTTGCCAGCTCTACTTGAGTTAATAACTAAAATGATGCCTGGAAGAAAGTAGTACCGGACTGGTACTAGCTTTCAGCGAAGGAAAACTACGTGAGGCAACCTGCAAAAAAAGTAAGTATAGGAGATTTGATAAAGTACGTGAATTCACCAACTTTTTGGGCTTGGCCATATTCACAGGACCAACGTGGTGTAGGTATAATTGTATATAAGTACCCAGTCCTTTCATGGCAAAGTCTATGTTCAGCAATACACTATTAAAAAGATCGGTACGGATCAACCAATCAACAATAGAATAGTAGACAATAACATGATATCAACTCCACACTTATGAAAACAATGCTAAAACTAGCAGAATAATTGACGAACTGGTAAGACACCTATGAGAGCCACAGTTTACTCACCAGTGAGTAGTAAAACCTGAAGATACAGAGAACCAATTATGAGTTTTTCCCTCCGGCGCGGCGGTATCCGGTGCCTTCTGCGCGTAGATTGTTGCTTCTTGTTTCTTACCAAAGACTAAAAGGGAGAGAAAGCGCAACTTCTGCTGGTATTATTATCATTTATGCTTTTCCTGTCATTCCTATGAAATGGTTTAAAGAAAGCACAGCTTTTCGTAGAATTATATTTATAGTTGTTCCTAAAGAAATATGTCGGAAGGATAACTATTATTAGCGAACTTAGAACTAACCTAAATTATTTCAATGAACTACATGCAAGATCTTGAATAAGAAGTTTGGGCTGTTTTGGAAGGATGACAGCGTGTTTATTAGAGATGATAAAATGGAAATAACTATGCTAATGTTGGTTATGGTGTCTGGTTTGATATATAAGCAACCACCTATTGTAGGGTCTCCAATTTAATATCTAAGTGTCGAGCGTAGGGCCAAATAGTAGTGTAGGATTTTAGACTAGCATAAAAGTAAAAGTTTAATTTATTGCTCAAACTGTGTTGAATGGTGGTGGGTACAATTTTCTTAGTATCAACAGTCTGTCCTAGCGGACATGCAATTTTTGGCTTCATTTAGCCAAGCCTAGTAAAAAACTAGTAATGTTTGCAAGAAAATTACATTCATATCAAATAGAGATCTTTTTAAACTAATCATTTATTTAATATATTTACAAGATATGAGATCATAAATTCGAATAATTGTTACTTTTTCATAAATATTTACACTCAATAAACAACTACATCCTATACATCTCAATAACACTCTTTAAACACTATACCTCTTTAACTAAGCATAATATTATATAAATAACATAATATTTTTTGAAACTATTTACTCGTATATGTACAGACATTACAAAACTAAAATGAGGTCCTATTTTCTAGATTTATTTTAAAAACAGGGCAAAACTACGTTAAGAGAAGACCACCGGACCATGTAGGCAACTTGGCTCTGCAACTTTCTATCCCGGGTCGAAGAACCAGAGGCAGACCGAAGACAAGATGGAGGGATGTAGTGCTGAGGGAGATGAGAGAGTGCAATGTCTCGAAAGACGATGTCGAAGATCGAGCGAAGTGGAGGAGAAAAGTGAGAAAAGCTGACCCCGTCACCATGTGGGATACAAGCGTGCCAGCGTGGTAGATATGGCACAATCACCCTTTGTGGGTAGGCCTACGTCCTGCAGTGAACTATTAAAAGGCTTGTATAGTACAGTACATACGAGTATTTATTTCAGGATCCTAAAATGTGCGCTAGCATTTCCGTAATTCTCATTTACTATTTTCAACTTCGAGCAAATATCTATAGAGTCACAATCGTGCATAAAAGTGTCCGAGCCAAAACCCTGCCCAAGTTACGTAGTAGGCAGGCTTTTTAGTTAGTCGTAAGACGATTGCAAGCCAACTACAACGCCGCGCGATGCCAAAGTGCTCGGTTACAAGCACTAGTTAGGTGACAATATAACGTCGAGATTTGAGAAAACGAGTCATTGTGATTTATTGAATCTAAATATCTAAGTCAGTATTTATGACGGCGCTCGGACATTTTTTTATTACATACTTTCATTTAGGTTCTGTGGTTCTGTAGATATTTGCTCGAAATTTTTTCAGTCAACTTGCAAAGAGTGGAATTTTTTAATCACGATCGAAAGCTTCTCTGTACAAGCTAATCTTTGTCTGTGGTCAAATTCCATGCGTACTTCGTACCGACCGCGCACTCCTCAACAAATATGTAGGAGAATAGAGCCTCATTGCTTCTAACGAAAGCAACATTTCTATGTATGATTCCCTAGATCATCCCTGTACGGAATATAAAGTGGAACGTTTGACGTAATGAGCTCTTGCAAAAAAGTGCGACTGTTTTTGTACAGAAAATGAATAAAAAACTAGCTGACCCGGAAAACCTTGTTTAACCTTAAAAAATCTGGAGAGAGCCACCTTTATCACCTGGGAGTATAAAAATAGCCTACGACCTATTTTCACGCCATACACTAAAAATCATAAGAATCGGACAAGCGGTTTCGGAGGAGTTTGATTTTAAAATACCGTGATACAAGATTTTTAAATACGAGTATTATATTTTAAACAATGTAATGGGTGTTATTTAGTTACTATCTATATAAGTATGTATTTAAAAATAAGTATAAGTAGTATATCAGTCTCTGGCAGCCATATCACAAGCTTTGCTTAGTTTGGGGTCAGAGGCCGTGTGTAAGATGTCCCCTAATATTTATTTATTTATTATTATTATTACAATGTAAACCTGTTTAATTAATTTAACTAATAATCGGCCTAGTACGAGTCGGACTCGCGCACTGAGGGTTCCGTACTGCCTCCCTTAAATATTTATTTTATTTTAATTTTATTATTTATGATTGAAGTGAATTTAAAACTTAATATTCTGCGAACATTTCAAGCATCTACCTGGTACCATTATTAATATAGAGCGAAAAACGTCTAGAAAATCAGGTTTGTTGTATGAGAGCCCCCCTTGAATATTTATTTTATTCTCTTTTTAGTATTTGTTGTTATAGCGGCAACAGAAATACATCATTTGTGAAAATTTCAGCTACCTAGCTATCATGGTTCATGAGATACAGCCCGGTGACAGACAGACGGACAGACGGACATCGAAGTCTTAGTAATAGGGTCCCGTTTTTCCCTTTGGGTACGGAACCCTAAAAACGAGGTTGTTAAGTAATGTCGTAACAGACATAACTCGTAGATAGTACGAGTAACTCTCATAATAAGTCGTTATTAGTGAGTTATGTCGCCAACCAAAAATAATAGATAAAAATGGGCCGGTTGGAAGCGACCTGCATCCGGCGCGCAGGAGCGCTAATCGCTGGACGACAGACCCGTCTTACGCTACGCTTACTCGTACGTGGTCTCTATTCGAGACCCATCGGCCATCCGTTCTACGAACTATGTGCCCTGGCCACTGCAATTTAACCCAAACCCATTTATAAGTCTATAATTGCCTTCTTATTGCATATTCTGTAGGTACATACTGCTGAGCTGAGATTGACTAGCTAGACATTCTATCAGAATATAGGTACAATTTAAAGATGACTTTTCGCAAAGTACTTGCAACTCTCGATTTAATCAACTAGGTGTGAAACTGCTGATTTTTCACTTGCGAATTCAAACTTAATTCCATAGTAAAAGTTGTTCACAAGAATGAGAAGAATATTATAAAGTTTTTCTTGAAAATGTGCGCCTACCGAACACCCAGCACAAGTACCAAATATTTATTTTATGACGAAATCCCTTCTTTCTTATCTCACGGAATGAAGTATGTATTCTAATTCCAGTAAAAGTAAAGCGTTTTAAATTCCTTTAACATATCTGTACACGCCTTTTATAAAGCTTTCGTAATACCCGCAGTTAAATATATTATTTATTAATGTTGCATTTATAGAACAGGTGTTATTTAATTTGTCAGATGATTTTTTTTTTTATAGGGCATAAGTGCCTTTATTAACTACAACAAAACTACACTACTATGATGATCATGATCCGCTTCAATAACATTTGATCAGTAAAGTGTAAGGTCAACCGACAAAATAAATAAAGGATTACAAAAAATACATTACTAGGTAAAATATAATTATGTATAAACTTTCTACCTACACGGTTTAATAACCACACTTTCCTGAGCTTAGTATTCAATAATAATTTTTTTTCGCAAAAAATCGCAACACTGACTTCCACTGTGTACAGAATTCAACAGTTTACACGAATCGATGTGACCTCCATGTAGATTATTGTTGATTTATCAAAAACGGCTCAGGCAATTCCGATAAAATTAAAATGGGACCACCTCGGTAGTAACACGAACCCCTTCGAACTAATTTCAAGTAAAAGAGCATTCCATACTCCAGTGTTGCTTGCACGCTTGCTATATTGTTGCTAAGTTGCTGACCACTTCATGTTGATTCCTTGTAATTCTATACGATAAAAAGGTGCCTATACAGCTTTTACAGCCGACGCTTACTGTTCTATTATGTAGAGTAATTTGTTTTCGGCTCCCGATACGGCTACGATTATAATCACGGCAGAAATGTCGAAACGACTTATCAATTCGATACGGTTTATTTTTATGGTTCCGTCCCTAAAGGGTAAAAACGGGATATCACTAAGCCGATGTCGTCTGTCAACCAGCTGACACTTTCACAGAGGTCACACTTGAATTGGGACGCCTTCAGAGAAGGATATTTTGAGAATGGGAAACTATAAGAGTGGGGTAGGGTATTTAATAATGTGAGGCTTGGGGACCAAACCAAAAATGTAAAGTTAAGAAATAAATTTACGAAATTTTTTACTTGTCTGATAATAAATGATAATTTCTAGTATAAATAAATAAACTATTTTAATTTTATTATTAATATATAAATTAATGACATCTAAATATGGTAGTAGGTGGTTAAAACTTAAACAATACTTATAACGATAACTGTACTAGGCACTAACTTACTAAGCACTTACTTAACTAGTATCGAAGGTTACATATTTTAAATATTAACACAATTTGGGTCGCTGCGCCAACATAGTAAGTAGGTGCCTACTTCTAGTAGATCTTTAGAGTCTTTACGTACTATACTTACAATACTATTCAAAATGATTTTACCGCTCCTATCGATTACAGCCAGTAGGTACTTCGTGCGATAGAGAGCCTACATAGCCGAGCTGTAACTAGCCGATTATCTCTAGTAAAAGATCGATATTCAAAATAAATTTGCGATTCAGTAATCGCAATAGGTACAGTTACCTATTTGTATGTAAGTCAAAGAACTGAAAAGATCCCAATTTGATCGCTACGGAACCGCGTAGTTGTATGAATAACGAGTCTGATTCACGTCATATCATTTTTTCTCTTTACATACCAACGAGGTTCTAAAAGTTCTATAACAGCCTCCCTAATGAGCCAAAACATATTAGACATCACCTCCCCGAGGCTACGTAAGATGGAGTACAGTATAAGTCAATAGATAAATTAGAAAATGCTCTTTTGTTCACACTCGGCGCTAGTAACCGGCACATGTTCCCAGACAGAGCGCATTTGTTACGTTTTAATTGAACCCGGGTTTAGGGGTACCGAGGGAAGAGTTGCGTCGAAAATATAGAGATTTAGAGAGTAGGCTTCCATTTACTTACTTACTTATTTGTAGCAAAAATCATTAAATATATAATCAAAACGTATATTGCATAATACAGTGTTGTGTAAGCGCACAATGTATAAGTAGTACCGCTCACCAAAAACATTTTCAAGTAAAATGTTTTCAAGACGATATCATATGGCCTGCACAATCAATAACATCTTATGATTTTATTGACAGTGTTGAAAAAAAGGCTACCCATTGAAACGAAATAAATGATGAATTGACAGTGTGAGCTCAGATCTCATGTAGAGTCAAGTTTCTAACCCTACAGGCCCTAACTTCACAAACTCTACACCTTGGTCAAAATCTGTTTGGCCATACTATTTACTGCAGTTACGATACGCTTAGTTGCAACTAAGCAAAGTTTTGTCGTTTCGAGCAAAAGTAGGTCAATGCTAAATTGAGACGAAATGTCCTGTCTCGTGAGATCTGTGGTCGAACCGGAGCTTCTTATAAGAACAATTCGCTACCGTAAAATTGGATAGCATTATGTACTTTTAATCCTGAAAGAGCGGGGATCTCACTCGTATTCTATTGTACGAGTATATTATAACAATCTAACTTTGATAATTAGGGAGCATTTTGTTTATCGTAACTTGGACTGATTCCAATCCCGTACAATGTTTGTTTGGAAGCCCGATTGAAAACAATTCTTACGAGTTGGAACGGAATCGTGTATCTAGGATCGTATGAGACTGTAGTATTGGATCAAAACGAGTTCAAGTACTCATTATACTTACCTAATACGAGTACATTTGCGTTTTAGGATCTATCTTAAACATGTAAAATCTTTATTACCAACAAACCACCATCGCTTACCATCGGGCGAGTTGGTGGCCAAGCGTAGACTTACTCGCCATAAAAAAAAAACTTTCTGAGTCTGTATTTTCCATTTGAGTATATGTTGGGCTTGAAATCTTAAGTAAATAGATACTTTTAAGGTAAGTGTCCTACATCCTGCGTATTTTTACTAAAGAGCAGGAAGGATGTGGTTAAACGATAACATACCTATTTTGAAAAAAAAAACACAATCGCATATTATGTAAGTGTGGCTAGCCCTTTTGTCAGAGTAGGCCTCTGAGATGTCTATTTCTATACTATGGCTATGCTAAAGCACTAAAACTGGTAGATACTGAATACTTTGGAATGATAAAATTTATTCTGCATTTTCAGACTTGACACCATTACTAAAAGAGATGATTAGCAAAATGAGATCCATTCAACTCATTGTCACAGACCCTTGTAATTCTAGATACAATACAGTAGTCAATTAATAATCGTACCCTATCATTACTCAATCAAGGTTTCAGAGCGAACAAAGGGTTGTCAGTAGACTCGGGTCCACAAATCAAACTACAATGAATGCCTAAAATTTAGACCGGCCTCATTGAGCTGTCACTAGGAAGTGGAAGCCTAGTTGTAAAACATTGAACATGGAAGCAACTAGAAGGACTCTCTAGAAATGGGCTGACCGAAATAAGTTAACCACAACACTTCCCTTCGTTTTTCAGATTGGTTGTATGTTAGGTTTCGTTTTTGTCTCAATAAATAAGTGTCTATTGTTGTGGAAGACAGGGAGAGCACGCTACAAAGTACTTACTTTATTATAAGCTATTGCTCGCGGCTCCGTCCGCGTAACATTTTGATTTTAGTGCTATCCCATGGGAACCTTTTATTTTTCCGGGATAAAAAGAAGCCTGTCACTTTATGTCTTTCAAACTATGTCCATGCCAAAAATCAAGTCAATCCGTTGCTTGGTTCTGCGTAAAAGAGGAACAAACCAACAAACAAACTTTTGGATTTGGAACATTCGTAAGGAAGTAAGGATTAGTTTTTATGGTTTCACTTTTTGAGTGCGAAAGTCCTTCTGGTTTTTTCCGTGTTTGAAATTGTAAATCAATGGGACGTCGAGTTGCGGTTATCAGTTACAGAGATATATACGTGGGACAAGGCGATGCTTGTCTTGTCTTCTCATATCGCGTGTCATGTCTATAATGTGCGCCAATAGATAACAAGACTAGTTGACCGCGCGCGTAGTCTTTCTCATGAAAGAAGTCCGCGGCAAAAAGTGAAACTAATCTTCGCAGATCCACCAGCGACGTGTCTGCGGAATGTTTTTCGTGAAAAATCACTAATACTAATACAGAAAAAAAAGATTATCAACGCTGATTGATGATAAGCTTTATTAGAATATTCTATTTATAAGCTTTGATGTATAAACGGCAAAGTAGGTACCTACCAAAATACAGGTGTAACAAATATGAAGTCTGATGGCTCCATTTTCCTTTCCAAGTACATCTAATCACTCAATACAGTTATTATTTATTTTTATTTGTTTAAAATTTAGACTTTTTCAGAATAGATACGAGCTATCAGCTAGGTACATAATCGGTGATAAAAAATAATAACCTATCGGACTTAAGTAAAGCAACTTAAATAAATTAACCACACACAGTGGGTGTCTATTCGACGTAAAGCAGTGATGGATATAATGAAAGCAGTTACGCGGGTCCCTTTCTCTGTTACACATTATTATTCAATTTCATGTCGACTTCGACTAGTCTTGCTCAGTTACCTACTTGTATCTACTTATATCTAAACTACTAATAAGCTTTTCTACTACCGTAGCGAAGGAGGCAGTTGTCCAAAAGTCATGTTTTATTAATATGCCTTTGGCAGGTCGCTGTAGTCGCTGTCCACTCTAGTCTTGATATATTTTATAATTGACAGCGTATTTTGATAGATCAGTGAATGTTGAACACGATCAGGTTTGTTTTTTGCTCTAATTACTCTCTGCTTTCTCTGTGTTATACAATTTAAGATATAGTTAGAGGTAGAGTAAATGAATGAATCTGTTTATTGTCCAGATTTACGTACGTAAAATGTACAAATTATTATTAATCACAAGTTATATTAGCTAAAACATTACATAACTTACAGAATTAGAACATTTACCGTTCTTACTACTGGTAGTAAGATTGGTAGTAACACTGGTAATAAACCGAAAAAAAGAAGCCAGTGAACAAACAGCGAGTTTCTCTCGTCTTTTATGCATTTTTTCTGTAAGCCAAGGGGCATAATTTGTAAAACAAGGCACCGTTTTAAATATCGATGCTAGGGCCAAACCTGCGACTACAAACAAAGAACACACGACTTCTGTTTTCAAAAATATCAGTAAGTTTTTATAAAAAGTCAAATGAAAAAACACGAAATTGGGACAAAAAAATGTATGACAGGTGGCATTATAAATAGCGGGCTATGTCTAAAAACTTAAAAAATAAATTAAAAACCTACAGTTAGATAAACTAATTATTATCCAGTAACTTTTCACTCATTTTTAGGGTTCCGTACCCAAAGGGAAAAACGGGACCCTATTACTAAGACTTCGATGTCCGTCTGTCCGTCTGTCTGTTTGTCTGTCTGTCTGTCTGTCACCGGGCTGTATCTCATGATAGCTAGGCAGCTGAAATTTTCACAGATGATGTATTTCTATAACAACAAATACTAAAAACAAAATAAAATAAATATTTAAATATTTATTATTAAAAATAAATCCCATACAACAAACCTGAATTTTTAGACGTTTTTCGCTTTAAATTAATAATGGCATCAGGTAGATACTTGAAATTTTCACAGAATATTTAGTTTTATATCCACTTCAATAATAAATAATTAAATTAAAATTAAATAAATATTTAAGGGGGGCTCCCATACAGTACGAAACCCTCCGTGCGCGAGTCCGACTCGTACTTGGCCGATTATTTCTTATTTATACCTTATATAGAGTTATGAAGAAGTTTTGGTAAAGGAATTTATCCAATTATTATTATTCAATTTGTAAGTCGATCTAAGTAGTGTGTTTTACTTAAGCCTTCCCACTACGCTTGTTGTTCCCGCTTCAACGCGCAGGTTTGACTGAAGCTTCATACTTATGCAATAAAAACTTATCACAAATTAATCTTTAAAGGCGTTGAGATAGGAGGGCTGTTCCACAATATCAGCTTATATTCTGTCGTATAACACGCGTCGATACCATCTGCGTGTCAAAGCGCCGTCGTATCCTCGCTTTACGTCTTTACGTCTACTTATAAAGTATAGGCTCATAAATCCCCATAATATTATTGACACAAATCCGTCTCGTGTACACATAAATCCGATATTGTTACTGCAAATAAACCAAAATAGAAAAGTGTTACGTGACGACGTCGACGAAGGTCTAGTGTTCGTCAAATCACGGTCGGATTAGGCACTTACGTTGACTTTTATATTTCATTTCTAGGTTACGTCGGAGATTAGGTATTTTTGCCAAATTTAGGCGGCATTTACGATTTTTAATCATATATCGTGACTCTGTTAGAGTACTAATAAAGGCAATAGCTTCTAGTGGAAGCGATCCATTTCTAATTATATCATATCTATCCTGTAATTCGGAAGGACGTTGCGATTATTTTACTAATAATTTTCATCTTATTTGCATGATCTTTATTCTATAACCATGTTCAATATAGCTAGGACATAAATATCCTCATCTATTAAAATTTACTAAATTAATTTTACTAAATCTAATAAAATCTAAATAATAAATAATGACAACATGTCAGCTGCTACTTACGAAGTATAAAATGAAGCATAGCCCTCGCTGTACAGACACACCCACAAAACATCCACCAACATGCATTCTACACACACATTCCATCAAACACATTACGCATTTTGTACACATATTCAAGTATAAATAACAAGTAAGAAATGTCACTCTTTTCATTACTAACATTAGTTAATAATTATGAGATGTCTTATTTAAAAGCGGAGGAGACTAAATCTCACAACACGGGACCACCCTAGTGTGAGATTTAGGGTTCCACTCTGGAAGTTTGTAAATTTAATCTAAGTACCTACTAACACTACTTTAAGCAACATCAACATTTACTAACTCCAAACTATGTAAATTATTGACCAAATAAACGTTACCTTATCTTATAAATCCAAAAGTTCAACGCACTAACGCTCTACCTGCATCAATTTATAATCAAAGAAACATTTCATGTTGCTGACCCGTCGCCATTCACGCAGCGACAAAAACAAGTGAAAAGACCGACTATTTCAACAAACGCAGCGTGAAACGGATCCGCCATTAAATACCACCTATTTATTAAGGTACTAGCAGCTAGCTGGTCTTACAGTCCCAGTTTACGAGAGTGCCTCGATCCTGTTCCATGGCTGTTGTAACAGTAGTCTGCAGATTAAGCCCTTTAGCCCCTATCTGCATACTGTAAGCCCTGTAACAAACGTTAGTTAGAAGCAACGTTCCGTTTGGAATGCTGTCTTCAATTCCGGGACAAATGGGATGCCTTTCTCGTACATACGTTGGCAACTGACGATGAGATACCGACGGTAATCATTTACCTACAGTAGTGAGGTGCAATTATTGTTATAGTTGTCTTCTATATTAAACTGTGTTCTACTGTTAAACAAGCTCATTATTGTTGTGTTACTGTTACTAAATCATTACTATTATATTAAATTAAATATTGACACGTATCTATTTTTATACGACGGCTATATTCTAGAGTCTAGAGTTTTTTTGTACTTATCATTATGACCTCTATTTATATGGGTCCTATTCTAGATTTGCAAAAACACCTGTTCCATAGATTCAGCATGCAGCTGATTTTAATTTCGCGATTTCAGGGTTAGTCATATTGTAAAAGTTGGTTTTGATAATGACTACAATGATTTCTTACAACTACGAGTATGTTCCTTGTCTGGCCGTAAGCAATCTTGTCGTCTAATATAAACATTTGTAGAGTGACGTTTTGCGACCAAATAATGCCACTTGCAGTGTATTTTTTCTTTTTAACCATCTTCCAATGTGGATGAGATTTTATGTTCGTCTGTATGTATTTTTTGTACGTTCATCGAGATTATCCCCAATTGTGAACCGATTAAAAAAAAAAAATTTAGTTCGAAAGGGTATATTCCCGATTCCATTAAAATTTTAAAGAAATACGCTCAGCCGTTTTTTGAAAAATCAACAATAATGTAAAAATTGTATGCATCAATTTGAAAGTCAGTTTTAGTCGATGAAAAATCGTTATCATCAATAGAAGCTCAATTCCTTTAATTTTAAGTTTTTTGGGCTATCAATTCGTTGGAAAAAACTTAACAGCCTTAAATAGTGCGGGCATGACTGCAAGGCACAGAGACGGTAACAATATTTTATCGCCATCATTGATGCCGCAAATATGTATCGGGGTAAAGTACCCTGATAGTTTCCTCGCCTGACAAGCCGTGATTAATAAAACCTTCAGCTCCGTACACTTCTGCCTCGCTTTATTGAACTAACCTCATAAAATACAGAAATTACTAAACTTTCACTGCTAAACGCTCACCCATTTATTTTCCTTTTAATAGAATCTTCCTGTGTAACTAGCAAATTGATTACATTTGTTGTTTGCTCCAATAACGTTATTCTGTCCCATGCCTTTTTGTTTATATTTTCTGAATAAAAGCAATTGTATTCCCGGTAGGAATGAATGGTGTATTTGTTTAGCAAACATCCGATACGATTGAAATGTAATAACGTCACTGGGCAGAAAGAAAGTCAGTATTACCGTGAACTTTCCACAAGGGCGGGCGGACGCGAGTTGCGATTTCTAAGGCCAGGAATCCCGCCCGCCCAGTATCGCGCGAGCCGCCCATCGGGACGAACGCGTGCTGCCTTTCTCTACATTCACTCGCCTCGTAAACACTGTCGACAGTCGGACTCGCACTTTGCTAATATTTGCACAGTGAGTGAACAGTGTTGAAAGCTCATGACTCCCTTGTAAAGCGAGAAAATACTAACCAAAAAGACTAAGAAAAAGTTTGTAAATTTTGCGCTCATTAATGAATTGTTAGGTGACATTTTAATTAAAAGTTATTGACGAGTCATTGACCTAATTAGATACCTCATTAATTTCCGTACGGTCGATAATTTGTGTAATTATAAATTTATTAATGATAAAGCTTTGCCTGAGTAGAGCATTGTACTTTTGTTGTCGTGCATTGCATGTATTATAACCCTAAAACTGAATTTTAAGGTTCATATTGAAGGTAGAGATAGAGCTTACCGAAATTTGTGAGTCAATGCAGTGGATACAAACTCGAACAAAAAACACCCACGAAATCTTTAAGTCAAGTACTTGTACTTGCTTAGAGCGTTTGGATATCGTAAAAAAATGGATATATACTTAGAATAGGTATTTACACATTACACGAAAAACAAAAATAGTACTCTTCTCAATTCTAAAACACTAGGTATTTTAGGATAAAAAAATCAATTTATCTATTTATATTTGATGTGTATATTGCACTGACACACTAATGACCAAAAGGCTGTGTTTCGGGTTTTGAACTGTTTAAAACCAAAAAGCTGAGTTACCCTTATTAGTTATATTATAAGCATGGACAACATACCGAACGTTATCACACTACTTAAAAATGAAATAAAATAATACCACGCCATTTTCTCGCACTATATGGGAATCAAGAGAATATTTGAATCACACTGACTGGCACTAAAGTATCATATCTTCGTAAGTGAATAAACTCTCGAGCAAACTTTACGGATTTCCCAAAAACTTCTCGAGGCCCGCCGGCACTTCACGAAAATACGCACTTGTATGACCTCCGGAAAAAAGGTAAGCTGAAACCTTTTGAGTTAGCATGTTATGTTGGATACTCACCGAGAGCATGTCATTGAAACATTGGAAAATTGAGCATTTATTAACTTTTATAACGTCTTGGGAATCGAGACGGTTATGCTTGGAAATATACATTCCTAAGTAGTTATGAATGTGTTCTCGATATTAAAATATCGATTTAAAAGTAGTAAATGTGTATAAAAATGTTTAAGTTTGAAAAAGCGAATTGATCATGTTACGATTCGAATGAAAATGATCGATGGAGTAACCACATATTTCAGCTAGTTGTAAATCTGCAATACAAAACTGGTTGTAAAGTTTTTGTCAAGAGAATCTTAAACGACGACGCAGGCTCTACAAATAAACTCTATGCGAGCGACTTTGGTTTTTTTTTACAAACATATTAACAACATTTCTTATTATTTAGTTAGCACACTTTAATTATATTATGTACCTACTTCTAATTACAATTCACATATACATTCTACACAAAATTATAACCAAATTTTACTACGGGATCAACGCCGAAATGACAATAATAACGAGCTGTTCCATGCAATTTACACAGTAAAAATCATAACGATGAGTACTGTGATATCCCAAAATATGTCTGTCGTCTAGGTAAGAAAAACATCCTGTATAAAATATCATGTCAGTACTTCGAGCAAATATCTAGAGAGCCACAATCGTCCAAAAAAGTGTCCGAGAATAATCCCTGCTCAAGCTACGATGTGAGAAGGCTTTTTAATTAGTCGTAGGCGATTGCAAGCCGACTGCGACATTCAGACATTTTTTCACTCAACATTTTTTACTACTTTCACTTAAGGACTGTGGCTCTGTAGATATTTGCTCGAAGTGTCAGTATGTTAACAGTTTGTACCGTCTGCAGTCTGTTAGACACTCGATTTTAACAGTTAGAGAACCAAAAGCAAATGATTTTAGTTCAGTATTCTGAACAGGCAACTACGAGTAAAGAGCTTGCGCTCAAAATAGAATAATACTCTGGAGGAAAATTAAATAACACGCAAATGCTCCCAGTGGGTACCAAGCTTTATGAAAAGTATTTACAGCACATAGCGGAAATTGAAAAGAAATGAAAATGCCGGATAATTGTTCAGCATAAGCTTTGATGAATAAACATCGAATTACAGAATTTTTATAAAAGAAATTGAAATTTAATTTCGTTCGGCATCGTGTGCCGAGATCTTATTTACTTTCCAGATCTCAATTCTGGAAAAAGAAACATTTTTTTCAGTAATGTAATTAATTGAATTGGCTCACAAGATTTTCCGCGTCGTTTATTTGATATACTTATCGAATTGAAAATGTTATTTTAGGCGCGGCGCTCAGATTGTGAAGAAGGTACCTACATAGATACTTTTCAGTGAACGGCTTCTCGGATATTTTGTTAAGACCATACTTCTAAAATGTCATTGCAGTCATTAAACGAACATCTTTTAATATGGGACCAACCCCGAAATTGCGAAAAAAACAGCTGCTGAATAGAAAAACTTCAACGACTTTCTACAAAATGGTCCCATAGTAAAGGCTCGTCATAATGATGAGTACACCCCGGATATTATAAGCCACAAGTATTTAATGTACGAGTACTTAGTCATTATCGATTTTAAACCCAGATATCCTGCCCTTTTTGAAAGTCGAGGCATTTTATCGGATTGGTAATCTTTTTAACCGACTTCCAAAAAGGAGGAGTTGCTATGTTTGTATTTTTGTGTATGTTCATCGATATTTTCGCCAATTATGAACAGAGTATATTTTTTTGTTAGTTAGTTTGAAAGGGTTGCTCCTGCGGTGGTCCCATTTAAATTTTAATGAAATCGGCTGTGCCGTTTTTTAACAATTAACAAAAATTTAAAAAATGTATCCATCAATTCGAGCAAACTATTCGAAATCGTTTGAATCATACACATTCCTGTGGCCAACTTTTACTGCGGGTCCAACTTAGAAATTGCAAAAAAAACCATGAATCACCAATCCATTCCAACCAATCCAATGAAAGATAGACAAACATGTGGAAACTTTAGATGTTGGACTGAGAAAGATTAATTATTAGTCTAGTATAAACTACGGGGCTAATCGCACACTGAAAATACGAGATAATTAAATACCTTCGAATAAGTTGCAACGATCGTGGCCACGAGTAGACAATAACGGGCATAAGAATAATGAGTTAAAATCGCAAAAGTTAAAAGTAACTCATATACATATATACATCACGGTGTAGAAATTGCGTCCATGCTGAGACACCGACTTATGGCGTCCACCATTTCCAGTGGCATCACCGATAAAGTTCATGTGAATGTTGACTTCTGTATCACATGTCATGCACCCGTGCATCTTGTATTTATAAAAAGTTCAAAATTGTAGATATTCACACTCCTTTTATTCTGGTACACTTATTACGTCATGTACATTTGCACGTCCTAGCGTATATTTTTTATATATTCTTATCAATACTGATGTTTTTTTTTGCGTCTATAGTACTTAATATTTATTGCGCGTTCTCTCATACTGGTTTACTGCGTCCACCATTTCCACAGGCGTTATTGCAAAACTTCATGTGAATGTTGACTTCTATATCAAATGCCATATTTCTTTCTGTAAAACTTGTATTTACAAAAGTTTAAAGATTATAGATATTCACACTACTTTTATTCAAGTACACTGGTTCCGTCTCCTTCTTTTATGTTTTGGCGTCGCATTGTTGTGCATTTGCCAGTGTCAAGTTAATACTTGAGTTTTAATAATATTTAGTCAAAATAGATACTGTCGTAGTCACGTCATAGTCCAATAAAGTCGCGGTCAAGTCCAAACATAGTCCAAGTCATACTTCAGTAAAGCAGTGGAGACTTAACTAGAGGCGTCTATGGAGTTTTGGTAACAACACGGAACTACATGACACATCACATTACATCACTTACCTACACTCATGCGCGTAAATCAGCACAATCAACAAAATACCACAATTTTTCACTAATTATCACTGATAAAAACACAAGTATAACAAAAAACTTACCTACCAAGATAACTTTACTGTTTTGACTTCGGATTTAGTTTATGTTCTTACTACATTCAGATTTGTAATTTATAGGCCAAGGGTAAGGGGCACGGTAGAAGTTACAGTATGGGGCACAGTAGGGGACACGGTAGGGGTTCAGGTAAGAGGCTAGGTAGGGAGTAGGGTAAGGACAGGGCAGAGCAACCCCCCACAAGAGGACACGTTGGTTATAGACCATCACTAACAGAAATGTGAGATCTCAACAAAAACATGGCATGTGAAAAGTACAATACTCGAGCAACAGTTATATAAGAGTTGGAAGGAGAGTTGATTAGGTGGCGTTGGGATATTTCTGGGTTATCTGAAGTCCGTAGAGAGGGAGATGACACGATAACCTTTAAGTCCAGCAACCTACTGTAGAACCGGGAAAGTTACCAGCGGTCCCAAGGTGTTCTCGGTTTTCTCGTTCACAGGTCCCTCGCTAACAATGTTATCACCTTGAAAGTGTGTCAAGGAGGGTTGAAACCTGATACTCAGAATATCCAAGAGGGATTCGCTGAAGGTCATTCAGGTGTGCGCACCGACTTTGTCACATCCAGATGATGAAGTGGAGACTATGTATGAGGACGTAAGTGCCGTAAGTCATACTTCGTACGTCTTTTACTGTTGTTATGGGAGACTTCAATGTAAAAATGGGCAGAAGAAAGTTGAGCTGAGAACCCCAGGGGCCATAGGTTGATAGACTTATTGGAGAGAAGAACTTTTCATATTGAATGAACTTTTCTTTCCGCCGCCGCCTCACAGAAAGTGGATCTGGATGAGGTCCGATTGATCCACAAAAAATGAAATCATAAAACTTTATCATGACCTCTGAGAAACGGGTGTTCAATGTCTCCGTGATCCATGTAGTGAAAACCGGTAGCGATCACAAAATCGTAAGAGGCACATTGGATATTAACGTTAAGCTCAGAAGGTCACACCTGACGAAGTCCACGCTCCGACCTACTCGTGCCCATATCCACAACTGCGAGAACTTTTAGCTCAAGCTCTGGAACCGCTTTGCATGCCAAGAGAACACTTTGTCGGTGGAAGAGATCAACAACGGAAGTCGGCGGATGTGAGGTTAGCTACAGGCTGCGCAATATCCAATCCAGACCGAAGCTCACGTAAAGTAGCGCATTGATTGGGTTTCATGCAGCCTGCAGCAAACTTCACATCCACTGACATGTATGATTCGACCTATATTAAACATATTAATGAGACCATCGAGCAGAACAAAGGCTCCAAAGTGTTTGCGAGAATTTTTTCTATAGAGCGTCACACTAGAGCTTCTGAAACCGGGTGGAATACTGGGACTAAAAGTCTGTCAGAAACTTTTTAACTACGTCGTCCTCGAGAGCGTTACGCTAGAAGCATGGAACAGAAGCGTGGTGGTCCTATTTTTTAAGAAAAGTGACAACACAAGTTGTGCAAAAGAGTGTAACTCACTATCGCTGTATGGAAGTGTTAAAGTGTTTGTATAACAACGTCACTACATCTGTCTGAGTACAGTAAGAGAAGTTCAAGGCAATTCCTTTAAAAAGAGGTGTAAGACAAGGGGTTATATCTCCGGAACTGTTTAGTGCTACTCTGGAGAACGCTTTTAGGCTCCTGAAATGGAAAGGATTCGGCATCAATATCAAGGGCAAATATATCACTCAGCTTCCGTTAGTCATGGCAAAGTCAATGGAGGAACTCAGCACGAAGCTCGAAGGTCTCAATCGGGTCTCTCAGCAGGTGGGTCTTAAGATGAACATGGACAAGATGAAGATCATGTGCATTTCCCATGTCGTACCCACCCCAATCTCTGTTGAGAATTCAATTCTTCGAGTCGTTGTCTCTACGTCCACCCAGGACAAGTAAGTACTCCAGTTAGGTAGGTTCGACTTCAAGAAAGAGTCTATGGCCGAATCCAATTTGGCTGGACTGCGTTCGGATAACTGCGCAACGTCTTCTCGTTCGACACTGGAGATGTTTTTTAATTTATTTCGAATAGGTTTGCGTTTGACTTCATACTGCCTGATGAAAGCAGATAAGCGGTCTAGAATGTAGCGCGCTTACCTAGAAGATACCCGTTTACTCGGGATTTGAAGACACCTTGATCTCTTCAAGACCGCAGATTCACGCTGGATACAAGCTGCTTCCAACCGGTTTTTTTCTTGAAGTCTGTTTTTACTTTCAGCAACGCTTAAGACGTCCTCTATTTCTAAAATTTCACATTCTAGGTCTCTTTCCATAGATAAATTCATCTAATCTAAAGACTTTCCTATGAATAAATCGGCTTTACCATCTTCCATTAAAATGAATAACTTATGTATATTCAACATTCATCACAATATTATACTGCACAACTTTAATTGCATCCTTTCGTACGGAGTACTATAGCGTCCGCAAAGTTCACGAGCAGAATATAAAACTATCGGCGCACGCGGCAAGTCCACGCACCCGAGCGGCAACGTCGCATTCAATACAAAGGGCAACTACTCGCACTGCACGAAGTGGCAACGTCTCATTTGGGGGTGGACGCAATATTATCGGCAATTTGTAAAAAAATATACAGCCAAAAAATATACACCGATGCAGCGCCGCTAGCGGACAATCGGTGAACTTCATTATACTCGTCCAGACGCTCTGGAGGTAAATTTGCGTCCCAACGATTTTTTTACTATACTTAGGTGCCCAGTGCCTATAGGTATTGAATGGCGGTGATTAGAGGTGAAAATAATCTTGCGTCCGTGTACCGGACGCAGTAAGTCGGTGGACGCAGTATTACTATGGGGTTTTTCATTGGTGGACGCAAGAAATGTAGCGGGATGTAAATATGAATTGATATTATAAACTTTCACGCTTTGAACAGATCATTATTATACCTATACTACGGGACTAATCGCGCACTTAAACTATAAGATAAATAAATACTAATCTCATTTCGACCGAAATGCATCGACGGTGGTCACGAGTAGAGTGATCGGTACAATGTAGTATTTATTGATTTGTCTCATATTTAAAGTGCGCGATTAGTGACCGTAGTATACAAGAATAACATAGATTAATTGTTGTATTTGAGCATAATCCAACATTTCATAAATTGTTACTGGTTAGTTTGTAAGAAGGCTTCATTATCCGTGGTCATCACCGAACACAGAGCAGTTGACCGTCACAGCTTTCGTCGCGGCTTGCGCTGATTGTCGCTCAAGAGTAGCCAAGAGGCGTGGGAAAACAAACAACCGTTGTTCTCGTTAACGACCCCTTGTCCTCCGAAACCGTGGAAACGCTGCAATTGTCACCCAAATTTACATCCCAATTTGAACTTTACCACGCCGCAATAAAAACGCTATCATACGCTTCTACAGCTGCCTCCTGTAATATTTATTCGAGACAGTAAAATCTAGCGACAGACTGTTTTGCTGGGAGAAAAACACTGGGAAATCTGTTTATTGAATGTATTTAGGGCGGTTAACTTTGTTTAGTAATGACAGTCTTGTTTTGCGGAGTTGAATATTTGCACTATTTTTTCAGAAACATCTTTATACATAATTCGATATGCATTTAAGATAACGTTTAACGTAGTATGTGTTGCGAGTACAGAACGTCATTAGTGTAACGACAAGCATTTACATAAAGCTCTGTAGAGTTAAATTTTGACAAAAATAAGAATTTATTTTATGTAGTTGCCTACTTACAGGGTCTTTCTCTATACAATGGACATATTCTATAATAATGAGCGCAATGATTTGTGCTCATTATTTTAACCAACTTTTACTATAGGACCAACTTTTAGCATGCGAAATAAAAATTAGCTGTACCCTACAAAATGTTTAATGGTGAAGGCCATAAAGTTGACGGATGTTCTTTTGCAACTTTAGAATTGGTTCGTAGGAAAATAATACAATATCTTATATTGATTATTTTTGCAAAAAATGGCAAAACCGACATCCATCATGTACAAAATTCGAATAGTTCGCTCGAATTGATGTGAACAGTTTTTCCATTATTGATGATTTTTCAAAAACGGCTCAGCCGATTGCAATGAAATTCAAATGAGACCATCTCGGAAGAGCCTTTCAAACCAAATAAAAATATTTTTTGATTCGGTTCACAATTGACAAAAATATCTTTGAACAAACACAAAAATAATATCTTCCTAAAAACCTCCTCCTTTTTGGAAGTCAGTTAAAAATATGTCCGTCATGTAGCGAAACACCCAGTAAAAAAAAACTACTTAGGTACCTGAAAGCTTTTCTGTTGAATTTTATTAAAATCATCAATTAATATGCAATAGAGAGTCTGTAAAAGTCTACCTGCATTTTTTACGAGCCTTCATTTCAATTTATATGAAACCCTTACCCTCCAGTGAAGTTTATTAAAATGTGATTCTATTTTAATAGCTCTACCACCCGTGTCCATTTCCGTTCGCTAACAGTTTCCGTCCAGACTCTACGTAGCTTTTTAATCTGTGGTAATAAAGGCAATCCTTACGTAAGACCGCTCCGACTGTAGCACGATTATCTATGCATAAGGTTTTATTTGTAAGGATTCAAAAGCTACAAAACCGGTTCTGCGACGCGGCCGGACAACAGGCTTTGTACTCTTTCTTTTTGGTTCAGTGATCTAATCTGAAGACTCCTCACTCTAACGAGTGAGACTGAGACGGGGAGATTTTTTTCTTATAATGTTGGTTTCCCCGATGTGATCCGATAGGCTCCGAAGCGCGTGCGCCGGATGTCTCGTGTCTACTCCAACACCCACACCCATCGTGTTTTTGCTCCGTGACGCAAATTCATTGATATTTTTGTAGTATTGTTCGAGTTTCGTATCACGCCGATGTGTAATGATCTCGTTAAAAACTTCTAATAGGATTAAATAAGCTTTATACATAAACTTTGACGCAGCACGCTTTGGCACGCAACTTTCAACGTTCTTACTAGGTAGTTATTCGAAAAGAATTCCCATGTTGTCATACCAGCTATTTTAATTAAATATCAACGAGTTTCGATATTTTAGTGCAACAAACATTGTGTTAAGAAACTAGGGCCGAGCTCTTTGTTCGGACCGGTTTGATTGAAAGTGGGTGACTGCCAGTAATTCAGTGGTAGGAATAAGGCCCACGAGTGAACGTAACCGACTTTAACATTGAACGTGAAGGTAAAGACCAATTAACTTAATTCCATAATAGCGCAAAGCTCTTAATGACAGCTATTTTTTTATTCATTCCCTTTTAGCTAATTATTACTGGCTGGTAAAAAGTAAAAACAAGCACGTTCCCTCGAATTCTATCTAGTTATTAAGGCACCGCGCGGGCGGCATCAAAGCGTAGAATTATTACGTGTAAACAAATATTAAATAACAAATAAGGTACAATTTCCCCATTACCGAGTTAGAGTAAACAAACCCCGATGCGGACTAATTCCGCAACACCCAATTAAAAATGTATCGCCGGGTCGGGACGTGATCGGGATCGCAGCTGATAATCTGTGAAGTTAATTTTTATTTCTGCGCGTAAAGGAATTTTTAATAGAATAGCGAAACAATTACAAGGATCTCACGCAGCGAAATGCAGATGAGGTCGGCGCGGGCCCCGACCCGTGACTACGTGGGCACCGCACCGTGACTACGAGATCCTGCCTCGTTTAAAAAATCTCTAATTTTTTCAGGACACGAAGTTTTGAGAGAATGAGTATTTTTTTATGCCAAAGTGGCGAAACGGGCTGCTTAGCCGCGTTGGCCAGCGCTACATTCATGCCGTGTACTGACCTATTTTTCGTTTTACAAAATCAAAGGATTCTGAAATCCGTGAAGTGAGGACAAAGACTTGAAAATAATGTTACGATTCCAGCGTAATGGTATTCTCCGAATTGTTAAAAATGGTGTTTCGATGGAAGTTTAAGTTATAGTATACAGAGGTACTTTGTAGCTATGGTAAAAAACTAAAAATAAGGAGTCAAGCTTGCTTTATTTACACTTAATGGAATTGGTTCACAAACAATTTCACTACAAATTCTTCAGCTATAGAAAATGTTTCAGCAGTTCAAAAATTGCCTTCGAGTTTTTTTTTTTTCAGATATTCCCAAAGAGACGCAGCTTGAAATTTTAATGTTATTTATGACGAGCAAAACAATGTCTTTTGATTGGATAGATCACAACATGGTCTCTAGTTTGAATCAAGATTTTTCCGCCATTATCTACTGTAGTTACTTAACCGGCCTATTTAAAATTCTAGTGCTAAAAATAAGCCTACAAAGGGTGATAGGGCTAGTGCGGGTTGATGGATTAGGTACATACGCAGTACGCTATCAAATTTCTTCTACGGACGTTTGCAGATTATCTCGCGAGGTTTCCCGTCACCGAAAAGTCAGTGGTGTGAAATTTCTAAAGAGCTCATTGGTATGGGACCGGGATTTGAACGCACGACCTCACGATTGTAAAGCGGGTGTTACTACCAGTAGACCACCACAGCTTCTTCCGGCATTATGTAACGGGTCGCAAAACTAACAGATGGCCGCCGTCATGATGCAGTCGTTAGCATCGGGCACGGGCATGCCTACCCTAGTACTCCGTATCAGATAGCCACACTTTACTTCGAAGCAGTACTTAAGTTACTAATTACATCCTAGACCGCATATTTGCTTAACATCAGGCAGTGTGTAGTCAAACGCAAACCTATAGGAAATTATAAAAAAAATATTTTTTTTACATACGGTAACTTTCTTCGTTTCAGTGGAATATTTTGGGTACTTTTACTTAAGTACATTAACCATAACTTTGCGTGTAATGCGCACTGCGCAGCCAACGCCAATTTTTTTTTTAACGCAAATAAGTCCGCGTTTGACCACCAACTCGCCTGATAGTAAGCGACGTTGTGGTCGAAGATGAAGCACGCAGATTTTACTGACTGTATCGGTGACTCAAAGGCTTTGATCATTGTATTAATATGCATGCATGCTAAGTACACTCGTTTCATCATCATCGTCATCATTATCCGCAGTCTTCTCTATTTCACTGCTGGGCTGTCTCTCTCTTACAATGTAGCTACACGCTTCCCATTGTGTCAATTGACGTTAACTTTCAGGCTTTACTTACACAAAACAATCGTTTACTATTTATGTACGTTTAATATTTAGAATTTTTTCCTTCTGCAAAACATAAATGTTTGAATGAAATAATGTTGGTAGAAATGTTCATTATAATTAGTATAGCTACACTATCGCATTAGGTGATAGAACCTGTCAAGATAGTTGTATTGTGGAAAAAAAAACATTGCGAACATTGTAATAAATTACACTTAGGTAAGTACTATCATTGTGAAAAACAGTCAAAGCTCGCTCAGTAAAGCGTTGACTAAGTATATTTCACAATAATAAGTACAAAAATGTCGTGAAAATAACAAAGTGCATGTTTTCACACTAAAAACTATACAATCACTTCAATGTGTGCACAAGACAGTCGTTTGCTCGAATCATGTTTACGGTGCATTATACAGGGTGTTTCGTGACCCGCGCCTCACTATCTCACGCCGATCTGACCCCGCTGCGTTCTACGTGATTATATAATAATAACATTTGCATAAACACAAAGCTCTCCGAAGCTAAAACTATTTGTCTACACAACTATCTCTCCGAGATAGAAACACAGCTATTTATTATGGGATAAAGATTAACGAAGACTTAGCAAACTGCACTAAAATGCAAATTAGCAAGTTTAAAGTCACCCTGTAGGTAATTTATTTTTATTTGTCGTTTTAACAGCTTTCCATTAATAGAGAGAATTTACATTTTATGCAGTAGACTGAAATAAAAGTTTAAATTACGGCGCACAATGGTCTAGACTAATAAGAGGCCCTAGAAGAAAAACAATGGTAGCCAGATTTGGATCTGAATAGTGAATAGGTGCTTGTATAAGATATCGAGAATTGCTAAGTGTAAATTTTAAAGGCACTGACTATTGAATTCACATCGTAGGTACACCTCTAACGAAAATATTACGTTACGCTTAAGATCGCTTAGAGACAAAGCCAAGTTATTTAAAGAGTAAGTACAAAACACACAGACATATTTATTATTCCACAATTTGAATGTTACTCGTAGAACTGATAGCCGATGGAGCCGCAAAGTTCTCAAAACCATTAGAGCGCTTTCCAATAAGCATATTGTGGGACGTCCAGCGACAAAGTAAAGACCTCATGACCACACTGGGTGCAAGCCGCTTCCTACCTGTTTTATTGAATAATTGGCCAAGTGCTAGTCGGACTCGCGCACGAAAGGTTCCGTACCGTATAGTACCCCTTAATATATTTCATTTTAATTTTATTATTTATTTTTGAAAGGTATATCCTGTAAATATTTCAAGTATCTTCCTGTCACCGCTATTAATATCGAGTACAAACTGCAAAAATCAGGTTTGTTGTATGGGGACCCTAATTTTTTTCTGTTTTTAGTAGTTTTTGTTATAGTGGCAATAAAAATACGTAATTTGTGAAAATTTCAACGTTCTAGCTATCACGGTTCATGAGATACAGCCTGGTGACAGACAGACAGGCAGACGGATAGCGGGGTTTTAGTAATAGAATCCCGTTTTTACCCTTTGGGTACGGGACCCTAAAAAAGAGATGCTTAGGATGTTAGTGAATATCCTATGACAGATGATGATGTTAAGAGAGACATATTGTCTACGAGCCGTCAATTGGTATTATTATTTTTGTTCAGCACACTGGCTGCATTGACAAGTTTAGTGAGGAAAAGTTGTTGAACTTGGCCCGCCTGACCTTTCGGTGAACGCAATGCAGACTACAAACATCGGAGACATTTATTGGTCAATTAATTTAAAATAACGTGAGAAGGTGTAACATTATACTCTGCATTATTTATTGATACGTGGTAGTGTACATATTTTACATAAAATATATAAATACCTCTTATAAATAGTTTAAAACATCAAAATTGTGGGTGAGATCAAATACTTGTTTTAGATACGGTAGGTATGGTAAGTTTTTCAAAAATGTTAACGATATACTAATTTTCAAAATATTATATATCCCTTGAATTATTCAACACTGATTTTATTATTGTAGGTGAACAAATAAAACAAAGCATATAGTAGGCAAGAATTATTTATTAGTCGTAACATAGTACATACAAGCATTATTAGACTTCTATATGCGAAAACTTGTTAAGAGAGAATAGTTATTTAAGGTATTTGTAATTTAGCTAGAAAACACTGTATGTTTTCCAAATAAGATAAAATAAAATAAATAAAAATAGTAGGTAGGTACGCAACATGACGCCCGAACATCTTATGTGGTATTCATCAAATAACACGTTCTCGTCATGTTGGTAAGTACAAACAAATTTTTCTTCCCATAAAAAAATAAATCGTTTAGTAGGTATTTTACTATATTATCGGTTTTATCATCGGTCAGCTCTGATGTAAATGTACCTATAATATACTTGCCTGAAGGCCTCTGATTTGGCTAAACAGTTAAGACCACCACAGTTAGGTACAGTAGCGCTCAAATGTAAGTAAGTATATGCCACTGACAGTCGCCTATCCAAATAAGAGAGCATGCGAATGAGAAAGAGTATGCCGAACGTAGTTGGTCGGACACCAAGATACAAATGCACGTAGACGAAACTAGAACCTAATGCTAAGAATATCATTATATTCATTGTTCCGTAGTCTAACCCCGGATTAAGACATCTAAGTAGCTTGAAGCTAATTCTCCAGCTTGCTGCTTGCGCAAACTTTATTATCTAGGAGTTAAACCACAGGAATCAATCTTTGTACGTTCCACTTTTCAACGCAATGTAATGGACAGTAATGTAACAGAACACCTAGACTGGATACCGCAGTACGAGACCTTTGTTGCGACGAAAGCGAAAATCGTATAGAACAGAACCTCGATTACTTCTGGACAGAAGTAAGAAACGCATACTAACAACTTTGCATTTTCGTCAAAGTTGTAAGAGAACCTTTTACTCTGCGATTTCTGATAGTGCTTGGTTTCCATTCGAGTACTTTGTGTCCATCAGCCATCAGATTTACAAACTTTACATTGATAAAATACTAAACAGCGATTTAATCCGATCTTCGTGAATGGATTATCTTCAGTGCGGAATCTTTGGAAGTCATCTATGTACAAAGTTACCAAGTGTATTTATGTATATTGTATAAGTAATCTTTAGGGTAACTAGCTTCCGAATTTCGGTAGCGAAACTAGGGCAACAGAGCAACAACGAATCATTGAATTTAACAAGTTTCAATGCCACTCCTTACATTTGGGAGGCCCGACAAGTGCTGTGTCACTACACGAATACGCAATCGAGTTTATTGTTTTTCATACAAGCTTCTCGCCCTAATATTGTTTTGTTTCTTAACTCGCTTAAGGTAAAAGTTTGCCGTCTCCGCTAATACTTTGTTTGCTGAAAATTGGAATGGGTAATAAAGGCCACGTGCCAGAAGTTTGTTCGGATTATCTGATTTTTCTGAAAACATCTAATCTACTCATTGTTTATTTAGTTTGAAAAAAATAGAGACATACGTTTTCAATTTGACACGGTTGGCCACAGGCCACTTGATGGGATGTCACAATGATGGAGCGTTCAGTCAGTGTGACCTAATATAGTACAAGTACCTAGTTTGACAAAGGTATGAGGATTGGAGAAAAAATTTCATTAGACTTAGAGGCAAACCGAAACGATCTGTGTATAGCTGTACGGGAGATACCGGAAAGCATAAGTATCCTCAAAGTTTCAAAGGTATCTGAAACTGTACCTTACACCACACAAAAACGCTAACCAACGCATCAAAATTTCGTTTTTCCATTGTACATAATTAAAACAAGACTGATTTTCAAGTGAACCTGCAGTAACACTCTTTTTAAAAGCTAAAAAGATCTTTAAAAGCGTGAGTGAAGTTAAGAATCTGTAAACAATAGAAGCTCTTTATCTATAGCTGTAAAATACACATAAATCAGTCAATCAATGTACCGCGCAAGAGATCAATAATATCGATGATAGATACGGTGAAACTAGAATAGGCACTGATTGATACGATAGAGACTACTTAGAAGTACATTGATGGGGATCATAGATCATTATAGCTACAGAAGCAACCGTCTATATCTACGAGTATATGCATCTCTACTCGCTATAAGAACAAAAACTCACTACTCATAAACTTATTTGTAAAATCAAATAAGTAGGTATCTATTCTATAGATGTTTCATCAGTATTCAGATACAAATATTTATTTTCAATAGAATGAATTAATTCTTGAAAAACTTTCAATAATTTATTTCCAATCTACTGAATATAAATAATTGGATACCACTAATAGAATACAAATATATTCATAATTATTACTAATATTAGTGACATTTTACTATAATCACTACAAAGTCTAAAAAAAGTCGCAGCCTGTCCCTATGTATGCTTATCTTTAAAATTACGCAACGGATTTTGATACAGTTTTTTTAATAAATATGTAGAGTGATTCAAGAGGAAGGTTTATGTGTAAAATACACCTGAGAAAAGCCGGGGCGGGTCGCTAGCGTTAAATATGATAAAAATACCAGATTAAATGATGCGTGTCATGTAATCGGATTACTTAAAAATAGTAGTATAGTAGTAGTAGTTTTTCAGCATATAATAGTTTTTGAAACGATGGAAATTACTTTTTGAATCGCATATCTACCCTCTTCTGTTTTAATTCGATCACAAATCACCAGTCCGAGTGAGAACAGAAACGAACCCTGATAAAATCTAAGTAACCGGATAGCATAGCAATTATGAAAGTCATTTTTATCGTTCTATAAATTGCGCTCAACGCATAGAGTGAAGCTAATGACTTTTCCCTCTGTAAATACATCTATGATGGAGTTCAATTCAAACCAATTGCAATAAGTGGGTCACGTCGCAGCCCGCCTGACCGATTTGCGAGCAAAGACGTCGAAACAATTACACTGATTGTTCAAACCCTGGGCTCACTTCCACCCATTCATTTCCATTTCATTCAGACATTCGTTCACCTCGTTCGTTTCATCGCTGCACTTTTAAACGATGTCATTCGTTCAATGAACCGTAATATTAGTAGCTTTTCATCTTTCTTTGCTAACCACTAGGGTTCTTTTCTTTGCAGCAAGAATGATTTAAAATAAACATAATCCGCTCTACCACAAAAGATTTAAACACGCTTTAAACACTTTTAGCCGTGCAATTTGTACTGTTAAGCATTATATAAAACGTGCGTGAAACTTTTGTGGTAAGACGGAATATGTTTTAATTGAAAGGAATGTCATTTGAGCTTTGTAGTCGGGAGCTCACGCTGTTAGTGTTACTCAAAGTTAGACGAATGAAGACAAATTAAAGAAAATTCAGCATTATGTAGGGATACCAAATAAATTAGAATGAATCAGAGAATATGTTATTCAATAACAGTAAAATCAGCACTTAACCCATGTATTCAATAAGAGCAAAATCAGCACCCACGTAATTGAGACCCACGGTTTGAAATCTCTAGTGAACCTTACTTAGTTCATTGTAGTAACCCAGAAAGAACTCATCAACATGAGTCCAGCACTTGTCTTTTGCACTGTTTTTATTTCTGTAAAGTTGAAGGGTTCTCTACATTAAATAGAACAAAGCTCTGGTTTACGAGCGAGCTTTGGGATTAACCCTTAACTCTATAAAATGTAAAAATAGACCGACTAGCGGGCGTTATTTTTCCTCATCGCCTGTCATTGTCTCTCCGTAAGTAGCCACTTTAGGACTGAAAGACGGCTCTTTATACCTTAATAGTCTCCAGAGAAAAAGATTGAATTCATTCTTAAGTTCTTTTAAACTGACTTAGACACTAAACGAGTTAACGTTAAATAAACTTTTAAGAAGAAAAGGGGACAAAAGCTGCGGGTTAACGTCATAGCAACGCGCGAAACTTTTAATAAAATACTTTGGAATCTGTTTTATGAACCATCATTCCGTTCCGGGATCCGTTGATTGTATTATCTGAGCGATAAGAACAATTTTCGTTTGAAATTCATGAAGCACCGTTCCTCAATTGGAACTTTGTATCTTTGCGCAGTGGAGTCTTCAGGATTGCATTTCCATGTAAATAATTGAGTTTGACTTTCTGGGTTAAGCCATGCTGTTGCTTAGCTAAGTCGAAAGAACTCAGGGAAAGTTTAATGACGTCCACCTTCTTATAAAGAAATGTTAAACATTTATCGTTTTTCATGCCACATTCTATTTTAATCGTGTCCGCGCTCTTCTCGACTTTCAAAATAATTAATGAAAGGAGCTCGAAGATACTTGACATGAAAGAGTCCTAAAAAACAAACAATACAATTTCACATTAATCTATTTCTCAGCAGTGTGAAAAGATAAGCCTCTATAAAAATAATGATCTAAAAGGCCATTGTCGATGAAACGAAACCGAAAGGGGCTTTCTTAAGAGACACAGCAACAAATAAATCTCTGGACTTCCCAAAACTAAAAAGTTTATTTCGTAGTATTTGCTATTTTGTTTGATGGAAGTCATTATAAGATTTTATTCCGGGAAACAGAGAAGAACCTAATTATTCGGCGCTCATTATTTTACTTATTTTTTTATTCAACGGAATCTAAGGTCAATTGGTATTATTCTAGGATATTGCTTTCGTTTCTAAAGATATTGTAAAGAGGACTACGACCACTTATCACTAAAAGGGAGATTCAATTACATGTCGACCATAAGTACCAGGTATAAGACTATTTCAAATCACCCTTCTTGGGTAGGCATACGTCCTGCAGTGGACTATTAAAACGGCTAGTACAGTACAGTACATATTTTTAAATACATACTTATATAGATAATATCTAATTAACATTCAGACACAGAGCAAACACCTATGTTCGTACATAAATAATTGGCCTGGTTGGGAATTGAACCCACGCTTCTTTGATCCCGTAGTAAGGGTCACTATCCACTGAGCCACCGGGGCAGTCAAATATCTAGCAGTGAAATAAAATAATGTTTAGAATAATATGGACGATATGAAGCACCACAAATCTCATACTGGCCAGCAAGTCACATTTTCGTCCCGCCCGCTTCACGCGCTTATTTAATCTTATCTATAAGTACCTAATTTTTCACACCTTTGTTATTTTTTTAGAAGATTTAGCTGGAAATCACGGTGGTCGGTACCAGTTCTGTAGCAATAACATTTAGGCAGGAACCACCTGCCAGACGGCCCGTGGCATTGACCCCGTCGAACCTATTTTTGGATGGCAACCGGCCGACTAGCGCTCCGTATCTACTTATATTAAAATTCAACCCTTGACTAAACGCTCTTTGTTGTGTATGTAAATTCGACGGGGTTCCATATTAAATGAGCTATACGAACGTAAAAACCATGATTTATAGAGACCGAAATAGCAGGAACGGAATAAGATGGTTAATAACTATGTAGCTCTATCTAATTCTAAAAATCTCCCAGATTATACCCTTTTTCACAAAAAATATATTTTCAAAACACTTTTTGCGATTGTCACATAATTTTTACAGCTTCCGTTGGCGCGACTTTTGTTAAAATACAATAAATTATTACAGATACGTAATTCGGATGACACTTGAAGTCATAAAAAACTCGTATATTAATCAGAGGGGAAACTTGGGATAATTTATTGAAATATATTTTACGATTTGTTTTGTACGCCGTAGCGTCTGCGTCTGTGTATAGCATTGACCTCATTATTGTTCGAGTCACCAATTGCAGGCAAAAAACTTGAACAATTTCAGCGTCATTTGACATCGCGTAGAACAATGGGCCGTCGCGTGACATGACTCCGCAAGAACGGCTCCACTCTCCACGATGTTGTTCTAGCAATATGTGAACATATTGCAAACGTATCCATCCATCAGCCGTAGGACGTCAACTGCTAGACATCGGCCTCCCCATGGATTTCCCAATAAGGACGGTTGAAAGCGGCCTGCGTCCAGCGCGTTCCTGTGATCTTTATTGTATCGTCAGTCCACCTAGTCGCTGGACGTCCTACGCTGCGCTTGCTGGTCCGTGGTCTCCAGTCGAGAACTTTACGGCCCCACCGGCCATCCGTTCTTCGAAGTATGTGCCCTGCCCATTGCCACTTTAATTTGCTTATCCGCTGGGCTATGTCGGTAACTTTGGTTCGTCTGCGGTTTTTCTCATTTCTGATTCGATCCCGCAGAGAGACACCGAGCATAGCTCTCTCCATAGCACGTTGGGCTATCTTGAGGCCCACATTAAAAGACCACGTTTTAGTTTCATATGTTATCACTGGCAACACACAACTATCGAAAACCTTCGTCTTGAGGCACTGAGGTATATCGGACGAAAAGACGTCACGCAATTTTCCGAACGCTGCCCAGCCGAGTCGGAATCTGCGATCGACCTCTTTCTTGAAGTTGGACTTACCTAGCTGGACTGGCTGTAATGGCGTGGCCACATTATCACCCTACGGCGAATCTTCGTCACTGGGGGCTCATTCACTAATTCAAACGGTAGTAATTGGTTGTTCACGATTTGAACTACTACCTGAAGCTGGGCACACACGCTGCGATGATCGCATCTATTCATCAGATCAGTCCAGCGAGGTCCTGATATAGTTGCATTGCCAGTAGGTAGTTATTGAGGAATCAAAATGAAACCCTTATTTTAATCGAAAAATATTGATTTAACAACAAAAATATTGGCATCAATGTTGTAGAAAATCAAATTTTAAACAACTTTTGTTCCTATAACTTCTGCTGAAAAATTGAAATAACACAAGTTATTGAAGAAATGAAATGGCACAACCGGCTATTTGAAATAAATATCGATCCTACAAAAAGTTAATGGGAACTAAAGTTGTAGAAAATCAAATTTCAAACAACTTTTGTTCCCATAACTTCTGCTGGAAAATTGAAATAACACAAGTTATTGAAGAAATGAAATGGCACAACCGGCTATTTGAAATAAATATCGATCCTACAAAAAGTTAATGGGAACTAAAGTTGTAGAAAATCAAATTTCAAACAACTTTTGTTCCCATAACTTCTGCTGGAAAATTGAAATAACACAAGTTATTGAAGAAATGAAATGGCACAACCGGCTATTTGAAAAAAATATCGATCCTACAAAAAGTTAATGGGAACTAAAGTTGTAGAAAATCAAATTTCAAACAACTTTTGTTCCCATAACTTCTGCTGAAAAATTGAAATAACACAAGTTATTGAAGAAACAAAATGGTACAACCAACTATTTAAAAAATATATCGATCCTTCAAAAAGTTGATGGGAATCAAAGTTGTAGAAAATCAAATTTTAAACAACTTTTGTTCTCATAACTTCTGCTGTAAAATTGAAATAATACAAGTTATTGAAGAAATGAAATGGTACAACCAACTATTTAAAAAATTATCGATCCTGCAAAAAGTTTATGGGAATCAAAGTTGTAGAAAATCAAATTTTAAACAACTTTTATTCCGATAATTTCTGCTGAAAAATTGAAATAACACAAGTTATTGAAGAAACAAAATGGTACAACTAACTATTTAAAAAAAGATCGACCCTACAAAAAGTTGATGGGAACAAAAGTTGTTTGAAATTTGATTTTCTACAACTTTGATTCCCATCAACTTTTTGTAGGATCGATATTTTTTTAAATAGTTGGTTGTACCATTTCATTTCTTCAATAACTTGTGTTATTTCAATTTTTCAGCAGAAGTTATAGGAACAAAAGTTGTTTAAAATTTGATTTTCTACAACTTTGATGCCAATTTTTTTTTGTTAAATCAATATTTTTCGATTAAAATAGGGGTGTCATTTTGATTCCTCAATAACTACCTACTGGCAATGCAACTATATTAGGACCTCGCTGGACTGATCTGATGAATAGATGCGATCATCGCAGCGTGTGTGCCCAGCTTCAGGTAGTAGTTCAAATCGTGAACAACCAATTACTACCGTTTGAATTAGATGAATGAGCCCCCAGTGACGAAAACTTCGCCGTAGGGCGATAATGTGGCCACGCCATCACAGTGATCGCGCAAATCAATCGTCTACGCACTTCCACTTGCCAGATTGACTATCTCGTATTCTCCTCAAATCTTATGCAAAATGCAAAGGGGTTTGAACATTTTTGTATGGAAGCTGGCATACCCACCGCCATTTTTTTATAAGTTTCCGTGCACTTTGAATGTAGTTCATATGGCTAGGGGATACTTATACAAACAATAGATGTTCAGTACTATGATACCCTAAAGTGACACATTCTCGAGATATTTGGATGTAAAGATCGCAAAGTTGTCGTACAGCGATCTTTACATCCAAATATCTCCAGAACGTGACACTTTAGGGTACCACAGTACAATTGCATCACAAATATGTGCATCAATCATAGGAATGAAGAAATATGAAAATGTATGATCACCGTTATTTCTGTGTGTCTGTCTGTGTTTCCGCAAATATCACTCAAACTACACAACAGATTTCAATGCGGTATTCACTATCATTTAGAACATTTCTTCCGGAAGGTTCATAGCTATAATTCATTTGTATCCGGGTGAAGCCGGTATGGGCAGCTAGTATTTAAGAAGGCAATTTAAGGCAAAGGAAAAGAAGGTTTATAGCTATAATTCCTTCGTATCCGGGCAAAGCCGGGATAGGCAGCTAGTATTTAAGAAGGCAATTTAAGGCAAAGGAAAATGGGCATTTTTGTATGGGAGGTGTCCCCAGAATGTATCAAATGAGGGGTTAGTCCAGGTTGACACGTAAATTGAAACTACAGCTGTTTCCATATGGCTTTACACATTTTTGTACAGCGCCCCTGTCGGAAACGAGGGAGAACTAACCAAATTACATGGAGCCACGCGAGAACGTGATAATTTAAGTGAGGGATGAACTATACTAGGAAGTCGGATGTAACTCGTACGGGCGTCGTATTGGCTTGAAAATAGGACCAATTGGTATGAATATGTCGAATAAACTGTTACAATTTGGTGTAATTAATGTGTTTTCATTATCGTTTGTACTGATATAGCATGATATTATATATTATTTTCACAATCACTATCATATCAGCCGTAGAACGTCCTCCGTTGGACGTGGGCCGCTCCAAAAGCAGAGAAATAAAAGAAAACGATTGATTTATAAATCCGTCTATGGCATAACCTTGCAACCATTACCTGAATTTCTAATTGTAGGACGTCCTCCTTCAATGTGGACGTCCTACAATTTGGCTGTAGGATGGAAAACTGTAGTTGCTGGTACGTGGTTTTCAATGGAGAAGTTGACAGTTATTTTCTTTTATATATTTTGCGTGCTATGTCAGTAATTTTGTTTCAAAGGGTATCCTCATTCCTGAATTGGTCGATCACAGAAAATACGAGTATTGCCCGCACCTAAAGTTTCTTTCATTAGCAATACGAATATTGATAATTTTACACTCTATTCAAGAAATTAACGACCCCGCCTACTACTCAAAAGAGCAAAGAAGATCAATAAAATTAAGTACCGTAGATGCGGGTTACTTTGGCTACTTTTTAAATTGTTTTTTGAAAACAGTTTGTTGTAAAAGATTATGATGGACTTCTAAGTGTTATAATGGTTGTACTTGATAAATGGGGATTGTATCTAACTGGTCACAATCTTTTATAAAGCGAAAAGTGTGTAGTTTTTTTTTTTTTTTTTTTTTTTATTTGAGATAAAGTTGTTTTAGAAGAACGCAGCCTTTTTATTATTTATAGGAGATCACTATAGAAACACACTTTACTTTATATTTTTTGTTTATTTTGCAGGGACACATCTTACAATTTTCATCTTGACTTAAAAAAGTGCTTCTAGTAGGGTTGCCAGTATCTACATTTTAAAAAGTTACTTAACTAATAAAAAAGAGTTGCCATAATCTACTTTCCAACACCCTCCACCACCCGAAAAGGTGTTTGAACTTACAAACCAAAATTACACAATAGCATGCTTTTAAATCAAAACAAACATCTGGCTAACCCTCAAATGAACTTATACAATCAAGCAAAAAATGTTCATTTAACCATACTCAATAGTATAAATTGTTAGCATTACAACATATTCATTCAAAACATTTTATCATTACTATCATATTAATTCAATTACACATTTTATCCTAACATTACAATACAACATATTAATTCAATTAAACATTTTATCATAACATTACTATCACATTGTAGGAAATGAAATTTTAGATATTACAGATACTTGTAAAATGTTCAATGTAAACTTTAGGTGCATAATTTAATTGTATTATGTTAGTATCTAATGAGTAATGACAGATAGAGATTTAACATTCTACCCCTCTGAAAAAAACTAATTTTTGTATCTGATAATTCTGTAAATAATATAATAAATAATCTGTAAATTAAATTAAAATGAACACAACAGAAAAAATTGGTCAGAGTTGCTCGGCACCAATTCCTGTGAACAAATAAAATTAATTACAGGTTATACTTACTAGGCATCCGAACCACCCTTCCACGCCGAGTAGTCTTATCTTCTGTCTTATTTTCAGCTTGTTGAAGTTCTTTCCTTTGTTGGATGATGATATTCTCTTTCTCTATTTCTTGACTGTCTACGGCTTCTTCAACAAATTGTTCATTTACAGAAGTAGATTTATTATTTAAATTACCTGGGAATTCTTGCTTATCATTTTGTAGTTGATTATTCACTTCTTCGCTAGATACTTCTAGCGGGTATAACCTCTGGAATGGTCGAACCTTGTAACCTAAGGAAGTTCTTACTTTTGCTGTTCTACTTATTCCATCCTTACCAACATAGATTTCTGTTACAACTCCCAATGGCCATTTCACCCTCTTCTCTTCGCTTTCTATCAAAACGACATCTCCGATATTTAGTTTAGTATGCTTTTCTTTTCCTCTTTGTACTAGGGCTGTCAAGTACTCCGTCTTGAATCTTTGTTTGAAGTCCTCTCTTAATTTTAATAAATATTTGAGCCTTATGTTCAATGTATTAGCATCTGCAGCGTCCAGATCAGTTACATCATTGTGAGGAATACTTTGTGTAAAGCATGATGGTGTCAATGGTTCCAGGTGAGTGTTCTTGTCATCTTGTACATAAGTCAATGGGCGCTGATTCATTATTGCTTCACATTCATATAGTATAGTTTCTAGTTCTTCATAGTCCACACAGGACTGTCCTAAGATTCTTTTTAACAAATCCTTCATAATGCGGATGAGTCGCTCAAAGAATCCACCCCACCAGGCCGCTGTTGGAGCATTCATCTTCCACTTGATGCGTTCAATTGTTGAGCATTTCTGTACTTCTTCCCAATCTATTTCAGCCAATCTGTTCTTGGTGCCAACAAAGTTGGTGCCATTATCACAAATTAGTAATTTAACTCGTCCTCTTCTTGCTATGAATTTTCTTAATGTCAGCATGAATGCTTGCGTCGAAAGAGATTTTGTGAGTTCTAAATGGACACAACGATACACTGCACAAGTGTATAATACTACCCATGCCTGTTCTCCATTTCTAAGCAGTAACGGGCCTGCTAGATCTACTCCACTTACTTGATACGGGGCTGTGCACTGTATCCTTTCGCTTGGCAATGGTGCCGTTGGGACTTGTACTGGTTTAGATCTGAATCTAGTACATATTGTACATGAAGCTATAATCGATTTTGCAAGACGTCTTATTCCAATAATCCAAAATCTTGTTCTTATGTCTGCTGTCAGATGATTAGCTCCTGCATGTTTCAATTCTTTGTGTCTTTGTTCAACTAATCTACGTACAATAGTATTTTTTCCTGAAAGCAGTACTGGAAACTTTGTTGTCTCAGGGAAATCTGACAGTAAAAGTTTAGTTTTTATTCTTATTACATTTTCTTCATCTCGGTATATATTCAGATCTCTTTTCTGTTCCATAAGACATTCTTCTTCTGCTCCTTGAATCAATTTAATCATCTTCTTTTCAGCATTTTCATACTCTTCCGTTGATATATCCTTTCCTGTTATCTTGTTTTCGCTGGACATGTTATATTTAGCTCTTAGTATCCACGCCAGTACTCTTATTATCTTTGTATATTTTGAAAAATAACAAAGCATGTCTATACCTTCTTTCATACTTAAGCTTGTACTGCATGTTGTTTTTGTTTTCTTGAGCTCTTTGCATGCTTCTGTTTTATCAATTTTTATTGCTGATTTAGGCCATTCCTCAGGACTAAGACGTAGCCATACTGGTCCTTCCCACCAACGTGAAGCCATCAGTTGTTCAGCATTACAGCCTCTGGATGCCACATCTGCCCAATTCAGGTTGCCTGGAATGTGATACCAATTTGAAGCATTAGAATTTTCTCTTATTTCTTTAACTCTGTTATAAACATATGTATTCCATGGTAAGTTTCTTGTGATCCAATAAAATGCTACACATGAGTCGATCCAGCAATATTCTTTAATTTCCTCAACACCTAAACTCTTTTTTGCTTCTGCTAACAATCTAGATCCTATGAGTGCTGCAGTTAATTCTAATCTAGGTATTGATGCCTTTTCAGGGGGAGCGACTCTAGACTTTGCAGTTAGCATTTGAACGTTTACATTACCATCCTTTTCTGAACGTAGGAGTACACATGCTGCATAAGCTGATTTACTAGCATCGCTAAACATATGTAAACTCAATGTACTTTCCGACATAACATCGACAGTCAGTCGTCTTGGTATTTTGATATCTTTTAAGCAATCTACGTGTTTATACCATTTTCTAAATTCTGCCTCTAAGTCATTTGGAAGAATATCATCCCATGCAAGACCACGTTTCCATGTCTCCTGTAAAATTAGACGTGGAACCAGACTTGCTGCACAAGAAAATCCAATAGGATCGAATATTCTCTGTATTAGAGACAACAAATCTTTCTTTGTAATCTGATCGAGAGTGGAGTATGAAGGCAAGCTATTTAGATTACAGCTGAGTGTATCTGTCTCGGTGTGCCACAAAAGCCCTAATATGGAAACTACATTGTTACCTGTCTCATTGATTTTCATAGGCGATGTCACCCACTGCCTCAAGTCAAACTTACCTTGTATCATGACTTCTTTTGCTTCTTTTATAAATTCACAAGTCTCTTGCTCTGTGTCCATACTGGTGATGCAGTTATCTACATAAAATGATCTGAGTAGAATATCAGCAGTGTGTTTATTCTTACCTGTGATTTGTTTCAAATGGTGGTTGATAGTGGCAGACAGCAAAAATGGGCTTGAGGTCAAGCCAAATACTACTCTACAGTGTCTGTATTCTAGCAAACTGGTTTGTGAATCATCTTTCCACCAGAGAAACCTTAGATAATCTCTATCTATCTGTCTGACAGAAATATTTAAGAAGGCTTTTGCGATATCAGCAGAAATTCCTATGGCACCTCTTCGGAAACCTGTCAATAGGTGTGGTATTTTATCTAGGAAGTTCACACCTTTGTTGAGATAGGAGTTGAGAGATCTACCGTTCTTATCACATGCTGATGCATCAAAAACTGGTCTCAATTTTGTAGTTAGACTTGTATCTTTTTCTACTCCGCGGTGTGGCAAATAATGAGCTGATTGTGCTAAATCAGTTTCTGGTACTTTCTCTATTATGCCATCACTCTCCCAATCATCTATTATATTAGTATATTCATTGAATTTACCTGTTGATATTAATCGTTTGGTACTAGATACCAATCTTCTTTCAGCTAGACTACGGTTGCTCTGCAAGTCTTCATGCCCCACCTTCAGCGGCAGTGCTACTTCATATCGCCCCTCTGGGTCTATAGTGATGTTTTCTTCGAACGATATGACTGCGTCAGCTTCTGCTTGCATTTTCGTTTTGCTCTCCATGGGATCCTTGATGCCGAGCAACTCTAGTGACCAGAAATCTGTAACTGATGATGAACAGAATAAAATGTTAGTTGTATTATCGTTTATATTATTTACTAATTTGCCCTGCAAAACCCAACCTAATTTGGTTTTAATCGCGAACAGACCCTCTTTTATCATTATACTAGTGTTGGTCATTATGAACCCTGAGTAGTCTGCTCCGATGAGCAAAGATATGTCACTAGTATCTCTATCTGATATTACTATACCGTGCTTTTTTATGATATTATCACATTCAACATCTTTAATATAACTGGGCAAGTTATTACAGATCACTGACTGCTCAAGAGCCATCAAATTTAGTTCAAAAGGTTGATCACACATGCTTTGGACAAGGACTTTATAAATATTGTGTTCACTTGACTTTACCTTGACTCCGCTGAACAAGTTGTGTGTCAAAACTTCTTTACCTGAGCTCTGTAGACCTAATTTCTGTGCTATATCTCTTCTTAGATAGGATATTTGAGCACCATTGTCTATGAGGGCTCTCACAATTTCTTGTTTATTACCATTTTTAATCTTCACTATAATGGTTTGTAGTAGTGTTACACTGTTTCTTTCTGAAGATAAATTGCTTGTGGTCTGAATGTCTTTCTGGGTGTTTCCATGTCCAGGACATAGAGTTGCTGAATGTTTCTTCTTACACAAAAAACACTGAACATACGCTTTACAGACCTTGGCATGGTGGCCAATTTTAAGACATAGCATACATGCTTTTTTCTTCTTAATATGTTCTTTGCGTTCTTCAAGTGATAGCTTGCATAATTTATAGCATTCTATGCTTGGATGTTCTTTGTCGCACCACAAACAAAGAATTTTTCTTTGTTCTGTTTTTGAAACTCTATCTACTAACATTGCTGTTGTTGGTTGTGAAGTTTTTTCCATTAAATTTTCTTCTTTGTTTTCTGTCTTACAAAATTGTGTAGCAATTTTAATCCTCTGTTCGCTTTCTACTTCTTTTTTCATAAATTCAAGTAATGTACCAAGCTCGTCCCCCGATGAAGGTCTTAGGCGTTCCCACATCCTCAGGATATCCATCGGTAAGGTGGATTCAACCATAGGTAATATAAAGGATGAGTAACCTTGCTTTGTGACACCAAGTGTCTCTAATGCGCGGAGATGAGTGCTAACATGATCATAGATATGTGTTAAACTCTGGTTGTTTTTGTTTATAATCATCTTCAGTAGTTCTCTGACGTACACTTGGATTAAAAGCTCATCACGAGCATACCTTTGCTTTAAATCGGTAACAGCTTGGTTATAGTTTTTCGATGTGATGGGGTAAGATTCGATAAAGTCTCTTACCTCCGTACCAGGTGTCATGGCCTGAATCAGGTACTGAAATTTATCTGAGTCATCTAACGTGGGATCCTCGTGTATTTTACAAAATTGTCCCCAGAAGGTGATCCAGTTTTTCACATCTCCGTCGAATTTCTTTATTTCCAACATTGGCAATTTATATTTTCTTGTAGAATTTGTTTCTGGTGCAGAGTATGAAGTAGTTCTCGCTGGATTTTCTATAATCTTTTCTACGGCCAGCCATTTCTTTCTGTACGCCATCACCTCTTCTAACTCTTTTTCCAAGTCAGCGTCTGTGCAGTCGCTCTCACTCAAAAGTTTTTCTATTTCCGCGTCTAATATATGTAGTTTGTTTGCGGTTTCTGACAGTAATTTGTAGTGAGCGTCTCTGTCTTTTTCATCTAATTGACTGACTTGGTTAATAATTTTGGTGAACTGGGAGCGCGTGGCTCGACGTATTCTCTTTTTGTTCTCCATGATCTCCATCTCTTCGGCTCTTTTTTCTTCAAAATAGCGGTCGCCAGGTTTAGAAGAACGCAGCCTTTTTATTATTTATAGGAGATCACTATAGAAACACACTTTACTTTATATTTTTTGTTTATTTTGCAGGGACACATCTTACAATTTTCATCTTGACTTAAAAAAGTGCTTCTAGTAGGGTTGCCAGTATCTACATTTTAAAAAGTTACTTAACTAATAAAAAAGAGTTGCCATAATCTACTTTCCAACAGTTGTATTTTGAAGACGGATACTTTGACTACTAGATTTTTTGGCATATAAACCTATACTTAAACAAGGATTGGGCCAATGTATCCCCTTTGCAATGATAGATTTTAAACAAATGAATCATTTGACATACAAAATGTATTTATTTTTTACAAAAATCTCAATATTTGAACAAAAATTAAATTTTTTACGCTCTTATGTACTAAATAAACTAAACAAGACCTTATAAACGTTCTATTTAAATGTCAGAATTTAAGCTTACATTACTAAATCTAACTTCTAACAGTCTTATTAGATTACCAATTGAGAATCATCATCTTTATCATAAATTAGATTTTTACTTTAAGGAACTTTAAACCTTTTACTACTTAGTCATTTAATTCAGGTACTGAAAAATAGCCTTTTTTTCTAATTTGGGGACATTAATCTTGCGAATAATATCTTCCCAAGAGTAAAGCTGCTCATCCTTATAGATTGGCCACCGCCAAAACTCTTTTCCTCTTTTCATACAGCTCACAAGGGCTCCCTCTTGACTTGCGACAGAAGTGAGTTGGCCAGGATATATTTGTTTGTTCCATATAACCAAAACAAAGTCACCTTTCGATATATTCTTGGTCAGAATTTTATCATGACAGTCTATATCTTGATCGGTAGCAATGGAATCTTTCTTCGATAATTCTTTAACCTCAATCACAGATGAGTCTTGAGTTTTTGCAGCATTTTTCAGATCAGATGGTTCTTTGACTTCAATGGTGTTTGCTTCTTGAAAATTTGCTGCGGTCTGTGGTTCAGGACCCAAAATTGTAGGTGAGTCTGAATTTCTTTTAACTTCACTCTGCATAACCAACGCTTTAGATGTTGCAACTGGTGAGGTTCGGTTTTTTTCTGATAAAGCTGGTGTGTGAGTCTCTTCTCGAGGCTCAAGTGAGTTGCAATCTTCTGCACATCTTTGCTTACGATTCATGTTGTTGATTGGAATTTTATCTTCTTCATCCCAAGATACTATATGATCCTCAGTTGAAGATGCGAGACTTAAGTGACTATCACTGCAGCTTGTTGAGGAATCTGAGCGGTGTCGTTTTAAACGTTTTGTCCTGGATTTCTTCAACTTATTTACCTGTCGCTGTCCAGATGGACCTGCTTCTGCTAAATCATTAGCACTGATTGACTTTCCAGGAGCTACATTAAGTTTTTTCTTTTTAACAATCTTCTTTTCTGGGCAAATATTTTCCCGATTTTGTATCAACTTTTGCATGAATAAATCTCCGATAAGCTCCGCATCAACAATTCGGTCCTGTCTTGGTAGTCGGCCTAAAGGCTGTTCTTTATCATTAGGAAATATCCCGGTTTTCCGAAAACCTGAAATCAAGTTTTCTTTTGTTTCAGTCATTGAGTCAAGGGCTTGTTTCAACAGACAAGGAAACTGATCTTTTGGTGCTGTGGGCAATGTTCTTCCAGACTGACTATTCTTCCATTTCAACAAGACTTGTCGCTACTTGCATTTGAGAGGCCGGAAGTAAGCAACATCTAATGGCTGCAGAATGTGCGTTGCATTAGGGGGCAGACAAATGAAGCCTATGTTATGCTTTTCGCATTCCGACAAAACTCTTGGATTGATGTGCGACGCGAGGTTATCGCCAATAACCACCTTCCGTCCATCTTTTTTCTTTAATATGGGAATGAGATGGTTGACAAACCAATCTTCAAATGTAACAGTATCAATCCATCCGCTTTTAGTTCTATTATATTTAGCATTGTGTGGCCCATCAACGGTCCATGTTGTCCACAGGTGTTCGGATTTATAAATGATATAAGGTGGTATTTCTTGGCCAGCAGCGTTACCACAGAACATCACTGTGAAACTGGCTTTGGTTGCGTTAATTATTGCTTCAGGATATTTGGTTCCACGCCTGCATAAAACTGTTTTCTTCCCAGGATCATCAGTAAGGTTGGTCTCATCGTAGTTGTATATATTTTCTGCCGGTACATTCTCCAATTCTGTCCTCAGATTTTCAATAAAATCCGTTATTACCTCTTCTGAAACCTGAGCCCTCACTCTTTTGATATTATTGGCCATGCGTCGTGATAGGATTTTGTGTCGGTTGAGGAAAGACCGTAACCAATCTTTACCAGGAATGTTATTTTTGAATTGTGGTACATTCCTACCTTGTGCCAAAAGATAATCCTTTATAATCATTTTTAAATCAAATTCAGTCAATGGAAAGCCATATTCAGAAAGTGCAGTTATATGAGCAACAAAGGTGTTTTCTTCTTGTTCGGAGAATATTGTTGGTCGGCCTGGTTTGTTGCCAAACTTATTTTTTAATTTATTTTTAATGGTGCTCCAAGGGATTCTATACTTTTTGGCGGCTGCTCTTTGAGTCATAAGTTTTGATCTAATAGCATTAAGACATTCCTCCAGTTCTGCTTCCCCGTAGTCAATATACCGACGAGAGCCGGGCTTTCGCCGATAATTTGATGGCATCAAGATGGCTAAAACATAAAAAAGTTTTATAATTTACTGAAAAATTGACTAAAATTAAATGATCGGGCTACTTTGGCTCAAGAGCTAAAGTAACCCGCAAGTGCGAGTCAAAGAATCCCCACATTCAATATGTAGTGTTTCACCATCTAAACCTATGATAAAACAATCACTTCTAACATAACAGTATTCCTAAATATATTTATGAGCCTAACAAATCAAACGTAAAGCAAAACTTACCTTATTAACTCTGTTACACAAGAAAGTTTGCACGTGTAAAATTTGACAACACTGACAGCCGGTGTGATCACAATGCAAATGGCCGCTCTAACCTTGAAAAATGTTGTACACAGGTGCGGGCGCCGCGGCGCCCGCACCTCCTGTCTCAGTCCACCACCTGTCTCAGTCCCCTGTGTCGTCTCCCCCGGCGCCCCTGTACCGCGCAGGCGATGTCTGAGTTTAGCGGTTTGACTATAGTACCAGGTTGGAAATTGACGTATTACTAAACTGTACTTTGACTACAGATCATAAAATGACAGATTTATTTTACCAGCTCTGAAGTAATTTCTCTCAGAGTGCACCGTATTGGAAACTTACAAATAAAACTCAGACTACATTTTCAGTAGTACAAATCCAGAGACTGGTTACTTGAATATGAAAGACTAGAGAGCTAGGTCGGCTGCACAGAGCGCGATGTCGTTTAGAGGAAGTGGTCTCATCCAATTAAGAGATAGCAACTGAATTGTTTCCAGCATTTTTGCCGTTTTTGCAATCGTCTTCTCGCTATTTTTCCTTTTACAGTGTAACATCAGTATCGCCTATCTCCTGTTATTGAATTTGCTGGGTTTAAATTTAATAGGTAGCTTTTTGTGTGTGTTTCTGCCGATACCAATCTTAAAATGTTGAGGTTAGGTAAACATGAAGAGATAAATTTAGAGTTTTCCGCTTGATTCGAATATGCGCTTTGTATTTTTCTGCCGCAAAAGTTACTTTTTCCTAGTCATAGAAAAACATCTAAGTAGGTACATATTATATTTAGAAATATAGAAAAGGTATACAAAAAAAGTTAAATAGGTATAGGTACGGGGCAGCAAATAGGAAACACATTTAGACATTTCAATTTTAGTAGGTAGAGTTATTATTATTTAACTTTCGTCTTTAGTTTTCATTTAGTGTTTATACACGTTTATAATACACCGTCGTAGGCATCCTTTTTCGAAATCATATTCAATCTCAAACACTACCAATCTTCGTACAGTTCAGTTTCCTCAACGTATCGCAATGTTCATTTTGTATACGGGAACGTCTCGAAGCGTCATGTTAGGGCAAAATAGGGAACAACGTCAGGAGGAGCATGCAAATGAGAAATATAGGAGTAGCGGAGACGTCGCTTGGTGCGCCATTGTCGTCGAATACCCATTGTGTGGGCCGCGCTGATACGCCGTACTATGCCCCACAAAATGTGCTTAAGCTTTTAAGGAAGCTATGAAGACAACATTGTTCCGCTTGGAATACTTAACGAAGTGAGTTTTCAGTTCAGAGAGTTAAGTTATAAAAGGAAAGCTTGTTGTAAACTGTCTGTCGCTATCGCTTCACTTTTTATGAAACAAGATATTTTCAGTACAGAATATTATATCAGATGTTTTGATCTTTTCGTGGAATAAATTAAATTTAACTGCCTGGCTCTACGGAATTTCTATTTAAGTAGGTTTTGTGATAATCTTATTTGACATGTCCTTATCGATATTATTTTCATTGTTTGAACATGTTGGACAAATGAGTCGCGATACATCTCAGCAAAAGTTTGGTCACTAACAGAATAATACAATAGTGGATAGGTATATGAATACGTAATTACGTAGATACGTACGTAGTAAAACTAATACTACATGTAAAATTTCAGAATCTTGTCATCAGAAACACAAAGAAAAATATAGTTTGCTTGCCGTAGAGCACAATGGGTAAGTAAGCCTTAGTCTACCTTTCGCATTGTATTTCAAAATTTAATCATGCCAAAAAGCTGGATATTCCCTGAGGAACATGGATATTTTGAAAACGTCGTACTTTCAAAATAAAATATTAAATCTCCCGCTTGAAAATTTTCGGACGACAAACTGAAAATCCGGTTTTCAAACGAATTCGGACATACGGTAACCCCAAAAAATGTAGACACTTTAGAATGTATACTAAGTACCTATACTTAAAGCTATAAAATGTTGTTGATTTTGATGCTGATTTTCACGACAACTCTTTACTTACTCAGTATTTTTCATTTTATGTAATTCTAGCCTAATTCGAATGTAAATTGACTACGAAATGTTTAATGTTTTCATATAGGTACTACTTAATTGTTAAATTTAAAATACACGCGGGATTATTGACTCACAAAGTGGTTTGAGTCGGCTTTTCGCTTCCGAATATTCGAAAATATACATTTTAATTCGAGAATTCGACAAAATGGAACAACCAATGTTATAAACATTCGACGCTGGAAATATCTACCATTTTCATGTTTTGGAAAGAACTGATTTATAAACTACCACTAAACCGAAACCGAAGCTGAGTAAAGTTAGGTAATTAAGTAAATTAAAAATACATAGGCTTATAGGGAAATCGGTCGCAAATTAAAACATACTGTGGAATTAAAAATATTATTTTCTGGAAGACAGTTAAGGTAAGTACATAAGCATGATATAAATATTGTATATGTTTTTCCAGATGAAATGGACTCATTATTATAATCAAATTTTATCATGGGAACAACATGGAAATTAAGAAAAAAACAGTGGTTTCATACATTTTGTCGTAGGAGCGTTTTGTATAGATCAGCTGATAGTCTCATAGGATAACTTGGTTATAATGATAAGCATGGTATACTAGATAAATATCTGTCGTTCAGGTACATCCGTATAATCAGGGCCTGTTTAGTATCGAGACATGTTCACGCGTTGTATTGCGGGAGTGACAACGGTCCACATAATAATAAAACGGTACCGTCTAGCCACCACACTATTTCTAGTGTAGGTACCAGTAGTGTCTGCACCAGTAGTGTCTGCACCACAGATAGCAGTAAAGAGAAATACTACTAGCCTTGCGCGGAGCGTTGTAACACTTTTGATTTCTTCTTTACTTGGATCATATCATAACAAAATTACACGGAAAATCACCTGGCCCGGGATTTATTTGCTTATCTGACTTACACTATAGTAATAATCTGCCAAGTACGAGTCGGACTCGCGCATGAAGGGTTCCGTACTGTATGGGAGCCCCCCTTAAATTTTTATTTTATTTTAATTTCATTATTTATTATTAAAGTTGGGATGCAGCTTAATATTTTGTGAATATTTAACGATGCGTGAACCATACCTGTCACCATTATTAATATCGAGCAAAAAACGGTGTAAAATTTAGATTTCTTGTATTGGAGACCCCCTTAAATATTATTTTTATTCTATTTTTAGTATTTGTTGTTATAGTGGCAAAAGAAATACTTCATTTGTGAAAATTTCAGCTTTCTAGCTATAGCGGTTCATGAGATACAGCCTGGAGACCGACAGACGGACAGCGGAGTCTTAGTAATAGAGTCCCGTTTTTTTCCCTTGGGTACGGAACCCTAAAAAGTAGGAACAAAAAAGTGCAAGTGGAGACCCTCCGCACGGAAGAAGTGAAACTTCGACGCAACAGTGCTTTCATACCCCTCCATGGTAACGTTAAACGTTTAACGCAACCTTGTTGGTAGTCGCATTAGAAGTTTCACTTCAAAAAGTGGAATTGCATAAACACCTTATAAAATGATTAGGTAGTACCTATTTTAAGTAGTATCGTTCGAGATCTATTGCAAAATTTGCAAGAATTTTGGTGACTTAGGCGCAGACTATCAAAGCTGAGATGGGCAGAGATATGCGGGGCTAGGCAGATATTGTAGACTATATGGCATTTCTGTTTACAGTACTCTGCCTAGCGCCACACATCTCAGCTCGTCGCCGCTTTAGTGAAGTCTGAGCCTAACATAATAAATCATAATGTATTCTTGATACCTAGCTATGTGAAAACTGATAGAATCATTTAAGAAAGATGGATTGTTACTTTACAACTGAAATCTTTTTTCTCAAACAATTGATGCACTATCCAGAATGTAGGAAAGTTATGAACAAATTGTTCTAGACCTCACAACGTGCGGAATGATGGACACGCCCTTCTCAGTACATATTTTGCTATTATAGCCTCTGCCAAGTCGTGATCGATTCAGACGGTTCTTGCTGCGTTCTCGTGGGCTGGCGACGTCATGCCGTACTCGTGACCACTCCAAATGGACGGCTTGACGAACCAATCCGACGGCTGCACTTACAGATACCGAACTCAATTGGAATAAAAATGCACTGTACTTAGGCATGCTCGTTTTGCATTTTGGTTCATTGACATTCTATTTTACAGCGTCAGGACCACGTTATGACCAGGTGAACAAACTTCTAATAGTACCGCATTAATGACATAGTACGGGCAATTCGTGTTTGCTCTATTCTACGTGGTGTAGTTGCAGCAAAATTTTGAAAAATTAGACGGCAACTATTTTGGTCAAAATTGTTTTTCTTTTTTCCAGACAATTCTTAAATGACTGCAACGACGAAAAAGTTTACCTTGAAGTTTAGGCACCTGTCTATTTTCTTGGTTATTAGTTATATACCATGATTTACCTACTTTAATTTTTTGACATTTTACAAGATAGGTAGGTACCTATGTAAGCAAGTACCTATAACTGAATTTAGAAATTTCCCTTAAAATGCTAAAGCTGCAATCTTATGTAAAATCAGTCGCTGATAGCCCTAAGGAATGGCTTACTTACAAACGTCTTGCATCGCGATATTCCTGAAAGCCATGCATAAATGCATACTTATCTCACTCCACACGTGCTGTACGCTAAATCGAGTTTAGCATTTAGCAGCTAACAAAAATATTTAGGTATTTAAAACTAACTTTACCTACGGCTTTGCAGAAAAACCTTAATTTTTTTTCTGGATAGTTAAATGGTAGCCTCATAAAATAGAGTTAATCCATTGCTCCGCTAATTGCTGAGTGAAAAAGCAAACCAACTAACACCTTTGTTTTTCATAATATAAGTTAAGTAGCGAATATGCTCGATCACCATCTTTATGTGTTTGACATGATTATTTTATGTGACTATTTTCTATGATATATTCTGCTGTTAGTTTGTTGTGATACAAAATTAAGGAATTTGTTTAAAATGGCACAATATATTTTTAATGACGATTTATATTGAATTTCATTGTAAAGTGTATCACAATCATTATTATCGTTGAAATTATAAAACATAACATTAACGACGCTTTAAATTATCTGAAATTCAAGTGTTGCCAAGTTTTTCAGAGGTTCGGAGCCATTGGTTTTAAATTTTTTTGATAGCAAATAAATTTCACCTACATTGCGAAGCGAGTATGCAATTTCGAAACGATGGAAGTGACTTAGAATCGTACGATCGGTTATCCTTTTCTCATTTACTTAGATTTTCAATGCTCAGTCCTGTTTTAACTCAATTACAAATTCTAGACCAATAGGCATGATGACTGGGTAAAAAAATCATTATTACGAGTGTAATTAGTCCATGAGTTAGATTATCAAAAAAAATTTTTTTGACACGTATTTTTTCTTTTGTCAATTAAACAACAAATGACAAAAACAAACCTTGTCAAAGTTTGGGAGTGGGGGTCGTGACGTCACGCGGAACTTTGGCGGACTATATCTTCATAAATTTTTATTTACTTAATTGACAAAAAAAAATTATACGTGTCTAATATTTTTTTATATTCTATCTGACGATAGTTCGTCAGATAGAATTATTATTTTTTCTATCTAATTATCTATATCTAATTATTATTTTTTTGTCATCATATGCCTATTGAGAGCAAGAGCAAAGGCGCAAGCATTGACAATTTAAGCTAGTATGAATAGGATAACAGAGGATGTGATACGAAAATTAATTTTTATCGTTTCATAAATGGGGCTCCTGATCCATATATTACAAACTAGCTTAAAACCCGCGGCTTCGCCCGCGTTGTCCTAGTACTTGCTTAAAATTATAATAGCCCGCGATTTGGCACTTGTTGTCTTACTCGTAGCACTTGATTCAAGATTCAAGATACCTACTTTATTTGTCAGAAACATGGTAGCGTAAACAACATACAAAGTAGTACAGTTGTTGTACATATACAGATTTTCAGAAAGTAGAAAATGCATGCTCTTGCCCATTGTGGCGTACAAATATAAAAGGCATATTTACACTTTAAAAACATTATAAGCAGAATTTTAAAATAATATAATTGTATATTAAGAATATTACTGATTTATAAGAAGCCAAAAATTGACATTTTAGTTAAAATGATAAATATGATGGATTGCTTATAATGATAATAAGCCACTATTTCGCCCGCGTTGTTGTATTGCTTTCTTAAAATGATAATAGCCCATAGATTGGCCGCGTTGTCTTAGTACATTCTTAAAATTATAAGAACTTGCAGTTTGATCCGTGCTCTCTTAGTAGGTATTTATGCCTAGGATGATATATAATATCCCGCGGTTTGGGCCGCGTTGTCATAGTACTTGCTTAAGATGATATTTTGTGGCCTGCGCTTTGGTCCATATTATCTTAGTACTTGCTTCAAATAATAATGGCCGCAGTTTGGGCCGCACCATTTTAGCACCTTCTTGATTAATCTGAGAGCACGGCGGGCGGTGCCCCGCCAAATCAGACATTTAACTTAACTCTTTTACTATTTCCTGTGGGAACTGTTTATATCTAGATAGTGAGTATGTAAACCTATCGTATTAACATGTAAATGTAATATTTTATGAATTAATTGAATATGAATATACTTTACGTGATTATGGAAAACTAATCCATGTAATTGCCTACTCACATATCTATCTTACATAGTTATTAAATAAATAACATAAATAGTTAGCAATGTGATAAATAGTTTTCCAGAAACTCACTAAAATCAAACCAAGTTCATCAGCACATTTTAAAATACTGTTTTTTTAGGTCGTGAAAGGATATTTTTCAGTATACTCACACATGACCCATGTCGTTTCACACTTGTATCTTGTATACCAAATTTTATTCAAATGCATTCTCATGTCATGATCTAGTGCAGTGGTCGTCACACTTTTCTGTTCAAGGGCCACATACGACAGTGCGAAGCAACACTGCGGGCCGCACACTGATGAACTTGATTATAACATACCAGCCCGAGTTGTTTTAAGTTACCGCGCTGTCCACTGAACAAACCATGGCAAAAAAACATGCGCGAGCGAAGCAAGCGCGTAATTTTTTAGGATTTTTCAGTAATTGTTGTGTAATAGACCAATCAACTGCTTTTTTTGCAAAAAAGTTTTTTACAGTGATTTCAAAACAGATGTATTATGAGCTCAAGGGCCACATACGACAGTGCGAAGCAACACTGCGGGCCGCACACTGATGAACTTAATTATAACATACCAGCCCGAGTTGTTTTAGGTTACCGCGCTGTCCACTGAACGAACCGTGGCAAAAAAAAACATGCGCGAGCGAAGCGAGCGCGAAATTTTTTAGCATTTTTCAGTAATTGTTGTGTAATAGACCAATCAACTGCTTTTTTTGCAAAAAAAAAAAACGGTTTTTTACAGTGATTTCTAAACAGATATATTATGAGCTAAGCAGACTAACGACTGCTATCATGCGCGACCGCGGTGAGCCCCAATTTTGTTTTGTTTGTTATTTTCAGTCATTTTAAACCTGGCATGAACAAAGCAGACCACGTTACTACTTATATGCGCGAGTGCCGCGAGCTTGAATGTTTTTCCGTTAATTTTTAGTTATTTAAAAAACAAATATGAACATTTTTCAGATTTTAATTAAAGAATGTACCGCGGGCCGCACCAATAAAGGCCGCGTTGCCACATGCAGCCCGCGGGCCGCGTTTTGACGACCACTGGTCTAGTGGTATTAACACCCGCTTTACAATCGTGAGGTCCTGGGCTCAAATTCTGGTGCCGTAACAGTAAACTCTTTGAAACTTATGTACGGGATTTTACGCTACTGGCTTTTCAGTGAAGGAAAACATTGAGGTTACATAAGTACGTCCGTAGAAAAAAAAAACATGGCATATGTGAACACACCAACCCGCACTGAGGTAGCGTGCTGAATATGGCCCAATCACCCTTCCTGGGTAGGCCTACGTCCAGTAGTGGACTATTAAAAAGATTGGTACAGCATACGGCATGTTTGATTAAGCCATCAGTCATTTCGATTTTCCTGACTGAAGGAACCTATATTTTTCCCGGAACAATAAGACAATCTTACCCAAAACCGTTCAGCCAGCTGAAAGTGATCGAGGTAGTTGTAGGACATTCAGGCGTCGTCTGACCCAAGACAGATGAAAAAGTAGCACACAAGTATGTTTTATTTTATTTGATAAATATATAGCGTATCTCTAGACAACAGGCATGTTCTAGTGTACCATACTCATTATTTGACTAACTTTTACAATGAGACCAACCCCGAAATAGTGAAAATATAATTAATCGGCTAATACACAAAAAGTTCATCGACCCGCGACAAAATGTGTATATAACTAATTTTCGCTATTTCAGTTGATCCCATGGTAAAGTAAACACCTATATTGACCCAAGATGAAATCTATTGGCTCACAAAATAAAAAAAATTGTAAGCTAAGAAAAGCCCATTATAAAATGTTGATGATTCATCTTTAAAAGGTTAAGGATGAATCATCAATTTTATTTTCTAAGTTTACCACTTATACGATTACACACTTTTATCATATATATATTTTATCGATTACACTTATAAAATATTATATAATAGTATTTTTACGATTATTTAATATTTTTCACCGGAACCGTACCTACATTAATAATTTATTCGGGATGAGAGAAAGCGATACGCTAAGACATATTGTTGCCTACTCCCATACTTAAAATTATAAAGCAAATCTAGTATCGTTTTAGCAAACTGTTACGAAGGTTTTTAAGTTTTTTCCTGAAGGAACTGTGTACAATTTTCCGGAGACGTAAGTATCTAATTTTCTTGTTATTTCTGTAATGAAATCTCATACAAAGTATTATAGAAATATAATCAGTGTTTTAACAATGTGTAAAACATTTTTTTATTCGTTTCTGAGGGAATCGTCTATGTTTTTCGGAATAGTGGATAAAAATACGTTAATCCATGTTGTTCCTTACTCCTATACCTATAATAAAACGAATTTATTGTCGTATTAAAAATCCGTCATGAACTTATGTATGTTTCTTCTGAGCTTGACCGGAATTGTTTCCAGGCCATCCACAGTCCATGTCTTAGAAGTGGTGGGCTATTTCCAAACAAAATTGTAGTGAATTTCAGTATTTTTGTGATAAAAAAAGTGATATCCTGAAGGACCCAGGACCCACTCACATTTTCCGGGAAAGCAGTACCCGATGTAGTATTTGGACTGTTTTCTAGCTTAATACCAAATTTCATAAGAAGTCATTTACCTGTTCTCTCTAAACTTAATAGCTATCTGAAAAATGTTGGCTATCCCTAAGAACCTTATAGATTTTCCGGGATAATAATAGTTCCCTTATTGAAAGATAATGTGTGCTCTCTCCCAGATTCAATGCATAACCGTTCAACTCGTTGAACTGTAAATGATGTTTTTTTCACCAACTTTGTAACCTTACCTGATAAGATAAGAAAAATTTGGTAAAACATAAACAAACGATTTTTTTATTTGGTCTACTTGTAGCATGTACACAATGTTTCAAGTCAACTGGTACAGGAAATAAGAAGTTACGTACGAACGAAAAGGGCCCGTTTTACCCCGTTTGAGGTCGATTTTTCAAAATTTTCTTCTTTAGTGCCCCATAACGATGTACAACATACATAATATATTCCAAATTCCAAGTTTATACCTTCAGCGGTTCGGTCTGTAGCCTAAACTGGTATATTTTGGATATCCCTAAAATTTCTCTAAATTTTTTCGGGATAGTATTTGTTTTTGTATTGAAACATGGTGTGTGCTTCCTACATAGATACCGGATTTCATCCATAAACGTTTAGCTCGTTAGATGTAATTGAAGCTTTTTTCACCAAATTTGGGTCCTTATCTGATCCCATAAGGAAAATTTGGAAAGCAGTACCAAACATATTTATTATTCTGTCTAAATAGCATGTGTATAAAGTTTAAAGTCAATCGGAACAGGAAATAAGACGTTTCCTACAAATGGAAAGGACCCGTTTTACCCCGTTAGAGGTCGAAAATTCAACATTTTCGTCTTTTGTGCTACATTGTGTCGTACAATGTACCTATATTCCAAATTTCAAGTTTATGTCATCAGCGGTTTGGGCTGTAGCATAAATTGATTTATTTTGGATATCCCTAAAGAACCTAATAGATTTTCCAGGATAAGAACAGTTCCTGTATTTAAACATACTGTGTGCTTCCTCCATACCAGATTTCATCCATAACCGTTCAGCTTGTTGGATGTAATTGTTGCTTTTTCACCAACTTTGGGACCCGATTTAACCCCTTAGACAAAGAAAATTCGGAAAAACAAGAAAAATCGTATTTTTTATTTTGTCTGAGTAGCACGTATACAAAGTTTCAAGTCAATCGGTTCAGGAATAAAATATATACTTACAAACGAAAAGAGCCCGTTTTACCCCGTCAAAGGTCAAAAGTTCAAAGTTTTCGTCGTTAGTGCTCCATTACGTTATACAATAAAATTATATTCCAAATTTTAAGTTTATATCTTTAGCGGTTTGGGCGGCAGCCTAAATTGATTAATTTTGGCTATCCCTAAGGAAACCTTTAGATTTTCCGGGATAATAATAGTTTCTGTATTGAAACATGTTGTGTGGCTTCCTCCATACCAGATTTCATGCATAACCGTTCAGCTCGTTGGATGTAATTGATGATATTTCCACCAACTTTGGGACCCTATTTGACCCCTTAGATAAGGAATATTCGGAAAAACAGGAACAAACGTAACTTTTATTTTGTTTGAGTAGCATGTATACAAAGTTTCAAGTCAATCGGTAAAGGGAATAAAAAGTTACATACAAACGAAAAGGGCCCGTTTTACCCCTTTAGAGTTCGATTTTTCAAAATTCCGTTCTTAGTGCTCCATTACGTGGTCCAATGTATCTTTGTTCCAAATTTCATGTTCGTATCTTTAGCGGTTTGGGCTGTAGGCTGTCTGTCAGTCAGTCACTCAGCGAAGCCTTTTATATAATAGATTCGTGGCCCAATTTAAACGTCAAATTTTTTAGGTAATATCAAACAGTATTGTATAATTGTGTATAATAAACGTGTTTATCTCGGCGAAGCTACAGACACCGTTAAAGCTCGTGCAGTCGTGCCAAAATCTCTTCATTAAACTGGTTGGCGATAGCGGTACATCCCATGTTTACTCACAACTCCTCCTCTGGCTTCACTACACAATGCAAACACGGGCCAGCGGACTCAACACTTATAACAGCTTTCGATTGGAGGCTGTTATCACGATACGACTTATGTAGTACCTACCAACCTACTTATTACCTACTAAACGCAGTTTCGCCTGTGTGAAAATTTGGTTTGGTTTCATCCCACTAGAACATTTTTGTTTCGGGACAAAAGGTAGCCAATAAATACTCTCCGTACAGCTATACTAACTACTATTTAAATTGTATGTAGATATACCTTTGAAAATCATACCGATCCGTCTCTCCGTGCTGCGTGAAAGAGCAACAAACCAACAAACTCATATTAGCATGTATAATATTAGTAACGGAAAATTATCTAGTCGTTGGACAATTCTTACGTAGAATCTATGCTTCATGAGCAAATTGATAACAATTTATGTAGTTGAAGATCTCCTCTTCATATTCAGGTACCTAACTACATAGTGTGAAAACCTGCTTTAAAGAACATTATTTAAAAAATTGCGAGTATTTACTTTCTTAATTTATCATTCCTTAGATTTATTAAGCTTACTTTTGATTTGTTATTCTATACTAGTTTTACGTAAGTAGTCAACAAAATGAATCAGCAATTTTATAACTAGTAGATAAATTGGTATATTACTTAATCACAATTAAATGTGTCTCTATAAAAATGTTATTTTTGTGAAGAAATAGCAATATCATCAAAGAAATACTTCACAATAAAAATTCAAATATCGAAATAATATGTAAGTATATTTTAGTCGTTAACTTTAACAAGTTAAGGTATTAATTTCTACGACTTCAAACGGCTTATGAACCTGAGAAAATTAGGCTTTCAATGAAGCCCCAAAAACGTTCTTCAATTCACACACGTACTACAGCCCAATGACTACATAACTACGGGCATATAATGTTAAAACACATATTTAGTATATTAATACCCGTAAAGGAACGAAAGGAGTAGCCGATTCCGACACTGTGTAGACACCAACAGCGGCCATTCAACGCTATTGTTTTGAAACGTTATTACCAATGGGAACATTAATGCACATTCGTAGGCCGAAGTGAATACTGACCATCGACATAATACAAGGAGTGGGTAAATGACGATTTCAAATTATAAGTATTGCGTCATTTGTGGACGACACCCGTAAGAATCTTATTTTCTATCTAGTAGGAAAAGTCCTACTTATTCGGGGGGCTTTTTCTAAGGGACGTGTCCCTAGTGTATACTCACCATCGTCTGGCACTATAGTATAGCACACTAGAGCATAATAATATGCTCTACAAACGTTACCGTTTACGTATCTATCGAGGATAATTTATGTGCTCTCTATGATAATTTATATGGTAACATTTAGAGATGTTAGCGCATATGATCTAGAGATCAATATCTATCAATAACACCAATCTACAAGAAATGTCTAAGTATCAAGCAAATAAAATAAAATACTCGAATACACATAATAATAATAATACATAATACACATCTCTAGAAACATATTCCTCAATGGCACTGCTTATTTAGATGCTCGTGAGGATGCTCCTCGAGCCGCGGGCGCGGCCTGAATGCCAATATTCTTGGGCGCTCGTATACCACTGTGCAATTATATCGAATGTACCAGCTCAAACTATGTCAAAGCTCCGCAAATGCAAAACAGTGCACCTACTATGTTATCTTTTGGCTAAAAGCCGTAATCAGGTCTCAAAGAGACGCGACGCAGTCGCATTGGTATAGAACAGGGTTACCATATAACAGGCATTGTAGGATTGGAAGGGAGTGCAGGTGATATTCCAGACGGAATTTCTAAAAGTGTCTACACTTTCACTGCTGAGGTACTGTTGTAAGCTTTTTGCGAATCCTTAAACGCACACGCTAGGCGCGGACAGACGCCATCGCGTCGAGACACCACCAGTGGAGCAACGCGAGTACTTGCTAACACGCACGGTAAGATAACGCGCCAGGCGCGTCAAGTCGCACTGGCCATTACACCGCCCGAGGAGTAGCGCCAGTGCGACTTCTCACGCGCGGCGTGCTTACGCGCTTATTTCTATGCCTGCATCACACATTTGTGGAATTTTTAATATTTTCAGGACAACAATGCATAGTCAATGCTTTAATACCTAATAATATAGTTTAATACTTTAGTAAATTAATATATTATTTTGCCAAAGTATAAATTAAAAATAACTAGATTAAAAATTTGCCAGCATGTTATATTTGATAGAGTAGCATAAAAACTATGTTATTTTCTAGATTTTATAGTGTTTTTTTTTAAATCGTCGCACACGCCTCGCACGTTTGCACACATTGACGTTACTTCTGATAAAACACACACGCGTGTGGGTTGTCGCACCGTCCTATGGAATTCGGTGCAACACGCCTGGCGCGTGTAGCCGCCCCGGGCTGTGAAAATCGAAAACACTGACGTACGTGTTTTCAGCAGTGAAAGTGTTAAGTGAATTAAGGATTTTCTTAGAAAATTATGAGTAAGTCATAAATAGACAAGGACTTCAAAAAACGGAGTCCAAAGAAGGGGTTTTGTATAAAAATAACGAGAAAAGTATTGTAGAAAACTTCAGAGATTATTTACCACGTACAAAATTCTTAAAATCGTGTTTTATTTACTGACTTTTATCTTATATTTTTAGACAGATTGCCTGAGAAGATAATCAAGTATTATAATTTTGGTGTTCTTTGATTTTTACTCGGTTTTTAAGATTTTTTCAGAAGATTCAAGCACTTAGACATCTTAGACTTACGTTAGGCTATTTTGAAGTGGCAACCCTTGTCTGGGATAAGAGCTAGGTTTATAAATTACTCGGCCGCGACAGCAACTGAATAATAAATCAGGGTTCAGCTAGAACACAGCCGCGGTAATCTGTGCCCATGATCTACGCGCCAATCGGCGATCGCCGATAGTGCTGCCGGTGTGCCATTAGCCCCTTATCAGTGCTAATTCTGATGCTTAATATTGCCATTTTCAAACCGCTCCTGCGAATAAAGCTGAATAATAGATATTAGAATACATATAACGATCGGTTTTGTTTCGTAGCCTGTAGCCATGGTAAAATATTTTTACTATATAAACCACATAAACCTTTAAGTCGCCATCCTTCTCTGTTCTCAATTAGTTTGTGTCTATTTATCTTGGACTGCTATTCTAACTATAACAGCTTGTCTAAAAATACTTAAATTGTATGAAAGATAAAGAAAATAGTTTATACGTGACAAAACAACTGGCACAGTATAAAATAAGGAATAAAAGCAGATTGAACAAAAATTTTTTATACACAAAACTCGAAGAAGTTATACCTAAGTATAAGAGAGTCCTCATCCGTGTAATGTAACGTGAAAAAAAATGCAACTATTCCTTTTTAACCGAATTCCAAAAAAGAGGAGGTTCTATGTTCGTCAGTATGTTTTTTTTTGTGTATTTTCATTGACAATTTCACGAATTGTGAACCGAATCGAATAAATATTTTAGTTAAGTGTAAACACCCGAGGTAGTCCTATTTAAATTTTACATAAATTGCCTAGGGCATTGTTGAAAAATCAATAATAATGTAAACAATTCGAGCAAAATATTTGCTTATTAATTATTTTGTACGAGTTGGAAGGCGGTTTTGCCATTTTTGCGAAAAATAATTATTAGTTCTCCGTACCTATTATAGTAAATCCTTTGTAAGAGAACGCAACCTGTGTTGATTTTCCAATACTAGCGGTAGCACCTAAGTAAACTCAGGAAACGAGAGCATAGCCATTTAAATATTTGTGTATTTATCGCAAGCTGCATAACCGGTACACGAGATGTATGAACGAACGTCGAATCCAATACTCCTTAACATTTCAACGTGAAAATATTGTTTTGGCAACAGCACTCGCTCTAGCACTTGCGCCAGTTAGTTGGCAGTCGTCCATTAGATACTGTCATAAATCTAGAGAGAGGCCTTCTCTTCTCTTTTACTTTATACTTACAGATTGTTACTTTGCGGATTGCAGGGAATCAGAGAGGAAGATCAAAGTCTTCTCATTTTAAATAACTTTATTTTAACCCTTAACCTAAGGCCTCGGTCAAATCAAGTAGTAATCGCAATATTTGTTTATAGATTTGTATAAATAGTTACGTCTAGTTTGAGATTTTATCAGTTACATTTAGAAAAGCAGCTGAAAAACTGAAAAAAACATGTAGGAAAACATAATTCCGTTGCCTGTCTAGACGTCGACTTTTGAATCTATTTAGACAAAAGAGAGAAAGTTTACCACCAACCACATTGCATATTTCGATAAAACAAAACGTAATGTCTACTTAACTTGTATTGCAAAATGATAATGAATAAACCAGATAGATAACCGCGCAAAAAATTAGCATCCAAAACAAATTTTTCAATTTACCGGGCTACGGGCATACGACTCCCACAAGAATTGGGCTTTTCCACGGTAATGATATCATTACCGTGGCTTTTTATAGGCTAAGGCTGTACGGTATCCCACATATTTCATTTTGTTATATCACATTAATTTTCAAGCATTTATCAATAATTTATGCACATATCATTAGATAAACTCAAATTTTAAAATATATCAAAAATTCATAAGATTTATCTCTCTATTATGAATAACAAAACACCGTACATTTTACAAAAACGACCGACCTTAGAAAAAAATGGCCGTCAAAGTGACATTTGCGATACGTTTCAAGCTATTTTTTTTTTGTCACCATAGATAATATTTTTATGGGCATACAGTTTGTGGTCGATTCTTTAACCAAAACCTGGCAATGACCTCCTAAAATCGATGTGGGAAATGCTGATACCATAGCCTGGTTAAGGGTTAAGATCATTTTGAAAATCGTTAAAAAAATCTTTTCCGTTTATTTTCCGAACTCTTTGATAGAACAGTAACTTTATTTTATGATCATTTTCGAAATCGTAAAAATAATCTTTTCCGTTCATTTTTCTAACTTTTTGTACTGAACAGATTATTTTTTTTCTTCGAAAAATCATACGCCGGAAATGCACAAATTAATTACGGAATATACTACGAGTATGTCCTCATTCAGTCTACTAATGTACGTAATGTACTAATGGAGTTACTTATACAGTGTACTAATGTACATCTGTATTGTGTTATTGTCTTTGTATGCGCCGATTCAATATTTTTTCGTAATCTTCGTAAATTGTAACGTTTGGTTGATGCAACATTTCCCTACCTTTTGTCCCGCTCCTGCACATACCTACTTGCGTGTGTACGAGCAAGACCGCTACACACAAGCGCGGATTCTACGGACAGTGCTGCCGCTCGCGCTGGTGTGGAGAAAAAAAAGTACAAAATTCGATCGAAAACTGAATGGCGGCAACCGCTTTCGCTGTCGTATAAAAATTCGAAAACCCGGTTCAAAATCAATAATTGTCATCGCTGTGTGTGTATACCTGTGCAACAATCGACCCTGGCCATCTCCAAGGAACCTCAAGGTACTGTGCACTCCTTTTCCCTTCGAAAACTGCATCTTTCTTTGACTACTCCCGCGCAGTTTCGTTTTTTCATCCACCGCATGCATCAACCAAAAATTATACAGTCCACTTAACTTTAGCATAATCCGCGCAAACATTTGTGGTCCTTCTGCCGGATATTGAATCGGTGTTAGCTATCACTCTGGTATTTCTCTAAAATCATAAATTTCGTTGAACAAAATCGCTCGGTTGCCGCGTTCAACCTACCTACCTCCTATATTTCGTTTTTTTTATCATATTTTGCTCAATCTCATTCGTTCGCTTTATTTGCATCTTGTTTTAATATTCGTACATAGTCACAAAAACAATAAGATTTGTTTGTGATAATCACCTAAACCTATATCGGTTTACCTAAATATTCGATTAGTCGTTTCGCTTGACCCGCATCAATACATACAATGTAACTCCATCGCTACTAGCAAATCTCGTAATTCTATCCAGAATATTATACATATATCTAGATAGGTACATGCTTTAAAATAAAAATTAGTGTCGTTTCGCTTTCATCTCAACTAGGCACCTGCCTACATAAAATTCGTCTAACCCGCATCGCTAATTTCGTTTCATAATAAGTAGGTAGGTAGGTACTTGCTTTCGTAAAATTTGTTGTCATTTCTTAATCGATTAATTCGCATAAATCATACATTAATTTATCTTATTGTCGCTCATCCCGCTTATAAGTAAATCGTTACTATATTATATCAATTAAGTGTTCATGACTCCACTTACTTAGTACGTAAATAGTTTGTTTACATTCTTAAAATAAAAAGTTGTTCCATTCGGAAGTAATAAGCCAGCAACTCGCAATATTAAAACCTAGCTATATACCCATATTATTTGTTCTATCACGTCGCATCAAATACCTTCACATCTACTCGCTATCGCTAACAGCTGTACACAGGTAGGTACCTACTCGTTTCTCCGCCGCTTATTTGTTTACATAATTGCAGAAGCTAGCATTCTTAATAGGTATTTATCTTATTGAAATGGCACCTACAACTGAGTTCGATTCACAGTTAAAGATGCTTTATGCTAAGAGAGACAGGATTTTCGCTCGTATGCAAAGGATTTGTCATCACTCGAGTGACCTTCAATCGGAAGCATCTAGGGAATCATTTTTGATTGAAATGGAAACCGTAGATGATTTGTATGGTGACTTTCAAAGTATGTTGGACAAAATAATTAGCTGCGAACTTAAATTAAATCCAGACTATATGATTGATTACCAGCCGCTTTCCGCGTTTGAGGACCTATTGGGCAGCGTTCGACGCGCCGCCAAAAAATTGCAATTGCAGGCTAATGACGTCAAACCCGTGACGCAATCTCAACACAAATCGCCTAGATTACCACCGATCGAAATTCCTGAATTTAACGGGGATATAAAGAATTGGCCGCTATTTTTCGCTAGTTTTCAAAATGCTGTACATAACAATAGCTCGTTAACCGAATCGGAAAAGTTGTATTATTTGATAGGCAAGTTAACTGGCAAGGCGCGATCAGTCTGTGCCGGCATAACTCCTTGTGACGAAAATTACTCATTAATTTTCGATTTGCTAAAAAGTAAATATGAAGATAAACGGCTAGTGGCTACTTCGTATTTAGATCAAATGTTCGATCTCAAAGGTATTTCGTCCGCAAATCCTAACAATCTCGAACAATTTCTAGATAAATTTGCATGCTCAGTCGCCGCATTGAAAAACCTAAAGATCGATGACCTATCAGATTTCGTGTTTTTGTATATCGCACTCAAGAAATTAGACCCAGAAACCGCTCGCTCATTCGAGTCATACAAACGAACTTGTAAAATGCCCACATTCGATGATCTATCATTATTTGTTCGCGATCACATAAAAATATTGCAGCGCACTTCGTCGGTAAGACATGAAGCATCGAAGAAGAATGTCGATCGTAGAATGGACACGGCATCTAAGTCACATACCGCTTACACTACGCAAGTCTATGTAAATGCCGCATCCAGTTCTCAGCAATCTTCATGCTCCTTGTGCAATAGTAAACACGATCACCTTTACAAATGTTCTGTGTTTCATAACTATAATCCAAATGAACGCTTTAAATTCGTTAAGGCAAATAATTTGTGCATTAATTGTCTCAGTTCTGGACATCGTCTATCAACTTGCGGGTCGAATTCTTTGTGTAAAAAATGTAATTTGAAACACCATACATTGTTGTGTTTTCGGGATGCATCTGTAGCTAGTAATAATAGTAATTCGCTTATTGCGCGCGCGCACATTGGCGCCCGCCTCGCTGCCGCCCCCCCGCCGCAGTCCGCGGGACAAGACGACACGTCCATCGCATTCGCTAGCCCCGCTCGCACTGGTGACGTCACTCTTTGTGCGTTATCAGATAACAAACTCGTTCCGCGTGGCCCTACCACGATCTTGCTCGCAACTGCGCGTGTCGTTATCGTTGATTCTCGTGGTAATGAACACCTCGTCCGTGCTTTGTTGGACAGCGCTTCACAAAGCAATTTTATAACTCGTAGTTGCTGCCAACGTTTAGGATTGAATACGAATCGCAACTGCGCTGTTCCTACCGTTAAGGGAATAGGTGGTTCGACTAAAAGTGTTCAAGGGTCGGTAAATATTAGATTTTTTTCTCGTTTCGATCGTAACATTAATTACGACATGGAATCACTGGTTATAGATAAGATAACTGAATGCTTGCCGACTGTCTCTGTCGATGTTTCGCATTTGTCGAACTTTGAAACCTTACCGCTCTCGGACGATACGTACTCCGTCTCAGGTCCGATCGATTTACTGATCGGAGCCGCGATCTTCCCGCATCTTCTTTTGTCGCACAAGGTTCAAGGACAACCTTCTCGTCCCTCCCCGCTCGCATTGGAAACTGTCCTTGGCTATGTGATTGTTGGTGAGATACCAACTCATATCAATCGTTTCGAAACCGCTTCGTTTTGTTGTATTGCGGATCCTCTAGATTCTGCTGTGCGTAAATTCTGGGAGTTGGAAGAGCTGATCGCCCCACCCATACTCAGCCCAGACGACAAAACCTGTGAAGAAATTTACACTCGCACGACCTCTCGCGTTGATGATGGCCGATATGTAGTAGCGCTGCCCTTTAAAGGAGATGAACATTCTCTTGGTGATTCTCGACAAGCAAGTGAGCGACGGTTTCTTTGCTTAGAGAAAAAATTGCTGACCTCTCCGAAGTTGAAGACGGCCTACGACGGTGTCATCAACGAATACTTAGACAAGGGTTATATTTCGCCTGTACCTGCAGACACAAAATCTTCGGATCAATCGTATTTCATACCGCATCATGGAGTTGTAAGAGAGGACAAGGTCACGTCTAAGTTAAGAATCGTCTTAGATGGTAGTTGCAAGACAAGCACTCGCGTCTCTCTTAACGAGCTCCTCTATAGTGGACAAAATCTTCAAGGGAACTTGTTCAATATAATCGTCAATTTTCGCTTGTTTCCTGTCGCGCTTTCAGCTGACATTCGCCAAATGTTTCTCAGCATTGGTATTCGCGAATGTGATCGCCGATTTCAACGTATATTGTATCGCTTCTCTCCGCAACAGCCTTTACAGGTTTTTGAATTTAATCGTGTCGTATTTGGCCTGAAATCTAGTCCGTTTCATGCGCTACGAACAATCAAACAACTCGCTGTCGATGAAGGCGACTCTTTTCCAAAAGCTAAAGCCATCATTGACCACGGACTCTACATGGACGACTTCGTCTACTCAGTTCTAGATGAGACGGAAGGCATATCTACCTCATCTGAAATGATAGGTCTGATGAAAGCCGGTCAGTTTGAATTAGTAAAATGGACTAGTAATTCGCAAACTGTTCTTGATTCGATTCCACTGTCGCATCGTCTTTCATCTGTCAAAGAATTCGATGAATCGGAACAACACAAGATTCTTGGCTTGTGTTGGTCACCCGCATCTGATTGCTTTAGCTTAAAGCTTAGCGTACCCACACAAGCTTGTACGAAACGCACCATATTATCATGTGTCGCGAAAATATGGGACATAACGGGATTTGTGGCCCCTGTAGTTCTTCATGCGAAATTGCTTATTAAACAGCTTTGGCTGTGTGAGTGCGATTGGGATGACACACCACCCGATGAAATTGTTCATGCTTGGGCTCAATTTAGAGAAGAACTCCATTTACTCTCGAATATAAAAATTCCTCGTCATGTCGGAATCATCGCTGATAGTGTCGTTACACTTCTGGGCTTCGCTGACGCCAGTGAAAAGGCCTACGGGGGAGTAGTTTATTTTCACGTCCACAATCGGGACGGAAATACCGTAAGCCTCATTAGCGCAAAGTCAAGGGTTTCTCCTCAGAAGGTCGTATCTCTTGCTCGTCTTGAACTTTGCGCTATACTCGTTCTTGCTCAGCTCTTGAATAACATAATTGTCGCTTGCCAATCCCGCTTTCATATTAATAAAGTTTTCGCTTTTTCGGATTCTACTGTCGCACTCTGTTGGGCGCATTCATCGCCTCATCGGTGGGATACGTTTGTGGCCAATAGAGTGACAAAAATACAAAATCACTTGTCACCACATGATTTGTATCACGTGTCCGGTAGAGAAAATCCAGCGGATTGCCTCTCTCGCGGACTGAAACCTTCGCAATTAATTGAACACCCGCTTTGGTTTGATGGCCCTCCCTGGGCATGCTTAGATGTTTCCCAGTGGCCTATCGTTCCATTCAACCCTTCTATGGTGACAGAGGTATTTGAAGAGAAAAAACATACATTACTTACTGCGTCACCGCTTGAAGAATCTCTTATAATTTCGTTAGCAAACCGCTTTTCGTCTTGGTCAAAATTGCTGCATTGTGTAGTTTATGTTTGTAGATTCGCAAAAATTTTACCGCAAAGCGATCGTATTTCAGCCTCAGATCTTGACTTCGCAGAGTTACTGATACTGCGCGAATTGCAACGCTTGCACTTCGACGCTGAATTTTCCAATCTACAAGCAGGCAAACCTTGCACGCGCTCTTTTCAACATCTCAAACCTTTTGTTGAGAACGGAATCATTAGAGTCGGTGGTCGCTTAACCAATTCAAACTTGGATTATTATCAAAACCACCCTATCGTTCTTCCTCGAAAGCATCACATTCTCGATTTACTGGTTGACTATCATCACAAGGTGAATTGTCATGCTGGTCCTGACTTGTTAATGTCACTCTTACGCCAGAAGTATTGGATACTTTCTGCTCGAAATTTAATTAGAAATAGAGTACATAAATGTCTGCCTTGTTTTCGGCTTCGACCCAAGCCGTCATTTCCGGAAATGGCAGACCACCGCTCATGCCGTGTTGTTGAATCTGCGAAACCGTTTATTTTCACAGCTACGGACTACGGGGGCCCATTCAAGGTCACAATGAGTCGCGGTCGTGGTATTCGAGCGACTAAAGCATACGTGTGTTTGTTCGTTTGTCTGACAACTCGCGCAGTTTGCATCGAATTAGCGGGAGATTTAAGCACTTCATGCTTTTTGGGATGCTTTAAACGGTTCCTAGCCCGCCGTGGTCCAGTAGGTAGAATTTATTCTGACAATGGAAGTAACTATATCGGCGCCAAGCGCACACTTTCAGAACTACACGAATTCTTGTGTTTAAAATATCACAAAACTGATTTCGGTGATATGTTAGCAAAAAATCGCATAGAATGGTCACTAAACGTCCCTGCGGCAAGTAATTTCGGAGGAAACTGGGAGGCGAACATTAAGAGCTTAAAACATCATTTGTATCGCGTTATCGGTGATCAAATACTGTCGTTCGAAGAGCTTAGTACCGTACTCGCTCAAATAGAATCGGTCATGAATACGCGACCTCTATGTAGAACTCTATCTAACGATCCTTCGGAACCTCTCGCTTTAACTCCAGCGCACTTTTTGAATCTCACGCCCCTAAGATATTTACCCGCTAGAGAGATTGATGAAAATCTACGTACACTCTCTCGGTACGAGCTACTTGACAAATTAGTTCAGTCTTTTTGGAAACGCTGGAGAACTGGATACCTCCACTCCCTACAGTCACGCTGTAAGTGGAATACACCAGTCGATCCCATCACTGTCGGGACTGTTGTTATTCTTCTAACAGACAACTGCCCTCCCCTTCACTGGCCTTTGGCTATCGTAGATGAAGTTTTTCCTGGTTCCGATGGAGTTACACGGATAGTGCGTGTTAGGACTGCAACTGGCTCATATTTGCGTCCAGTTGTACGTCTCTGTCCCTTATCTAATCAATAATTTGGTAAACTTGCATGTTTAGGTTAGGAAATTATCGTAAGTTACATTCGTTTAGTAATAGTAGATCATAATTTAGAAATATGGCTAAACTCTAGTCTCAGTTGTTTTGAAGGCATCCCTTCAAGCCCGGGGAAATGTATGCGCCGATTCAATATTTTTTCGTAATCTTCGTAAATTGTAACGTTTGGTTGATGCAACATTTCCCTACCTTTTATCCCGCTCCTGCACATACCTACTTGCGTGTGTACGAGCAAGACCGCTACACACAAGCGCGGATTCTACGGACAGTGCTGCCGCTCGCGCTGGTGTGGAGAAAAAAAAGTACAAAATTCGATCGAAAACTGAATGGCGGCAACCGCTTTCGCTGTCGTATAAAAATTCGAAAACCCGGTTCAAAATCAATAATTGTCATCGCTGTGTGTGTATACCTGTGCAACAATCGACCCTGGCCATCTCCAAGGAACCTCAAGGTACTGTGCACTCCTTTTCCCTTCGAAAACTGCATCTTTCTTTGACTACTCCCGCGCAGTTTCGTTTTTTCATCCACCGCATGCATCAACCAAAAATTATACAGTCCACTTAACTTTAGCATAATCCGCGCAAACAGTCTTATCATGCTCTGTAATCTGTAATTATATTGTGTAGTTATTGGCGTTGGTTGTAATTTTAACGGTATTTTAAATAAATGGTCAATAACTCGCACACTTTGAATTTTGAGTACATAGAAGCATAAAATTTCCAAAAATATAAAAACCCCTAAAGAGCATTCCCTAAGTATAAATTATTTATTTATTTAACATTTATCCCCACACAGTTAATTTGGTCCGTAGATTGAAACGACACGTCATATGTCGTAAGATCTGTGGCGACTATCGAACGAAGCAAGGATTCGAACTGCCAACCACTTCGCTGGAATTGTTATTAAGATTGAAATATCTATTGATAAAAACTTCGCCAAAACGGAACTTGGAACTTCTTTTCCCTATATTGCTTTTTGTTGATTGCGTTTTTGCTTATGCAGACAGAAATGACGATACAATTGGAAAACCCGAACTTTTCTGCTGATTTCTGCTTCATCATCCTTTTCAGAACTGTTTACAAGATTTGAATGCAAACCGCTATGATACTTCTTTTACTTTTGTGCTACCACTCAACATAGCTACAAGAACAACGAATCTTTAAAGTCATCAACATCATCATTCTTATTTCATACCATTTTTGAGTACGGTCATCAACCTAAAAAAGGTAAAGGATTCTGAAAGTTCTCTATTATAAGTATGCAGTTCCCTATTATACCTATGGACTTATGAAGTCCAAATACTTGAGCTTAAAATTATTTATATAATAATTCTACATTTTATATATTTCAAAGAAATGTGGTTCGCAATGCAAGTTCTACGGTCCCAACAAATTTTTAAACAAAAACAAAAATATTACAAACCACCAAGTTTACTAATTTTTTATGTAGGTAATTCAATTACACTGTACACTAATACTCGTACCACAATAACTAAATTACCCATATAGGTGAACAAGTCATTAGGCTGACTTCATAAGTTTCATACCAAACCCTGTAATAATAAGTTCTGACATAAATGTTAAACAAAATTCCGTGCCTACATGTATTTCAGTTAAGTTACTTGGATGGCACGCTGTCACGTTATCATTAGGTACACTAAACATTATGTGGCACGAACGGTACTACGTATTTTGTTTTAGAACACGATTCACCCACTTTAAATTAGAGCACACGCTGAATCACGTCGCTGTGACTTGATCTGCCACTACGTATAGGAAGCCATCGTTATGATTGTATAATATGAAGGTAACTACATTTAGAGTTAAATTATTGAGTTAAAATGACAGGAGCAGGGCACATAGCACGTAGGACTAATGACAAATAGGGTCGAAAAGTTCTCGATCGAGTTGAGACCACGCACTCGCGCACCCACAAGACAGACAAATTACCTGAGTAAGACCGCAGGGTAGTACTAGATGCAAGCCTTTGTTTAGCAGTGGATGTCATGTCCTATAGTTAATACGATGATGATGAATTATTTGATATAGTACTTATCTGAACTAGACTCACGCGCAGTCACGAATATCACATATTTGCTTTGTGCTACGGCGGTAAAATAGACTACCTAACTGAATTAAGAGCATGGATTCTAGTCTTCTTGCCTTGCAGCAAAATAATCTTTGTATTTTTTTTTTTATTTAGCCTTATATTGCTCTCTATCAATACCTGTAATGACTTTTTGAATACTATTTGTGGTCTTTAGCCGAATTGCTATTTGTACTTGCATTTTAATAACAAAATAGACCTATATTGTGTTGCTGCTATTCAGTAACGGAATAACAATATTTCTCCGCGCGTTCGTTTGTCAAGGGTGTCAAGACATAATATACTAGAGCGCGTATCGCATCGCAGCAGTTTCTGATGAAATTGATGAACAAAGAAAAGGATATACTTACATAGAACATTATCGTTGAATCTTCACATGGACAGTACTGCGTGCGTGCAAGCCTACGGCGGCAGGTAGCGCGGCGCGAACTGATGCACGAACCTGATGCACACTTGCTAACCGACTCTAGATCCTTAATAACAATAACTAGAGATCATGAGAGAGAAACTTATATGCTCCGAGCTAGGTTTTGTTGGAAAACTGGATGGAAGTAAAGTATTCACACTGAATTCCCTATAATTTTCCCTGCAAAATTAAACGTTTATGGGGACGTTCTGTACAAGGTAACTATGCATACAGAAATATTTCATTTTTAACTTTCATTTTATCATGACCTCCCTAGATCACTTCAATTGGTGATTTATAAAATATGTATAGGTATAATTATCACCATGGTCATCAACTCTGTACAGAGCGTCTTCTGCTAATATAAAATGCATCGGAACTTAAAAACATATGCATTTATTTAATACGTTTTTTCCTACGATCCGCATACCTATGCAAATGTTTCGCAAACAATGCTAATAATGATCCCTCATTAAGGCTGGTCCCACGAGGCTCCCAATGCTGTCCCGACGGACGCCATTTCTGGCAACTGGCAGGCCGACACAAACTATCGTGTAAATACTCACAGCTCGAGGGCTCAGCCGGGTTTAACGCTCCTGCGTGGAACACAGCCAAGCAATAAAACTTGATGTTTATACAACGACTCTGCAACATGCTAGTTTATGTATCGGGCTTAGCTTACCCGATAGCTGTGGCAGTGTAGCTATAACCACAGCACAGTTACCCCGGCCCGACAGACCGGTTGTGACACTGCTACATGCAGTCTGTCCCAAATAGACCAGTAATCGAAATCGGAGCGTGTGGAGGCTTCCAATTGAAATATTTTTAATCTGATATAATAGAGGGTTGGACGAGCGGCCGGCGGCAGGTGAACAGTTATTGTTGCACCTAACGAGGTCATTGTTCAGAGAGTCAGTCGAGCCGCATTGTGTCAGCCAAGTGTTTTAATATCATCCAACCCTCCGTTCAATGAAGCGCATTCAAAACTCCATTTACAAAACACCTACAAAGACTCCAAATTAAAATTCAACTCAAGCTCCTCCAAAACAGGTTTACACAGAACAGAGGAAACTTAGAAACATAAAACCAAATTACTTAAGTACACTAATGAAATTTCCTGTTCTGTAAAGTGTAACGAAGTGTTTAGTGCTGTTTGAGAATCTCAAACGTCTAATAAAGTATTGTGAAGTACCAACACTGTTAGAAATAATCTCGGTAACAGGAACTCGGAACAAGGCGAGAGCTATTTACTGACCGCGGGGAAAGTAAAGTGGACGATTGTGCTCCACTCGGGCTAAACTACCATTGATTCTATAATGGGATAACGGAGAAAACGGTACAAAGATACACAAACATGTAGATCACATTATCATACTGGATGTATACGGTAAGTGATTTAAACATTTCACAATGTTTCTAAAAGCATACGTCGATAGAACGTTTCAACAATATCTCGAAGCTTTCAATAATTAATTGCATCTAAGAATAATAACTTAATGAATACGGTACCGATTACAACCACGTCTGTACTCGCCAAGGTTTAGGAATAATAAAGCCTCTTATTAATTCATCTCCATTCATATCGCGTGTTTACTATTGTATAGTTGTGCGTAGCGATGGCAGCAGCCAAACCACGATTAATCAACGACAGCCTTGGAGTACAAACTTCGTGCTCTACATGTTAAGACTTAAATTAATTTTCATACACTACGTAGGTGCTATAATCCTACTACGTAAATCCTCAGGTACAGGCACTTACTTGAAGTTCTAAAACGGCATAGATGTTCTTAAGCGAATAAACCGCACATTTCAAAGGAGCTTCATATATTTTTAGAAAATTAATCAAAGTAGGTAAGTACCCTGGCGATGATAAAGCTTTTATGCCTCTTTAACCAATTGAAAGTTTTTATTAACGACGTAAAAACCTTGATCTTTTGTGAAAATAGCACAATACTGTCGTGGGCCGACTGTTAATCGAATCGAAAGTGATTCGATACCATTAAACAGTTTTGTATGTTTTCATGGGAAAAGTTGGAACGTGACTATTGAAACTAATTTGGAGAAAACTATACTCTTTATTTTGTGCTAAGTTTTTTGTATTCAAAGTCTTGTTGTTGGCTTGTATAAACTGCGTGTTTAGAAATGAAAATAATCTTTTTAAAAGAAAGTTCATTTAAGCGGCACAAAGGAGCAGAGAGATCGTGATATAACTAACATACAAAGGTTCAAGCAACGTTCACAGAAACTAAAACCAAATCCAATTTAAAGGATCTAATTGCAAAAGTCCAATAGGCACATACGTTACCGGAATCCGTAAATGGAAATAGAAAGGGGATCCTATAAATTGTCGGGACAGTTACAAGATAGTAATTCGAATTCTGTTCCATTTTACACAGAACCGTAAAATGCAATATAAGCTCATTTATGTGTATTCAATGTTGTGTAAAGAAATGCTCGGTTACAAATATCGAGCGTTATTCGACAGCGGGTAATGTATGGAGGTGTAAAGTAAACTGGAGCTTTTAAACTGTTGTTTGGAGAACCGATTAGCCGCTGCGTAGGTGGCCATTTGCTATAATTTGTTCCATTCGGACATTCAAACCGGCGGTCGTATATTTAGAAATGAGATTAGATGCAGCGAATGCAGCGGTCATATTGACGTAACAGCAATCGTATGGATTGTGTATTTATGTGTCTACCTACTCTATGCTAATTTGATCTTTGCTGGTATTATCTATAAACATAACTGGTACTCCATGTTTGTTGATATGGTTGATTGTATAATTTAAGCCACTGTTCCCAGTAAAGTACGGTAACTATAAGACATTTTCTTCAATCACATCGTGAACCTGTATCTTCAGGTAAGATCCCAATCAGATAAGATTTACATTGTTGAACAAAAGCCCATTTTAAATGATTTGAATAAATTTACGTAACACATAATAAGAGATAGATAACTAATAAGTTCGTGCATCTTGTATCTCTACACATTTAGAAACGATCTGGTACAATACCCTGGTTTTTAATGTAGATATTCTCATAAATGTCATTGACATGTAATTCTTTATACTCGTATTGTTGGCATGAAAGAAAACATCGGGATGTAAAATCGGTGTCACATTACACCGTAGTTATTTCTTTTTAAACAACTTTTACTTAGCGAGTGTGGAAAGTGTGGTACATAATATGTACTTAAAACAATAAACTGGTAATCGTAACAATGACACAACTAGTAAAAATACATAAATACACAGTAATTTCAGTGATTATGATTATATGTTGCTGTTGTAGAGACCTCTATTGTAATAGCACGGCATAACTTTTAATCATTTTATTACATTATATAACTCTATCAGAATTGCTTGTTTGTTTATCAGAATATAGTAGCAATTGATTATATTATTCGTTTCGGACTTATTATAAATCGGAATGCTACAAAAAGTGTTGCGCAGTACCTAATATAAAGTTGGTGCAACAATAATATTTGATTCGATATCGGCAATCGATTAGTAACAGTTCGGCTAGTTAGCGGTGTCAGTTTACTTTTACATTGATTCGGCGCAGATTAAGCGATACAATTTCTAGTTTCTCAAGCTTCAAGGAAAATCTTACACAAGATGTCTGAAAAAAGTGCTAGAGTCGGTCCGCGCCATGATTTCTTTTTGACAGCTACAAAAAATCTCTTGGTGAATAAAGACCAATCCAGAGTTAACAGATAGGTGTTTTCTAGGTTTATAATTCTAAAGAAATTCACAGAAAAAAAATGGTGGTAGAGATGTAGTCAAACGTAAGTTTAACATGAAAATAAATAATAAAATGCCTGAAATAACTTATCACAGCAGTTTTGTTTTTTTACAAAATGTATGTAGTACGTAAACAAATCTACTTCGATAATAGTTTGTCACGACGTTATATACCTACATACATAATATAAATACCAACATAATTTACAATATCTGTCACAAACAATATGTGCCATATGTCACAACGATTATAGTGAGCTATCAAACTGTAAATCCAGATTATTTATTAAGTTGCAGGCTAAAATGTAGAACTTCAAGTTCTTCAATTTATATTTAATATTTAGCTGAATATTTTAGCCGGTAAACCTATGCTATATGGGTAGAAATTATTTTATATTTTTTAATAGTAGGTAATTAAATTTTTATACAAACATAACTCTAGTATGAACCGAGTATAGATACTAGTCTAGTAAAACCGGCTGTTGTTGAGACCTCCAATAATTAACTTTTTATTTCACGTCAAAATATCAATCAAATTAATTGAATAGCAAATCTAATGATCCGTCTACGCCATTTTGGTAAGGACAAAAAGGTCGTTGAGCAAGCAAATGAGCATTCGTATAACATCATCGCGGTAAAAAATGTTATTCCACTGGTGTTATTGTCGGATGGCCCCATGTACTATCATAAGGCTACTTTTCCACTTGGCTAAGCTAAGATGTATGGCTAAGGATGTGTATGGTGTTGGTGTATACAATCCACCTAAGTACCAGCTGGTACTTAGGCTACCACCCTAGACAATAATATTGTCAAATGTCATTTACGAGCATCGATTCCATGAATGGAATCGCCTTGTGTGGCCAAATGACACCTTTAACAATCAATTTTCTTTGCTCGATTATCCATTCGTAGTTTTCGTTTCGCCAAATCTATGCTAGCTGAAAACGAACAACTTTTACTATTGGGCCAACCCTAAAAAATCTATTTATCCACACAAATCTGCAACCCGGAATCGACAGAATATATTAAATAGCTGTTTTTTTTTTCTCGAGTTTTAGTTTGACTCATAGTAAAAGTTTTTAATACCTAATGATGGTATGAATCACCTCTTTTCGGCTTAGTACACCAATTCTGGATAACCCTGTATAATCCCATGCATTTTGTGTGGGCAGGCCCAGGATTGTTCATTTCTTCTTTACCTTTTGACCGTCGTGTTTTACTATTTAATTTTTCTTACCTATTTAATTTTTAACTATAGACATGGTTTGCGCCAAAGAAGTACTAGTCAAGTATATACGATTTTGGAGGTCAAAAGGCTAAGACATTATTTAAAGGCTTATTAAATTAGTCTTTAAAATAGGATATAGGTACAGACCTCAGAATAATGTACACCATTTAGTCTCAGTATGACTGTCACTCGAGTCTTACCGACGTGAGTGTCAATTTCATGCACTTATATCTTCACAGATTAAATAGTTAATCTACTGCATATTATTATGGAGTAGTCTAAGAGGCCCTTCAGCTACACCGCGTAGCTTAGCTAAGTGGAAAAGCGTCCGTATTGCCGGATGGCCCCATGTACCGACATAATGTAGGTTGTGATATGAAACTTATGATTTATGCGATATGCGTGTTTATTTCGGGGACAGCTGCGTATGTCATCGTTTCGGAGGCACGCCGTCTGAGCTCTCAAGGCTACGTTGACGAGGCGTGAACTAAGCCCACTTATACCACAGAAGATTTAATAGTACCCCGTATCTACTTATATGTAGGTACTCAGGGCTTGATATACCGGAATAATGTACACGGTACCTGATGTCGTAGCTGTGCAGTGATGTCATCACTGGTACTCGTACCAGACGTAGCAGCTGTATTAATACAGTAAAACCTGGATAAGAGAGAGTTGGAGGGACCGCCATCTAATTCTCGCTTATAGAGGTTTTTCACTTATCCAGGTTTCTCACTTATCCAGTTTCAGAAGTGGCTTCTCTCTCTTATAGAGGTTAAAAAATACGTATAATTTATACGTTGGTCCATTGGTTTGAATGTATCTACATATACATACATGAAGAAAGATAAATATGTTTATAAATAGTATATAGGTACTAATTGTTCGGGATGTGTTGATTAGAATTGAACATAGATGATTGACTAATTCATTATAAAAGGCCCATTTAGAAATTGGGAAAATCAAAAATATTTTTGATAATTCCATGTTCTTTAGAGCACTGAGACCGTATGGGGTCTTTGGATTATATTATTTTATAAAAGTTGGATTCTACTAAATCAAATTCATTGCGCACTTTATTTTAAGATTTTCCCCTTTTGAACACATTCAATCTTAACAATTTATTTGTTTATTCCTAAAGATTGATTTATTAACACCGAACCTTTCTCTTCAATTGAAACTTGTCAACTGTAGTTAACGCACGTGTGGCTCTTTCAAAAGAATGAAATACAAAAATAATGATAGGTAGATAAATGAAAAACACAAAATAATTTTGAATAGCACACTATTTCAACAAACGGGATACTTACTATAGACGCAAGTGTGTCCATTCCAAAAAAAGTCGATACAAAAACAATGTTACTTATTTCCACAAAATACAAAACAAAAGTTTGAATAGAACACGATCTGAAATCAACGGTAGTCAGTTCCAAGAAATTTAAGAATGGGTCATAAAGTGCAGATGTTTCATTACCCTCAACTCTCACTTATAGAGGTTCAGACAAGTAGTACTCTCAGTTATAGAGGTCCATGAGGAAAAAACGACTCTCTCTTATAGAGGTTTTGGTCTCTCACTTATAGAGGTATTTGAGGGGTAAAATGACGGGACCTAGCAAATTCTCTCACTTATAGAGGTTTCTCACTTATCCAGTTCTCAGTTAGCCAGGTTTGACTGTATTTACGTTTTACTCAACAATATTAGAAAAGTAGTACCATTTTTTTTCTACGAAGTGGCGATAAACAAATATGTTGGTCCGTTTTTTAACGTTTATTTGTGTAATTAGTGGCTAGGTGGAGAGAAAACCAATGCCCATCTGAAAAACTAGCTTAAATTATTCGGAATTGCGAAAGAGTGCTGGGGATAGCATCTATTTCAATCCATTGCAATGTTCCGTGCTTGCTTCGTTATACCATAGATTAAGTTATATGTTTACTATAATTAATCTATGGTTATACCAATAATATATGGACTTACCGAAACCGCGAAATTCCGGTACGGTTTCTGTATTTTTGGGGTTCCGTACCCAAAGGGAAAAACGTGACCCTATTACTAAGACTTCGATGTCCGTCTGTCCGTCTATCCGTCTGTCTGTCTGTCACCAGGCTGTATCTCATGAACCATGATAGCTAGGCAGCTGAAATTTTCACAGGTGATGTATTTGTTGCTATAACAACAAATACTAAAAACAAATAAAATAAATATTTAAGGGGGGCTCCCATACAACAAACCTGACTTTTTAGACGTTTTTCGCTCTATATTAATAATAGTACTAGGTAGATGCTTGAAATTTTCACAGAATATTTAGTTTTATATTCCCTTCAATAATAAATAATAAAATTAAAATAAAACAATTATTTAAGGGGGGCTCCCATACAGTACGAAACTCTCCGTGCGCGAGTCCGATTCGTACTTGGCCGATTATTCGATTCCAAGTTCTGTATCTGTACGTACTTGACTGTGAATTAATTATGTTTTCGCGCCTACCAATAATGTATTCAATGGAATCGAATTGCAAAATATACTTCACACTAATATTTAAGTGCTAGCAATATAGTTGTACACCATTTAATATGATAATAAAATATTCTATTCTATGGATTATATTAAAGTAAATTAGTTGCTTATCCGACAAGAATTTTGAATATTTGAATAAGTTATATTAAATTATTACTAGGTAAATTGGGAATTGAGTAGGTACTAGGTATTCGACGCGCCTACCAATTCATAAATAATTTAATTTTACACTTGAGATAAATCAATACCTACTAAGTTGGTATATAGAACTCGGCTCTAATACCGTACTGTACCAGCATTTTAATAGTCCACTGCAGGACGTAAGCCTACCCACGAAGGGTGATTGGGCCATATCCACCACGCTGGCCTAGTGCGGGTTGGTGGGTCGGGTCTAATAAATCATATTAAATATCAATTATGGTGCTTTTTTTTTAATTCAAGTTTTCAGTCCCACTATTTCTTGAGGTGTCAACTCCTACAGAATATCGCAAATGACAAGATTGCGAATTTTTTCACCAATTCGTAGACCACTTGGACTAGTAAAGTAACAAAAGTATACTAAACTTTGTTATAAATTAAAATAAACTGAACGTGAACTAAATAATAAAGTCAGTGAGTCAGTCATTTACCTATAAAAAGATTAATGGGAACTTTCAGGCAAAGCTGTTTTTAGAGTCGTGTGAAAATAATTCATAAAAATAATTATGGCGTTTTTAGGAACTAATTGAGTCTAATTGTGTCTTTGAATCGAACTAAGTAACTGAAAGTTTTTAACTAAGTACGAGTAACGCCTAATTCCGTGCCCTCTATTTTCCTGGACTTTCCCCGGATATTTCAGTTAGTCACATGTCGTCTATTATGGATAGTTCTTACCTAGAACTTATATAGGTAATCGAATTCCAACTGCTGTGTTTAAGTTGTTACCAAGAACCTACCATAATAATCGACGTTCATTCACTATTGAAATGACCGTTGACTTGTTGAACCTACTTACTTAATTTAAAAATATTATATTATATTAATAAAATATTTACCTTTTCAGTTCATTTTGTATTTTAGTAGGTAACAGTTAAAATACGCATGCTAGCTTGATAAATGTTACATAGTTTTTTTTTAAATTCAGCGTCTATGTACCTGCTCAAATTAGCAAATGATACTGCCATGGGTAAGGCCATAAACTGATCTCAAACAATGTTTTAAAAACAAAATTATTGTTCTCGAGTACGTACAAAATCTTGACAAGGCAAGTCAAAACATACAATTTAATTCTCTTTCATATAATTAACTGCCGCTGCCTGATCAACAGATAACGTACGGAATATAATAGCACATAGTACCTTGTAGCAAAACATAGTATTCAATACACCTCTATCAAGAGCCGTATCGTAACATACAATTAAATTGACATTTCACGATTGCGGACGTCGATTGCCAGCACCGTATCTGCTGTGACAACACCCACGTCAAGAACTCTTCAGATATCTGCGAATAAACTTCAAGTTTTACCACTTACAAATTGATTTTCATGATAAGAGCGTTGTTACATTATAAAGGTGGCTGTCCAGTTCACTATAACGTGCCATACTATACAAACCCGACAACCCCGCCTCTCGGGCTACATTGACTGCCTTGGTGGCTCAGTGGTTAGTGACCAGGGTCACTACGGGATCAAAAAGGCGTGGGTTCGATTCCCACCCAGAGCAAGTATTTATGTGATGAACAGAGGTGCGTACTCTGTCTCTGTATCTGGGTCACTGTATAGGTATTATGTATATAAGTAAGTATGTATTTAAAAATATATAAGTAGTATATCAGTCTCTGGGAGCTATATGACAAGCTTTGCTTAGTTTGTAGAGACTGTGTAACATATCCCCTAATATTTAATATTGTGAGTATTACAAGTCAGATAGAGACTTCCTTAATTACACATGTACAATTTTATATCAAACTCGGTTCAGTGACTTTAATCCACCCTTCATATATAAGAAATAAGCATGGATCCACTTGTGGGTTTAAAAGGAAAGCGAAGTTTACTTATTCACCATAGATTATATTATTTTCTCCATCTGTCAGTCTTCTAATAATACTATAGTATAATATAGGATCCACCATAGATTCTATAGGAGAAAAAAGTATCCGCGGATCCACATGTGGAGGTTAGCTGTAGATCTAAGTAGAATAAGAGCGCATTTTGCATTTATATTCCAACATACTCGTACCAGTTTTTAACTTTTTTCTTTCTTTCCTTCGTACTAAAGAAGCCTGTTTGTATTTACCATAAACCGTGTATGGGCCGGCGTAGGGCCACTAAAAGTAAACTACCAATAAACTACTTTGTACCTACCAATATAATTATGTACCTATACCTATCACAGCAAACTATTCTATCAATTTACCGCACAACTCGTAATATGCTCTTTACCTTTTGTTTGTAATATCTGATTTGAACAATAGTTTATCTATGTTACAATACATAGGTTCGAGTACAAAATGACAAGCGCCCTTAGTACAGCAACGTATGACAGATGGAAGGAACTGTCGAGACACGGGTTTCAAACCTTGTCTGTTTGAGCCGTTAACAACTCAATATGCTATTTTCTTGATAAAATAATTTGAATTTGGTATGGGTAACATTTTCAGCATTATAGAATAAAATAAATTACATTTAGCTCAGCTTTATACCTACAAAGATATGATATGCAGTATATTTTATGATGAACCTGGCTCGGGAAGTTATTACATATCATAATCATTTCATCAACATTATCCTCACCAATAGGTTTTACAATAAAAAGTACAAAGGTTTTGCTCGAATCGTCGGAGATGAAATGAATAGTAACTACCATAAATATCATGTACCTATTTATTTTACAAATACCATATTTTCAGGACAACAAATAAATGAATACCATAAAAAACTTCTCTCGGTTCACAATTGAACATAACATGACAATGATATCCCTTTTCACAGGCAGGTCATTTAATAATTTGAATATCAGAACTGGTAAAAATACAGCATGTAATTCTAAAACGGGACTCTCAAAAAATTAAAATAGTATTCTCTCTATGAAAAATAGACGTGAGTACATTCCCGTGATGTAAAATATTAAAATGCGGAAATCTCAAGCACACGCAAGCCCAACTCACACTTAATCACTTTTATTCGATTCACACTATCACTTAAAAATTACCTTCACTGCAGTATGTTTTACATGCAATACATTACAATGCATTAAACTCATTATACTCTTGTTTGTGATCTTTTCCGTTCAGTGGTTGCCTGGTAGAGATCGCTGTCAGCGATAAGGCCGCCATTTGTGGCACTAATTTAAGACAAATATCTACTTTGTACCTTATGTTGTAGTTAATAGTTGTCCACAATAAAGAGTTATATCTATCTAATACACAAACCCTTAAAAGTACCACAATTTCAGATAAATAATTCTTGCTCGCTGCATATAGAAGTGTGAATTCACACCTTTTAAGTAACACAGCCAAGTAAGTATAATAAACATAAGCGTGCTCTGAACACGTAAATAACTTAATCTTAAAAGGGAAAGACTAGTGTTTATCAACTCCTGTGGATTTTAGCACCGCCATAATTTTAGTGGCTACAAGCCGGAGGTCTGTTGTCTTAAAGCCTGTTTCAGCCCATCTAAGTACCTAAGCACTATGTGCTAGAGAAGACGTTTCTCGAAAATGGTCTGACTTGAATGAAGACCTCACGACGACTGAATTATTCCTGAGCTAGATTTTTTCCTGAATATAAAGCTCATAATTTATAATCATTAAGTTATAAAAATAAGATTATATCTTCGGATTATTGGTGTAAGAAAGAAATACTGTTATTATGGCATTCATCCGGAAAATAGCAATTATTACGGCTCATTGATCTCACAGTATGCCTCATTGTCAGGTATCTGCGTTTGTATTCTAGTCTAAGATTGGTAGGTACAATAAGTAAATAATTTCGAGATTTTTTACCTGTGTTTAGTACACATACAATATCACTTTCACCACTAATCCACCAACCTGCCAGTCGCCAATGAACCAACATGGTGGCTATGCCTTGGCAGGCCTATCTCTAGCAGTGGACAGTTGTTAAAAGGCTGCTACAGTTCGTCACTAAATTAGACCTAGCAGTGCAGTGCAGCGTCACCTCTACGATGCAGTACATGTCAGCTCAACATTTCAGACTTGGGTGGCACCTAGGTACTTGTGTAATAACGTAGCATAACTTGGGTTTTAGCTATTACATAATCGAAACCTGTACCATGGCTGTATGCAGCGTTATTTATGGCTAATAAGAGTGAATATATTCATAGGTATCATTGAGAGGGCAGTTACGGCGAAGAATGCCGTACCGTGATGCAATAGGGCCCACCTGCGTCCGCGCCGCCAAGCGGTCTTCGGACGGTATTAATCTTTACTCAGGAATGCTGACAACTGGCATGATATTAACGTACTGGTATTTGTATAATGCAGCAATCACAAGAGCGTAAATCTAACCTGTGTGAGTTTGTGTGACTGAACTCGTAAAGACTTGAATTCTTCTGCTTAAGTTTAGCATCAGATTTAACTTTACTAATATCTACCTAGCAGGTGTGTAAGTATACATTTTGGAGGGAGTGAATGACATTTCTGAAAAGCAGATATTTTTAACAATTTTAAGGTTGGTAATAATAGGTACTTACTTTTCATTATGAGCAAATTATTTAACACGGAATCGACTCTGGAATAATTGTGAAGTGTTATAGCAGCACTTTACCTACGGGTTAAGTAAATAAAGTACCGTAAAGTCTACATTTTGTTCTCAAATTAGTGCTTGCCAGTTTTGCGTAAATTGTTTAATATATCCTCATAAGAACTTGCTTAGCTAGACTATTCCGATCTAATTTACTGATTTTCTGATATTTTTTATTTCAGAGTATTCATCATGTAATTTCTGAAGCGTTTAAAACCAAAATACGCAAATACTTAGTTAAAGGCTAGTGTAACTAATATTACAGTGATCACAACATATGTTTTTTTACTATCAATAGGCACTTGCATATAGCTATTGTAGTAGGTATTTAATGACGCACAATCAACATACCTACTTTTCTGCAGGTGAACGGCTGCCAAAGACTTCAAAAACAGGATATATCCAGACGGATATGTCCTGTTTTTGAAGGTGGGTCCTAGGTATCTCCCTAATGCATCTGCATCCGAACATAATTCTTATTTATTTATTTTGTATTACGAGTATTACTCAGGTATTTTTGATATTCTTCCAATTAAAGTTTAAAAATGCGTGTCCTGCGGGCTTAGCATACGGACCATAAAATTATACTATCGACGTGTCAGAACGTGACAGAGTTATGATGAAGCATATATCTGTCACCTTTGCACACGTCGATAAACTCTTGTCGTGGTCTTGTATGCTAAGCACACTGGTCTATAAATGATTGAAATATAGCGTGACACATGTCACGCATTAATGTAGTCTTGTACAAAGAGTTTATTGGCAAAATATACGGAACGGCTGTTTTTTACGATTTCAGGGTTGATATCATTAAAGGTTGGTCTCATGATTTCAAAGGTTACAATTTCTAGTTAGTTTCACATTTATAAATTAATGTAGTTTGTAAAGCAACATCATGTACTATGTGAGATCTCAATAGACTCAGGCCCTAACCGTCCTATCCTAAAGTAATACAAACACAAGTCCTTGGCAGTACCTACCATAAAAAAAAATATCATCAGGCCGTATCCTAAAGTGATCCAAACATAAGTCTTTGGCAGCAACCTTAATTAAAGTCTTTGTGTTCGTACAGCTAACACAATTAACAATGCATTGATAAGATTTTTCTCGCTGCCTGAGAAAATATCCTATCAAGCTCTTTGAAATGTCTGATCAATGAAACCTTCACTAAAGAATTACGAGTACTTAAATATTTAATTGTAAATGAGCGCGCCGCTTTCATTGTTTAAAATGGAAAGGAAAAGAGGAAACGTTTTAAAAAGATGTTTGAGAATATTAAATGTTATTATGTGTTTGACTCATCAATAAAAAAAATTCAAGTCGATGATTCGACTGCCTCGGTAGCCCAGTGGTAACCTTATCTCCTGAGCCAAAGAATCGTGGCTTCAATTCCCACACAAGGATTTTTGTGATGACAATAGGTGTTTGCTCTGAGTATGGATGCTATTATCTTCCCTCTATATTATTGCTCTTTGCTATTATCTATATAAGTATGTATTTAAAAACATGTATGTATGTGTAGTATCTGGCAACCATATCACACAAATTTTGCTTAGTTTGAGGTCAGATACCGTATATAGACAGAGAAGCAGAGACCGTGTGTGAAATGTCCCCAAATATTTATCAAAAAAATTGTGTAGTTTCAAAATATCCCATGCAAACTTCTATGGCATATTAGGTATCACTGGTATCAGGTATACGGAGAGTCATACATTAAGGTTGAATAATCGGCCCAGTACGAGTCCGACTCGCGCACGGAGGGTTCCGTACTGTATAGGAGCCCCAAATAAATATTTATTTAAATTTTAATTTTATTATTTATTATTGAAGTGAATATAAAACCGAATATCTGTGAAAATTTCAACCATCTATCTGTTACCATTATTAAAATAGAGCGAAAAACGGCTAAAAATCAGGTTTGTTGTATGGGAGCCCCCCTTAATTATTAATTTTATTGTTTTAGTTTTTGTTGTTATAGCGGCAATAGAAATACATCATCTGTGAAAATTTCAGCTTTCTAGCTATAACGGTTCATGAGATACAGCCTGGAGAAAATGGTAGTAATCCTCAGAATAATGAAAAACAGTGGTAATCAATGACATAACTTGACAAGTGGCATATTAACTACTGATTGAATGTCAAATTAGAGTTTCCGCATTGTGGCAGGCAAACAACGACTTCAAGGCGGAGATTATTTTAAATGACTGATTTCTATAAAATATAGGTACCTATGTTTTTTTTTTCATCAAAGACTTTGGGCAGGTATTTCATATTCCGCGACGTTGTCATTAGAGAAACTCTTTCCACTGTGGTAAAAAATTACATACAACAATCTGAATAATGGATAGAGACACATATCTCTATCTAATCACTTTAAGTCCACAGTATCAATAAAATGTATTTATCCAAAGGAACACAGCTCAAGTAAAGGACTGACTGAATATCGATAGCAGTCAATAGCCGATAAAGTTTAATGATCGGGCTGTAAGTAGAACGACTACGCAGTACTAATAAATTATTGTAAGCGTTTGTTTTTTCGTCCTCAACAAAATAATAGGCACAGCTCGCATTAAATAAGTAAAAAATCGCGAACTAAATATGTAATAAGTTATCAAGAGCATGTCAAGACACCCGTATGAAAGCTTTCCGTAGATGGTGACAATGATAGATAGATAAACTCTTTTGCACACCAAGAAATAAACAAAAAGAAGAAACAAAGATACATAAACAGTGGGCAACCTTATCGCTGATAGCGATCTCTGCCAGGCATTATGGATAGGATGATTATGCTGATTATAAAAACCAATTTTAATGGTGTGTAATTAATTGGTTAACTGCTATAAAAACATAATTGGCTAAAAAATATGTTTGTGAGGCCAATAACATCCCCTGAGCAGTGTACAAGTTAGAAAATTTAAATTTTTCTTTGTAGAGTTAACTCATAAAGTTAACCACAGTGCCCAAAATATTTTTTTAAATAAAGTTTTTAATATAACTCCGCCGTTGCCGGTCCCAAGCCCGGATGGAAAAGGAGGAGGCTTGGTCAGGGGAGACCATACCTGCCGTCAAAGGTCAACGCCGAGTCTCGGGCGGCGGTAAATAGCCTGATCGTACCATGGCCACCTAGCGCGCATGAAGCGGCAAACCAGAAGCCGGGAGGACTAAATATCTTCCGAAAGTCTGATGCGGAAGGACGTGGGAACCCACCGCTATTACATTCCCAAGAAAACACCCACCTAACATGATAACAATGGATAAAAGAGAATGCGATTTGTTGGACGATCCGACTAACCCTCGGCGCCATTCGGTATCCGGGCTGAATGGTGTGAAATTGGCTACCGATGAACCCAGTACTCTGGACGACACAAATATCACAAAGGCCAGCATAAAGCTGGAAACTACTGGAAAAAGATCTATACGAGCCCACCATCGTATTGGCTCCTGGAATGTAAGAGGCTTATTGAAACCAGGCAAGCTAAGCATTGTGGAGAGGGAGATGGAGCGTCTCAAACTTAGCATATTAGGAATTTGCGAGACCCACATGCGTGGTAATGGACATTTTGAAACCACGTCTGGTAATTATATGTATTTCTCGGGCTGCGAAAATTCTAGTTTACATGGCGTTGGAATAGTATTATCTCCCCAACTGAACAGGTTTGTACTTGGCTACAATCCGGTTACTGAGCGCATTATCACTATGAGGCTGAACACTAAGCCATTTATACTTAACATCATCCAAGTATACGCTCCAACTAGCACCGCTGATACATCTGAAGTGGAAATAGACCTCCTGTATAGCAAGCTGGAAGAGATACTGGACGCAATTCCGAACCGGGAAATGACCATGATCCTAGGAGACTGGAACGCAAAAGTGGGTAACACCGTAAATGATGATTATCTGCGAGAAGTGGTAGGAAAGTATGGGTTAGGTACTAGGAACGAGCGTGGAGAAAGACTCATTGACTTCTGTACTAGAAAAAGACTAACCATACTCAATACCTGCTTCCAGCAGCACCCTAGACGTCTATACACATGGAAATCTCCTGGCGACAGGTATAGGAATCAAATCGATTATATCCTTCTAAATTCTCGCTGGAGGTCCTCAGTTAGTAGCGTAAAGACTTATCCTGGAGCGGATTGCAACTCGGACCATAATATGCTTGTTGCTAATTTTGCACTTCGCCTGAAAGTGCCGATGAAGACCTCCAAAACCGGCAATGGACAACTTACCAGCTCGGAAAGCAGCATGTTTCAGCAATCTGTAGAAGAAAAACTCCAAACTTCATCAGTGGATTCTTCTACTGCAGACGCTCAGTGGAATCACCTTAAAAAGATAATTAAAGAATCATTGAGTGAGTTGCGGACCACTCAGAAACCAGATCCAAAAAAGACACCTTGGATTTCGGACCGCACATGGGCGCTCACTCAACAGAGGAAGGAAATTAAAATTAAGGGGTTGCAAAATCCTGAGGTGAGGCGCGAATATGATCTTCTGTGCAAGTCAATAGACGCATGTTGTAGAGAGGATAAGAACAAGTTTATAGACGGCGTGTGTCTTGACATAGAGAATCATGCTCTCAGGTATCAGACAGCTGATCTTTTCAAGAAAGTCCGTCTACTCACTAAAAAGTTTAAACCCAAGACGTGGGTAGTTGAAGATGCTAACGGTCGGCTCTTGCATCAGCTAGATGAGATTGCGGAGAGATGGCGCTCCTATTGCGAAGAACTGTACAAGGACTCCGCACAGACCAATACGGATAGTGCTACCGTGCACATTAGTGTCGAGAGGGAACCTGACATTTTGAGGTCTGAGGTCGAATCTGCATTGCGCTCTATTAAAATTGGGAAAGCTCCTGGCCCTGACCTTATAATCGCGGAAACACTGAAAATCTTGGGAGATGGTGGCATTAGTATGTTGCATGACATCTGCAACAAAGTTTGGAGAAGTGGTGAGTGGCCTAAGGACTGGACAGATTCTGTAATTTTACCATTACACAAAAAGGGGTCAACGAAACAGTGCGACAACTACAGAACTTTAGCACTTATATCGCATGCTAGCAAAGTCCTGCTCCACATCCTCAACAACCGGATTCGACATTACGTTGATCGGCAAATTCCGCAGGAACAAGCGGGCTTTGTTAAAGGTAAAGGTACTCGCGAGCAAATCTTAAATATAAGACAACTTATCGAGAAAGCGTACGAATACAACATTCCGGTCGTCATGTGTTTCGTTGATTATAGCAAGGCATTCGATTGCGTGAATTGGGGTTCTTTATGGGAAATACTGACGGAATTGGGTGTGCCTAAACACTTGACGAGCCTGTTGCAAAGCCTGTACCATACGAGTGAAGGAGTAGTCAGGATTGAGAGAACTGTCTCCAGACCGTTTCGGTTCGAAAAAGGCGTTCGCCAAGGCTGTATTGCTTCGCCGATCTTATTTAACTCTTATGGCGAATTCATAATGAGACAAACTTGCGACGGGTGGAATGGAGGTGTGAGCATTGGCGGAGTAAAAGTCACAAATCTCAGATATGCCGATGACACAACTTTAATAGCGGCCAGCGAAGCAGAAATGCATTTGTTTCTCAACAAAATGGAACAAATTAGCAACAGTTTGGGCCTTTCCATCAATAAAGCCAAAACTAAGATCATGGTAGTTGACCGCTCGAGGATACTGCATTTCACTGGTGTGCTGAATCTTGAGACTGTTGACGAATTCATATATCTTGGCTCTAATATATGCAATAATGGCTCCTGTGAAGCTGATATACGACGCCGCATTGGGATGGCTAAAGGAGCAATGTCTCAGCTTCAGAAGATATGGAAGAACAGAGGAATTAAGTTAAATACGAAAATAAGACTAGTTCGAACCCTAGTTTTTTCAATTTTTCTATACGGGGCTGAGACATGGACGCTCAAGGCAGCAGATCGCGGGCGTATCGACGCATTCGAAATGTGGTGCTGGAGAAGAATGCTAAGAATTCCTTGGACAGCACATCGTACCAACGCATCAATATTGAAACAGCTTAAAGTCAAGACTAGACTATCAACTATTTGCCTTAAACGCGTCCTTGAATACTTTGGCCATATTGCTAGAAAAGACGGTGATAACCTAGAGAAGCTAATGGTTACTGGCAAGGTAGAGGGGAAACGTCTTCGAGGCCGCAGTCCGATGCGTTGGTCCGACCAGATCCGCACCACATTGGACTCCTCAGTGTACGACGCGCTGCATGTCGCCGAGGACCGGAAAGAGTGGAAGAAAATCATCCGGGAGAAATTGGTGGAAGGTGGAGGTCACGACCCTCAGATATGAGGAAATCGACTGGAGGAGGAGGGAATATAAAGCTTAGAAAGTTTGAAGATTCTTTCTTGTATACTTTAGAAATTAAGGGGGAACACACACTCTTTTTTCAACTTTGGCGACCTATCTCTGACTGATGACACATGTGATAAAAAATTCTTAGTAAAACCTAACATTCATTTTGAACGATACCTAACGATACACGGGGTATTAAAGTAAATACACTTAAACTTAAATAAACTGTTTTGAAAATTTTCCGCCTAACCACAAAAGATTTAAACACGCTTTAAACACTATTTAACCGTTCAATTTGTACTGTTAAACATTGTCTAAAGCGTGCGTAATTTTTTGTGGTAAGACAGTCTGTGTTAAATTTAGGTCTACCTATAGGTATTAAAACTATCATACATAATGTCATTTTTTTTGCAATTTGGTTTATAAATGTGGTAGTTATATGAAAAGTATTTTTATTTATTTTTGCGTGATTAACTCTACGCTCGACCTCCAACTCGCCTGATAGTGAGCGACCATCGACTTGTCATTTATTTTTGTTTTATGACCACGACGTTGTGGTCGAAGCATCGCAGACTTAGAACTGAAGATATCCATTAAGCTACGCGAAAGTCTACTTGAGGCTTCCTTTGAGGTGGGGTGTATTGTTATACTACGCGCTAATGCGTACAATTACGTCCACTACTGTTCGCGTTGTACTACAGATTCACAAAACGCGCCATCTTGGTTTTAGCGAGCTGTAGCGTGATATGTTTTACCTTCTTTAAGAATAAAGGACAAGTATGACTTACTTGAGATAGAGAGACAATAGCTGTAGAAAATAACAATTGTTTTTACATTTCGTATTTTCATAATTTTCCTTAGAATCTCTGAGAACTTCTCAGAACTACCTACTTGTTTTCATACCACTTCAAAACAATTGTTAAAATACAGCAGCGTACTTAGCGATATAATTTTGTATGCTTTTCTCAAGGACCGATCGGGGTATTCAAAATGTAATGACTTTGACAAAATGCTGAAATAAGATACAAAAGAAAATATAATCATTATCATCAGAATTACTTGTAGTGGATGACAATGAATCTTTACGCAAGAAAAATCATTGAACCGTAATTATTTCTTCGCCTCATCACAAACACATGCACCTTTTTAAGAAGAAAAACCAATTCGAACTGTGAAAAAAAGTTATCTCATATTATGATAGACAATCTCAAACGAAACCTCTTAATCCAAATAGTAGAGAGAAGAGCATTGGGAATCGAAAATTATCTTTAGTACCTAATTACAATATTTGTAAGACACGATCACAGCAAAATGGCGTCGAAAACGCATAGTTACTGCTGTGTAATCTACAACATAACTTGACACAAGTGACGCTTAACCTACTGATCAAATGTCACATTGGCGTCTCAACATAATAGAGCAATAATTCCGTGTTATTTCTAACACCCGGTCCACTCTGTCTTAATATATGTGAATGTAAAATATGAAGACCTGTGTCCGAGTCATCACGACTGAACAAAGCTACAAATTAATTAAATTTACGTGTTTAACCACTATCTTATAATAGCGGTACTAAAACATTTGCGGTACATATAACATCTCACATGAGCGTGGAGGATTCTGGTTACTCTACTAAATGTAAACGCAGTTGGGACTTGAAATAACAAACGCGGATTCACAGAATAAACTATTGTCGTTAATCATGAAATCTTGAAGTGTTTTGTGTGAATATACATGGAAATTACAGAACTGGAAGTAGTTGCGTAACGGAGAAGTCCTAGTGGAATTGCTTCGAGATTGTTATCATATTTTCATACTACCCGCTAAAACTTTATATGTCAAGAATTCGTCTTGGATCATCTCCTATTAAACCGGTATGTTTTTGTATCTCTAAGCTGCCTAGCTGATCATTTACAATATTCTAATCTAAGATGTCAATGCACACATGTACACTGTACAGGACAGTGTACACTTCTGAAAAAATGTAGGCATGAAAGTGACCTGCGTTTTTCACAGTTTCAGGGTTGACCCCAAGTGAAATTTGTTCATTATTATAAACACCTTGATAAAGCGACGTCCTAAAATATTGTAAGTGCTTACTAATCACGTAATGTGCATAAGAAAAATAGGTGGTTCTCATAATCTCACCTCATCGGCTCGCACTAATAAGTAAAGGTTGGAAATCTGATCCTATTGGGTCACAAATCTTAGTAACACAAATTAATAATAATATGACATAGTGCACCAGCCTTCGGAGACAATTGCTCTGTATAATTTCCAACGTTTATTTTTATCATTAAATCGTAAAACGAGTTTTGTTTTGTGTTGCGGCAACAATTTTGGAGAAGTCATTAATTCTGGAATGGCTGAGATAAACCCAGTTATAAAATTTTAACCAAGCTATTAGGAAGTGTAAAGGGTATGGTAGGGTTTCCAGAGTCCATTTTTTTTAACTGCAGATTGTGCGGGCAGAACACCTGAGCGAACTGGGAGGAACTTGGTGTGAAGTCGGAACAATGGGGCAGATTGTTCTAAAGCAGTCTCCTTGCTATGCGGTTTGTACCGTCAAGTTGCAGAAGATATAAGGCACTAGAGTAATTACTGCTCTAGTTCAGAAGTCAGAAATTGATCAATTGGTTTGACCAACTGAGTGTTACTGTGAACTGAGTAACATTTTTGTGTTGACTTTAATTCATTGCTCTTGGTGCAATAACCTATTGTGCAACCAAAAGCTACGCTGAAAATTTAATGAGCAAGAGAACCAAGAACTACAAAAATGCAGTGGAACTTTGAACGGTTACATTGTAACCACATAGACACCAATGCTTATGAAAATATTGCAACACTAGAAATACCTGCATGCATGTAGCAAGTACTAGTTTACATACTTACCTACTTACAAACCAGAAACTAGAAACATTGCTCCGATTCTTAATTAAAGCGCTTTGAGATTTCAAGTTTTTGTACTCGACTTGTGCGGTAAACTTACCTATCAATCAGCGAATGCCAGCTCTAGAGGCACAACTACGTTAATAACTAATTGCACGACGTAGGAACTAATTTCAATTTTCAAAGCCCCAGAGCGTACTAAAAACAGCCGTAAGATGGATATAAAATATTATTATAGCAAAATGTTTTAGCATTTACGACATCTAACGATAATTGTCATAATCTTGATAAATGGCGACCCATCGGGTGAGTCGATCTAAACTCTCGTCAAGATGTAAAACCGGCATTTACTTAATTACTGTGAATAAAAGGCGGGACTTTGACCGGAGGTAAAATAGAACCGAGTAGGAGTGATATTTAGTATCTACATTCCAGGGCTAATTAGGGTAATTCACTGTATTATAGTACATATTTTCAGTGCACGTTTTGTGCGTAGGTTTGCTGTTTAACTACTGCATTGAACTTATAGGTACTTACGTTCCGTAGTTCCGATATTGTTTTGATGAATTCTTCTTCTTTTTCGTCGTGTCGTTTGATTGCTTTATGAATTTAATTAACTGCAGTGTGCTAGTCATTTCAAAAACATATTTTCTGGAATAATGCCTATATTGGACTGTCTTTTTATTCCTACTCTAGAATTTTCTTAGTAAATAACAATTTATCAGTAATATTTTTCCATTATTTTAATAGTTTTCAGACTTTTTACGTGCTTCTGATTCCGCTCCTGCATTTTAAATAGGTACTAATTCAGACATTTTGTATTTACCTAAATTTGGATGAATTCTAGGAACTTAATAAAAATAGTATCATCATCATCATCCATCAGCCATAAAAAACATATTTTTTAAAAACATATTTTCTGGAATAATGCCTATATTGGACTGTCTTTTTATTCCTACTCTAGAATTTTCTTAGTAAATAACAATTTATCAGTAGTATTTTTCCATTATTTTAATAGTTTTCAGACTTTTTACGTGCTTCTGATTCCGCTCCTGCATTTTAAATAGGTACTAATTCAGACATTTTGTATTTACCTAAATTTGGATGAATTCTAGGAACTTAATCAAAATAGTATCATCATCATCATCCATCAGCCATAAGAAGTCCACTGCTGGACATGGGCCTCCCCTATGGATCTCCAATAAGACCGGTTGGAAGCGGATCGCAGAATCGCGCTGGATGCAAAATAGTATAGAATTGAGAAATTAAATGTTTATCAAGCTATACATAGTTGTATGCAGCTGGTTAAATTCTTGGGATTATCTACAAAATTGATCACATTGTTCTACAAGCTAAACTTAATGACCAACTCAAACTTAGAATACAAAATCACAACGTCAGCTCATTTTTAGCACCAAATTTTACACTACGTTCCAAAATCAACTGCTGCATTCCTGATTTCTTTCCCATTTCTACTCTACGTTAGAGGTAAAGTAATTACATTTCTACTGGGTTTGAATTTTAATCATTTGCGGGCATACCGAACACGAACTGCACACACGCTCTCGCTGCTCTAGATCGCGGTGCATTCAATTTATACGGAACCACTGACTATATTATTAAATTCATTAAATGGCTAGCCGTAATTCTGTTTCTTTAATCGTTATGACTTAATGACGCCTTTGCTGTTTCTGTTCTGTTCTACGGTTTACTAAGGAATGTCTGTACATGACATACGCAAGGCAAAGATAATATTTAATTCTTTGTTACGCAGTATCGTACAATTAATCAACTCCATAGTGCTAGTAGATTTAATAAGGAAACTCGATCAATTCACCTTGAGTGGAATCATTTTGCGTTGTCGAAACTGCGCTTGAGAAGAGCGTACAAAGACTGATCATTACCTTGCTTTGAAAGCGTATTATATTATAACCGATTCGAAATTCGAAACAAGGGTGTCATTAGAGCTTCCTTTACGGGCAGGTGCGTATTCCTGGCGTCGAGGCTTCCTATTGGCTGACAGGATGCGCAGGCGCTGATTTACGTCGGGATACGCAGCTGCTACAATTCTACCAACTTATCTGCAGTGTCGGATGAGGGCAGCACAGTTATATTTGCTGCTCTAAATGAACTAGGTATTTTAGTTTCCCGTTTGACCAAGTTTTGAAATAATATGCATCAGAGTGCACTTACAGTTAAAGCTCAGCTTCTAATGCTAGGAAGTCGCTGTTTAGACAGTCTCGAGGAAGTTGCGAAACGAGATCTCATTCAGGCAGGTGGTGGACTTTGTTAGTGTCTAATTTCATCCATCTATTTATGGACAGTCTGGCGTGCCCAAATCCAGTTGTAGAAACGTCGTATAGACATGTCTGCGTATTTGTAATTTGTAACGTTATATAACCATAACTTGTCTGTCTAGGTAACTCGAGTGTATCGTAAAAGTAGTCCGATATGGTACACAACGCATCTATCAAGCCTGCAATATATGATAGGTCCATTTATTTTAAAATGTTGCAGGACTGGACACGTAAAATGTAATTATGTCATAAAGTATTTAGTAAGTGGCTAAGTTACTTAAGCACATAATTATTACATTATACATTTCCAGCTATAGATGATGCAATGGCGTACATTAAACGCACAAGTATCTACTTGACCAGGTTTTACATTTTATAATCGCACCACAGAATAATTATTTTTCGCAAAAAATGGCAAAACCGCATTCCATCGTGTACAAAATTCGAATATTACGCTCGAATTGTTTACATTATTGTTGATTTATCAAAAACGGCTCAGCCGATTTCTGTAAAATTTAAATGTGACCACCTCGGGAGTATACTCTTTTGAAGTAAAAAAGAATTTTTCGATTCGGTTCACAATTGGCGAAATTATCGATGTTCATCCTGTATCCGAATATTGGATATTTCCCTCGAATTGCTTACATTATTGTTGATTTTTTCAAAAACGGCTCAGCTGATTTCTGTAAAATTTAAATGGGACCATCTAGGGAATATACCCTTTCTAACTAAAAAAGAATTTTTCGATTCAGTTCACAATTGATGAAATTATCGATGAACATACACAAAAATAAAATACATACACACGAACATAGAACCTCCTTCTTTTTGGAAGTCGGTTAAAAATCGAATATCTTCTTCTGTTTCTCATAGAGCTAAATGTATTAATATTTCTCTATGGTATATCCAGAAATAGTAAAATACCAATAATATAATTTGTTAGGTATTTATAAAATTACTAGCGACCCGCCCCAGCTTCTCACAGGTGCATTATACCTACACATAAACCTTCCTCTTGAATCACTCTATCTATTAAAAAAACGCATCAAAATCCGTTGCGTAGTTTTAAAGATATAAGCATACAGACAGACAGCGGGAAGCGACATTGTTTTATACTATGTAGTGAAGTAATCGGTGTAGATAAATAATATATTACTGCATCATGTTGTAGCTTGCTTAATAAATGAAATAAAAATTTTTTTAACACCTTGCACTATCAAAATGTTATCAGATCTCATGTAAAGCCAAGCTTCTAACTCTACTTCACAAACTTCACACCTTGGCTGTTTTCTTGTGTAGTCGTAGTGCCCTTGTGCTTCGCTTCGATTGACTCGTCTTGGCGAGATTACTATTAATACGAGTAGATATTGTAAGTACCTAGCTACGTTTAGTATTGACAGTGAAATTAGCCAGAATGTAATCAACAATTTCAAAAAAGTGTTTGTTCAAGATAAATTAGCCTAGGTATTACTTCTCACGTGTAATATATTACGATTATACATTTCTTATGTCCCCGGTGAGATAGGTTTGCGACGGGTGGCATGGCGGCGGCGGTGGTGGTGGTGGCGTGACCAGATACATGACAGCGGCGACGGCAGGCGGGGCCAGGCACCACCGCCGTTCGCCTCACGCGATCACCGCACTAAATTGGAATAAAAAAAATGATAGTATTATGAGAAAATTATGGCCAAAACTACGGACTTTGCAGCCGTAAATTTCGGCTCTAAAGAATTGAGTTCCGCAATACTCGTTTTGTTGAATTTTGATTTGTTACCTTCTAAACTTGGTAAAATGGGCTGTTTTAATAATTAGCTCTCCTTTTTGCCTGACCTGTGTGTGACTTTAACTGATTGTTATGATTATTATAATTGTGAGATTTTAGTCACTTCCGCGGTAATAATAACATGTAATTCAAAGTTACACACAGTACAGGAATAGAGAGAAGCAAATTTGTACTATTTAATTACAGTATTGGTCAATACATTCTCCTCTGAAAACCTCAAGTTCAGAATTTTTTGATTGGGTAACTACTTAAATTTTGTTTTACAGATATTATGTTCCCACAAATACCCACTCCTTAATTTATCGTTACCTCTCATAATAATAATGAACCCTGTCTCATCTTTGCTTCGAAGCAAGCTGTTATGCATTGCGTAGGAACAAATCCTTTTCAAAGGCCTGAGCGGATGTTACGTCGCAGCAGACCGTAAAACACATTGTCCATCCTTCATTTGTGACCTTTAATTAACCCACGAAGAAAAGGTTACCGTAGCAGCCTTTGCTAAGCGGCGCTGGGTTATTTGTCAGCGTCATCCACAGAACATTTCTTTTGTCGCGGGCTCATAATATAATCCATAACCATAACGCGAGTCCCGGCTCTACGGCACGCACGACCAGAGGCTCTCGGACGATAGATATTGCTTCTCTCCGTCACTCTTGTTACAATCGTCGAGGATGTAAAAGAGACCAAAGATTAGAAATTGAAACAGGGAATTCTCACCGTACCGAACCGTCACCCGCGAGTGATGTGCGCGATTACTCCTCGGAGCCCACATCTCTATGATTAATGTTAATTACACCTCGATCTCGCGGTTACCGATTAAGACGGCCATTATGCTATCTCCCCGGGCGGCCATTACTCGTACTTTTCAAATATCTGAACATTTTCTCGGCGTGATAACGCTGTGAAAGATTCGGCTTCATTATGGAGCTCTGCTTTCTCTGCCGTGAGATCGGTGGATTCAGACATTTTTTAGCTGTCTGGAATTTTTACGATTTCAAAAAGAAAGCTTCAAACCCTAATGAATTAGCGCGATGGTATTGAACAATGACAATTTTACAGGGTTTTATAGAAACAAATAATATTTTTAAAATATTTTTATAAGGCACTGCGAGTTTATTTAAAAATCAGAAAATACAAAGTTCTGAGGTAAAGCAACAGACAAACGGCATGTGGATAACCCAAGTCACTGCAAATTCTAACCCAATAACTGTTTAATTTTAAAATAAACTATGACATTTACTTAAGTATAAATTCTTCTGACTCTACATCTTCGCAACTCATTAATTTTAAGGAATCCTCAGGACGACATTTGGATAAAAATTAAGGGCGTTGTCACAGCGCCTGGTATGTATAAAGACGGCATTCTGAAATCGTATGAACATAAAGCTGAAGATATATAACTTAATTCACAGTATTCTAGTCCCCTTTCTGTGGAATAGAGTTCTATTTGCTCGGTAATTGAGATGTAAGCGAGTAGACATCAAATAACGTTGATGAACGTTTTCAGAATTAAGTTTTGTTGGCAACGCTAGGCAGAACTTTTATTGCTACGAGTATCAGCTGAATTGGAAGTTTCCATTTTCTGCGGATTTTTTGTCGTATCCCGTGAGTTAAAGGGAGGACTGTTTTGTAATGTTTTTATTGAAGTTTTGTAACAGTTTCGTAACAGTTAATAGGAGTTATGAGTCAGCCGCTTCGGTTCAGCAGTCCGTCACGGCGCCGCCCGTGCCGCAGTTGCAACTTTTTAGAGTCCAATAGCCGTTAAATTCGATTACTACGTGTATTCAGACGAAACCGACAGTTGCCAATCAATGGTATACTGCAATCCCATGTCTTTTATTTTGTTAACTGAAACTCTGCTGGGATATTATGTTCCGTAAGATTAATTATAAGTCTTAGAAATGCTGGTTAATAATAAACAAATAAGGGACATCTTACACACGGTCTCTAACTTCAACCTAAGCAAAGCTTGTCATGGCTGCCAGACAATGATATACCTACATAGACATATTTTAAGCTATTGCATAGCTTCTATCGCGGGCCTTGAGCGCGGGGACCGAATCCAGAAATTCCGTAACGAAAAAACCTCACGCTCCCCACTCCGACGGGCAAGGAGGTGTGGCTTGAAGGCCGTGCATCGTCTAACGTCGTTTCAGTTCGGCAGTCTTCGACACGGCGTTGTGTGCGATTAGACGTATTGTACGACTCTACGAAACTCGCACGAATCGAGACGAGCTGCTCCGAAATGCAATAGCTTTACCGCGGCAGTCCCCGAGTGCCACACGTCTTTTTTTTAACTAAATATTTAGATAGATAATAACTAATAACAACCAGACACAGAGGAAACACCTATGTTCAACACATAAATATTTGCCCTGGGTGGGAATCGAGCCCACGCCTCTTTGATGCAGAAGTCAGGGTCACTAACCTAACCACTGAGCCACGGAGGCAGCCAAATAAATACACCTTCAAAGTGCTTATAGTAGTAGTATTTTAAAATATCTTTCTGCACAGTAATACCTACTGTTAGCAAAGCATGCCTCTTAAAGACTGACTAATAATGTTCCCAATTTATGTTTCTAAGTAAATGATTATACAGGTTTATTGGTAATCAATTAGGGGCTTGTTCTGTACATCAAAACTGAAACTTTTGTGTAGCGACTTTTGTCGAAGCTAAAAACAAACAGCTGTTTACATTTTGTCGAGGGTGAACGATATTTTTCTATGGAACAACATTTCCTTTTTTGAGATTTGATAAAAGTCGTTGAACAAAGTTGTTAGTTTTGATGTACAGAATAAGCCCCTAAAAGGATGCTAATTGATTACCAATAACCCTATAAGCGTTTAGTTTTTAAAAACAACAAACTATAGGTATTCCTTATAAATAAGTATGCATCTAAAACATTAAATCAATATTCAATTGATTATATGACGTTAGTGTTAGACTGAGCTTTTGCATTAATAAATGAGGTGCGGCACGTACAACAAGTACATTTTAAATTTCTAGCACTCGACACCAATTCGTTTTCTTTTATCGTTCTTTGTGACTGCAATTAACAAGCCACGATCACGATAGAAAAACACGATGATTGAAACGTTCGTTAATTACTCTTTATAGAACTAAGTAATTGTTAAATAATAGCCTTTGCATTATTTATAAGCTTAGAACTGTTGATAGAGTCGCCACAATTAACGGAGAAAACTGGTATTTCAAGTTACCAAATCGATTGAGTAGGTGTTTCGGTAAAATTATATTTAATTGCTACACGAATTGGCGGTTGCTTATTTATAAACTGTATAATGATATATTTCTTGAGGAATCTTCACAACAACGGTCGAAATGTATTTGAAACTTTTGTGTATAGGTCTCCCTACTCCCTACCATATTCCGCACTCAAGACATGTAAAATCAGGTACACGTCAGTTAAAATATACAATACTCACCTAAGTGTCGGATAAATAGCGATACCTACTTTATTTTCATCTGCATAATGGTGGACTTTCTAAAGCTTAACTGAACAAATGCTGCCCTCAAGCTAAGAACGCACGGAGTATTCCAGTAGCTTTCTTTTCTTTTTATTAGTTATTTTATTGTTCCGATTTTATGTGGTATGGCTAAACGTATGACTAGCATCTACAAATATGAAGTTAGGATTAACCGATTTAAAATAAGTCAAAGAAGATAATTTAATCAAAAAGAAAATTATGACTCTTATCATTTATCAGAACTTGTGCTATCCTCAAACATTTGTACCTATATTATTATGCGATTTAATACTAATATAATTCCTTCACAATATTAATTTTATTCGTAACAATATTTATACAACAAAAAAATATTTCCAAACTTATGATAACAACGCGGTATCAGTTCGGGTTAATCTGTGCTTTTACCTATTAGGAAATGTTGCACAAGATTGTTAGGTCATCTGTGAGACGGTGACCCTGCAAGTTGGCCCCATTAGCACCCACTACGGGAAATGGAATTAATTGAATTACAAAAATGTGTTAATGAGCAAATTGAGCAACTTAATCCCGTGATATATGCTTTCCTGTTCGAAGATGCTCAATGATTTATGACATGTCGTATTTGTAGAATTCCTCGAATGTTGTGACATTTGGATTAGTTGATCAACAAAATGCGATGCTTTCAAGGAAAAAACAGTTTTAATATGTCTATTTAGAATCGATACTATTAGTAGTCAGAAGTTATGACTTTATTATACAAGTTTCTTGTCAGTTGTAGGTATCTATCCGACTGATATTTTTTTAACATTATCATCGTTATATCAACCTTAGGACGTACCCTAGTGTAATAAGTCCCTGCTGTAATAATCCTCCCCTAATAGGTTTTTGACATACATATTGGCCAAACTAACTTGTAACTTCGTATTCGTTTGTTACTTACACCCATTACTTAAAATATTAAAATAGCACTTGCGTCCAATAGGTGCTTTAACTAGGAGTACCTACTTGAAACAATCTTATTTCACCTTCTTTCTTTTGACAAAATCAATAAATACCCTATTAATGTATGCGTCAGACTTTATGCGAGGTCAAAAATAGAAATTCATAACTAGGTACGTAGCATTTGTCACAGCGTAAGTATTGCACAAGTAGGTCACAAAAAGTTGTATAACTTCTGAAACCGAAACTAGGTAATTCGTGATGGCGGATTCACCACGGAGATCAACCGACCGGCTGCCTGTCTTCCTTGTCACATAAGTTTATCAATGTCGGACCGGCGAGGCGCAGGCGCCGCTACAAGCCTGCTAGAATGCGCGCCATGATGGCACTCCCGCCGAGAAATCAGGGCCTGCAATTGATTGATGAAGCCGCATGTAGTTATTTATCATCACTATCACTACATATTATAAAACAAATTCATTATTTATAACCCCCCGACGCAAAAGAGGGGTGTTATAAGTTTGACGTGTCTGTTTGTCTGTGTGTCTGTCTGTCTGTCTGTCTGTCTGTCTGTCTGTGGCATCATAGCGCCCGAACCACTGAACCGATTTCAGTTTAGTTTTTTTTGGATGAAAGGAGACTTAATCGAGAGTGTTCTTAGCTATGTTTTATAAAAATCGATTGAGCCGTTTAAGAGTTATGGTGGGTTAAAGTGGGGATGGAAGAACCAAAATTCTACAAATGTGCCCAAAATGGTTGTCAATGTGTCGGGGTTTTTTTTAAATTTTTATTGTATGTATCTCTGCGTGTTTGTGTTTCTATTTAGATCTTCCAACCTACACAACAGATTGCTACGCGGTTTGTAGGTATTCACTATATTTTTGGAATATTTCTTACGGAAGGTTTGAAGGAGAAGTCGGGACGGGCAGCTAGTGTAGTTATACAGGGTTATTTCTAATCAATTAGCATCTTTTTAGGGGCTTATTCTGTACATCAAAACTAACAACTTTTGTAATGCGACTTTTGTCAAAACTCAGGACGTCAGTAGCCCATATCTTAGTTAATATGTAGGCTGTTTTAAACCACATTTTATCCGATTACATTCCATAGGTACTTTTGTAATCTATTTGAGATAACAACATCCCATGTACCTATTTGTGTAATGGTCTACTCCTATACCAAATCGCATTTGAATCCGTCCATTTGTTTCGTCAAAATATATTTTTTGGTGTTTTTGGCTATCCCAAAAGAATAAGACAATTTTTACGGGATATCCAGTATAGGAAAATAGTATAAGCTTCCCCAATACGAAATATTATCCCAGTCGATTCAGCCAGTTGGAGGTAATTGATGTTTCGTTTTACACACTTTGGAATTTTATCGGGCCCCCTAGGATAAAAAAATCACAAATTTAAATCAAATTGTATTTTTTTATTTAAGAATATTTAAGCCAAATTTCAAATAAATCGCTCCATCGCAGGGAATAAAAAGTTTCATACAAACGAAATGGGCCCGTTTTACCCCTTTAGAGATAGAATTTTCAAAAATCCGTTCTTAGTGCTTCATTACGTTGTACAACACCATCTATGTTCCTATGTCATAGGGTAAGCGGTTTGGGTTGTAGACCATCTGTCAGTCAGTCACTCACGTGTAAGCCTTTTGTTAATATAGATTTTAGTGCGCGTAGTCCCGTAGTATGTAATAATAAAGAAATGTAATGGGTAATTAAAAATTATCATACCCATCGTCATGCTATTTACGTCATACTCAGATAATATGATCCATATGAAAGGCCACTGAAATGAGCAAACAAAAACAAATACTTATTTTAAACATTTCGAAATACTTAGTATGCCTACTGTTAAAACCTGACTCTGATTCTGAAATAGGTAATAGAACGATATACTCGTATATTACGTACAAAAGATAATGTTACGTGGTATGTAAAACCACGCTAGTATCCTTAATCATATAGATATTATGCAAATAAACACCTAACAATTGTTACATAAAGCTACGTCTGCAACCGATTGCATCAAAATTTATTTCATGGTATTCAAATCTGATCGCTTTATGCTACGAAAATAGACTTCACAGTCGATTTTAGCTGATAGATGACTGTTTCGATGAAATCGCTGTATGTAATGAAAACGGAGAAAAGGATAGCTTTTTATAGACACTTCCGTCTGAAGACGAAAAAGTAGAGAGATTCACAAGTAAAGTCAAGAAATTAAGTATTTAATTAAAATATACGTATTAATTGCTATCGCTATCTTCTTCATTTTTTGATCTCTGTTCATTTGGCTGGACATAGGCCTCATCAATAAAACCGATCGTAAACGACCGTCATCCAGCTCGAACTAAACATGTGTATAAAAAATCCTCAAAAGTAAATTTCAATATTAGATAAAATTTATTCTTCTTCTTGGTTGCTACAATCTTGACAAAGAAGCCATCGTGAAATCTTTGTGAAAGATCTAACGAACAACTGTACAACATTTACCTTAAACTAATTTAAAATAAATTGTAGCTTTAAAATCTTTCTTTTATTTTCAGACAAGAAAAACCGAAACCGGAGGCTTCAGTCGCATCCTCAAAGTAATGGGTAAGTTATAGTGCCTACATAATAATATACATATAGCAAACTACACATACGCCGGATTACGCCGACTGTGCATACAAATAGTATAAAAATATTGTAAAAATATGTCCTTGGTAAGCGTGCTTCAATCGAAGCAAAATGTATCGCAAACATAAACAAACAAATAAAAATCTTATTCAGAGTTTGGTCAAGAATTCTCATTAACGGTTAACACGTCAACTGCACAAATAAGAATCAACACAGCAAAGAGAAAACTCCTTAGTTTGGTGTTGGTTCTCATTAGCTCTGTTGCGTTGCTAGCCGTGTTCGGTCCTGATTAACGCGATGCTCCTAAAAATTGTAAGCACGTACAGCTTATCAGTTAAGGTGTTTGTGACAGTGCTGACCTGGTTAATAAAACGGTGGTGATAAGCATCCACGATAAACGGATAGCCTAGTGTGGGCGGGGAGCACCTGCTCATTCATAAGGGGACGTCCATGAATTAAGCCAGATATTTAGAGAGGGGGTCTAACTGAATCTCAAGTCGAGAAGAGGAGGGGTCTTGGCACACATATCAAGGAATTTAAAATGCTACGATCTCCACTAGATGGAAGGAAATATTTCGGTATGTCCCAGATGCGGCGGTTGCTGCCAGCGCGCGTTACTGTGGTCATTCGTAGTATATGGGCTCTGTACTTTGGTTCCTCTACGAGACTATTTTTGATTCGATCTCGCAGAGAGACTTCGAATATAGCCCTCTCCATAGTTAGACGGGTTAAGTTATTGACACTAAAACACTTATGTCCAACCTACCTATATTAAAAGTCTCAAATGAGACTAAAGAAGGCGGTAGGGGGTGGACATAAATCTCACAATATCTCACCAGGGATAGAGGGTCTAAAAATGAACAAAATCATGTCACGTAAACTATGGACGTCCACTAAGACAACGGGAGGTAATCGGAGATAAAGGGGGTGTAGGATCGCCCACTCAGAGCAATCTTCGTCTCTTGGAGCTTTAAAATCGACAGCAACGAATAACTGTACATTTGTTGTGACAGTGGTTTATTACGATTGCGTTGCTTTACGCTGATTGCGCTTGGTCAACGCTACAGCGCTAAATTCAATATTTCTTGAGTTTTTATTGCGAACTACCTACAACCAATTACTCGTTTTAGATTCACGATGACTGATCTTGAGACAATAAATCGGTAGTATATTTCACAGGAAAAAAACAATGAAGTTAGTTTAGTTGGCTAGCCCCGGCGACAAAGTATTTAAGCCGCCTAAAAGACCCTGAAATGGCTAAATGGTTAAAACAACCGGGACCTACAATTTAACGTGTCATTTGAGCCAAGGTAGCGCTTAATTGAATGAAGTTAGTTTACATGTGCATTAATGAACGTTCAAAATGTTGAGTAAAACTGATTGGGTGAGAAACACGACTTTTACAGAGAAAAGTCATTACCTATGTAACCGTAACGACATACGAGAAACAGTTTTTTTTTTTTTAAATTGTGGGCTATATATCTTATTATACGAAATAGTAAGGAATAATAGATACGTATTACTAATAGGCTAAGACGGTTTCTGAAACCAAATTGGCTAATAAATAGGTAAGTACCTAGTTCAATAGAGCTAGAGCATATGAAAACAAAATTCTTGGGATGAATCGTGGTCATTCGGGAAAACCCCACTAATTTAACAATTTTTCATTTGCCCAGTTTGCAAATTCTGTTATTCCCACTTAGGTATCCACAATTTTCGTTTATCATGATGAGAAACAAACCAACTCATTATAGTGTCCGATGACGCTATAAATCAACACATGAACTCAACTCACCTATTAACTTTTATAATAACGTACTGTACTAGCCTTTTTAGGGTTCCGTACCCATAAAAACGGGACCCTATTACTAAGACTCCGCTGTCCGTCTGTCTCCAGGCTGTATCTCATGAACCGTTATAGGTAGAAAACTGAAATTTTAACAGATGATTTATTTCTGTTGCCGCAATAACAACAAATAAAAATAACAAAACAGAATAAAATTAATAATTAAGGAGGCTCCCATACAACCAACAAATTTTTTAACCGTTTTTCGCTCTATATTAATAATGGTAACAGGTGGATGCTTGAAATTTTCACAGAATATTTAGTTGTATATTCACTTCAATAATAAATAATAAAATTAAAATTAAATAAATATTTAAGGGGGTCTCTCATTCAGCACGGAACCCTCCGTGCGCGAGTACGACTCGTGCTTGGCCGATTATGAATAGCCCACTACAGGAAGTAGGCCTACCCGCGAAGGGTGATTTATTATAATGCCTGAAAGAAAACGATTCCAATGTCAGGTGGGTACTGTTCTAAAATTTAGAACATTTATCCTTTACAAATAGTCAGTATTCGCTTTCTATTGTGATGTGAATAATATAATGTTATCTGTCTATTGATAGACAGTATTCCCAGAGTAAATTATTTTCATTGCATAGAAAAGTACCAAGTTTCTAATGAAGATAAGACAGTCTTAGGCAACTTAGGTCTCAAAGGCACATTCATGAAAATTTATATCTAAAAGGTGGCGATGTCAGAAGGTCATAACAAATTCAAATAAGAATCGTAAATCAAAGCAAAGTTACACTTAAAAAACTTTAGATATATTTGACAATAGCCAGCAGCAGTTACAATTTATCGAGAAAATAAATGTTTGTGTCTCAAAAGCCTAAGTTTAACGATGAAAATTAAATTACGTTGTTCTAACTGAATTTTGATATCAACTTCAATGCACGCGTCGAAACTTTTTGAACATTTTCCATTGTTTCATTTCGGATTAGATTTTTCCAACTAAATTGAAACGAAACACTAATTAATTTTCGATGAAAGAGCTTTCATCATTTTGAATGAAATTCTATTGTGGATATCAGAATTTGCAGTGATTATTCGTTTTATTCAAATGTTCGAGGCGAATTAACAATTAGCCTTTTAAAATCAAACCTATTCAATACGCGTAGGTTCATTCATACTTATGCTAAATAGATTTTCAATATATATATATCGAATATAGTATGGGCCTTATTTCTTTAAAATAATGGCACGTTACCTTAGTACCTACATTGTAAGCCTGTGTAACGAGTGGGTATATAGGTACTTTTAGAGCTATTAATTTATAGTTTACGCAAGACTACTAAACTTAATAGGTACATACTGTTTAATTTCCACTTTTTGCAAGGAAAAAGTGTAAATTAAATAGTATGTAGTATTTTCACTAATTCACTAAATATCTACGTCAATTTCGAAAGAAGTACATTTATTTAAAATGTAAGAAAATTCAACACAAAACCTAGATGCTAATCTTTTCACTTTAATTCTCGGAAAAAAGTTTTCAGCCACTTTAAAGCTTAGCAGAATTTCGAAAATAGACAGTACTCAGTACAGTTTGACAAAAAGAAACCAACAATTTAAAACAGTTGGTTTAACTATTTTACTCTACACGTTTCTTCAAAGAGCTGTCAGTCTGTAGATCAACAATTCCCGGTTTAGATACACAATTTATATGTTCTCGAAAGCCGGTGAAGAGAGGTGTGAGAGTTTTCTGCGAAGCGATCGTATATCATGTCACTCAGTTGATATTGTTTGAGATTAAAGGCTATACGAGACGCTCCCTCGCAAGCCTTTGGATTAGCCAGTTCACTGCCAAGTGACATGATATAAACAATGGGGTTCTGGGAGAATATAAGTCAATTTGAAGGAGATTGTATTAGCTTCCACGAAATTCGGCTTATGAGCAACGGAAAGAGGATTTTTGAGGTTTCCTCGGCAATATTCGGAATGGAAACCACAAAATAATTTCTGACAAATAAAATACGTCTTCAAGCTTTGTCTTGATTCTGTCTGTTTAAATGGCAGGATAAAAGGGAACATCGGTAGGCCCTACCCACTTTTAACGACTTAAGTAACATAATTATTATCTATTAGAGTTATTTTCTAATTACGCATTTGAGTAGTGTAGAAAATGTAGGTGCGCTTGTCGCTCACCTATTAGAGCCGCAAAATCAATGAGGCAATCACCGTATTGGCGGAGCTGCTATTGAATTCTATTGACGTAATGTTCAATTGCAGCTAATGTACTCGTACTATATAATAAGTTTGCGTTACTGCTTCCACGTGCAGTGAATGAGGCGGAATGTAGACTTCTCAAGGCGAGCTGCTGACATCACAACATCACTGCTTAGGAAAACTACTTGGGCAAAGGTAGAGGAAAACAGTGTACAGAAAAAAGGTAGGGAACAGTGGCGATACGCGACGGGAGCATCGTAAAGATTATGACCCCCTATATTTCTCCCTCAGCACTTTTAAACTCCAAACAATCCACTAAGATTGGGATTGACACCATTTAAATTGTAGGAAAAATGGAAGAAGAGGTCAGCATTATGCCTTTGAGTGGGCCCTGCATTAGACTTCACAATACCATGATTATAAAGTATAAACCACTGAAATATTGACCTATCGTTCCCTCAAATATTTGGCTGTGACCGCGCTTGGCTTGAAAGATACTAGATTACTAATAGACGAGGAGGGCCACAACTTATAAATCTATTACACGGTCCATTTAGTTAAGTATTCATATTTTAAGATCAAAATTATCATAATGTTCAAAACAAAGTTTATGAAATCGGTACAGTATTCAAATCTAATTCGATAATTGCAAAATCGTGTCGTGCTAGTGAAACTTTGAATCGGAGGACTAGCGAATGAGAAATGAGAAGTGGAGGTCACGCCGAAATGTCGGAATTAGCATTCGTATTGTTGCGTGCTCTAAACCGTAGCATTGGCCTTCTTTCTCTCGTGGCTCAAGGGACTGCCATGAATAAATCCCTGTGATCTAGTTTGTTAACCTTTGAATACTCAATTCAAGGACTTTTTGGGGGAACTCTCCAGTTAATTTTAGAATTGTTACAGTATCTTACGAGGCAGCATTAGAGCAGTTCGTTTACTCTATCCATTGAATTTAGAGCTGTTCAATTCGGACAGCTTGTCTACCTGATTGTCATTAATTTAACGTCTCATCTCATCAAAAGTTTATAATATAAAAATATAGGTTTTCATTTTATAAAATAAAACATTTATAAAATAAAAACTTGTCTTTCAGAAATTCAATCTGTCTTTCAAAAATTAAAGTTGCCATCATGAACATCAACTGCTGGTTATATAAGTATGCCCTGTTTAGCGCTAATTTAGTCCATGGGCTACCGTGAAATGTGATGAGTACCTAAATCTCTCTGGAAATGTATACCTACTTACTAAAACAAACGTGAAATCGTTATTACGGAAAAAACGCCTGCGATATCCTACTTATCGCCAAGCTATTCGAACTTAGTATTCTTAGAACCTATATTATGAAAGCACTATTGGTAGGTAAACTGGTAACAAGCTGTACGGACCGTAGATATCAATTTCCTAGGAATGCGGCCGCGCCACGTGGCGCTCGAGTACAGAAAAGCGCCGTTTACGGCACTTCCACAGAAGGTTAATCGAAACTCCACACGCTGACATTTATCACCCTCTAATTTAATGGAATTTATGATCATAGGTTTCCGATTCCCCGTCGTGTACTCAACGGACACTTCACGCGTAGAAGTCGACACTGAAGAAGTGCAGAAGTATAGCTTACCTAAATAGTAGACAGGTAGTTAATTTTTATTAATACTTCCAATTGAGCTATGTGATATGCAGTTATAATAAAAACTACTTCGGTGGTGCACTAAATTCGAATTAAAACACCTAACTGATCAGTTACGATAGCTTTCCCTCTCGTTTCCCCATTTTGCAGGAAAAAGTCACAAAACATGTCTAATTGCAGCGGCGATTTAGTGTTCGTGTGCGATATCCATGTGTGCGTTATTAGAACTAGGGGGATTTGTACGAAGCTCAAATTCTGTACTCTAATGTCTATGCTTGCGCTTCGGGGTTATTGCCGTATTGTTTGACGACATTAAGTATAGATTAACAATATTGACGGCCCATAAATCCACGATCACGTAAAAGAGCCGAAATGTGTTTTCTTCGTACGTTTCTCTGTTATTGGGAAATGCGAGGAGCGTGTGAATCGGTCCGCCATATATGGATTTCGGATGATTGATGGCCGATAGCTGGAAGTTCTGAGTGCTGTCCCTACTCCCGCGTCATCCACTACGCTCTAATCTTAAATTGAATGTGATGTATTCGAGTAGCTTAGCACTCAGTATCACAAACTCAGTGACACAAATTAATTCGTTTACTTTACTGAACAATACGTCTGATGACGTCCGTAGAGAAAAATCGATAGAGTGTGAGTGAATCTACCAACTCGCACTGGACCAGCGTGGTGGATATATCCTAATCGTCCTTCGTAAACAGGTCTATGTTCAACCACCTGATCCGTTACAATGTCGTACAGTACTCATTTACTAAAAATATTTGTGAAGGAACGTAATAGTGATTTGAATACAGGAAAAATTATAAGAAATGCGCTACGCTACGCGAGAGTCCTAAGGCGTTTCTTTGCAGGCCTTTTATCGAACATGGAAGCTGGCGCCACTGTGGGCGTTTAGTGGGTATAAAACTACCGTAAAACAAATATACGCAAATATCTCCCATCTAGCCATTAAAGATTATTTTAGGTAATTTTAAAATTAGAAATTTTAATTTTTGTCAACTGCTTTCTATTTTCCAAAACTTCGATTCGAAACTTATAAGTAGATATATGTTCAAATCTGCAATATTTGCGGTAAAATAACAGAAAAAAATTCAGCTAAGTAGGTATCGATTTGATTTTTTTCCAATTGGATAGATAGAGAATAGAGAAAGCCAAGGGCAATTAAATATTCCACACATCACTATCCAGCATTATCTGCTTACCCTGTACCTACTAAGCCAAAAGTGGGTGATTAAGACTATCATTGTGAATTATCAACTTTTACTATAGGACCAAACCAAAATTGGAGAAAAAAATCAGCTGTCCATACAAAACTGCCACTCGGAGTCGATAAAATGTATGAAACAGTTGATTTTTTCCTCGAATTCCGGGTTGGCGCCGTTGTAAAAATTGTTATCACCTCCTCTCAGTTAAGTACACCAGTTCTGGATAACTCTATATATTTTATTAATCAAAGTCGCTTTTTTTTGTATCTGTCTGTTTAGATCTAGATCTTCGAATCTATACATCAGATTGCAATGACGTGTGCTTTATCTTTTAGAATATTTCTTCTGGAATATTTATAGCTATAATTCATTCTTTGCCGGGCGAAGCCGGAACGGACAGCTAGTATAGTAATATTTGCTCTCATTTTCTAATTACTTAGCGCTTCATCGTAATTGTTTGTAATCGGCACGTGCTGACAGCTGCCAATGCACCTGACTGCTATATCTGGGACCGCTGAACTCTCCCGACCTTTGCACATCAAATGTACCAGCCGTGTAGCTATTCGCTGTTTGTTCTATATAGAGTGTTTTAAAATAGTTCTGTATTGTACTATAAAATAGTAATAAAATAGCCTTTATTTCCCTTAAAAATAACATATAAGATTAACAAAAGTAATTAAAGAATCAGTTTATGTACATTAAGCTATACAGGTACTTATATTTATAATTTTTAGGGCACCCATGTTTGGGTAAAGGCCTCCTCTATGCTGTGCCATTTCTCGCAGTCTTGTGCTGCTCGCGTCCAAGTGCACCACTGAATACTGTTGTTTACTGTTAGGTAAGTTTTCGACCAGTGATGACATATAGCACAGAAACGTGGTCTCACAGTATGGGCCTTATTAGTAAGCTCCAAATAGCAAAACAAGCTATGGAGACTTGGAGAGGGCTATGCTGCCTGCGTACTATGCAGTCTCTCTGCGAGATCGAATCAGAAATGAGGAGATCCGTATAAGAACCAAAGTTACCGACATAAAGCAGCGGATTGGCAAGTTGAAATGACAATGGGCAGGGCATATAGCACGGAGGACTGATGACCAATGGGATCGAAAAGTTTAGCAGCCTAGGATGTCTACCGAACACGAGGAGTGAGGACGGATGACATCATAAAGACCGCAGGATCGCGCTGAAAGCAAGCCGCCACCAACCAGTCTTATTGGAAATCTATAAAGGAGGCCTATGTCCGGCAGTGGACGTCTGGCTGAAATTACGATGATTCAACGACTGAATACTAAACCAATTAGAAGGATGATTGGGACCTAAATATTTTTTTATTTATTACCAACAGTATATTCATCATGCTGTCCCGCTGCAGATTAGTGGACAGGTTATTTTAAATAAATCAACGGATATTTCAATCTATTTTTTTGTTGTACTTAAGTAGGTTTTATGTTCTATACATGTAGATATATATCAGGTAGTGTAGAATAATCATCGATTGTTAGAATATTTACATAACTGTAAATAAAAAATAAACTAAGAGTATTTTGTAGGGCAAACATAATTTTCAGAAAACATTCAAGGATGTTATTAGGTTGGGGAAAAAGTCTTTTCGCATTTTAGTATGTATGAACTTGTAATAAAATCTCTTTGGCTATACTATTTGTATCTGGCTGGTTTTGATATCATTGAAACCTTAAATTTTAAAGAACATAATTCCAAATTCAAATTAGGAAAATGTGTGATTTTTATTTGTTTTTCGTACTGTCAAGATGAATGACTCTAATGAAGAAATTCGATACATTTAAAAAAATTACTACAAAAAAGGTAAAAATGCAACGCAAGCCGCGAAAAAAAATTGAGATGTTTATGGGCCTAGTGCAGTGTCTGTGAGAGTAGCACAAATTTGGTTTAAGCGTTTTCAATCCGGAAATTTTGAATACAAAGACGTACGTCGCTCTGGTCGCCCTATTACGGATAAAATGGGTGCCATTTTTTAAAAAGTGGAGCAAGATCGGCATATCAGTAGATACGAAGTAGCTGAGAACAGGGCATTGACAACAAAACAGTTTTGGCGCATTTGAAAAAACTGGGTACACAAAAAAGCTCGATATTTGGGTACCTCCCGAGCTCACTGAAAGTGAGCAAACTCGCAACAAGGTGATGCTGTGTGTGTGTGGTGGGATTGGAAGGGCATTATTCATTATGAGCTGTTACCACAAGGCAGGACCATCGATTCTGAACTCCACTGCGAACAACTGATGAGAATAAAGCAAGAAGTTGGGAGAAAGCGGCCGGCATTAATCAACAGAAGGGGTGTGGTTCTTCATCATGATATCACACACCTTTAGCCACTCAGCAAAAATTAAGAGATTTTGGCTGGGAGGTGTTAATGTATCCGCCGTATAGTCCTGACTTTGCGCCTTAAGATTTCTACCTGTTTCGGCCTCTTCGGAATTATTTAGGTAGTGTCAGGTTAACATCACGAGAGGACTGCCAAAACCACTTGTCGCGGTATTTTGATCAGAAGACCCAAAATTTCTATAGCTATGGGATCATGTCCCTACCTACAAGATGGCAAAAAGTTATTGAACAAAATGGTACCTACATACTTTAGTTAAATGTAAATAAACTATTTTGAAAAATGTTTTGAATTTTCTTAAAAAATGCGAAGAAACTTTTTCCCCAACCTATTATATTAAACAATATGGATTCGTTTGTTTATAGAATGATCAAACCTGAAACTGAGTCCAGAAGAAAATTTATTTCGTTTTCATTGCAGATTCTCTATTACGAGTATATTATTATTCTATAGATTTTCTAGTGAAAAGTGTACCTAATCAAAGATACCTATAATATTATAAATAAATATGTAGTGCGGGTACTTTATTAGTTTACTCTATGATTAATCTAATATTTAAATGGCTGGATGACTAACACTGATGTCAGAGATTATAAACCAACTGAAGGATTCTCACATGGTTAAAAAAAATAACATTCTGCTAATTGCTACACAATATTATAAGTAACTGATTTTAAAATATCATCAAGTTATTCAATTCAGTCTCATCGATATTTATTCTAAAATACAAAAAGAGGCAAATTAAAAACATTTTAATCACCCTTTACTTTGTAACTTGAATTTTATTGCAATTGTAGTTTTCATATTTGCGATATATTTAACAGCACGCTGAGAACACCCGATACTCCTATACTGGTATGAATGGCAGATGTAAACTTATTCACACATGCCCTTGGAATGGTACGAATGGCCAGACAACCTTCTCATATTGGCAAACAAGAATTTTAGTATTTATTTTTAATTTGGTCTTTTTAATCTAAATTCCAAGTAGAATGTTTCTAGAGCCCGTTTTCATTAAACACACAGACCATCTTTGTGTAGCAATCCCTCGGGAAGTGTATCTTTTCGTGGTAAAAAGTAGCCTACGACACTCCCTATCAAATACCTATCTGGGTGAAAAATCTATTTATAGCTTTCAGTATGTTGTTACGCGAAAGAGAAACAAACAAAAGCACTTCGCATTTTTAATATTAGATATATGCTTTGTCCTGAATGACTTACTGACGGATCAACGCAGAGCCCAAACCGCTGGTCGGAGGAACCTCAAATTTGGAGGGTAGGTTCTTTGTATGACGTAGGCATCCGATAAGAAAGGATTTTTCGAAATTCTAACCCTAAGAGGGTAAAAAACGGGGTCAAAGTTTCTATGGAACATCGTGATCCCATGGTTCAATCGACTTGAAAATTGGCATAAACATTCTGTAATTGAATTGACGGAAGACGTGTTTCGTAGTTTCTTGAAATTCATCCCTTATCGGGGTTAAAAAGGATTAGAAAGTTAATTTGGGGGTGATTTGCTTCCAAGGTGACATCAATACTCCTTGGCAACTTAGTAATAACTTTGATTTAAATTACTTTTTATTTTGACACATGTTTGAAAACTCAATCCGATTGTATCAATGACTTGAGAAAATAGAGAAGGCGGCCACAGGTTATTTATATAAGTTATTTCCATTGGGACGGTGTTTGAAATGACGTGGCATTATTGCTATGAAAATAAGGTTCAAAATAAAAGCCCTACCTAGGACACGTTTGAAGTTTGTCCACCATCTTTGTGAAACCAAATTTGACATTTGATCAGCAGTTCAAGTGTCATTTGTGTCTAGATTACATAGCAGTTTCTATAGATTTTCGACGCCATGCTTGTGGAATCATGCATCACAACTTTTTTACTTTATGTCACTTCTACTGTTTTTCCTTATTCTGAGGTTATTTCACATTTTGCTGCCTACACTTTAGTTATAATATGTTCCCATATTTCTTTGGTAATACATACTGCGTACTGCGAAAATAATTGGGTTAATAGTGAGTGCGAGTGCAAATTTACCTAAGAAAGTGCGGGAATCACATTGTCATTATGCATGAGTGCATAGCAATATTTATAACCGACTTGAAAAAAGAAGGTTCTCAATTCAGCGGTAAGTATGTTTTTTTTTTGTATATAAGTAACGCGATTATTCGGTCAATTACGTATGAACCGATTTTGTTGATTATTTTTTTGTTTGCTAGATATACTTACTAGATCATAGGTACCTACTTCAGAGTTAGTCTCATTTGAGATTATAAAATAAACAAATATATTAAATAATGATAAATCGAAATTAATTTATCAGGTTTGTAAAAATCAAGAATAAACTAATAAACTAGGTACATACCTAAATGATGTTGTGGTTTGTGGTTCCATTCAGTTCAACATTTATTTTTGAAAGATCATCATTATGAAAAAATGGTACACATATTTTCGATTTGAGCAAATTATTTGAATTTTGTACCTACTTTTTGTTTGTAAGTATGTAATGGCGGCCATATTGAGTCCTATGTGTCATATTTTGTAATTATTTCAAGTCTATATACTTTTATGTTGCCATAGAGTTTTGGTTGCTATAGAGATATTTGAGTTGATGATTTTGTATGTCAAAATGGAGTAGATAGTTTTGTATTTTCTTTGTAAACTAAAAATGTGTGCTCATTATTAAAAAGACTCATTATTCGAGATATCCATAAAACTCTAGATTTAATATTCGTAAAAAAGTGCCTAAATCGTGGGAAAAATCAAAGAGTCATGGTCATGTACGAGTAGAATCGCTTAAGCGAGAAAACTATGATTCCTGGCGTATTCACGCGAAAGCTGTCTTAACAGAGCCCTACACATTTTGCAGAATTACTCTTGAACGAAGTAATTGTACATAGAAGTCACTGTTCGCCGATTATCAGTTCTGTTCAAAGAAACAATTTTTAGCCGATACTTTTTTTACCGATAGCACGGTTCGCCGAAAGAATGTTTGATATTTAAAATGTTTCATCGAGAGCGTGGTTCGCCGAAAGAATCTTTAATATTTTAAATGTTTCAAGGATACCACAATTTGCAGATGAGGGTTTTCACTTAAACCTCCACTGAGTGGTGTTTTTTGTCGATAGGAAATATTGCATATACCTATAATATAGATCCAACAAAAACATTTTCATGTAAAATGGGGCCAAGGCGACACTATACTTCGCACTATCAAAAAGTTATCAGGTCTGATCTCTCTTTCATGCTTTATACATTTTTTTTAATTCAATAACATTTAACCTGTGTGCCGCCGGAACGCTGATCCATGTCATGAATATCTCTATGTGAATGTGCCGCGCCGCGGATCCGAGTCCCCCGTACTGCATGTGATTTTTTCTGTTTTGCTATGAAACTACGTGGATTTAAGTCTCAAAATGCTTTGAAATGACGTACATTGAATGAGTGAACTGATTGAACCAACTTGTCAGTAAGAATCTGTTCAAAGAACGAATCAAACAGATACCAAATTTTTAAAGTCAGGGAAAACAGAGGTCTCTTGTTTTATTGTGTTTTTGGAAGAATTACGGATAACAGTAAGTAAATTTGATATTTTTCGCATTATTTACTATACCTCGTACAATTAAAGACAAAGACGTAAGTAAAACACAAACAAAATAACATTATGTTTTAGTTTGAATTCATGCAGTGACCGTTACGCCATTTGAGTTTTGCTTCGAGACAAAAATCCGCGATATTTTTACATGATGTTCTTTGCATTCTATGTCTTAGAAAGTAGGTTATTTCATGCAGTTTTCGAATCTAAAAGATGTAAACTACTAAACCATACCATTTCTACAAATTTTTTGAAAATTGTAACCTTCATCTACAGGAGCGCGGAACCGCGTTACGGCATATCTACAATGTGCGCGGTTCCGCGCTCCGGCCTAGTTACAGTTCTATATACAGGCCGTTCAAAATAGTAACCAAAACAAGATCTTGTTGTACAAAATATCTGATTATATAGGTACAGCAATAGATAAATAATATTTGTTTTTGATTTTTTCGTAGGGCATACTAATCAATAATGCCGAATTTGTTGGACGTTGACAATTACCTGAAAAAAAGTGACTATCAAATGTGCATCATCAATAAAAAATGGCCATGGAAGACAACACATTTTTTAAAACTGAGGAGATGTTTTATTTGTCGTTTGCCGACTCATCGAAGCGCACCGCGTCATCTCATACTTCGTACAGATTTAATTGCCAATATTAATTTTATTTTGTCTACAAAATATTTTTGTTGCCAAAACTGCAATTATGCTGTCTATGAGCATTACTTGCCAGACGAATGCAATGTTTGTGCTGTTAATTAGGTACTAGCTGAGCCAATACCCTTAAATAAAAACATTTAAAAATTTAAAACATTGTTATTTTTTCATTTACGTAATTGGCGTATAGTAATACCTAGGAAGCGACACGGGCTACCTCACTTCACGCGACGACTGTGACCGTTAGTGGTCGCGTGAAGAGACTGCTCGTGTCGCTCCCACGAAGAAGGGACTTTGAATGTTCCCGAAACGCGTAGATGTCTAGTTCCGGCTGAAACATTTCACTATTATGCCAATTCGAGAAATTATGAGAAAGCTATTTTTTATTTATTGCAGATGGAATCAATGGAAACTGATACCGATGGTACAAGTACGCCAACTTCATACACTGTGCCACTTATTATGGCATTACCTGTGCAGTTATCAGCAGAAGGAACTTTACATGTGACACGAAATGACCATGTTGTGTTGTATAAAACAGATTCTGGAAATTTGCGGTCTTTAGCTGGAAGCCAATTAGGCTTGGAACTTTCACAGGTCTTGGAAGAAGATCATGATTCTGAATATTTACTATCTCAAGCTGGAAGATTAGAATATGAGTCTAATCAACCTATGGGACATTTGGGATCTGAGTCCACTCAACCTATGAGACATCTGGAATCTGAGTCCACTCAACCTATGAGACATCTGGAATCTGAGTCCACTCAACCTATGAGACATCTGGAATCTGAGTCCACTCAACTTATGAGACATCTGGAATTTGAGTCCACTCAACCTATGAGACATCTGGAATCTGAGTCCACTAAACCTATGAGACATCTGGAATCTGAGTCCACTCAACCTATGAGACATCTGGAATCTGAGTCCACTCAACCTATGAGACATCTGGAATCTGAGTCCACTCAACCTATGAGACATCTGGAATCTGAAGCCACGCAACCTACGAGACATCTCGATGAGGTTCATAGCAATGAATATCTACCTCCATATTTGGCTGAAGAATTGGCTGTAGACTCTGGCAGTGAGTATGACGTAGATGACTATAATGAAGCAGAACTACTCGCAATGTTAGAATCAAATGAAGAGGTAGAAGAGGTTGAAGAAACGAATACAGACTTTTCTTGGTCAGCTAATTTTGCCGAATTCACTGGACAACAAGAAAGTTTTGAGGTGCACTCTGGACCAAATATAAGGGCAACCACTCCAGTAGACATTTTTAAAGCTATTTGGGACCAGCCGATAATGCAAAAAATAGTAGAACAGACCAATCTATATGCATGGCAGTGCATAGTTCAAGCCACTGAAGCAGAAGGTGGGATCCCCATAAAATCACGTCTCAATGATTGGAAAGAGACTACAGTGGAGGAAATTTACAAACTGTTTTCCGTAATGATTTACATGAGCATCTGCGTGAGAAATAAACTCGAAGATTATTGGAGTTTAGGCATACTAGGTATGCCCGAATTCAGAAAATTGATGAGCAAAAATAGGTTCATTTTGTTGATGAGATTTTTACATTTCATCGACAACTATGAATTAACAGATATGATCAAAGGACATGAAAAAAAAATTGCCAAAGTGGCTCCAATCCTAGACCACTGTAACAAAAAATTTTCCGAAATATACACTCCTCGAAGGGAAATAAGCCTTGATGAATCGCTGCTACTCTGGAAAGGGCATCTCAGCTGGGTACAGTTCATCCGAACTAAAGCAGCACGATTCGGAATAAAAACCTATGAGGTGTGTGAAGCAGAAACTGGTTATTTGCTAAAACTGAAAGTGTACACTGGCAAAGGCACAGTTTTAGAAGAACCTGGTAATCGTACATCATGGAATGCAACGTCAAAAGTAGTCCTGAATTTAATAAACGACTATTTGAATAAAGGTCACTGTCTCTACATGGATAATTTTTATAATTCAGTGGCTTTAACAAGATTCCTCAAACAAAATAAAACTGATGTGGTTGGAACATTGAACCGCCGACGTGTAGGTACTCCGTCTGATATAAAAGAACTCAAGGAACAAAGAATGACGCGAGGCAGTATCGTTGCTCGTCACTGTAAAGATGTGAGCGTCGTGAGTTGGAAAGACGTGAAATTAGTGACGATGATATCAACATATCATAATGCGGACACATCTCCAGGCCGACGGGCAGGTGTTGAATGCCAAAAACCGATAGTAGTAGCTAATTATAATAAATACATGGGAGGAGTGGATTTGAAAGATACCAAAATGTCAATGTACCTGATGGAGCGTAAACGAGGCATCAAATGGTATATAAAAGTATTTAGGCGACTACTTAATTGCAGTATTCTAAATAGTTACATCATTTATAAAAATCATGACAGTACTCTATCACACCGGCAGTTTCGCCTTGAGTTAGCATATGCGCTCTCTCAAGATGATGTTTCTGTACAGCGCATCAGGTTCACTGCCAATAACTCAAACAATAACAGGCCAAGTGACAGTACCGACCACTTTCCCGATCATATTATATCCGAAGGTACAGAGCGGACAAATAAGCGCCAAAATAAATATAAACGGGGACGTTGCGTCCAATGTTCTGCTGCTAAAAAACGCACAGAAAGTAACATAATTTGCACAAGCTGCAAAGTCTTTCTATGTGTTGGCGAGTGCTGGCGTACCTATCATACCATTCCACGGCTATAAAACGAGACTAAAACCTCCTCAAATCGCCATAGATCTCCTTGCCATGGCCAGAAAAAACGAATGCAAAGTACATAATAATAATCACTTTTCGATTTTGCTGCACACGGTCAAAACATGACTGAACTAAAATATATAACCATGTCAAACTAAATAATAATATAAAGTAAAAAGGTGCCTTCTTGGTAAGCTAATAAGTTTGAACTGTTGATGTTAAGTTTATATGTAATGTTATAAGTGTGTATGGAACATAGTATGTGTACATGAAACACACTTAGGTATACTTTGTATCTTACACACATAAACTTAGTAACAAGTTTAAGGGTATATGATACACACTTATACTTACATCAACATTATTTCATTAATTATAAAAAAAATTGTAAATATTTTGTTTTATTTTTTGAACCACCTGTATACAAATAAAATCTTCCTTATGTGCCGGAACTCGGATCCGCGCTTAGCGATAGCAAGTTTTCAAACACGAATTATTTAAAATTTATCCACTTCTCGAGTAATTTTACTTGGATAATGACTAGATTATATATCCTTTTATAAAATAAAAATAATGAACTTAAGAGAAACCGTATAAAACATTTTTTTTATTAGGTAAGGTATAAATGACGAAACAAAGGCCTGCAATAAATACACATTATGTTTAATTACAATGAAAAACTCACTAAAGTAAATTGGATATATCTATCTCATGGAAAAGCAACACTTCTACTATACAATGTGTTTATTTTCACAATAATTTGATAATTAAATAAACAGTTCCGCAAACGCGCGGCGGTCAGATTTCGCGGCACGCAGCATACATGTCGCGTAATCGGCTGCGGCGGCACACAGGTTAATCAATCATTCATTTAGGTGCTATCATAATGTAGAATTATTTTATGTAATTAAAAGAAGAAAAAACCCAAAAGCAAATAAATGCAAGTAAAATTAGTGCATTCTGCAATGTTTCCTATCGATAAAATACATCACTCAGTAATAATAAATAATGCTTTATTGAACTAAAAGTTTACAAACTATACAATAATATGAAAATACGAAAATATAATAATACGCTTAGAAATTAATGACACGTTACAAATTCTTGTGTTATCCGTGGTGGTCTATTGGTAATGACACTCGCCTTACAATCGTGAGGTCGTGGGTTCAAATGCCGGTCCCGTACCAATGAACTCCTTGGAATTTATGTACGGAATTTCACACCATTGGCTTTATCGGTGAAGGAAAACATCGTTCAATGCGGATGAAATTCGATGGCGTATGTGCATCCACCAACCCGCACTAGGCCAGCGTGGTGGATAATAGCCCAATCACTCTTCGTGGGTAGGCCTACGTCCTGCAGTGGACTATCAAAAAGGCTAGTACAGTACAAATTCTTGTTTGTATTATGACTGGCTGGCGTCCATACTAGTAACGAAACTGTGTTTAAGTTTTCAGTGGAGGTTTAAGTTAAAACCCTCATCTGCAAATCGTGGTATCCTTGAAACATTTAAAATATTAAAGGTTCTTTCGGCGAACCATGCCATCGGTGAAACATTTAATATATCAAACATTCTTTCGGCGAACCGTGCTATCGGTAAAAAAAAGTATCGGCTAAAAATTTTTTCTTTGAACAGATAATCGGCGAACAGTGACTTTTATGTACAATTACTTCGTTCAAGAGTAATTCTGTAAAATGTGTAGGGCTCGTCTTAACAAACCAACACTTGTGGGACCACAGCTTGATCGGATCGTTGATGTATCTAGCAATTACAACAAGGCCAGATATTACGTTTGCCGTAAGGTATCTAAGCCAATTTAATACTTGCTACGGAAACAAGCATTGGCAAGCCGCGAAACGGGTCATCCGTTATTTAAAGGAACCAAGAAGGTTGGACTAAAATATAAAAAAGTGGCATGAAGTAGTATGACATGGCAGGCGCTTATTGGGCAGCTTGCACCGTGGATAGACGATCCTACACGGGATATATTTTCAAATATGGTGGTGGATGGATAAGTTACGAAGCCAAGAAACAAAGAGTAGTAGCCTTATAGGCAGAGTGCACAGAGAAGATGGAAGCAGATCTCCTTACCACGGCACTACCGCAACCAAGGCTTAAGAGGGCTATTGTGTACGAGTATTTCAAAATTGGGTTTACGCACGGAGTGTTTTGAAGACTAAACTGGGAGTCACTCAGACCTGAAGAGACCCTGAGGTCATTTTTGAGTTGTTGATTTTTTGTGTCACAATGGAGTAAAATAAAAATGTGTGCTCAATATCAAAAAGACTCATAATTATCATTATGTCTATGATTAAAATATAAAGCCTTCACCAGCAACCCAGCAACCTAAATTAATAGATACTTAGTTGGTATAAAATATAAACTTCTAATTTTCTTTGCTCCTAATGAAACTGCTTATGGAATTCATATTCGAGGCAACCAGGCGTCACATCATAGCATCCAATTGCAAAAACGTGATCTTTTTTCAAGAATTACTGTAATATACTAGCGGACCCACTGCAGCGCCATCTGCCGGGCTTATTTATGAATCTAAACTTTCCAGGGCGCACCCAAACGCATACGAAACAATTCATTCAAATTGGTCCAGCCGTTTAGGAGGAGTTCAGTGATATACACACGTACAGCAGAATTGTAATTATATGTTTAAAGATAATCTGTTGATCAGGTGCTGGAGACAATGGTAATCGCCACCGTGTAGAGTGTTTAAACAGTCTCGCTCTAACTCCTCTCAATCCTACTAATATTATAAACGTGTGAGTATGTATGGATATTTGTTACTCTTTCACGCACAAACGAATGAACTAATTTGGATGAAATTCGGTACGAAGGTAGTTTAGATTTTGGATTAACACATAGACTACTTTTTATTTCGGGCTAACGCGAGTAACACCGCGGGGCGCAGCTAGTATTAGATAAGATTTGACAGATTGTCTCGATATGTAGGTTTGTATCTGGAAATAGAGACTTACATATACGAGTATAGTCGTATTATGTATATTTAGGTACTAGCTTTTACCCGCGGCTTCGCCCGCGTTATATTTTGATTTTGGCTAATGTTTATGTCGGCTGCGAAACCTAACCTAAGCGACAAACATCAAATACCTTAGAGGAATGCTTTTGTTGGTTAAGTTACGGTTGGAGTGTATATACAACCCCCCTGTGTATTCCCGCCTTGTCGTGGCAGGGGAGGTCTAAGGCAGCTGAAAAGGCGGCGCTCGAAGTCTCCCTCTTCTTTGGGTCTTTCCCTCAAGGCAGCTTAGAGGCCGGCACTCGTAGTGCAGCCGCTTTTAACTAAAGCAGCTGAGAGGATGGCCGGTAGGTTGCCTGCCTTATGAGGAGTGTTGCTTCTGAGGCGGGCTGCAGTGCCGCTCTTGCAACGCTGCAACCGAGGATTAGGGGCTGCGGTGGGATGGAACTGGTTGTGTGGGTGCCGCCACCTACCCTACCTTCCGCTAGGCCGTCAACCTGTTGGAAGACGCAGTGGGGCTGCAGGGGAAGAGAAGTGTCGGTATCGCGATGGCCGTTCTCACTGCCCTCTGCAGTTGAAGAGGCAGGCGCTGGGCTACTATGACTGACCCGTTGCACTGGGATCAGGACGTTGGAATGCTGTCCGACGCTCAGTGCTGGTTACTTCCGAGTGGTGGATGACGATGTGTCTTGTGCTCCGAAACACACCGTCACTATGGCGGGAGCGCAAGCTCCGTTATGGAGCCCGAGTCTGGGCTAGCGCTGTTGAGTGCCGCGAAGGAGTGCGAAAAATGTAGGAACGTCCTAAACTTGAAATGACAGGTTATTTCTGGTGCTTAGACGGCTGCTACCGCGGCCCTCTCACTTACTTTTCATCCTATCCTACGGGAACTGTTAAAGTTTTTGGGATAAAAAGTGGCCTTTGTCACTTTTCGTCTTTCAAACTATATTCATTCTTCTTCTATATTAATTCTTTTTTATTAATTGACGATGCTATTGCTGAATAACGTGTCTTGCTATTTGTTCCTTAACTGTGATGTTAATAACCGTTATTGCTGAATAACGTAGTAAGCTACTTTTTTTATCTGTGATGATCATTTATTTTTTGTTCTTGCTTTGATGTTTGTTTTCGTTGACATTACTTTTTTTAGACTGATATATGTTTTTTCTTTAAGTTGTCTCTATGTTATTTCTTGTATATATATTTTGTGAAATCTTGAAACGTATGTAAGTACCTATTTGAGATTAGATTTAAATTACTTAAAATGTATTCTAAACATTGTTATCTGACGTTTCCAAGTGCAACTGTAATGTCTACGGAATAAAGGAACTTTGACTTTGACTTTGACTTCATGCAATAAGTCAAGGCAATCCGTTGCTCCGTTGCTGAGAAAAAGTTATTGTCTTATCCTACGGGAACCGCAATTTTTTCGGAAAGGAAAGTATCCCATGTCACTTTCCGTCTTCCAAACTATGCCCACCCTAAAAATCAAGTCAATCCGTTGCTCCATTGCTGAGAAACAGTTATTGTCCTATCCCATGGGAATCACGAATTTTCTCGGGATACAAAAGTATCCTGTTATCACTTTCTGTCTTTTAAACCATAGGTATCCATACCAAAAATCAATTCAATCTTTTGCTCCGTTGCTGCGTCAAAGAGGAACAATCCAACATACTTTTCGGATTGATAATATTAAAGTATGATGATTCTGTACCATAAAGGTAGAATAAAGAAACATGTTAAACCTCTAACGATAGAAGATTTAAAAATATTTTTAATGTCAGACATAATGACGGCCTGTTATTAAACGTCATAGTAACATGTAGCATGCAGAGGGAATAAAACATTTTATCCAATTTTAATGTCAGTTGTCATTTTCAATCCATACTTTATTTCCTCTTCAAGGGGATATAATGGTGGAAAAACAATTTGTCCCCTTGCCATGCTACCTGTGATTTATAAAAGTCTGCAGACAATGTCACCTGTCATCTAATTACGTTTCTATGTGACGTTTCGTTAAGTGTCATAGAGGAATTAATCACTTAGCGTCTTTGTGATAGTGGCGACAGTTTTGCTTTCGATAGTTTTTGTCCTGTCCTACAGGAACTATGCAATTTTTTGCTTAACGTCTAATGATTAGCATCTAAAATTCGACGCGCTTGGTTTTGCTCTTGAGTCTCAGCAGTTCTTTGCGCTGCGTGATGCTCAGCATCTAAAAGTCGCCGCGCTTGACTTTCAACTTCAGTCTCAGCAGCTCTCTGAGCTGCGTGACGCTCAGCATCTAAAATTCGACGCGCTTGGTTTCGCTCTTGAGTCTCAGCAGCTATTTGAGATGCGTGGCGCTCGGCATCTAATGTCAAACGCATTTAAGTGTGCTCTTCAGACTCTTGGCTTCTAGCAATTTTCTTTACGCGAGCTCCGCTAGAACTACGCGCTAGATTCGATTTGCGTTTTGTAGGCATACCTATTAGAATGAAAACTACGTAATTAAACTGAAAAAATACATGTAACCTTCTCTAAATTTTACAGGAAAAGATTGATTGGCTTTGACATTTGCAACTCGAGCAGCCTTGAATGGGCATTGGGCATAGAGAATGTAATTTGGAAAGTCAAGATGCAAATTACCATTTGTCATGGTAGAATATAAGTTTTTTCTTCTAAGATTCTAGCCAATGCGTTTTCATCCCCCGTTTTCAACCCTTTAAAACTATTTTTTCGAATCAAAAAGTAGCCTATGTCCTTTCTCAGGCTCTAGACTATCTGTGTACCAAATTTCATTCAAATCGGTTCAGTAGTTTTAGCGTGAAAGCGCGACAGACAGACAGAGTTACTTTCGCATTTATAATATTAGTAAGGATTAGTAAGGATATTAGTAAGGATTAGTAAGGATTTAAGAGGATCGTGAATCGACCAGTGTTTTCCTGTTTTCTGTAGAACATCAAGAAAATTCGCGGTACATGTGTCAGCCTTTTTAATAGTCCACTGCAGGACATAGGCCTACCCACGAAGGGTGGTTGGGCCATTTTCATCACGCTGGCCCAGTGCGGGTTAGTGCGGGTCGCGGTACATATTTGATAATATTTACGTTAGGGGAGAAAACTCTTTTTACCCCTTAAATTGTAACAAAATGTTATGTTTTTGGTGTCAATCGCTTTAGTGAGAAATATTTCACGTTTTTACGTCTTTTTTTCAGAGATGTTCTTAGTTTATGTATACTTTTCAGCCAAGGTTTGCGTAAAAATATGACTTTTTTTGGCTTATAACTTTACGGTGATATACAAAATCTGTTAAAACTAAGACTAAGTATAAGCCTAGCGATTGAAGTGCTGGTCACATGAAAAAAACCACTCAAATCGGATAATATTATAACAGCTTATTGTTTTTGTATGGAAAAGTTCATCCTGGCATCTCACAATCATTTTAAGTTCACACCTAGATGGGTGTAAGACGCCGACGTTAGTTTAGGAAATCTAAATGAGAGTCTATGTCCAGCAGTGGACGTCTTATCGCTGATAAAATAACCTTTTGATAATGAAATAGGTAAAATTAACTCATTACAAATTAAAATTTAGGTATAGTTTACATGAACCACATAAATGAACAGATACGGATATCGATTTTGTATAGAGATTAGGGAAGTGACTAGAGATGTGTCAAGCCTGAGACAATGATTTACTAATCTGCTCGTAAATAGCGAAACTTGTACAAAGCTCGGTCGTTAAACCGCTAGTTATCTTCAGTGTCACAACCCTCAAGCATACAATAAGCACAATAATCTAGCCCTCGTACATAATAAACACAGTAGATAAGTATAATTAAACTACGTGTCCTTAGAATCCATTATAATAATTGCATACTGCATCAGAGCAAACCTGACTCTCGTTTGTAACTATTTAATTAAGCAACGGTTTTATAAAAACCGCTGGATAATCTTCGTTCGAGATTAGCTTGGTCACATTCACTCTAATGATTTTTCTAGTAAGAGGAAAGAGGGAAGAGATGATTTTGAGTACGAGAAAGGCCTAAGGCTCATTCCTACGCCGCTCCCCACTTAGTTGACTTCTGGTGCCATTAGGATGGCGCTCCCGACATTTTCCGTCATTTGTCCTTCTCCGAGACCGTTCCAATGGATGGTAGCGTTTAACATAACTCTGGAGCTCATATAGAACGTTAATACAGCTAGTTGCTGCCAAGTCGCCGTTACAGGCCTGAGTAATGACTCTAAGATGGTTCTGGTGGGTAATTTTCACGGGGAGAGCGTTATTTTTTATTTTATGTCACATCTCTCAGAAGTTGGGCGCTGATGTGCTGACTGTCACAGTCGTGTGAACTTGCAATCATGGCGAATTGGATTTGATGGTCTATGTCGAGAAGTTTTTATAGATATAGTAAGCCCGATTACAGAGGCGCCAGCGTAAATTTAATAGCAACGTAAAAAGCGTTCTCTCTATCGAATGCCTAAAGTGAAAAAGAAACAGAACTATGCTATTTAGCTAATATAATTACGCTGGCGCCTCTGTAATCGGGCTTAGTGCAGTCCTAAACGGTAGACTATAGGAACTTTAAAAGGCCTACTTAATTAAATCTATGACATAAAATCTGCGGATTATACTCTATGTACACAGTTTGTGAGTGCAAAAATAGAATACAACATAGCTACGAGTATTACCTAAATATTTTTTACGGTACACTATTTTTACAAATGCAGTAAGACCTACTTATTGTCGTTACACATTCGTAATATAGAATACTTACGAGTATGTTTAAGTATTTTGGTACTAATATTTTCGCTCTAGTCTTCCCTCTATTCTCATACTTTGATTGATTGGGATTAAAACTATTCTACACTGTATTTATCAACTTATGTAGTTGTCACGCAACTTTGCTAAGTCTGACGCATACCTACACAATAATGTGTCTATAGTGTCCGTCAACCTAGATATCTTCGAAGAGCATTACTTATTCTCAGACAAAGTAGCAGCATTTGTTACGTTTTTTCAAGCTCATCGTGATTTAAATATACGTAGTAAGATGTTATTGACAGTTATCACGCGCTCGTCCAAGGTCTCAGCCATTCGAACCTTGGTTTTGTAAGTAACTAAGTACCAGTACTTCACCAGAGTTCTTGTTTTTGTCTGTGATATCGTTACCGGGTTTTTTATTTGTTCTTTTGATTTGTAAAACTATTAATTCAGTCGGAACCAATGTTTAAAATATATACGTGATGTGTTCTCTAAGTTTTTTTATTACATTTGATGCCTACGTAGCTTTACACTAGGATTATCAAGGTGCCATGAAATCTAGGTATATAACGCAAAATAAACAGTATGGAGATATGATAGCTTTAATTGATGACAAACAAAAGAAACGAAACAATAATTATAATTTTATCAATTAAGAAAACTGAGATACAGATTCATCAATTATTTATTGTTACTATATTTCATCTAAATATTAGCATAGTTGTGGGTCGTATCCGAAACCTCTTGATCACTACCAACGAGCTACCAACTACGAGTAAGTAAAGGTACGTCAAATGACTTTTCATAAATCTATCTATTAGTTTCCTTTATACTTACCTACATATGTTGTAACTATCTGCCCACAACACATTGCTGCCTACAAGATATAATCACAAACATCGGTTTGAATAAAGCCAGCCACAAATTAATACATGGGTTGAATTAATAGATACACGGGCAGAGGGCCGGGCGCATGGCGTGCAGAACTGATAGCCAATGGCCTCTATAATGCAGACCACGGCTTAGACTTAGCTAACCGTAGACTAAAAGGGATTACAAACGATAATAAAGACAACAGAAACACGGATACAAACATATTTAGAAGAGTTGTTTGGTGACTTCTAGTGGCAGAGGTTACTTTTTGCATAGCATGTATGAAGAAACATTTACTCGTAGCACACCTTACCTTTGCCCGTTGTTCAACCACGAAGCAGTACTGTTAAGGATTACGTTTTTTCTAGCACGAAATTAACTAATGTATTTTTTTATTGTATTTCGTATTTCGTTATTACCTATTCTTGTGACTTGTGTTTGATGTATTTTAGCACCAATAAAGATATGTATCTGTATCTATGAAATAGACTAAAGAGACCAAAAGGAATTAATACCTTGAAACTATCATACTATGCCAAAATGAGGAGCGCACTGCTGTGCCGCGCAGGGTATTCTCATGAGATGCCACATAATACTCAATTCAAAACTCATTGATACATTGACTTTTTCGAATACGAATAGTACCAATCTGTAATTCACATTCAGTTAGCGTTTTGCTCGCCTATTCACCCCACCTTCTTTACGCGGCCTAGATGATAAACGACCAGTTTCAATCATAAAAAATGCATTAAAAATTGCGCAAATTTTTTACAGTGAAAGTTACGGTCAACGCAGCACACCGTGCGTCCTGTGGGGTGGAACTGACCGTTACCGAGTACCATCTACCTCCCGTTATCGCCCGGTACAAGTCGTGGAGTCGTACTACGCTATTAGTAATTACAAACAGACATTATAAAATAATGACTGGTAGTTTACGCAGCTCTAATACGCACTTCGTTTAATTCTGGTGTGTAAAGAGTATTTATGAATCAATCTAATAGGCACCATGCGCGATGACAGAATGAAAAATATGGTATTAGGGTATTAGCCTATCAGACTGGTTATCAAAACATATTGGACAAGTATTGTTTATTTTGTCAATCAAACAAAAATGATAAACATACGCTTAAAAAAAGTTCAGGGTATAACTCGTAACCGTCTACGTGAAAAGTGTAGTTAGACGTGAAATCACGCGGAACTATAAAGAGCTGCGAGTATCTTATATTTGTTTGTTTAATTGCAAATGAAAACAATCGTGTCTAATATTTTTTCATTTTGTAACATACTCGTATGTACTTTTTTACGCTCTCGCGCTGGACGCAAGTTACTTTCAACCGGTCGTATTGTAGATGTTGAGGAGTAAGGAGTTTACACCGGGGTGCAAATCAAACTCGTCTTTCCATAAAAAGTCCTTCAATAATGGTCGCTTGTTGAAACGCAGTTATACCGCTGATGTGTCGGAGGTGGAGGTTCCTCTTACGAAGCGTTGTACGGCGAGGTGCAGGTGGCAAGTTGGCAAGTGAGCTAACGGCCGCGACCGTCCTATATTTATACTAACCCCCCGCCACTGGTTCCCCGCAGGGCTCATCCTCAGTGGGAGAGGCGCGTATTACCCAATCGGGCGCGCACTCCGTGCGAGCGAGAGGGCCATAGTCACCAACCTCTCACTCGCGCGCGTCGCGATTAAGTACCTAGGTTCGCTAGGTTTTTCCATATTTCCTAATCCTAATCATATTTACCTCACCGTACACGTTACCTGTATGCCATCCTCAAAACATACCTTAACCTCCCTTCATCCTGCCGACATACCAGGGGTAAAACAAACGACCAAAACCAAATCCATTTATTTACAAAATCTTACAATAATATCACAATTTTACACATATTTACACCATTTACACTTACATAATCACCGTGCAATGGGCCGCTTTACATTAAACCATATATTTTACATAAAACTTACATATTTTCTCTTAACAAGTACGTTCATAATCACTCCGTACTGAAATGTTTCTTAGGAATCTAGGTTCGTCTACACGCTAGGGCTTTCATAATCGTAGCCTGCTATTTCTACACGTTCAAAGTAGTCTAGCACTAATCGTTCACATAGCTAGGTGCAAACATTGACGACCTAGAGTCGTTTTACTTAAGAAACTGAATTACATGAAACGTTATTCGAGAAAACAAGGGTGGTATGTACTGGACTAGGTCCAGTACAAAGGCGAAAAGCGACATCTAAAGTTTTATATAATGTAAAAGTATCGAAACGAAAGCCACTGTAGACCTAGGCTTCATACATAGTCATTTAGGACTCATCTGTCCGCAACAGTCTCCCCCGAGCGCAGTGCTAACGAAGCTAAAACGTCGGCAAGGAGGACGATGAGTCCTCGTCTAGGTCTCAGAGTTAGGTGGAGCTTGAACGTCGACGGGGAGAACCACAAGTCTACGTCTAGGTCTTCTAAATATCCCGCCGCGCGTCTGCACCTCTGCGCTTCGTATAATGCCATCTCTTCCAGGCATTACTTTTACAACGCGTCCCCTAGGCCATAAGTTCCTAGGTAGCAACCCATCTGCGATCATTACTAGATCGCCTACCTTTAGGTCCGACTGAGTTACACCACTTTCTCCGCGTGGCGCCAGTGTCGGAAGATACTCGTCTATCCATCTTTTCCAAAACGAGTCTGCTAGTGCTTGAGCGCTTCTCCATGCTCGTCTATCTGCTAAGTCGCTTGTACCCACGTAAGGCATCCCATTTGATGATCCCAACAAGAAGTGATTCGGTGTGAGTGCCTCATTTTCCCCAATCTCTACGGGCACATGGGTCAGTGGCCTCGAGTTCACTGTGTACTCCACTTCCGCCATCAATGTTGCGAGAACTTCATCCTTAGGGGCCCGCTCGTTTAGCGTGATAGCGAGCGCGCTCTTTACCGACCTTATTAAGCGTTCCCACGCGCCGCCTTGATTGGGCGCGCCGGGGTCGATAAATCTCCATTCTACACGTCGTGACGATGCGTACTCCTTCAGCGCTGGTAGCCATTCTTCGTAGGCATTGCCTAGCTCTACCTCAGCGCCCCGAAAATTCGTACCGTTGTCGGAAAAATAGACGCGTGGCCAACCGCGCCGCGCCGCCATACGTCTCAGCGCCATGATCGCGCTGTCTGTACTCAGACTTGACAGGATTTCGATATGTATGGCGCGCGTTACCAAGCACGTGAACAGCAGGCCCCACCGTTTCTCGTGGCGCCGACCTACTGTCACGTGATATGGTCCAAACGCGTCTAGCCCACAGTTTGAAAACGGTCGTTTGAAGGCTTCTAAACGTACGCCAGGCAAATCACCCTTAGCCGGGATCGTCGGCCGCGCGGTTCGCGCGCGACAGATGACACAGCGACTTAGAACTTTTCTCACCGCGGGTCGTAATCTTAATACCCAATAGCGCTGTCGTAAGTTGTTAACTATCGTCTCGCGCCCGGCGTGATTTTGCCTTTCATGTTCGTGGCGTATTAACAGCGTCGTCACGTAGTGTCTTCCATCTAGAATCGGCGGATCCCTTACTCCATTTGACACGGCGGCAGCGCCGATACGCCCGTTTATTCGTACTAGGCCGTCTGACCGTAGTACCGGGTCCAACTGTCTCAGTCGACTTTCCCTCTCGATACATAATCCCTTTTCGAGGCGGACGAAATCGTCTAAGAAGCTATCGCGCTGCACCTGCCGCAGTACCAAACGTTCCGCTTCTTCTAGTAACTGTGTCGTCAGCTCGCGCTCTTGGCGACGACACTTTCTTATAAAGAGCAGGGCGTAACCCGCTGCTCTTATAAGCCTTTCCCACCGCGAGAAGCGCGCGATTTCTATAAAGTCGGCGCCCTTTACGGTCCTTACATGGTAGCACTCCTCGGTGTCCGTCTCGACCGCGGCCTCCTCCCCCGGCCAGCACTCCTCGGGTTCGCGAAGGAAGGGCGGGCCGGTAAACCATCGGTCCGTATTCAATACTTGAGTGTTACCTGGGCGGGTGGCGTCATCCGCTACATTATGTGCTGTAGGCACCCAGCGCCAGTCTCGCGAGTCGGTCAGCTCGGCTATCTCGCCTAATCGATGCGCGACATATGGTGTATAGCGGGCAGAGTCGTTCCTTATCCAGTGCAATGCGGTCTTGGAATCGCTCCAATACACTGCTCTGCCGGTATACGCGTGCTCCTTCTTTATGTCGGCCGACAGTCGAGCCCCTATGAGGCTGGCTTGTAGCTCCATGCGCGGGATACTCTGTTGCCGCATTGGCGCCACTCTCGCCTTTCCTGCGATGAGAGCTAGGTGCACATCTCCGTCCGTGTAGGCGAATCTCCAATATGCTACGGCGGCGTAGGCCTGTTCGCTCGCGTCTACAAATATGTGGAGTTGTCGGCTCGCGGCCGGGCGCGGGGTGTAACAGCGCGGAATGCGTATTTTCTCCACATACTCTAAGTCGCGCATCCATGTCGCGAACCTCTCGGCCTCCTCTGCTGGTAGAGGGTCATCCCAGGCCACTGCTTGGCGCCATAAAGCCTGTAAGACCGCCTTCGCCGTAATCGCGTATTGAGAAAGGTGACCTTGCGGGTCAAAGATCGACATTACCGCACCGAGCGCTTCGCGCTTGGTAGGCGTCCGTTGTCCTAACCGCACGTCCTCAGGCACTCTAGGCATCGCGGTGTTAAACGCTAGCTCGTCTGTCGCGGCTAACCACTTCAGGCCTAACGTTTTACCGTACTCGTCACCGGTGCCGCCGAGCTCCTTCGGCGTAGTAGCGCAGTCGACGCCTTTTAGTAAGCTAGGTAGGTTCGAACTCCAACTTGCTAATTCGAAACCTGCCCGCTTATGAACCTCGATGACTTGTCGCATGGTCTTGGCGGCCGTGTCCTCGTCGCTGAAGCTCTGTACCCAATCGTCCATGTAGTGATGTTGTGTGATTGGTACGTACACTAGAGGGTGCGTGTGTCTATGTTCCTCTGCGTTCCTATTACGCACGCTATGCGCTAGGAATGGAGAGCTTCGCGCGCCAAAAATCATAGACTTCATTATGTAGGTTCGCGGTGGTTGTGTTCGATCGTCACCTCGCCATAAGAAGTGCTGTATCGCTCTGTCTTCTTCTCGTATTTTCACTCGCAGGAACATCTCTCTTATGTCAGCTGTGATCGCTACCGGTCTTTCACGGAAACGATACAGAATGCCGCTCAGGCTGCTTAGTAAGTCCGGGCCGTCTAACAGCACGTCGTTCATACATATTCCATTAGAACGCGCGGCTGCATCGAATACAAGACGGATTTTTCCGGGCTTATTTGGGTTTTTTACCGCGAAATGCGGCAAGTACCATGTTCTCGGGTGACTTGGATCAGCGTCGCTTTCCATCGCGTAACCTTTCTCTATAAGTTTGTTTACCTCCCCCGAGTATGCGATCTTATACTCGGGCAACTTATCCATCTTACGCTCGACGCTGTGAAGCCTCCGTAGCGCCATGTCGTAGCTCGGGGGAAGCTCGACATCATCGGTACGCCACGGCAACCCGACTTCGTAGTAACCGTCTCTCCTCTTTACAGTACGGTTAAATACGGCTATCGCTCGTTCGTTCGCGGCGACTGGCTTCGGCTTGTTGGTTATACCAAGCGAATCAAACTCGAAGTGCGCCTTTACGAGCTCGTGTAGTTCGTCGCGCTCTCTCTCTTGCGACGTGGTTATGTGTAACACTCGCTCATCCTGAGTTGTTACAATTCTGTGCGGAGTAGTACCATGTACCACCCACCCTAATCTGGTTAGAGACGCCGCAGGTTGTGTCTTCTTGCCCGTGAGTAATTTGCGCGACACGATGAGATGCCAATTGTCGGCGCCGATGAGTACGCGCGGGCGCACGTTCTCGTAGCACACGTCGTCTCTATCCAGCTGCTTAAGGTGGGGGTGATTTAGTAATTCTCGCGGCACAGACTGGCCGCCCAGCTCTAGGCGTCTCACTGTTCTTGCCTTAATCGTGTTATAATCGTTTTGACGACGCCCTCTCACGCCTATCTCTATTGCACGGCTCACTGCCTCCCGCTGGCTGTTCGTGACGCCGTGGATGTTGAGGGGCCGAGCGGGCCCACGCGCTCCGATCTGTGAGGCTAAGTCGTCATCGATGAGGCTAACAGTGGAGCCCTCATCCAACAGACCATACGTTTCAACGGTGCCGGTCGGTCCTTTTAACGTAATCGGGCACACTTTCAACAGCACACGTCGGTTGGTGTTGATCTGCGCTGAGGCGGTTATCGCAGAGTCTTCCTCTTGCTCTGCTGACGAGCCATCGCGTGTCTTCTTGGGTATGTGAAGCAGAGAGTGGTGGGGCGACTGGCACCCGTTCAAGCCGCATTTCTTAGCCTTACACTTGAACCTCCTATGCTTGCTCTCTAAGCATAGAAAGCATATCGCCGTCTCTTTTGCCCATCGCCAACGGTCGTCCGATGTCATGTTGTTCAATTTCTTGCATTTGGTGGTCGCGTGATCGACGCTCCCACAACAAAAGCAAGCGCTTTGTCTCGACGTGTCGGTCGTTGTTGCATAGACATGCGCCTTAGCCGGTCGAGGCGCAGGTCGTGACGACTGTTGCGCGAGCCGCGATCCCTGCTCTCTGTTGTTAGTCGGTTTCGATGGTGGCGCCGCTGGCGCCGAGTAGCAATGACGAACTGCGCGCTCCGCTTCTCTCATGAAGAAACGCGACAATGTTACTATCTCAGCCTCACTCGCGCTCCCATATTCTTCAGCGAAATCGCACCATCTTGACCGATGATGTTCACCCATCTTCTCGGTGATATGCCGCGTTAACATCGGATTCTTTAGATACCCTTTGCCATCTAGGCACGCGATGACCGTGACAATATTCTGTAGTTTGATCGCAAAGTTGTTTAGATCTGCCGCGGTCGTTCCTATTCGCGGTAGTCTCTTGAGTTCCTCCAGCGCTTGGTCGATGATGATCTCGGGCTGCCCGTACCTCTGCTCCAGCGTGGCCATTATGCTCGAAGGTTCCGACGCTGTGTACAGTAGCGCTGCGACGCACTGTCTCGCTTCGCCCTTGAGACATGCGCGCAGCCGCGCGAGATTTTCCGCTGGAGGTATATTGTAGACCGTAGTGGCCTCACGCATCGCTGCTTTAAACGAGAGCCACTCCCCCGGTGCTCCAGCAAACGATGGTAAGTCTGGTGGTCTAGATCGCCGACTATGCCTCGTCATTCTATCGAGCGCATCTGCGAGTCGGTCGATCGGGTCTTCTTTCGCGGCCGCCTTCTGCGGTGAAGCGTGTCTCTCCTTACTTGCAACGTGAGTGGCGACTCGTTCTATCCTGCTCGCTCTCGTACGCGGCTGCGCCCCTGTCTCCGTTGCAATCGCAGCTGGAACCTGTGCTTGTGAGTGATCCACGATCCAATCGCTCACGCGCCTCCCGACGTCATCTTCTGCGCGATCGAAGACGCTGCCCTGCTCCGATTCTTCACGCATGATGTCGATGTCCGCTGCTAAACGCTTCTTTATAAGGTCGGCCTCCAATTGTAGCTCTTTCCTCTTGAGCTCAGCTAGGCGTTCTTCTGCTTGGATCTCGGCGCGCCGGATCCTAGCGCTAACGCTAACTGTAGAGCGCACAGACTGTGTCTCTAACCGCTGCTCCGTAATCGTAAGCGGTCTCGCTGTGCCTGGTGTCGGCGCCGAGGACTCATCCATGCCTGTCTCCATTGTAGGCATGTCCGGCGGCGCCGATGGTTGCGCGGTAGACGGTGACGCGGGGTAGTCGACGTAAACTCGTAGTCCTTGCCCGTCGACGTTCTTGCTCCGTGTCGTTGGCATGATTGCCCCTAACCGTCCCTACGTGCCCTAATTCCCTACCTCCCTATCGGCCCTAACAGTCCCTATCAGTCTCGCGGGAGGGCCCGGTTTTTAGGCCGGGATACGCTCCCTTGAGGATGGAAGGTCGTGCAGGAAAGGAAAGGTGGGGTCCCCCTGGCAGAGGAATGTGAGGGCAGCGGGTTGCTCGGTGACTGGTGGGAATGCCAGCCACGTCAGCGTGCCTACAGTCCGGCGCCGCGCCACTCACACTCTTACCAGCGCGGGTAATACTTCACTCCGAGCGTCGCTCCTTCTTCTTAATCACGGCGCGCTCGAAGTATCCGGCCCGCCGTTCCTCTTCTTGAAGCGGTGGTGTGTCCCCGCGGACTTGCCCGCCGATTTGCGCGAAGACGCAGCACCGTTCCCTTGAACGCGGAGCCGTAGCACCGTTGGGTGATCTTCTCAAGCTCGTCGAACACGGAGCGGTCGCACCGTTCGGTGATCTTCGGGTTCACCCAACCTTCTTTCTTCTTTCTTCACGAGGGCGTTCACGGGTGGGAAGCGAGAAACCCACCCGCTAGCTCGGACCGCACGTAAAAGTCGCTACGTGCGGTTGCTGCCCACAAAAGACTTCAACGCGCGAGCTTGCTACGCCCGCGCGCACGTCGTTTAAATTCGTCCCACGAGCGCTTCTATATGAGCTCAGTGGGCGCTTATACGCCGATATCTTCGTCCCACGAGTGCCTTCAATGCAACTCAATGGGCTCAGAGTTCTCTCGGCGACCTTCGTCCCGCGAGCGCTTCTATAAGGTAGCTCAACGGGCACTTTCTTCTAGCTTCGCCCCACGAGAGCGGTGGAAATCGCAATCTCAGTGGGGACCGGCACCTCCGACTAATATTTCGTCCCACGAGTTCTTCAATTCTCAGTGGGCGCTGCTGGGATAACCCACTTCACTTGGGTTTAGATCCGGCTCGAAGATTTGTTGAGGAGTAAGGAGTTTACACCGGGGTGCAAATCAAACTCGTCTTTCCATAAAAAGTCCTTCAATAATGGTCGCTTGTTGAAACGCAGTTATACCGCTGATGTGTCGGAGGTGGAGGTTCCTCTTACGAAGCGTTGTACGGCGAGGTGCAGGTGGCAAGTTGGCAAGTGAGCTAACGGCCGCGACCGTCCTATATTTATACTAACCCCCCGCCACTGGTTCCCCGCAGGGCTCATCCTCAGTGGGAGAGGCGCGTATTACCCAATCGGGCGCGCACTCCGTGCGAGCGAGAGGGCCATAGTCACCAACCTCTCACTCGCGCGCGTCGCGATTAAGTACCTAGGTTCGCTAGGTTTTTCCATATTTCCTAATCCTAATCATATTTACCTCACCGTACACGTTACCTGTATGCCATCCTCAAAACATACCTTAACCTCCCTTCATCCTGCCGACATACCAGGGGTAAAACAAACGACCAAAACCAAATCCATTTATTTACAAAATCTTACAATAATATCACAATTTTACACATATTTACACCATTTACACTTACATAATCACCGTGCAATGGGCCGCTTTACATTAAACCATATATTTTACATAAAACTTACATATTTTCTCTTAACAAGTACGTTCATAATCACTCCGTACTGAAATGTTTCTTAGGAATCTAGGTTCGTCTACACGCTAGGGCTTTCATAATCGTAGCCTGCTATTTCTACACGTTCAAAGTAGTCTAGCACTAATCGTTCACATAGCTAGGTGCAAACATTGACGACCTAGAGTCGTTTTACTTAAGAAACTGAATTACATGAAACGTTATTCGAGAAAACAAGGGTGGTATGTACTGGACTAGGTCCAGTACAAAGGCGAAAAGCGACATCTAAAGTTTTATATAATGTAAAAGTATCGAAACGAAAGCCACTGTAGACCTAGGCTTCATACATAGTCATTTAGGACTCATCTGTCCGCAACAGTAGATCTATAGGGGAGGCCAATGTCCAGCAGTGGATGTCCAATGGCTGAAACGTCGACGACGACGACGAATTTTTTTTTTAGTCGCCTAGTAAATGAATTTTATTATACCAGCAAATTTCTTAAAATATGAAACACAAATTAGCTTATCTTTATCAAGCTTATCGTTTTTTAAATTGATATATTTACGAGTAACCGTAAAGCGTACGTCCTGTGGGGTGGAAGTGACCGTTAACAACGAAGTAGGCACCAACTATACGTATAGTTATTGCCATGGTAGTTAGCCATTACAAACACACATTGTATAAAATAATGACTAGTTATTTACTCAGCTCTACGCTGTTTAATTATGGTCACGTACCCATTGCAACATTGCAATTTGTGGAAAATATGGTATTCTTTGTAATTTATGTAAATACCTGCGTTGAAGCTAGATAATTACTTAATTTTCTCAGCATTATATTAAATGTAATAACACCGTATAAATAATGATAGTTAATTTTCATATAGCTCATGGCAAAAATTCTTCAAACTAATTTTACTGCGACTCGTATAAAGTTTTAATGAATAAAATATGTACCTAAAATTATCTCAGACAAAACTGTGTTATTTCTCCAACCCTTGTTTTTCGGAAACAATTTACAATAACTTAACACGTACACGGAGAATTCGTCCGCTACGAGTATGTTTTCTACACATTTTGCTGTTAAGTCGGGTCCCTGGAGGCCTTTACCGAAAAATATATTATCATTTATTATATTCAACAGAGCAACAGAATAAAATTTTTTTGACCAATGGTAAACGCTACTTATCAATTTAGCGCTAGTTAGAATTATCTACTTTATTTCTAATCCAGCGGTTCTGGACTCGAATCCCGCCAGGCATCTGCCTATGTCTTTTAGAAGATTCTTGACGAAACTTGCATACCTACCTCATCTGTTTATATCGATGATGTGTCAACCATCAATCTGAGATACTTATAAGTAACTTGTGAATAAAGAAATTTAATCAAGAGAACATTTCGGAAAACAATAATTTGTATTGTTGTACCTACGTTGCATTCTATTTCAAAGTATTCGTCTACTTTTAGTTTTCCTGTATACACATACCTTGGACGACAATCCAGTGTAAAATTTTAGCTACTAAGTATAGAATAAGAATTTGATTGTTATCTGTTTTGTGTATCAAATAAATAAATAATATAAATAAATTATTTCAGCATTTCAGACGTTTTCACAAATGTGCTGGCTGAAATTTCAGACTTTAGCTATTTCAAGGCCATTGTGAATTCGTTGTTTCCGTCGTTGACGCGATCACCACAGTACAAAATCAGACTTAAGACTTAGTATATTCCGAATCAGACTTATTGGCAGCTTCAACTGCGGAAAACCGAATCCTGAGTGTAGCTCACTTAACAGCTGCGCGAGGATTGGGATATCCGCAGCTTGTAACTAACATCACAGGCTCTAAGAAGTTTAATTCGGCCTATACTTAATTCGGACTATACTTATTTCAGTGTTATCACACACAATCGAACGTTTTACTATAACTAAAGGCGCCGACACCAGCCACTTCCTACATTTTATGAATGATCCGGATATGATACTGACCAGTGACCACTGAACACTTATTCTTTCAGTGTAGCTTTTGGTGCTGATTGTGCTGACACGCTCGTATGTATGTATGCTAAGTTATAGAATCTATGTGCAATAGTCAAAAAATACCATTAACTTTTACATACACTATACTGTAACTTTTCACATTGACTTGCGGTATTGGGGTCCTGCTATCCTTATTTAGAAATGTTACTCGATTTTAAATAATAAATATTTTCCGCGTCATAACAAAACGCATCCATGTAGCACACGTTTTTCAAAGTTATTTTTTTAAGACCAAATTGTATACTTACGTACCTGTAACAGCTATGTTATTAGGTATCATCTCATCTATTCAGAAAAAACTAACACTACGTCGATTTGTTGATACGAGCTCGTTAGGAATATGAATCCCACTCGAGTTAATGATTCCTACTAGCTTATCCGACTGTGGTTCCGCCGCCCGCCCACACCCAATCTTCTATTTAGCAACGGTTAAATAAACACGCGCCATTTTCTACATTACCATTGATCATCACACCTATTTTCATTCTTTTAAGTTTTCTTTTATATTCTCTGAAATTTAACATCATCAGGTTATAAAATATTAAAGTTTATATGTATGTGTAATTTTATTTGCACTATCGTGGCTTGAAGCGTTTAATTTTTTTCATTATTGAACATCGCGAAAGTTGGCGTTTCGCCATATCCAACCTGCACATTATTGTAGGCCCTGAGCCCTTAGTCCAGGTTTTGCGTAGTTTACTTAAGCTTTTCCGTTCGCGAGTGGCTCCATACATTTTGGTTAGTTCTTCCTCGTTTCCACCAGGGGCGCTGTACAAAAATGTTTAGTAGAGCCAATACGGAAACAACGGTTTCAATTTACGTGTAAATCTGGACTAACCCCTCAGGTTGTTTTAGCCGCTAAGCCATGTCAAAGGCCTTCAGGCTCAATCACCTTATATTACAGACCAGACACTGACACTGCAGTTCGCTACCCAGCCTGTACGAACTTATCATCATCATCGTCAAGTCAAGCATGCGACCACGAAAATAACTCTTTGCGACGTGTGAAAAAGTGACAGAAATATACTTTGCCATAACGCTGTCTCGTTCTGCGACTTCGAAAGAAATATGTCGTGGCGCGTATCCGTTGCCGTATTCGTAGCCCGCTGGTCATAGATTCTCCGTCCTAGTAATAAACTTATCCTGCGTTTAAGCTAAATTGCCACTCTATACCGTAGATCCAAACTTTGCTGGTACGCAAATAGGTATGTATAATTTAATAACCTTACACTGGAGTACATATACACAAAAAATCTACTTATAGTAGTTTAAATCGACACAAATATTTGCGAGTTGCTCTGAAGTCCTTGAATAATTTGCAAAAGTTTACTGATCAGTATCAATTCGTAAACAACATTCACAAATAAGAAAATTGTCAATGCGATTTGTTTGTAGATATCTACTTGGTAGAATACTCGAGTACTTCTTTTGTGAAAGTCAGTGCTCTGTAAGTGAAGACTTCATAAAAATACCAAGCACGTTTCTCTCTTCGTACGTAATTCATATACACTCAAAAACTTTTAAAAGAAATACTTAAATTTTAAAACTTTGAGTAATGCGTGTGTATAGACTTATGCTTTCTATGGACGAGGCATTGACCATAAAAATATCAGTAACTATCTTAAATGTTAAAGTAAAGGTCAAATGTTTAAACCTATTGTCAGTCAGAGTTTTAAGGCCGTAAAGCGGCGAAGTTCTCAAATTGTCCACACAGCTGCAAGCAAAACAGCGAAAGATCAGGACCTCCTGTGCAATAGACGAACTTCCTGGTAGAAACTCATAAAGACATTCAGTGAATATCGTTTTCTAATGGTCGTTTTATAAATCGAAAGAGGTGGTTTACAAACCCTCTCTTGAAAATACTTGGATACCTTGCCTGTCAAGCTGTTTAGGTGTGTATAGTCCACGGCCTATATGGACGATACGTACGAGTATGAAAGAGCGGTCGATTGGTTCACAAGCATTCTTCAGTTAAGATGAAGGGGCAGCTCAAAAATAAATGCATGATGATGATGTTCAGCCGTAAGATTTAGTAGACTAAGCTTTTTATGGCTAACATCACAGTAACAACCTCTAGATATTTTTATTTCTATGTCCCAAATGTTGAAATGGATGTGTGCAGTGTATAGCTATCGACTTGTCCGTAAGATGTGACTTTTTATGTTAGCAGCCAGAGTAAATATCCATTAGGGTAGGCAAGTAATGGCCGCAGCTACATTAGGGCCGGCTCGTCTTACTTTATTAATGTAACACTTTTTCTCGAGACGATAACAAAACGACAAAGTATAACACACGCTTTTAACTTTATGTATGGGCTTTGAGGGGATCAGTGAGCGCTATAATTTCACATGACTTTGAACCTTAGAGTTAGAAAAGGACCGTTATTAGTATTAGGTATTTTCAGGCTGTTTTTCCTCTTAAGAAGTAAGATGAGCGGCGTGCGTGTCTAGCAATGGAATCTGATCGTGATGGGAAAAAATGATTTTTAGAATAGCATACTATGCTATCCCGTTTGCACTAACTTAGATTTCCAATTCTCTCTCTGTCATAAGACATGAGACCTCGGTCTCAAGAAGAAACAACAGAACAGATATGAACATCAAAATCTAAAACGTGAACGAACTTTAGATCGGTTTTATTCTCTCCAAATCTTCTCAACCACCTCAGCCTAATAGGGGCACAAGGCAGACCTCTTCTGGGGTGCCCGGACAAGTCTGATGTCTGATGTCCCCCCCAACGGGGGGGGTTGGGTGACGGCCCAAGCCGAGATTCGTACCTTCGCATGTGCCCTTGCGCTAGTTACCCTTTAACCCAAATAAGGGTTCAGGCGCCTTCTGCTCCTGCCTATGCCCGGTAAGCTGTAGAAGCCTCAGTGAACAGCACCTGTAAGTCATAACAGCATAGCATAGCACGCGACTCTCACTCATATCGCTTCAAAAATTGAGCTCCTGCTGTTTAAAGATTCTAATGCTGAATTTTGTAGATTTATTTAAATTATGCTATTGAAATGGTAGAGGGAATTTTTGTGATAATTAGTCAAATAAACGCATGAACGTTCTGGTAATATTATCTCACGACACAGATGATTTCCATATGTAGGTATACCCGCAGACTAGAATAACACTTGAGCCAGTGGTTAAAAACAAAACTGCTCATGAAATTTCAATTAGGCACCGTCTTTGTTTTAAACCAGTTAGGTAAAAGCTGGAGGGTAACACGAAACAGTGTACCGAACCAAAAAAACAGCTATGTACAATGTACATAATGGAAAATGTTGTTCGAAAATTAGTCTCAAGATAAGTAAAAAAATTCATAACTTCTTGTTTGACGGGATAAATTATATTCATACTCGTATTGGACGGGATATCCGAAACAACTTTGTTTTTTTTTATATTTTGCGAATCTAAAATATACTGTACCTAACAATACATAAATTGTACAAACCAAGTTGTTAAATATTCCTTTCGACAGTCCGATTTAATAACTTGAAATGCCCCCGTGGAAAAATCACGAAATATCAATTCAGATGAGTACGTGGTCACACACAGGCTATTTTCTTCGAAAATAAAGTTACATTTTAGTGATGAGTGCAATGAAATTCATGAAACCCTTTTAGCTCATTGCCGCCGTTTTATATAGCCCTATACAATTATGCGGGAAGAATAAGAGAATAAATTGTTTCAAGAGTTCACATGTAAAGCTAGGTGCACATTGTTAGCCAGGGTTTGTTCACACACGCCAAGTGGTAGAATTTAAATGGAGCGCTATTCGCAGTATTTCGCGCGATAAATTGTCTTGCGACAGCTCACTTGCTCTCTTTATAACGCTATATTTACACAGCAGGATTAATTTTTAGGTTTACTGACTGCTCAACTAAATTCTCGTGTACAAAACTTGTCAAATAAATTAGTTTATATTATTGTTTCAGTCGGCAAAATATCACTAACTTTAACAACCTAGTAGTAGGTACATAATTGCTACAAGACTGCAGCATAGCCGAATCTCAGCACTGGACAGAATCACATCGCCCAGAAATAGCAAAATTTTTCTGTAGATGATGATGATGATAATATTACCTAACAAGTCACTTCAATAAAAAGATCAGCTAATTTTTCTAGCTAGATTTTACTTTTCGATGATGGCAGTGTGTATTATTACAGAAAAGTAATCTAAAACTGATCAAACGTTTTTGCAGTATACGTTCACAAAGGAGCACGTAAACATTTCTTTTATTTATTTACCTGTACTCATTCGAAAAACTTCACCTTTGAGCAATCAGGTAGGTAAGTAGGTGTGAGTGCTTTCAAATCTAGATTTAGATTATAAAACAAGAGCCCTTCAACCCACCCTTTTCTTTTTATTCATTCATGAGTTCTATGTTAAAGTTCCACAATCTAAACAAAGCTAGCTCATTATAATCGGACACGAAAGTATGGGAAAAAGTAACACAAATAGGAGAAAACTAGAAAAAAATATACCTACTTAGGCTTACTTACAGATAACTTAATTAACTTATGATTCAATTACATTTAATAATGCCCTGCCATTGACTTACGAGCATTAAATTAATATAATAGTTTATATTATAAACTTTTTAGTAGTTAATTAAGTTTTGGTTAAGTTTACCAAGAGCGACGAGCCTGCAGCAGATTGGCCAGCCAAGTTCATGCAAGTCATCATGCAAGATCTTTGTTCAGAACTGGACTATAACCAACTATAACTGCTCCTGGCTATTCTCCCGCTTGCCTTTCATAGGGCATTGAACTCAGTGAAAGTTACTTCTACAACTACAAAAGCTAACAGAACTCTGTACCTTCAATAGTAAAGTTGTAAGCTCAAAGCGTTTATTTGAAATGCTTCTATTATTGACGAGTACAATATCATTTTAGATATTTTAGATTCAAAAATGTTTTTCAATATCTCTAATGTTGATAGAGAAAAAGATTGTGTGATACTAACTGCCTACTAGGTACATGGATCAAGTCTCGTATCTATTACTAGCGACCCGCCCCGGCTTCGCACAGGTGTACATATAAAACTTCCTCTTAAATTACTTTATCTATTAAAAAAACCGCATCAAAATCCGTTGCGTAGTTTTAAAGATATAATATAAGCATACATGGGGACAGACAGCGGGAAGCGACTTTGTTTTATACTATGTATTGATATTGACTAGCGACCCGCCCGGCTTCGCACAGGTGTATTATACATTCAAAAAAAAAAATTTGTTTTGTACAACAACATAAGGTTACATAAACAAAGAAACGATGCTACCCGCAGTAGTCACGAAGACTGTGTCGCAGATAGCAACGCCCACCTCCAGCAAAGAATTTTACAAATATAAACCTTTCCCTTGAATCACTCTATCTATTTAAAAAACCACATCGAAATCCGTTGCGTAGTTTTAAAGATATAAGCATAGGTAAACATAGGGACAGACAGCAGGACAGCGACAGCGACTTGGTTCAATACTATGTAGTGATGATGCGTGTCTATTTGTTTTATGTTTTTCGCGTGATTTTGATACTAATTTACTAATCATTTAAATAATAACTTCATAATTGCTATCATTTTTTAATGTAAGTCTCAATTTTTACTATATCGATGTTCAACGTAGAGTCAACAAAAATATGTTAAACAAAATATTCAGTTTAAATAATTTTAGTTTCGATTCAGTATGTATTATAATTGTTCCATCATCATATATTATCCAATGGTACATTAATAAGACTCACAGTAATAAACAGTAAATCTAAACACTTTATTTGGATAAACCCAACCAAGACTTATTCGCTTGAAAGCTTTATTACGACTACCCTCACTGTACATCTCCCTCGATACGCTGTTAGTATCTTGACGCCGGCGCTTTAGTCTGGCTTATATTTGCGAGCACTTAATTACAATTGTTTTTCGTCTCGGTACGTTTTATTTCAGAGTACCCTCATTTGCGCAGTTTGTTTACAACAGGAGCAGCACGCGCCAGCCGCGTCTGCCCGTTGCCGCTAAATTTGTTACGAGGCGCCCGTTCTAAAAACAGATCGCATTCACCCGTCTGCCGCCCGTCTCATACAGTTGCAGCTCAAACATGCACACATTAAATATTCATCTTTATTCCAGAACATCTGCGTTGAAGAATTAACATAAGTAATTGAAAACCTACGCAAACAAAATCTAGAGGTGGATTTTATTAAACGCAATTGTGCAAAGAAAACTTAGCTTTTCAAAAGCGTTTTAATTTGAAAGGTCTTTAATATCACTTTTAGTAGAGCTTTTGTTTAAGTTTCAGATTTGTTTTAAATTATTATTATTGCTTAATTTAGCAGTATTTTAATTTACGGATTGTTTGAAGTTGTCAACAAATATAATATTTGCTGGAAATGTCTGCCCGATGAATAGATACATAATGAACAGTTGAGCATATTTGAATACTCATATTTTTATTACGACAGAGTTGCTACAACTCTGAAATCGCGATAAAGTTTGTTGTTTCGCAAAATCACATGCAAATTCAACAGAATAATATGTGGAACCGGTAGTTTTTTGTACGATTTCGAGGTCAGTCTCTTAATAAAAGTTGTTTTTAAATAGGTACAACGATATTATCCGCTATATTCATTATTTAACCAATCACTCTATATACAAAAATATCATGTCAAAGAATTCATCACATATTTTTTTAACGCAGCATATGAAACTCTTTGTGCTGCTAAAGAATATAACATCGTCAGCAGGAATTCTAACCACAGAAGCCCAGACTCAAAAACAAAATAGCCTGTATTTATATACAGACTACTTATGTAGTAGTGAGTTTTTAGCTAAAAGTTTCCACAGCTCTCGTCGATTTACTCTGTGCGTCAGAAGCTGGGAGAGAAGTAAAACCGCAACTCGGGCCTTTCGGGCTATATCTCGTAATATTATCTTAGTGCGCGGTCACACCCGGCGCGCCGCGCCCGCCAGCTTGCCAATCCCGAGGAAAGCATCTACACCACAGACTTTGAAACTATATTACTGCAGAAGCCTGTGTTTTTATACGTTACAGTCAATAACTATTTCACTTGAACTTATGACCGCACATTCACGCTGCTGATTGCAAGCCGCTTATAATCGATCGCTTTGAAAATCTATAGGGAAGATCCAGCATTGGACGTCTTATGACTGAGAGTTTAGAGGTGCACGAAATATAACGTAAACTAGTCCCACGCTGGGCGCCAAAATATCGCTTATTGAAACTGTCTGGCTATGGTGATTACACCAATGAGGACATTTTTTTTTTATATATATAACAATGAATATCATGATGAATACGTGGTTAACGTACAAACGTATTATAGTATGTGGTTTACTTACATAAATAAAATTAATCGCCTCCTGTAGCGGAATAGTAATATCTCATTACATTGTCAGAAATAAATAATCAAATAATCAGCCAAGTGCTAGTTGGACTCGCGGAGGAAGGGTTCCGTACCGTATGGGAGCCCCATTCCTCTTGCCGTAATTAATAGCGAGCAAAAACTCACAATAATAACGTTTGTTGTATGGGTGTCCCCCTTAAATATTTATTTTATTCTGTTTTTAGTATTTTGTTATAGCGGCAACAGAAATACATCATCTGTGAAAATTTCAGCTGCCTAGCTGTCACGGTTCATGAGATACAGCCCGGTGACAGACAGGCAGACGGACAGACGGACATCGAAGTCTTAGTAATAGGGTCCCGTTTTTACCCTTTGGGTACGGAACCCTAAAAAGACTCCGATAGCAAAACTTGTTTATTGTGCACTTTAAAGTAGGTTAGAAAGGACATGTAGATACTCAATTGAAATCCAGTTCATACAATATTTCTTGGTGTTACATCGAGGGAGTAAAAATTAAAACTTACACATGTTGGTTTGCATGTTCAGTCACTCATAGTCTCACACACAGCTATCGTGTCTTAATCTTGTGCCAAGATTTATATTATACTACTACTAAACAAGCTAAGCAGTTAAAGCTGTTGACAAATATTAATTCACTATTTCAGACAAAGCTAATTACAATAACGACATTCATTTGCATACATCAGCAACCTATCTTAATTACCAGCGCTTGTGCCACTCAATAAAAGCCTTGAAATATTTAAACAGCTCAAAAATCGGCGCGAAAGCGAAAGTAGAGCTGTCCATCTAGAGCAACAGACCGCTACATTGGCGATTGCGTAAAACTAATTAAATATTTATCAAATGCAACGATCGACGCAACCCTGTGTATGCAAAACAGACTTCCGTCAGGGAAAATGATAATTTGGTCGCATTACTTGCAAAGACATGAAAGAGATGGATAAGTTTGTCTTGTTGTGAACAATTGCGTCCTTTTACAGAAATATGTAAATTATCCCCCTTCGTCGGTAAGCTCTACCTATATGTTCAGCAATGGACTTTCTAAAACACTGTAATAAGTAGCACTGGGAAAAAAACTATCCAGAAAACTGTAAATTTAAGCCTCCCCATCATTCTCCAACACATACTGCGACAAATCCCCATAGACAATATGCCTCGGGCTCACAATTTATACTTTAAGAAAGCACATATCGGAGATGTTGTAGTCAAAGTGTTTCGCGACAGATTTTTAACTTGTAGTAAATAAGTTGTCTCAGAACTCTAGTAAGTACTTCCTTTAGAAGCAGCTCTTTGTAGCCATGCCCTACGACAAGTAAACTGAGCTAAAGCTACCCAATCTCCGGATTACTACAAAAATCTGTTTGTGCGATCCTAAAATATAAGTCTGCGTATAGAACCATAACAGAAAGCAAGGGGGTGAGCAAGACAGTGCGTGTCCTGCGGCCAGGCGCCGTCTGGGCGCGCAGGATGACTCACTGGGCTCTCCAGCATTGTATGTACTCCCCTTTCATTACCCGAGCCTTTTACCCCATAATTGACACGATAGATGTATATCTACAGTATCCTGCTGTTAAATCATAGCCTTTATTAGGCTCTCCGTGATGATTAAAACTATTCATTGCGGTTTTACAGCGGGTTTTACAATTAATTAGTGGATTCCCTGCTTTAATCACTCTTTATGGCTTGTAATCTATCTGTAATAGAGGGAAATTGTTTTATCATAGTGGTGTCGATTTTATTGCATGATATGGCTGATCGAATTTTTAAACCAGAACTAAAATTTTCTGGGTTTACTATTTGATTGGTTGAGTTGAAAGTACTAGATTTGGCACATACCTTAGAAACGACGTAAATGCATCATTTAGTTTTGCAAAATATAAGATCCAATTACAATCCCTCGTCCACCATTTCTTGGCCCAAATAATGTTTTTTTTTTGTATATATCTGGCTTTTCTGTTCCGATAAGAAAAAAAGGCTCGATTTTTGATAACCACGGTTCCCCAAAACATTGAATATTAATATGTAAAGCCGTCGGGGCAGGTCGCGTGACTTGCACCCTTGCATCTCTTCCGAAACTAAATTACCCGCCCGCTTATTAAAACGTCAGCGTCTGCTTCACTGAACACTACTTTTTACACTACTACACCTTATTTTATATAATACGAAAAATTAAATTAGTTAAATTAAATTGCATTTGTTGAGGCATTAAAACGAACATGTCAATTACATTAAAATTCACATATCACATTAAAACACACTTATTATCTTAAAAATTAATAGGATGTCACAAAAACCATAAAAGTCAAAATAATAATACATAATAATAAAGCAATAGTTGTCAACAAAATTAAACTAATAAAAATAAGAACATACTTACATTAATAATACTGCCAAAAAAACTACACAATGTCAAGAGTCAACATACGCAAAGAAAAGTATTTGTTAGATTTGTTTGTTCGCTTTGTATGATGTTTTTATGCTTTAGGCTTTAGGAGAAACTAAGCGAGCGCTAAGTACCTCGTTTAATTGGTAGGTCGGTAAAGATAGGTATCGAATTCATATTGTAAATAGGTGCTTGACGTAAGTTTTCAAAACAAGGTTAAAAGTAGCATAATATTTTATAAAAATTCTGAAACATTCTTATCACAATCAAAACTTAAACGTCTATCTTCAGAAATAGACACACGCACGTCCAAATCCAATATTCGAATTCATATATAAAAGTGAAGTGAGAAATCGTTCACATAATACCCCACGTCAGTGCCGATATAAGTTCCTCGATATTTGTTCCAAGTGCCTGCCGAAGTTACGAAAAAACGTTTCTCGTATCCGTGATATTTCCTTGGAGATGCAAAGCAATTTTCTGCAAGAGATAACCTCTCTAAACGAGTTTCCTTACACAATATTTATTTGGGAAAACAAACCTCAGTGCTACGATTTTATAGATGTTTTTCTTTTGAAACAGCGGATGTTTCGAGCATCAAAGTTGGTGAAACGGTTTTTGCAGGACATTAAGTAATGATTAATGTAAACAAAAGACGGAGCGTTCCGCGAAAAATAAACGGAAGATCAACTAAGCATCTAATAAAAGTGTAATGGAATCAAAGTTGCGAAAGCTTTGCCTGAATAATTCCGGTTGGTTAAATCTGGCAAACTTTTAGTATTCAGTTTACGATCAGTTTCAGATAAGTTGCGGGTTTTACTACGCTGAATTTTAGTCGACATAAGTCTAATACTATTTTTGTTACATACAAACTTTAGTAGAGCATTTATAAACCATAGATACTATTATCATGTGACTACATATCTAAGCGGATCGACCCTACCTAACATTATTACATTAATTTTGTTTCCATAATTCTGGCGTATCGTAGTATCTTTACTTTTGGTATATTTTTTGTTTTAGTGAGATAGAAAGATAAGAAGAACTTTTTGTTTCATCTGTACTTATTAATGTCACTCAGGGGCAAAGGTCTCCCCTAATTTATCCACTTTATTATAATTTACTTTTTGTTCCACACAGAACCGCGTTGGATGTCGTAACCAAGTGCAATGGAAATCAGGACAGCCATTCAGTTCCGCTGACTTACCTACTTAAAGGCAGCACTTAGTTCTTGAACCTTTTAAGGAATCGAAGTCGACATGAAAATAATGGTAAGCGAAAGTCTCGCGTCGAACACTTTCTATACCATTTTACGAGTACTCGATCTATATTTGTAGATCATTGTCTACGTCCTTTGTCTTGAAATTTATGATCAAGTCGACCTAGTTCCGTTTTGCAAAATAGTTCTGCGCAAAAGGGGTAACGCGGTGCCCATTTTTCACTTTGACCCTTATTAGCTTGAAAATGAGTAGTGAGCAACGATTATTTTTAATTCTGCTCATTTCATATAGAGTTAGTAAAAAAAGCACAGAAAAAATTGCAGAAAAGACGACTCACTTACGTCACTTAGCATTTTACTACCCATGAATAAAATGGGTTTGCCCTTGGTTATGTGAAAATGAAATTGTAGCACAATAAAAACCCTTCCATGTTGCAAGTCTTGGGTCAAAGGTAGAACATTAGGCACGGCACCAAAAAAGAACCATAGCTAATTTATACATTTAAAACTTCGACCTCCGATTTGTTTTAAACGTCTATTACGGAAGTCTGTAGAAAAAATCTAGAACTTGTAAATAACTTCATACTTAATGCTAGATTCCTGATTCTCTGCTACCTAATTCGGTTTAAATGTATGCGTTTTATGCAGCAAGCAAAATACTTATCGACTCTAAAAGGAAACGTGAAAACTGAGCGACTTTGTAGGACTTGAGACAGTTTTTCTTGAAACTACTTACTTTTAAAGCCAAGCGTCGTGATAGAGATTTGCATGTCGATGTAAAGCTACGATAGAAAAAAACGCTAGATTGCACGACTTGCTTCTGGACTGGAGCAGCAAATATTTCCACGTACCTATCTACTTACCTAATTGTCTAAAGCTGTTCTGTATTTATTTCAAGCTTTGCTATTCATAACTCGTGCGTAACTAACAAACTGCGTCTACGAAATTGTTTTATTAAATAAAGCATTGCAAAAGTAGATTTTGAGTGTTTCAAAAACAATATAGTAGTAGTGTTTGCGCAGGTAAACGTCTAAGCGGCTAGTGATTGTCTGTTGAATAATTCAGATGACAAATGGGTATCGAGGGAGATGTTTATAGCATGAGCGCATCAGAGAGTGCTTATCGGAGGCTGACGCCGCCGCAGCACACTCGGCTCAATACCAAGATTAGGCGAATTAAGGTATTACGCCCGCATCGGCACCGACAGACGGCATCCGAAGGTATTTCCCTGAAGACGGATAAATTACGGTTTTCATAGCTGCGTTCGAACGGCTTGCGGCACTTTGGTAAAATGTTTGTTTTGTTCATTCACAGAGCACAGGTGACGCTAATACAACGAATTTAGGTGTCATGATATTCTCAGAAAAGTAGCAATGCATTCAGTTCCACGCTGTGTTTCTACTTACAAATGTAAATTCGAATCGTTCTTGCCTTTAATAACAGGCTCTCATATGCGGACATTTGTAAACATTGTTCTGCGCTTACGTGAGTTTTCTCATAAACGACCGACGACGGAAAGAAACCTTGACATTATTTTCTTTTATTCTTTAATTATATCGACTATCCCGGGAAATATATTCAGTTTGACTTTGTCGAGTTTCTCGGAGCAATATTTGTTTTAGGAATAGGTGAGGGCGAACCGAAGTACCCGCACCTGTGATCCGACCGGGCACTAGTAAAATTTTGACCCTAAGCTATAAAACACGGCAGCGTCTGCGATGAAGGACGAATTCGACCATTCGAGGGTAATTCCCAGGGGTTCGAGCGCTTCTAAAATCTTGTATTACGTGCCACTGTGCCACATCAGCGGCCGCTGAATTACGAGCCGCCGGCGCCGGTGAAACGTGAATTATGGTTTCATTCACGATTATTACAAGACCTCGGCTGAAACTCAATAAACCGTGCCCTTTACAGCAAATTGAATAAAGCAAATATCACCCACCTAGTCCAATTCGAGACGCGGAGCGACACCAATCTCAAGACGAAATTTGCAACTCCGCAGAATTCATGCCAGAATTTTTTATAACTTGCAAGTTCTAACTTAAACGGAGCGCGATAAAACAATGGTTTGAGCATGGCTAATTTAGATTTAACCAGATTAGAGCGAAGTACGTTCACAAACTTTATGATTCACGATTTATGAATCACATAATCTTAATTAAATTATTCTTCAAACTTTGGGAGTGAAATATCGCGGTATCACAATCGGAATCTTGAATAAATCCACGATTTGGTACAAGTACCATTCATTAAGGCATGTAAATTAATACCGTAGTAAGGCCAAAGCCGTTTATTAAAATTAAACTCGGTCTGGCGTGGAACTAGGAAGATTAATGATGCCGTGAATACTGAGTTATGTAAAGAGCAAATGGAGTGGGGCTAGACGGGCCACGGGACGGGTGCGGGAGCGAGCCTCGTCCTGGCGGCAGTCCAAAATCACTTATCTCCCTTTATTGCTAACAGGAACTGCGATACAGATACGTATAGATTGTTCAACTCCGATACGATTTATCATTTCGAATGTAACGGGTTTATCCTGCCCGGAAATACGGCAGTGGTTCGGAAAGCTTTATCGCTATTGCATTGCTCCGTTTGTGATTGGCATTTAGGGAATTTGTACACATACATCATACATGCGTTACACCCAATTATATTGCAAGTAGGTAATATCCTGGGACAAGACAGCTAAATCCTGTGGAAAATAACTTATCATGGCTGTTTCCAATAACATTTATTGTTTGTTATGTCTCTTACTTTATTATTTTGCCTTAGTCTAAGTCTGAATTGTGCAATAGTAAGTTTGTCCGTAACCGGCAACAAGTTGACATCGCCTCGACGCAGCAGGCGACGCGCCGCGACGTGCAATCCACAATAGACCAACAGCTCCACTTCGCAGAAATCCGGACAACTTTACCAGTTCCCGAGGTCCACTTATATTGTTCCCCCAGAGAAAATAGGAAACAAGTAATAAAAATAGTTCCTTGCGTCCGGGATTCCGGGCACGGCCGAATTCCGGGAGGATTACGTGAGCAAATTAGACATTCCGGAATATTGTCGCGGTAATTGAGCCGTGCTCGTTTGACAGGAATGTCGGCATTGGCGGCCGACTTGCGCACCCGCACGGTTAGCGTGATGTTTGCCTGGTTATTGCGTTTGCATTACGGCGTTAGGTTTGTGTTTACAAAAGCAGAGCTACGGGCGAAACGCAGGATTTAGCGTTCTAAACTTAAAAGTACGGAGTTTACAGTGTTTAGAAGGTTTCCAGTAGCCTAATTAATACTTACTACTTTTTTTTTTTACCCTATACTGTTCCACTCCTGGGCAAAGGTCTCCCCCATTTCCTTCCAGGAGTCGCGATCCATCGCAACTTCCTTACTACTTAGCCGAGTAAAAAATAAGGTCCTAAGCATCTTGTGTAATAGGCATATTTAACGCATAAGTATACGGTAAAAACGTACACACACTTTGGTTAGACCATAACGTGTTTTCAGAATTTTATTTAAAAATTTAAAGCATATCTATCAAAAAAGTCTCAAGGTAGCAAAGGGAAAGTAAGTACCTACTGTTTTGTAATGAAACCTTTACCTACTTACCTTGCGTAACATCGATATAAATTGATATCAGTATATTTGACATCACAACAGTCCATTCCATTTAATATGCAAACAGTGAGTTTCATAACTTTACCCCGACAGTTGAATAAACACGCGGCGACAAACCCTGAAATGTTTATTAGCGCTACTGACATCTTACTCGTATCTTACGTTAAATTAAGTTTACACTTCCAAAAGTAAACCCTCAGAGGTAGATTAAGCCTAAATACATGGCTAACTATGAACCTCCTTTTAGACTTCAAAGATAACTTTATTTTCGTTTTACTGAACATTGAACTGAGTAGGTAAGTAGTTTTTTTTTTATTTTTTATTAATTATATGGGCGAATAAAATCCTGTTAAAAATCGACACTGTAATAAAAAAATGCGCTACATTTACCGCGCCCATTCTTTTACCTTAACTCACTTCAACCTTAAAATCGCTTTTACTTTTTTTAAATAATGGATAATTTCAAAATAATAATTACCTATCCATTGTATCAACTGCTCCTTTATTTGTGATGTACATTATTTCATTCCTGATTCTTCTCCTCCCCTTCTTCTGGCAGGAGTCAGGATCCAGGACGCAGTTGTCTAGTTGATCCAGTCCCAAAAAGGATAAGCAGTGCACTCACTTAGTGCCTAGGGAGCATTTCTATAGCGGTTTTCTCAACCAACTAAGTGTGACTAGTTGACTAGTTGGAACTCATCCTTCTATTGCGATGTTCTAAAACAAAGAAAAAGAAACCTATTACCAAAACAATGAAACAAAAATATGATTGTGGTACAGCAAAACGCTATTACAAAATATTCTGACGTTTATCCGCAGTAAAGGACAAGCGTTGATTAACTCACTAGTGGAGAGATATTTGGGAATGAAGCCCAATCCGGCTGGATTTGCGGCAATTCATACACGTTAAGTCCGACATCCGGAGCGATATTTCACGATTTTTCCGCTTCCGATGCATAGACGTGACGTATTTACACGGTAGAGACAAGACAAATTGAATTTTCGATTGGCATCGTTTCGATAAAGCCAGTGAGTAGGTAAAGCCCGAATGAACTCACTGGCCTGAAACGTTATTTGACTAATTAAACACTTTGAGTATTGTGGGATGTCTTGTAGGTACTTACTCATCTTTACGAACAACTAGTAGGTATCTTAGAGATGATTGTACTCACTCACAGATCTTGTCAGAGATCATTTCCGATATTTATTAAAAACAAAACCAAGGTTTGTTTTCTCCATCACGTATAAAGTTTCTTATGAGTATGGAGTGTATTTCCAAACAATACATCGGACAGGTATTGCCTTGGCATGCCAGGAGCCGACGACGTATTCGGCAATTTCAACGTACCTATGGCATCTATGTACCAATTACATATTGGAGCATGTTGACTATATCGAGGCAATACACACACATATTAGAGCAGTGTATCACCTCCAGATATTTAGCTCCATGCTTCCGCCACATAGAGTCGCTCGGCACGCACGGCCGGTCGTAAGAATCCCCTTTGACGATGCTTCCGAACAGCGGACGTCCAGTCAATGTTGCCAATTTAAAGACTTTGTCGCTACAAATGACAGCTTCTCGTTATTTTAGCGAACTAATAAACCCTTCAACAACAAAAATATTGTGGCACCTTATCTGATTAATTTTATCTACGTTATGCAAAATTATATTCAATCAATGGTCGTGTAAAATATGACGCCAAAACTTGACTGAACTAAATTGGCAACATTGACCACATCCATTCGGACGTCGGTCGTCCATTCGGACGCGTCGTCAGTGAGGCCTGTAATGAAGACTATCCGACGGACGCGCCGGCTGCCGATGGCCAGAATGCCGGGATGCCGCAGCCCGCTTCTCACATCAATAACAATCCTCGAAGATCTTCGCTCCGCTAGCCGTGGCTATTTGTCCCACACTTTATGTATGTACTTATATTGTTACGGCTAAGATTCGGGATAAAACTTTGGGATTCGTCCTTATTTCGATGGCGATGGCGATTCTAATCTAGCATGAAATCTCATGAAATAGAAACTGTATGCCAAGATATACCAGAGATTATTAGAATGTCTCACTATGGTTAGAATATAATGACACAGAAGAATAAATAATTATAGACATGTTAAGTAGAGCTCCATCCTAGTAGTAGTCTACTTCGAGATAGAAGTAACTTATGTAGGCACATACTTACCTTCTCAATAAATAAAGAAACAATTTATTGAGGTATTTATAGGCAAAAGAACACTAGGAAGTCATTTTAAAAAATCATAAAGAAAAATATACTCAAGAAATTCTCAGTTCCAGAACCGTTTTAGTAATAAATTAAGTTCTTTTCTGGTGTGCAAAGTGGCGTTACATAAATTAGCCGGAGAATTGAGGTGCAACGCTTTTCCGCGCAGTTAATTGTAGATGAATAATAAAATTGCTCTAAAAAGTGTTGCTATTAAGTGGGTGGAGCAGGAAGCAAACGCCGCCGTACTAGTTCTGTTAACATGACTTGCTTCTCCGTTATGGAAGTCATCACAATTAATATTCTTTGACATTTAAGCGACTAAAATATAATGAATATCGAAAACGGTTAATGTTAGTAAGTGTTAGCATACCGTACTTCCTACAGTAGGCGTTATTTCATTAGCATTAGAATATTTTTAACTAACGGAGCAAAACAAGACAAAATTATTTCGATGTTATTGGTAACTTCTTGGTGCGAGAAGGGTGAAGTAATCAATCATTCAGGTACTCTTCTTAACCGTCTAAGCTAGTATAACTATTAAGTAATATACTATGAGATTATTACAAACATTTTGCTCTCATTTTGTCATGAACCAATTAATATGTAGCAAAATTGTCAAAAAACAAGTCAGGTTACGTTCAGCGTCATACATTGATTTATAATATTTTATAGTACCTATGCTCAGCTCTATCTGGATTACGTCATTATTAATATCTGCTACCGAATCTATGGGATTTAAATCAGGACCAAACTCAGTCAAATAACATGGCTTGTCAAGTGATGGCTTGTCTTATACTCGTATACAGCAGTGAGATGAGGAGGTTGTAGGTGACAATTGCAAAGATGTCGAAGAAGCGCATGCACCTCATTTCATGTTGTGGGAACCGCCAGTTGATTACTTTGCGGCGCGACTTTTCGAGGGCAATAACAAAAGGCTGCTGAGAGCACAGCTACACGACTACGAGAGCGAGTGTCTGTTGTTCGCTCACACCAATTTGCACGGAAGCCCGCGGGCACATCAGCCATGTCACGACTCCACTCCAAATCTAAAATTGATTAGGAACACACGTAGGCACAAAAAAGGCCGGTCCCAAAGAAAAAACAGACCCAGTTACCATTAAACGTAATTTATTCAACATTATTATTCTGATCATATCTAAAAACGATTTCCGAAGGACAAGATGTAGAAACGATCTTCGCAAAAACTCTACAACCTTTTAATTGATGATAGGTGCGCCGAATGTGAATAATAAAACGTAATCTCATTTGAGAATTGAGAACATTTTGTTAATAACATTAATAGGTACGAGTATTTATATTATACATTGACAAACGCTGATAGCCTCAACCTTTAAAGCTAATTAAAGATGTGGTGCTGAATTCACAACTTTATCAAGCTGTCATAAATGTTCTTATGTTTATTGTCGCGATTAGTTTGATGGCTAGTGAATTTTAAAATAAAAGAAGCTATAAAATGTGCGTCGTAAACTTAAATCATCATAATTTACGTCGTAGATTACTTACTTACAATTGAGTATTTTTTATTCATTTTATTTCATGCATTTTATGGTAAGTATTTCTAAATGTTTGTGCTTATTTATCTCTCTTATCATCTATTCAATTGTTTATCAATTTATTATAAAAACATATAAAGTTAATACTATAGTAGAGAAAAAAAATACTACAGACCTGTAAAATTAAGGGATTATGTTTATCTATTTAAAAAAAAATAGGTAAACCATTAATTTTAGTGCTCGTAACCATATATACTCCGACAGGTTACAAGACTTGGTATATAACTTAGACCAGGAATGACTATCTATACGATACCTAAAAAAGATAAGTACGTATTAAAATTAATGACCAAATACAATTTGAGCAAATATATCGTGATAAACTATGACAAGAAGGCATTAGGTAGAGTGAGGTCGAGAGAAGCCACAATACCACTAGGTGCTACCGAGGATAACGGCATCCAGCTGTCTTCCGCATTCGCGGGGAATACAAACCAGCATCATCGTCCACAAACCGCAAAACTAAGGAACCCTAACAAAAACGCCACCACGAGATCGAACAATCACAAATCCTATTACAAAACAAACTCAACACCTCTAACCCGTAATTGCAACGCAACGCTACGTGATTTTATGGTAATCTCTACAAACACTTGTTCAATGACAAATCGTGCACCCAAAACAGATTAAACTCATGTTTATGGAAATTTATAACGTAGCCAACGTTTAATTCGTGTTTAGGTCGCCGACGACACATTTCGGGTGTTAGGTCAAACTTACACCCAATATCTTCGCTGAATATAATTTAATAGGGAGGACCTAAGGCAGTAATTGTGAGATAAGTAAAGCCGCAATCATCATTATTCTTGGGACATCACGCCCCTAATAGTCGGTCGGTTTAGCCATTTCAGTGGCATCTCTCGCGAGCATCGTGAGACTAATGTAATTAGTTCATTACTTTGTCCCGGGACGCTCCTCGCCGCTTTGTATGTCTCCGCAGATTTATGTGAGCCTTCGTGTTTTGCCGTGGCCCGGAATACACAATAGCGCAATTTTTTTCTTCCATCTAAATCGCCGAAATAAGGACGCGGTAATAGACCCCAATGAATAAGGATAAAGTGGACTCGCGCCAAAATTACTGTGATAATATCCGATTCATAATGAAATATGTTGAATATTCTTAATCCTGACTGAAACCTTGTGAAGTCAAGCGAGGAAGATCATAGAACTTTTTGTCATTTCATGTGATTCGATAACTAAACCTTGACAAATGGAACCACTGGACCTTGAATTATTTATTAAGTTGATATTACACAACATCAGACAAAAACAAACGATAACAAAAAGACTCAATCGAATCGTGAAGCTAAAATATTGTTTTAAATGGATAGACAGATAGGTACATAAGTTCAAGTTTAATAGGTAAACACGTTTTATGAGGCTTGGGAGCCGGACGATACCGTTAATGACTGTATAATGCTAATGAGCACACCTGCCTCGTTCGCAGTGGCCGAGACACTTGCCAGGTAGCCGATGTGTGCCATCATTTCCGCCACAGTCGCCACACCAACATTACTAAATACGCGTAAATTAATCAATGAATGGAGCTTTCAATCAGCAAATGACAAAATTCACAAAACAGGCTTTAAGAGACCTTATAATAAAGCTATTTTGGGAAACGATTACACCGAAGCTGGTTCTCCGTCTCCGTAGTGATTCCCTCTTGTTTCGATGTTCATTTACAACGAAGCTATCCTTTTTGGGGTTCGTCAATAAAATATTTACGTAAGTCTCGCTAATTTACGCAAGACCTTTATGAATTTAAAAGTGGGTTTGGTTGATAAATTTTCGCTTAGTTAATATTACCTTCCGCCAGATTGGTATGAAAGTTTTATGAAAGCTTTCCGTTTCTTGTACAAGTTTATTTTTACCGGTACGTCTATGTGGGTTTGTAGGTGGATGAAGATTGGATTTGTGTTTGTAGTCACGTGTTCTATCTCTGATGTATGTTTCGGCGCGAGTCGGTGTCCCCAGCCAATCAGGCGTCATTGTTTTGTTTTGGCGTACATGTCACGAAGCCGGGGTGACAGTGGCAGGGGTGACGCCGCCGTCGGCGTTAGCGAGTGAGCCGTCTATGGCACTCGGCTGTCGAGTAGACGAGCACAGTGGAACTCCTCGCTGACAGCCAATTAGCCCCATGCCCTCGTGCCCTGCGCTCGTACGTACCTATTCGTGCTAACGACAAACGAGTGTGTTTTAAGACCATTAGATGGTTTTAATCGATTGCGAACGTGTGAGAGTAGAGAATAATAACATCCGCATGTACCTAGTACAGTTTAGACATTGTAGATGCATATTGTTTGGGTCTCATTGAAATAACTTGTAATATACCTAGAATACACACGTATGTAAACACTTAGCAAACTAGAGTTAGTAATCCGTTTTCTGTACGTTTACTCTGTAATTTAAATCTGTAATCTAAGCTACTGTATTCTTTGTATGATTTTTCTGTGAAATAAATTATCTTATCTTATCTATTGTTACGATTGTTTATTTAACCGAAAATTCAAGTTGATGTACAATATTATTGGAGCGATGCACTATGTGCTTCTGTCACGATTACTTATACCGTAAGTCTAAAACGAAGAACAACCCCCCAACAGCTCGACGGTGTTGATATTATATAACAGTGTCTCTACAAAGAAGCCTATACGAGGACAGCCAGCAAATAAAATTACTATCCCAGTTATAAAACACCAAGGAGAGCCATAAAATTAAATGTGACCCTTGCAGTAAAATAGAATCCATAAATAAGTTAGACAGTATAAATACATTGTTGAATGGTAGCGGCGTCGTATCTTCAATTTTATTCAAACTTAGAATAGAATAATGCTTCTTAGTACGGTAGCATCCGTCATAGCAATATACTATTACCACTAACCTTAAACATGTCTAATGTCATCATTATTTTGAAATTATTACTTTATTAATTATTACAGCATTTTGTGAGTTCTGTAATTTTGTTAAAGTTATTACACACCGAAGGTAATATTGTACATAACTACCCAAAATGTATTATTCAATCTAGAACAGCAAGCTTATACCATACTAGAAGAACCATCGATCTAGATTGACAATAGGTAAAGGATCCGTCCGATTGATTCCTTTGTGAATCTTGTACAAAACCTTTCCGAGCTTCCTATGCAGATAGCTTAGTTAGGTGCCCGATTCTAATTCAAACATCTTTCCTCCAAATTTACCTTTTCTCCCATGCGTCTAAACGTTCGGTCGAGTCCCATTTATCTTTATTCGATAGAATCGAACGACGCACTCGATTGTCATGAATGGCGATGCGATACCCTTCCCGATTCACAGCCCGATCGCTTAGAACTTTCTTAACTCGCTTGAGACTGCCTGTGACACACGTACAATGACCGGGTAGATTTACAGCCATTTATAAACTCTTAGAGCCAATGGTGTGTTATTAAACTTGAAGGCTATAATTTTTACTACCATAGTTATTGCCGTAGTATTTTATTTTCATCTCGTATTCCTCTAATCGATGATCAGCATATAACTCTCTTTCTCTTTCAAGTTATATTGTATGTAGTTAAGATTTTGTTTGAATAGATAAACTAAGTAGAGTTAAGAAATAAATGTAGGTTTACTTCACCTCTGTGTTTCACATGTGGTGCGTGCATACTTGGTACCTGATTTTTTTGTTCTAAGTTGGAGCACGGTTTAGAAAATGTTGCTTATTGTTGTATTTAAAAAAACAAGTCCATTTCTAAGACTTTAAAATAAAAGTTAATACATGTACCTGTTATTGAGGAAAATTATATTACCTAGTAATAGCCAAGTAGCATCTCTTGTTACAAAACGTTCTAGATTACCAAATTATTAGTTTAACCTTTGAGTTGGGAAAGAAAGTGGCATATTTTTTGCTCAAAAATGGTTCAATGAGCAATCCGTGTGACTGTCAAGGTTACTTGTTAGCTATTCTCAGAATATCTGTTAGCGGCCGTGAGTCAGGAGCAGCCCTGTCCGTCCGTGAGTCATTGCTTCTCCATCACTCCTCGATTGTTTCCCGATAATTTGCTCTATTTGAGATAAATTTGCGTCTATTCTCGTTTCTGATATCACGCTGCTAATATTAATGAGCGGTTCTGGATCTCACAGAAGCGTGGCGTTTTCAAATTGGGAAATATACGACCCGGCCAATTCTATTGCGATCTCTATGGACTCAATGTTTCAAACTTTAATTGGTCAATCTAAACTTGACTGATAAAGAAATGATCACACTGTTGCTGATGCCATTATCTCCTAGGTACTCAGATAGTAACTGGAAGGATATCATACAGGGTTATACTGCTTGCTCTGCACTAAGCCGAAAGGGGATGATTAAGACCATCATAGTGAACAACTTTACAATGGGGCAACCACAATTCCAGAGAAATATCAGCTGTTCTCTCGCAACTCCGAATCGACAAAATGTTGTTAATAATGATGGTCTATTTACCATAAATCATCTCTTTTCTGCTTAGCACACCAGTTCTGGATAACCATGTATAAAACAAAAAAATGTTAAATACATACATAATAACTCCATATTCTATTCACACGTGGACCATTCTAAAAAAGTGATGTAAAGATAAAAAAGTAAGAATTGAAGATATGACAAGTAACTATTGACATACACTTACGAGATATGAACTCAGGATATGAAGCGCTAAACTCATTCTTAGAAATAAGTCATAACACTTCACTTCACTCATTCAATCTAGAGGTATGTTTATACAAATACGAGGCAGATCGCGTTTCCCCGAAGACTTAAGGGACGAAGATAAGTCGCAATGCAAATTTAAACTGGGATCGAAATTAGTTTTCGAGCTAAGCCCCAAGCGTTCGCTTTCGGTATAAATCTGTAGTCCTCGCAGCAAAAAAGTTTGCGTTAATCCCTGAAACTACCAGACCGTATTTCGCCGTATTTATAGACACTGTATCGTCTATATTGCTCTCTCACTAAACGACTTATCAACATTAAGCTCCTAAGGCTTATATTAGACTGTATTTAAACTGTATTTGACTGTATTTAACCCCTGGACAAAGTCGGCAATTTAAGTATGAAAAGGATTTGGCCTCGTGGTGACATTCAGTTCGGATGCAATAAAGCGGTATTATGCAAAAATCTTGGTGATGCAACTATGCAAGCGGAATGGATGGAGTCTTCAGTAGGACCGCGGGCCGTGCGCTCGACTTGCCATTTACGTCAGTGCACATATCTTCACACAAATACCGCATTCAAGACCATCCCACATCGATAAAACTAAGAACACATCTGTAAAAACATTACTTCCATTGGTTCCATGCCAAGGGAGGCATGGATATAAGTAATTTAGGCAATTTTTCTCTTGAAATTCTTTCTCAAAACCCTCTCACAGACTCCGTCTCGTCGTCCGACTCGTTCATGATTTGCTTGTTACATCCTAAATTGCTCTCGCTACACTGTTATTAATATTACAAACAAGAATTATCTTCATCGTAATACGTTTTATAATCTTTTAATAACTCTATATATCTTAGTTTAAGAGATATTCCGCAGTTCCCACAGCTTGTACTTTCCTACAGCTATTTCATTTACCGTATTTTTGTCGGTATACTTAATGGTCTTGTAATGCGGCATCTATAAGGACTAGTCGTTAACACGCTTGCTGAGACTGATAGGGTTGCATACTAGTGTGAAATGTGATTCGTGATTTGCATTCAGACTCTTCCGCCAAAAATATTTCACTCCTATCTGGACAAAACTGCACATAAATTATTTGTTTTTCCTGACCGACTAAATTTCATCGCAGTCCTGGATAAAACGTGCTTTATCGATTTGCAACTAAAAGGGAAGTGACAACCCTAGAAGAGTACACTTATACCGGAGATTAGGTAAACGAAAATAGACCAAAGCCGTCGTGTTTATGTTTCATGAACACATCGCGCTTTGGCTTTCTGAATTTCAGATGAATATGACGTGACCCCGCTTACCCACTTGTATTCTCGGTTACCCGGCTCTATTGAGTTTGGTTCTTTGTTGAATAGATTTCGGTATTACTGTATGTAGCTTTGGCACAATTTGACCTGTGTCATTTATGACCATTTATACTAATCCACTCCTACTCAAATTAACTAAAGTTCTCTTTCGAAGAAGTTTCAGGCTTAATACAAATTACTCAGCTACTCTTTGTGCTGATCATATTAGCATTTACTGTCACCTCAAATGCACATACGTTCTGATTTCACGTGTCCCTATAGCCGTTTTGAGCACAACAAATGGCCAAATGTCCCGTGCATTGATCGAGCAGAACGCCAGGGTGTAACAAATGGTCGGGTCCCGCGGGAACCCGCGCCCGCTCCCTTTGGCAGCGAATTCGGACCATCATTAATCTAATGATTTTTATCTCGTTCATGTCACACGCACAACTGCTGTGGTTAGGACAAAGCTTCTCTTCAAACTGTTTTCGTATTGTCAATTAATATATAGCTTTAGAAGGTATTTCTATTAATTTTTCTCGAATCAGATTATTATTAATATTTATTTAATATGTATGTATATAGGGAGGTTTCATACTTTTGGCGCATTTGTACATATTAGGTACCTATGTAGTTTAGAATTATATTTCAATGTTATTTAAGTTAGAAAAATAAACGTTTTCTATATTTAACGTTTTATTTGAAATATTATGAATTTGTAAAATTATAATTTTTCTAACTTTGTTATTTTGTATTGATTTCAATTTAATTTAATTTTGCATCCTATACAATTTTGTAGTCACATGACGGGGATGCCTAATGCTCAAGATACGAGTGTTTTATTATCCAAGTTTGGGGAATAGTGTTTGCATTAACTACATAATGTACTTTTTTGTATCTTGTAACAATAATTACAATAATTAGTTTTGAGTTTTATTTCAACTATTGTGTTTCTTAAAAATCATTACTTTATTTCATCAAGATTCAATGTCGATGTATTTATCTAAACAGTAATTTTAGGCTACCTAGCCAAGTTTAACCGCAACAAGTAGCTTTCTTAGTTTTGCGGACAACAAACCAGTTCAAGAGGCAAGAGGCAAATAGTGTTATCTGTTGCCATCTCGACTGTAGTGACTAGTGACCGTTAGTGTTCACAGCGCGGTTTCGTATTCCGATCACACTCGGCGTGCAGTGACACAGTGCCTGCTGCAGGTCGTACTGTGAACTATCACGTTGACGCCGACCGACGGCGACGCTTGAATGGCTGTGCTGTACCTATCAAGCAAAGCTTGGATTTTACGGGCACTTGTAATCTCCGGACAGTTTTATTTTGTCAAGATTATAACCTATATACCAAATTATTTTTTGCAAAAAATCGCAACACCGACTTCCACCGTGTACAGAATTCGAATAATTTGCACGAATCGATATGACATCCATGTCCATGTTTGTTGATTTATCAAAAAAGGCTAAGTCGATTTCGATAAAATTTAAAAGGGACCACCTCAGAAGTATACATACTCTTTTGAACTAAAAAGAATTTTTGAAATCAGTTCACAATTGACGAAATATCGATAAATATACACAAAAAAAATACACATACACGAACATAGTACCTCCTCCTCTTTGGAAGTCGGTAAAAATGATAACAGATTTCAGAATGAGTTTAAATGACAAAATTTTTTTTGGACATTCTTCATATTCGGAATGCATTTTGACCCAAGACCCCTACTACGTTGAAATTGTTATCCTTATATCACTAATCTATTTTATAAAAGGCTTCGCTGAGTGACTGACTGACAGACAGCCTACAGCCCAAACCGCTAAAGATACGAACATGAAATTTGGAACAAAGATACATTGGACCACGTAATGGAGCACTAAGAACGGAATTTTGAAAAATCGACCTCTAAAGGGGTAAAACGGGCCCTTTTCGTTTGTATGTAACTTTTTATTCCCTTTACCGATTGACTTGAAACTTTGTATACATGCTACTCAAACAAAATAAAAGTTACGTTTGTTCCTGTTTTTCCGAATATTCCTTATCTAAGAGGTCAAATTGGGTCCCAAAGTTGGTGAAAAAAGCGTCTATTACATCCGACGAGCTGAACGGTTATGGATGAAATCTGGTATGGAGGAAGCACACAACATGTTTCAACACATGAACTATTATTATCCCGGAAATTCTATGGGGATCCTTAGGGATAGCCAAAATTAATCAGTTTAGGCTACAACCCAATCCACTAAAGATAGATACTTGAAATTTCGAACATAGGTACAATGTACAACGTAATGAAGCACAAAGGACGAAAATTTCGAAAAATCGACCTCTAACGGGGTAAAACGGGCCCTTTTTGTTTGCATTTAATTTTTTATTACCTTTACCGATTGACTTAAAACTTTGTATTTATGCTTTACAAAGAAAATAAAAGTTACGTTTCTTCCTGTTTTTCCGAATTTTCCTTATCTAACGGGTCAGATAAGTTCCCAAAGTTGGTGAAAAAAGCATCAATAATTACATCAGACATGCTGAACGGTTATAAATGAAATCTGGTAGGTATGTAGAAAGCACACAACATGTTTCAATACAGTAACTATTTTATCCCGGAAAATCTATTGGGTTTCTTAGCAATAGCCAAAATAATCAATTATAAAGCTAAGATAAAAGGGGTAGATAAATGAATTCTAACGAAATTTGGTACGACGCTAGACAATAACACAAATTACCACTTGGGGTACTGCTATCCCGGAAAATTTCAGTGGGTCCTTCAGGATATCAATTTCCTAAAAAACTATTAAATGACTGTTCGAAAACCGATGCAATATTGTTTGAAAATATCTCACCCTTTTAACTAATATATGACTATTAACGTCCTGGGAAAAGTCCCGGATTCCTTGTCTAACGCTAGACCAAACATCCTATATAAGCGTGAAAAATAACTTGATCGCGTTTTTTTTTTAACGTAGTGAAATATCTAGAATTAAATTGAGATAATTTAGATCCTTCAATGGGGGCAAAATGGGCCCCTAATTGTTTATGAACGATTTTATTTTGTGAGCCAATAGACTTAAACTAAGGGTACATACGGATCAATAACTACTTACTTTACTATGGGAACTACCCTGAAGAAGCGAAAATTACCTATTCTTTACATTTTGTCGCGGGTCGATGATTTTTTTGTGTTGAACAGCTAATTTTATTTACGTGATTTCTGGGTTGGTACCATAGTAAAAGTTAGTCAAATGATGAGTATAATGGAATCCTAGAACATGCCTGTCGTCTAGATGTAGGTGCGCTATGTATTTTTAAATAAAATGTACCTTCTTGTGTGCTACTTTTTCGTCTGTACTTGGTCAGAGAATGTCTGAAAGTCCTACAAGTGTCTCGATCACTTTTGACCGCGTAAACGGTTATGGGCGAGATTGTCATTGAGTTCAGAATAATCGAAATTAAATTTCTAATGACTTAATGAAACATGATGAATCCCTTCGGCCACATATGATACCAGAGTTTGGTAACCAGTATCACACGAAGAAAAAATGATCGTCTTAGGATACTGGTATCCAAGTGATAGGTATTTTTCGTTTTATGTAACCGAGTATCAGCTCAGGAAAATTAAATTTCTGAAAATGTTTTGTTTACTACCAGACAAGACACAGTAAACTTACGAAGTACTATTTTATATGATAAATTACCGATTCAAGCAATGGCTACCAGAAACAATTACTGTTGACTTCGAGTTGGCTTCAATGAAAGCTGTTCAAAAAGTTTTCCCCAACATTGATGTTAAGGGATGTTATTATCATCTAAATAGGTGTTTATTTAGAAAAGCTAAATCGTTAAAATTAACCACAAGGGTAAAAAGCACGTATTACGACAGGTATGCTGGCCTTGCACGTTTACCCAAAGCCTATTTTCGAAAGGGGTATGAATATGTTATGTCAAAGAGTCCGTCTGGAGAAGAGATAACAAAATTTAACAAATATTTTAATAACCAATGGATGGCAAAGACTGACTTCGAAAAAATTTGCTTTTGTTCATCATCTAAAATACGTACTACCAATAATATAGAAGGTTGGCACAGTCGCCTAAACAGATATATTGGACGTAAAAGACCGACATTGGCTCAACTCTTAGATATTTTAAGAAAAGAAACCACCGTAGTGGATATATACAAAAGAAAATTGGAACTAAGCCGAGAGTACAAAGAAATTGATGCAGAAATAAATGACGCCATATCTCAGCTAAATGAAAACGAAATTAGTGTTGGACATTGTATCGAAATCATTACGCCATTTTATTCCAATGGGTTGTAGGTAATAAACGATTCACAGTTGAACTATTTTCTTGTTTTCTTGTATGTTTTCAATAAAGCCAGGGTTTTACAATAAGCGTAGGTACAGAATGCGATCTTCACAGTTTTGCCGAGTTGGTTTCATAAGCAGAATGTTATATTCCATGGATACTGGTTACCAAACATGATGAAGGGTATCAGAAGAGTAATAAATCCTATCACTTGGATACCAGTATCCTACGACGATCATTTTTTCTTCGTATGATACTGGTTACCAAACTCTGGTATCATACGTGGCCGAAGGGTGATGAATACCTGTACTGGCCTTTTTTAGGGTTCCTTACCCAAAGGGTAAAACCGGGACCCTATTACTAAGACTTCGATGTCCGTCTGTCTGTCTGTCACCGTAGGTACCGTAATAGTTGGGCAGCTGAAATATTCACAAATGATGTATTTATGTTGTCGCTATAACAAAAAATACTAAAAATAGAATAAAATAAATATTTAAGGGACATGCAACAAACGTGATTTTTAGGATTTTTTTGCTCGCTATTAATAACGGCAAGAGGAATGGGCTCCCATACGGTACGGAACCCTGCGTGCGCGAGTCCAACTCGCACTTGGCCGACCATGACGTGCGAATGGAGTTGGATAAAATTTGGTATACGAGTGGGAAACCACATGGCTCAACTCATGATCGTCATATATCTCATCATAAATCGAAAAATATTATTTTCTCGCTATAAAAAAAATCAGTAGGTATATTAAAATATAACTTTATCAAGTATTTATTTTATGACAAGTTATAAAATAACGCGGTCCAAACCGTGGGCTATTAAAGTCAAAGAACATTTATTGTTGAACTGTGTTACATTGAGATCTTACTACTAATCACAAAAATATTGAATTATCAGTTAGGTCCAATATGGCCATAAAATAATCATTAGAACCTGAAAAAATTATACAATCATTATTATTAGATTTAATTCGAATATTTTGCAATTTATCATCTAAAAATTGTCGTACTCCATAATAAGCTTTAGATACAAGTAAATTTAAGCAAATACTGAGACAAAGCAGGCCAATCCGTGGGCTAATTATTATCCTTGCAAGTAATACGACAACGTGGGCTAAACCAAGAGCTATTATTTTAAGCAAAAAAAGTACTAAGACAACGCGGGCCAAACTGTGAGAAATTACCATTTAAAGTAAGTACTAAGAAAATGCGGACCAAACCGCGCGCCATTATCATTTTAAGCAAATACTATAACGACGCGGGCCAGACCATGGGCTATTATCATTGCAAGCAATACGACAACGCAAGCCATACGGCAGGCTATTGTAATTTTAAGCAAGTACTTAGACAACGCGAGCCAAGCTACGTACTATAAATTACTATATTAAGCAAGTACTAAGAATACGCAGGCCAAACCGCGATCTATTAATTATCATTCTAGCTAAACACTGGGACAATTAAGGCCAAACCGTAGGCAATGCCTATTACTTGAAAAGATAATGCCCACTAAGCATTATCTTTTCAAGTAATACGTTATACGACAATGCAGGCGAAACCACGAACTATGATTATTTTAAGCAAGTGCCAAGACAACGCGGGCCAAACTGTGGCTTATTATCATTTTAAGCAGTTACTCGAACAAAGCGGCCAGACCGTGAGCTATTATCATTGCAAGTAATACGACAACGCGTGCCAGACGGTAGGCTATTACAATCTTGAGGAAGTATTAAGACAACGCAGGCTAAGCTGCGTGCTATAAATTACCATCTTAAGCGAGTACTAAGAATACGCAGGCCAAACCGCGACCTATTATCATTTTAGCCAAATACTATGACAATTCAGGCCAAACCATAGGCATTATCCTTGCAAGTAATACGTTATACGATAATGCTTTGCTAAACCACGACCTATTATTATTTTAAGGAAGTGCCAAGACAACGCAAGCCAACCGGCAGCCTTTTATAGTTTTAAGCAAGTACTAAGACAAACGTGGGTCAAACCACGGGCTATTTTCATAAGCCAGTACCTGTCTACTAAGACAACGCGGGCGAAGCCACGGGTTTTAAGCTAGTTACATATATACGTAAAAACAATAAATAAGGTATCTGAAAAGGCGAAACTGACCTTCATAGGCTCTTTTGTTTCTATAGCTATATCACTGCGCGCATACCTGCTGCTAATATTGCATAGCCTTGGTCAGTTCTCGTAACACTTGCTAATTAATGGACATGGATATGGCAGCTAGTTTTGTACCTTTTACACTTGTCAGTGGCAATATGAATATGTACATAAGTACTTGCTTCAAAATGTACAAACTATGACATTAAATGATAAGCTGCAAAACCATTTATGGGAACGGGGAGTGGCAGTTGCGTTTGCATCGTCTAATTTCACAACTTTTTTAGTTATCGATCAGCGCGTTAGCACTGAGGAGTTGCTGCAACTGGCCGTGGGAGACGAAAAACGTAACTTATGTAGATGCCGTATATCCAAATAAGAAACACGCAATGCCAATAGCAAACAAGAATTCAAAGCGAGATTTTTTACCGTAAACGTAAACGAACCTCTCCACGACCACTCGTCGCTTCCTAACCATATTATGAGATCAAGAGCTATGTATGATCTCCAAGAAATGTTTTATTTCCCGTTTAATTTTTTCTCAAAACAACTCGGTTATATTTCAATTCTGCGTGTCAACGCTGGGAGAAAAGCATTTAATTTTTTATGAACTTTGCTTGCGATATTGTCTCCCGTTGCGGATTCTTCCTTTTTGCCGACGTGATTGATGACTTTTCTTATGCCGTGACACTTCTTTGGGTCTTTTCGACTAAGCAATGAGCATGTCTTATCAAGATGGAGTCAATAACATTTAATAAGCACTTCGAATTTTTAGCTTTATCAATATAAATTCAAATGCTTTACACGTCAAGATTAATTTCAGGCCAATTTTATTACATCGTAAAATTTGACGTTTAACAACTTTAAAGAATTATAAGTATTATATCACAACAATATGATGAATTGCCTTACAATTTACGTAAACCTTCCTTTATGAGGAAAGCCTGTCGTGAGCAGTCTGACCTCACGCATCTTTACAAAATTTGGAGACGGTTTTGTTACAGAGACACACAAGAAAAAACATTTCCACAACAGTACGAAATTGTGCTTTATGCAATGAGCATAGACGTCACATTCATCGCGGTAAGTTTATTCATCTGCATAAGTTGATAGACGTGCGTGAAGTCGTAAGTTCTTTATTCTATGTTACATAGTTCTATTTTTCAAAAGAACCTAATTTCGCAATTGGCTGGTTAGCTTCTTAGAGTATAATAGAATCATAAAGTAATGTATGATATCCAAAACAAATGCAACATGTATCAAAACAAACATTTAATTTCTGCAGACATGATGCTCGCGTCCTTGGTCCGATTTGTAAGCGATTTAGTTTAAAGTTCAACAACATATTATAAAGTTTATGATTGACATGCGAATCTTCTTTTTCGGCCTTATTACGGTAGGTATTGCTCAAATTCGCTGGGTTTATTTATTAACATTTGTAGTTCAATAAACCAAAGGCAAAGTTCAGTAACAGGACTGGCGGGCAATCCTGCTCAGTGATCCGCGGCAGAGGGAAGTGACAACAGACAAGATCTTCACCCAAGCGGAAAGAGCCCGTACATGGCAATAAATTCTCCCTCAACCGGTCATTGTTCTTTAAATTAATGTTTCACAACGATAGATATAACGATACTTCGCAAATTAAACTATACTAAGAAGGACAAATAAAACGCTACAACATTCAAGTAATACGTGTAAAAAATCAATTCAAATAATAACTATCTGCTCCATTTGGCAGCGCAGTAGCTTGCGACCGGTAGCTCTGCGACCACTTGTTAAATCTAATTGGCAGATTTTATAACAAGCAAGTAAAATTTAATTATAAAAATAGCAAACCGTAAATCGGTAGCAGCAAATATGCAGTTCTAAAAGGAATAAACGACAGTATCGCTGTTCTAGTCTGTTAACAACGCCAAAACTCGAAGTTGACTCGACAGACAAGGATAAACAATTTATTATAAGACAAACAAAAACGCATAAATCTGCAAGGGCGACATTCCAGCACGCATTTACGGACCGTAAGCCATCAATTAACCTTAGAAAAGCACGGTACTTACGCCACAGAAATTCTCATAATAATGCAGTACGAGGTAGGTCTGTACTTTATTTTGTGTGTCCCATTTCGTCGAAAGTAAACTTTATCCTAAAACGTTTTACATGGGAGTACTGTACGTTCCCACTTTATCTTGGACAAATTCTACTTGACAAATGTCTGCTCCATAAAAGAGATCGTTGGAATTTTTGTACGTTGCGTACAAACTCGGTTCGTGAATTAAGCAAAGAAACATGCACATTGCTAGTTACCTACCGTTGATAGCAATCTACATGTACAAGGTTCACTATCTTTACTAATTTATCAATTTGCTTAAGTGCATAATGGTTGACCAAAAAGTAATTTTTAACTTGAAATACCAATTCGGTGGCTCCATATTTCTCGATTCTAAGTTTAACTTTATTACGACATTTGGTAATTAAGTACGGTGGGTAGGTAAAAAATTCTAGAAGCTGTTTTGGTCACTGCTATAAAAACACAAAAAGGTAGAGTTTGATTGATGTAGAGCCAACACGAGTATATGGCAGCCACCGCCTATTAAATTTAAAATGTTTTTGAACTTGACTGGGGCTATTAAAGTGTTATTAAGAACGGGACGCCGTGGCTGGTGTCGGCGGCGCGGGAGGGTGTCGGAACGCGTTTGATGCATAAGTGATCAAATGGACTTCACGGACCATGGGTCGATGGTCGCGATGTTCCATTGCGCAACAAACCGTTACCTATTTAAATTGGGCCCAGATTGATTCGTAGCAGCAGGCTCCGGCCCCTTGGGCGCTCAGGGCGAGACGCTGCGCTGCCTCGAACCCGAACACAATAACCGACCGATTACACAGCGCTACGTGACTTTAGAACGCTTCTTGCAATTATGTCACCCGTTACGAGAACTTTGATGTTATCGTAAAGGTGTATTTTGGGCCTTAGCTTCACAAAGTACAAACCATGGGAAGCACGAATCGTAAGTCATGTTCGCCTAAATAAGGCTTACAAGGTGCGTTCTAAGAAGTCTCACGAAAAAGTTGCTCTGACTAATCCCCAGCTCTTTGCCGCACGTTCTGATTCGTACCCATTTATAGTTCTTCCCAACTGCAAAACATGAAAGCGCAGAGAACATTAAGTAGCCAGGAAATGGGAAAGTTTGCAGGCTGCAAATTCTGAACTGTTATAAGTAGGTAGGTAAGTAGTTAGTTCACTAATAGCAAAATAACACTCAAAGCGTAATTAACTAGGTGTCCAACAACAAGCAAGTAACATCGGCATGATATTCAATATTAATGTGGCGTGAAATAATTTAAAGCATTTTCCAGAGGCTATCAATCTGGGCTGTTAATGAGATTCGTCCGGTCGCCGCTCGCCATCGCCGGCGCGATTGCCTCTATACCAATTTGTGCCACGTTGCCACTCGCTAATGAAATACGAGTATGAAGCTGGGAGCAACAAATGCCTCATAAAGTGATCTCATCGATAACCAGCATTTACCTACTCACTAGATTAATAGTTCACTTCCATCACAATGAAGAACCTTCGTCATTTCCACTATTACTAGTCGTAACGCAAAAAATATACGTCCTTCCAAACCTTTTACAAAAGATCCTTGTCTTTACCGAGACAATCGTAAAACCAACGGCCGTAGTCACCATGAATTGCTGACAACGGGATATCAACTTTTATTGGAAGACAAACCTTTGTTTACTTTATGGTTCACAAATAAAATCCCTCATACATTTCAAATGTTGCAACAAGATAATAATGAAAACATTTGTTCGTAGTTAAGTGAGTCACAGTAAATGGTTTTATAAATTAGAAATGGGAAAACCTAAAAGTCGGTGTATCACATCATTTATCGAATCCGATGACACAGCCCCTGGGGCCACGACCGCGACCTCCGACCACGCTTTCACTGTCTACCCACAGGTCCTCAACGCTTTCCAACCAATTAAATTATTCTCCCAGACGTTTTTATTACCAGCATATTCAAATACAAACCAAACATGGCCGTAGTACTCAGCTACATCAATGCAAGGGATTCATTAAAGAACAATAGTTCATGCGTCATTTGCAAACAATAGCAAACCGGAAACATAGTGGAGTCAACTCGTAAGTAGATATGACTTTCTCCTCAGATGAGATTACATGATTGGCATCATTGTTTGGTAAAAAAAATTACATGACACAACTAGGTGAGTCTCTCGCGTAGATCTTTCTGTAGCTCTTGCGCTCATTCTTTAAGAGATAATGCAAGTGGGTGTCTATGTTGAATAATCTCTTAAACAATGTAGGCTAGATGAGCTAAGATTGTCCAATCCAGACATAATTTTCAATCTGTACATTTCCTGCGCTTCTGACGTCTCAATTGCTGCTCTTTTGTAATCAACAATTTGTGTCGGCACTCAACGAGAAGCAACCGTCACACTCATTCAATAACAAGAACAAATTCCAGGCTATTTTAGTTCCCTCGTTATGATTAGCGGTTGTGAAATGTGCCAGATATGTTAGTTTACGCATTGTACTTAGTTGAAAAAGTAATCCTATAGATCTTGCGGTCACGCAGGCGTATCATCATGACGAATCAAATGTCTAGATATTTCTTCATCGCACCTGCCCGGGTAGCACGGCAAAGGGAGTAAACCATTTTATCCACTTGAAATGTCAGATGTCATTGTCATTCCATACATTATTTCCTCTTCGAGGGGATATAATGATGGAAAGACAATTGGTCCCTTTGCCATGCTTCCCGGGCTGAAATCTACTTATTGTGTGTCGCAATCGCAACTCAACAATACGACTTCACGTAGGTATTGCAATCGATTTGCGTCCTTACAAGCACTTCTCAAACAATTTGATTTCAGTGTAAAGAAAAGTTTATTACCCACTTGAGCAAACTTCGTTCCAAATTATTGAAGCCTTGATAGAATAACGCACTCGGGCTTTAAGTACACCCACTTATCGATTCAACATGTCTTTTATTTACTTGTGCAACTTGAATAGGATCATTAGCCACCCCATTACCAAGGTTTAGCAATCCACTTGCCCTACATAAAATTTGCGCTAGATGGAAGATATTTTTGCTCAATTTTTGCTCGTGTAATGGCGCAGGCAGTTCCATTGTCTCTACGAGCAGCAATTTTATACATCGCAATGCAGGCAACACGCGACCATTTGTGCCTATACACGAGTAACGGCTAATCGGCTTTCCGGTTCACAACAAACATTAAAACTGCATTAAATTGTATTTAACGCTGGATAAAGCATGCCTAGTTAAAGTAATTGAAAAATGCTTACGTGCACCATGCAAAACAAAAAGATTTATCTATAAGATAGATAGTTCATTAATAAAGAAATCGTGTGAGACCCGATCACTTTCTTGAGGAGAATTAAAAATGACACGGTTTAGGTACACTGTGGGCATATAGGTGAGAGAGGTCACGCAATATGTGGGGTAATAAAATAAATGGATCGCGAGCACACGTGCCATGAAAACGATTTTATATCAGAGACCGAACAAATTAAACCACCCATTGTAATGGTCGGCATTTCCACTATTTTACCAGTTTTAAGGTTTCCGGAAACGTTTCAGTTTCAACCTTCAGCACTACATTTTTATAGTGATTCTATATACCTATATAAGTAATATCACTAAAAGAACCTAACGAATTAGACAAAAAACCACCTCAACCATACCAATTGGGAACATTTTCCCGGATTTGATTTTCATTCAACGGGGAATAGTTTTTCAGCCTATTTATATGTTAATAGTCTTGGCCGCAAAGGAATAGACCGCCTGGATTTAAAAGGAATGCTCGGAACCGGTCGGACTTCCGACTTAGTCCGCGTCATCCAGATGACTCTACGACTCGACTCACTCGACTCTCGTAAATCTGCTCCGAGACGCGAATTGCGCCGACATTACCGGAATAGCGCTCATTCCATTGCTTGTTTTGAGGAATTCTTCGAACAACACAAGTGTTTTACTGTAATGGAAGTTCTGCTCTATGAAGAAGTTGGACCTAATGTTTAGGTATAAGTACCCAGGTGTTGGGAGCACCTAACTTCATAGGATGAATCATAGTAGTCGGCGGATGTGAAGTTAGCTACAAACTGCGCTATATCCAACCCCGACTGAAGCTCACATAAAGCTGCGCGTTGATTGGATATTGCGTAGCTTGTGGCTAACTTCACATTCGCCAACTAGTATGATTCGGCCTATACGAGTACCTAGGTATTAGCTTAGCCGATCCACGTGACAAGCCACCTCTGGAATTTTTTTCTAGATATTTTTTTATTCACCGTGCGATTCTAGCCTTAAAATAAAGCAAATTTATAAATGAACATATTTAGTTCAGTGAAGTGATTGAAAGCAAGTTATTTTCGAGCCCAATGCGTTGCTCCATCATCATAACATCTGAATGCTGCAATGTTCTTGACCAATAACGGATGCTGATGGAATGATTCAGTTCGAAAGCTGAAATAGAAATCCACTCAATGAGGCGGATATTTACTTATTACAACAATAAAACTTTGAATGTTTTTACAAACTATAGGTAATCTTTTAAATTTTCATGGAACATTTGACACATGAATGAAACGAACTGAAGCTTTAGCTTGATGCCTGATGCGTGGCGATAAACATGCGCAAATCGCAATCGTGGATATTTTTGGACCGACTGGTTGCCTCACCGTCAACAACTAGGTACAATTCTCCTTTCAATAACGGATGCCGTCGATTGTGGATTATTTCGAGCTCGGGAAGCATAAACTGGAAGGCAAGTGGCACCAACCACGCGTCACCACCGCCCACAGCTCACGTTCATGAAAAGATTGGCTCAATGGCTTATTTTAGCCTTTTGCGAACAAGCTCCAAGCACTAGGAGCTTGCATAAATATGATTTATAGACTAAACATATTGCTGCGACGCTGTTCGTTGAGCTATAGTAGCGCTTCTGTGTTTTATAAGTCAAAAATCTTCTTCCTGTGGTGCCATGGAGTATCGTAAGTTCGATATCATATCGTGTCGAGGTTGAACCAAGATTAAAGTTCTTGAATTCACGAGGTATGCCTTCTTTTGAGCGGTATGCCTACATTATTGTTTACGTTATCTATTAGCAACGCTAAGGTTTTTTAACAATTTCAGAGCAACACTTGTATGTGTAACACACATACACTTCATGTCTTTTTTTTTCCTGTAAAGCTTTCTTATAGATAGGATATTTTATCCGCCTACGAAATGTACCTACACAAGTAGCTCCATCCACCCACGCCAATTGTACCATTTGGTACCGGTTAAATATTGTAAATAAATATCCTTACGTAAACGTGTATTCTAAAATGTAAAATTAGATAAAAATCTCGCATGTAATAATTTCGTAACATCAAACTAACCGATTCCAAACATCTAGCTTCTTGGAAAACATCCGCGCGTGTTTTGTGCAGATTTATTTATAATTATAATATTTAACATTGTAAAGCACGCGTGCGAAAGTCACAGGTTTGTTTTACAACCCGTTGTTATGTTACCTATGTATGTTATGTTAGGTAATCCTCGTTAAATAATCCCGGGTGGTGTCGTTCATTCGCCGAATTCGTTTTATGCAAATAAGTCATTCGGTCTGTTTGTTAAGCTCGAGGTTAGACAAACAGAACGTTTAAGAATGTTTTTCCGAGAAACAATATTCTCGAGTAATCACGGCAATAAATCTAATGATTGTTTGAGATAATTTATTGACATTTTCGAATATTTCAGCCTTTTATAAGCGCCATGTTATTTACGATACTGCAAGTTGTGAGAATAAATTAGGCAGATGTTTTTTATTTATTTAACGACCTTTAGGTACAGGTTGTTTTTCGTTTAGCTTTTGTTTTATTTTGATGAGCTAAGAACTTAAGAGTATAAAAAGAAAAGGAAATTTAAATTTAACGTCGACCTTTACAAATTCGATTTGGAACGTGTTACAAAGAAATAAAATATGTAGAAGAATAGAGGCCATTCGTGAGTTACTGCTGGGAATAAAACCCAGTCCCCTGAGTTACGACATCGATAGATATCTTCCTGTTTAAAGTCCGTAAAGCATGGACAGTTCAATAAGCATCCTAGAGATAATTCGAAGACAGTTGTGACTGTGATAGACTGACGAATATTATCTCAGGAATCTCTCAAGGGTCCGCAGGACAGATGGTACAGTCAATCATACAATTTAGGTTAAACGACGTGATCGTTCACAGCCACTTGCGATTTCCCAATAGGAAACTAGACTGACCTATTGGAACAATATCTAGTACATTACTCGTTATCTTCTCGTATCTGAAGAGCTTTTCACAATAATCCAAGCGATGGATAGCTTTTATCTCGACTAGTTTCTATTAATTTTATCGTCGCCATCGTAAAGAGAGTGGTCGTAATCGTCAGTTTCGAGGCTTCTAGAGGTCAACTAGCTTTTTGAAAGAACGTGGAAGTGTTTTTAGATAATTATCTGATAAGATTGACAAGGTGATTAAAAAATATATTTTGTGTTCTACATGTAAAACTAAATCGATCTAAAACTAAATACTAAGTAATAAAACTGTTAAAATATTCAATTTCACCAACTTTACCTAATGTAAAGCTGAGCAAAAAAAATCGTTTCTACTATACAAACCAGATGAAAATCTTTATTGTTTCACAAGTTAATTTGGAATGAAGAGTGCTGACAATTATTATACATGAACAAGAAAGACAACAATAACACTTAGTTTTAATTTAACTACCAACATATATTCAGATTTCAGACACTCCTTCCTCGGCAGCTTTGATTTATTTACTCAGTAGCAATATTGAATTACACTTAGGTAATGTTATACTTACCTGGCTAAGCGTTAAACGAGTAACATGTTGAATCGAAATACAGTGTTGTTAATTTGTACCTACATACCTACCTATCTACCAACTGAACAAGGTAGGTGCGTGTACATGTGTGAATTCAGCGTACTGTCTCTGTAGTTAAATACAGTAAATTCAGTCTACTGAGATATGTATAAGAGTCACGTAAGATTGGCAGGAAAAGAATCAAGATATACTTAGAAACTAAGAATGACTTTCCTGATTGTTTAAGAGCATACATTTCTCAAAACTCAAGAGAACAGGTAACATAGGATATCAATAATATAAAATGTGAGCGTCTACCACGAGACCACTACGCGCGTCGGGACGAAACCTTCAAAAAGTCAAACTTTTAGGGATGTTCGATTAGAAGACGCACAACGACTTTTTTAAAAAACACCAAATTATCAATTGTGGAACAATAGGATACAAACTTGATGGATTTTTAGATGGATGTAAGATTGTGTTTGTGATTTTGTAATACTATTAAGATGGAGATGATCAGATGACCAAGAGAGGCCTTTTGTTACCTACACGCGTAAATATCTTCGGGTCTGAAAGTATCTTTCTGGTCACAAAAACAACTATATAACTAAACTTTTGAAATTAGTATCTCTAGTACCTAGTGTAGAGCTTGTGGCAGCGGGAGTACCAACATAAATTCATTATTTACGAGCAATCCATTACCAACCAACCCACAGTTGAGATAGATCGTTGACAGTGAGCGTAACTAGGGCGAGCAGAACAATGTGTTTAGTGGAATCATTTACGTGGTACCTAACCTACGAGCACTGCGGTGATCTCGCAACTCTCCGGACTTCCTGTGTCCGGTGCACAAAACATCGCAAAACTCCACACAAAAAGGGCACAAGCGAAGCAGGATGTTAAACATTACAGCGGCTCATGACAAATGAGGTTTTGTCACATTTAACCGACTAGTTGCTACTTTATTGCTGAATACTGACCGCGCCAAAATTAGACTCGACTCTGCGAACATAAATTTTCAACTGAACGCGTTGTCGTGTTCGCTTATTTTGGCTCTACATTTGCAGCATTTATTTATAACTTGAGACAGTGAGAGCGTGACTATTGTACAATGTACTCGACACAGTCACTAATCTAACACTATCAAAATTGGCAACCTTTTCTCTCATATTTTCGTGAAAACGTGGAATACTAAAGTTGTCGTCCCGTCAGAATCGATTCAGAACAAAACAGGCATAATATTATACTTCATATTGAAGTTATCTGGCATTCAAATTAGAAATAACCCTGAATAAAATTAAAATCGACTACTAGTATCGAATTCTGAAGGTACCTGATTAGTTTGCTAAAGATTAGAACAGATCTCACTCTACCTCAGACTTAGGTATTACAAACGACTGAGCTTTCTATTCGATTCACAGTACAGTAATTGCGGAATCTTCACCGTGCCGTAGAATATTCAACAGTTACCTCGGTGATGTACAAGACCGATAATGATACTCATTTTAGTATAAATTACCGATTAGACAAGTCGTTGGTAATGATCAGTGACACAATAGCCTATTTAACATAGCTGTTTAGCAATGAGGTATCGTATTGCAAAGTGTAGTTAATGCGCTGAAATAACAAGGCTTTTGTGTGTGGTGGAGTTATCATAACACTTTTGATTGTATACCATTTTTGATATGACTTAAATGTTCGAGCGGAAAACTAAACATTGAGCAACTAGTCACTGGCAAAAAATTAATAGGGAATCCTAAAAAGATTTTTAGTCCGTAGACTTTCAGTCCGTTGAACTATATAAACTACTTTTTGGTAAGAATAATATAAGTATATCCTTTTATCAGCGTATTACTTATTTTTCTATAGGGTAGACTTTTACTATACTCGGTCAAAGTTTTCATGCGAAGTACCTAGGTTTACTGCATCACTGCATAAACAACATAGGCCTATTGTAGTGGTTGGGAACGCACAAGCAAAATTGCCCATTGTCCTTATCTTATTCGCGTCCTCACTGATTAGTAAGTAAGTATGCTGTTTTTGCAAAGACACAAAGCGATTCCCAACAAATATATATGATATTGTCAGTAGTGGGAAACAGTGTTATGCGACGCCCCGCAGCAGCAGCGACTTTTGTTTTTCCCCGGTCTCACGACACTCTATTTTACTCCGTTTTCTCACACTCGATACTTAGTTGAGATTAATTATTACGCGTTATGCCTTCCTCCGCAGCTGAATACGAGAGATAACATTGTGATCCTGTCCATAAGGAAATGGAAACTTAATTACATACGAAACGCTTCCTTTTGGTTAATGTTATCTTAATTGTGTGATTAGATCCGTACCCACCCTTGAAACAATTGTTGCACTGCGCGGACTAAAGGCCCCGGGGCCGGGCTATTACTGAAGACTACAACTAATGCCAACAATACGAACATAAGTGTTACCTAGCACGCTTTTCAAACATATATACTGCTACTAACATAAACGTTTATATAAGAGAAGCTTTTGGGAGGCGGTGGTCACGACCCTCAGAAGTCAGAAATGAGGAATTCGACTCGCGGAGGGAGGGGGGAGGAACAAAAACGTAATTTCTTTAGCGAGAAGTTTTCATACTCTGAAAAGTGTTCATTAAAAGAGGAAAGCTAAAACGATGTGGTCCGTAGCAGCGGGTCAGGGCGATTTAATTGTCGTGATATGGAGGTATTCGTGTGGGAGCCGAGCGACGTCGCGTGACGTCACAATGAGTAATTACTCGCTTGCATCCGGGCAGACACCGCGTCTATCGACACCCATGTGCTTGCACTAAAACCACTAAGACTCGTGGTAATACTGCCAGTTATATAAATAAGAAACAATAAAGGGTACAGGATTAATCCCTGTGGAAGTCCTATTGTGATAGTTGCAGGGCAGCACAATGGATCAGTATCAACTCTCGGTGTGTGGACGCGGTGGACACGGGTCACCGCTACACAATGAGAGACTTCCTGCGGCCGGCGGGCGACCAAGGACAAACCGCCTGACACGCGAGTGCGCTCACTTATCTTTCAATAGCTGTACCCCAATTTAAACCCTATTGCAAGTATTGCAACATATCCGAAATCATAGAACGTAACCTAAATGCTTTGAACTATATCACAAAGCTTAGAACAATTTGACGACTTTGATTGCGTAGATCAACCGAAATTCGCGGTGAGAGTCGAACCAGTGCGCTTTCCTCTATGAGTAGGTACACTTTTACGTTGCAAATAAATCTATACATATTCTATTTTATTTAGGAGTCTCTACAATCGAACGAATCGAAAATTGATAACCTAACCTCCTACTGGAAATATTGTAAATGTAATATTAGAAAAATACTTTTTTTTTTTGAAAACAAGAAAGCCAAATATCTGCCAAACGAATTTACCACCCAACCAGGCGAAGTCTTTATATTGTGTGCACAAGTTCTATTTTTTTAATACTTAGTTAAACTAACATAAGCGCAGGTACGTAAAATAAATAAAGTTTATACCATCAAGGACGAAGAAATATATATTATTTTTGCTCTTACTAACCGGATCGTACTATATAGAGATGATTCAATTCCGTGTCTGAAAAAGAAAAAGATCGAGTGCCGAATACGTACGAGTATATGTAGATACTCGTATCTGCTTCACAGATCCTAGCGTGCACAGCAGACATAGTACGCTCGCTATCGTGATCTGGTAAACGAGCGTAACTGTTATGAAATTGAAGTCGCGATTGGATTTAATTACGTGTATAATTAAATCTTACGGCTGATAGACGTCGAGTCGGGCAGACAGGATAGGTGCGGTAGGACTTGTACCTGGTGGAGTTAGAGCTCTGGAGCTGGCAGGCAGCTGACCGCGGCTGACCTCGTGCCAATTACCCAGCCATTAGCGCACAGAGCACAATACGCGGCTATAAAGCGGATGCCCAGCACCAGCGCGGCCTACCCGCGCCCGCTCAATTTGCATTTGTTTAGAAATAGGTGACCATTGCGCGCACAAGAGCTTTGTGTCACTTGTGTTGTACGCAATGCTAAGCTCCCAAAACTGTGGAAGCCACATTTTTATATAAGGCTTACGACATGTGGCTAAAGCTTAATCGCATCATTGTTCACAAAATACAGAACGTGAATTATAGCGCATTTTCAGATGGGACGGGATTTATGCGACAAAGCTAACGCCACCCAGGAATGTAGGCAATAAAACCTTGTTAAAGAGTGGATTGACTTTGTAAAAAACGCAATTGCTTGAGGCATTGTTAGAATGTGGTACGAGATTGGCTTTAATTACTCAGGTATCGTACAGCCGCGTTCAGATCGTCTACTCTGATGACACAATAGGAATTGTTCATCGAGGTGATCATCTGTTTATCTTCTGTAGCTAATACATACAAGACAATACTTAACCAATTTAAATAAGTCAAATCTTACGTACCTAGAAGACTTTACTCTATTTAATACAATCCGTAATAAATGTTGTGTTCTATTGTCCGACTCTGTGAACTAAATACAGGTCAGTATTTGAGAGCGTTTTTTTAGAATTTACGTAACGTCATTACCATACCAAAAGCATGGCATTCCGATCCAAAGTCACGCAACTCGTATTATGGGCATTATAATACAAGAGAGGAACACACGCGTTCCTGCGCTCTAATTTTATCGCCGGCGTAGACGAGACGAATTTAGAAAACTCGAGTGGATCAGACTGTGAGACGTCACGTTTTTAGGTTGGATCGAAGCTCCGTGGTTACCGACCTATTTGTCGAATTCTTTACCACATTGAACAATCTAAGCATTGAACCGATACGTGCAGTTGATTGAACAATAGTTAAAATTCTAACATGTGTACCATCGAAACTATAACCTACGTACATACTCATTTCAGTAGATGTTCTACAAAAAAGTAAGTTCGTATAGGCCGGGTGGCTAGCTCTGACACCAGCAGAGATTTTTAGGGTTCCGTTCCCAAAGGGAAAAACGGGACCCTATTACTAAGACTTCGATGTCCGTCTGTCCGTCTGTCTGTCACCGGGCTGTATCTCATGAACCATGATAGCTAGGCAGCTGAAATTTTCACGGATGATGTATTTCTGTTGCCGCTATTACAACTAAAAAGAAAATAAAATAAATATTTAAGGGGGGCTCCCATACAACAAACCTGATTTTTCAGACGTTTTTCTCTCTATATTAAGAATGGTAACAGCTGAAACGGCTTGAAATTTTCACAGAATATTTATGTTTTATATTCACTTCAATAGTAAATAATAAAATTAAAATTAAACGAAAATTTAAAGGGGGGCTCCCATACAGTACGGAACCCTCCGAGCGCGAGTCCGACTCGTACTTGGCCGATTATTTTAAGCCGCATGAAGGCCTCTGACACCGGGACAAAAGAACAATATAAAAATTTTAACTTTTAAAAAAAATCCATATCCAAAAAAAAATACAAAGTACCTAAAGGTAAGGTACTTTGTATTTTTTAAAACGAAGACAAAAAGTAGATAAATCTGATTTACGACTGCACGGTACGAAGCAGAAAAGGCAAAGATATTAAAAAGAGGCAAACCAATAGACGAGAAATGGTAATGACAAATGGCGCGCTGTGTGCCTTATCAGGCCGGTCTGAGGTGAAAAGATGAAGCCGTTTTCCACGCGGAGTAAAAAGCCGCGCCGGCGACATCGTTAGCAGAGCCTAGAGCCATCCAACTGATATCTGCGCCACCTTCTCGCCCCTTGGCACACCGGAGATCACTATTTTCGCTTTATCGATGATATTGCAAACTGTACAACTTTTGAAATGGTTATTTTGCAATCCGACTTGTCGACGAAGCTTATCTGGGACGAACGTAATAAAATCTGGATCTTGATTTCGATTCCTTGAATACATTTTTTTTTAAAACAGAGACTAGAAAAGGTACTGGCGCAGACTGTAATATAAAAGTTTATTCTTTAAACGGGTGAATGCTAAGGTTTCGTAAGTACCTAAGAACTTTTGTTTGCGCCGTGCCGTGGCACGACGCCAGTCGCAAAAGCACCTTTCTTGGTGTTTTGTACAATAGGCAGAGATAGCGCCGTCGTCTTTTGCTGAAATATATTGTCCCGAGTCGCGGCGCACTGCGCGCCCACACCCGGCAGTGATATGCAAATAGGCTCCAGAGAGATCGTAAACCGTTTCATATCTGATAACGTAATTCGGAACAAAGTATAGCAAGGCTAATATACCCACACAATAACTTAGCCGGTTAATCTGACTGTTCTGGTCTGGGTGCCTTGTTAATCCCGAGTTGTTCTAGATAATTTGGCGAGCCAACTGATACAAACTTGGATAGTTAGCTAGCGTTTCCTGGTTCGGGGGACATTTTATCATAGCTGAATAGCCCGGCTCGTGACAAATGTTCGCGATAACCCACCGCGTGGAACCCACCCGGGGCTCTACTACCTGCGTCGTATATCGGAACACAAAGATCTCGGACCTCTTCTAACTTATCTTTCGTAATATGTTATTCAAGAGAAAGTCCGAACGTTTGTAGCCGCAGGGCATCGGCTGTTGATTGTTACTTTAGTGCGTTTCATGAATACAAATCTAGGATCAAATTCATCCGAATGAGAAGCTAGAATTTAAGAAAAAAAGAGGGGTTAGAGGTAGAGCCTTGAGACAGTAAAAAGTTTCATAGGGCTGCTGCACCGCGCGTCGTGATTTTTCCATTTCGAGAAAACATTTTACAAATCTCTAGAGCTGTGGATTATTGAGTCGAATGCAGGAAAACGAAGTTGAAAATCAAATCGTTTCACGAAGCGCATCAACACTTGGTTACAAATATCTGGAATTCTCGACTGGAAGCGCAGATTTGACTGAAAGCTGTGGCTGCATAATGGTATTACCGCAGGTACTCTGCCAGGTAGCACCTGACACGTACAATATTCCCACAATAAATGTACCACATCTGGGCCTTTTCTCATGTATTCAATTGTTGGAACAAGTGAAAAATAATACGCTTATAGCATAGCATAGGTGGTGCATAGTTAATTTAAAACTAACTGGGTGAATGGCCAATAGGTAATGATGACTTTAGCTTTTCGCCTTTTACTGAAAAATATTTCCTCCGACAAAGCTTCATGTTAAATTCTACTATAATTGTAGAACTTAGAGCTTAGCATCAATACCTAATTTAATGTCAGGTCATGTCAATGCTAAGATACAGGCAATTTCTCAGACCATCCATCCCACACACAACAGACAATTAATGGAGAAGTGAAAGTAAAATCAACCAAATATATCACAAATTCAATTATATATTAGTACCTATTTAACTATTTTGACATACAGTTGATTGAAATAAATTATGGCCTTGAGTCTCTAGCTAGTTAATTATGTCTGCTGCTTTCTAGGCTACAGGCAAAAGTTAAAATATACCGAAAGACAATCAACTAAGTTTTCTAAAAAAGAATTGCTGTTTGCCAAAATAATTCCTGATCATTTATTTTGATGATCTCTACCTTAAATATGTCTACGTCTGCCAAAATCTACTTTGTTTTGCTAAAAACGGTATCCATCAATTTTTTCTACATATACCGCGGCCCCTACCTGGCTCGGCGAGGGGTGCTTGAGAGGTAATAATGAAAATAAACTGGGATCGCCACATGTGGCTGTTGCCATTTGCTTTTAGGCCTGAGTAGATAGAGTAAGGTTTTGGTATTATGTATAATAATAATATAATTTTGAAGTTTTTAGTAGTGGCCTATATGATGACACTTAAGTGACATTTTTAGGTTTTAATAATTTGTATCAATTCTTATTTACGCACAATTTAGAATTTTTCAATAATACATACTTATTATTTAATATTGCTTCAACTTTGTATGGCAGGTAACGTCCAACGTCCTCAGTGCCATGCCAACTGTAATGCTGGTTACCCTTCAGTTTTTTTATTCGTGGATGTAAGTCTATATTTTATGGCCCCTCATTTCAAAGCGTCAACACAAAACAAAAAATATTTTAGAACTAGCAACGCTTGTATCGAGCGAGTAACGTGGCATCGGCGCACACGCATGGTAGAGACGCGAACGAAGCCTGTTGGGCGGGTTCGGCCGGCGAGCAGGGGGGGGCGCCCCGATCGCGCCAGTGCCCCTGCCGAGTGCGCCCCGAGAGCACGCGACAGCGCTACTCGCTTCGCTCCGAGAACCGACGCGTTCATTGTAAACACTACCGAGTTGTTACACTCTCTCACTGTACAACCGGTTTGTGCTGTCCGCTGTGATACTGTGTCTCCGACCGATTTTGTGATTTTATCGTGAACGCTGTGCACTACCCGACTGTCAGTCAGGAAAGCGTTGTATAATTTGTGAGTGTTTGTGTACCAAAATTGGATTTCACTGCCCTCATGACCCGGGAGTTGGAACAGGGCAGTAATTGGATTACAGAGCGGGGAATATTTTCAAGTGGTGAGTGTCCACTGTTAAATGAAAACGTAGGCAAGAAAACGTTTATGACTAAACTAATCCTTCATACTTACTACGAAAATGATAAATTATCTAATCAACCCACGACAGTATAATCACTTGTGCCAACAAAAGTAAAAGAATACCTACCTGTAGTGCATATTCTATTCTAGATACGTTAGAACATCGCAAATACAAAGCAGCTCAACCGTTGCGTTATGCATGAAAATTTATGAGTTCCTGATTCATCTCAGATTTCTTGGGGTATCGTTTATAAATAGAACAAACACTATTGTAAAACTGTTATAATTAAACAATGAATGAAAGACATAATCAACATCCTGGTGTAATTACGTATGCGTCATGTGTCTTGATAATTAATGCTGAGTGGACGTAGGGTTGACACCGTAATTGCATGTTTGACAATTGACGAGTCATTATTTTTAGGGAGAATTTCGGTAGCGTAGAAGCTTTGGGAGAGAAAAATAATGTTTTCGCTAGTTAACCGTTATTTCGTAAATTGATGGTCACCGCGAGCTCGACGGCGACGCGTTGCGGAGGCGGCACAAACAAAACCGTATAGGGGAGAGAAGGAGAGAGCATATTGTTGACACAGGGCAAGTAACTAGCGGGCGTCGGCGCTCTACCAACTAGCTTCGAAATCCACTACTCAAAACGATGTAAATTGATCATTCAAAAGCGTTTTGTTATGCCCTGTTTTTCTTCCACATTTGTTAACAACAGCAGTTTTGAAATAGCGGTGCCTGTTAATTGAATTCGGGTTATTTCATTTCTCTCCATTTCTCAGTCAGTTAATAATAAGTACTTATAACGCGTTTATATACAGTGCAGGACTCTACTTACTATCTTAATGACTGATTTTCGATAAGTTACGAGTAATGAGATAACAGTCTCATTTGTGTCATATACCAAACCACACACAGGTCAATAGTTAATAGAAAGTCTACAAAGATAAGGAACAAAATATTTCATTCACCGATTGTAGAGTACCTAGGTACTTAAGATCCTACTATAACCATCTTAGTTTTATGTTTATGCAACTTAACTCGCAATTTAATCTGTAACATAATTTAATAACAATCGATTATTCTCAGCAGTAGGTACAAAAAAACAACACAAAACTCTATTAAAATTGATACAAAAAAAACTATTTATACAGTCACAGGTAGAATCGTAGAAACATTTGGTTGGCAGCATCTACACATACATTAACAAAAAATGCGTAGGCAGGTAGGCAGAAAACAAAACAGGATTGTGATGGAAAAACAACGCCTTTACGTAGAGTCGACGTAGGCAAGAAAACGTTTATGACTAAACTAATCCTTCATACTTACTACGAAAATGATAAATTATCTAATCAACCCACGACAGTATAATCACTTGTGCCAACAAAAGTAAAAGAATACCTACCTGTAGTGCATATTCTATTCTAGATACGTTAGAACATCGCAAATACAAAGCAGCTCAACCGTTGCGTTATGCATGAAAATTTATGAGTTCCTGATTCATCTCAGATTTCTTGGGGTATCGTTTATAAATAGAACAAACACTATTGTAAAACTGTTATAATTAAACAATGAATGAAAGACATAATCAACATCCTGGTGTAATTACGTATGCGTCATGTGTCTTGATAATTAATGCTGAGTGGACGTAGGGTTGACACCGTAATTGCATGTTTGACAATTGACGAGTCATTATTTTTAGGGAGAATTTCGGTAGCGTAGAAGCTTTGGGAGAGAAAAATAATGTTTTCGCTAGACGCAAAGTGAGATGAACGGTATATGAAAAAAAGTATGAAGATATATTTCAGCAACCCTGAACTATTGTATAAAATGCCACATGAGCTCGCGCAACATAAACGTTAACTAATAATTATAGTGGAGGCCAATAGGTCAGCAGAGCTAGTTAAGCATGCCGTATTGGCTGATGGTCAACTTGACTTGTCGTGGGTGATGTTTTCACGTACGTAATGACTCCTACGCACTACTCGTTTAGGAGTTTCATTCACACACAAAACTCAATACTACGGGCATATTATGCATGACTTTATTGTGTCACACGTAATTGTAAATGATCCGAGAAATTTCCAATTATTTTAGAACGGAAATTGTAAAATGATCGCCGGGAAATAGCGCATAACAAGGTTTATGTTGAGAAATATGAAACTAAAAGTAATGATAGCTAAGTAATTTTATTCCATAGAAAGGTGTAGCAATATAAGTTGAAGTGAATATTTACAAAACTGGTGAGTCAGTTACAACTGGCATCATAGTAAGTTCTATGCATGACTAAAAGAAAATTGCACGTACACCCAGCGTAAAATTAATAGGTACAATCTGTAAACACGATTCTTGTATCTTTTGCGTTAATCATATATACCTCAGGAAAAATAGAATTTAACTTTGCACTCAAGTTCCGATCCAATTTTTTGAATAAGGTTTAGTATCACTTACTGAGCATAAAATCACAAAATGCTGATCCAGGTGGAGCTTCAAGCGCCATCTTGAAAATACGTTTTGGCCGATATCTCGGAAACTATGCACTTTAGGGCAGAAGTCATAATAGATAGATTGTTTCCAGTAAACTTTTTTGCATTACTTTCCGTTTACGATTTATGGCCCATTAAATGAATCGGTTTTTCTATCGCGGCAGAAAAACAAAACAAAAATAAACTGATATAAACTGATCTTTAGAAATGGATTGATGAATTTTATTGATTAATCTAATATTTCAAGATTTATTAGCCGATAGAAAAACCGGTTTATCAATGGGCCATAAATCGTAAACGGTAAGTTTTACAAAAAAAAGTTTACTTGAAACAAAACATGCGAAATTTAATTCTCTACAATAACAGTCTCCATGACTTTTGCCTTAAAGTGCATAGTTTCCGAGATTTCGGCCAAAAACGATTTTTCAAGATGGTGCTTAAAGCTCCATCTGGCTTTGTCCGCATTTTGTGATTTTATGCTCAGTAAGTAATCCTAAACCGTATTAAAAAATAATTGGATCGGAAATTTAGTGCCTTTGCACTGACCTTTTGCCTTAATGCCTTTGCACTTGACCAAAAAAAACGTCTGTTTTTCCTGAGGTAATAATATTGTAAGACGCTACACTCGATATCAAAGTTTTAGATTACATGTAGCGCATTTTAAAATATTTAATGCAATAGAGTACTACAGTAGATATCCAAACTATATAGGTACTACAAAATAATGTATTGTACCTACCACAGTAGATATCCAAAGCATGATTCATAAAAATTCTAATTGGTTATGACATATCACAATACCAACCACCTAAATAGAAATGTATAGTTCAATTTATATACACTCCTATGGCTATTAATCACTGTATTATTTATAATTAGGCAAGTGTATGTAATAGTTTCCTTTTATGCTAATAACATAAAGGGGTAATGCACATTCCCGTTTTTAATCTCGCTATTAGTCATATTGGGGTTTTTATACCGACTAAAATGGAAAAACTAATATTACTAACGTTTACTGCGTCATTGTTTTTGTTACGTATGCTTACATAATTTAAAAAAACCGCTATTGCGTAGGAAATAAGTTCCCGAGTGTGTTTTCGGGATCGTAAAAATGGGTCTCAAAATGTTTGAAAGTAGAATCACCTGAATAGGTTTGACCAAAAGGTTAAATCCTTATCTATCACCTAGGCATATTAAAAATCCATAACGAAAATTCTAAATGATAATACGATACGAGATTATTCCCTGTAAGATTGAATACAAGTATAAATCCAGAATAACTCCATTCTAATTAAAAATAGCTTATAAGTACAAACACAACACACAAAAATACATGAAAGTAGACGTAAAAAAGAAGTCAAAGATTAGAGTACGTTGCCCGCAGTACCTAACGAGTGGTTAAACCGGTTGTAACCTACATATAAAAGATGTCGATATTATGCCCAAATAATAAAATCCAATATAAAACGATCGCCTCATAATTTACATCGCAAAAGTCCGACGTCATTTCGACCCGAGTCCCGGAGAACCGTCACGTTTCCTTCCTTCTATCTCTATCACATTTCATTTGAAAAGCTACATATTTTAGGCGTGACATCGCCGGAAGCGGCTATAAATCGTGCGTTGATATGGAAAAATGTCGCGAAAACTGTCTTTTATCGTCTTTGGGTAAACCCATGTAACCCCCTTGCCCGCGAACCCCTGTGTGTTAACGCGCCGTTTGCGGCTTGGGATTTATTCATCGCCAGTAAGAACCGCAGCTTCCCGAAGTGCGTGGGATCGTGTAGGTCTTCGTCACGTCACGACAACGACAGAAGGGCTCAAATGTCAACCGCGGCTGCGTAATTACAGCCTTATCTCGTTTATGCCACACATACAGCCCCGTGCACTGTAATCCTATCTAGAAAGCTTGAAGCCAATTACTCTAACGTGAGAATATAATACAATATTGAAGTGCTTTATTTATCTCGAATTAATATTTAACCAGACTAAGATGGCTGACACGCTACGTTATTGGTCCTCAGTGATATCTAAACAAAAAGACAACCTATTTCCTAGAATATTCTCGCACAGTCTCACGTGAATTCAGGTTTTAACTTATTTGGACTTATCGGTTCCATAATAATTTATTATTCTGCTATTTCGATCCCCGCCATTATTTGCGTACCTGTTTCGAGGGATTGTTAGGGTTGAATTTTTATACATATTTTATAAAGGTTCTGTTCGGCGGCGTCACAACGTCACAAGGGCATTCGTAATGTCTCCGGTATTTATGGAAACATAACGGGGGAGTTGCCGTGTTACGCCCTATGTCAAGTGACCGCTCGTTTGTTTAGCCCAGCAATTGTACCGCTAGTTCGAGCAGCGATAAATTGCAGGTTCGAAGCATAATATATCGCCGCAAAACCCAACCAGCTAAAATATAGTAACGGTAACAATGCACCGTACATCAGGCAGCCTACTCCCAAAACATCAGCGCAATCCCGAAACAGATGGATAGAACGGAAAGTAATGTAAGCACACCAGCCCCTCGCGATCCTTTTGTGCAACATCTGCGTAATTGTGCAGCACGCCTTCTGTTACATGAAACTCTCTACCCTTTGAGTAATAACGCTGCTTAACATCACATGCAAATGTTGTAGGCACTAGTTACCCAGTGGCACACATCTGCTTTATCCGCATTAAGCCAAAAGGACTTGATAATAGTTGAACAGTGAACACAAATCAAATAATGTGCTTTGAGAAACTTCGGACCGCTAAAGCTTATACATAGGTACTCGTAGTTATTCTACAGTGAATAAATTAACTGCGCCAAGCGTAAATTGTTGAAACAAAGTAATAAATGAATTCCTAAGAAAATGCCAACCGATCCGATAAGCTTGTAATGTAATGTTTGCGCGTTGTACCGTTAAATTTTGCAAGCACTAACTTCTTCAGTAAACGTTACGCACAATAAAAATACCTACGGAGACCGTCCAGTAGGTTATTTTTCTAAGGTCCAGACCTCGCCATTTTACCTTATATAATAAGTTATATCTGTTATAAACCCTCATGCGATAATAAATATTTATAACCCGTTCTGTAACATAATACACACATTTTACGATGGCTATATGAAGTTAAATGACTAAATAAAAACGCGGACGCCTCACAATAAACTATTTTGATCGAGATGTAGGTAAGGTATTAAAATGAGATATCGAAACTACGAGCGTCAGCTGGCCAAGGATAGATCGAGTTTTTCTTCTCACGATCACGATCGGAGAAGCTTAAAAATAGGAAAATAAAAAGTCAGTCGAAGTACAGCCTTGCGAGTGCGAGAGGACAAGGTTTTGCGTCAAGCTGGTGTCCCGTGTGACCGAGAACTCGTCATACGAGTATTTGCGTGGAGTAAACAACATCCACTGTCATTTATATCAGTTTATTTATTCTTGGTTTTAGTAATTCACATGGGAGTCGATGGTTTATTTTTTGAAATTAATATTTATACGGTTTCTCCACAATATGTATGCACACTCTATAATATGTGTATGCAGTTTATCCATAAACTGCATACTCTTTTAAGAACAAAAACACGTCCACGTGTTCTTGTCCTTAAAAGAATAAGAACACATCATCATCCACAGCCTTATTTACCCCACTGCTGGGTATAAGCCTCTCTCTTATACTGCGCCATCTGCCTCAGTCCTGTGCCAATCGTGTCGTCCGACCCGCGATTTCGACCATCTTGCAGGCGACATCTTAGAACACATATTTGGCATAAATAAAATCGTAAAGAAAAGTCACGACATAGATCAGAATCACAATAAAGCTCATTGAGTTTAAAGCATAGAATCAGAATAATATAATGATATCACTTGCTGGTTTTTCTAAATACAAATAAATTAATTGCATAGAAAAGTACTTACAGTGTGACTCCGATTCACACTTAGACATTTTTCCGTAATGAAATATGCGATGATAGTCATGGCTTCATCGTAATACGGTAGATGTATTCTATTTCCATATTTATGAGTCCTCGTTTTATGAACAAAGCAATCAAACCGTACATTCTACTAGGCCAATTAATAGATAGCAAAAATATTATTTACCGCGCATGTTTACTTATCTTTTAACGATAACTTTGTTTACACGAGCGAGTTATTTATATCAACATCATAATTTGTTTTCTAAACCTGCTTAATTAATGGAAGGTCTGGAGAGGTCGGCTTTATCTTTTTATCAAATGTATTATAATTTACCTACTATGTTTAGTTTTAATTTCGGACCTGATTTCTGAGTTTATAGCTTTTTTTATTTTGTTACAGGGCGAAGAGAAAGGCGCGGGAAGATGGCGTGCGTGGAAAGGAGAGATTAAAACAAAATGGCCGTCGCCCGCGCGGTCCTCGTGTTGCTTGCATCCACGGCGCACGCCTGGATGCCGGACGCTAATGCTAGGATATACGTCAAACTAGGTAAGAATCTTGAATCAGAAATAAGTCTACGGAATCTACCTCACTAAACATAAACACATCCACGCGTTAGCCAAACATTATATTCCTAAACACCTCTAAGAGCTTTAAGTAGGTACTTAAATCATCATTCTGTGTAATGATGGCGCTAGAGTTCTCCCCATGTCATCTCCATTTACAAATCTTCGCCAAATGTTATAAGTTCTGCGACTGATAATTATGTCCACTGCTATTCCAGATAATGCTTACTTAGTTAGCATCACTTAGTAGGTAGATCTGCTCTCCCAAGTCCCTCAGTCCCTGCTTGCCGCAACATTTGCTAAAGCGGAATTATTTCACATTATGTAATATCACAGCTACCGAAAGCGTATCGAAGTGCAAATTCTTTGACAGAAATCAAATATCTAACCAAACCAATAATGACTACAAAAGCTGCACAAAAGACTAAACAAACACTAACAAGTGTTTTTCCTAGATCGCACCTACAAGTGCAAAGCTTCGTCATATTTTTCCTAAAGGAAGCATAATTTAAATACATGAAGGAAAAAGATTCCCATCCCATGCAACCGACACTGCAGGTGCAAGAAACGCCAAGAATCGTAGTATGCGATTTCGGTAGATTGCCACGTGGGAATCTCCCCACCAGTTGTTATGAAATCGTGAACGCTCATTGTTGTTTAATCGTTCCACAATAGGCGCATTGTTCGTTTGATCTGACAAAAAGAGATTTCTGTAGACATTAGACTCTACCTCACTCGCAAAGAATACCAACATTAATCTACGGCTTGGTGTTAAGAGAAAAGCTGAGCGCCAAGGAATTTGAGAAGTAGGTATTTGGCTAAACTATTGCTGTCGCGATGCGCCCAAGCCAGGGAGCTTCTATGTGTGGTGTGATGCAATTGTATTTGTGTGTGTGCTGCTTACCAACTCCGCCCGCGCCCTTCCCGCGCCCGCCCGCGCTCCTAGCTCAGGCGGACGGCTGGTGTATTCTTTTGAATTGTAGCAAAATATGGTAGGTACATAAGCTCCGGTTTTTTGGGATAGCGCATAACAAACGAAAACCTTTATACTGAATATTTTTTATCGAATTAGAAATCTACATTATTTTTTTACACATATAGGCGAAGTAGGTATATTGATTTTAATTTTCTTTCGAATAATATTTTTTGAAAAAACCTTATAAATAGCCAACTTTACACAATTGACCTCAATCCTAAAGCTGCGAACAAAAATAGCTATTTAACTAATTGATTTCTGTAGGCGCTGCATAATACATACTGAAAATTCTACCAAATACCTAACTTAAGATATACCAAATAACTTTTTTTAAGGAAAACACGCACATAACTCTTCAACAGACAATAAACAAAGTGTAAAATCTTATTAAAAACAAGCTTTTATTTAAATTAAATAGTCCAAAAAGAAGAATCTAAACTTTAAAATTAATTCAACCTATAAATTTTCGAATATTACACAATTTTAGGGGTATAAAATCTTTCAAGTGATTTAGGTACGTAAAAAATAACAGATAGCTTCAATATCTGCTTCAAAATTGCGTTGCATGGTTTGACCCAAAATAATATATTATTTACATACATACATTGCAAGTTAAACATAAACTTGTAAAAACAAACTTGAGAATCGGCTCGGAAAAATCGAATATGTGAAGTAATTAGTACCTATTTTTAAGCCCTTGAATTACCTAACAGTTTTAAATTTTTCTAATTTTATAATAGTTGTTTCTACCTAATTGATGTTGAATTACTTAAGTTTTGTTTTATTTTTATTATTTTTTTTGAATTTTATGCATTGTGATTATTTGTGATACAATTGTAAATTTGACTTGCCTAGTGTAACGTTTGTAGTTATAAGGCCAATAAATATATCTTATCTTATCTTATCATACACGAATTGCAAATCCCCTTCTTTTTGTAGGTCAGTCAAAATGAAAGGTTTCTCAATTCATCATCATCATTTCTGTCACGTGACGTCTACTGGTGGATACACGATACCTTTTTACAAGGTCGTGTTTTACAAAGTGAAGGAGGTTTCAGAGGTGTACCTACCTATGACCTACACGTTCGTTATTATGAACAAAGTTTACTATGTTTACTATATTTTGTTACAAATTCATATTTGTTAATTTATTAACTATGCAATTTTTGTCATTTTAAGTTTTGATATTGTAGCATTGTTCAGATTTATATTGAATGATTATCGTTTTGTTTTTACAATTTATTATTTAATCATTTTTTATTTAAATATATAATTTAATTAATTTAACTACAGCGATTTTAAGTTATTGTAATTTTAAGATAATTATGCTTTGCTTTAGCTAAGCTGAAATTTTTAGGATATTATAATTATAACTAGAATTGTAATTGATTTGGATTGACTTGTATCTTGTATTTTGATACCAATAAAATTATATGAATATATGAATATGGGTCTAGCTGCGGATTTCGTGAACTAAAAATCAGCTGTTCCATACAAAACTGCAACTTGGACTCGAAAAAATGTATGACACGATTGGTTTTTTTCTCGAATTTCGGTTTGGCCACATATATTAAAAGTTGTTCATAATAATAGTCCGAATCACCTCCTTTCGGCTTAGTACACCAGTTCTGGATAACCCTGTATATCTGGACATATAAAACTTCTTGCCTTTTATATTGTAACTATTCCCGTATATTCATTGCGCGAGTAGTCCAGTAGTATAAAAAATAATTAAGAATTCAATCAAACAGATGCAATGCTTACTGTTTGGAGAACTGCTTGTCATACTTAGGTTCTACTTTGAATAAGTTTAAAAAAGTTGAAACTATTAGCAAATTAAAGCAGCAGTGGTTAGCACACACCATATAAATACAGGATAGAACATCCACAAATTACTACACACTTTTCAGCAAAACTCAGCGGATAGCCAAGTTAAAATGACAAAGGGCAAGGCACATAGTTCAATGAACGGATAGCCAATGGGGCTGTTTTCTCGAATGAATCTCACGTATAATTCGCGCCACACAAGTCAGCGGATGGAAAGTTAGGCGCAGAACGCTGCGCAATAGGCAAAATATAGGTATGTGCAGGAGCCAGAGAGACAAGACGCCGCACGGACACAACCGCCCGCCAACCTCATGTCTCCCGCGCGCACGCCCGTGCTTACGAGTACCACTACGCCACGCGGCGTCGGCATTGTGCGCACATGCGCAATAATTAGCGAATTACGGCAAAGTGTCATCTGCGTCTTACATCTCATCCGCCGACTTGTGTGGCGCTACCTATACTGGCAAGCACAGCATAGAACTTATTTATTTTATTAGATATAGATTTATTTATTTTGTTGTATTTGTAATGTGACTGATTATGTGTTTTTTAATTATTTAATGTTGTGTCTTTGATAATTTAATAATTTAATAGAACGTTTTTCGCTTAGGTAAGTGGACTAAGGATAATTATATTTATACGTTACAGTTATTACACGATCATTTTGAGAATTGGGCATTCATAGAATTATGCTTTCGTAGAATTGAGCATTCCCAGATTAGTTGGGCATTAAGATAATTGGTTATTCTGCGCCTAACTCATTTACTCGTAGATGTCTGCGGATACAGCACGATATTCTGTATAATCGCTGCAACATAGCAACTAAACGCCTATATTCCATACATAAAATCTTTTCTTCAAAAGTAACAAACATACAACGGTCAAATCACAGGATTTTAAAAATAACTAATCTTTTTAATAAACATCGATATCGATGGACGTCACTAGAGCATCGACAAAAATATCGACTATTACTACATCCCTAGTGCTTGTGTACGTATAGGTTTGAACCTCCCTCACCTCGACCCTACCCCCGCATCGTGCGATAGGGACAATTGCAGCTCAGAGCGATTTATACCTACAAAAAACATGGCGAGACAACGTTTCGTATTACGCTGTTTTCTTCTTCAAAAACAAGATCAATCAAGTGTTTTTTATGTCAAAATTTAAAAAAAACATGTGTTCATGATTCTGTCATTTTATATTTCGTTAGATATTATTTAGTCTCTTCTGGTAGGTCTCTAAAGACGTCAGTAATAATGGTGAATTTTTTTGTGATTTTGAAGGGTCATATTTTGCCTGATAATTAATTTATCAAGAAAAAGAAAAGACAGGGTAGTCTAAACAGCTAAATTTAATTTTATGACAAAAAATTGAGGCTCTAAAAGTATTTTCCAGGAAGAAAACAGCGTAATACGTTTGTATGGAAAATTACAGACCATCCTTCCTCTTAATCTTTGAATTCCACGGAAATCGTATCAATCGGTATCCGAGTATTCACATGAATTGTCCTACAATATATACGTATATAATTTAGGACAAATCATTAAATTTTTAAGCAGGTTTTTGCTGAACTCGAGAAAAATAAGGAAACATCGACGTAGGAGAGGAAAAATTACTGCATGTTTTAAGATATTTTCACATGAAAAAAATGAAAATATTAGACCAAATACATAAATCTTGTTTCAAGTAAAATTTTGTTCCTTGAAAGTTACACCAAGCACTTAAGAGGAAGGATGGTCTGTAATTTTCCATACAAACGTATTACGCTGTTTTCTTCCTGGAAAATACTTTTAGAGCCTCAATTTTTTGTCATAAAATTAAATTTAGCTGTTTAGACTACCCTGTCTTTTCTTTTTCTTGATAAATTAATTATCAGGCAAAATACGACCCTTCAATATCACAAAAAAATTCACCATTATTACTGACGTCTTTAGAGACCTACCAGAACAGACTAAATAATATCTAACGAAATATAAAATGACAGAATCATGAACACATCTTTTTTTTAAATTTTGACATAAAAAACACTTGATGGATCTTGTTTTTGAAGAAGAAAACAGCGTAATACGAAACGTTGTCTCGCCATGTTTTTTGTAGGTATAAATCGCTCTGAGCTGCAATTGTCCCTATCGCACGATGCGGGGGTAGGGTCGAGGTGAGGGAGGTTCAAACCTATACGTACACAAGCACTAGGGATGTAGTAATAGTCGATATTTTTGTCGATGCTCTAGTGATGTCCATCGATATCGATGTTTATTAAAAAGATTAGTTATTTTTCAAATCCTGTGATTTGACCGTTGTTGTTTGTTACTTTTGAAGAAAAGATTTTATGTATGGAATATAGGCGTTTAGTTGCTGCGACATATTGCAGCGATTATACAGAATATCGTGCTGTATCCGCAGACATCTAAATGAGTTAGGCGCAGAATAACCAATTCTCTTAATGCCCAACTAATCTGTGAATGCTCAATTCTACGAAAGCATAATTCTATGAATGCCCAATTCTCAAAATGGCAACATAATTTTGATTAGGAATTTTCTAAAAAAAATACAATTTATATACATGTAAGGGCTTACCGGTACCTAAAACAACCTCCGTTTGCGAGTTAAGGACATTATAACTTTTACTATGGGACCGACCAGAGCCGAATCCGCGAGAAATATCAACTATACCATAGAAAAAGTCCGTTGATAATGGACAAAGTGTATGGAACAGCTGGTTTTTTATCGCCAATGCGGAGTTAGTTGCTCCCATAGTAAAAGTTGTTCTTTTCAAACCTATTAACTTTGCCCTAAAGAGGTTGTGCTTTAATTACCGGTGTTTTTTTTAAATGAAAATGTGTTTTTAGGGTTCCGTACCCAAAGGGAAAAACGGGACTCCATTACTAAGACTTCGATGTCCGTCTGTCTGTCACCGGGCTGTATCTCATGAACCATGCATAGGCAGCTGAAATTTTCACAGATGATATGTTTCCGTTGCCGCTATAACAACAAATACTAAAAACAAAATAAAATAAATATTTAAGGGGGGCTCAGATACAACAAACCTGAATTTTTAGACGTTTTTCGCTCTATATTAATAACTGTACCAGGTAGATGCTTGAAATTTTCACAGAATATTTAGTTTTATATTCCCTTCAATAATAAATAATAAAATTAGAATAAAATAAATATTTAAGGGGGGCTCCCATACAGTACGGAACCCTCCGTGCGCGAGTCTGACTCGTACTTGGCCGATTTTTTCTATTTGAAATTATTTTCCCATTTTGAGAATTGAGCATTCTAAGAATTGGTCATTGTGAGAATTGGACATTCGTAAAATTGATTCCATTATTAGAATTCTGCGCCTAAAGCGAAATAATAGTTCTAATCAGGAAAATCACGTGCTCTCTAAAATCGTGTAATAACTGTAACGTATAAATATAATTATCCTTAGTCCACCTAAGCGAAAAACGTTCTATTAAATTATTAAATTATCAAAGACACAACATTAAATAATTAAAAAACACATAATCAGTCACATTACAAATACAACAAAATAAATAATCTGGCTTCTGCACATACCTATATTTTGCCTATTGCGCAGAGTTCTGCGCCTAACTTTCCATCCGCTGACTTGTGTGGCGCGAATTATACGTGAGATTAATTCTAGAAAACAGCCCCATTGGCTATCCGTTCATTGAACTATGTGCCTTGCCCTTTGTCATTTTAACTTGGCTATCCGCTGAGTTTTGCTGAAAAGTGTGTAGTACTTTGTGGATGTTCTATCCTGTATTTATATGGTGTGTGCTACCCACTGCTGCTTTAATTTGCTAATAGTTTCAACTTTTTTAAACTTATTTAAAGTAGAACCTAAGTATGACAAGCAGTTCTCCAAACAGTAAGCATTGCATCTGTTTAATTGAATTCTTAATTATTTTTTATACTACTGGACTACTCGCGCAATGAATATACGGGAATAGTTACAATATAAAAGGCAAGAAGTTTTATATGTCCAGATATACAGGGTTATCCAGAACTGGTGTACTAAGCCGAAAGGAGGTGATTCGGACTATTATTATGAACAACTTTTAATATATGTGGTCAAACCGAAATTCGAGAAAAAAACCAATCGTGTCATACATTTTTTCGAGTCCAAGTTGCAGTTTTGTATGGAACAGCTGATTTTTAGTTCACGAAATCCGCAGCTGGACCCATATTCATATAATTTTATTGGTATCAAAATACAAGATACAAGTTAATCCAAATCAATTACAATTGTAGTTATAATTATAATATCCTTAAAATTTCAGCTTAGCTAAAGCAAAGCATAATTATCTTAAAATTACAATAACTTAAAATAGCTGTAGTTAAATTAATTAAATTATATATTTAAATAAATGATTAAATATTAAATTGTAAAAACAAAACGATAATCATTCAATATAAATCTGAACAATGCTACAATATCAAAACTTAAAATGACAAAAATTGCATAGTTAATAAATTAAAAAATATGAATTTGTAACAAAATATAGTAAACATAGTAAACTTTGTTCATAATAACGAACGTGTAGGTCATAGGTAGGTACACCTCTGAAACCTCCTTCACTATGTAAAACACGACCTTGTAAACAGGTATCGTGTATCCACCAGTAGATGTCACGTGACAGAAATGATGATGATGAATTGAGAAACCTTTCATTTTGACTGACCTACAAAAAGAAGTGGATTTGCGATTCGTGTATGATAAGATAAGATATATTTATTGGCCTTATAACTACAAACGTTACACTAGGCAAGTCAAATTTACAATTGTATCACAAATAATCACAATGCATAAAATTCAAAAATAATAATAAAAACAAAACTTAAGTAATACAATATCAATTAGGTAGAAACAACTATTATAAAATTAGCAAAATTTAAAACTGTTAGGTAATTCAAGGGCTTAAAAATAGGTACTAATTACTTCACATATTCGATTTTTCCGAGCGGATTCTCAAGTTTATTTTTACAAGTTTATGTTTAACTTGCAATGTATGTATGTAAATAATATATTTTTTTGGGTTAAACCATGCAACGCAATTTTGAAGCAGATATTGAAGCTATCTGTTATTTATTACGTACCTAAATCACTTGAAAGATTTTATACCCCTAAAATTGTGTAATATTCGAAAATTTATAGGTTGAATTAATTTTAAAGTTTAGATTCTTCTTTTTGGACTATTTAATTTAAATAAAAGCTTGTTTTTAATAAGATTTTACACATTTTTTTATTGTCTGTTGAAGAGTTATGTGCGTGGTTTCCTTAAAAAAAGTTATTTGGTATATCTTAAGTTAGGTAAGTATTTGGTAGAATTTTCAGTATGTATTATGCAGCGCCTACAGAAATCGATTTCGAAGCTATTTTTGTTCGCAGCTTTTGGATTGAGGTCAATTGTGTAAAGTTGGCTATTTATAAGGTTTTTTCAAAAAATATTATTCGAAAGAAAATTAAAATCAATATACCTACTTCGCCTATATGTGTAAAAAAATAATGTAGCTTTCTAATTCGATAAAAAATATTCAGTATAAAGGTTTTCGTTTGCTATGCGCTATCCCAAAAAAACGGAGCTTATGTACCTACCATATTTTGCTACAATTCAAAAGAATACACCAGCCGTCCGCCTGAGCTAGGAGCGCGGGCGGGCGCGGGAAGGGCGCGGGCGGAGTTGGCACACACACTAATACAATTGCATCACACCACACATAGAAGCTCCCTGGCTTGGGCGCATCGCGACAGCAATAGTTTAGCCAAATACCTACTTCTCAAATTCCTTGGCGCTCAGCTTTCCTCTTAACAGATGTTGGTGTTTTACAGAGAGATATCTCAGAAATAAATTACGATCATCATTATACTACGGAGTTCTCGGCTGTAAGGAGATTTTTGTGGTTTTCGGAACATGTTGTTTTTTTCTACGATAAATATAAAATAACGATTTGGATTGATTGATTAACGTTTGATAAATAATTTTAGAATAAGTATTTATGTTCTACCAATACCTAGAGTTTATCCAAAAGCGCTTTCGGGAAAGATTTTAGTTTATTCAGTTTTAAATTCTTTGATTCCAATTAATGAAGTCCATTTCATACAACTTTTATTTTTCGTTTTCAAATGGTATTTCGATGTTCAGATGGTAGCGAGTATAATCTGTCTACCTGCGAATTCTAAACAGTATTCATTGTATTCAGACAATAAAATGAACGTGACACAGTCGCTCCACATGTATAGAAAGACGAATAACGCGAAAATAAATAATAATAGGTACCTAGTAGTACGTGGCAGTTCAGTTTTCTTTAGTTTGCTGCGGGATTCTAAAAAACGTCGCGATCCATTCGATAATAACGAGTTCATATCCATAAAGTTAGGTTTATTGAGTCGCAGTGGCACGAAAGTTTTAATGAATTGGTTTGTTACAGGCGATGAGAGTTCAGAGCAGTTCGTGGGCAACGCGACGGCACCAGACCACTTCCGGATCTTAGACAAAGATGACTTCTCTATCATAGTTGGCGGCAGGTGAGAAACTTTGGTTTTCCATTGCCTTATAAACCAAAACATTGCTTTACAAAGTGCAGTGGTTTTTAGAGATAGGTGTATTATAATCTCATCATTTTGAACAACTTTTACTAAAGGACTAACTAACATTCTGTTCCAACATAAAGTTCATCAACTTTCGACTATGTAAATGTATGGTACAGCAGATTTTGCTCGGTTGGCACCAGAAAAGTTGATCACAATGATGAGTATGAAATAAATAAACCTCTAAAACTCCCTCCACTTTACAAAGCAACCGCTTGTATTATCCAACATTCAATGTTGTTCTTTGCATGTACTTAATCCATGTGTCCCTAACCTCCTTTTGGCTAAGTTGCACTGTCCTATAAACCTTGTATTACTCCACAAGGACGGTACTGAAAGAGCTCTATGGTGTCAATATTCAGTGTCGCCCATATAAGTCTATTGAGGTCAGGGTGAAACTGTGAACCATCAATGATGTGAGCTTCAATAATTTGCGGTTGTCATAATTAAGATCGATAATAAATGATGTGGACTTTAGCACATGACGCAAAGTACTACCTTAACAAATAGTGCCCATTGTCATTTAATAAGCAAATGGTAGGTTAATCTTCTAAAGCATGTAGCTTTTTGTTAAGAAATACCTAAGTTTTAGTTGACCGAGCGAGCGAAGCGTCATCTGTCTGGATGTTGGTTCTCCCTTACAGGCCGCATTTTTCAACAAATGTTCTATACATAATTTTGTTTTTTCTAGTTCGATTTTTAAAAGGGAGGGGGATTTTCCTTAATAAAGAGGGAAAATTGCTATAGCGCTATTAATCAACCGACTTCGATAATATTTGGCAATATCTTTTTACATACAAATTCCAACAGGTTTTTCTATTAAAATGGTTATAAGTTTTAAAGTACCTTCAACACGTCTTAATGTTTAACGATTTATCCCTTTTACAGGAACACCGTTTACAACCTCAGCCTGTACGACTTGTCAGAAAATATTGATCAGGTGAGTTTTTATTTTTATTTAATAATTAAAATGTAAAACTGCTTCTCAGCACGTACTGCACTTTGGCATATTACCCAGTAACATGCACGTTTCGCACTTCATATCTAAATAGAGTAAACATGGAATCATGCTGATTCTAAAGAGACGTGTAAATCAACGAAAAACCGAAATAATGGTGATTTAGATAAGCGAAACTACAATCATTATAGTTTGAAAGATAGTTGCGTTGGCAAAATCGGATGTAGGAACGTAAAGGAATGTAACGATAGGTCACGAATTATGATATCGACGACTTTCAAGCGTCGATTTGGATAAAGATAATAAAATTATACTTTGCATAGCGTAAGAGCATACATATGCCATACAAATTAAACCTACAGGCAGATTACTTGCATATACCGCAGAAACATTAGCCTCCTTTCATGGACAGTCAGATAAAAATATAGAGCGTTCACACACCCGCTGTTATCGGACGAAGGAACCGTAAGTAGGTACTCCAAATTGATAAAGACGATTATTTTTATATTAAATCCGGCCTGCGATAAGTGCTACCGTCGGCGACCCACCGACGTAGCCCCATAATAGGTCTCGCACTCGACTACAGGTTTATGTATCTAATCTTGCGCAAACAACGGCGGAACCCCGTTCCTTATGCTGCACTTACTGTGTTTATTCTTAGTTACGACCCATTTCGCCAGGCAGAACTGTTTATTTTCTAAATCATGTTGGTTTTATTTACAATAATATCTGCACCGCTGCTTTTAAGCGCGAGTGCTTTTACATTACTGAATCATGAGGTTACGCAAGTCGTCCAAGTGCATTATTGGCAAAGGATTCACATAGTTTAATATAAATGTGTTGGTACAATACACGCCCAATACTCAATGTCTTCTAGAACAAAAAAAAGTACCTATTTCTAACAAAACAAAAGGAAATAAGAAAACACTAAAAAAATGTTTGGCAAAAGAAATAAAACAAAATATTAATAAAAATCACATATACACGGCAGTAAAACATTTTCGTCTACTAGCGGCGCTGAACTTCAATCCGGCTCTCGTGAGAGAAAAAATATATAATTCATTCGAGGCTACGATTAATGGCAACACAATCTGCGCATGAAATAAAAATACGATACGCACGGACATAGGGCCGGACCAGCTTTTGGCTCCCAGCCAGAAATCGCTAACGTTTCACTCATCAAAAAATGTTCAGTTATTTATACTGCAGGCGTGGTAAGGCATTTTATGGAATTACGTTCCATGTCCTCGACAGCCGAAATTTAATTAGAAATAGCTGCAAATAACATTTAGAGCAATTACAGTTTTACTGCCAACAAATCCAACCTACAAAAAGTTCATGAGAAAACTGAGCCGCGGTTTCGGTGTGAATTATTTGATAACAAACCTTAATTCTTTCATTAAACAAGCTCAACGTTTTAGCACGGTTTTAAGTTTGTTATTTACTCTGGTTTAAGTTAATCTTGTAAACAGTGGCTGGACCGTTAACCCGGGGTTAATGGAAGCTTATAACATTTGCGCTATTTGCGCTTCCTTATATAGTTTAGCACTACAGTAATTTACTCTACTAAAAAGTCAGTTCAATGATCGCATTTGCAATGCAACTCACGACAAGATAAAAGCTTGAATAAAAATAACCAGATAAACAAGTAGGTACCTTTAGTTAAGCACTACAATTATCATAATCGGTCGAGTAATTTAACCACTACGTAAATACATGACAAATACAAGACTGCTAAACTACTACACTGTTCCCATCGGATGGGGTCGGGTAAAAAGGAAAAATAACAAAATATTTTCGTGTCAAGCTGATGTTTTAAATTAGTCGTCACCATATTAGAGCTGGCCGGTGCTGGAGCGTTGAATTATTCAAGCGCAGCGGCGCTGGGCGTCCACTCGGCGTCGTCCGAATACTAATCGCCCTTACATGGTTACTTTTCTTCGACTCCTCTACCACGTACGGCTTTTTGTTACTGACACCATTTTGAATTAAATGGTAAAATTAGTTTGCCGCGAGCGTTCATACATTATGTAGGAAACCCTGTTTTCTGTAAATACATAGCCACTACTATAATTTCTCTATGCCACTACGCACGTACAAGTCGCACGTGCGTCGTCTATCATTCACGAATAGTCGCGTTTAAGATCGCTATCTCATCTTAAACAATAGCTTTGAATAGGATTAACGTTTTATTAGGAATAAGAATCCAGGGTTATATTTAGATTGGATTGATAGTAAATTTTCCATAGTCCGCTTCACATAGACTTTGATATTGTCCACAGCGAATAGAATGGCAATCGACAGACGCCCACAGAGAGCTATGTCAGCTCAAGGGGAAATCTTCAGACGAGTGCCAGAACTATCCTCGCGTGGCTGCCCGGTCTCACGGCCGCTTGCTGGTCTGCGGGACCAATGCCTTCAAGCCTTTGTGCCGTCGGTACGCTAGGCACCCTGCCAACCACCATCTTGAAGAATTTGACGGATCCGGCCGCTGTCCGTACGACCCGCAACATAACTCTACCTCCATTTTTACTGGTACGTATTTTTTCATATCTAATCATGTAGGTATACTCTACATTCGATGCTTCGTACTTTCATAGTTATATTAACTTGTACAAGACGTCTAAAAGAGTTCATTAGAACTCAAAATAATCCAAGTTCCCACGAACTTACATTGTGGTTTATTTTGTACTAGTTCTTCCACTCAAATGTCACTGGTGTTACATTTAACCTTTAGGTTCATTTTACTACTTCCTGGTACCGTCGTGAACACATATTGTGAAGATGATCTAAAAACTAGGCACGAAGCTGCGCTCGCTCCGCTCGTGGAGGGGTTGCGCGAAGCACGACCTAGCCAAGACCCCGATATCGATCGATTTATTACCTTTACCGTTAAATACAAGTGCAACAAAAGCAGGCCACCTAAAGCAAACGGTTTAAAGGTATTCATTATGGAGTATTTTCTTTTCACATGTAAAGAAAACATAATTTTATATCAAACTTTCTGTTTGGTCACTGAAGATTTTGGTAGACACAACGTTTTGGTAGAGTTTTATTCAGATACGAGTATAACTCGAAACTACGTTCTCATTTCACAAAATCAATAGTTACGTGCCTCTAATTTCAACTAGAAAACAGCAGTTAGACTGTCATAAACCGTCTGGCTGCCAGACCAGCCGCGTCAGGCATTAGAAATCGCATTATGATTAGCTTCACGATTCCATAAATCACATGCAGTTTCAAACTTTTTTATGCTAATGGACATCATCAGCGTTATCATCGCCAGTTTTCTATAGTTTAGCGACGAGTGAAAAGTCATTTTTAAAATAGATGAGTTGTAGTTTTGTGGTGATTTCTTTTTCAGACGGTCAATTATTCACTGCGACGGCGGCGGACTTCTCCGGAACTGATCCGCTGATCTACCGTGAGCCGGTACGCACTGAGCGATCCGACTCTCTCTTGCTGAATGACCCTTCCTTCGTCAGTGCGGTGGCTTCCACAAGCCATGTCTACTTCTTCTTCCGCGAAACTGCTGTCGAGTACATGAACTGCGGAAAGGTAATTTAATTTCTGATTTTTTTAAATTTCCCGTAGTTATCTTTTTCTGGAGACCGTATATGTGAATTGTTCTAATGTGAAATCCTTTATTACAGGCTGTTTACTCAAGGGTGGCCAGAGTATGCACAAACGACAAAGGCGGTCCGCACACATTCAGTGACCGGTGGACTTCCTTTTTGAAAGCTCGGCTAAATTGCTCCATTCCCGGAGAATATCCGTTCTACTTTGATGAAATACGTAAGTTACGAATTCCGAATTTGATTTATAAACGAAATGATTCAGTGAATTTCACAAGGAATATCATTGTGACGATTTTCTTTTTGCAGAAGCCACAACAGAACTTATTAACGGGATTTATGGAAGTGGCGGCAGTAGAAACGATATAGTGTACGCCGTCTTTACGACACCACAAAATGCGATCGGTGGATCGGCGATATGCGCTTTCGCGATGAGAGATATTTTGGATGCATTTGAGGGCTCATTCAAAGGCCAAGAGAGCATGAATGCAAACTGGCTACCCGTAAGAGAGAAAGTCCCGGAAAAAAGACCGGGATCGTGCGTGGAAGACAGCCGAACACTCTCCGATTCTTCAGTTAACTTTATCAAAACGCATTCTCTTATGGATAAAGCGGTTCCATCATTCCTTGCGCGACCAATTCTCATCCGAGTCAGTTTACAGTATCGATTTTCAGCGATCGCTGTACATCCTCAAGTGCAAGCAATGAACGGGAACAAATACGATGTTATGTATGTCGGTACAGACGACGGTAGAGTCATTAAGGCTGTGAATGTTGCTTCGAATGAGGGCGTATTTGACGCCAGCGCTGATGAGTATAGCAGAAACCCAGTTAGAACTACTGTTATTTCCGAGATGCAAGTCCTACCTCAAGGAGTACCTATTAAACAGATGCATGTAGCTCTCACTACTGAGAAGCTAATAGTATCATCGGGTGATATTATAAAGGCTGTAACGCTATCTCATTGCGGAAACGTACAATCTTGCAGGTGAGTAGGTCGCGTACATATTATTCTACCAGAATAAAATTTGACAGTCTAGGTCTAGTTTTAAATTAAAATTAATACAATTAACTTAAAATAATATATCTTTTCTATTACAGAGAATGTGTTTCCCTTCAAGACCCCCACTGCGCGTGGGATTCTAAAGAACAACAATGTACTTGGGTTGGAAACCGGCAATTTCCAAATCCCGAGAGATTTCTACAAAACGTAGAGTATGGAAAGACTGAAATATGTAATAAGCTGCCAGCCCTTCTGCCGGGCGACCGACACAGTAACAGAAATCCGGGCACAAAAAAGCCCATGCAATCCGAATCCGAAATGCGTCAGAAAACAGACGATATACAAAATGAAATTTTAATAGAAGTCGTCGAAACTAATGTACTGTCTGAAGAAAAGAATACGAACAGTAACAAGCATGAAACAGGTGAATAAACTCAATTTCTCATTATCAAATATTCATGGATAAAAAATAACGAGTAACATGATCCAACTGACAATAAACGCACGAATAAGTACGTTCAAGTATTGAAACTATCCCATTAATTTCCAGATTTGTTGACAGTGGAAGCGGCCGAAGGCAACATCTACAGTGCGCAAGCCCTGCTCACAGCAGTAGTGGCGTCATGCCTTGTGACTCTCATGGTGGGATTCGTCATCGGCTATCTATTCTCGCGGCGATTTCGGCACCCTTTTCTCCAGGATACTTCACCCTTCAATGAACAACACAACCGGTTGAACAGGTACCTACCGTTGAAATCATAAACTAAATAAAAATAGATTTCCTTCATTTCAAAGCGAGACTGATGCTCCAGTTTTCCTTTGCAGGCGAGTTTTTATAATATCCGGAAGTGAGTTCAATACACGCCGAGTTTATCACTTACGATTTTATTTGCACCAAAATCAGAACGGCGTTTAATATTCAACCTACCGTTTCGCTTCATTTCAGTTTTTCGTTAAAGCACCTGAATGTTTTATTCAAAGTTCTCGGAACCTTTGAAAATGTACAGCAAAGTATTCGATGTTCCGTCTCAGAGTAAAAACTTGACCTGACTTTTAATTTTGTTTTCAGATGTGCCTTAGAAACGCCGTTGAATGCGAACACTACGTACATGCCCCCGCGGTCAAAGAATGTAAACATGGTGGCCAACGTGTGCCCCAAACCAGACAATCTGCATCTGGAGCTGGGCAAGGAGCGCACGCTCGACTTGCGGAACTCTACGGAATCCCTCGACAAAGATCTCAAGTGCGGCACGTTGCAAAAAGTGAAAAAGACTTATATTTGAAAAATACCCAAACAGACTGTGTACGGGTCCATTTCGAAGTGATTGGAACGATAATGCGTCGAGTGTGCCAAGTCTTCCGAACCAATCGGCGAGGCAATGTTAGTTGAATTGTGTAGTGTGTGTGAAGGAAGTGCTGGTTCTGTAAATATCGCCGAATGCGTGTACAGTATAGATATACCTTAGACTTTTAATGTAAACAAGAGTTGAACATGCATTTAAAAGTAGGATATCGAAACGACTCCCGCTGTATATGAAATCGTTTAAAATATTATATTGAGATTGAGACTAAAGCAGAATTTTATTAGGACATATTTATGCTAACTGAGATCTCTAGCATTTTTACGTACTGACGCAAAAATGTGATATAATAATGGTTAAAAAATATTACTAACATAAACTTCTGCTTTAGTAGACATCTACAATATTGATTTGTTACATTCCATAATAAATATTGTAGACTATATCGCGGTGCAGCTAATTTTGTAAATATAAAAAACTGTATATAATGCTAGAGTAATGAAGGCCAAAGGGCTCAAGAACTTTGTTTGACATAGTCGAACATGACACAAAAATGGTCAGTTATCTCAAAACATCATTATTTTAATGTCGGCTTTATTTTAATGTATGTGTCGATGCTATTACTTTCATACGATAGTAACCTGCAACCAATGGTTTATAAAGAAGCTTCATTGCGATCGTATAATTACTTACCAATGACCATGTAACAATTAAATATGTATGAATTTGGGAAAATCTTAACATTTTATCTTAGCCTCAGAGAAAATATTCGTAATTTATATTACGTGGCTTTGATCTTATCGTTTGAAGAAATGAAAAAGGATTTTCCAAAAAAGTATGAATATTTAATTTAAGTTGTGTACTGTCAGCTCACAGAAATGAATGCCTTTGAACATTCTATTAGAGATCCGATCCAATATTGTATTGTTTTGTTTAACTCTCAACAGTCACAAAAAGTATGTAAAGGCTGGCATTACTGTTTTAAGAAGTTTATCGTAGCATGTAATATACAAACAAGTTATTAGATTTTGTTGAATTATAAAATTATTATAGTTATGTATAGCAAAAATTGCTGTGCTAAGTGCATAGTGCCTTGTAGGTTGCCAATTTAGTGCCTAATGTTAGGACAAAGAGTAATAAAATATTTATGACCTACAAAACGAAAATTTTGTTACACTAGCTTGAAAACTATGTTGTCTTAATGTCTATGTTGCACAAGTACTTTCCAAATTGACGTTTCCACCGAAAGGAAGATATGAATGGTTTTTTTGTTGAGAATGAGAAGATTCTATTTTTAATCTTAAAAATATTAGGCTGCTGTACCACCAGAGATCTAAAAATACAAGTGTTCCCACCGTGTAAAAATCAAAGTCTATGGACATTTATCAGTTTCTGTATATATTATTTTATAAAGTATAATATATAAGCATTAGCAAATAAATTAAGTTATCCACATGGTTTCTTGTAATGAAATGTTTCTAGACATTCTATACAGTAGTACTATCATGATTTATCTAGTAAAATACATTTGTATATATCATTTCCATTTCTGATAAATCAATATTGACAAAATCAATTTTATTTATATTTTTATATTATGATAAATCCATTGAACTAGGAACTTTATTAATTTCCCATATTAGTGGAGAAAATATAAGTATTATAATATTACTTGGTATTTTATTTACCTTTACCTGTTTACTAAACATTATTGGGCCTTAAAATAACGATTGTTACACTTACCAATACCTTTTCCTTAAGGATGGAGCCTGTTCTTCCAAAACTGAGGTGTCCCAAATATTCTCTTTTTCATTACTGACTTAGTAACATTCATATTGGTAGGTCTTTTCTTTAATCCCAGCAATGCTGACATTCATACATATAGTTTGCATTATCTGCTCTCAGTGCAGCTATTCATTGAGTATCTTCATATACATTAATATGTTTCATTGCATCACCAATATAGAAGATCTACATATCATTATCTCGATATAGTATCACTGTCAGAGTCTATGTAATTAATATAGTTGCAAAGAAACTGTCTCTTTTCAACTGCAGTTAGTACAATATCATTATTCATGGTAACACCATCATCACAAATTATAGCTTCCTCCTTGACCTCGGGATTTCCTTCGTGCATTACAATAAAATTGTGCAAAACACATGCAGAATAAATCAATGTGTTAACAAATTCAGGCTTGAAAATTTCTAAGCAATTTAATTTACACATTTTGCATTTCAACTGCTCAAATGCAGTATGTATGTATGATAGCGCCTTCCAATGTACATTGTTAAATTTCATTTCTTCGCTGGTTAGCAACTCCTCACTACTGAAAGGAGTTATTAGATTCATTTGCAACTTATATTGTGAATCACCTAATATATGATTATCATATTCGACAAAGTTTTGAAGTTCTCGTGCCAGTGGGCTCTCTTTGAAAACTTTACTTTTCTTAGTCTTGCCAATTTCTCCAATATGAATATCTATGAATACTAGAGATTCGTCGCAAACAGCCTGTAGGATAATGGTGTCATATTTCTTCCTTTTATGTCCCACTTTGAGTCTGCATACATCAATAAATCCCACACAGTTTGGGATTTTAAATCTGCTATTTACCTTTATCCTGGTTACATGTTGTTCTTCAACTGATGGCCAGCTAATATAATTATGCCGATTATCAGCCAGATATGACGCAATTTCATGGAATATAAGACTCACAGATGACTTGTGGAGGCCAAAGAATTTCCCTACGTCATTGAAGGACAAATTGCTCATTAGGAACATTATGAAAACATGAACCTTTTTGTCTATTGGTGTAACTCCTGGTTGCTCAAAGGCTGATAAATATTTTATCAGTGCCTGAAACAGAGAAATTATAATGTTATTATAAAGATGGGAAGGATCATGTCTATGTTTTCACTTATTATCTCTCTTATGATTCTAATTGGAAATAAATAAATAAATAAATAAAAGGGATTCTTGATTCCGTGATATTTCTCATTCTTAACATAGGTATAGGCCGAATCATACAAGTCCACAGATGTGAAGTTAGGTACAAGCTGCACAATATCCAATAACACGCAGCTTTATGTGAACTTCAGTCAGGATTGAACATAGCGCAGGTTGTAGCTAACTTCACATCCGCCTACTAGTATGATTCAGTCTATACTATAAAGCACCAATGAAGGTACAAACATTTAAAACTGACCCAAGCAATGATAACAAATAACTGAGAAATCATTCACCAAACATGGTCGAAATGGGGTGGGAATATTTTATCAAAATTTAGAGTAGGAATAAACAGGTTTTAAAAATTGCTATAGTTTCAATTAGGTACCTACATAGTATTATGATGTAAAAAATATTATTAAAATAAGATTTTTCCTTGGATGAGAAGTACGCAAAACAAGCAAGGCTAGTGAATAAGGCACAATAATATAAACAAGGGAGATGTTTACACATGGTATTCCAACAGAACAAGAAGCAAAACAAGTTAAAAGGTAAGTATGGTGCCAATGTATACTGCACTGTTACGATTTAGTTCAAAATAAATAAAGTTAACCTGAACTGTGCTCTTCTTCATTCCAAATGTAGCCTCATATTCTTCATCATTGAAATGTTGTACTTCTTTCTCGTAATAGTCTGTGTATCTTTCTAGGACAGAGGAGCTCACTAGGCCTGTATCAATTTCTGGCTCATCACCGAATTCTTCCCGAACTGCCTCATTAAAACTACATAAATTCTCATTGTTTTCATTTATTACATTCGCAACAGCGACTGTTAATCTATTGATGGTAGAGACACCGTCGTTGTCCATGAAGAATCCCATGACAAATTCCTTTTGAAATTGATTCATTTCCGTGTTTCGGGAAAATTCTGAGAAGCTTTTTGTTGCATAAATATCACAAAATCAATAAAATCTATGAATGTAGAATGAAAAATTGAAAAGCAAATTATGCAAAGTTTTTCAATAATTCTTTTTTGGTTTGTTTTTGTTTGTTTACTTTTTTACTTTTTTTATTACCATTAAGCGTCTGATCCACGTATAAGTAGAAGATTTCGACGGTATGAAGGTCTTTACGTTTCATTTGACACTTTTCTGCTTTGCAGCTTACCGATTCTTTTGAAATAGCAGTGTTCAGTATAAAAGTGGTGCGTGAAAACAATTACATCATTCTTTCTTTAGTAAAAAATTTTCAATTTCACGTAATGATTTAGTACTGCACACGGCTATTTTAAAAGAAACGAAAAACTGCATAAGCAGAAAGCGTCAAATGGAACGCTAATTAAAACCGACAACATTGCTCGCGGCTCGTCAAGGTTTTATCACAAACTAAAGCGTCTGTCTGTCTGATCCACGTATAGAAGACTTCGACGGTATGAAGGTCTTTACGTTTCATTTGACACTTTTCTGTTTTGCAGCTTACCGATTCTTTTAAAATAGCAGTGTTCAGTATTAAAGTGGTGCGTGAAAAAAATACATCATTCTTTCTTTAGTTAAAATTATCAATTTCACGTAACGTTTTAGTACTGGACATGGCTATTTTACAAGAAACGGCAAACTGCAAAAGCAGAAAGCGTCAAATAAAACGTTAATTAAAACCGACAACATTGCTCGCGGCTCGTCAAGGTTTTATTTTGGCTCGCCACGCAGTGTTACCAATACTATGACTGTGACTACGTTCTGTGACTTTCGCTTGGTAAACTTCGGACATTTTTTAATAATTTCTGTAGTCTTTTGCTTCTACTGTGAGTTCATGGACTACATTTGTGTCTGAGAAACCGAGACCTATTTTTTATTCAACTCCTAACCCACATTTTAGGACATTTTGGATATTTTCATTAATTTCGTTGAATGCTATAGCGAGGTAACGTAAATTTTCTAACTTTGAATATGATGACATTTTGTAAAGTCGCGGTTTTAAAAACCGACAAGTGTGACTCGTTAACAGTAAAGTTGTGTTACCGTTTTCAAAACCTGTACTGTTTTCTACTGCGCTTTCTACCCCGCTGTTATCGGAAATCACATAAGGGTGCGTGGGCCCCAAAAACATCGAATTTATGAAATCTAGTGAAATCTACTGATTTTTAAAAACGTAGTGAAAATCTATCACACTCATCGAAAATCTACTATAATAGCAATCAGTCCACTAAAAACGGTCACACTAATCACACCAAACAGTCTTTAAAACCGCTGAAGAGCCAAACAGTCTTTAAAACCGCTGACGAGCCAAACAGTCTTTAAAACTTACGTGGATCAGACTCTTAAAGGATACTGGTTTTATTTTGGCCGTGATTTTGGCTCGCCACGCAGTGCTGCCAACACTATGACATTGTGACTACGTTCTATGACTTTCGGGTGGTAAATTTCTTCGGACATTTTTCAATAATTTCTGTAGTCTTTTTCTTCTACTGTGAGTTCATGGACTACATTTGTGTCTGAGAAACCGAGACCTATTTTTTATTCAACTCCTAACCCACATTTTAGGACATTTTGGATATTTTCATTAATTTCGTTGAATGCTATAGCGAGGTAACGTAAATTTTCTAACTTTGAATATGATGACATTTTGTAAAGTCGCGGTTTTAAAAACCGACAAGTGTGACTCGTTAACAGTAAAGTTGTGTTACCGTTTTCAAAACCTGTACTGTTTTCTACTGCGCTTTCTACCCCGCTGTTATCGGAAATCACATAAGGGTGCGTGGGCCCCAAAAACATCGAATTTATGAAATCTAGTGAAATCTACTGATTTTTAAAAACGTAGTGAAAATCTATCACACTCATCGAAAATCTACTATAATAGCAATCAGTCCACTAAGAACGGTCACACTAAAGTAAAGTCGCGGTTTTAAAGATTTCGATTTTGATAAGCCAAACAGTCTTTAAAACCGCTGAAGAGCCAAACAGTCATTAAAATCGCGGTATATTTTTTTACGTGGATCAGACGCTTTAGAATAGATTAGAGATGTCCTTCTTCACGCACTCCCACTGGTATAATTTTATCCTGACTTGGCTAAGTTATATCGGGGCTCTTATAAATAGGTGATAAATAGTTATTATAATATTATCTTCTAGGTCTGCGTGCTTCATCTTCGACCACAACGTCGCTTACCATCAGGCGAGTTGGTGGTAAAACGCGAACTTATTTGCGTTAAAAAAAAAAATATTGTCCACGGGACGCCACCTCTCAGAATAATTTTTCCAGCATAAAAATTAACTGATTTTTGATTTTGATTCTGATAAACGCACCTCTGATTGTGAACAATTTTGACATTGACTTTGACATATTAAATGACACTTCATTCATTCATCAATTTCATCATTTCAGGCTTTTCAGCTTTCTCTGTTTCTTTCAGTGTTTTCACTTTTCGTAGTTTCGCTGTTTGCTCGCTTTTCCTCTTCATAATTCTTTTCAATTTTATTAAAATCAAATTAAGGTATTATTTTCGGTATCTAATAGGGCGTTATCTTGTCTTTGAGTTTCGTCGAAAATTAAAATGCACCGTGTGTTTACATCGTTTGCAGATAACCTTTTATTTACGAGGCAGTAGTAAGTAAATAATTCTGTGATTGTGTCGCAAACTTCGGGTTTTGCAGCTGCCCAACCTGTTTATAAGTAATAAGAGTACGTTACACCAGTAAAAGTCGTTTCCTTAGAACTCTGCCATTCCTAATTACAAGACTATCCATGTCGAAATCAAACGATATCGCCGTCGACTTTCATTCAAATGAAAGGTAAGCTGCAAGTCAGTTTTATTTACATCTTACGAGATAATAAGGCTATGGTGTACATTATGACCGTTGACAAAAAGGGGGGGGAGGGGGGGTGGGGGAAGGGGGGGTCGGGGGGTAGCACCCCTGGGGGGTGGGGGGTTTCGAAACCCCCCCCTTTCGGAGATATGAATTTTTTAATTTATTATTTTACATTGGCAAAAACATGTTTGTACCATTGCTAAAAAGGGTTTAGGAGGGGGTGGGGGAAGGTGCATTATGCCCAAGAGAGAGGGGGGGGTGTACGGAAGAACCCCCTACCCCCCAGCCCTAAATTCGGAGATAAAATATTTAAAATTAATATTTTACTATTGCAAAAACAAGTACCGTTGGAAAAATGGAAAGAATAACATTATACCTTCAAAAAAGGGAGAAAGAGTGTAGGACTTCTCCCAAAATAGCATCAGTGTTGCCAGCCATGTTAAGCTAAATAGTCCATGTTGGATCTGTACTCATTTCGAACCTAAATGATCCATGTCTGACTTCCGAGTGGGCTCCCGCCAGAAACTCTGCAGTCAGCCCTGAGTGTCGCTGCGCCAGCCTCGGCCTTCGTTGCGCTACGGAGGTCGCCGGCTCGCTTCGCTCGCCACCTCCCCCCTTCGCTCCCCTCGGCCTCGACTTGGCTTGCTCCACTCAGGACCTCCTTTGAGTTTCTGGCTCCCGCATTTTTAAAAAACACTCTAGAGTCATAGCCACAAGACTACGTGGGGTCGGGGTGCCCCGATTCGGATTTGTGACTCATTTCGAACCTAAATGATCCGCGTCGGATCTGTGACTCATTTCGAACCTAAATGATCCATATCTGACTTCCGAGTGGGCTCCCGCATTTTTAAAAAACACTCTAGAGTCGTAGCCACAAGACTACGTGGGGTCGGGGTGCCCCGACTCGGATTTGTGACTCATTTCGAACCTAAATGATCCGCGTCGGATCCGTGACTAGTAAAATATTGATTTTAAATATTTTATCTCCGAATTTGGGGCTGGGGGGTGGGGGTTTTCTTCCGTACACCCCCCCACCTCTCTTGGGCATAATGCACCTTCCCCCACCCCCTCCTAAAACCTTTTTAGCAATGGTACAAACGTGTTTTTGCCAATGTAAAATAATAAATTAAAAATTCATATCTCCGAAAGGGGGGGGGTTCGAAACCCCCCACCCCCCGGGGGTGCTACCCCCCGAAACCCCCCTCACCCCCAACCCCCCCTCCCCCCTTTTTGTCAACGGTCATAATGTACACCTGAGCCAAATTGAGATACATTAGTCACATTTATTGTGTGATTTAGATATGCATTAAATGTATACCTTGTTACAGTATTACAAATGAGAAACTAATCTACCCAGCTGCAACTAGAAATCAAGAACCAATCCTTCAGGTCCTAAAGAGACTTATATTCTGCGATGATGGTAATGAAGATGAAAAACCAGTTTTTGTGGAGGTTTCTTCAGGATCTGGACAACATGTAGCACACTTTGCCCCACATTTCCCAAACGTTACATTTCAACCGACTGAATATGATAAGACTTTACTTGGTAGCATAACATATTATGCCAATAATTGCCCAACAAAAAACATCAAACCACCAATGTTACTAGATATCAGAAACAAGATGTCAGACTATGGGATCAAAGAAAATAGTATAGATTACTTGTACAATGCTAATATGATTCACATTAGTCCCTATGAGTGTACAATTGGACTATTTGAAAACGCTAGAGAGCACTTGAAACCAGATGCTCTTCTGATTACTTACGGACCTTACAGCAAAGACGGTATCATAACACCAGAGAGTAATGTACAATTCAACGCTTCTCTGAAAGCTAGAGATCCCTCTTGGGGTCTTCGTGATATTAGTGAACTAGAAAAATTGGCAGAAAAAAACAATTTATCACTCATAGATACAGTAGAGATGCCTGCAAACAATCATATTTTGATATTTAAGAAGAATTAAAGTTATGCATACTTATTAATAACAAGAAATGCTACACTGGATATTAGATGCAAACATGATTTGGTTTTTCTCAGTGATCAATGAAACAAATAGCACCTTCGGTGAGACAAAGGCATATTTGTCTTGACAAGGAATGGACAAATATGCCCATATTATACTAAAGGTCTGAAATGACAGCAATCAGAATAACCAGTACCTTGTACCATGAGCTCTAAAGTGTGCATGCATCCTTAGCTTTTGGCTTATTTTCTCCATGAAAGAGACTAAATCCTATCTGTGATCTTATTCAGGCTCCAGTTATACACAACAAGGCTATAAGGCTATGGTTCTTGGCACTGTATGTATCCTGTAACCAGTAACATGACATTAAAATATAGTTTTTAATTTTAATACAGTTATCGAATCATGAATTTATTGACTAGGTATATAAAGTAGATATTGCTGCTAATATTTGTGAGTAGTAGCTTTACAAAATAATAAACTAAGCTTCTAAGAAATTATCATTGTTTTAATTGTATAGAATAGTTACCTGATGGTCATCCATCATCAGGTATTTATAAGTTTACCCTGATTGGATACATAATTCACAGAAATTATGCTTTGTTATTGTTATAGCAGTTGCAGTGATGAGATGATGAAATTATGCCTAAAAAGAATACAATAATGTAATGATCAAATGAATCATTCATCATCAGTTTTCGTACTTTATTCTAAAATTGCTAGTATTGTTAATATTTATTGTTATTGCTAATTATTGCCATAATAACTAAGCATAATATTCCTAGGTACAATAACTTGGCAGTAAAGTAAAGTCTACACTGCCAGTCATAGGACCTTGACTCGGAGAAGTAGGAAAAGATAAGAAAAAATATTTCTATATAGGAATTAAGTCTTAGACTAAAAGACTTAGTTTCCATCCTTCTGAACAATCATACATATTATCCTTACATAGTATAAAATAAAGTCGCTATTTTCGTTTGTTTGTCTGTATGCTTAAATCTTTAAAACTACGCAACGGATTTTGATGCGGTTTTTTTTAATGGATAGAGTGATTCAAGAGGAAGGTTTATATGTATAAAAATTCCCGAAATTCCTACGGGAACGGGCACAACGCGGGTAAAACCGCGGGGCGCTGCTAGTCTCTTATAGATTTGGGTTAAATACACGAAGCTATACATATATAGCTTCGTGGTTAAATCTTTGTGAAAAACAAAACTGACATTGACAACAAACCTTGTTGACAGTTCCTGTGGTCAAAGTTGCCAATTTTAAATTTTTGAACTCCTCACAAGTTACAGAAAAAAATCTTTCTTTGAATAACAGTAATATCCATAACAGTAATGTTCATAACCACCGATTTCCTTCCTGCTGCACGGGAAGCATGGCAAAGGGACTAATAGTCGTTTGAAATAAAGTATGGATTGACAATGACATCTGACATTAAAAGTGGATAAAATGGTTTTCTCCCCTTGCCGTGCTACCCGGGCTGCTGTAGTTAAATTGTGCACATGGTGGATGTCATGAAAAAGAAAATAAAGAAAGTGATTTTCGATAGTAGGTATAAATATTATTTTACCAAATGGTAAGCCACATTATGTTGACTAAGGTCTACAGATTTTCTGAAGTTAGAGAGAGCGTGTAGAATTAGAAGCCTGTGGAAAGAGGTTAAATGCTTCGCTTGTTAGACTCTTTAGTAGATGGTGTTCTTATTTCAAATTGTAAAATGTGTAGTAGTACTGTGTCGATCAATCGTTTTTAACCACCCGGGTCGCGACCGACCCACTACTGAAACGACCCGGGTGAAACAACCCGATCATTTGATCGACTCGATCAATTGATCGAGCTGACTGCGCGATCGTAAAGTTTGTGTCGTTTGATCGACCCAATTGCGCGTCTATTAAGTTCGTGTCATTTGATCGACCCGATTGTGCATCCGTACAGTTCGTGTCGTTTGATCGACCTGATTCTATTTGACGACTTCATACTTACAAAGATAAAGGTACCTATCCTATTTCATTAGGCTTAAAGTCCAAATTAGTTTGGCAAATACTCATCATAACGGGTGTGAGTCAATCAAACCGCGCGACCGACCTGCGGTGAGTGATCGGGTCGGCGCAGGATGAACGATCGAATCACTCACCTGCGGCTCGCGACCCAATCAAAACGACCCGATCAATCGTGATCGACTCAGGACTAATGTGTAGTCAATTGTTATTTTGAATGGCTTGGTGTCTGAATTCTGAAAATAAAAACTATAATATTAAAAACTCGAAAGTTTGTAAGTATGGATGTGTGTTACTCTTTCACGAACAAACGGCTGAACCGATTTAGATGGGTGTGGAGGTAACTTAGATCTTGGATTAACACATAGGCTTCTTTTTATCTCGGGGTAACGCCGCGGGGCACAGCTAGTACTAACTGTATTTTCTATTTTAATTATTGCATTTTATTTATCCAACGCCGATAAGATTCTCATCCGGGCCCAACCCGGAGACTACGTGCTACTGCCGACAAAGCCAGGCTGTATAATATACAATCAGTACAATTGTACATGAGCTCTGCTAAATTTTTGATAGTGTGAGAACGTCTATGAAAACGTGTTAGTTGAATTTTGCACTACAGACTTTCTCCCTAAAATACAGTGACGCTTACCAATTTCCCACGATATCGAGGATTTCTTTACTTACAATCAAAATAAAATTGAACGCTGCGTCGCTGCCGCACGTCTTGCACTTTAATTCGTGATAATTTAATTTCACATTGAGTGGTATACATTATGTATTTTATTCATTTTGTTGATAAAACAGAAGTTTATCTTTAACAAACCTAAATCACTAGGTATTTAAAACAGAATACATCAGAGTACTCGTGCATCAATATGTCTAAGCGTTCAGCCTCTGTCGCCTTCGATGATGTTGACGAAAAGATCCAAAAAGATAAGAAAGAGGGCAAGAAACACTCGTTAGATTCTGATGAAGAGGACAGTGGAGCCGAAGAGGAAAAGAATAATGTCCTCCACGCTGACGATATTGAAGGAGAGGAGGATGGCACAGCTGGAATGGAAGGTGAAGTAAGTGACGTTACGCATGCGATCCTTTATTAATATAAAGTTTATTTGTTGTTTTGTCGTTCTTTCGCGCAGCAATAGAACAAAGGATTTACTTAATTTTTAGCATCGATTTAGTACAAAGATCAGAGAGTGACAGTTAAGTACTTTTTATCCTGTAAAATTAAAGGTTCCTATGGCATAGCACAAAAGTCAATATATCTCGCGGGCGAATCCACAGGCAAAAGCTAGTTCGTATAAACCAGCAGTTTTGTTTATCACTTATGCTAATTTTAGATAAGTGATCATGCCTCACCATTAGCTGCTAATATAATATCTATTAACCGTGACAACATCTTTGTTAAATGTATACCTTCAAGCTTGGTTCTTAGGGCAAAGCCAAATGGTTCCTGAGAATTCAAACCTGAAAGACTATTCATTAATCTAGACTGTTATTTACAGATCACAATTACCCCATTCAACATGAAAGAAGAACTAGAAGAGGGTCACTTTGACAATCAGGGCCACTATCACTGGAAAAAAGAAAAAGAGATCCGAGATGGTTGGCTTGACAACATAGACTGGGTGAAAGTCAAAGGACGTCCTGAAGACAAGTACAAAGTGCACAAAGATGATGACAATAAAGGGCTCGGAGATGAATCTAGCAGTGAAGACGAGGAACCCGAAGAAAAATTTGAGTTAATTGAAAATTACAAAGAAATTGTGCAGCACATGAAACCAAGGGAGACCATTGCCAAGACTTTGCAGAGACTAGGTAAGTTTGGTATTTTTTCTTTCTGCAGATAACTTGTGAGCTAGGTGATTCTTACCAATTCAATTCTGTAACCTTGTATGTACCTAGTACAAGCCTACAGCATCTATTATATTAACAAAAGTAATGTTCCTGCAAATGAAATCTTTAACAAACTGCTTCTTTGACATGTGGGTATATTCCGCGTCACACAAGTCGGCGGATGGGAAGTTAGATGCAGAACACTGTGCAAAGACTAAATATAGGTATGCGCGGGAACCAGAGACGAGAGGCCGGGGCACTCTTATAGGTATGCGCGGGAGCTAGAGACGAGAGGCCGCGGCACACCCGCCCGTGAGAGACGAGAAGCCGGGGCACACCCGCTCGCCATCCTCAAGCCTCCCGCGCGCTCCCTACGCCACTCCACACTTATTAGCGAATCACGGCGAAGTGTCATCTGCGACTAACTTCTCATCCGCCGACTTGTGTGACGCGGATTATAAATCTAATTTAGTCAGGTTATATCAGAATTTAGGAATATCATGCCCAGCTAAAGCTATTTTTCTTTTCTAAGGTGCAAGCACTAAAATCTCAAGTGCAGAACGATGGAAGCGAAAGAAAGCTGGAATTGTTGATGAAAGTGGCAAAATCGTAACTAGAGTAACAGAACTTGCAAATCAAATATTAACCAAAACTGGTAACATGGACATCTATCAAGAAACCTATGAGAAGATTTCAAATATCATAGATAAGAACAAGAAGAAAAATGAAGATGCCGATTTAGACATGTACGCTGATGACTTTGATCAAAAAGAGAAAGCTACCTTGGGGCAGCCACAAACATCAGAGGAGAACACTGAGGAGCCTGAAGAACAAAATACAAATATTGTTAAGTGGGAGTTCAAATGGAGTCAAGATGACAATGCCGAGATATCAGGACCTCATTCCACTGAACAGATGCACAAATGGTCAGAGGAAGGCCACTTCAAGACTGGAGTGTGGGTCCGGAAACATGGGGAAGATAGCCAGTTTTACAGCTCCAATAGGATGGACTTTGAATTATACTTATAAATACATAATGTATAGTATATTTTTTGTGTAAATCTGTGTAAAAAAAAAATATAAGATGTTAAAATAAAAAACATTTTATTCAGTTCCTTTTAGGTTTGTAATTTTTGGAAGGTATAGAGAAAGATAGGTACAGGTACAAATCACAGGTGTTACAAAAACCCTGTTCATCACTGAAGTTCATGTACACACAACCAACACCTACAATAATAATAATTTAATACAACCAAAGGTCATAGATATAACAGGGACTTTATAACACATCATTATGTGAAAAAGTTATGCTTTTGGAATGTGAAATATATGTATAAGTAGATGCACCGGTTGTGGCCATCTTAGTTACATTTTTGGCCAAATTAAATTTTAATTATAGTATTTACAGTGCAGACACTTTAAATGTTAAATAATATTTAAAAAAACTGACTTTCACAAAAAAAAATATTAATGGTGTTATTGTCCATAATCTACTTATCAAATACAGAAATTTATTTGCAACAAAAACAAGAAGTACAACACAATAAACAACAGAACAAACAAATCATAAATCACAAAAAAACAACAGTATATAACAAATGGTCAAAACAGAGACAGTGGCCACAACTGGTGCATCTATCCTACCTATCTTAGGACAAAGGGTGCGTTATTCATTACTATAGCTGGATACGCGAGACATTGACATCGACATACGCGAAATGACTCACCTCGACCATGAAGTACAACATTGTGTAGGTACCGAACATTTTGACTTTAAAAATTATGGTACTTGATAAGCGTGAGTCATTTCGCATATGTCAATGTCTCGCATATCAAGCTATATTTTACAAGGTATAAATTGAGTAAATCCGGGCGGAAACAGAAATCACATTTACTGTTGGGGATACACAGCAACATTTTGAATATGAATAACTCAAAATAAATTCACCCAAATAAAATCTTAGTAAAAATAAAATCCTAAAATCTCTTAGTTTTACAGTCAAACAACAGTTGTTCCTTTTTATAATAGTCGTGGAATGCGCCTATATACAGATATGAAGTTGATATTAGCTTTCTTACATAAATACCTAGCTATTTATTTTCTAATCAAGGTATAAAAATTCTCAAAATAAGTATCTACCTCTATAATTATATACAGTGCCTTTGTGATTTTCCAGTTGCATGAACTTAGCCATTTTCGTTTACCATGATTGGTAAGTCAAGAAAAATATGAGAACAATAGTTGTATCCATGTCAAATTCAGTTAGGAACATTGTAACATGACAATAAATACGACTAGAAAACCGTAGTGCAACCAAAATGTCTGAATATAAAAATATCAAATAAGTAACTTCTGTAATAAATAGTCTCTACAACTACACATATTTCTTTCTATTCTTATAAACTCTACCAGCTATGCTGACATCGGTATACAGCTTTGCAATTTTATTGATAATGACTATAAATACTGTTATAAGTTGGACGATTACGAATTGTGATATTGAAGTGCCGATTTCCAGCCAACTGCCCGTGTTCCGCACGTTGTACAGCAGTTGGATTCCCATTAGGTTTGAGTATACTAGGACTATGATGTTCAAACAGCCTATTGGAGCCTGGAAGAGATAAAAGAGATGTTTTTTATTTTTCTGTGCACGAATAACCTACTGACACTTTTCTGACACCATATTACCATCATGGGCTTAAGACGTGCCCTGTTGGATATACAGATTGTACTGGCCTTTTTATTAATAGGTTTACCCATAGGGTTTACCTACGAACTCTACGAAGGGCGATAACGCTATATTCACACGCTGGCCCAGTGCGTGTTGGTGGATATAAGCTTTTCTATCTCTACTGCTTGGCGGTCTAACCTGACGTTGCCTTTTATCATAAAACTATCTAGGACGTCCGCCGCTGCACATGGACCACCCCTATAAAGTTCTAATAATCAATGACGTCATCAGTTCACGTCACGCTACGCTAAGCACACCAGTACGTGATCACGTTGCCTTTATTATAAAATAAAACCAAGATAAAATGATAGTTGTATGGCCGGCAGCTTATGTCAGCGACTTTATTATTGAGATCTCTTAAGGCTGGCCATATATAGGTATCAAGCAGTCAGGATTGACTGCACAGAACTACGCACAGACTTATTGACTAGCACCAATAAAAAAATCTAGTTTACTGAACTATAAGCCGAATAAGCTGGACGGACAACGTCAGTCACGCACGATTCGATTTGATAGATGGCTATGAGGAACGTCCATGGGGGCTTTAAATAATAAGTTAAAATAGCCATGTGTATATGCTGAATCATAAAACTCGACGGATGTGGAGTTAGCTGCAAGCTGCATAATATCCAATCCTGACTGAAGCTCACATAAAGATGCGCCTTGATTGGGTTTCGCGCAGGTTGTAGCTAACTTCACATCCGCCCACTTGTATGATTCGGTCTATACTACAATCACACGGAACCACTCGGGTAGTTGTATAGTTCACTATGTGGCTAACTGCCCATGTATGGCTGACCGGATAACTTCGGATAACATTACATATTTGAAATCAATCCATTACCTCAGTCAAAGTTTGCACGGCCACGAAACCGCACCCCACCACCATAAAAGGGGCAAAAGTCTTCAGCAGAATGAGGGTAGTTATGAGGAACGGTTGGAATGACGTCACGAAACACGTCACCCAACGGACTTCGAACGAGTTCAACGACGCTATGTTACCCGTGCCGAAGAAAGCTAGAATTATGTAAAATACCTGATGATGCGCTAAGGAAAATAATATTTAATTTATTTCATCCATCCACCCATCAGCCATAGGACGTCCACTGCTGGACATAGGCCTCCCCTATAAATCTCCAATAAGACCGGTTGGTAGTGGCTTGCATCCAGCGTGATCCTGCGGTCTTAATGAGGTCATCCGTCCACCTTGTGGGTGGACGTCCTACGCTGCGCTTGCCGGTACGTGGTCTCCACTCGAGAACTTTCCGACCCCAGGGCGCTGGGCCCTAAATTTAAATCAAATAAAATCCCTAAATTTATTTCATGGATATATGATATAGGTACATTCTTAATTTTAGTTTAAGAATTTTGACCATCTCGTAATAAATAATATCTGTGTTACTAGATAATTTAGACCAGTGCAGAAGCCTCTGGAAATGATGAAAAGTTAAAAAAAAATATAGTAGGATGAAACCCATTGTAAAAATAAGAGAATTTAACAAAAAATATTATAATTTTTGATAATTTTTTTACTTTTGCAATGGGTGTCATCTACCCTGGTCTAATAGAGAAAGCGCCACGCTTTATAGAAACTATGACTAACTTTGGCGGCTGCTGAGTGCTCCACTCGCTGCGCTGAACCCTACCCCTCACCTCATATTTACTTACTGCGCAGCGATTCGCCTCATGTTCCGAGCCGCTATTAAGTTTGAATCGTAGATACTTTCTAACCGACTATTTTTTGTACAATTTTGAAAAGAAAATAAAAGGATACAAAAAAGAAGGCTCTCCGAAAATCTTGTTTAGTCAAACTTCTTTCGATGAATATCTCGTTCATGTTCTTATGCTTTTCTGAATCGAAGGTACAGTCCACTATCTGAAAGAAGAAAGGAATACGAATATTTATACGAATACGGAAGTATTACATTAAACATTAGAGCGAGGGCTTACAAATCGTCTTAGAGAAGTGGGTAGCCAGAGTATTAGCACAGAATAATAATAACTAGGTATTAGGTAATAGATGGTCTGTCACATGGTAAATTCGTATAGGCCGGGTGGCTCTGGTACCAGTTTTTAAGCCGCCTGAAAGCCTCTGACATGGCTCAATGTTTAAAATAACCCGGGCCTACAATTAACATCTCATCCGAGCCATGGTAGCGCTCAGTTGCAAATGCCATTGCCAGTGGTCACTAGTCTGAAATAAATATTAGGGAACGTCTTACACATAGTCTCTTACCCTAAAACTAAGCAAAGCTTGTCATTGGCTGCCAGAGACTGATATACTACATTATACATATTTTAAATACATGCTTACATGGATAGATAATTAATAATAACAACCTTACATAGAGCAAACACCTATGTTCATTACATAAATGCTTGTCCTTGGTGGGAATTGAACCCACGCCTCTTTGATCTAGTAGTCAGGGTCACTAAGCCACCGAGGCAGTCGATAAGCCCGATTACAGAGGCGCCATCGTAATTAATATAATTACGATGGCTCCTCTGTATATATATTACATTAGAAACAGAACTATGCTATTTAGTTTTTTTTTCACTTTAGGCATTCGATAGAGAGAACACTTTTTACGTTGCTATTAAATTTACGCTGGCGCCTCTGTAATAGGGCTTAATATATGCAATTATGCATATCATATATGCCATGAAGTACTACAGAAACAGATGCGGGACATCACCGACCTGAGGGATAGCACGAGTATCATGCTACTATAGAGCGAAAGTAATGTTTTCTAACCTCTGTCTTCTCCAAGCTTAGCAGATGGAATTCTACGACGATCCAGCTCATCACATGTAATGTTAGGCACAACATGAATAGACCCTCGTGTGCCACCGACATCATCAAATAAAATGTGATCAGCGAAGTGTTGATTGCCGTGAGACGGTTCACCATCCTTTTAGAATACAGCATCGGAAGTAAAGGCGATATTACTGAAACAAAAACGCGTACTTTTTAGTAAGTATTTGGTAAAATTATTGCCAAGCTTACTTATAATTTTTTATTAAATAATTTATTAAATGAAAGTTATTTTTAGGGTTCCGTACCCAAAGGGTAAAAACGGGACCCTATTACTAAGACTTCGATGTCCGTCTGTCTGTCTGTCACCGGGCTGTATCTCATGAACCGTGATAGCTAGGCAGCTGAAATTTTCACAGATGATGTATTTTTGTTGACGCTATAACAACAAATACTAAAAATAGAATAAAATAAATATTTAAGGGGGGCTCCCATACAACAAACGTGATTTTTAGGAGTTTTTTGCTCGCTATTAATAACGGCAAGAGGAATGGGGCTCCTATACGGTACGGAACCCTTCGTGCGCGAGTCCGACTCGCACTTGGCCGATTTTTTTAACTAAGTATTCATATTAAAAGTTAAAAGCAAAAGAAGAGACTAAAGTTGAACCTCAACTAGGTAACTAAACGAATGTAATTACTATCCTATGTAACTGCGACTTGTGTGACTTCTCAGTGATAAATATAATTTAGGAAAAGCAAAAGAAGAGACTTAAAGTGTAAACTACCTAAAGGGATGTAATTCCTATATTACTGCGACTTAATCTGTGACTTCTCAGTGATAAATTTAATTTAGGAAAAGTAAAAGAAGAGACTTAAAAGTCTAAACTAACTAAAGGGATTAATTTGCTTTGTATTAGTTTAAACATTTTTTGATGTACTACTTTTGTTGTGTATTTCTTTTTGGTAATAATCTTATATTATATTTTTTTTTTAAACTGTCCTATTTACTGCGACTTAGTGTGTGACTTCTCAGTGATAAATATAATTTAGGAATCAGAGAGCTCTGATTCGATAAGATTAAGGGACTCTTTAGGGAGATAATCTGTAGAATCGACTGTTAGTGTGCAAGCTACCATAACTTTGTCGCTTTCATGTCAGGATAAAAGATCTAAGCATTCTTGTCTTCCCGAGCTACTGGACACGCCAATTTTACCTTATTACTAAAAGGAAAAAAACTATTACCTGCAATAACCCAAGCTATTGTCTGGTCAAGGTGTTTAACCGGAGTCCCTTTATCAAATCTTTCTGCTTGTACATAAATATTGTACAGCGCCAACACCAGCATTCCTAGTTGTACCATGAATAGTTTACGCTCCCGCATATTGGCTTCTTCTCCTTTACTCTTCAACGGGACGAGCACACAATAAATGTACACGGAAAGGAAGCATATCCATGCGAATCCTGACAACATCCTGGAATTTAAATAAAATATTAATTATTACTTCCACTGTGTACAGAATTGGAATAGTTCGCACGAATCGATGTGTCATCCATGTAGTATTTTTTACATTATTGTTTTGATTTTTCTAAAATAGATTAGTCGATTTTGAAAAAAAAAAATAAGACTTACTCGGGAATATCATCATCATTATCAGCCGTAGGACGTCTACTGCTGGACATAGGCCTCCCCTATGAATTTCCAATAAGCCCGGCTGGAAGCGGCCTGCATCCAGCGCGTTCTTAATTATATCGTCGGTCCACCTAGTCGGTGCACGTCCTACGCTGCGCTTGCCGGTGCGTGGTCTCCATTCGAAAACGGGGTGGGTACAACATGGGCATTACATAATGACCTTTGTCTTGTCCATGTTCATTTTAAACCCACTTGTTGGGAAACTAGATTCCTCTTTTTTGGAAGTCGGTAAAAATGGTGAGAAATGGTAAAAATGGTGAGCCTTCTGTCCAGTAGTAAATGTTCCAACATTCATTTAATACTATATATGCACTTAAATACTACATCTAGCTTGTATCACTAGTATACTCACACTAGAGCAATAAACGTGTCTTTTCCCACCACTGGCATGAAGGCGAATGCGCTCAAAAATAAAGACCCGATTGACCACAAGTAGATCATTGGTTTAGACAGATGGTGTCTCGTTGAGGAGAAAAACGGCCATAGGCCCATCCCTAGCAATGGAATGCTAAGCGTCCATCTGTATGTGAATGACATACCCTGAAAATTAGAAAATAGACATGAGTATCTGATTCCCTACTTCGCAAAATAACCTGTACCAGCCTTTTTTAATATTCCTCTGCAGGACTTAGGCCTACCCACCAAGGGTGATTAGGCCATATCCGCCACGCTGGCCCAGCGCTGGTTGGTGGATTTACATTCGCCATCGCATTTACGGATGTATGCAGATTTTCTTCAGCGAAAAGCCGGTGGTGTGAAATTCCGTACGTAAGTTCCAAAAAAACTCATTGGTACGGGACTGGGATTTGAACAATCGAGCTCACGATTGTAGGGCGGGTGCTACTGCACTGCACAATCAACTAAATTCCCTGGCCTGGTCTATCAGTGTAAATAGTGCATTATCACTCTCATTGCTCCCGTAGGGTTTTCCATGTCGGAGACACTCGGAGATGCCATTGAACAAATAAAGAAAGAGGCCTGTAATACATAAAGTTTGCATTCATCATTCCAACATCTGTGCCCGATCGGGACTAGAACCCAGAAATTCTTTCTGTAGAATGCTTTAGAATTTTATAAGACTTACTCTTATATATGGTCTTTGCTATTAAAATTAGAGGTATACTAAGCGCCACCTAAATCGGCGGATGGGAAGTTATGCGCAGAACGCTGCGCAAAAGCCGAAATATAGGTATTCGCGGGAGCCAGAGAAACTCACGCCGGGGCACACCCGCCCGCCAACCTCATGCCTCCCGCGCGCTCTCTACACCCGTGCTCAACACTACGCCACGCGGTGCGGCGGCGTCGGCATTGTGCACACATGCACAATAATTAGCGAATCACGGCGAAGTGTCATCTGCGGCTAACTTCTCATCCGCCGAATGTCAAGTGACAATGAAAAATGTTGACTTACCAATGCCAAGGAACCAACAATGTAGCTTAAAATTTCTATACACAAGGAACAAAGTTGTCTCCTGCTTTTCAACTGTTTGAATGTGTACACCCACACATTAAAGGGAAATATTGCTTTGAACCACAGTAGTAAAGGCATATGGACGTATACATAATACTGGATAGGTAAGTTTTGTACTGAAAAAAAAAATTCTTCACGTAAAACAAATGATTTAACAGACGAAAACGGAAATAAAATAAATAAAAGGTTGAAGTATAAAAATAATAGACTTGATATTAAGATACTGTAAAGTTCTTTTAAAAGACTATTCGAGAAATCTTTGAAAGATTAAAATTGATAAAGCAAAAGAGAGAGTAGGCATGATGACTGGGTATAAAATCATTATTATAATTTGTCCGTTAGATTATTAAAAAATATTGCACATATTTTTTCTTATGTCAATCAATCAATAAATGACATAGATAAACCTAGTCAAAGTTTGGGAGTGGAAGCTCGTGACGTCACTAGTGCGATGTAGTCTGTACACTTGAAGCGCATTCGTGACGTCACGCGGAACCTTAACGGGATATATTTTCGTCATTTTTTGTTTAATTGACAACAGAAAAAATACGTGTCTTGTCTTTATCTTCGTGTCTTATTTTTTAACCGACTAAACATTTTTTTTTTTGTCTTCATGCCTATTGAAGTACAAGCCGAATCAAACTTATTGGCGTCTGTGAAGTAAGCTAGAAGCTGCGCAAATCCCCACTCTTTACCGCCGCTCACATAATAAATTCGTTACTGCGCAACGACTCGCCTCGTGTTCACAGACGCCAATAAGTCTGATTCCGTCTACAATTGTTAGTAAAAATTTAATAATCACCATAAACTAGATAGGATCCTATAAAAAATAGGACAAATAATACTGCATTTCTCCCAAGCGTCGTTACACTTGCTCCAAACGAATTTGATCTAATTTTAGAAGCACTTTCACCCTGCAGACTGAATTTTTGCTCCGCCAAAACTCTTAAAAGCCATAAAGCCCATCCCAAAAAGGATAGAGTAACTAGAATAAGCAACGGCCTTTGATAATAATCTTGATAATATCTTAAACCTGATAGACTTAAGCTAACAATCTCATTACTAAAAACAATTAACTCTTGATAGCTTTGATCCTGCAGTAGTTGTTCTGTAAAGCTGATAAGCTCGTCATACTTTTCCTTGGTAAATGGTTCATATGGTTGGTACAACATTGGTAAGGCATTGCTTTCGACGTCTTGTCTTTTTCTGTCGTATTGTGATGCCAGTTGCCGACTTACGCTGTATATTGATTTGGCTCTATCTGGTAGTGACATGTCTAGCAAACCATTTGTTGGTTTCCCCTGGAAGAGATAGCGATTATATATTTTAGTATAGGCCGAAACTTAGAGGAGTTTGTGAAGTTAGCTACAAGCTGCGAAAATCCCCACTCCTCTCCGCGGCAGACATATGAATTTGATACTGCGCAACGACTCGCCTCATCTTTACAAACATGTTTAATTGAGTGTGTACCCTGCATATGCATATTATAATTCTATCCTAAAATCCTAAATAATATTATAAAGCGAAAGTTTGTGAGTATGTATGGATGTTTGTTAATCTTTTATGCAAAAACTACTGAACGGATTGAGATGAAACTATGCGATAATAATGCTTATACATCAGAATAACACATAGGCTATAATTTATCCAGCGTATGACGTCCACCGACTAGGTGGACTGACGATATAATAAAGATCGCAGGAACGCGCTGGATGCAGGCCGCTTCCAACCGGCCTTATTGGAAATCCATTGGGGAGGCCTATGTCCAGCAGTGGACGTCTTACGGCTGATGGATGGATGGATGAATATAATTTATAAAGATTTAAAAAACTGACTTAAACTGTGTACAGAATACGAATATTTCGTACGAATCGATGTGTTATCAATGTATGTAGTAATTTTCACATTGCTGTTGATTATTCAAAAACGACTCAGCCGATTAAAATACAATTTAAACGAGACCACCTTTGAAACCACCAAATAAAAAATAATCATGAAAATTGGTTACTATTGGCGTAGTAATCGTGTAACATACATGCAAAAAAAAAAAAAAACAGTCGATTTGAGAACCTCCTTTTTTGAAATGGGTTAAAAATATACTTACAATAGAATTAACGGGCACTGGGATAGACAAGATTGTAGACATAAGCGGGGTCAAATCTACTTGATTGATATCTAGTCTATGGTCCAGAGACATGTCGAGTGCTTCTGGATCAGTTTGGGTTTTCTCCACTTGCTGGACCCCTGAGCCCCAGATCACATAGGGTGTTTCTGTTTCGTGGTTATCTCCTGACCCATGGGAACCTGTAAAACCAAGCAATAAACATTTTTAAGAGGTTTCTTATTTTTATATAAGCTTTGTAAGAAGAGAGATGTGTGAACTTTGTAGAAATGTTATAAGTTTTCATCTGTTATAATGGATGGTCCATTTCAAGATGTCCACAAGTCCGTATTTTCACTTTTGAGAAAAGTGCGAAGTTACGTGTTATTTTGCTTTTGAAATGAATATGTGTGACATCTAAATGATTCCGTAATGTCATATTTCGTTTAGTCTAAAATTTCATATGATTTTTTAAATTTTGTTGAAGAATATTGAAAAAAACTAGGCTTACTTCACAAACTTACTCGTAGGTCACAAAAATCTTGGACTTAGGGATATTAAGCTGGACTTTGACTTGGAAGTGATTTTCTTATAAAAACGGTTGGGCTTAGGTTTTTTGAGGGAAATACTTACCCGGATCAACTAGTCTTGAAACTTTGTAACTAAGTAGTTTTGATACTTTAAAACAAAATTCCGTAAAATTATTTTTTGAAAGAATATCTAAATTTTGATAAAATTTATAAAAGTTAAAAGTTTTTGAACATCAACATGAGTATCTTGACCAAAATATATGACTTCATCATCAACAAACTGTATCGACCCACTGCTGGGTATAGGCTCCTCTCCCTTGTGCCAGTTTGCTCTGTCTCGGGCTGATCTTATCCACGAGCGTCCCGCGATGGATCTGATGTCGTCGACCCTTCGGGCTGGTGGTCTACCTACGGAACGCCTGTCTGCTATTGGAAGCCACTCAGTCAAAGATCTACTCCATCTTCCATCATCAAGTCTGGCCACGTGTCCTGCCCAGCGCCACTTGAGTCGCGCAATACGGCTTCCAACATCTGCAACCTTTGTCCGTCGTCGGATTTCCGTATTACGGACTCGGTCTCTTAAGCTAATGCCTAGTATGGCCCGCTTCATTGCCCTTTGTGTGACTCTCACTCTGTGCACATATGACTTGCTCTAATATTGTGGATAGTTCATCATAAACATAATCAGCATTTTTGGCCACAGGATGTTCACTGCTGGACCTGGTCTATCTCCTATACTCGTACCTACCATCTCCTATAGATCTTCATGGCCGGTAGAAAATGGCTTGCATCCAGCATTATCCTGTTGTCTTAATGAGGTCATCTTTGGCATTACGAAGCCACAAAAGACACTAGAATAGCTAACGGATTGCATGATGCTTCTGTATTATCATCAGCTTCGTTGTCTGCATTGCCATCATCTCATTCGCCATCTAAGCTAGTGGAGCAGTTATACCAGAAGCCCAGAGCCACACTCCGTTACTTTAAGGAGCTGGGCTGGCTCGGGTAGATGCTGGAGGGGGAAATGCACAAAACATCCCATGCGGGACCTCAGTGCAGAACTTGTCACCCTCACTTCAAATTAGAATTCATAACATCATTCATCTGTCAAAATAAAACATGAACAAATCCTACAGTGCATTTCCAGGTATAATATACCACTAGAGACCCTATTTATGGTTACAACCCAATTGGCTGTCAGTCCTGCATGCTATCGTGCCCAGCCCACTGTCATTTCAACAGTTAATATAATGTAATTTAGTTTATTGAATCAGGCGTTACTTTGCGGAAGTTCATCTTCAAATTCTTGTTTTGAATAAATATTTAGTGTATTTCCGCTCTGTCGTAGTCATATAAGTTAAGGGTACTATTCAAAATTCAAATTAAATCACAAACAAAATTAGTAATTAATCATCAAACTGTAGCATGGTTCGACTATGGTTAGGTCAGGTTAGAAAAGTTAGGCTTAGGTATGTTTACAAAATATGAATGAACCTGAAACAAAATTTTTAATTAATCCGTTTAAAATAATAAAAAAAATAATTAAACCTGTAACAAAAATTGTAATTAGTAATCTATTAAAAAATGTAGTAAACCTGAAAAAAAAAAAAATATTTAATTAATATGTTAAAATTACAAATATAATTTATTTATAAAAAATGGTATAAAATAATTGAAAAAATACTTAGTCAATAAATAGCACCCTTATTCTTACTGTACTCTATTCGACACGTGTTTCGCCTCTAAACGAGGCATCTTCAGGACGTGTTGACTCTTCGAGCTCACTCGCAAGAATGACGGCTCGCCGCGCCGGCGCTTCTTATATACTCGTCGTGACGCACCGAAGTAAAGGCGATGTGACGGTAGTTTGATCGTTCAGCAACTCGTTGTGTGTGTTTTGATGTTTCATTATTTCTAAATGCTCCAAAACATTTAAGCGAAAACCTTTTTCACATACATGTAGAATTTCAAAAGTGTTGTTGTTATCCAAATCGTGTCCAGTTTCTAATAAATGTTTCGCAAAATTCGACTTCTCTGGGTGATTGTGTCTAGATGCAGCTAAGTGTTCTTTGTAGCGGGTTTGAAAACTCCTTCCAGTTTGTCCCACATAAACTGCGTTACATGTGTCGCAGGTTAACTTGTATACCCCCGATTTCTTGCTTTTTTCTAAGGAGTCTTTCCCATTGCACATTCGTCTCATGTTGTGATTCGTTCGAAATGCCACATGTACATCATTTCTCCGCAGTATTTTTGCAATTTTTTCTGACGTAGTCCCTAAATATGTCAAACTACCCACATATTTATTTACTCTCACAGGTGGGCAGGAGTATAACATAGATCTTGCGATGTTTCTATTCTTATCTCTGACTAAATTGTTTATCATTTTCTTGCTGTACCCATTTGTCACTGCTATTTGATATATTGTGTTGAGTTCCTTGTTGTAGGCTTCTGGAGATAATGGGACTGTCATTAATCTATGTACATAGCTTCTAAACGCGGCCAATTTGTGCTGCATGGGGTGATTTGAAGACTCTGGGATTGCTATATCTGTGTGTGTGGGTTTGCGATAAATTTGGAAGTCCAGTTTGTTCTCTTTTCTCGTAATAGTTAGGTCTAGAAATATTACATTACATTCAGAATTAAGCTATCATCTACACAACATAGAATTTGATGCCCTAGATGGCAAGGCAAGAGATTTGGCATCAAAATTAGCCCATGAAAAGTACATTATACAATCCAGGAAGTTGGAACAATTAACAAGAATACAGAGACAACCCAATACAAATGCCAATACAGAGGTGGAACCAACGCACATTTTTTATCCGCGGGTCAAAAATATAAGTGATGTTCAGATACCCGACAGAGAGATGGCACTACTAGAAAAGGGATTAAAATATAATTTCAAGCCAGGAACCACGAAGACGACTTTACAACAGCTGGCAGTAGATACAGAAATAGCCTGTATTAGAGGAAAACAAGACATAGGAGTGAAACATCAAGTGGCAAACGAAATAAAGAAAAGTCTCAGATTACCGACAAATAGAAATCCAGAAATACAGCTGCAGCGATCCTTGCAGGACCGCTTAAATCAACACAATTTAATTTTGACAAAAGCTGATAAAGGCAGTACTATTGTAATTTTAGAACAACAAGAATACAAAGAAAAAGTGCACAATGTAATACATGGAGAAGATTTTGAACCATTACGCACCGACCCCACAAAGAAATACGCTCAAGAGTTAAAGAGGGCTATTGAAAACGTCGACTACATGTCACCACGTGCACTCAAGAATGTTGTGCCAATGAACCCACGCCCACCAATGCTGTACGGCTTGCCAAAACTACATAAGGAAGATATGCCGATAAGACCAGTGGTGTCATACATAGGTGCCCCGGCCTATGATTTAGCTAAGTACTTGAATGGATTATTGAAGGAAAGATCATCATTTAAGCCGAAATATGGATTGAAAAATACAAAGGAATTGATAGAAAAAATTAAAGATATACAGATCCCATCAAATGGAAAACTGATTTCATTGGATGTGGAAAGCTTATTTACAAATGTTCCGGGTGAAGAATCATTACAAATTTTGAATGAACATTTAGAGAAACGACATTTACATCCTGGAGAAAGAGAAGATATAATGACGTTAACAAGAATATGTATGGAACAGAACTACTTCCAGTTTGAGGGACAGTACTACACACAAAAAGAAGGTCTTGCAATGGGGTCACCATTGAGCCCATTAATGGCAGAGTACTTCATGGACAGGTTTGAGTGTACACATATGGTTAATAATCCTAATATCTTGTTTTATTACAGGTACGTGGATGATATTATATTGTGTTGGACTGGAACGCAGCGTCAACTGGACATATATATGGATAGAATCAACCATATACACCCAAAGATACGGTTCAAGACAGAAAAGGAGGATAACAAGTCACTGAATTTTCTAGACCTAACTATTACGAGAAAAGAGAACAAACTGGACTTCCAAATTTATCGCAAACCCACACACACAGATATAGCAATCCCAGAGTCTTCAAATCACCCCATGCAGCACAAATTGGCCGCGTTTAGAAGCTATGTACATAGATTAATGACAGTCCCATTATCTCCAGAAGCCTACAACAAGGAACTCAACACAATATATCAAATAGCAGTGACAAATGGGTACAGCAAGAAAATGATAAACAATTTAGTCAGAGATAAGAATAGAAACATCGCAAGATCTATGTTATACTCCTGCCCACCTGTGAGAGTAAATAAATATGTGGGTAGTTTGACATATTTAGGGACTACGTCAGAAAAAATTGCAAAAATACTGCGGAGAAATGATGTACATGTGGCATTTCGAACGAATCACAACATGAGACGAATGTGCAATGGGAAAGACTCCTTAGAAAAAAGCAAGAAATCGGGGGTATACAAGTTAACCTGCGACACATGTAACGCAGTTTATGTGGGACAAACTGGAAGGAGTTTTCAAACCCGCTACAAAGAACACTTAGCTGCATCTAGACACAATCACCCAGAGAAGTCGAATTTTGCGAAACATTTATTAGAAACTGGACACGATTTGGATAACAACAACACTTTTGAAATTCTACATGTATGTGAAAAAGGTTTTCGCTTAAATGTTTTGGAGCATTTAGAAATAATGAAACATCAAAACACACACAACGAGTTGCTGAACGATCAAACTACCGTCACATCGCCTTTACTTCGGTGCGTCACGACGAGTATATAAGAAGCGCCGGCGCGGCGAGCCGTCATTCTTGCGAGTGAGCTCGAAGAGTCAACACGTCCTGAAGATGCCTCGTTTAGAGGCGAAACACGTGTTGAATAGAGTACAGTAAGAATAAGGGTGCTATTTATTGACTAAGTATTTTTTCAATTATTTTATACCATTTTTTATAAATAAATTATATTTGTAATTTTAACATATTAATTAAATATTTTTTTTTTTTTTTTCAGGTTTACTACATTTTTTAATAGATTACTAATTACTATTTTTGTTACAGGTTTAATTATTTTATTATTATTTTAAACGGATTAATTAAAAATTTTGTTTCAGGTTCATTCATATTTTGTAAACATACCTAAGCCTAACTTTTCTAACCTGACCTAACCATAGTCGAACCATGCTACAGTTTGATGATTAATTACTAATTTTGTTTGTGATTTAATTTGAATTTTGAATAGTACCCTTAACTTATATGACTACGACAGAGCGGAAATACACTAAATATTTATTCAAAACAAGAATTTGATAATGTAATTTTCTTACCCCAGTCAGTCATTCCATGGTCTGATGTCATGAGAAATGTAGTTTTGCCATCTTCTCCATAATAATTTCTGATAACTTGTTCAATCTCTTGTATACCCTCGTCAACATGTTTCAATGTTGCCAAAAAATTCCTGTAAGTTATTAAAATTAACATGAAAATTTTAAATAGTCAGAAAATGGTCCAATACTTAGGTACATCTTTCTTTAATATGGAATAAATAAAAATAGTCATATTCATTTATTTTATTTTCTCACATTAATCTCTTAATGCAGTATCATGGATTATTCCAACGCAAATAATGAAAATACATCATATTTTTTTCTCATTACTCATTCTATGATTGATTACATTGACTGATTGAGCATGTTTCAGCCTGCTAGGGAGGGGATTAGCCTCTCCTTTGTTTTGCCAATCATACTTATTTTGATCTATTTTCATGCAGGTATTGATTTATTTATTAATGTGAACATAAAATAAAACTTACACTGTCTTTGGTTTGTGTGTATGTCCTGCAGTGTCCGTGCCAAGTAAATGAAGAAAGAAAACAATTTTATCTTTTTTCAGTTTCTCCTGAACTTGAGTATTATTCTTTGCCCCATTAAAGAAATCCTTGACTTTGTTAAAAACCCAAGCATCCAACTGTGATGTGTTTTTATCAGTGCTAAAGCTCTGTGCATAAGGGTCAAAGTCTTCTACAGCTATGTGATCATCTGCGATCCCTTTGGTGAAAATATTGACAATATCATAGGTACCCCAGCTCCATGTATATGTTGTTTGGTTAAATACTGAATCAAAGTCGACTGGATTTTCTTTCCATCCTTTGAATACAGCTGATGGATCTTCATAGAAACCTGCTATGAGAGCTACATGCCCAGGTCGTGACTCTGTTGGCACTTGGGTGTTTGATATACCCCACCTGCCTTCTGAATTTGCTACTGACCTGCAAAAATAATAAAGAAACTACAAATCCAAAATTATGGTATCGTTTCAAGATTAGAAATTTTTAGATATAAAAATGAATGGTGATTGTTAGTCGAACCTACACCTCTTTGATCCCTTAGTCAGGGCCACTAACCACTGAGCCACCGAGGCAGTCAATTTAATTTTCTATTAAAAATATATCCTTCCAAAAATTTAATACCTATTGATGGTATATTATTCTACATTTTTATTACTGTAAAGTAATAGTAAATTTTGTTATAATTGTCTCTTCTCATCTTTGTAAATCTGGCAAAAACCTTTATTATTAAAAAACTATGTGACACCCAGTTGTATTGACTTGTAACACATTTATCTAGCCTTACAATTTGATCATAAAAATCATATAATGTTAGAAACTCAAGGCAAGACTTAAACTGGAGTGCCTCGAGGTGGAATTTTGGTCACATTTCTAAAATTCACAATATCTGAAAAACCAAGATGGTTTTTCCGGTTTTAGAGCCTATGTATACAAGGTAAACCAGCATTTCCGGCTTGATGTTGAGTTCAGGGAGATATACAAGTGAGCGTTAGAAATTGATACTCCACAAATATTTTGCAAAGTGAACACTACCAATGTTAAACATTGCCCGGAGACTTTTTTTTTGTGCAGTAGAAAGGTTGATTCGACTTCTACCGAATTTCCTCAGAATACAACTCCATAACTTAATAGGGGATAAATATAGTCAAAACATACTAACCTAAGATATTTCATAGTAGTGTAATTCACAAAAGACTCCGCCCGCAAGCCATCCACCACAAAGAGTACGAGCCGGTCAGCTGCTGCATGATGTTGAGGCTGATAAGGAGTCACATTTTTCACAATTGGTGACTTGAAATATATATCAAAAATTGAGTACAAAAATGTAAGGTGTATGATAATACCGAGTAAAAACATTCTCATACAACTTTACACATTCATTGCAGTAAACAGAGGCATAACAATCAGAATAACTTTACTGACCAAGAAAATTATGGATATACTTTTTTTAATTTTTATTTAAAATTGGTTCTTGTTCTCGACTTGTTTTCATTTTTTTTTTCATGAAATGAAAATGACAAATTGAAAATTGTCACTAAACATTTGACATGTTTTTTTTTATTCGCCCACTTCTTCTCACCTACGGAGTGCGTTTACGTACTCCGACTAAGATAAAAATCAACAGAAGTCTATGACACCCCGTAGAAGTTTACTATTTTATTTTGGAAACTAACGTGGTTTTCACACTTTATAATTATATAACATATACCTAGCACAAATATTTTATATCACGGGAATGTATTAACGTCTATTTTTCATAGTCATTTTATAGTACGGCTACAGTAATTTGTAGTTTGCAACCAATTTTTTTTTTCTACCATAATTTTGGCGAAGAATTCTTCTTCGTTTGCCTGCGTCGATTTATTTTATTTGTAGAAAGTAGTCATATAGTACCATCAAAATAAAAATAAAAATGATATGGCTCGTATACCTGCTATCATCCATCCATCCATCAGCCATAGGACGTCCAGAGTGGTCAACCCACGCCACTGTGTGCTACCGTCCCACTAACTTATATAAAATAAAAATTCTTGGTATAGCGGTTTTTAGAGTTTATTTTTATCCCAGATTGTATCAATTGAGGATTTACTTCCTTCTACACTTGTGACACCAGCAGATAATAAATCTAATAGCTCTTTTTCTTGAGCTTGAACCAAATTTTCCAAAACTGTTTCTGTTGGTACTTTATCTTCAATTTTCTCAATCGGTGTAAGACCAAGAGTTACAAATGCGCGACGTATTTGTCCAGCACTCATCCATCCCCGTTGTCCAGGATCAAAACTTTTCACCACAGCTTTTAAATGCCTAGTAAAAAATTAACCATGTTACGGCCATGAAATGTATGTATTTATCCATAACAAGTTCAAACTGCCAAAAATAAATACTTACGCTTTTGTTATTGAGATCAAAACTTACTTGTATTCATACACAACTGGTGCCACTCCGTGTCCAGCACGAAACAGCATACAGTCATCTAGTAGTTTTTCTAGATAAGCAATTGGTTTGTCACTACCCTCTGCAATGACTTTGGTTAGAAGAAATCTTATCAGCTCAGGAATGCGACGTTGCCACAAATAACTTTCAGTTCTTGCTACCGTAGAAAGTATCTGCAGTTTGCGAGCCGATATTTCTACTTTCTCCGAAGACTCATCATCTCGCATGCACCTACATACGGGAATGGGTTCTTGACCTAAGTCAGGAGTTTCATACACCTCTTCTTCCAAGAACTCACGAGTTTCATTACTTACTTCTTCTTCTTCTTCCATTATTTTAGAACTATGTAGTTATTTAACTATTAGGCAATCAAATAAGATTGAAACTGAAAAAATATTAAATTTTGAAATTAATAACGTATTCTCTTTAGGAAAAGTTTGTAAAACGTCACAGTCCAAAGAGAATGTAATTGACAGTCCAAAACTCTAAAAAGTATAATAAAAACAGGCAAGCGCAGCGTAGAGTTAATCTCATCAAAAACATAAATGTGAAATGGGAGCCAAAGTGTCGCCACCAAAAGAATTGAGATCTAACACGGGGGCCAAGGTACAACATTCTAAAGGGATTTACTTATGTAATTCAAGCTCGAGATTTGACTTGGCTAGTTTAAGAATAAGTACAGTGCAAATAAGCATTTGTCTGTACGTGTAAACTAGCCAAATCAAATCGTGAGCTAGCCAATGCCAATTCGTAATTTTGTAATCTGTGGTTCTCACTCTTCTATGATTGGTTCAAGCCGTTCAAGTGTTTAAAAAATCAAACGTCAAAACATTTCAAAATATGTTTTTGAATAATAACCGGCTGTGTCATTATTTTACGAAGTTAAAATTATAATTTGTCCACAATAAACGCTGTGATAGAAAATTAAATTAAATGATAAAATTCAGAGAGTTTTCAGTGACAATATATTGTAATTCAGAATGGGTAAAGACGACGCAGATGATATCCGAATTGGGAAGATCGACGATTGTAAGTACCTAAAAAAAATAGTATGAATCAAAACATTTCTACACTGAAGTTTATTAAAACTCATTGGAAATCGTTTCGGAACAGTTTTTTATAATTCGTTATATTTGTATAATATTATGACTGCTACAGACAGAGTACTGTGCTTACCACAGGTGATACAGACATTCGAAAAACTGGACAAGAAATGGACGTTATCCGACAGAGAACTATCGCATATGAATATCTTTGTCGTTTAGAAGAAGCAAAGACGTGGATGGAAGCATGTTTGAAAGAAAATCTCCCACAAGTAACCGAATTTGAAGAGAATCTGCGGAATGGCGTGTATTTGGCGAAACTTGGGCATTTCATAGCGCCAGATATGCTTCCTCTGAATAAAATTTATGATACTGATCAGAAGCGATACAAGGTAAGGTTCATCACACCTGTATTATGATGCTAATCAAAAATATTACCAATTAAAATCTATTCGCCATGTATTTTCATCATCGTGATCATCCCTCCATTCCTGACGCATTCATCAGTGGCCCAGTGGTTAGTGACTTGTAAGAGTCTTCTGGGACACAGAGGCTTGGGTTTGATTTCTACCCAGGGCAAGCATTATTGTGTTATTACCACAGTATGTATGTAATAGTGTGTGCTGGATGCTTATTATATGTATAAGTAATTATTTAAAAATATATAAATATCAGTCTCTGGCAGCCATATCAAAAGCTTTGCTTAGTTTGGGGTCTGAAATGGTGTGTAAGATGTCCCAAATTATTTTTTTATCCAAACAAAAACACTGCAAACACTCCATTTGCCTCAGTGTCTTATAGCTTTTTATTTTTACTCAAGTCAAACTTCACAAGCCGATGAAGAGATATAGTGTCTATGTGTCTTTATATAGGTTTTCTTTATAGAAGCCAAAATACAGGAGCTGAAGATGAGATAAAATATTAGATCAAGTAAACTACAGGCCGAATCATACAAGTTGGCGGATGTGAAGTTAGCTACAGGCTGCACGATATTCAATCCTGACTGCAGCTTCACATCTGCCATCTTGTGTGATTCAGCCTATACTGACAATGAATGACCAATGATTTCAAGGAGCATGGGGTTATTTAATGAATGCATGGTGGTGTAAAAGTGTAAAGGGAAAAAATCAAAACCATTACATTTTTCTACCTATAAGACAAATTACAGAACATCAAATTAAATATTGACTAGACAATACCATACAATTTTAAGCAGTATCAAAATATAGTATCAGAGCTACGATCAAAAACCATTTAAGATTGCAATTTTTTTTAATTCTTCAAATTAAACAAACTTACACAATGTTTTTAATTATAAGTTGAGATGCTTAAATGCCTAGACCTGCCCACTCTGTGAAAATGATCATAATTAATAACTATACATTTAAATATTAATTATGCCATAGGACATTAGCAAATAAGTTTATCCTGTTATTGCAAATAATGACCTATTATTTAATGATTATATACCTAATTAGTATAATTGTTTTCTGTTGTTTAATTCCAGCTAATGGGCCTGCAATTTAAGCACACTGACAACATAAATAAGTTTTTACAAATCTTGAAGAAAACTGAACTTCCTATTGTAAGTATGGCATTTATATGCTTGATACCAGTCCAGTAAAATTATTTTAATTACATAATTATGTTACCTATTTTTTTCAACTAGTTATAAGTTGAATAAAAATGTAAGGGAACATTTCCCAAATAGTACATAGGTTGTTATTATAATAATATAGCCAGGCTATCAGAATCAGAGCCATGAAAAAACATAAATTTTCAATCTAATTAGCCATGTCAGAGGCCTTTAGGTGGCTTAAAAATTTTGACACCAGGGCTAGCAACTCGGCCTATACAAACTTAGTTATCAGAATCGGAAGAGATCACGTACCGGCAAGCGCAGCATAGGATGTCCACCCATAAGGCAGATGAATGACATCATTAAGACCGCAGGATCGCGCTGGTTGCAAGCCTCTACCAACAGGTCTTATTGGAGATCCATAGGGGCCTGTGTCTAGCAGTGGACGTCTTATGGCTAATGGTTAGATGGATTTTAGACTTTTAAACAAAGGGTCAAAAAACTACAAATTAATAGGCCAAATCAAAGTTCTTGGTGTCTGTGAACACAAAGCATGTCATTAGCAAATTTGTAATGTCAGCTGTGTGAAGAGAGGGGATCTGCGCAGCTTGTAGCTAACTTCACGCCAAACGCCAAGAAGTTTGATTCAACCCATAAATTGTTTTTTGACGACATCCAAATCCCAGCTAAGTACTCCGGGATATCATTTTTAGGGTTCCGTACCCAAAGGAAAAAACGGGACCCTATTACTAAGACTTCGATGTCCGTCTGTCAGTCTGTCTGTCTGTCACCGGGCTGTATCTCATGAACCATGATAGCTAGGCAGCTTAAAATTTTCACAGATGATGTATTTCTGTTGCCGCTATAACAACACATACTAAAAACAAATAAAACAATAAATAAATATTTAAGGGGGGTTCCCATACAAAAAACCTGAATTTTTAGCCTTTTTTCGCTCTATATTAATAATGGTAATAGGTAAATGCTTGAAATTTTCACAGTATATTTAGTTTTATATTCACTTCAATAATAAATAATAAAATTAAAAAAAAAATTAAGGGGGGCTCCCATACAGTACGGAACCCTTCTTGCGCGAGTCCTACTCGTACTTGGCCGATTATTAGAGTTCATAATTGAAGACATGAGTGGATGAAAGTGTTATGATACAAAAACAAAAACTCGAGAAAATTAGCGTTAAAGGTTTTTTAGTTGTAGAAATGGTAGTAGTAGAGTTACAATGCTAAAACTTTCAAAAAATATAGGTTATTATGTCTTTATTCAAGTACATAAAGCTGTTAGAAAAATATTATATTTATGAGGGTAATTTTTGTAAAAAAATGTACATAACACCTTCATTCACAAATATGTTTGGTGATAAATGAAACAACTATTCTGTATGAATGTGTTTATTAACTGAAAGTTTTTATGAAAGTATTATAATGAAACTGAAGAAACTGTCCAAACGGTGGGTGCTAAGTTCTTTAGACCCCGCCGTTCAAATAAACCGCAGAAATTCTCCGATCACACTGTAAATCTCATGGCCGAACGACGCTCGCTAAGATTGCAGTCTTCCGATGATGCAAAGTCATATATAGGCGTCTCAATAGACAAATTTCGAAATCCTTGCTCCACGACATCCGTCTTTTTAATACTAAACATATTAAAAAGACAATAGAGCGGAACAAAGGCTCCAAAGTGTTCGCAAGAGATTTGTCTATTAGACAAAGCCAATTGACAAAGCTGAAGAGAGAAGATGGAAGTTTAGCGTCGACCAAGGCAGAGGTATTAGAGGAGATCGAAAGGTTCTATGGACAGTTATACGCTTCGGTCGCTAAGCCTGTTAGCAGCGCGGCCAAAGATCCAAGAGCCAAGCTGACCCGACACTTCACCGAAGATATCCCAGACATCAGCCTGTACGAGATTAGAATGGCCCTGAATCAGCTTAAGAACAACAAGGCGCCGGGTGATGACGGTATCACATCAGAGCTCCTGAGAGCGGGTGGAACACCGGTACTAAAAGTCCTCCAGAAGCTTTTTAACACCGTCGTCCTCGAGGGCATCACGCCAGAAGCATGGAACAGAAGCGTGGTGGTGTTGTTTTTCAAGAAAGGTGACAACACCTTATTGAAGAACTACAGACCCATCTCGCTTCTGAGCCATGTTTATAAGCTGTTTTCAAGGGTCATTACGAATCGTCTCGAGCGCAGTTTTGATGACTTCCAGCCTTCCGAACAAGCCGGTTTCCGAAAGGGCTTTAGTACTATGGACCACATTCATACGCTACGGCAGGTTATACAGAAGACCGAAGAGTATAACTTGCCACTTTGCTTAGCGTTTGTGGACTATGAGAAAGCCTTTGATTCGGTCGAGACTTGGGCTGTACTCGAGTCTCTCCAACGATGCCGTATTGACTATCGGTACATCGAAGTGTTGAAGTGCTTGTATAATAACGCCACTATGTCGGTCCGAGTACAGGAAGAGAGCTCCAAGGCGATCCCTTTAAAAAGAGGCGTAAGACAGGGAGACGTAATTTCTCCGAAACTGTTTACGGCTACTTTGGAGAACGCCTTCAAGCTCCTGGAATGGAAAGGATTCGGCATCAATGTCAATGGCGAATACCTCACTCACCTTCGGTTTGCCGACGATATAGTAGTCATGGCAAAATCGATGGAAGAGCTCAGCACGATGCTCGAAGGCCTCAATCGGGTTTCTCAACAGGTGGGTCTTAAGATGAACATGGACAAGACGAAAGTTATGTGTAATTCCCATGTTGTACCCACCCCGATCTCTGTTTTAATTATTTTTTTTACCACGACCAACGTTAATTTTTGAACTGAATGATAACATTCTCGTAAATTAACACGTTCAAACATGAATGAAGGGGTTATGTACACAACATGACACTTCCATCCATATCAAAATACGGTTTTATTCGTTTTAGCGCGTTTGGTCATGGATGAAGGTGCTATGTACGTACATAACACTTTCTTCCACTAAGAAATTAAGTGTTGTGTGTACATAAACCCTTCATCCATTATTTTTCACACTGTTTACGCTTATAACTATGAAATCTGAAGGTGCCATGACTTCCGAGTTGACATAACACCTTCATTCATGACAAAAAACCGAAATTAAAAAAAATGCGACATAACACCTTCATCCATTCATGTCTTCAATTAATATTATATTGGTTATATTGGTTAATAATTGTAATAAATCTGCTTACGTAATACAGTGCGACACAAAAGAAATGAAATTAATTATTCGGGAACTAAATTATCACTTTTGCTGGAACCATAACCTGAGCTGTCAATCATAGTTCACATCCTAGCATTTTTCTCGTTTTGTGTTATTTTGTGGATTGTGAACAGGAAAACAGTACCATTATGCAAAAAATAATGCAAAATATGCTAACAAAGCGATAGTGGCGACCTCATTTATTTTCAAGTCTTTTATGTCGCACTGTACTTGAACGGCCCCCTATTACTAAGACTCCATTGACTCTGTCTGTCTGTCACCAAGCTGTGTCTTATGAACTGTGATAGCTAGACAATTGAAATTTTCACAGATTATGTATTTCTGTTGCCGCTGTAACAACAAATACTAAAAACAGAATAAAATAAATATTTAAGAGGGGCTGCAATTCATATAGTGCATATCAATGTTTAATGATATTTGTAGTGAGAAATCTATGATTTTCCTTTATTTATAATCCGCGCCACACAAGTCGGCGGATGGGAAATTAGCCGCAGATGACACTTCACCGTGATTCGCTAAATATTGCGCATGTGTGCACAATACCGACGCAAGTGGCGAAGTGGTGAGCACGGGCGCCGAACGTAGGGAGCGCGCGGGAGGCGTGAGGTTGGCGGGCGGGTGTGTCCCGGTGCGAGTCTCTCTGGCTCCCGCGCATACCTATATTTTGCCTTTTGCGCAGCGTTCTGCTCCTAACTTCCCACCCGGCGACTTGTGAGGCGCGGACTATAAGACAAATTCATTTATATGTTAACATTTTAACAGACTTTCCAGCCTGAGACCACAGATATTTACGATAAGAAAAATATGCCCAGACTGATATACTGCATACATGCTCTTAGTTCACATCTGTTCAAACTAGGAAAAGCTCCACTCATTCATGATGTCTTCGGAAAAGTAGTGTTTACAGGTAAACAAGGATACCTATTTGAAAAAATGCAGTGCGCAAGTCTTTTTGAGATCTCGGAACCTATTTTTTATCGCGTATAAACCACCAACTCGCCATGCTGGTAAGCGACGGTGTGGTCAAAGATGAAGCACGCATACTTAGAAGATATGTATACTTAGTCTTTGGAAAGCACGAGTCGCGCGCTGTGCAAGGCAGGCGTAGCCCCTACACCTGAAATTTGCATTCTGCACAGCTGCTTCCCTACCTTCTAAGACCTTAAAAAGTTTTGCGCGTATTGTTCACTCCTATCATTCTTGGATTGTATGACTACGAGTGTTTGAAGTCCGCAATGTCCGCGAGAGTGACGTCAAGCCTCTGTACTATAGTGGCCTTTTTAGGGTTCCGTACCTTAAGGGTAAAAACGGGACCCTATTACTAAGACTCCGCTGTCCGCCTGTCTGTCCGTTTGTCTGTCACCAGGCTGTATCTCATGAACCGTAATAGTTAGAGAGTTGAAATTTTTCATAGATGATGTATTTTGATTGCCGCTATAACAACAAATACTAAAAACAGGACAATATAAATATTCAAGGGTGGCTCCCATACAACAAACGTGTTTTTTTTTTGCCCATACGGTACGAACCCTTCAATCGCTACTCCAACTCGTAATTTTTTATAGTCTACTGTTGAAGATAATTAATTATGTGTATCAATAAAAGGCAATTGAGCCATATCCATTACACTGGCTCAGTACGGGTTGGTGGATTCACATATTATGTCAAATTTCTTCTATCGAGGCAGGTTGCTTCACGATGTTTTCCTTCACTGAAAAGCCAAATGTGAAAATCCTTACATAAGTTGACTGTAAGCATGCATTGTTCCGCTGAAAACTCGCCAGTGCGAAAAACCATTACCAATTTCTAAAATTAAAAAAAACTTCTTTTGTTATTTCAGATGAAGAACTAGATTTAGTTTCGAAAGACCTACAAAATTGCACACATCCAATGCCAATGTTTCAAAAAATTGGAGGGATCCTATCCAAAAATAATTCTGAAGACGACGCTCAGCTTCACAAAGCAGTCATTGAGCTAAATGAACTATTAGACTCAAAAAAATCAATCACATCAGCTTTACTCAACCCCAAATTAAAATTGAGACATGTACAAAATGTCCTAATAGATGCTTATAAAAAAGTGTTGCAAGCAGCAAAGTATGACAAAATTCAAGCGGCTCAGAACCGTTCACTGAATGATAGCTACATTCCAGATGAATATGACGAATTATTGACTGTAGTAGAAATACAAGGACACATCACATCTGTGAATTACAAATATCTCTGGAAGAATTTATGCAAAGCCTCTCGAGACAATGACCTTAACAGTCTGCACAAAGTGTTCACAGAAGACTGGGTGAAAGTGAAGAAATATGATAGCAGAAATATTGACTTCTACTGTGATGTAGTCAAAGAAATCATTGAGTGCAACAAAGACATCGACGTGGAAAGCGTCACTAACTGGCATAAGATTTTCCAGAACATTATCAATGAAGGAAACAGAAAGTCACTAGAACATACAGATCATAAGATAGCTATAGCTGATGTGAATAATGCATTAGAAGAAGGCACTCCAGAAGACCTTTATAATGCCTTGATTAATCCTCATTTGGAGCTAAATTTCAAAATTGACAAATATGCTGTTCCTTTATTGTTTGAAGAAATGAAATTGGAGAAGTATGAATGTGGAAAGAATCTGAATGAGAGTGAAATTGCTGCATCCTTGTCCTACTTGACCGCTGTGGCCGCAATTTCACAGGCAGTAGAAAGAGGTGACGATGTTCTTGTGTGGAATTCTTTGAATTCTAATAATGTACATTTGGATGGGTTAAGATCGCATTGTCGGAGGCGGTATTTAACTGCACTTACGACTGCATTACAAATGAAAAAGAGTGAAGAATTTGCTTGTCCTTTGCTGACGTTGGATGATATTCGCGATGCTATTGAAATGGTCAATGTGAAGGATGATGTCAATGAAGAATGTAAGTATTTGGTAGATGTTTTTCTGGACTTTTTTAAGAGACATAACTGTTTTTTATCTTCTTTTTTGCATTTATTTTATATCATCGGCTGGATGATAAAACTTAAATAAGTCTGCATTGCCAAACGCGTCTTAAAACCTCGAATTTTATTTTCGTTTCAGTGGTAATGGTTATTGATGGAATCAACAAAGCAGTAGTTGAAGAAAAACTTGATTCTCTTATGAGCCTTCTAAAAAGTCCTTGTTTGAAACTAGCAATACCTTTGCATAAAGAAGAGAGCCACCTTTACATGCGCATATTGAAAAAAACTCTGTTGGTAAAAGAATCCCAGAATCTATGGTATGATGATATCATCGAGACGGTAAACGAAGTCAATGACGAATCGCTAAAAGTAAAAGAACTAACAGATGCTCTGGTTCAGTTAAATCTGTCATTGCTAAACAAGAACTTAGACGAGTTTTGGAAAGCTCTGTCAAATCCGGCTCTGTCTACAACTTGGAACATTGAAAGTTCCTGCAAAGATGTGTATTTTCAAATGTTTTCGAAGGCATTAAAGAGAAAGGGTCACTATAGTTGCCCTTGGATCGTCTGCCACACAGACGCAGACAACACAGTTTATATAGATGTCGAAACATACACTTATAGCTGGATGACCCCAAAAGATTTCGTGCCCCATGCGCGCTATCTCACTAGAAAAGACGTGCTCTCTATCATTGACAAAACAAATAAACATCACATTAATAAATTCAAACAAATGATTCTAGAAAAGTCCATTGTTCAAATTCAAGCTTACTGCAGAGGCTACTTGTTAAGAAAACGCCTTATTACCAGGCTTAAGTATTTTAAGCAAAACGAAAGATACATAGTTAAAATTCAGGCTTGGTGGAGGAGGGTAGTGGCTGAAAAGAAATATGGGACGTTGATAAAAATGAAAGCTATTGAGGCGAGGCTGAAGAGGGAAAGGAAACAGAACCCAATGGCCTGGTATAAAATTCAGGTCAGTACTCTACTAATTTTCGGTAAAGGATGCATTCATTTAGTAGCGAAGTTAATTACGTAACTTTTTTTTTTCAGGAACATAAAATAGTTAAAATACAAGCTCTGTGGCGTGGACGACGTGCCCGTGCGGCGTTCACGTCTTTATTCCATTCTCCAGACCCACCTTTAGGAGTAGTCAAAAAATTCATACCAATGCTCGACTTCTCCACTGAAGATTACGACCGGGAGATAGAACTGCAGTCCTTAAAGTCGGAAGTGGTCCAGTCGATCAGAAAGAATCAGGAGCTATCGAAACAAATCGACGACATGGACTTGAAAATCGGGCTTCTAGTACAAAACCGTATTGCGTTGCAAGAAGTGGCAGCTCATGGACTGAAGCTGAATAATTTGGTGAAACACAATTCTATGACGAAACTGGTGTTCCAGAATGGTACCGATCGGAAAGGGCTTATGACGATCACGACAGCGGTTAAAGGGCTAAAGTCGCTAACTAAAGAGAGCAAACGACTCTTAGATGGTTACCAGCATTTATTCTACGAGCTACAAACGAATCCGACCTACTTATCTAAGCTGCTGTTCTGTATACCTCAGAATAAAACGAACTTCTTTTTACAAAATGTTGTTCTGAGTTTGTATAATTTCGGAGCTTATGCGAGAGACGAGTATCTACTGTTGAAGTTGTTTAGGTTTACTTTGGAGGAAGAGATAAGCTGTAAAGTAGTGAAGCCGTTTGATATAATAGCGTCCACTCCTTTGGTTTTGAAAATGGCCGTGAGTCTTTCTAGACAACTGTCTGGTCTAAACAGCTTGCAGTCCATAATTGGGCCTCTTGTTGAAAAGATGCTCAAAGATAAGGACTTGAATATAGAAACTGGACCTGTGGAGATTTACAAAGCTTGGAGAAATGATACTGAAATGAAGAGCGGCCAAATTTCGTAAGTTACTAAAAACATTTGCATAACTTTCATCTATCAGCTGTAGGACGTCCACTGCTGGATGTAGGCCTCCCTTATGGACTTTTAATAAGGCCGATTGCAAGCCGCCAGCATCCAGATCTTCCTGCGATCTTATTTATAATGTCAATGACGTAGTCCAGTGGTTCCCAAAGTTGTCGGGGTCCCCATCTAATACAAGCTTATAAACCCGGGACCCAAATTTAACCGTTTCCAATTTGAACAAAAGACTTTTCCACTAACTTTATCAAAAAAGTTATTTTAATGGGAAGGATTAAATTATTTCCTATGTTTTGCAATTACAGTTTTGATATCAACTTTAACTTCAGTGAGTTTGATAAGTCTAATTTATTGCGGTATTTATTTTTAATGTGGTAACTCATTGACAATAGACAATAGACAATATTTTATTGACGAAAACAAAACACAGGAAATACAGCAACAACATTGATTCGCTCGCGACCCATTGGTGGGTCGTGATCCATAGTTGCAGAAACTCTGACTTAGTCGGTGGAAGGTCTACGCTGCGCTTGCTGGTACGCGGTCTCCATTCGTGAATTTTACGGCCCCGTCGGCCTTCCATTCTTCGAACTATGTACCTTGCCCACTGCGATTTTAACGTGTTAATCCGCGTAACATCGCATAACTCTGTGAATTGCTAAAATCGCAAGACAGTTCAAATAGGCATTGGCGTAGTTATAGATTTTCTCTATGGGGGTCATCTGCCTTCTTTTGCCCGCCCTAGGAAAATATAATGTATTGAAGTTCAAGTGTTTTAACGAACGTTGACTTTGATGTTGAACGTGATGAAGAAGTTTCTAAGGTGAACAAGGAGTGTTGAGTGTATATTTGAAATACATTTCTGGAACACAGGCTAATATTTTTTGTCAATAAATGATTTTATAATTATACACATACATTTATTTTCTTAAATTTAAGTTTTTATTACAATATTAATACAAAAAAATAAGTAGTATAATTATTAAAAAACTTAAGGCTTCAGTGCCACTGGCAGCGGGGCAGGGCCTATGCTATCGATGGTTAGGGCTACAGGAAGAGGAACCTCCTGACAATGCGCGCCGTATCCAGGATTAATGCCTTCTACATCTGACCCTTGACCCAACCATTTAGCGAGAGCCTCATTATTATTATTATTACAGGACACTACCCTACAATGTGACTCAAGAAGAAGCTCTAACATATCCGGAAGTGAAGAGCCGTCTCGAAACAGCCCTGCGTCAGCTAAAGACCATAGTCACCATGTTCCTGGATAAGATCACCAACTCGACGGAGATCCTTCCGTTCTGCATCACGTACATGGCTCGAGTGCTGCACAGAGCTCTCACTTCGAAATTTCCTCATACGCCTGAGAAAGATATCTTGAAGGTTGGTAATTTAGCCAAAGTGATTGCACTATTTTTTAATTTGTTTTCTTTTGCTATTTTTTTTGAGTACAAAATAAGAAGTTTCAATCTTTTTCAAGAAGTTTCACGCACTCACAAACACACACACGGGTAGCACTGCAAACCTTGACTCTCATGAGATCTCGTGTATTGCAGTGTTACTCAAACACACACATACACACCCTCTCACACACTTTACACAATCAGTGTGTTAGTGTTAATAACGTGCATATTGTTCTCTCTGCTTGCTGTCCAATATCTAAAGTATAGGATCATATATGTTATTACTTTAATCATCACTAATTTTTGATCTATCTACATATTTGCTGTATAACTTATAAGTATAATAATTAAAAATGAGTATCTCAAACTATTTTTGTGTAAAGTCAGGCTTTTAATGTTACATCTTTTTAGGGTTCCGAACCCAAAGGGTAAAAATGGGACCCTATTACTAAGACTCTGATGTCCGTCTGTCCGCCAAGAGGAATCAAACGAGCCGAAACTCGATAGGGTTGTGTCGTTCCATTGCAGAGTTCGTCTGACCACCTTCCAGCCCTTGAGGTTGAGGTGTTAGCAGCGCGTTGCTTTTCTTAAAATATCTATTTATAGAGGGTAAATCATGTTTTAGGTAATCGGAAACCTGGTCTACTACCAGTTTCTGAACGCAGCGATAGTGGCTCCCGACGCTTTTCATATCATAAACTTGCCGAATGGAGCCTCATTGACAACGGATCAACGGAAAAACCTCGCGTCTGTGGCGAAGATTTTGCACTTTTCTGCTGCTAAGAAAGGAGTAAGTTTTTTTCTTCATCTTTTTTCTTTTACTTAATTTAAGAGGAAGTCGGAACTCGGTGGCTTCAGCACCGCATCATCTCGCTCGTACGACGTCCGTTGCTGGACAAAGACCTCTCTACTATCGATTTATCGAATGAAAAAACGACTTGGTAGGAAATTACATTAATCCTAACTGTAAAAATTAGGACGTAGAACTGGCTTTTAAATCCTACTTCGGGTCAGATATCGACAATATTACAATCCTGATTTTTAACAAAACATACAGTCAAATTCCATTTTGGTGTCGGTTAAAGTTGCGCGATAATGCCAGCAATCATAAGTCGATTTTGAAGTTTTTTAGGGTTCCGTACCCAAAGGGAAAAACGGGACCCTATAACTAAGACTTCGATGTCCGTCTGCCCGTCTGTCACCGGGCTGTATCTCATGAACCATGATAGCTAGGCAGCTGAAATTTTCACAGATGATGTTTTTCGGTTGCCGCTATAACAACAAATACTAAAAACAAAACAAAATAAATATTTAAGGGGGGCTCCCACACAACAAACCTGAATTTTTAGACGTTTTTCGCTCTATATTAATAATGGTACCAGGTAAATGCTTCAAATTTTCACAGAATATTTAGTTTTATATTCACTTCAATAATAAATAATAAAATTTAAATAAAATAAATATTTAAGGGGGGCTCCCAGACAGTACGGAACCCTCCGTGCGCGAGTCCGACTCGTACTTGGCCGATTATTTTTTGGTAAATCACACTTCAGAATTCATATTTTAAATTTTATTGGAGCCGTGTGAGAGGTCTTTAAAAAAACAAAAGTAATCTAAAAAAGGTATACATTGATTCGAGCGAACTATATAAAGAAGGATGTCGGAAGCTCATACAAACGAATACCTGTAGTATACGAATACACTCAGTTTCTCCCAAGGTCATTTATAAAAATGTTATCTTCACCAGAGTAATTTATGACGCTTCTAAAACTGTTCTGATATGTACAAGTTTGTTTAAAATGAAGTTAAAATAAGAAAAACCGAAAACAATTTTCAAGCTATATGTTGAATACTTATATTTATAATTATAGGCCAAAGATTAAGGATTGCCAGGTTTGTTATGTATAGAGTGCTAAAATGGTGCTAGATTTTAAAAACTTGAAGTCATATATTTTTAGTTCATATTGCCTCAATGATATTTATATTGATTTTTTAATCAGTGTATCTCATTTTGTTAAAAAAAAAGTTGTAATATCGGATTACTTTTTTTTTTTTTTTATTCTGAATAGGTTTGCGTTTGACCACATACTGCCTGATGTTAAGCAGATATGCGGTCTAGGTTGTAGCACGCTTACCTAGAAGATACCTATTTACTCGGGATTTGAAGACGCCCACATTGTACTTTAGCGGGAAGACAGACCCAGGCAAAGCGTTCCACATTCTGGCTGTTCGTATGAGGAATGAGGATTCGAAACGCTTGGTTCTAATGCGCGGTATGTCCACCATAAAAGGGTGGCGCTTTGGTCGCGTCTGTCTAGCCGTACGATAGAAGAAAGGGGCAGGTGGGACCAGATTGTGCAACTCCTGGGCGCACTCTCCGAAGTGGATCCGGTAAAAGGCCGATAAACACGCTACCTTACGTCGATGCTCGAGACTTTGCAGCTGCGACATAGTCAGAGTGTCGTTGTCGATCAGCCTCTTGGCTCGCCTCTCAATCGACTCCAGAGCCTCCAGTTGATATTTGGCGGAGCCATCCCAAAGGTGAGAGCAGTATTCCATGCACGATCTGACTTGAGCTTTATACAGACTAAGCAGTTGCTCAGGTGTGAAATACCGTCTCACCCTAGAAAGAACACCAAGTTTTTTGGAAGCTAATTGGGCCTTTGACTCTATGTAAGAGTCAGAAAACATGAATGATAATGATTCGAGCCGAGGTTCGAATAACACCTTTAAGGATTATTACGAGTAATATTAAAATGACCACGAATTTCTCGGATGACTTCAACTGCAGCTTTTTGTTAGTAGTAAAGTGAGTGAAATAAAAATATGAGTAAGTATTCTTTCTTTTTGATAATCTTTTAGTAGGCAAAAATGTATGTTTCTATAAAATATTATGTATAACGACACCTCAGTTCGTAAATGTCACGAGTTAAAACGAGTTAATGCAGGATTATGTGCCATACCCGAGTGCTGGGGCTGCAGGGGAAGAGGAGTGTCGGTTTCGCGTTGGGCGCTCTCCCTATCCTCTGCAGCCGTAGTGGCAGGCACGGAGCCACTTTAATTGACCCGTTGCATCGGGACCAGGGCTGTCGGATACGGGTGCCGTCCGACACCCAGTGCTGGTTGGTCCCAGGTGGTGGATGACGATGTGTCTGGTGTTCGGCACATCGTCATTCTGGCGGAAGCGCAAGCTCCAGGGTAGGGCCCAAGTTGGGCCAGCGCTGTCGGGTGCCGCGAAGACGCGCTCGCAGCCCCGACACCAGGCGCAGTGGTGGAACACCCAGGGGTTATGGTGGGTATGCCGTCCAGTCGGCGGGACTCCCACATAACCACCTGTCTGCCCACGAGGCGTGATAGCATACATGAAGGATTTCCCCTGATAAAAAAAAAGGATAATGTGCCAACAGTTAAAAATAAAATAATTACATTAACACCTCCAGAAAATCGCTTAATCGGAATATCGAAAACGAAGTCTGGCAATACTGAAAACATCATGTGCTTGACTGACTTTGACTTTTCCTTTTTTTGACAGCAACATTAATTGAAGTTTTGACAGCTGAGATTAAGAACTTTTTTTTTATTTTAGTAACAGACTCGGTGTTACACTATATTGGTAGCAATTCGGCGACATTCGCATTAAACTATAACTAGTCGCACTAAAAAATTTAGTTTAGTGCAAAACTAGCGAAAGGCTATTCGGTGTATGCGTCGAACTAAATTTAAACTGATTATAGTCGTCCGCCATGAAGAATTAAATTTAGTAACGCCACTTACGCCATCTAGTGGTGAGTAGCAAATTAGTTCGAAAAAGCCCACTAGATGGCACAAATATTAATTATGGTTGTTATTTTATCTGTGGCTGATCCATGGATATATTACGTAAACATAGAAAATCCTGGGGCTGTTCCCAATTTGTTACCATATCAATAACAAAGTTACTATTATGTTCTTTTCTATTTTAAGTCTCAAGAAATACTTACTATATCTGTTACTGATTATCACAATCGATTTTACTCCAAAAACGGTGCAACACGCTTTATTTTGGTAAGACTTTTACATTATTTTATTTCCGTTGAATGCACTAGCTTTTATATCTATGATTTGATTAAAAGGTTGGAGGTAAAATACAACTCGTTGGCTTTTATCGTAACTTTAGCTAAATTACTTTGGTAACACTTTTGTTTACATTTTTTTCAGTCAGTTCACATTTCACAAAAACTTCGTAAATCTTTGCAATATTCAGAGGTAAAAGGTGTAAAATCCAAAAACTAGAGTAATGAATACAGTACATCATATTGGAACCGTTCAAATTCTCTACGTTTGGTGGCAGTGAAATACAAGACATTGGCAAAATTGTGAAACACCTTCACAGAAGCCATAAACAAGAATTGAATTGAATTGCAATATCACTACGACTTTTACAATGAATAATGCCAATAAAAAGCAAAGGGAGATGTCCTCTCCACGCCAACATCACGATACTGAGAGACATAGGAGTACATTATGAATTGCAATATCACTACGACTTTTACAATGAATAATGCCAATAAAAAGCAAAGGGAGATGTCCTCTCCACGCCAACATCACGATACTGAGAGACATAGGAGTACAATAGGTGAAAGGTAAGCAATTCTAATTGTCTTGTAAGTAGATCTCTTTTTGATAAATCAAGCAACTAGGTACTAGGAGTCAGGTACTCAAGCTGTCGTGTTCCGAAAATCTGGCCAGTGAACTCAATGTCCTGGCCGCTACTTGTACCTCCTTTGCTTGTCTTGTGATATCTTCAAAAACAATTCTTGTAACTCTTGTGTAGGTACCAACTAAATGAATATCATGATAAAGTTTTAATTTGATAAAAATTGTCCAATAGGTTTGGAATGTATGGACCTAGACAAAAATGAAAGCGAGAAAGATCAGACGGTCTATACATACTACTGGAAGAGACGCAGACCTAGACGATACAGAAACAAAGATTTTGGAAGAAATCGGGTCTTCATTGGTCTTTGGCCACAACAGCATAGAACTGGTAATTTATTTAATTTATTTTTACTTTCACTAATATTTTACAGTCAATAAATAAAGCAAGTAACTTGAATAATCCTTATTAATAAAAGAAATATGTTAACTACTAATATTATACTTATGTACTATGTAGGTATAGGTACTACTATTTAAATTTAATTTTGTAATAAAATATTTTGTTTTACAGGGTATACTGCCATTACCATCTGAGCAGACAAAGCAGGGATTGTGGGATCTTTCTAGGATGATCTCCCAGAAATATATTATATCGAGGTACCCATACAACCTCCATCAGCAAGCCAACCTGCACTTCCGCATTCAACAAGCCAGCCCACAGCGTGTCAGTCAGCACAAAGCCAGCCCACAGCGTACCAGCCTGCACAAAGCCAGCCCACAGCGTGCCTGCATTCTGATCTGCCTCAACCAAGTGGAAGGCAGCCCCTGCCTCGTCGTCATAGATCCAGTTGGCCAAGAACAAATGCAGCCTCAATCAAATGAAAGGGCTTGTTGAGCAGAGTGGAATTCGCCAAATTATTTTTATTTAGAATAATATTACTGATTAATTTTTGTTGACACAAATAATAAACGATTTATGTATATTTTTATGATTTTATTATTAAAAAAAATCTAGTAATTAAATTTGGGCATATCTTGCTTGCGATGGGAAATCTTGATCTTCATTCTATTCTGTCTCTTCTGTTTCACCAAGACTTGGTTGAATTTGCTGCAGCTTCTTGCAGTTTTCAGTACCACATTGTTATCTGCAACATGATAATATAAACAATAATTACTGTTTGTTTGTAGGAAAACGCATAGGAAAGCCAGAGATAGAGAGCACTGGCAACTTCTAGAGGCCTATGTCCAGGGTGGACAACCTAGTGAAATATGTAGAAATAAGAAAAATGTTTCATAAGGATTTAATATACTAGAGAATAAAGGCTATTTTTATTTTATTTTATTAATTTTTGTTGGAACAAATAATAAACCATGTAAGTACATTTTTAGCGTTTCGTACCCAAAGGGTAAAAACGGGACCCTATTACTAAGACTCCGCTGTCCGTCTGTCTCCAGGCTGTATCTCATGAACCATTATGCTAGAAAGCTGAAATTTTCACAGATGTTGTATTTCTGTCGCCGCTATAACAAAAAATACTAAAAACAGAATAAAATTAATAATTTAGCCATTTTTTCGCTCGATATTAATAATGGTAACAGATAGATGCTTAAATAATCACAGAATGTTTAGTTGTATATACAATTAAATGATAAATTAAAAATAAATAAATATTTAAGGGGGGCTCTTAATAAGGGGGATATGGGCTCCCATACAGTACGGAACCCTCTGTGCGTGAGTCCAACTCGTACTTGGCCGATTATTTTATTTTGATGTTTTTATTAATAAAAAAATCTAGAACTTACTTCAATTTTGGCATATCAATCTCGCTTCTGACCGGAAATCTTTATCTTCATCATATCAGTCACACTTCTATCGCACCAAGAATTAATTGTTGCAGTTTGTCTTCAGTACCTCATTGTTATCTGCAATGTGATATAGAATAATATAATAAAACAGATATCAATCTTTATAGGTCTCTTATCTTTTCTCATAGATGAAGGATGGCTCTGCTAGCGGAGCGAAGACCAATCCTTCATCTATGAGTTTCTTATTGTAAGTATCTAACTGTTGGATAATTAATTAAGGAGTTTAATTGCTTTGAATAATTAAAGTTCTCTGTCAATGCGGTTTGTTTGTCAGCTGGCGTCATTGGGAATTCGATGATTTTAGGGCCCAGTTGTGAGACTTGACTGTGGCGTCAAGACATCTGCTGACGGTTGGCTGGCTTAAGCCCAAGAAATTGTTTTGGCCACATGCTGAATGGAAGATCATAGCATACAACCTCTATATGTTTTGGGATATCTTATAGAGATGTGCTTTCTCAAATTACCTAAGATCATTTATTAACTGTTGAGCAACTCTATAGATACCTACAGATTTCTAAATTTTTCCTCTTCTATCTGAAAAGGGTCTGAAACGTCCCTAATATTATAATTCGAATTCAAACGCTGCAATAATTTGGAACTAGATGAACCACACAATGAACTCTCACTTGTTTAGTGAATCAAGCAAAAACAGGTTTTTGGCTTTTTACTTACCCTTCCAATAGATCAACAGTTGCTGCCACAATGAAATATTCCATATTTCAGGATTAATTCGACAATAAAACCTCGATAAAACACATCAAATTCTCCAAACTAGTTTTAATCGCCATGTTTTTAATGACGACTAGTTTGACATTTGACAACTAAATTTTAGACGTAAATCACTCTAAAATGTGGGCCGCCGAATGCATTTCGACCAAATTGAGTAACTAAAATCGATTTAGTCGACTCGACCTAAAAATAGTTTAATCGTGTAGACATCCGAATACCAAAGCCTAGTTTGACAGGACTAAACCTATTTTAGAGAGAACTTAACTATAATGCGTGTCGCCGAATTGCCACCAATGCCATCTTATCTGTTATCGGTTCAATCTTCTGATGTCATTCATTAATATTCATTGTTATATTTGTTGTTTAAGTTCAGGGGCTAAAATTCTCAAAGAGCTACTTGCAGAGTTAAGCTTTTAAATAGTAAAAAAAAAAAAAATGCCGGCAACACTTCAGTTTTTTAATCTTCTATGCCATACTTAATAATATTTATAATAAGTATTCTAATGCTTTAACTAAGTATTTAGTGTCGTCAAAGTTCTCATGTAACATTAAGCACATACCTACATTAATATTACTTACCTATTATTTACAAGTAGTCCAGCTAGGCACTGAGTTCGGAAAATGAATTGCTACGACTACGAGATCGATTCAGAAGCTTAATTAATATATTTAAGAAATAGGAATTAACCTTTTAAAATCGCATATTTTACTATCCAATTCACACTAACACATTTATATTAAATGCTGCTCTTACTCAGTCCGGGACCATTTACGAATAAGTTCAGGCAATCTAATAACTCAAAAAGTGCAGCCAAACACTAAAACAAACTGCAACCTTTCTGTCTACCTCTGAACGTTATTATAGTAGTCTTTAATTTTCTATAATAAAATTAGATGATACTTATACCAGTATTTTTTATATATAAAAAAATAGATTCTTTGCAGGTACGAAAAAATATACGTGATATAGGGGGAGGGGTCTTAAACCTCACCACGTATCACCAAGGGGGAGGGGGGTCAAAAAATGCCAAAAAAACATCACGTGATTAATGGATGGCCCCTATGTGGATTTTTTTCGTTCACGTGGATTTAAATCTGCGACTTGAATTATAAATTAAAGTTCAAAATGACATCGAATACCACAAAACTGGCAAATCCCTAAAAATGCGACGCCATAGTTCCTTTTTTGTCGCCCAAAAAAATTAAACCTTTTTTTTTTTATTCTAGCCTGGATACTACACGTAAAATATTCGTTCACACAAGCTTTGGTAAGGGGATTTAGAGAGTAAAAACAATAAAAAATTATTGTAATTTTTCTGGTGGTTTAAAATTAATTTTAACTAGTGATATGAAAACAGCAAAAAATTACAATTTTTTTAAGCATATACAATTTTTATAAATGATGTTTTGTTAAATAGTTGCAAAAAAAAATAAAAATATTTAGACAGGTTCAGTTGCTGCATCCTTCTTTTGTACGTAAATTGCAATGATTGAAGTCGGTGGTGCTATTTTTGGCGACAAATAATTATGATGAAGTAAATTAACTTGCTTAAAAAGTACCTAATAAAAAAACCTATATTTTTTCTTACAAATACAGTTCGGCGAAGAATCCAGCCACCTCCGCTGCCTGAACCCGTTTATAATCGAGTGCCACGAGCGAATGAAGGAGTTATTCCGTAAATGCTGTCGCGGCCCCACCTTGGAAGAATATTTCGCGGTCGACGAGTACACTGAAGCGACTCTGCTGAACCATCCGCATATTTACATTACTGTGCAGGTAATACTAGACTAATAGGTTTGAGAGTAGATAAAAGTGGCTGGTATCTATCAAAAGATATTAATTTTTAGAGAAAGATTTCATTCTTTAAGTATACCAATATCATCCGGAAATTGGGGCAGGGCAAAAATTCATGTGATGATGTCAAATACATAGATATGTATTTGCTTTGTGTCTATGTTATTATCTATATGATTATGTATTTAAAATCATGCTATATGTAGTATATCAGTTTCTAGCATTCATATAACAAGCTTTGTTTAGTTTGGTGTCAGAGACCGTGGGAAAGATGTCCCTAATTATTTATTAATTTTGAGTTTTTAAGTTGTTCAAGGACCATAATTATTCGTTATGCTTCCCGCCATTCCATGTGATCTAGATGTGCTTAAAATCAGTTTGACTTTTTAAATTTACAGGAAATCGTAGACACGCACGCGCTTCTAATCGAATACCAAGATATAATAGCGCCGGAGCCGCGTGACCGGCTCAACGAGCTGCTGGACGACTTGGGAGACGTGCCGTCGGTCGCCGCGCTCGCTTGCCGCGACGTCGATAATGTAAGTTTTATAACCCCCTTCTAATAGAATACCAGAATATAATAGCGCCGGAGCCGCGCGACCGGCTCAACGAGCTGCTGGACGACTTGGAAGACGTGCCGTCGGTCGCCGCGCTCGCTTGCCGCGACGTCGATAATGTGAGTTTTATAACCCCCTTCTAATAGAATACCAGAATATAATAGCGCCGGAGCCGCGCGACCGGCTCAACGAGCTGCTGGACGACTTGGAAGACGTGCCGTCGGTCGCCGCGCTCGCTTGCCGCGACGTCGATAATGTGAGTTTTATAACCCCCTTCTAATAGAATACCAGGATATAATAGCGGCGGAGCCGCGTGACCGGCTCGACGAGCTGCTGGACGACTTGGAAGACGTGCCGTCGGTCGCCGCGCTCGCTTGCCGCGACGTCGATAATGTGAGTTTTATAACCCCCTTCTAATAGAATACCAGAATATAATAGCGCCGGAGCCGCGCGACCGGCTCAACGAGCTGCTGGACGACTTGGAAGACGTGCCGTCGGTCGCCGCGCTCGCTTGCCGCGACGTCGATAATGTGAGTTTTATAACCCCCTTCTAATAGAATACCAGGATATAATAGCGGCGGAGCCGCGCGACCGGCTCAACGAGCTGCTGGACGACTTGGAAGACGTGCCGTCGGTCGCCGCGCTCGCTTGCCGCGACGTCGATAATGTGAGTTTTATAACCCCCTTCTAATAGAATACCAGAATATAATAGCGCCGGAGCCGCGCGACCGGCTCAACGAGCTGCTGGACGACTTGGAAGACGTGCCGTCGGTCGCCGCGCTCGCTTGCCGCGACGTCGATAATGTGAGTTTTATAACCCCCTTCTAATAGAATACCAGAATATAATAGCGCCGGAGCCGCGCGACCGGCTCAACGAGCTGCTGGACGACTTGGAAGACGTGCCGTCGGTCGCCGCGCTCGCTTGCCGCGACGTCGATAATGTGAGTTTTATAACCCCCTTCTAATAGAATACCAGAATATAATAGCGCCGGAGCCGCGCGACCGGCTCAACGAGCTGCTGGACGACTTGGAAGACGTGCCGTCGGTCGCCGCGCTCGCTTGCCGCGACGTCGATAATGTGAGTTTTATAACCCCCTTCTAATAGAATACCAGAATATAATAGCGCCGGAGCCGCGCGACCGGCTCAACGAGCTGCTGGACGACTTGGAAGACGTGCCGTCGGTCGCCGCGCTCGCTTGCCGCGACGTCGATAATGTGAGTTTTATAACCCCCTTCTAATAGAATACCAGAATATAATAGCGCCGGAGCCGCGCGACCGGCTCAACGAGCTGCTGGACGACTTGGAAGACGTGCCGTCGGTCGCCGCGCTCGCTTGCCGCGACGTCGATAATGTGAGTTTTATAACCCCCTTCTAATAGAATACCAGGATATAATAGCGGCGGAGCCGCGTGACCGGCTTGACGAGCTGCTGGACGACTTGGAAGACGTGCCGTCGGTCGCCGCGACGTCGATAATGTAAGTTTTTGGTACAGACTAAATCAAATTTCTAAGCATCTGTAAAGTTAGCTTCAAGCTGTTAAAACCCAATCATGACTGAAGCTCACAAAACGGCTGTGCGAGGATTGGACCCTGTGCAGCTTGTAGCTAATTCCATAGCCGCCAGTTAGTTTGATTTTGCCTATAAAGTGTTAATAGACCTAGGACGTTTAGTGCTAAAAGTTACCTTCGAAGAGAATGTGTAGAGAACGGACATGAATGTTCATTATCGTATAACAAAACACTGGTCGGGAACAGCATGCTTGCAGCTTTTTCCTGTCTTTTTTTGGCTGGTTCGGGGTAGGTATTAGACCTACCCCGAACTTACGCGATAAGTGAGAGGTGAGACCAAACCAAGCGATAGCCGTGTAAGTCGAATTAGCGTATTTCGGGGTTAAACTTTGCAAATAAAATACGTATAAAGTCTGTGTTATATCAAAATGTAAAGAAAACAATAATTCAGAAGAAACATGTTTAATAATACCATGAATAAAACAACGTAAACCTATTTTGATGTCGAAGGCTTCATATATTCATTTTTTAACTTCATCGATACTGTCGTCTCACGAGTTATGTTTTTCTTCTTCTCACGTAAAATTTCCTCGTAGCATGCCAGTAACTTTTTTATTTCCCGTTTTGTAGTAGAAGCGCGCTCTTCATTGGAATCTATTTTTTCTAAAATTTGTAACCCCTTTTCAATTGTATTGAGACCTTCAGTTAAGTTTGATATCGTCATTTGATTTTCCGATTCAACTAGGTCTAACGAATCAGTTTGTTCAGTGTCTTGATCATGCTCAGGCATCTCTATAAAAACTGGAAAGGTTTTCTCTTCACGCGCAATGAAAGTTCTTTTGGGAATTTTCTTCCTAAAAATACCGGTTTCGTCTACGTTGAAAACGGTTTGACTAGAGGTGCTACCATCTTCAATCATTTTACTGAGTTTTTCTGGATGAAGAGACGCTTCATTGTCAGCACTTCTCGCTTGTCCACTTTCTGCAATGCTATGCCAATTACAACGTCTTTTGAATCGGTGGAACCAACCGTTACTAGCTTTAAACTCTTCGTTTTTGGCCGTCTCTCCAGCTTCTTCTTTTAGTATCTCAAAAATCTGCTTTGCTCGAAAGCACACTGTACTTTGGTCAACCGGACAATTTTTAAATGTTACTTGATTATCACACCATAATTGTAACACTGTTTCCATCTGACCGATAATACTGTGACGTTTACGAATAATGCTTGAATTCAATGATTGGGAGCTGTTCACAGCTTCCATAATTTTTTCTTTACTTTTTATAACAGTTCGGACTGTTGATTCCGGTAAGTCAAATTTCTTTGCCAACTCACAAATTTTTATTTTCGATTCAAATTCTTTGATAATATTTAGTTTGCACTCCAAAGACAGTGTTTTTCGTTTCTTGTTAGAACTCATTTTTGGAATGGATGGAAATGACTTATTTTTTGGTCTTTTGGTTGACATAATTAAAGATGAATCAATAACGTGCACTGCCTACGTAAAATAATTGCACGAGGAACACGTCCGACCTTGCCGTAAACCGTATGTGCACTGCGCACTTAAAGCAAATAAAACAATTCCAATCGAAACACATTCGAACTAGTCGTAAACCGAACAAGCCGATGCGTGCGGTGATCAAAAAGAGAAACCGCGCATGCCCGAATTCGCATAAAACGGGGTAACGTAAGTCGGAGTATTACTGTACTTAAGTTTTTGCGTGAGGTTCAACATCATCATTATAAGCCGTAGGACGTCCACTGCTGGACATAGGACCTTTGTGTGAGGTTGGCGTACGCTAACGTTTAACTTGTCTCTATTCGAAAATTTTACGGTAATTCTCCAAAAAACTCCAATCCCATACTCACCTACATTTTCGAGGATGAGCATATTTTCTCTAACTAAAGATACCTACATTTTATTTGCAGTTTAAGACAGCATTGACTGTGTGCGTGTGTAGTGCTAAGTGTTTTACGACAGTAGCCCTAATAATTACTTATCATCAAACTAGCGACCCGCCCCGGCTTCGCACAGGTGTATTATACTCGTACATATAAACCTTCCTCTTGAAACACTCGTATCTATTTAAAACCGCATCAAAATCCGTTGCGTAGTTTTAAAGATATAAGCATACATGGGAACAGACAGCGGGAAGCGACTTTGTTTTATACTATGTAGTGATATGTTATGTTAATTCATCCAGTTTATTATTTTGTAGCAAATGGGAGATTGCAGTGAAGAGAACGCTCGACTGGAAGTCTGCTTGGCTCTAGTGAATAAATTCCAAGCTCCGTCAGACGATATGACGGACCTGAACAAACTGTTCATTAAAACTAAGGAGCTGTGCGTTGCTATCATACCCTTCTTGAACGGTATGTTTTATGTCTTATTCTTTTACATATGAAGTAGAGTAGACTGCTTGTAATTCATTTACAATGTATTTGACCATTTTACTAACTTGCTAGAGAATTAGGTTAAGCAGCCAGGTGGTACGATAATATTTTGTATACTATTTTAATCCTTGATCTTATTTCAATATAGACAATTTTAGAAGTCGCGATTTTTACTAGTACGGGTCAATTTGAATTATATCAGGCACATCTGAGAATTCATATTAAAAAACACGCTTTTATTATTTTCACCTGTACGTGTGTTAGTAACCGCCTCTTTGAACTCTATTCTGACCCATTTTAAACAGTCAGATTTAATATTAGCTTTGTAGTTTTAAGAAAGGATGTCAACGCAATAAATCGACCGTCAGTCATTGTTAGTTTTTTGAACTCCTAATTTATTTTTATCATAATATTATAGGTGACCATTTACTAGAAGCTCTCTGTATCGGCACGACAAAAGAGCAGCAAGAGCAATACGCTAAAAAGATCCAAAGACGCATATACTCAGGACAAGCACGCCAAGACGAAGCGATGACTCTTCGTGAACACATCGCCAAATTACGAAAGAACCTTCAACTTCTCGAAGAACAAGGTTACGTCACTCGCGAAGATGGCTACCAGGCCTTAGTAACTTCTATTGCACTGGATCTGTGCAATAAAGGGAAGTACAGACAAGCGCAGAGACGGGCTTTGTCAACCCTGACTAGGACGAAACAGAGTTTGGCAGAGAAAACCAAGTACTATGAAGAAAAATGCAAGTCCTACGATCAGTATATCAGGTCGTGCTTGGATAATCTCCATGCTGGTAAACGGTAAGTTTGTAACTACGAGTATACCTATAATCATACATTTCTTTCCTTTCTTGGGTGATCCTTGTACTGTACCAGTCTTTTTAATAGTCCACTGCAGGACGTAGGCCTACCCACGCAAGGTGATTAGGCCATATCCACCAGGCTGGCCCAATGCAGGTTGTTGGATTCACATACGCCATCGAATTTCTTCTACGGATATGCAGGTTGCCTCACGATGTTTTCCTTCACCTAAAAGCCAGCGGTGTGAAACTTCCTACATTAATTCCAAGGTATTCATTGGTACAGGACCAGGATTTGAATCCACGATTTCACGATTATAATTTTGATTGGCAGGTGTCATTACCATCTAGACCACCACGGCTCTTGAACCTGATGCAGGGTATCTTTTAATAAGTTTTGTCTTTATAATGATAGAAGTGGTTTTTGCCCAGCAATAGGACAAAACTTGCGAATGTATTATTAGCATATAATTATACACTGCAATCTACAACACATTAAACAGCATGACAAAATGGCCCTAAAAATTTGATCAAATATCTGAAGAAGAAAACCATGGTAAACCCATTATCCGATTGTCTCACTCCAAATATCTCGATACGAGTATATTAAGCGCCACACAAATCGGTGGATGGGAAGTTATGCGCAGAACGCTGCGCAAAAGCCGAAATATAGGTATACGCGGGAGCCAGAGAGACGAGACGCCGGGGCACACTCGCCCGCCAACCTCATGCGTCCTGCGCGCTCCCTACGCATTGTGCACACATGCGCAATAATTAGCGAATCACGGCGAAGTGTCGTCTGCGGCTAACTCCTTATCCGTCGATTTGTGTGGCGCTCAGAATGTTCACCAAAATACTCTTCACGGCAAAGTTTTTACCCTAAAAACGCTTGCTTAAAAGTATCCTAAAACCATTATTGCGTTTTAGGAGCGTCCACGCGTGTCTCCGAAGATCAGGCAAAGACATGCAGAAGCTGAAGTCAAAATTAACCGTCAAGTATTCCGGCGCCAAATTGATGGAACGCGGAGTCTTGCTAGAAATAGACGGCTTGTCCAAATCTCAGTTCAAAAACGTACAATTTGAAATCACCCCGTCTGATCATAACGGCGTCTTTACCATAAAAGGAAAATTCATGGGAGTAGAAATGGAGTCCGTAGATATAGATATACAAGATCTACTTCAGAAACAATATGAAGGGTGCGCTATCATGGACATGTTTGGGAAAGCTAAAATTAACGTAAATCTGTTGATATTTTTGCTCAACAGTAAATTTTATGGTAAGTGTAAAACTTAGGTGTTGTTGATTTGTTGTACAGAGCACCTTGTGTTACAACCTTTTGATTCTACAGGGTTACTTTTATCGATCAATCTAAACATTTTAAAGGTTACTCTGGGTACTGAGGGTAATATTGAACTGTGAAACGCGAGTTCTATATTTGAACTCTCAAAAAGAAAAATCAAACAATAAGTATCGTGTATGACTGTATGTACTAAACTTGTTTTAGTAGCTAAAAATACAAAATCTTCTGGACATAGTATGCTGAAATATAATACCTATACTTACCTAATGCGCTGTAACATGGTGCGGGCTGTACTCTTTTCTATTATTTAATGAGGGTTTATTTTAATTTACTACAATTATTAATTATTTTATAAATTCGAATGTGGTACAGCTGAAATACTAAGACATAATTTGTAAATCGCGGCAAGTTAAACCTTATTTTTTAACAAACCAACTGTCTACCGCGCCATGCTCCAGCGCACTAACTGTAATTGTATTTTTATTGTGAATTATCGTAGATCAAATATTAAGATGCTTCACAGTTTTGTCACCTCTATATGCGCCTCCACTGGCGGCAAATGGCAAGCACCATTTAAAAAATTTGTTTGGTAAATAAAATGTAACCCTGTAAATTAATCCGTCTATTTATTCCAAAAATCGTCAGATAATTGCTTTTCAGCGAGTATTATTAATAAACCAAATATTTTAAGTTTACTTTTTTGATGGAATTTTTTTAATGTATTTTATTCAGTAAACATAATTGTTTGCATAATTTGATTAATTATTGTGATGTAGAATAATGTATACTTAATGATCTTGAATTTAATTATGATATGAAATCTTTGAAGAAATACTCGTTAGTTTTTATAACTAGTAGTAATGTATTTTAAAAATAACATTAGAGTAACGTTTCCGTGTTTTGGAAACTGCGATGAACTAACAATTAATGCTATTTGAGTGAAATAGTTAACAATAAATGAGGCTAACTCTAAAGTTCCACTTTTATTTTATTCCACTTTATTATAAATAAGTACAATTGTTTTATTATTTTTTCCTCTTAAATAACATCCAATTGGCATAAAATAGCACAATGTACCTACGTAGGTACAAAGTAGCAATAGGTATGTATGTAAGAATGTAATTTGGAGTATTTTTAGACCTGGGCCCTATTTTATAAAGCTACAAGTTACAATTCTACAGGCAAATTGACATTAATGACGCAGTCTCGACCAATCACCAATGCGGATTCCGTCAATGTTGCCAGTTTTTTACTACAAGTACAAGACTTGTAGCTTTATAAAATAGGGCCCTGATGATGACAGACCCTTGAATCTGATGTCTTTTTATGTAGTAGTAGCTTAAGTATGTAGTACTAGCTGCCCCGGCGAACTTCGTTTCACGCTATATCTTCATAAATTATAGCCTATGTGTTATTCTGATGTATTAGCATTACTATTGCAAAGTTTTATCTCGATCCGTTCAGTAGTTTTTGAGTGAAAGAGGAACATACAAACTAATAATAATAATCCATACATACAAACTTTCCCGTTTATAATGTTAGTAGGATTGTATTTTGTTGAAGTTAGTAGCAGGCACTTTCCCTCTAAAAATATAAAGATTCACTTTAAACAAAAATAAATCACGTTTAATCCATATTTGCTAATGGCAACCCACATTTTATCACCGCAGCACTGAAATGTCTCGTGTCACAGTGACATTGATGTTGAAAACGTGACGTTATCACTGCTAGCATTATGTCTCTTATTTATCTGTGGATTTCAGCGAGAGCGCCACTATAGTATTTTTTGAACAAAACTGATAATGCGTCAAGAAAAAGTTTAAGTTTCCTCATTTCGCCGGCGCGGCGTGGCTCAGAAATTGGAATCTACAATAAATTCATTGAAGTTGTAACTTTTTTGCTGTAAACGCACGATGTAAACTGAATGTGAACTTTACAATTTGTGATAATGATAACAAACTAGTGTAGCGCCAAAGATAATCGTAATCTTATTCTAGTAATTCTAGATCTTAGTAACTTTGTACGATATGATTCTCATACAATATGCGTCGTGTTACGAAAAGATTTTTGGTGTTTATATTTGGTATTTTATTCACCGCTTTTTATTGTGAATTTCTAATATATTACGTGGTGATATCGCAGGTAAATATTTACATAATTATCTTTTGTAGTACCTATCTATTTCGTTTGGAATATTTGAAAATATATTTAATGTGCTGTAAGTATAAGGAAAGTTAAGTGACTACTTTAAAAACTGTAATAAGGAAGTTGGGAGCTGGAAAAATATTGAAATTAATTTATGTAGGTAAGTAACCTACTTATATCCAAAAATAACCTATTGTCAATTAAAGTGTACATTTGTGAGACTATTTTGGTAGCTAAATGAAACTAGGCAAGTTGTAAAGTTATTAATTAAAGTTCTATCTCTATATGTAGCAAAAATAAAATGAGACTTGTGCACTTGTTGCAAGTAGCAACTGCATTGACAATAAGTGCTGCAACTTTTTGCTAATCAAAACTGAACACCACCTATGAAAACAGTATTTCCACAAAACACTTGATTAATCAAATTATTACTTTTTTGTGTGTTTTTAACATTTCTATTAATGTTATTATTTCTTTGATTTCAGTGTAGTTGGCCAGATATAGAACCTGTTCAAAACAACCGTGAACCTAATGATTTTCATAGTCCTAGTGTTCTAAAGGCGCTTATAATAGCGGACACTCATCTATTAGGCCCCAGAAAAGGCCATTGGTTGGATAAATGGAGAAGGGAATATCAGATGAATCGAGCTTTCCAAACTATCATGACATTACACAGTCCAGAAGCTGTGTTTGTTTTAGGTTGGTATTTATGTACCTATTTGTTTAAAAACAATTTCTTAAACCAGTCTTTTTTTCTTAAATAAGGCGACTAAAATCTGAACTGAGCATGGGAAGATGACACCGCCGTATTTGAATGGAATTTCATATTTATACACAGCAGTTACAATATATCAAAAATCTGTTTCAAAAATTACTCTTCTCTGGCAATTCCTAGTGTAGTTTTCTATCATACTCTCTTCTATATGATACTATCTGTTATCACCATAACCCATACTTCCACCCATTTACAATACAGTTATTCATAGATATAACTGTTCACATTTTTGGGGTTTAATCATACAACTGTTCATTCGTATTTTTTGGTTCTGAAGTTTATGGCGCCGCAAGAGAGAGGCCTATACCCAGCAGTGGCATAGAGAGGGCTGCGGATGATGATGAAGTTTGAAATTATGCTCAAAAAGTTTTATTGAAGATCTTTGTAAAACGCGAAGGCTATCTACAACTTAATGACAATGGAGCCTAATTATATGTTGTTATTTAGTTGCACGTCTAAACCTTTACTCCTGCATTTATCTAATTTTTATGTTACAAAAATTTCAGGCGATCTTTTCGACGAAGGGGAATGGAGCAACGACGAACAGTTCGAAGATTACGTGGAGCGGTTCTACAGGTTATTTGCGGTTCCTGAAGACGTCTCCATGCACGTAGCTGTAGGGAACCACGACGTCGGATTCCATCGCTAGTAAGTTTGTTTGTCTGACATAGCCTTAACGGATCTATCCACGGGAGAAGCCTTTAAAAAGAATACCGAAAAAATTATCTCAGCATTACGTGAGGCGCGTGAGTACGCCACGCGGTGTCGGCATTGTGCACACATGCGCAATAATTAGCGAATAACGGCGAAGTTTCATCTACGGCTAACTTATCATCCGCCGATTTGTGTGGCGCTTAGTATACTGAAGATTCAGTTAATCATCAAGGTGAACCAAACGAGCGAACCATCGCAGTACCTACCTACCGGCAATGGTTAACTACATTAGGCCCTCGCTGAACTGATGCGATCATCGCATCGTGAGTGCCCAGAGAAAAATCTAATCATATTTAGGAGGTTGCGAAGAAAAATAATTAAAAATAGTTTCGCATTTTCGTATGCATTAAATTTCTCAGACGGGTACTAGATACGAGTACTTCGTATATTTAATAATTTACGAATTCACATCTTTCCAGTATACGAAGAAGTTCTCTGCTGAGATTTTCAAAGGCTACGAATTCTTCATCAGTTCAGTTTATAACATTGAAAGACAATCACTTTGTCCTTATCAATTCAATGGCGATGGAAGGAGACGGCTGCCAAATGTGTACCGAAGCGAGGCGAAGAATTGATAGTGTTTCAGGTAATATTTTCGAAATATTTTCCTCATTAATACAATCAAATAGACTTAAAAATGACTGTTCTAATAAGTAACCAAATGTGTTGAAACTACAGCGTAATCTATCCGAAATCTGAAAATAAATGAAAATAGTTTGCTATATGAATCTAAATTAGATATTTTCTTATTGAAACTAGTACCATTTCTTTACATCGGTTACATATTTAGTACTCAACACAACATATTAATCGTAAATAATCGGTAATCGTACGACGACGGTGTTCCGTTAGTTGACGTTAGATCATACCTACGTGATCTATATTTATTACTTTCACGTATGTTTCAATTACTTCATTAAGTAATGCCTTTGTTGTATAATTTCAGAGAAACTAAAGTGCTCGCAGTTTCCGGAACTTTGTAAAAGCAATAGATTTAAAATAGTCAACTACAGCCGACCAATTCTGATGCAGGTACAAATAACGTTACATTACTTAGGTAAATAGTGTTTATTATTATAATTTTCATATCGTCCATTATAAGTCCTAACACCTAAGTCAAAAATAGCAACACCTATAGCAATAGCTGAAACAATTCGTCCTGAGGCCTGATTCTATAATGAATTTCGATTAGAGAAATATTTGATGAATAAAAGTAAAATTACGTTAAAATAAATTATGAACCGAGTTTAACTTATGTTATTCCAAAACTTTTCACACAAATTTCTCAAAAAGAAAGAGCACGTTAGAGCGCTTTACGTGCTTGTTTTCATACAGAATCACCAACCTGAATTAAAAATTTAACTGAAAGAAACATCGATATACTTATTTGTACTTTTACTCCCTAAGTTTAATTTCATCGCTCTTAACGACGTGTTTGCTATTGAATATTTATTATTATGTTAATTTCCAGCATTTTCCGTTGTACAGAAAATCTGACGCGCAATGCACAGAGCCCGACGCGCCGCCGCTGCCTGAACGCAACAAACCATTTAGACTGAAAATCGATGCCTTATCCAAGGAATCGACGGAGTATTTAGTATCTAAGATTAAACCTAGAGCCGTGTTTGGAGGGCACACGCATCATGGGTGCCTGGTACATCATGACAAGAAAGAATATGAATTCTTAGAGCATTCGGTGCCTTCGTTTTCTTGGAGGAACAGACCGGATCCGAAGTATATGTTGGTAAGTTTATTTTAAATATGATTTTGGTTTTAATTGGCTGTTTTGTTACAATTAATTTATTTACACATATAATTATGTATTTGTGTGTCTCTGTAAATAATAATAAGTAATATGTTTTAGATTTATACGTATGTGTGTACTACCTACTTAATTCTTATGATTTTCGTGGGTTGTTTGTTGAATTAATTTTCACACATATTAACGTGCTTGTTTGCATACTAACAAGGTAATGCTGAATGAAATGCTCTTGCACTAAAGGAGACGTACTCGTAATTAGTACTTTACCAAAAACTAAACTCTTCATCGCGTATAACCAGTTAACAAAGAAAAAAAATTAAAACTTCGCGTCCAATAGGGGCGTAACGGGCGGATTGATTTCTACGGGAAAATACTATGTCGATCCAATGCACGCACTAGAAATCCATAGAAAGTAGGTAACAAATGCGTCCGCTTCGATGCCGACTCGGTAAACTCTTAGTTTTAGAATCATTTGGTGGAGTCTTATTCTCAATCTATGCTATGATAACACGCTTGTATATCATTCGGATTTGTTCTCATGTTTTTGTTTGTATGAAAGTGGCTTTTAAAAGGTTGTTATAATAATAACGTGGGTGTGTTTATCTTATAATGTATCTCAAGCATGCGGTAGAGATTTCATGCACGCGTTTATTTATTCATGCAATAACACGCACTATCGCGCTCAAATCGTAATGTAAGTCCATGATTCACTAGTATGTTAATTTTGGTCTACGTTCTTATTTTATCTTGTTTTGAGATCAACTAAAGGCGTTTTAAACACTTTTAGGTATCAATAACACCAGAAGCGCATGCCGTCCACAAATGCGGCCTGCCTTTGGAGATCACCATAGCTCTTACCGCTGTGATATTACTGTTCATAGTCGCTTGGCAAGTAGCCTCCACGAGAGTCATCGGGAGATGATAAATAAGAGATTGTTGTAAATTAATCTCAAGATTATATTCGACAATAAATATATTTGACAAGATCGAGCACTTTGTACAAATTCTATACACATCCTAAACCGAAACGACGAAGTATGGGAATAGCGTCAATCTCATATAAATATTGAAATAACATTAAGTACAAGATAATTTGAATATAAAACCCAACACGAAAAAGAGCGCCTTTAAATTTTAACGATTCCACGAAAAGTCGTTTCGGTTCACTTACAAAATTAATTCCATCGTTTAACAAATTATCACAAAACATTACCTTACAAATACCTGCTTATAGTACTCATTACATAAGAATTCCAATGTCAAAATAAGTTATCAATACACTATGAAAGCAAAATAAGAGGTAGATTTACATTTTAGAGATTCATTCATTAAACTTAGAGTAAAGAATACTGATGTTGGTAATGTTATTGAGAAGAGGTTTTAGGGAATTCAACTATGATACTGACAGCTGAAAAAAAGGATAAAGACTCCATGTATTTGTAGACCAGATTGAATTAGAAAGAAGTTTATTTTATGCGGTGGTTATCTTAACTCATCAGGTCATGGGTCATAAGATGCCCAGGGTACAGGCTTTGCCTAGTTTGGGGCCCGTCAACACCGATGTAATGTTACATTGCAAGTTAAATAAATTAGTACTAGTTGGTAGTAGTTGGGCCGTAGCATGTATCGCAAAGTAATGATTTTCCTAATTTTTTTCTCATAGGGTCAAATGTACCCTGAAAATCAATCTATAAAATATTGCGATAAAAATATAGAAATGATTCTCTTAATTTCTTTTCTCATAGGGTCAAATGGAACCTTGAAATCAATCTGCAAACTGTAACGATAAAAAAAAACTTCATATATCACGCCGATTAAGTTAGATATCTTAGATGCATTATATCAGTAATAATACATTTATTACTGTTGTATTATTCAAAATAATAAGAACTCTATCATAAGAGGTTAAAGTTCAATGGAGTTTCTGAAAAAATCTCATGGGAGAATTTTAGTTGACACTATCAGGCGTATGACATCATATCCATCAGTTGTACAGATAGTTGGTGGTACCCATTGAACTAGATACACCATCATTGGTGGTACCGTAACCTTTGATTAATTGAGTCCACTTTCACTGCTGTAAACACACACGTCTGTGTTTTCGATTCTCACGCCCCGCGGCTACTACACACACCAGGCGTGTGCGGTAGCGTCTTCCCGCGCCTTGCGTGTGCGTTTTAGAATTAGCAGGCACCTTAAAAAAAGTACCTCAGCAGTGAAAGTGTTAAACTAATTGTTGTTCTTATTATCAGTGGAATTACCACGAATCACTTCATTTATTTTCTATGAAACGATAATACTCTTGATTGTTACCTAGTTATTTTTGTACAGGAAACCAAAAATCCGTTTAGTCGGCTTTTCAGTATTGTAGTTGAATTCACAGAAAATACTATAACACACTATGCCGGCGCTTGCGCGGAATTTTTCCCTTTGTGCGTACCGCCGACATGGTGTGTGGTAGCTTCAAGAATAACAAAGTTAAACTATCGTCTTCAAGCACCTACAATAACACTTAAATCTAAATCAGTCTGTTAACTCTTAAATGAGTTTACATTATCCTACTGAGCATTAACATTTTAGCTGTTTATAGATGACAGATCATGTGGTTAGAAACATCAACAAATTATTACTTTTGACCTTTAGAATTCTACTCAGTCTGGCAAAATTAAAATCTGTTTTTAGTCAACACCTGGACTTTACTGTACTTAAGTTATTTTTAAACGCGTAAACGGAAATGCTTAGAAATACGAAACTGATCAACGTTGTTCAAATAGGCATAGAAATTCTATAAAGGCACTTTACACAAATATCTATCTATAAGTGATTTAAAGACAGAATACACAATTAATATCAAATTCTTACATCAGTGTTTTCATGGATAAAATGCGAATAACTCACTTAAATATTTGAGCAGTCACTACTTTTATAATGTATAATTACTACATATGTATTAGTAGATATTATTCTGCCCTAAACAATAAAATTACAGGCTGCAGTCATATACAGTCTTTACCTACATGTCATGGAATTTTACGCATAGAGTAATGTAATCCTATACTACGTTGCAGCTGAAATAAATACTGATTACTGACTAAAGTCACATTTTACACGACGCTTCGTAGGCTCCAATCATATCTAATTGTCTCAATACAGCACTTGGTAACTCACAGTCGATAGACACTCATCGCGCACACACTCGTCGTAGAAAAGGACACAGCCATCACCGGCGATGTCCTTTCTCAAGTTCTATAAGAAGATGATTTGGAGCACTCGCGGCTGTTGCGGGGTTTGCTGCGCGGGGGTGTCGTGCGAGCGGGAGCGCGCGTGGTGCTGATGGGGAACAGGCCGCGCGTCCCGCGGCCTGGCTGGCTGAACTTGCTTCTGATGGTACCCAGTATTCGCGTGTCGCGCAGACGAGCAAATCACCGCGTGCAAGTACCGGTCGTACCTACACAGATGCGAGTCGCCTCCGCTCGCCAAATCCAAGTACCCGTTGCCGGTGTTCTCGGTCTTGAACTTTTGGAATGCATTAACCGGCTTCTCGCTGATTGTATGCGATCTATTCCGGACTTTTTGGTACTTGTGCGCCGTCTCTCTCTCATCTTCGTAGACAACAGAATCACAGGGCTTTCTGCAATTAAAAAACAGACGGTTAAGCTATGATGTCACTCGAAACTGGGACAAAACTGTGATAAATCAGAGCTGAAGATATACTACAAATTCTATGCTAATAACTCTAATAAGATACACACCTTGAAGCTTGAAAGCTCAGGTGGTTCTTCTCCATGTTGGCTTGAATGATTTCGAGGAGTTCCCGTCGCTGCAAGCTGCCTGAGCGTTTTTTGGTGTGTTTGCGGTCGCGCTGGTCCCGGCGCGGGTGCCGGTGCGGGCGCGAGTGGTGGAAGGCGGCTGGGCGTTGCGCCGGCCGCCGCTCGCCTGAGCAAGACGACTTGGACGAGGCGTCGTCGTCGGGCGAGAGACGCTCGCGCTCCTCGTCCGAGTGATCCACGCATTCCGGAGCCGCCGCGCTCTCCCGCCGCCTCCTCCGCCTGTTCTCGTGTCGCTCCCTTTGACTCCGCGATTTTCCATCCTCTGGTATAACCGTTAGCCGCACTTGTATCGTCTTCGAGCCGTAGTGGGGAACCGTAACTGATTTCCCGATCGACTCGTATATCGTCGATACGATACCCGCTATGTCCTGCAACGAAGAAAACGGGTTTAATGTTGTTCCCATGGAACCTAAGGTCGTTCGGTTTACGCGACCGATACTTACATCTTTAGTCATGCGACCGTGACCGTCCAAATCGTAAAGCGTGAAGGAGAACTGTAGCGGCTGCTGTTTGGACGGTTCCGGGTGCTGAAGCTCGACGTCGCAAGTCAGCTCCTATAAAGAGACGAGATTGCATTGAAAACATTGTCAGTCTAAAAATACTTGGACCCTCCTACGGCATCACATTTTAACGATTTCACAATCCAAGTATCTATAAATTAACCGAAACATTCGCAGTTAATGTCGCAATAGAAAGGGAACGACTCCGTCGCGCACTGGACCATAAAACAATGACCCCCATCCGTCTGTTTGTGAGCGACCGAGTAATAACAGTCTATTACTCGTATATTGGTCCGAATGCCGATCGATTGCGATAAAGGATGCATAAATATGAATGGGGCTTTATCAGACCGCTATCCTTAAATTTCTCTAATAATGTCCATTAGCGCAAGTTTATTCCCAAAGTTCCAGCGAATCAAAGATCTTTCCGCCTAATGATACGAACACAGATCACGTACCGGCAATCCCAGTGCCGGAGCAATCACAATCCATGTTATAGAAACCGAATGACTAATACAGATCTTAACGACTTTGGCTTTCCTCCAACGAGGTGATTCTCGGGGCAGTTAAGAGTTCTTTATAGCATATTGTTATGGGGTTACGGTCGAGAATAGTGGGTATGCAAGTTATGTAGGTAGGAGATATCCGAGGCGCCGGACAAGGCGGCGGCGTCCTCCTTATCGCAAGCTTTAAAAGGAAACTAGCAACGCCTTTACGATCACTATGATATGAAGCAAAGTGCCGCTCGCATTGCGGCGGCGTATGTGCGATACAAATAGATGAGCGTTCATTATCTTTACTGAGAATACGTGACAATAACGTCTTTTTGCGAGCAAAATAACATATTCCTTGAAAATAATTTTCAAATTTTCGCTTCCGTTTTGTGAGTGAATTCAATTAGGGAAAACGGAAGATGGATGGCTTTAAAAAGTACGTGTTGTATTACTTATAGCGCATAGATTGGATGAGGGGACGGAATGGAGAGTAATGAGGCGTAAAACATGATCAATCATCGTTTAAATGTGGCAAACCAGAGGCGAAAACATGCAAAGCTCGAAATTTATTAATGTTTTGCATTTAGGCTCAAGAAGTTTTCTGAATGTCTTGCGTAATGAAGATTGATCTAAATTACTATGTTTCAAACTATTTTAGAATCTATGAGATTGAAATAATTTTCCGTTTTAAACGAAAGTAACCAAAAGTCTCTCTGGCTTTACAAAATAACGGACTTCACGGTGCTGCATGTGTTGTATTTGGATCCATGATAACAAGTTGAAAGTACAGGCAGAGGAGAAGACAGAAAGATCAAATCGACGCCATTTTTTTTCTTGGTACCTAAATATTATTTTGATAAAAATCTGTTGTCACGACTTGGAACTTTCTAACCGGGTCCTGATACCGTCTCTTCGTTACACTTTATGACTACGTCATTAATTTCGCTATCTCACGTGAAACGAGTGCGCTTTATTCCGTCTCGTTTATCTGTAGCTGTACATCAAGGCGTTGATGATGTCGGTTTCTGAGGGAAAGCATTTCTGAAGGAGAGCAAAGAGGCGTCTACACGATTATACCTTCATTAGATGGGTTTACCTAACTCAGTCAGCGAGTAGCGAGAGCTTTTAGCCTCGGGCGTTTAACTTTGCGTGAAGTCTCCCGCTGCCGTTTCTACTGTCTTTGATTTTGTATTGCTGCTGTTGCAGTTCTGGAGCCAAATTTTTGAAATGTTAGTCATTTAGACACAGATTTTCAATGCCCGCTGCCACTCTCACTCGACCTCATGACCATCTACCTGTTCTCGACCATTCAGCCGTTCTAATGACTCAATTATAAATAAAACCCCTGAGTTTGTGACCGAATGAGAATTTCGGAGTATAAGATGAGAAGTTGCCTACCTCAAACCGTAGTCTAGGTTTGTCGTCATCGCGTTGAGATTCAGCTGGAGGCGAGGGTTTGTCTGCTGGATCGGTGGGGCGAGGTCGGGGCATCGGCGGCGGCGGCGTCTGCAGCAGCGCGCGCGCTTCGCTCGGGAGAAGGTCTGGGGGCGCGGAGCATTGCGATGCGGCGCGACCCACCAGCTCCTCGGTGTCCGTGCGCTCGCTCTCCGTGCCGACTGAAACGAGGATAAGAAATATGTTTACCTAAGTTGGAACTGCGAACGATTCCGGCTACTAAATGCTTATGAGTAGGTATAGGTACATTGTTTATAAGTGTTGTTGTCTTTATGACCGCAGTTTCACTGAATTGTTTTGGGGCTTTTGTGCTAAAATCGAGTGATATGGAAAGCAACTGATGTGTTTCCGCACGGGAAAATATCACTGTCAAACTCTCTGGACTACAATTATCACAATGCAAATGCATATCTGTGGTAATGTTCTGAGCTCTGACTGAATCTTATTTGGGTAAAATCAGAATCTGGTATAACTGCTAGCTTAGCATACCGCACGACGACAAGGTTGTCGACGTGTGAAAAGGTGACACGTATATACTTCACCATAACTCTGTCTCGTTCTGACACGTCGATAGAATTATTTTGTGGTCCGTATGCTAGCACGGCTGGCTCTTGATTACGTGTATTTTCTCGTAAAAACTAAATATTATAAAACATTATACTCTTATCTCGGATAGTCTAAGATATTAATTTGATTTGTTCCAGTCTGGTATGACATTGTAAGGCCGTTAAACCTCCAAGAGCCGGACCACATTATGCCTGGATTGGACTAGTTTTAAGAAAATTCTAGTAAGTCGCTACTGCATTTACATCTTACTTAGAAAGATAAGACAGAATCTTGTTGGACAAAAAATTAATAGGTACATGTTCTTCTTACTTCTTCATAATGTACCTGAGTTTTGTCAACGTAATTTCGCAACTTTTCCTGTCTCTCCCTACCGAAATAATATAATTAGATTTTTCTACGGGCGAATGCGTAATGGTTCCAGTGATCGACATCGTAAGGTATATTAAATTGAAAATAAACATTCCATATCTGTTGAGGTTTTAATTTTAGATAGCCTGTCAAAGTCACTGAATTTTATAATTTCACTAGTTTTTGCCCACAGTTTCGCCCGCGTGATATAATTATTATAATTTTTATGCTATCCCATAGAAAACTTATTTATCCGGGATAAAAAAGTAACCTATGTCACTTTCCATGCCAAAAATCAAGTCGATCCGTTCGTTGCTCTTTTGCTGCGTGAAAGAATAACTAACCGACAAACACACTTTCGGATATTACAAAGTAAGGGTAAGGATTACTGCCTGCGCCTTGCTTTGTCTCCTGTCTTGTTTTTTACTTTCATTTTGTCAGAAGTCATCAGGTTGCTTGGAAACTTTGATTTACTATCCACCCCACACGTACTCGTCTACAGAACCCTATTATATGCTTCTCTAGTTACTCACGTCAACTTATTTTTTTGTTTCAGCGCCCCTATGCCGCAACGGACAGAACAAATACAAATTAAAGATTCTCAAGCCATAGAATAAATAAATAAATTAAAAACAGGTAAATAAATTACTATTGAAATCTCGTACCATTATGTGCGTATTTCACGCTATTTCGGTTATTGTAATCGCTGCAATGGAGATAATAACAGGCGTGCACAATGGCGGGAGAAATACGGTGAACGCCGAACGGCCGAAGCCGAAACTATTTTGTCGGCGAAGCTCAAAAAGTTTTTCTGAATCGAAGCGGCCGACGGCGGGCGAGATGTAAGCGACACGAGGCCTGCCAGAGACGTTTCCTGGAAGGCCTGAGGGCCCGGCCTCGGCGCTGGGATGCCGTGTTACATCTGCCCTTATAAAATTACTATGCTGACGGCCTCGCCCTCTTACATCTGCCGTTTTCTGCTTCGGCAAGACCTTATAATTGGCAAGTTGGCACCAAACACGAGTAACTATCTGCTAATGATAATTGGGTCGCAAAAATTAACTTGTGTACTTTGACGAAATATACGTAGTAAGTAATATAGCTCGATGCTTGTGTATGAATTTTGAAACATGTTCGCTTTGCTATACTGGGCATTTCCCTGTCTCGTGTCTCATATTTGGTGTAAGTTACAATTTTTCTAAAAGATGATTAATCTAAATAAAAATTCGTCAAAAAATATCAACAGGGTTAGAGAATATAGGCCAGCGAAATTTATTGATTTGTCTAAGCAAATCTTGTAGGTGAGGTAAGGGTGTTCATGAAGTCGTAAATTTTTTGAGGAGGGCGGGGTAAACACGACCCACTTTTTGCTACAATAATCTTGAGTGCTTTTTTATGTTTTAAAAAATTTGATTGGTTACGTGCCGTATCGTTGAATACTGATCTCGGATGCCACTTTGAATTTCAGTTTGTTTGTATTTCACTTAGTGTGTTTTCGTGAATGTAATATTTTTATAGCGGTTTGACATGAATTTTACATGGCATTGACATTTATATTGTTTAACCGACGAAACCTGGAGGTTTTCAATTCGACTCGTTTATATATTTTTTTATGTTTTTGATGATTCTTTTTTTGTTTGGTAGATTAAAGTTGGTCCTATTTAAATTTTATCGAAATCGACTGAGCCATTTTTGATAAAAATCAACAATAATGTGAAATTTACAACATTGATCTGTGCGAACTATTCGAATTCTGTACAGGTTTGAGTCGGTTTTGCCATTTTTTGGGAAAAATAATTGTTTCTTGTTTATTTTTATTTCATGTTACCTCCAATTATAGGTACTTCCTACTTAATCATATTAATTAAATAAACCCATCTCTAATACTAAGTATTAGTATTTTAGATAAAATTCTAGTTATAGTTTTATACTTTCATACGCCGAACGACCTTGATGACATGAATCTCTCTGTACATTAATAATTATGTCATATGGAAAGCTATATCTAGAAACCAATGAATTAATTTGGTATTCGGTTTTTTACATACTTACATATACTGCGGAATGCGGCGTAACACATGTCGTAACCACAATACACTCAGAATGCCAAAGTTTGATTTAGGTAGGTATATTATGCACATATTTTAATGTGATATAAAATATAATGTTACTTACATCCATGGCTGCGTCAAGAGTCGAATCGCAACGCAACTAGTAACTACATTCCAACATTTTAATTTGCTATGTTATCACGAGCAACGTGTTGTATTACCTGCATAGCATTGTGCTTCGCTTGAGCAAGAACGTTAACATTTTAAGGTCAAAAGCGCGAACTTAGTAAAATTATATCTATTTAGCAGAAAAAATCTTTAAGTGACTCTGCAAATGATTCATAATCACTAGTTTTATTAGTTCGCTCCATATCAGGAAAAATCTTTTTTGATTATCTTTATTGCTGATATCCGTAACTAATATTGATAGTTATGAAGATTTTCCTTGTTTGCTTACTTACATTGATAACTCTGTCGTTTGGTCAGTTGTTCATTTTATTTTCTACGTCGTTGAATTTGTTGTTTTGCTATGCATTTTAATGTTACGTTTTATGACAATTTGGTGACCTACACACTAGATGATAGTCATCTACAGTCAGTGTGGTCTCTTATCACTTGTTGTATATTCAGTTTCGGCTACTTGAGAATCATGTCCGGACAATTTTAATGATCTTTCTCGTAATAGGAAACCCAAATTGACTAACTCTTATCTTGCTTCTGACCATGGTTCTGTCTGCCTATAGGTACTCTGTCACTGACATCACGTCTATAACAACGTTATGATCGTACTACGTTTAATCATCGTGAATATTTGTGTAATCAACACAATTGCACGCGAGTCTAAACTTCAAAGAAAACCAAAGAGAAGCATCAAATCCAAGGGCGGAGTTTTTCTTTGATATTAAATTAAAGGTATCATTGTCTTCGCTTCGGCGGCAACTCGACGTGCTTCAAAAGCTCCCTTTGAAGTAGATCAAATGAGCGGCGTAGTTCCATTTGCATCAAAAACTTGATTAACAAACTTCGCTTCACAGATTTTAAATGCGTGCCGTGCTCGTATGAGAGTTGAAAAATGAAGCCGCCTTGTAAATTGAAGTGTTCAACATTCGTTATTTCATCATTAATAGAACGAGATCAAAGTGATATTCATCTGCTTTGATGTTATAGGATCAGACTGTTAATACTCTCATATTGGAATCAACAGATCTGCTTGTTTCAGCAATGACGTGAAATATATGTGAATTTTAATTTGTTTCATAGACAACAAAGGTTTTAACATTGGATGGGTTAACTTCACAGCTTTTAGATTTTGTTAATCTGGTTTGATGTTATTTTTACTAGAAGAAATATTTAACAAGTCAGACCTTATTATGTCTTAAGTTCTTACATCTTCATTTACATTTGTCATTTTTATTCGCCTTTATAATTATCGTTCAGTTTGTGTCCTAGATTTATTTTGACTTGACTTTTTACTATTACTGAGATTCCATATTTCTTTCATCTTTTTATTATTCATGCACACGGTAGTTACAAGCGCGTACTCTACATCATCAATTTTCTCGTAATAGTTGTTAGGAACATTTTCTGCGACTCATCCAAGCTAAACTGAGAAGCTAATGGGCATTCAGCTCGTTTTTATTATAATGGCTTTTTTGTTTTTGTCGTTGCCGCGGTCGAGGTCGTGCCGGTGAGCCAGCCGGCGCGGCGGGCCGCCCGTTTCATCTCGCCGACTTTTGATAACGACCGACTGAGATCATAAAATCTCAAAAGCTCAATGTATGTACCTATCCATTTAGGTACCTCCAAACAGGTATTTGAAATGGGCCGAGGTGGAATCAGCGGGCATATCAAAAGATTTTAATTGTGGAATGAAGCTATCGGAATGTATTCTAAAATCGTTGATAATTTATTAAAATAGTTCCGTCGCTATCTTTGATGTTCATTCAATTAACAATTTTGTTTTGCGTAAGTATTTATCAGCGAATTAAAGTGTACGTTTTAGATTTTGTTCTGTTGAGATTCTGTGTTAGATAATTCACATTCGTTGTTCTAATTTATAATGCAGCATTCTTTGCTTCCGCATTTCTCTATTTGAATAATTTGGCACTACTCTTGACCTCAAAAAGTCTGATGATACGTTAATCTTTTAATGCGTTATGATTACTGTAGTTTCGAATCTGTATTTTACATAATACAATACCTAAATATGTACTATGAAAAAACGAGAAGAGAATAATAAAAGAATGTTTTGTTAAGAACCAGGTATTGAGGTTGGTATTTTATTGCCGCGTATTATATTACCTAAGGCTACCCTTCAATACCAACTCAAACAACACTTATTCATCTTGATTTGAATAATTAATGCCAGTCACATAATGCTTAAAAGGTTTAAAAAGCAAAGCGTGTTAATAACAACATTCCACAGCATGTGCGTTTGTTTTGTTTTTGCTGCCAACAATTTGTAAGTTGTCAACTGGCAATCCGAGGATATTTTGGAGACTACCTATCTAGTTTATTTTTAAGCATAGCATACGTTATATCTACAACTTACTGCTGAATTTCTTGTATCCATTTCTAAACTTGTTGCGCCACCACTTGACGAAGTGGTGCGCCATGGGGGCGTCCGCGGCCGGTGCCGGAGATCTCAATGTTTCGTAGCACGTCATGCGCTGCGCTCACGCACGCATCCCGTACTTCAAAAGAGCCGCAAGTTTGTAAGGTCACGTAGAACAATATAGCCACAACACTGCAATCGATCACAACACTAAACTCATCGGCTCCGGCTCACTTTGTTTGTGCGTAAACTGTGTGACCCAGTTGGCCGCGTGAACCGCAGTCGTTGGCAGCGAAGGAACGTGCGTCCTACTCGCGTAACGTCCACTGACTGACTGATGGATGAAGAAGGGAAGGGTGGAACGAAGGGAGGGGCGAGGGTCGGTGCGGTGTGGCGCCCGTCTCTCGGCTCGGTCTCGTAGCGTGGCGTGCCGTACGGTCGGCAGCATTGATGTTTGGGTACTTTTCATTCAAAATACGAGACGAGACGCACTCGCTCTATCTACTTACTACCCCGTGATTTTGTAGCGCGTATCTGATAGTAAACAAAAATATAAATAGGTACGAGTATCTCGCCGTATTATGACTCGTTCTAACTGTTGCTCGTATAGTATGGAGTAATGTTGTTCTATATTTTGTGCATCCTATAGGTCATAGGTACATTTTACGCGACGGACAGTGTTGCCCATGATCCCCTCAATGTCCTTGACATCATTTTATTATTTAAGCAAATCAACGAAGTCGAAATCATCATTTAAATTTTTATATGTCATTGTTCTAATATTATTTAGCTTATTTACATAATCAGCTTCATTTTATTTTGTTGTTGTTCTGATTTAGGAAATATGTATAAAAGGTTGTAGTAATTTAACAAGAATAACAATGCTAATACATATATGTTATACATGTGGCTAGGAAAAAAAACTGATCAAGTACTGTTTTTTAGAAAAATAGTGAGTATCTACTATTTTTTTTCAATATAGGTAGGTAGGTACATTAACATACCTAAAAACCAGTATATTCAAATTGTTATAAAAAAATATTTACACAAGCAACTATCTAATATTTCTGCTCCCCAGTCGATTGACTATTCAATTATTATTTTTTTCTATTCTAGGTACTTACCTACTTAATTACTTATTGCAGTAACTATGTAAAGATTTCCAAATATTCAAAGCCTTATAGGTACCTACCGCTAAAGTAAAGAAGAGTTAGTTACCATACCTATATACCATAATATTCATCTCCCATTAAAGTAACAAATGATTCCGCTCGTTTGCAAGAAAATTGTCCAATGAAGCATGATCTAACGAAGGCACGGGACGGCGGCGGACTAGTAATGATGATGACGGCAAACACTCATTACGCATTAATGCATATGAACCTTCAAATGCCGACGGCGAAATTAGCATATTGACTGAATTACCCATTGTTTATAGCCTTGTGAAGTGAGTACCGCGCACATAGCGCCACTATCAAACGTAATCACCTATCACACCATTCGCTGTGTAACTTTTACTTCGTTAAGAAAGTTTAGTAGTAAATACCTACAGGGCAAAGCAGTAATAGAGAGAAAGGTGCCGCGCATCCGCTACGTTGGCAATGGCAGCCTCCATGCGGTCGACGACCCTGACTCAGCGATTACAAAAAAGATTATGGAAGGCAGATAGAGTACCTACCTGGTAGTGGCGATGGGAACTCGACACTACTCTCAGTTAAACTTTAATTCTTATAATCGCCCTCATTTGGCAAGATTACTGTCTTAAATTCTAATCTTGACACAAAGCACTGCTCAGAATAAACACCCCCTGGCGACTTATTTCATTACTGCCCCTTTTGCGTAAAGTTAAAAACGCTGGGGAGATCTTTAGAAATCGGTTCGTAAATAGATTGTGCTGTGTCCGCCGTAGACTCTGCCTATGATGCATTGTTGGGTATTCTAAGAAGGCTATGGTTTTGGCCACGGCCCAGTGGACACTCGGTATCTTTTCAAATGCCAAGGGTGCGAGCGTGGAGGCCGCCGGTCGCGGGGTGCCGGCCGCCGCACCCGGCGACTACCAGGCGCTTCGAATTAGAATTTTACGGCCTCTTCGTGTTAGGTTTATTGTCGGCGAGTAATCGTCTACCGAGATGAGGTCGTCAAATCTGACTTACAACAAACACTGTTTTATGCAAGTTTTATGTGAGTAATAAAGTAATCTCCTAGACGCCGAAAAATAGCACACGTATCGTAACAATGCGCCTTGAGGTAATTTTGTTTACTCGATTCGTGTTAGTCAAACAAATACATTTTCTATGTTAAGGTCGCCGTCGTTTCTAATGATCCAATGGAATGTAGAATTTGGGACGTTTTCATAGAGTTAATCCCTGATGATGTCATAAGAGAATGAGCACGCATAGCGGAGTGGAGGCTCTGGTCAGAGGCGCGGCGGGCGCTCCGCAGGTCGACGTGGGTGGCGGCGTGTTCCACGAAATAGTGTTGATGGCCAGTCTTCAATATCGTTCATCGATAAACTCTGCCACTCGATATTCAATAAAACGCACCGACACATAATATCTCTTTTATGGTAAAAGCCTTAAAGGAAATTATAAAACAGTAAAATCACGCTCGACCACGGTCAAATTGATTGACCACCCTCAACGACGTGGGTAGATGTGATACGTCGCTTGGCGAAGTAAAGATGATGCCGACTCTCCGAACCATAAGTGCGATTTGTCTCGCATCTCTTGCCATAAATGATAAATGCCAGAGTTAGATGGTATCATGAACTCGGAATGCTGTAAAATCCAGTAGGTATTCCTACTCATTCAAAAATACGCAACTTATTTATATTCATGCCCATTCAAAATTACGGAACTCGTTTACTTAACTAAAAAGAAAGAAAGAAGAGTTAGTTTTTGGAAAGAATTTGATATTTTACAGATAATCGTGGCGAAACTGGCGAACCGCATCTTAACTGCTCCTTCGCTGGCGTTATGTTTATTTATACAACCCATAAGGGGATCAAATCTTTGTGTACGATCTTGTAATAAAAAGATAATCTTACGAAGTGACCTGGAATGTTGATAGTGGCGTTATTTCTGCTATTTAGCCGGCTGGCACGAGGCCAGCTGCGGTCTCGGCTCGAGGCTCGGCCACTACCGCCCGTGCAACAGCGTGGGCAATGCCCACTCACGTATTTTCATCGCGCTGCTCTAATCTTTAGCTTTCCTCTAAATAATAAATAAATATTTTGTTTTTGAGATAAGCAAATATTTACATAATTGGCTAGATATTTACCTCTCGTAATATCAGGGAGGCCATAATGTGGACACTGGATAGATAGGTTTATTTGCCATTGTGTAAGGACTTTATTAAAATGAATCTCGTTACTATCATTATCTTATCAACCTAGTCTCAAATGTAGTTCGTGCAATGGACATAGGCCACTGGTTGCGAGTTCCAGTCTAGTCTGTTTGGAAGTAACTTTTATCTAATCTTTGCGCTTTTTTGTTATTAGATTGTCTGTCCGCATTATCGGAAATCCTCTAAATAAGTTCCTTACCAAAGAACCCTTAGAGACAATACAATCCCATCTTTTCATTTTAACCTGAAAAGGATTTTAGATTTATGACAATATACGTGGATCAAGATACTTTGCAGAATCAAATATGTGAAATATTTTGTTTTAAATTTTTAGATTTCCCTGAGGAGGCTTAATGGGGTTCTTTAGAAATTGTCCCCAATTACTTAGAGATATGTATTTTAAAATATCATTACAATACAATTCTAAAAGTAGCACTTACTCAGCTACCTATGCCTGGAGTGAGGAACTGAGGAGCCCCGAGGCAGGCACACCAAACTACCTGGAGACGGGCTCACAATGCGAACACCTTACAAGCTAGCTAGAATGAGGACGCAGCAGTCTCATTCTCTGAACAAAGCGAACATTTTCCAAATAACAAGTTAGTTCCTCCTTTCGACCACAAGTTCAGGTAACTTGGTTCTGATGAACACTCACAGAGCCATACAGTCTAAACGCGATCATTATCGTTCGGCGGCACTTCAGAGAGGTATAATAATAATAATAACCTACTATAATTGCATCCCTTATTATATCCGCACGAGGCATCAACTTTTCTCGTAGGTAGGTACATATATCTTTCCTAGTGGTTCCGGAAAAAGCTCGTACTCGTAGTTGGTAAGTCTGTGTTTGGTTCCAGTCACGATAACGGTGTTGTTTTTTTTTCCATATTGATGATTCTAGTTCATATAATATCTTCTAAACTATGGCCAGTTCCAGGGTTGTTTCCCATTGTCATTATTTTTCTTAAAACAAAATTAATGCAGACAATACGAGTAATTCTTTTAGTCCGGGCAAATTAGAATTGTGAAGTATTATTTTGGATAGGCTATTAGCTATTTGTTTCAATTTGAGAAAACTGTCCAAGCTGAAGTGTTGGATACATTTTTCATGGGTTTCGTTTATTCTTCGGTGACCTACCTACAGTTTACTTGAAGATGTAAACCCGCAATGCAATCGATTTACCCTTTTTAAGTTTTCAAGTCGCAAAGTGTCTCTCGCTAAATTTTATGGATTCCACAATATGAGCATATATAGAACACAGTGAACTAGTATGAGAAGGGTCTCTTGCAATACGGTTTTCTGCGATTCTGAAACATGTATGTTATACTTTGGTGCTTTAGAACGTGTGCTTTTCCTATAAAATGTAGTGTGCCTGAGCTTTACGTTGAAATATTTTGCTGCGTGATACTGTTTTCGGGATATTTTTATTCAACCATGGCATCTCCGTTGCACATTCACCTACATCGAAACCAGTTCTCTCCCGTGTTAAAGTAAAAACTGAACCCGACTTAATAGCTTCGAGGTGTGATTACCGCTCTATGCTCTCTAATAAACTGTAATAATAGCTGATCAACCTCTTCCCTCTTTTACATAATTGATGCAACTTCATATTTATTTTAATTCATGCTTTGCCCGACAAAAGTACGTCAAATGTTTTTGATAAACAGATGAAAGCTTTCATGAAACTTTTTTGTGCTCGTTTCATAAGGGATGAACGCATCGGCGACAATCAAAGGGATTTAAACGATATCAATACCTTTGTGCTACCGCTGAGCCCTTTGTCGGTACGTTGTAGTCGGCGACATCACAAGCGACAACTCTGCCGCCGGCCAATCCATTACTTTACAAAGAGAACATCAAAAGAGCCGCCCGCTATTGCGTCACGTGCCATCATTTGGCAATCTTTGGATGTTGCAAAAAGGGCCATTGCAATACTTCCTGCAATTATCATGAAGCGTGAGCTTTTATACAAAACTGGCGAAGTGTGAGAAAATTCGTACTGTGAAGCTTCCGTGTCGAATTATTTTCTTCTTTTTATTATCGGTATGGCATCAAAATTGCAAGCTTAAATTTCAAGCAAAGCGTAGGTACCTATATATGTCATCGGAATTGACCTCAAACAAAAACGCGTTTCTTGTATGGAGTGGAGAGAACATCGACTTGACATTTTTTCTTGGGAGAAAGAGAGTTAATAGAGAAGCCGAGATTATTTGGAGGACGAATTGATTTCTGGTAAGATTGTTTATTTTATTTTAGAAAAAAAAACCGTGAAGTGGAGTCCCTCCGCGCGGAAGAAGTGATACTTTGACGCAACAGTGCTTTCATACCCCCTCCATGGTAGCGTTAAACGTTTAACGCAACCTTCAAGTAGAAGTTTCACTTAAAAAATACAATAGTTTTGACCTTCCTAATGTTTTCGATCTTCTTACCGTCCATTTTCCATGTCTTGTCGAATAGACCACGCTTTCCTATGCTATGCAGTTACCTGATATAATTTTTCCGCGTAAAAGTCTTCTTTTCACGCAAAGTTAGAATCTCAGAATTAATACTTACTGGCTCGCTATTTGAAAACGAGGAAACGTAGGTACGAACGGCTGTTAGTTGTTAAAAAGAGTACAAAAAATGTGGTTGCCCTCGGGCTGCGCTCGCGGCGGGCTGGCTGATACTCATCTCGGCTCCTTTGATGTGCCGCGGCCCTCGCTCGCTACACTCGCGTTAATTACATTCAATAATAACATTTGAATTCGGATATTTATGTTACTTAGTGTGAAACGTCGCTTGCAGTTGCAGCCAGGGCTACCAGAGCAGAATCTTAGGTTTCCTGAGAAAACTTCCTAATTATTGGAAGTTTCTGGATATGTGGTGGAAAAAATATGCAATTTAAACATGTGGTAATTTTTTGATGTACCTAAGTAGTAAGAGAAATTAACGTTATAATCCGTTTGATTAACGTGAAGCGGTACGCTGTCCTACAATATTATTATAGCTCAGCGCCATTTGGAACTGAGACTCTATAATTATAATACTCCGATCAGGAATACACTCGTGTTGATCGAAGATATACACAGTTCATAACCCAGTGTGGGAAAGCACTGTGCTCGCCACCTGTAAGATTTTAATTATCTTTAAACAAAGTAATTTCACTGTAAACGTTGCTCTTCAATCTAGAGTCACTCTGTCTTGGTAGCTTAGTTGAATGTTCGTAATATTCATTGAGCTATATTACTACGTAGGTAGTAATAATTTCTCAAAGGTAATATGATGGAGATTTCGAGAGGAGGCCTTTGCTTTACAATAGGACAATACAGAATCACAAACAATATTATAGTTGAGTTTCTTGCCCACGGCTCCGCAGAATAATGTCTGTAGTCACGCTATTCAAAATTCAGTTTAAAATTCTAGCTGAATTTGTTACAAAATGCATCATTTAGGTAATGTTTAAATTATTTATTTTCTTTCTCTTCAGGTTACAACTTATTTCTTGTGATTCCTGGTAACTTTCATCACACCTGCATCCTAAAGGATCGAGCACATTGATACTGAAACCTGGCGGGCCGCATCGCTTCGCTGAGTATTTTTTATTAGCAAGGTAAGTATAGGCCCCGGCACGTAAGTTGAACAAAAAAAAATTAAAATTTCGTGTACAGAAGATAAAAGCGAGGTAACTATGGTTCTCAACTCGATCCCAGAGAAATTCCTAATCTAGAACTAATTAGTTACTACAATAAAAAAAATGTGTAATAAGTATTTGGGAAAATTTTGTAAAGTAATGTATCAAAATCGATATGTTGAAGTTAAGATGTTAGATACAACTAGATAAATCTAGATAGATAGTATTACGTACTTGTGTCACTTTAGATATTTATTAGATTATCATCCATTCATTGATACTTATATCTTTTTCAATAAGTGGATATTTAATTGAATGATTTACACATTTCATGAAATAAATTACTATCACCTATAATATTTATTGATTTTTGATGTAATGTTTAAGTACCTAATACCTGAGTGAAAGGAAGCGGGTGATAATTCAAAATGCATGTTATTTTAATTTTTATCTAGTGTAATATGTGCTTATCAGTTTCCTTTCATTTCGGTTAGCACTTTAGCCAGGATAAGAATCGTTAAAATACCCAGATTAGTTAATACTTCTCTAGGTTCCCATATACACATTTGCGTTGTCAATCATAAATGAAATGTACATTGTACAATGTAAAAATATACCTATTTAAAAATTAAAGGGCGTGCTTATTAAACGATCAGCAAAAAACCTGGATTTTTACTCTCCAAATTATCGTTAGTCAGCAAAATAAAAGAAAATCTAGTAATTTAACTTGTGATTGGGAGTAATTAATGAATCAGAACAGGTGCGTAATAAGGACTTGATAGGGCGGAATCCTTTTATTGTATTTATAATTTTATAAATGTCATACTATTATTACTATGATTCTAATGTAATAAAAATCTTTCATTCTTATTAAAAAAAAAATGTCAGTCACCTACAACAACAGAACATACAAAATTGAGGTAGATAAAAGTACTTATTCAAAAGATACAATACTGGAATCATTATGTTTACGTGAACTCAAGACCAGTTTATAGAACCTTATTATATTGTTGATACTCTGAATGCTCTCGGAAGTCACTTGACTTGACTTACAACCTAATAAATAACCTAAAAGTTTGATTGAATTGAAACATAAGCTTTCGCTTCAACGTCCGCTGGTGATTATTCAATTTAATTTTACTATTTCAGGTCACACAACTCTATTCTCGTCATATAACTTAAAAACCGGCGACAAATTGACTATTTCGAGGCGTGGCCAGCGGAGGCGGCGGCAGTCAAAGGCCCGCGTGATCAAAGGCGCCGCCAGCGGACGGCCTCGGCTTTGATCTCGCCGCCAAGTGCAAATTATGTTATAAAAGACAGTGAGTAGCGCGCCCGCCGCCTGCTGCACTACTAATTAATTCAACTCGTTGCGTTACACGTACGGCGCCCGCGACGATACCACGTCTCATTTGATTATATCAGTACGTAAGCGGTCTCCCTTAATCCTGCCTGGCTCATCTAGATATTATACCTACACAGTTCACACACCAACGGTACTAAATTAATTTAGTAGGTATTCCTAAAGTAACTTCGTATTGGCTGGGTGGCTCTAGTAGTGGTGGTAAAAGTTTTCAAGCCTCCTAAAGTGTCCTGACAAGGCTAAATGATTGAAACATCCAAGACCTAGCCGCGGTAGCGCTCGCGAAGACTTGCTGTTAGTATAATATTGCTGAAATCTTTACTGCTATTTTGCGTTTACTGCTATAATTTCAGAAATAGATATAGGTACCCCTCGTTTTGCATCGATGTCTTTGCTTCTACTTGGGTATGTCTTATGCAAAGAGAATATCAAATGCATTCTAGACCAATACTAAGTACTTATTAACAGTCTTTTGTCATGAATGTTACCTACTTGTAAATTAATGTTAGTAGGTACCGTAATAGTCTAGTAGTCGACGGTAACACAGAAAACATTTTAGTTTGCAACTCAAAAGTTTCAAAATGAATAAAACACGGAAAGATAATATTACCGGGGTCGCAGAGGCAATATACTGGGAGAAAATAATTTAACCATTTCGAACCATTGCGCATTGATACCACGAAGAAAAATAAATAATTCATAGTAGAAAAAACACTAAGAAGATAATTAAGGTCGTACCTAATAGTCGAAGGTTCCATTCAATAATCTAAGGTCAAAGTTAACAGAAAAAAAAAAAACATTTCAGAATGCAACTCAAAAGTTAATGAATATAATTATTTTTCGCAAAAAATGGCAAAACCGCCTTCCATCGTGTACAAAATTCGAATATTTCGCTCGAATTGTTTACATTATTGTTGATATTTCAAAATTATATATTTCGGCTAAGCCGATTTCTTTAAAATTTAAATGGGATTACCCCTTTCGAACTAAAAAAGAATTTTTGATTCGGTTAACAATTGGCGAAATTATCGATGAACATACACAGAAAAAAATACACACAGACGAACATAGAACCTCCTCCTTTTTTTGGAGGCCGGTTAAAAATACGGAAAGATCACGTTTCGCATTCGCAGAGTATAAAAGATATTCGCCGACGCAATTTATGGACATTAAACAGTGTTCGTCTGTAAATAATAACCGGTTCTAAGATGGTAGGATTGGTAGGTTTTGTTTGGGCATTATTTTGCGGCCCGAGTGCGGATAGGGCGGCATCGGCATCGGAAGTCCAACAAACGAATTGAGGCCTATAAGGAAATACAACTTGTAGACATGGCAATCAATCGTTCTTTTTTTTTTATCGCATTTTAAATTTTTAACCGACTTCCAAAAAGGAGGAGGTTCTACGTTCGTCTGTAAGTAGGAACGTTTTTTTTTGTGTATGTTCATAAAATCGATAATTTCGCCAATTGTGAATCGAATCGAAAAATTATTTTTTAGTTCAAAGGGGTATACTCCTGATTTCTGTAAATTTTAAATAAAAAATATTTCAGGACATCTTACACACGGCCTCTGACCCCAAACTAAGCTAAGCTTGTGATATGGCTGCCAGAAACTGATATACTAGGTACTTATTTTTAAAAACATACTTATACAGATAGTAACTAAATAACACCCAGACACAGAGCAAACACTTAAGTTCATCACATAAATATTTGCCCTGGGTGGGGATCGAACCCACACCTCTTTGACCCAGAAGTTAGGGTCACTAACCACTGAGCCACCGAGGCAGTCCAATGGGGTACCTGAATTTCATTTGTACATATACTCATCATAAGTATCTGTACCTATCATATTTTTTTTCATTCTCTGGTGCCGTATCTTAAGAGTTGAATGTGTACAATCGAGGTTGGTTGTTGTGTGTCGGGGCCTGCGAGCGCGGGGCGCGGAGCGCGGGCGGGGACGATCGAGAGCCGCGTGCGTCGACCCGGGCTTTGATCTCGCCGCTCACTGCCCGCCCGAACGACTCCGGTGCAAGCGCAAGCCTCCGAGGGGTCATCCATTATTTGAGGTTTTTCGCTAACTTTTAAGACATCCCCTTTCTTCCGTTGGTGATATTTGATGAGGATCTGTACAAATAAACCCTCCCCTACCCAGTAATACGTGTATTTTCCCCTTGATGATATTTTAGACAACCACCCCTTTTTTTTTTTTTTTTAGCCAGGGGATATCTTTTATAGATACCATCACACCTCGTGGGCAGGCGGGTGGTTATGTGGGAATCCTGCCGACTGGACAGTACACCCACCAAAACCCCTGGGTGTTCCACCACTGCGCCTGGTGTCGGGGCTACGGGCACGCTTGCGCACTCCTCCGCGGCACCCGACAGCGCTGGCCCAACTAGGGCCCCACCACTGAGCTTACGCTCCCGCTAGAATGACGATGTGTCGAACACCAGACACATCGCCACCCACCACCTGGGACCAACCAGCACTGGGCGTCGGACAGCACCCGTATCCGACAGCCCTGGTCCCGATGCAACGGGTCAATTAAAGTGGCCCCGCGCCTGCCACTACGGCTGCAGAGGATAGGGAGAACGGCCGTCGCGATACCGACACTCCTCTTCCCCTGCAGCCCCACCGCCTCCGCCAACACGTTGGCGGCACCCGTTAGGGCCGCTGGCAGGACGGATAGGCAGCGCCCGTCCATCCCGTCGCTGCCCCCGCCTCGATGGGCTCGGCCGCGTTATCGCGACGAGCGCGACACCGCAGTCCACCTCAGTCGGCAAGCCAACCTACTGTGGCCAGCCTCCGCACGGGCTTGTCTCCGGCCAAGACCCGGAGAGGCCGGCCCACCTCGGGTTCCTCTTAGCTTCACCGTGGCCGCCCATAAGCCACGGCCACGACAAGGCGGGAATACCCAATACCCAATATCACGTGTATTTTTACAAGCTTTTATTTAATTTGTTTTTAAAACCAACGGCAAGTGCAGTCGGGTTATGTAGGATTGTACCCACTAAAACCCTCGGTAGTCAGCCTTTGTGCTTTGGGAGCTCCGGGATCTCCAAAAGGAACGCACCGATGCTCCCAGCACTATGTGTGACTACTCGCCTGGCAGTAGAACCAGGCTTGTGCGGTCCTCTACGACAAAGTTGCCACACACGCTGTCGTCCTCCTCGGGCCGGTTTGAGTAGATGGCCTGAGCCCCAACTCTGGCCACCCACGAGCCCATGGGTCCCCTTTTAGTAGGCTCTTACTAAAGTCAGTGAATACCGATGACGTATTCTAATGCCCCGGCATCAGGGCAAGTGGTGCGCATACCTACTGCGCATGGAAATCGTGACTTGGATTGACTGAACTGTAACTTTTGTGAACCTTATACTTATTTTTGCTTCACAAAAGCTACTAAGATACGTTCCAGTTACGGTTAATGACTTTAAAGCGTATAATGTTTTGATTTTTTCCAAGGCGGAAAACGGATATTATACGGATAGTGGTAATGGCCAGCTGATGATATTAATTGTAATTTTTTTAGAACTTCCTCCTTCGCGCCTCCCTTTTAAAGCCTCGCGTGGTTAATGGACAATCCCCAACTGCCAAAGTCCCTCACAATGCGATGCCACTCAACGAGATGCACTCGAAACTTGGCACAATGGTATTCGATTCAATATCTATAGCTATATACGCTCTTCGATTGTTATTTTTGAATCCTAACCCATGACTTATAGCAGAAACGAGTAGGTATACTGTTACAGCGCAGTGTGTGCGAACCTCCCCTTAAAACCTTAAATTGAAATCCACCATAAAATTGAATTAGAACATGAACTTAACTGAACCATAAATTTAATCCAATCAGAGTAAAACGAAAACGAAGTGAACTGAACCAATTCCTTTCCCAAATCTAATTGAATGGTGAAAGCCCTAAAGGCATCATTTTCAATTATTCGGTTAAAGGCTACCAGGAATCATTGACCTAATAATGACTATACTGAATGATTAATTTACACCAAAACGACTAACGTAAGCCGTGAGAAAAATAAAATTTAACATAAAATAACAATACCAGAGGTCGTTGAAATAATAAACACTATTTGAATTATTGTGATTAGAAAAACAGAGGGTCCTTTCAAGTACTAAAACATATTTGTAAAGATTTATATGGTCGACGCAGATAAATCTCTCAACTCCCGACGCATCTTGATGATGTTCACAGACCAGACACATGCTAATGTAAATTCGGGCACAAAGTAGGTACCGAGAACTTCGAAGACTTCTTCGAAATACTGTTACATTATCGAAATAGTTTAGGGCTCTTGTCTGGAAGCAATTTCCAGACTTTGCGGTTCTCAGCGATTTCATCTCTATACTTACAATGTAACATCTTACATCTACCATCTTTTTTCTTTGACCTAAAATGCTTCACTGGCTTATCTCTTCCTCTCACTATTTCTGCTAGTTCTTCATTATAATTTTCATTCAGATTTTCGTAGGTACATGTGGTCAGACTTATTTTCTCTTTCACGGCGTCTAGAATTTTCTGGTTTGTTTTCTGTCCCTTCCAGCTGACTAAATTAACGGTTAAAATGATAAAATTCCTATCAAAAAGATCCGTATACATAAATTTCGAGAAAGCCCATATTTAACGCGCGGGCGGTTGATGTTCTTCTCAGATAAACGTCTATTTAACTTCACGACCGAGATTACTATCTGAAAGGAAGTGCGTGGTAATTATATTGTATGGTCTTTAGCTTCGTCTCCTGACACAACAAAAGGGCTGACGATTAAAGACTGTTATTCTAGTCGTGGCGGTTGCCATCAGATTACAGCAGACATATAAATAAATGCGAAATTAGGGTTGTCGAGAACTAAATGACGAACACGGCAGAGAAAACTGGATGGCGGACGTGGGGTGACCTTAAACATTGCATTTATTTTACTTACTCTCAACAATAGTGGAAGAACGATAGCAATTAGTATACGATACGATACTACAAGTGTAAAAAATATTTATTTTCACGATACTTATCTTGAAATACGAGATGCGAGGATAATTATGATAGAACGTCAGTCGTACCTCAATCATTTATCCCTAACTAGACGACCCGCCCTGGCTTCGCACAGGTGTATTATACATATAAACCTTCCTCTTGAATCACTCTATCCATTAAAAAAAACCGCATCAAAATCCGTTGCGTAGTTTTAAAGATTTAAGCATACAGACAAACAAACAGACAAAAATAGCGACTTTATTTTATACTATGTAAGGATAAGGATAAGGATTTTTACACTAGCTAAAAACGTAGTGGGCGTTTCTTTTTTTCTTTCACTAAATCGCCAACACATTATGGGTTCCATTCTTCAGTTTTATAACCAAAAAAACTAGGATACAAACATTATTTCAAAATCGGCGATATTTGATTTTCACAATGTGCCCACTGCCCATTGTCACGGTAATGATATGTAAATCTGAGTCATTGTAGAAATGGATTACGTTACTTTCCAACTTTTTTAAATATATTATTTTGTTGCATTAATTGTTAAACCGTAATTTCCTTAAAAAAATAATTTAATAGGCATACCTACTTATGATTATAATGAGTTACTGTTTTACGGTTGTTTTTTTCAGCCTATTGTGTTTGTGTTGTGTCCCTCTATTGTTTGTCCCGGTCTATTCTGCATTGCGGTTTGTGCTATAACTGTTAACAATGGTAAATTAAGGTGCGTGATTTCCTATTATCTTCAGTTTACTGTTTGCTTGATCACTGTTCTGTTGTTTTTGTTTTTCGTCTATTGTCTCCTACTATTGGGCAAAAAATCTTTCCAATTTATTCATTTTTGGCGGTTTTGTACTATTGTAGTTTTTTATGTTACTGTGGCGTTATTCATTAACAATGGCGTGTGAGAACCCTACGTGACAAGAGATCCGATACAAGTGTTACTCGGAAACGCTATTTCCGACATTCTAAGAACATGTCTTCTTAGCAATAAGAATAGACAAACACCGATTCGGTGACAGACGCTCTCAGGGCACGGTATTATTTATCGTTTGACATAAACAATTCTTCTCTCTCGCGGCCTTGATCTTCGTGAACTCTACTAATACTTACTTATTCTGTACCAGCCTTTTCAATAGTCCACTGCAGGACGTAGGCCTACCCACAAAAGGTGATTGGGCCATATCCACCACGCTGGCCCAGTGTGGGTTGGTGGATTCACATACGCCATCGAATTTCTTCTACGGACGTATGCAGGTTGCCTCACGATGTTTTCCTTCACCGAACAGCCATTGGTGTGAAATTCCGTGCATATATTCCAAGGTATTCATTGGTACGGGACCGGGATTTGAACCCACGACCTCACGATTGTAAGACGAGTGTCATTACTACTAGACCACCGCGGCTATATTCTACCTATACCTAGGTATTCTAAGAAATATAATTTTTAACATCTTAAAGTAGGTAGTTTAAGTAAATTTTTCGTAAAAAAAATAACTGAAGCTACAAAAATTCATAAAAATATGAACGTTGCTATTTATTTTTAATGTGACGTGATACCTCACAATAATGAAAAACAGCGTGATACCGATTGCAAAGGCAACATAGAACCATCAAATACCAATCAATAGGCAGTTAGAGTTAGGTACTCAATGTACATATTTGTAATATATGTATTTGAAAAAAAAAAAAAACTTGATTCTAGACTTTCAGAATTAATCACTATCCCAACAGTATTTTCATGCATATTATTATAACATAAATAATCAATCAATGCATTATTTCACAGGCCTTTCCTGCGAATCCTTACTACGGCCCTGGCATTTTTGGCACTTGCACTGCAGCGCATTATTATCGTAATCGCGGTCCATTGGTGGTTGTAATTTTATTGTTATAGCTCACTTATTACGATGCGATTGTGAAAGGTTTTCGAAGAGCTAGTTTCCACATGGGTGATTTAAAGGCCTGTCGGGCAGGCCGCCGCAACGGCCGGCTTCCATATTCAAATTACAGGTTTGATTTTGTATCCAGACGGCTTTCTTGCTGGAGAGTCCGTTTGTCTGATGTAACTAACTTTCTATGAATTTTCTAATGAGATAGGTAGGTACCAATAAATATTTTGTATGGGGTTTCTAATCTTCTCATGTATTGAACTTGCCTACTGTTAATAAGTACGGTACGTACTTTCTAAATCTAAACTATTGTTAATGATCTGCAAGATTGAAGACGACAGCTACTTTAATTGCGATGCCAAAACTGATCACTTGATTTAAGTTTGATTTATGATATCACCGAAATTGCTTGCTGATACGAGTCGTCTTATGCTTTGTAAGTGCAGCACAAAGAGATCTGATTAAATGAAGAGCCTTCTTCCTCTTTACTAGATTTTCTTTATCAATTTTTAGGGTTCCGTACCCGTAAGGGAAAAACGGGACCCTATTACTAAGATTTCGATGTCCGTCTGTCTGTCTGTCTGTCTGTCACCGGGCTGTATCTCATGAACCATGATAGCTAGGCAGCTAAAATTTTCACAGATGATGTATTTTGCCGCTATAATAACAAATACTAAAAACAAAATAAAATAAATATTTAATGGGGGCTCCCATACAACAAACCTGAATTTTTAGACGTTTTTCGCTCTATATTAATAATGGTAACAGTTAGATGCTTGAAATTTTCACAGAATGCTTAGTTTTATATTCACTTCAATGGTAAATAATAAAATTAAAATAAAATAAATATTTAAGGGGGGCTCCCATACAGTACGGAACCCTCCGTGCGCGAGTCCGACTCGTACTTGGCCGATTATTAAACATTGTCTCTTTCAACTCTTTCTATGCTCTGCGTTCAGCCGTCTTTGGGATCTAGCTTCTTTTTTTGGTGGGCGTCTTCGGAGTTCGATGTTTGCCCGCGGTGTTTATGGCACCCTATATCACTAAATGTCCGACTATAGGTATAATTCCTATTCTACACGAAATTATCATTTGACCATCATCATCTTTGACCACGGTTCATGAGGAGAGGTGGTGGTCATACGCGGATTTATGATGAAACAAAGTCTAGGTATTTATATCCCTTAAATAGATTTATTTACTAATAAAACAGATAATGCAAAAATATATCAAGCTTAGGCCACTACCTTGTACCTACGGTATTAAATTATTTTGCTTTATTTGTTTGGTAAAATGTATTTCCTATTTTTTGTTTTCATAACAATCTTCATTTGTATTGTAAAATACGAGTATGGCGACGTGATGGCGGCCTCCAACAAACATCAAATTAGAAAATATGAAATTCCATGTAAATTAAGCATTCAATGCGGTTGTTTTACTCAGAATATTTTAATGAATTTTTTGAGCTGCTTACTGTACACAGTCTGGTCCTACTTTGCAAGATCTTCTTAGAATCATCGACATACCTAGATATCTAGTAGGTATAGTTTCATCACCATCATCAGACAATAACCATAATCAGATTATGCTAACAGCGTAATATCTCGTTCCGTGGAAACCTGTATTCACACAGGTCCAAGCCGCATTACTCAAAGTCAGTCCAACGAAATTAAATCGCTTTAGGATGATATAGGATAGGCATAGTGCCAAGAATGCTGCGACTGTTCCCCTCTAGATGCGACATAAGGATAGCCTTTGATCTAACCGGGAAAACATTATCCAACGTCGTGTCTTCAATCCAACTTTAATTCCTTGTTATTCCGTATCTTCAAACTACGGACTTTGTTGTTTGTTTTAACATTGTTGTTTTAGTTTAGAATATATCATTTTTAGTGTCTCGTTGTTTCCTTATCGCCGTAACCCCCGGTGTTACACAGCCGACTCAAGAGCGGGATTTCTTTATTTGTTTACATTTCTTTCTAATGACAAGAGCGCGCCGCTCCGCTATCGCTCTTTATCTATCACCTCGTGTAAATAAGCCCGAACCATCGCCTAAAAATAAATAAAGAGAGAATTATTATCAGTCCAGTGTAAACTCAGCGTTATAGCGGCCAAATAAAAAAATAATCGCGGTAATATATAAGAGGGCATATGTTTTCTTACGCCGTGTTTAGTGTACAGGGCAATGAAATTTTTATAAGATTGAAGAGGCTATCCAGAGTGGATAGATAAATTAATCGAGCGCTCTTATTTAGGAGCTAAAATAAACAGAGCTCGAGACGTAAACAGGATGCGTGGGTAAAGACTTTATATCCTGTGCGGTTGCGTAAGTTGATTGAGTTCTCAGGGAGCCTGCTCTGGAAGCCGCACCCGCCCGGGGAGGCAAAGCAAACCCTCGAGAAGCCTTCGAGTGTAATTGAATTTACCTACAACTTGATAGGAAATTGCTATTCGTATTTGAGTTTTCTTCCAATGATTGCAACGGTAGAGCTTTGCTCTAGAAGCGAAAAGTCATCCAAAAAGCAATGTTTGTGAAAAATAAAATCCTGCATCACTCCAACCATCTAAATCTAAACAATTTTACCAACGGTAGGTAAAGAAAATTGTAGTAGATACGTGAGCCTAGACATAAAAGGTCACGTCTATAACACAATTGAATCGTGATGAATAGCGAAAGGATCGGATTTAGCGGAGGAAGTGCTCCGCCAATTGAATGCGAACTGCCGGATCGGCATTCAGCCCCGGGCTCGATATCAGATCCAATCCATTGCATTGAACAAAAAAACTGATCATTGTTGTGACAAGAGAACGCTGAGAACGCGCCAGTTAACATGATTCCGTCGAAAATCGCATCCTGTTCTTACATTTATTAGCGCCAGTGAGCGCATTTGCGTCCGGTCGTGCGTTCTCCCTAATCATTTCTGTCCAAATATTGATCTTTTTTCGCTTCCGCTGTATTCGATCAGCCGGAAAAGGGTGGATTTTAGTCGACAAGCTCGTAATCAATACTCTTTAGACACCCCTTTATTATACGTTATAGTGGGGAACACGATAACATTTCTGTTTGTTGGACACGCAACGAAATGCGGACCATTCTAGCTTTCTATACAATCTCCGTGCCTGTTGGTGCCGGGTTCACATTCTACGTAAGACTTATTACAAGTTCAGAAGTTTAAGCATTCTGTCGAGCACCTACGATATCAGACGATAGAGCTATTGTTGAACTGGCTATAGTTGTTTTATAGTTTATATTTAAGGCCTGCCATAAAATATTCCTTTATGGCACATATAAATCACGGAATTCTGTAGAAGGCTTTGTTATATCGGTGACCATAAAACAGAAAGCATTAAAATGGCGATTAGGGGTCGGAGTGTCTCATCGTTGGCTTACTCATGGAATGACATAATAAAAGTTATAGTTATGATATATTAGATAACTACTAATCTATCCAATCAAGACCAACGTTTCTAAAACATTTCTGATGTTAGTAATAGAAAGGTGATTGAAGTTAATTTTTTGTAGATTTAATCGCTTTATTGTAAAAGGTTTGCTTTTAACAATACGAGTATAATGCTTAGGATGACAGAAGCGGTAATTATTAGCAAAATCAGATCAAAAGTTAAAGAGATTAAAATTAATACCGTTATCATGGGTTAAAGACCGTTAGCAGTAAAAGTTATTATCTAAAAGGAATCAGAAAATCCTAGCTCACAATTCACAGCGAGCACATCAAATTCTATTAATTCCAGAGCAAATCGACTTTCCAAATTCCCGAAAACGCTGTGTCCAATACAAAGCGAGGGTTGTTAGCGGCGACGTCTGTCAAATGAAGCGACCGAGGCTGCGAGGCAAGCGATGATAATGGAATTTCTGGGAACAGCCCAGAACAACCCTTGTGGGGTGTTTCGCGGGGAGCGGCCGGCGGCCATCCATCACGCCGCGGGGGTGCAATTAGGCCGGAGTGGATGTGCTGACACGAACGCGGCCGCTGCGACGCCGCTGAAGCCTGCAGTCGGCGCGCGGCGCCTTGATGTGCACTTGCCCATGCATTATGCATCTAATGCGATTTTAATTACACGCCGCATTGCTCGCTTCTCTCATAATGGCAAACCTTCGTACACGTAAAAAGTTGGAAGTCAAAGTAAGAAATCCATCATAAGATTCATAAGACTACTGGTATCTTTTGATGATCACCAAAGTATCCGACTGAAGAAATGCCATTAGAATACGAGCCATTACTAACCTAATAATAGCTAATGCTGCCCGCAGACATTTGTGGGATGTGGAATGGGATAACGGCAGACGCATACCAACCCACATAGTCATGGCTTTCCTATTAAGTAGACAGACTCACGAATTTATCTAATGGCTACTCAACATTATCTACTGCTGTAAAATCCTTTAATAGTTTCCATTTAGCGGTTATCTAGAAGCCGAGTATCTCTACCTTAATCATATTGGTTCGTTAAGTTTGATTCACATAAAAATCCGACAAAAAGTTAATGTCCGTTCGGAGAGCGGCTCGATTGGACCGGGAGGGGGAGGGGTGATGTGTGGTGTGGGGCGGGGGGAGGCGAAGGAATGGTAGCGCAGTAGCAGCCGCCGATTATCCGCCGATAAGACACAAAAACAACTTTTTGATTTATGAAGAAAGCCGGAGAAGCGGCTACCGGGCGCCGCGCCTCGCCGCGCTTCGGCTAGTGTGGTGAAGTCAGTTTGCAGCATTACACATCGCATCATCATAGGTAGGTATCATCACCGACAATGTACCTGATTTAATTTGTATATCAACCATCCACCCACACAATATTATATATTTATATCAGTCGGTATGATGTGATATAATGAGAAACAGTGTGAGCATAACTTTACTATTTGTAGATTAAGCTTCTTGCCTTGAAAGCTTTGTTTTGATGAAGGTAGTTTAACAGTTAATTCTTACTGCATATACTATACTTAATAATTATATATATGACTGCCTCGGTGGCTCAGTGGTTAGTGATCCTAAACTTTCGCAAAGTAGGTATTTCTAATTTTGCATCAGACACTGATTTACCTAGATGGATTGGTTCACTAAATAAGTAGAGTTGTTTTGCATTGTTGGAAACGTAACATTTCTTAAACCTCTGTTTTTCAACTATCTATATCCTTATTACAGTAGCTACACGGTACTCAGGGACTAAAAACATGGAACTAGGACTACTAGGAGAACTAGGGAGAAAAACACTAACAGAATTCATCCGCCGTCTATCCTTCCTACAGAACTCTAAATACCTATCTTGTAGTGTAATTGGGGTTTTACTCTAAAGTCGTGCTGAGTGTTCAATTCTGGCATGATAATGTGGACAGGTGCGGAGGACAGGACATCACTAGCGCAGCGCAGTGCCGACATCTCGTCCCTCGGTCAGATTTTGAAACATATGTAAATGAGCGACCGGCAGGGGCCGCCGTCAAAGGCGCCGCGCACCCAAGCCTTTTATTAGCCACGCTTTAATTCCAAAAACATTTATGTATGAAAATAAAAAACTAAATGAAATATTGCAGATTAAGATAAACCTATTGAATATTTTAGTCGTTCGGCGTCTTTTGGCGACATGCGACATGTGATTCTTCGATTTATGTTTATCATAATGGTAATGGGCTGTTATCTAAATTAATCTGGCGTTAAATGAATAATGCATGCAAGTAATGGTCTTTAATCTAGCAAGGAATTTAATGGTTAGCGTGTTTCTATGAGTGGGAAAATAAAGTTCATAATTTCCCATTAAAATTAATGGTGATTATGATAGTGTTAATGTCTGGGTCAGAGATTATAATTATCCTTCGGCAGATAGCGAACTAAAATCATCAAATGACTGGTAAATCTGATGATCGGGGTTTACTAAGTATATTAGTATCTATCTACCACATACCCAATTTGCTTCCGGTAGGTATCTTGAAGTAAGTAGTATGAATTTTGTCTATAGCTCTCTCAACTAAACAACGTTTTTGAATTAAAACTTGTGGTAAGTATTGTTTCGTTCGTTTCAGCCACAGGACGTCTTGCTGGACATAGGCCCAGTCTATAGATTAATTACCCCACTAAAAGACCGGTTGGAAGCGATCCAGTGCGATCCGGCGGTATTAATGAGGCCGTCAGTTTACCTTGTGAGTGGACATCCTAAACTGTGCTTGCCAGTACGTGGTCTGCACTCGAGAAGTTTTCGATCCCATCACAATAAGTCCTCCGTGCTGTGTGTCCTGCTCACACCACAGCCATTTCAATTTTCAACTTGTCAATCCGCTGGACTACGTCGATACTTTTGGTTTTTCTACGGATCTCCCCATTTAGGATTCGATCTCGCAAAGAGACTTAGAGCATAGTCCTTTCTTAAAGCTCGTGGGCAGTCGTGGGGCTACACTGGCTGGGCAGCATTCGGAAAATTGCGCAACATCTTCTCGTCCGACATACCTACCTATGTAAACGTAATTAAATAGTGTAATCATCAATATCATCATCTCATCTCAGACCAAAAGTCACTAGGCTTTGAGAAATTATTCTTCTTCTTCTTATCCTAAGTCCCCACGTCGGGGCAGAGGGCTAATACAGTGCTTTGCTATTCTTGTCTGTTCTGGGCCTTGAGAAATTATTACTGTGTAGTAATAAGTATGGCTCAATGCTCGTAGGTAACCTAAGTATAAGCTACAGCTATGTACATTATTAGTGAGATGTGTAGGTATCATAAGTATAGGCTGAATCATCTAAGTTTTCAGCGATTGCAAAGCCGGGGGTGACTATAAAATATAAATTTCATAGGCGATATTCCGGTTGTTTTATCCGTTTAGCCATATCAGAGGCCTCTGAGCTCAGACACCAGGGCTAGCCTTCCGGCCTATACGAACTTACTTATAGACGATATATGTAGCTATAATAAAACTTTAGGTACCTACTCCGTTAGAAATCTAGATCTTAGCCACTATACCTAGGGGAAGGGCGGGCAAGATGGACATGATAAGAATAAACTACTGTAACTATTTATAATTTTTGTATTAAGCTTCAATACTTAACTTAAAATAATCATTTACTTAATTACTATCATTGGAAACATTGAGATCAATCAAATCTAATACAAAAATTGTGTTACTCTTACAATAATAAAAATGTAGAAATTATCCATCTTGCCCGACTTGGGTAGGTAAGATGGATAACATAGTAGGGCAAGATGGATCGTGGAGCTATAGGTAATTCTAGTCATCACACTCATCGCAAAAATACGAGCCATAACCCAGATGAGAGGAGCAAAGTTCGTGTGTCCAGCGTCGACATCCTGAGCATTCAATCCAGTCTTCAATTAAAGGTGTTTTGTATGGTTCTTCACAGACTGTGCAGAAATAAGCAGGCTCAAGCTGATCAGAGCTTTTTTGAGCGAAAATTTCTGGCCAATCCTAAGATTTTCCTTGTTCTTCCCTTGCTTGGACGTCGAAGGTTTGTCCGAGGCGTGTGTACCCTTCGAATTCGAATTAGAACCTGTTGAATCCAGTACTAACTTGGGCTTCTTTTTTTCTTGTTTTATGTTTTTTGCCAGGGTTTTTGTCATTTTGTTAAACTGCTCATCTTTAATCGGCGTGCTGGTGAGGATTTCTGATTTTTGTATTTTCCTTTTCCGTTTAGTAATGTTTTGTCTGAACAATTAGATTGTAGATGTCTATGTAAAGTTCCATACGGAATTCCATATTTGAGAGATGCTTGGCGTATAGATGAACTTTTTGCTTCCTCCATGGCACGCGCCAGGGATTCCGAAGACCATGATCTACGTTGGGTCTTCCTTACGTACGTATTAACCATCTGAAAAGATAAAATCTACATTAAAATTAGGTTTTAATAATCGGCGGGCAAGATGGAAATAGCCTGATCCATCTTGCCCACTCGGCTCACTTTGAAACAAAATATGAATATCTCGTAAAATGAAACTAATACACAAAAATCCATTCCAACTAAGCAAATTCAATGTTAAACAAATGAAAATAATAGCATGTCATATAGATTTATAAAAAAACAACAGAAATTTTCACATTACTTACTTTTCAAAACATCGAAAGTTCGGAACACAAAACGTAAAAACGCTCCTACGACGAGCGTCGCGCGCAGGAGTCTGGCGAGGACTGAGCGGGGGGAGGCAGTCGGCGCCTAGGCACGCTGTTGTCAATGTGCGTTCGTGAAATTTCGCCGCATCTTCGAGATATTTCGAGTATCCATCTTGCCCGCTCTATCCATTATGCCCGCCCTTCCCCTACTTCCTACTCACAGATCAGTTCCTACTAATATTATAAACGCGAAAGTTTGTGAGTATGTATGGATGTTACTCTTTCACGAACAAACGGCTGAACCAATTTAGATGAAATTTGGTATGGAGGTAGCTTAGACCTTGGATTAACACACATGGGCTTATTTTTATCTCGGGCTAGCGCGGGTAACACCGCGGGGCGCAGCTAGTTAAGTACTAAAGTAACTACTTATCTTTCCTTTGTCTACGTCCAAGGCAGAAATTCTATGCAATTCAGCTAAGTTGTTGGCGCCACTTTGGCGGGCCAATGTTTGCGCTTTCAATTCTCTCCCTTCTCTTTAGTGTTTGAACAAGAACTATCCACAAAAGTTTACATCCTACTCAGTGGATCAACAGGACGGAGAACAATGTTAAATTTAAGTAACTTTTAAGAGCTAAACTGCCTTATTTAACTATAGATAACTATTTGTAGGATATCTTTAGAATAGTTACCTACTTTTAAGTAAGTATAGGGAGATCACTTTTAGTGATAAAGCCGCAAGTTGTTTTCACTAATTGATATAAACTTTTCGTTTCTATAGGTAGGTATATTTTGTAATAGTATCCATCCTGGTGTGAATCAATAAATCTTGATATCTTTGAAAAAATAATTCAGCTAAGTACTCGAGAAGTCGGCCTTATTGGAAGTGCATTGGTAAAGTGTTACCTATACGGAGATGATGGTGTTTGCTTCAGGTAGGGGTCCGGAGAGAGTACCGGAAGTTTATTTGAATGGCGCGACAGTCAAAGTCGTGAAGCAATTTAAATATTTAGGGCACTTGTTGTCGGAGCGACTGCAGGATGATGCGGACATTGAACGAGAGCGGAGAGCCCTCGCCGTCAGAAGCAACATGCTCGCCCGCCGATTCGCTAAGTGCAGTACAGACGTAAAGACCACTCTTTTCAAAGCCTATTGCCTATGCATGTATACGTGCCAGTTGTGGATAAAGTTCACGCGGAAAGCAATAAACACGATAAGAGTTCAGTATAATGACGCATACCGAACTCTTATGAAGCTACCGCGGTGCTGCAGCGCGTCGAGCATGTTTGCTGAGGCGGGGGTTCCTGACTTCTTTGCAGTATTTAGATCTAGGGTGGCCTCGTTTTGGCAGCGTCTGCGTCATTCCGACAATGCAATTCTTGTGGCTGTCTCTGACGACTTCCGGAGCCCTTTGTTTGAGCATTGGGTTTCTGTCCACATGGACGCGAATAAGAAATGAATATATGTACCTACTACCTATATCGACTCGGCACTATTGTGCGGTATAATTTTAAGTAACTATTTATAAGACTGGACGTTACACCCCTTATACAGGTGTAACATTTTATTTTATATTATTTTAATCAACACTTTTTTGTAACTCTGGGTCTCTGTGCCTGCAATAAATGGTTTTTTTTTTTTTTTTTTTTTTTTTTTATACTAACAGCCCAAGTAGCATTTTACTCCATTTAAGAGTACACATTTAGTTCCCAGGTGTACTTAAAGCATTATTACAGTTCACTCGTGATGTATAAGCTGCATTATTGCGATTAATTACACCTACACCTGTCTAAGGGACTTATAGGAGTATAGAGTTATACTTTTATATGTTTGTTGGTGTTATAATACTCTAACAATTATCCTTTAGTCAGCCGTCTGACTAAGAGCATTATAGGAGGGTAGAGATACGGCAACCGCTGTTTAACGGCCTACTTTTACGATGTTGTAGAGCTAACATTTCAATAGAACACACGTGGTCATTTATAAAGCCAAAAGCTGTTATGTTTACTTGTTTTAGACTGTTATACAGCTAGTAGCTGTAGTAGGACTTGTTTGTGATCATTAAAATAACCTTTTTTTACTATCTGTACAGAAGTGTTTAAATGGTTCGCATGTGCACTGTAGGCTGTTAAAAGGACTATATGTGTTGTCCATTAACATCAATAGCAGTTTATTTGTCCACAAGTACTACTCTTATTTGCTTTCATTTCCACCATTTTGTTCTAACCTAAAATTTACCAAATAATAAATCTCAATAATTATCATGCAGATTTATCACAAAATACGCAGATAGAGCGATTGAGTTTTGGTTTCATGTTATAATTAATTACCGTAGTATAATTATAATGCCAATATAATATCAAAAACTGAAAATTGTAGATTTCCTCTCAGCCAGTTTTAAATATTTTAAAATGAATATCGTGTTTTAACAGAGGCGCGTGAATATTTTAGCTGTAAATATGTATACATTTCACGATAAAGTTGCATTCCCATGGCAATTAACATTATTAAGTCTTTGAAACAGGTACTTTACCGCGTGTTATCATAAATTTTTATCCAAATATCCGCCGGAGTTATTAAGTTTTTGGATGGCACACACAAAACCATAAACAATTAAATTGTGAATAAAATTATAAAATGAAGAAATAATTTAGGGCACACGTGAATTTTAGGTAGCACTGGAGTACTTTTGTCGGATTTTTTAACTGTGAAGGCTGTGTATTTAGCCACGTGTTACTCTTTATTACGCTCATGTACATTGTATGGATCACACTGCGTCCCATATAGTGCCGCAAGTCAGCCTTAAGTCCGATGTTACTACTTAAACTGCTATTATAATGCTATTATACTGCTAATGTACAGCATAGTGAACTTAAGGCTGTCTAATTTGTGCCCAAACTGGTTCTATAAGAGCGTTATAGCAAGCTATACAGCTCTTATACAGCTGACTTACACAGCTTGTGGAGTACATGTGAACGACTAGACATCTTATATAGAACCCCGAATGCTACTTGGGAGTGGACTGTTAAGATACCTAATGATGATGCATTGCCTTAAGCATAGCATGGCATAGCTTATCATTACGCTTTTGATATTCGTGTAACCCCTGAAAAATAACTTACAAAAAAAGAGGGCTTAAAATTACCAGGACTTACCTACAATGTAACTTGTCTTCCGAAGCACGGTAGCGTTCAATTATAAATTTATGCCACCCATAGTCGTTACTTTAACAGATACAATACGTGCTTGATGCTCTCTATCAGTGCCTTGAAAGTACAATAAGTTGATGTACCTATACATAACATTATAGGTACAAGAGAGCGGTTAATTTTTCGCTGCGGATGATAATGGTGCGCGAGGACAAATCAAAGCTTATTTTAGGGCCAAATACAGCTAGGATCTTCGTCTGTATCACACTAAAGTGCTGTCGAGCTTCAGTGTGTCCCCCAACTACTCCCAAGCGTAGGTACGAGTATATACAAGCGAACTATGGTGTGTGATGTGTCGCAGTTGTTTTGTCGAACTAGCGTTATTCGCACAGGCAAATGTCGAGCTCAAGTAGTGCACTCTATGTAGACGGACATGTTCGAGAATCTTGGATGTCATTATACGAGTATTCATCGATATTACCAACTTTTACTATGGGGCCAAGGGCCACCCTAAAATCGTGAAATAGAAATCAACTGTTTCATACAAAAAGTTAGTTGACTGCCGATGAAATGTGTAGATAGGTATAAAATTTTTTCTCGATCTTGGGATTGGCCTCCTAGGAAAAATTGTCTAACTGATAATTAATTGATATCCTAGAGTATATATATTTTAAAGTAACACCCCAACTCACCGAACCGAAGGTGTATTGACTATTTATGAATAAGCTCGTAGGTCTTAATTGTCTATCCACTACTACCGATGCAAGTTCACTAAAAGCTTGGGTGGGCTGGTCTAGAGGGCAAAAATGTCTGAAGATTTAGTAATTCTACAGTTATTTGAAGAATGTCAATGAGCCCAAGCACGCACTGAGTCATAGAAGGCGCCTATAGGTACTTGTGTAGAATCCAACCCAATAAGCTGCCGCCCGGCGCCGCCACCCCCTGCCGTCCTAATCAATCAACGGAAACTACTCAACTCACCAAGGGAACGGAACGGAACGATTAGAATTATGTTTGTATTTAGTCACCTAGCACTAGCACCTACTTACTACATTACGAGAATGGATAGTAGAAGTAAGTTTCAAATTAACCCTACCGGGTAGGTACCTACCTACTTTAAATAAATCATTTCCTATATTTTGTAGAAAAACAAACTTTTTATGTGGAACCGTTGGTTTTTTTTGTGATTTGGTTTATTTTAGAGACATTCAGTATAGACATACCGGAACGTTGGTATTCACCATTTGTCCACTTTATAGCGGATATTCTACTAAACGATTGTCATTAGAAAAACTTGGTGCTTATGCGACTGAATAAAAAATGGTGATTAATTCTGTATTGAAAACATTTTCGCTTTGAAACATTTGTTTAAGTAACACTGGCAAATGCGTAAATTGGTCTCGATCATATAGTAGTACCAAAAAAATTGTAAAAGATAAACACTGTTTATGTCAATGCATTTCTTTCTACGTCAATGTCAGACTCACTTGTTCTAGTGATGTGCATTGCCAATGTAAATGGAAACTCGTGTATCGATAATTACAGTCGATTAAATAAAAATTGTGGGTTTTTTTACTTTCTCCTTTTTTTCATCCTGTAGGGTTATAAGACATGGAAATTATTCAAAGTCATTATTTCCCTAGCTAGACTAGCCATTTTCAGTATTAATGTAGTTTGTCATTACCAGAAAAAATGACGATCTCATACCATCTAAGAAGTTCAGAATAATGTATAGATACATCAAGCTTCAGAAAACTAGCATTATGGCCTCGTTTTTTAAACTTCAAACGCCTCAGAACGTTTACGAAACTGACACATTGTATGGAGAATCTCTGTGTTGTTTATGGAGGTTGCGAAAATGCAAATACTCCATACAAGTTCCGTATACGACAAATCCGTGCGAAGTTTAAAAAACGACCCTCAGAACAGAACAAGAAAATATGAATTTTGAGCTCCGAAAGAAAAAATACCATTTTTATAGAATAAAACAAAGTGTTACGCCTAAATACCTAGGTGCCCACTGCTGACTGCTTAGTGAGCAGTGCTGTGTTGATTCGATTTTTGTTGATTACTATTTTTGCACGTCCAGTCGTCCACATCCCTATTCCGATTAACGTTGTGGAGGTTATGTTGGTTTGGTTGATATTTTTGAGGTTAGAATAATAATTATTTGTAATTTTACCCCAGTCTTGGTATTTATTCGTAATCATGGGAAAAGTGCGAAAAACTAAAGCGAGTAAATTGAAAAGAAATGTGCCAGTAGATAATGACCAAGAAGAAGAAATTCCCGTCGATAGTAAAGAAAATGCGATTCAGACAATACTTGATCAATTGCAGGTTAGTTTATTCCTTTCTTATTATGTGTATATCTAATTTCTTGATGTTCACCATTGAATATTGTTTTAAATTACTATCGAAAACCAGTCATAACTTGAACTCATTAGTTAGTAGATAAGTATAACTTTTTTTTTTTAAAGTAAGTACTTACATATTCTACACATCAACAAATGTTGATAATTATACCTGTTCTTACGTTTTATTTTCGTGCTCAGCTCCCTCAAAACTTTTAATGTGTTATTTTACGACTAAAAGATCATACTGAAATTATTATTGTGGCCCTGTCAATAAATGTATTCTAAAACAATCTGAATACTTGATTAAGACAGTATAAATTTCCTTTACAGACTAACTGTACTAAACGGTCTACATTTCAATCATTTCAACCCTAGGCGTAAGTTGAATCAAACCTTTTCGGATTCTGTGAACTTAAGGCTAATTATTGTGCAATAGTATATTCATATGCCATGGACACCATGGTGGTGTAGAGGTAGTGACAACCGCCTTACAATCGTGAGGTTGTGGGTTCAAATCCCAGTCTCGTACCAATGAGTTCTTTGGAATTTATGTACGGAATCTCACACCACTGGCTTTTTGGTGAAGGAAAACATTGTGAGGCAACCTGCATATGTCCGTAGAGGAAATTTGATGGCTTATTAAATTCATATGACAGCAGGGCAAAGAGAGGGGTTTTGCACAGCTTGTACTTTCTGGAGCAACTTCTCAGTTGCTATTAAAGTTTGATTCAACCTTTACTACATCTGCTTACATCAGGGTTTGCTGTTCTCTTAACTCCAATTTGACTTTATGATTTCAGGCCGCAGATGTAGAAGAGAAGTATTGTGGACTTCAAACTATGGCCCTCCTGATTGATGGTCCCGATAATATTGATCAAGTCATTGAACGAGGCATGGTGAAGGTTGCAGCACCTTTGATATTAGATGCAGCAAGCTCGGTGAGGAATGCGGCTGCAGGCATGCTCAGGAACCTCTCCACTGTTAAGATGGAAGTGTGTGATGCTATGATGGAGCAGGATGTGATGACTCCGTTGACTTGTTATTTTCATGAGGTAAGATCTTTTTCAAACTATGTAGTTAGTTTTTTAGCACTCATCATCTAATGAAATAAAATCATAATTGAAGGCAGTTTCGTTGTATTATGTACTATTCACTGTTTTATTTTTAAAGTTTGATAATCATTTAAATTGTTGTATTTTCTCACCTACTCAAATGAAAAGAAACAAAATGAGTCATGTTTGTTTTGATGTCCACTTAACCCATTACCATCCACTGTACCTGTGCGTTTTAAGAGATAATTTTATATAAAACACATAAGATGAAAAATGCTATCGCCTATTAAAAAGCCATACACACATTGATATGGAGGGCATTAATGGCCCATTAATAATGGGTAGTGCATTATCTGCATATGTTCTAATCAAGGTAGTTGAAAATTATAGCAGTAGCAGTGTTCCGTGCCCATTTCCCCAGGTTTGATAATTCTATATGTAATTATTATCTTTTTTATGTCTACTGTTTCAGCATGTTGAATCTTGGACCCCAGATCCCAATTCGAAATCAAACCAAGAAGACATTGACACATTAGTTCAATGCATTAATTTGCTATTGAATCTCTGTGAAAGTTCAGGTAATTTTTTTTAAACAAATGTATTATTAGTCTTCAAAATCTTGAGAGGTCACATAATTCACAGTATTTTTAATTTTTTTTTTTTTGTGTTTTGATTGTGCAATCAGTCTATGTTTTAGTATCAAAAAAAATGTTTTTTCCAGAATTGGCAGTGAAATACCTCGGACAAACAAGAATACTTGACATACTACCAAAATTTCTAACATATGATGAATCATCATCAAACAATGACATTGTGACAGCTGTCCTACAATGCCTCTTTGTAGTTGTGGAGGACAATCCTCTTGCTATGCAAAAAATAAAATCAAACTCGGAAAGTCAACTAGAAAGGCTGTTATCATTAGAAGGGACTGACCCATCAGTGTTGCTAGTAAAGACACTATCAGCTGGAGTAATAATCAACACATGTGGTGGCAACATTGCTACATTGCCAGTGAATGTTATAAACCAGATCATTACAATTCTAGCATCCACATTGGCCATAGATCACAGACTAGCTTGTAGCCAGTTGTCAAGTAATATCCCTTTGGTAAATGAAGCTGGAAAAGTGCCTGAAGTTAAGGGGAAAGAGGCCCAGGTCTTGGAGAAACAGATCAAGTCTGTGATGCAAATGTTGGACGCTCAACAGAGTGCTATTGAGATTCTTGCTAATATATGTTCTTGTGAAGGTAAGATATTTTAAGAATAGAAATTGCATCATTCATGTTGATTTAGAGTGATAAGGAAAAACTAAGTTGTAATTTTATTTATTTTCTTTCTGCTATAGTCCATTTTAGGTTTAAAGAATTTTATTTATCATTCAAGACATTTCTGTCACTTACATGATAAAAATAATTATAACATTTTGAAATTTCGTCGTCACACTTCACATAGGTAGGTACAAATATATCTACATTTTCGAAACTGTATCTAATTTTTGTGCCATAAAAGTTACTATACAAGTTGGCGAATGTGAAGTTGACTATAAAAGCTGTGCAATATCCAATCCTGACTGAGACTCATAAAGCTGCATGTTAATTAGATATTGCGCTGGTTGTAGCTAACTTCACATCTGCCGACTTGTATGATTCAGCCAATAATTTGATTTATTTAATTTGTGTACCATAAAATTTACTAAGGGTTTGCAGGAATAAAGGCAAATCCATATTTTGTGCTTTTCTCGTGTGTGTTGCTCAGCAAACAAACTTAACATTGAATTAACTTAACATTGTGACTACAAGACAGCTACAAGTTGTACAAACCGCACTCTTCGAACCGCACTCTTCGCTGAATTGTTAATATGTTACTGCGCAATGACTCAACTCGTGTTCACAGACGCCATTAAGTTTGAATCGTACCACACCATTGATTGTGTATTTGGTCAATATGATCATCCATACTATAGTACTTGTTGTGTATATAGTAGGGACTATACTTAGCTGTGTGTGGTCTAGTGGTAATGCCTTACAATCTTGAGGTCGTGGGTTCAAATCCCGGTCCCGTACCAATGAATTCCTTAGAATTTTCTTATAGAATTTCACACCATTGGCTTATCGGTGAAGGAAAACATCGTGAGGCAACCTACATACGTCAATAGAAGAAATTCGATGGCGTATGTAAATCCACCAACCCGCACTGGGCCAGCGTGGTGGATATAGCTCAATCACCCTTCGTGGGTAGGCCTACGTTCTGCAGTGGGCTATTAAGAAAAGGCTGGTACAGTACAGTTATAACTGAAATTACCATACTATTGGGTCTGGGTCATTAGTGGTCTGCACAAAAAACGGCATCAATTTTATTTTTACTTTCCCACTTGTTTTTAAGATGGTGATAATGACGATAGTGGTGCAAATGATTCTGAAAGTGACGAGATGGAGGAAGAAGCCAACCATTTGGACGGCGAACAAACAGTCCTAGCAGAGGACAGGCTTCCAGCCCATGTGATGGAGGCTCTGATATCTCTGGAGCTGTTTGATAAAGTGTGGGCCCGGACGCAAGTCCCTGCTCAAAATGTTTTGTTGATTTTGAAGGAGTATGAAGAATCACAGCTTATATTCAAAAGGTAAGTAAAATAATTATTTTTCGCAAAAAAAATGGCTAAATCGCCTATTCCATCGTGTACAAAATTCGAATATTTCGCGCGAATTGTTTACATTATTGTTGATTATTCAAAAACGGCTCAGCCGATTGCTGTAAAATTTAAATGGGATCACCTCGGAGTAGACCCTGTCGAACTAAAAATAAATTTTTCGATTCGGTTCACAATTGGCGGAATTATCGATGAACATACACAAAAAAAAATACATACAGACGAACATAGAACCTCCTCCTTTTTGGGAGTCGGCTAATTAAATCAGAGGCTTACCTTATGGAATTCTAATAGGAAAAAGACCAGCAACCTTTAACATGGCAACGGTTCAAAACCATTTTATCCACATTTAAGCGGCGGAAAGACAATTTGTCCCTTTGCCATGCTATGCTGGAACGTTTTGAGGACAGTTTCAGGCAACATGAAGTGACGAAGTGTTCTGAACAGTTACGTTTTATGTGTTGTCTAGTAAGTAAGTTCGTATAGGCTGGGTTAAGCTAGCCCAGCCGGGCTAGGATGCGTACCACGAAATATTTCTTTCGACGTGTCAGAACGAGACAGCTTTATAGCAGCCATAACGACGAAAATAGTTATTTTCGTGTCTTTTCGTGGTCACATGCTGGACTAGCTGTTGTCCAGAGTTTTTTAAGCCGCCTGAAGGCCTCTGACATGGCTAAACGGTTAGAACAATTGAGAACTATAATTTAACGTGTCATCCGAGCCACGGTAGCGCTCATAATAGTGTTGTCTAGTGTCAGATATATTCATAGAGAAAGGGAAACCTGCGTTCCAGCGCAGTTTTACAGACTGATTCGTGCGCAGGGTGCAAGCGGCATTTGACGGCCAATCTTCATACTTATCCTTTTATGGGATCCTACTAATATTATAAACGTGAAAGTTTGTAAGGATGGATGGATGTTTGTTACTCTTTCACGCAAAAACTACTGAACGGATTGAGATGAAACTTTGCAATTATATAGCTTATACATCAGAATAACATCAGATTATAAATTATAATGATATTGCGTAAATTTTCCATATTATAACAAAAAGTGTTAAGTAAGTATTGTATGCGCGCGAGTTGAATGCAGAGCTTAGGAATGCGAATGTCTCCCCCCGCTATCCGCACGCCCAACCCGCCCAGGCGCGTGAGGTGGGGCGTGCGGATAGCGGGGGGAGATGCTCCCGCGCTTTACCTCAGACCCCGACTGCATTCAACTCGCGCGCTATCAGTAGGAAAAATTCTGCCATCTGCGAGCTATTCTAGCGTACGCTCCAAGAAATGTCAAATCGGATTTTTTTGTTTTTTATTATCCACCTCCTTTATTAAGGGTGGCACGGTAGGGCCTCGAAATATCATGCGGGCGAAGCCGCGGGTAAAATCTTGTATTATTATAACTAGCAACAAACTGGGGACCTAATTTTGAATTTCGCACGGTTTGGTTGTAAACGGAACTTGTATGGAGCACTCGCAACTTCCATAGACAAGATAGAGTGTTTTCATACAATCTGTCAAAGTTTCGTATACGTTCCGACGCGTTCGAAGTTCAAAAATAGGTCCCCTGTACTATTTATAAAGGTTTTTTACTATTTTTAATCATTATCTCTTAATGTTATTTCAGACTTCACAGTGTACAAACGAGAGCGCTACTATGCATAAACAATATGCTATCCACCCTCCCCATAGAGAATCTCGGTGGTGTCAATGGCGTTTACAAAATCTGGGTAGAGGCGGGTAAACTGGTCTTCAAGCAGAGCTCGGAAAATGTTAATCTTCTGGAATCAGCCACAGCAGTCATGAGAGCAGCTCTGGATAAGATTAAATTCAGAGATAATGGCAACACTACTGATTGTAACCTCTTCAGTGATCTTGCTCTATCTGATATAGAGGTACAGTAATTGATGTAATATGTTTCTTTTATTTTCTTTTCTCCTTGTGGGTATGGTTTAGTTCAGATTACTAAACATCCGGTACAGTTTGTTTTTTAATTGTTAACTAGTTATTGATATTCTGGGCGCTTTTTAGAATACCTTAGCTATTTTAGAAAACTATACATTTTATTTATTTTTCATTGCAAAGTGTGTAAAATAATTTACGGTGTGAATGAATACAAATATAGGTAATTAAATTGTTTCTCGTTAAAGAACCCTGACTTTCATTTACTCCAATATTAGCTAGGCTAGTTCAATGTGCACTGTTTGATGCATCATATCACGCATATTTACTATCCTCATCTCAATTTGCTACACCTTGTAATCTATACAAAGAAGAAAAACTGTAATAAATTCGCGGCTTCTCATAGAGTTCTTATATTTTTTTCTGGATATAAAGTTGCCTATAACACTCTGACATTTGAACTATGTATGTGCATGCCAAAATCAAGTTAATCCGTTGCTATATTGCTGCGTGAAAGAGTAACAAACAACGCTACACACCAACAAACACTTTTGGATTTATCATTAGTTAATAGCGCCTTATCAATCTATGCTAATAGTTCGACAAGGTGTTTGTCAGCGATCACCGAAATTAAGCAACGTTCTGCATGGTCCGTATGCAGATGGGTGAACGCGGGTGGCGTTTTCCAACTGAACGCTATCGTGGCTCGGATGACACGTTAAATTGTAGGTCCCGGTTGTTTTAACCGTTTAGCCGTGTCAGAGGCCTTCAGGCGGCTTAAAAACTCGTGACACCAGCTAGTCAAGCATGCGAGCACGAAAAGAACTCATTTCGACGTGTGAAAAAGTGACAAATATATATATTACACTTTACCATAACGCTGTCTCGTTCTGACACTATGAACGAAATAATTCTTGGCGCGCATACTACCCCGGCAGGGCTAGCCGCCCGGTCTATACGAACTTATTTACTTTTAATAAATAAGAATTGCATCATTGCAGGTAATGCTGACAGGCATCAGGGAATGTCAAGTGCCCGAAATAAGATCCAACCTCATTCGCATGACGGGCCTCCTTGCCTTGCTCCTGGTGAACAGCCTCAACGACACGACCGCTACAGTCATCTGCACCATCACAGAGTTTATCCTGGAACAGGCGCACAAGGAGAATGACGTGTGGGTGCTAGCTGAGGCGATAGACACGCTTGTCGATATCTATTCGGAAGATGAGACTGATGCGCTGGCAGTTAAAGTTAAACTGGTGGAGAAGTTGCAGATTTTGGCGCCTATCTTAAAGAATAAGGTATGTATCTTTCAATTTAAATTTTGAGTGTAATTATGTCTTTATGGTGGCAATCTTGACAACTTACTCAGTCACTACATACATGTTTTTATATTGCGAGACACGAAAAAATACCTACATGCTTAGTGCATCACGCTGTCACGCTAATAATAGGTTACTTACTTAGTTTTAATTTTGCAGCAGTATCTAGATAGGTTTTGCTTATTCATGATGATTTACATTTTTATTTTCGTCGTAGCATGACGTCTTGAACTGTTGGAAGCGTGAATTAAGCGTGACGGAATAATTCTGCAGCAGTGGTATTTCAGTTTCGGTACACTTTTTGCACATCTCTAGTATAGCATCAGATTGTTGCCTTTGTTGCCCATAGTACTACTAGAGTGCTTGGTAGGATCACAGGAGGAAAATCTGTGCCCATGGGACTACTAATATTGCAGTGACATATTTTCCGGGTTTAAGCCCCATTTTGCCCGTAATTGATCTTGATGTCAAAGAAAATCAAATATAATAAGAAATATTAACATTTACTCGCCAATAGTCTTAGTGGTCAGATATTTATTTATTGGAGCATGGAGAAATAAAGTTCTCGAATGGAGACCATGCTCCGGCAAGCACAGCGCATAATGTCCACTGACAAGGTGGACAGACGATTTAATGTAAACCGCTGGGGTGTCCTGGATGCAAGCCGTTTATCCTTGTCTTACCTGACCTGGGGCCATTTTGCGTACGCGTTCTGACGTACAGCTTCACGTTTTCTCCTGCTTCCGCCAGTTACACGCGTCACGAAAACGAGCGGGAGGAAAAACGACGCCGAGCGTCAGAACGCGTACACAATACGGCCTCTGGTCTCGTTTGCTAGTCTTATTGGTAATCAATTGGGGAGGCCTGTGTCCAACAGTAGACATCGTACGGCTGATACGACGATGATGATGATTTATTCATTTTTTAATTTCATATTACAGGCAAGACAACAGAAGAAGCTCCCAAAAGAATACAAAGTCCTCGTCAGCACGGCTGTATCCAACTTACCGAGATTCATCCAGTACAAGAGAAATAGAATAAATAGGATGTAAGTGACTAACTTTGTTAGCGATTTATTTGTTATTATAATATAATTATATTCAATATTTTTATACATTTCTCTTATTTCAATCAAAAGAAAACTCATTTACTTAAGTAAAATAATAATTTATTGGACAACAATGACTGAGTTAACAATGATAATCCCAAAGTGACAAGTTATTTAGGAATCTTGTTTGTGTAGGATACGCACAGATTACTCTCTGTAGATAATGCACTAGTATTTTTTCAGTCGAATCAATATTTATCGAAGTTTGAAGGAAGCGTGTATTTTGAATGGTGTAGCGATGTAATAAAGCCAATTTATAATCGATGCCTTTTGACGGACGTAGTGTTGCGTTTCATTTTAAGTACTGTATCTACAGAGGGTAACCAGTGAGTGCTCTAAGATAATTTATTGGTGGCGACACAATCGTATTTTTAATTTCAAAATATATCTGTGATATGAAATTTGCTCAGCCATGTCAGAGGCCTTCAGGCGGCTTTAAAACTCTGACACCGTGGCTAGCCACCTGGCCTATACGAACTTAAGTACTGGCTAATACCTACCAAAATACGAAAGTTTGAATTCATTTTTGGTACCTTTAAAGTATACAGGTTCAAATTACTTCAAACTAGTTCAAAGCACACAATTTACAGTGGTTATTGAATAAATGAAATACTCGCAGAACTTTGAAAGAACTCAAATTAATAAAAAAATTACAGACTCGGTGGCTTTGTCAGCCTCGGTGGCTCAGTGGTTAGTGACCCTAACTTCTGGTTAAAGAGGCGTGGGTTCGATCCCCAGCCCAGAGTAAATATTTATGTGATGAACATAAGTGTTTGCTCTGTGTCTGGGTGTTATTTAGTTACTATCTATATAAGTATGTATTTAAAAATAAGTGCATGTAGTATATCAATCTCTGGCTGCCATATTACAAGCTTTGCTTAGTTTGGGGTCATAATAGGCCGTGTGTAAGATGTCCCCAAATGTTATATTTATTATTATTTATTAACTCAGTGTATTTAATAATGCGATTGTGGCGCCCCAATCCGATACTACATTAGACGCATTGCATCAACAAAACGTGTAGCAGCTAAACATTTATGACTAAATAACTTTTCTAGACCTACATTTAACTCCCATAAAATAAATATGCTCCAAAGCTTCGTATAGTAAGACCTATGCAAAAGCGAACATTTATATGAAAATTATGCGTCATATTTATGTATTTATTTATCACATTTAAAAAACTTACTAATATATTGCGATAATTTATGACGGATTACAACAGTCTACAAACAATTGAAAATTTTCTCAACTTGCTAAAGGCACTCGAAAGGCATTTTCGTTTCATTATAGCATAAATGTTATTGCATCCTTCCCTTACGTTAATTTACGAGATCCAATTACCTAAATACTTTCCATGAAATATATTAATTTTCTTTATCAAGATTATTTCAACGATTTGTACCGTCACAAAATCATCATTGGATACAACAGCATTATCAAAATGGTTCCATGTTGACTTAGGGCGAATTAGAAGTATCATAATGACTTCGCCTTGGCTTTGGTATAGGATTGGGTGAAGAAGCACCTTTCTTGTCGAACCTCTTTTTTATCTCCGAAACTGACAGTCGATCATCTGCACACGGGATGTCTTCTTCATGCAGAGCTGAATTCAGCTTGCTTATCTCTCTTTCAAGTTCCCTAGTCGCTCTATCGATCTCCATAAACTCCTTTTCTGTGCTGGAAATAGTAATTGTATCAATGCTCTGTTTTCTAGCAGTCTCGTCATACTTGCATACTACTTTCTGTGGTTCGTTGTCGTTTGCATCTTTGTCTACGATGTTCTCGTTTAGATTGATGTCGTAAGTCATGTAGGTCGTGTCTAGATTGTGGTGTAGGCTTTTGCTTCTCTTGTTGTTTAACGCGTGGAAGTCTTCGAGGTTGCCTCGCCGCAATCTGATGTCATCTTCGTTAACACTTGAGTTTCTCCTGTACTTATGGATGTCTACTTTCGGGAATGAAACCGAGCTCAAAATATCTTCTTCTGATTCGCTCTCTTTCACGTTATTCTCTACAATTATTGTTTCATTTTCTGGCCTTATGCCTTCGTGTTTTGAGTCTGGTCCGTTATGTATTTCGCTTGTTACAACTATTGATTCAACGTGACTTTCATTTGTGACTGGAGCAGCATTCGTTGCCACTATAGTGTTACTGTTTTCGTCTTCGTCTTCAACGATCTTTAGTTCAATACTAGGTATGTTGGTATCATCTAAGTCTTTATCACCGTCTTCTTTGGTCGTGTTTTTGTCACTAACTTCACTTATATGTAATTCAGAAGTTTCGCTGCTAACCTGGAAGACGAAAATAAAAAAAATATTAAAATGTATGTATTACAGTCTTTTTCAAATAGCTAGTCACTTATGACACTTCCGAAATGTCAGCTGTCAAACATACATTGACCATTTTAATGATGTACCGCACCTATATTCCATTTGTAATTACCGATTATTATCGATTTTACGTACTTATCGAAGTTATCGAACAATATACCTAAAACTGTTTTGGTGAATTTATATACAAGTCAGTAGGACTTACTTAGACGATAGGTTTAGAGGAATCAAAAAGAAATAAAAAAGTGACAGGGAAAAAAAAGATTTATTTGGGAAATAATGTCCTCGTCACTTCGTCATCGGAGCTATCATCATTATCATCATTTAAGACGAATCTTCCAGATTTATAATCATTTGATTATCTGTTATAGGTATTGTATATGTGAACATCGGAGGTAAATGGAAACTAAGTTTTTCATACATTGTTGTATCGAATACGCACTACATATTTTATAATTTTTGTACTAGGGATACAGATTAACGATAACCCTTGCTTAAATCAAGTCGATTTATATGTTTTGTTTTCGATATTCTTCGATTTCAACAATAGTCGATTTCCCAGCCCTCTTATCATGACGTCACGATCGGCAATAGCACGTAACATAACAATTTAACGAATTTAATTTTTTATTAAATTGAAAAGTGAATGCGAATATGTTTACGCGAATCAATAACCTTTATTCTATTTCTTGCGTCCTTTGTCGTTTATTTTAGTAGTTTTTCTTGTAAGTTTGCTTAATGTTTTCACTGATAAATAGAAATATTCAACTATTGGTGTGACGTCACAAGGTGTATTTACGTAATATGTTACGTTCTATGGACCTGTCATAAGTGACTTGCTATTTGAAAAAGACTATAGTTCTGGTTGTTAGTTTTTTTTTCACCAACATCTTAATTACATTGTTGGGATTCTTTCGCTACTATTAGCGTTCGACGGCCACCCGCAATTCATATCGATTTTGTAGGCGCTGCAATTTTCATTTTTTTTTTAAATTGCTTCAAATGTAATAAAACATGGTTTAATAGTTTTGAAGCATTATGTAAGCGTAATCTTCGAAAGAAACAACAGTTTTGAAAAAAAAAACACATGTCCATAAATTGCGGAGAAAACATCAACGAACCGAAAAAAAAATACTTTAAGTTTTGGAAATTGGGTTCAAAGTTAGTATCAATAAGTTACCGAGATATCAGCAACGGCAGAAGTAGAAGGGCTGTCGGAGAGGGGCGGCGGCGGCGGCGCGCGCTTCTTCTTGCGCCTCGCGGCCCGCACCGGCGGCACCGGCGCGTCCTCGTCGAACGGGTTGGTGCTTTCCACGCTCAGACGTGAGCCCGACACCTCGCTGCGGGCCATGCGCGGCGTCACGCTGCAATAAACAGGCACATAGGTCAAATAAGTATCTATAAAGTTGTTACATTCAAAGAGGCCAAAATGAGTACGGGTTAAATGGGAATCAAAGAAATACTTGAAAATAAATTAACTGCATGATCGATGTGTTGTTCGTATGAAAATGCGAATGGTATAATTAAGTGGCAAAAAATAATGAAGTAACCCCTTCTTGGATAGCACGAATTCTATTAAATAAACTCCCGTTATGTATTTGATAGCAAATCTTAGATTTTCCTCATTTCGGTTGTACAGACTTTATTGATTGACTGCCTCGGTGGCTTAGTGGTTAGTGACCCTAACTTCTGGGCCACAGAGGCGTGGGTTCCCCACCCAGGGCAAGTATTTGTGTGATGAACATAGGTGTTTGCTGTGTGTCTGGGTGTTATTTAGTCAGTTACTATTTATTTATGTATGTATTTAAAAAAAATATATAGGTATAGTAAATCAGTCTCTGGCAGCCATATCACAAGCTTTGGTTAGTTTGGGATCAAAGGCCGTGTGTAAGACGTCTCCTAACATTTATATTTATTTTATTTTATTTAAAGCTAGATAACGTATTGCAAAGCGTAAGTAATAATAGTAATGTCACATCACACGTTAACAATCATGATCATATTATAGTTTCGCACGTAAATGTTATAAATATAACTAACCATTATCATTTACGATATTGATAAACAAACCACACCTAGTTGGTAGTCAGCAGTGACATTGCAGCAGTATACCTAATATACTGTGCTAACAGGCATTTATACTCACCCATTTATGAACGATTTATACTAATACATCAACATACTGACATTACCAAATTATACTTATTCATAAGTCTATTTCGATTAAAAATAAATATTAATTCGAATTTCATAATATCAGTTTTTTTTTCATAATGAGTCGAGGTGAGTGAACTAATTTTACTACGATTTCATCGTAGGTTATACGAAAAGTCATTCTTTACAACTTTGAGCAAATAGCTACCTATAGATATTTGTCAAAAGATATTTGCTCGAAGCTTTACAAAAATAAGAGTAGAGAGCTTCTTACCGCTTAGTGCCACCAGTCTATGAAAGTTTCCTATAGTTCTGGGTTTCATAATGAAAACAGCTGCCAGACAGTGTTGTTATATCTATAGCTGATACCTACAATGCATGCTTCCTGATTATAATGTTACTAGATACTACAGACAATGAACGAGCTGCGCTATAGCGGCATTAGTTACCCTCCTGATTGGGTCTACTAGCTATCCAGTTACCAATTTGTCATTGTCTTTCCTTACACCTTGTACGCCGCATCCTTTTTGCGTCGCGTTGTATCATTACTTAGTATAAAACAAAGTGGCTTCCCGCTGTCTGTCCCCATAGTGACTATATAAGACTCCGCATGTAGTACATACAGGACAGAACCTACCCAGGTTCTTCTACCCAATAAGTTAGACATTCACATTAGATAAGTCTAATAATCATTTGAATCTTATAGGTAAACCACACAGTAGTGTGATGTTGAGAAAAGAGAAAGGATTGATGAGTAAGAAATCAGTTTTTCCCTCTGCATCTTGGTACTGATGTATCTTTAAATAATGATCAAGGCGTTGTTAACAATCCCTCGATTGTTATACCTACCCTTTACACATTGGGATATATGAATGATGCATGAAGCCAATTGCCCTAGTACCTACTATTTTCTTTTGTGTGAACACTGACACCTTGAGTATTTTGAACAAGATTTTCAAATCAACTGAATATAGAACATACTTACCAATCATAAGTTAAAGGACACTAAGTTTTAAATTAAGTTTTAGTTATTTAGCTAAACTAAAGGTCACAGCGACAGTATGTTCTAGGTCTAGGCTAAATCTTTCACAACAGCAGCTAGATTACATAACACTATTTGCCGTGGACCTGTGTAGGCAGATAATCGCTGCACGGGCCGTGCTACACAAGGAAATGTCTTCGAATATTAGAATTAATGATGTCATGAGTTTAGACCGTGATCATAATGATAATAACAGTAATCACTTCACCACTTGAGAGATTCTTGATACGTTGTGTAATAATGAGTTTGCAGGAAATTTCCTCTGTTGGTTTGGATTGATCGGTCTGCGAGAATAATATGTAGAAGTAATAATTCTGTTAGCATAACTTATTTTTGCATACCTGCCATCGCCTGTTCTCTTATGATCTCCTAGTATTCGGTAAGAGTAAGTTCTCATAGATTTCTTGTCAGTGACAGTGACTGATCTCTACATCGTGCTTTTGTGTTCCTAAGAATTCCTGCTACAGATGATTATTGCGAAGATTATGGTAAATATACCTCAGAGTTTTAACATGGGCTGGAGCATTACAGTCACGGTCGGACAAAAGCGCGAGAGAGGTAGCGGCAACACCGAACCTTCTTATTCTGCCCTACGTATTTCGCCAAGACCAAGCAATGGGACGATTGTTCACTTACTTGAGCGAGTTGGCGTCGTATGTGCTGGCACTTCGCAGTCGCTCTTGGAAGCGCGAGCGCGGCAGCGGCGTCACCGACCCTCCGTACACGTACCGCTCCGGCGACGCCACCGTGCTTCGCGATCCTGCCGAATCTGCCGATAGGACAGTAAATTCTTAACAATTGTAATCAAGTCAAATATAGATAGGTATATGGATAAAGTTCGAAGCAGTTACCTATATTAAAAACAGTATCTTAAAGATCGTCTCAATACAAACCATTTGGTTTTTATTCAGTTTTCAGTGTTACCTCCATGACGTCGTGTATGTTTTACTCGCTTCAAAATGTTACGCCTGCTTATCTAAACGACATTGCATAAGCTTGGGAAAAGCGATCGTAGTATGGAATTATGTACCTACATAAAAAGATTGCTGAACTGCCTTATATGTAGATTCTTTAATAGAGCATTAATGTTCTATAATGGCTCTACTCAGTCAGCATGTCCTCCATTATAGAGTAGTGTAGTTGTTGATTACCGATTATTTTTTAAAGGTTTCGACTTCTTCCAAATATAATGGTCCTATATAAAAAAAAACCCGATTCGTGTCAACTAGCAGTTAATAATGCAATTTAACCAAGTCAAATAAAATTTCAGTTTCAGCTGTAGGTATTTGGGCGTATTATTATCCACAAGCTCAAGAATCATCATCATCATCCGCAGCCTTCTTTATCCCACTGCTGGGTATAGGCCTTGAATTAATATTTATGAATAATACCAATACTTATTAATACTGTTACGCAGTAGGCCACGCCGTTAGTAACTATTTATTAATCTGTGGCCGCGCGCGGTACGACGGCTAGTTGTTTACACTTAACCGCGAGATTTATGGTTTTATGACTCAGGCGGCACCGGCCTTTGTGTCGCGTCTATTGTTTGTTGTTTGTTAGATTTTTTGTGGTGTTTCCGTAATAATTAGGAACAATAGGGTTTCTCGAACTTTACACTTGTTTACTTTGTCAGTCACAATGGCACCGAATATTCTACAGATTTCTAGAGAACCCTTATTCCGATATAAATAGGGCGATGGTTTTCGTTTGTGGCAGTTATCGCGTTTATACCGGAGTGAAAACATCTCGTGTTCAAGTGCGGTACCAGTGATTGTGAAGTGACTAGTTGTGTGAATATCAGTGCCAGTGTGAAGTATTGTGCGAACCAGTTGTGTCGTGTGTACTGTGATTTTGTGCAATAAAGTGCAAAGTGAACAATCGGCGTTTTAACTGATTATCCAAGAACCCATCTCGTAACATTTGGTGTCAGAAGGGTGGATAATCGAAAATGCCGGTAACTCCGTACGACGACGAGACGCCGCGCACACGGAATCAGCGCCGACAGGAGGAAGCGCGCCGACTAGAGGAGCAAGAGCGCCGCCAGGAGGAGATCGACCAGAGGCGCTTCGGAAATAATCCGCTGTTAATGGAAGGCAGCGAGTCCGAGGCAACCAACGACGACTCCAGAAATCCAGGAGTACCTGCTGCGGCACCTACTGTGGCACCTGCTGTATCACCAGCTGTCCCTGCAGCATTTGATATGGCTGCTTTAATGTCGATGATGCAGTCTATGACGCGGCAGCTAGAAGAACAGGCCCGCAACAACGAAAGGCAGACTCGCCAGCTGGAAGAAAAATTAGACCGTAACAAAGAAGACCAGGCTCGTCTACTGGAAGAACAAGCCCGCAGCAACAGAGAAGAACAGGCGCGCCAAAAAGAAGAGCTGCTTTCAAGCTTGCAAAAGGCTTTAGGCAAGGAGATAAAAGATGTCAAGGACACGGTCAAGCAGCTTGATACCAACGTAAAGGAGCACGATACAAAGATGAAGGCGTATGAATCTCGAATCTTCGAAGCGGAAACACAAATCGCCGATGTGAGGAGGACCTTGAACGTTATCAAGTCTGGAGGCGGAACCGTTGCACCTACAATCTTCTCGCCAGCTTCACAGAAGCTTAAAGTGACGCCTTTCGACGGGACATCATCATGGTCAGCCTACAAAATTCAATTTGACGCTGCCGTTCAAACCAATGGATGGAACAAGGACCAAGCCAAGAACGCCCTCATCATGAGCCTTCGCGATGAAGCTCTGAGTATTCTTGATGCTGTGGGCAAGGAAGTGACCTACGATAAATTAATGGAAATGTTGGAGAGTCGCTACGGCGATGAGCACCTAGAGCGTGTGTACAGAGCGCAGTTAAAGAACAGGGTGCAACGTCGCAACGAAAGTCTTCAGCAGTGGGCTGTCGAAGTGGAGAAACTGTTCCGGAAGGCTTATCAGTCAGCACCATTACCCAACGACGAACATTTGGTGGAAGCATTTTCTAACGGCATAGCAGACTTCGAAGTTAGAACTGCAGTGAAACTCGGGCATCATAAAACCCTAAAGGAAGCTTTGGCCCAAGCCTTGGAAGTGGAAGCTGTACGAAATTCAGCGAGAGATGTTCAACACTTAAGGGAAGTTAAAGAAGCGTCACATCGTACGAGGTTTGTCCCAAGATGCTACAACTGTGCCGAGAGAGGCCATTTATGGCAGAATTGCCCAAAGCCATGCCGAACCAGGGACGATCGACTATTGGAAGAACGAAAGGATCGCGAGGCAACGCATTCACTATGGAGGAATAAACGACCTGCTGAAGAAAGCGGAAAATGGCGAGTGTTATCCGGGCCAGAAAAGCCAAAGATTTTGATCTCACAAGCTCACGATGGGAACAGTTTGATCATCAATGGTGCCATCAATGGAACTTCTTGCAAGCTGACATTGGATACAGGATCTTCTCGCACTGTCATCAGTTCCCGACTGGCTAAGCGCTTTCTTCCGAACTTCGAAAGCTGCAAAACAGTTCAACTTCTGACAGCGACCGGTCAGCACATATCCGTCCGAGGAGAGAAGCTGGTGGAGTTAAAGTTGGGTGAGAAAACTTTCCAACACAAAGTCATTGTGGCTGATATAGTCGACGATTGCATTCTGGGTCTTGACTTCATGCGAGAACATCATTGCGAGATAGACGTCAACCAAGGAATCTTGAAGTGTGGAAGAGAAGAAATCTTCATGGAAGGCGCCACATCAGGAAAGGTTTATTCTCTGCAGAGAACAGTTCTTCCACCTAGATCGGAGACCATTGTGGCAGTTAGATTACCGCCGAAGTTGGGACATCAACGACGATGTGTGCTAATAGAACAGTCGGAAGGTGATCAACCATGGTTATTGGCCCGAACTCTGGTGAGGACTACTAATACCGCTGTGGTGCGTGTTCTCAACACAAGTAACGAGGAACAACTCATCAAAGGAGGAACCCCAATTGGTACTTGTGAAGAAGTAGACTGGATGCGCAGATGCCAAGAACAACCAAAGGAGAAATACAATTGCGCTGGGAGTTACAACGTGTCAACGCTATTGGAAGATTCCCGTGAAGACCTGTCCGAAAAAGAACGTCTGATGGCAAAGAAGATGCTGCAGCGCTACACTGACATATTTGCTCTCGATGATGCTGTCAACGGGAAGACTGGATTAGTGAAGCACACAATAAATACAGGAAGCGTGCCACCGATACGACAGCGGCCAAGAAGAATACCAGTTGCCAGAGAAAAAGAAGTTGAGTCAATGATCGAAGACATGGCACGCACCGGTGTGATAGAACCGTCATCCAGCCCGTGGTGTTCTCCAGTGGTTCTGGTGAAAAAGAAGGACGGCAGTATGAGGTTTTGCGTTGACTATCGACGTCTCAACGACGTAACGAAGAAGGACAGCTACCCTTTGCCAAGAATCGATGACACGTTAGATACACTGACGGGCATGAAGTGGTTCACTACGCTGGACTTGAAGAGCGGATACTGGCAAGTGGAAATAGATCCTAAAGATAAAGAGAAGACCGCATTTTCGACGGGAAAAGGCCTGTGGCAATTCAACGTGATGCCGTTTGGATTGTGCAACGCGCCCGCTACGTTCGAAAGACTAATGGAGTTAGTGCTCGCGGGACTGATTGGAGATGCATGCCTAGTCTATTTGGACGACATCATAATTGTGGGAAAAACCTTCGATGACCATCTGCAAAACCTGGAACGAGTATTGACTAAGATTCGCGCAGCCAATCTCAAGCTGAGTCCGAAGAAATGTTCCTTTTTCAAGAGGCAAGTGAATTTCCTGGGACATGTTATTTCCGAAGCTGGCGTACAGACGGATCCAGGAAAAGTCAGTGCTGTCAAGGATTGGCCTGTGCCAAAAGACAAGACGGAAGTTAGAGCATTCTTGGGTTTATGCTCCTACTACAGGCGATTCGTGAAGAACTTTGCTGATATAGCCAAGCCGTTGCATAGACTGACTGAGGAAAAACGACCCTTCCTCTGGGATGAAAATTGCGACGCAGCTTTTCAAGAGCTAAAGAAGCGACTGTGTAATACGCCTATTCTTGGCTTCCCGGACACAGAGAACGAGTTCATCGTGGACACTGACGCCAGCAACACCGGCATTGGAGGAGTACTGTCACAAAGGAAAGGAGACCAAGAAGTGGTGATTGCGTATTTCAGCAAATCCCTGTCCAAGCCGGAAAGGAACTACTGTGTGACCAGAAAAGAGTTACTTGCAGTGGTGAAGACATTGCGACATTTTAGCAAGTACCTGCTCGGGCGAAAATTCCATCTGAGGACCGACCACGCTGCTCTTAAGTGGCTACTACAGTTTAAGGATCCCGAAGGCCAAGTGGCAAGATGGATTGTGTTGAGAATAAAATACGTCCTTGCGTGCGAGTGACTCGGTCACGGCGCAGGTACATCAGTGAGCTTGGAACGCCGTTCGCGCATGACGTCTGCGGAACGATTCAAGGGATTAGCGGCCTAATTCTTAGTGCTTTAGTTATATTAAGTGGGTCGCGGATGCGCCTAATTTTTGTGTTGACTCTTAAATTGAAGTGCGAGTGATTGGCGGCGGATGCAGTAGAATCCTGAAGACACATCATCAACCGTGAGTTCGTTCCATTTAGTTTTTGGTCGACCAAGGGGGTAGGATTCTGGACGAGTTTAGGTTATTTCCAGGGTGGAATGAACTCGTCGGCTTGCGCCGCAGTATTCGCGAATTGATGGTAATTGTATTCATATTGTATTAATTATATGGGCCCAGCACGATTTGGTAGCTTGGTTGGAGTCCAGCCTACCTGTATTTTTGGCGAAAACATTTGTTAGCAGGCGTGGTTTTCACGAAGTGATCTTCGTGCCACGGAATTGAAAGTTGCATTTAATATTGTATAATTTGTAAGTTAGATGTAAAATGCGGTCATTTTATTTGGTTAGATTGGAATAGTTTTGCATTGTATAGCACCTTATCGTAATAAATACGCGGTCGTATTAAAAGTAAAAGGCAGGTACATTTGTATAACTCAACTCATTAGTTTGTCGTAAATAAATTACTATTAGCAATCTTAGTACGTTTGCATATGGATATGGATTGTGATGCATTATTGCTATTTGTTATTGTTTCGTATTTTCGCAATTGAAAATTGTTTGTTTGGTAATTTTAAGTCGCACGATTGCGTGGTACTTACTTATTGTTTACTTTAGAAATTATCCATAAGAAGCGTAGGCAATTGCTTCAATATTTTATCAGTTAATGGTAATTAACTAGGCATTGATTCGGTTTGTTTACATTAGAGTAGGTTGTGTACGCTTGCCGTTATTTTTATTAGTTTCATATTAAGTGCGCGGTCGCATTGCATTTAAAACTATACTTAAGTTTTAATAAAATTTAGGGTTCAGCGTACTATACCACGGGGTCCCGTACCATTTATATTAAAATTAAATTATAATTTTACTGTAGGCTATAATTGTGTACCTACTATTGTGATACTATTGTTTGCGATTGTTACCTATAGTTTGGGCTGTTGTCACCCGGGGTGTCACCGGGTTTAACTGTGTCATTTTTTGGTCTTTTATTTACGGATCACAGTTGTTTTTATTGTTTAATTTACGTTCCTTTTCGTGTCACTTACTTCAAATATGGCACGGCATGCGGCGAAGGACATTTTAGCCAAGGAGTTAAGATGGTTCCTCGGAGCTAAGGGGCTCATCGATCGACCGGATCGGAAGTCTGCACTACGTCTACGCGCGGAGGCCGCGCGTGGCAGACTTGAGAGCGCTGAAGATGCTTTCATGACATTAATGGCCACTGATCCCTCGCCAGAGACATTTGCCAGTTATGAGGCAGATCTCAAACAAATCTCTGAAACATGTGATGAGATTATGGAGGCCGTGGAGGCCATGAAGGCGGCGCAGGCGGGTGGCCCGCCAGTCGCTGGTGGAACAAAGACAGAGCCGGGGCATGGCGTCACGGGCCGGCTGCCAACCTTGGAATTACCCCATTTTAATGGCGACGTGGGACACTGGGTGTCCTTTAAAAATATGTTTATGTCGCTGGTCGACTCGCGAAGGGACCTGACGTCGGCACAGAAAATGGCGTATCTGTTGTCGACACTTGAGGGCGAAGCACAGTCGCTCATCCGGCATCTTCGGGTCGAAGATGATCAGTATAATACCGCCTGGGAGCTGTTGAACTCCCGCTATCAAAACGTTCGACTACTGGCGGACGTCCATGCGAGCCAGATACTGAATCTGCCGAAGATAGGGTCCAGGGCGGACCTTCGGCATAAGTTGCTCACGCCTCTAACAGTTGCGTGTAACTCGCTGCGCACTCTGGGTTTACCAGTGGACGAGTCGGCGAGTGGATACTTGCTCGTCCACCTAGTTTTAGGCAAACTCCCAGCCGAGCTGCGTTCGAGGTTCGAGCGGGAGCACGGTGCGGGTCCAGATGCTCAGGGTGTCGACGCCCTCCCTAAGTTCACGGATCTGGTGAAGTTCCTCGAATGGGAGGCCAGGATCGCCGAAACCTCGGCCCCGGAAGCTACCTCAAGTGCGCAGGGGCGCATCCCAGGGGGGCCTTCGGGAGGAGGAGGAAGGGCGCGGGGGAAGGACGTCCGCGCAACACCGAATTGGAAGTGCAGCAACAGGGTTGCTACATTGGTTGCCGTCGAGGCTCGAAAGGCTTGTCGGCACTGCGGCCAAGAAGGGCATGGCCTGTTGCAGTGCCGCTCCTTTAAAACCTTGACGGTACCGGAGAGACGCCGGTACGTTAAGAGCAGTAACCTATGCTTTTCGTGCGCTGGGGCACATTTTCACAGGGACTGCTCCGAGGCAAAACCGTGCACGTGGTGCGGAGGCGCGCACCACTCCATGCTATGCATGAACAAGGGTGGCGCAGGCCACCAGGACAAGCAGAAGGCGTCTGTCACGGGCGGGTGCGCTCCCCCGCGAAGCCCTTCTCCGAGGGACGGAGGAGGTGCCCGGGCACAAGGTCAAGGGCAACACAGGGGCTGGGGGGGGTCGTTCACTAGTGAGCGCATTGGAGGGCAGAGCCCTCAGGTAACCGGACATGCGGCGGCCGCATCCGGTCCTTATTACGCTCGGGCGAGCATGGCCACCCACTCCAGGGCGGAGGGGTCGGCAAATTGTGATAAGGGGAAGGGGGCCTCGGCAATGGCGCCAATAGCGGTCGGCCATCCCCCATCACGAGGCCAGGAGGTCATGACCTCGCATCATGAGCGGTACTCGCCGCCCATGCATGAGTACCCACGGTTGGAGTATCACCCACCGTACTATCGGTCCGGCAGGGCTGCCGGGTACGTGGTGCCAGCGAGGGCGCTGTGCGTGCGTCCCGTACGTCCCACGGAATATCAGGCCAATCCAAATTGTTCTCCGCCAGCTAGTCAATAGCTAGCTGGTTCCTCTGAGGCAATAGGCCCACAAACTGTGCTGTTACCTACCGCGGAGGTCCGCATTTGGGGTACAAGGGGGGACAGCGTACGGATACGAGCCCTTCTTGACTCGGGGGCACAGGGGTGCCTAATCACAACGCGTGTGGCACGTAAATTGCGGTTAAAGCTAGAACGCGCACCGAAACCCATACTGGGTGTGGGTGATTCGGAAGTATTGGGTGTGAGGGGCCATACATACGTCTCCTTTTCTTCGGTGCACTCTCCAGCGCTGAGGATTTCTGTTGCCGCTATGGTACTGGATACCGTGGTGGGTTGGCATCCATCAGTGGATATCCCTACGGGAAGGGTATCGCTGACAGAGGGGTTGGACTTGGCCGACCCACTCTTTCATCAACCAGGCCCTGTAGATCTGCTAATCGGAGCAGATGTATTGGGATGGGTATTAACGGGAAGACAGAAGACATTAGGGACTTCTTCTTTGGTAGCAATTTCTACTATTTTTGGACATGCGGTCATGGGTCCGGTGTTTGAGGACCAAACTCAGGGCGAGTCATCGGTCACTATCGCTAGTTCTGCCCTTGCCAGAATTATGCGGAGGTTCTGGGAGGTGGAAGAACCCCCTCAGGCGTCACGGGTGGACCCGAATCACGACGAGTGCGAAGCGTTCTTCAAGGATAACACGGTTAGGCTTCAGTCAGGAAGGTTCATGACTAGGCTACCCTTTATTACCTCGCCGCCCTCTTTGGGGTCTTCTAGAGCGTTGGCCGAGAAAAGACTGCTGTCCATGGAGCGACGTATGCAACGAGACCCAGTTCTCCGGGAAAAATACATCGACTTCATGCGTGAATATGAAGCACTAGGTCACATGTCGCCTGCTCAAGTCGATTGGAGCTCGACTGAGCACTACTTCTTGCCTCATCATGCGGTGCTGAAGGCATCTACGGGTAAATTAAGGACCGTATTTGATGGTTCTGCTGTTACCTCAACGGGAGTAGCCCTCAATCATTGTTTGCACGCGGGCCCCAAATTGAATCGTGACGTTGTCGATGTCATTCTGAACTTTCGGAGACATCAGGTGGTTTTCGGGGCGGACATCCGGATGATGTTCCGTCAGACTGTCATTCAACCAGAAGATAGACGCTTTCAGCTTATTCTCTGGCGTGAAAATCCCAACGACCCTGTGGTCGTATATGAGCTCAACACCAACACGTATGGGTTGAGGTCGAGTCCCTGGATTTCGACTCGCGTGCTCCGTGAGTTAGCGGAGTGTGAGCGAGTGCGTTTCCCTCGGGCTGCTGCAGTTTTGCGTCGCGATTTATTTGTGGATGATATCTGTACGGGTGCGCAGACTTGGGAGGAAGCTATCACTCTACGCGACGAGTTGGTTGCCATACTGGCGACAGCTGGTTATGAACTGCGTAAATGGTTGTCGAATGATCCTAGGGTACTGGAAGGTATCCCAGTAGAACACCAGCAGAATTCAGGCCTCTTCGCGGACGGAGAGGACCCAAATATGATAGCTGTATTGGGTATGAAATATCAGCCAGTAGCTGATACGTTTACGTTCCAAGTGGATCTGGAACGACATCAAGTGTGGACAAAGCGGACTGTTCTATCCGCCATTGCACGGACCTATGATCCAAGCGGCTGGATTAGTCCCGTGATCTTCTCAGCCAAATGTCTTTTACAAGAACTTTGGACATTGGGTATCTCGTGGGATGAGCCACTCAATGGAGCCCCATTGAACACATGGCTTGAGTTGCTTGATACCATTGAGGAGGTCAATCGGATTGCCCTTCCTCGACGAATACTGCCACCGGGAAAATACCAAGCCAGTCTGCATGGGTTTTGTGACGCCTCAGAACGAGGTTATGCGGCGTCAGTTTATGTACGAGCGGTTGACGCCGAGGGCCGGGCCTCCGTCGTATTACTGATGGCCAAGAGCAAGGTTGCTCCTATTCGGACCAGGTTGACAATACCTAAATTGGAGCTGAGCGGGGCTCACCTTTTGACGCGTTTGTTATGCCACATTGGCAAGGAGTTAGCGTCCACTGTAAATATTGAGAAGATATACGGATGGTCGGACAGCCAAGTGGCCCTGGCGTGGCTTGGAGCTGCACCGCACACGCTGGATGTTTTTGTGGGAAACCGGGTTTCCCAAATTCAGAATGCCGAAGTTCATATTGATTGGAGACACGTTCCGGGCGAAATCAATCCGGCTGACTGTGCGTCTCGGGGCTGTACAGCTGTGGAGCTGGTGCAGCACCCACTTTGGTGGGGACCGGACTGGTTATTGGAACCAGAGTCCTCTTGGCCTGCTCCAAAGAAGGAGAGGTTACTATCGGTGCTGCCGGAATTACGCGTGAATGTAGTGGCAACTGAGCCAAAATTGGATAAGGATTGGTTGGTGGGGAGATACAGCAGTTTGGAGAAGTTACTGGGTGTGACCAGTTGGATAAGACGCTTCATCCACAACTGCCGCCACCCGACTCGAAAGCAGCTTTCACCCACTACGACGCCGGAGGAGCGGCGAAGCTCGTTGTTATATTGGATCAAGATTATTCAGTCGGACTGCTTCACGGCGGAATTATCAATCTTACGCTTAGGACGCGCAAAGTTGAAGGGAGCCGTGGCTCGGCTTAACCCTTTCATTGATTCTGATGGTTTTTTGGGGGTCGGAGGCCGCCTTCGAAGGGCTAACATTCCATATGGGAGTCGGCATCCGTTACTACTACCGAAGCAGGGAGCTTTGGTAGAACTTATCGTGCGAGACAGACACATTCGCAACGCGCATGCAGGGTGCACTGCGTTGCTTGCAATTTTACAACGAGAATTTTGGATTTTATCGGCCCGGAGGGTTGTCCGGGGTGTTATATTTCGTTGTATCCCTTGTTATAGGGTCAAGGCAGTTACGATGCAGCCACAGATGGGTGATCTACCCTCGGATAGGGTCAATCAAGCGAGGCCGTTTGATGGGGTTTCTACCGATTTTGCCGGGCCATATTATGTGAAATCGTCTACATTACGAAACGCTAAGGTTACTCGCGCTTATCTATGCGTATATGTCTGTTTATCGACAAAATCGGTTCATTTCGAGGCGGTATCCTCGTTAACTACTGAGGCATTTATTGCTTCTCTAGACCGTTTCGTGTCGCGAAGAGGCCTCCCGTCACTGATCCGGTCTGACAATGGTACAAACTATAAGGGTGCAGACAATTATTTAAAGGAAGTCGGTAAATTCCTACAAGCTAATGGAAATAGTATAAGTCAGGCTCTTGCCCAGAGGGGAATAACTTGGCTAACGAGTCCGCCAAATTGTCCCCACTGGGGAGGAATATTTGAGGCCGCGGTAAAGTCGGCCAAGACGCACCTACGGAGAATATTAGGGGAGACGGCTCTCACGTTCGAAGAGCTTGCCACTGTGTTTTGTAAGGTGGAAGCTGTTCTGAACTCACGTCCGCTCTGTCCATTGTCTTCCGACCCGAACGACCTAGAGGTCCTCACCCCAGGTCATTTCTTGATTGGGCAGCCACTCGCGGCTTTGCCAGAGTATCCGTGGACGGATGTTAATACGACACGGTTGTCGCGGTTTCAGATGATACAACAAATTGGCCAAGACCTATGGCGTCGATGGTCTTTAGAGTATTTACACATTTTACAACAACGGGTTAAATGGACAGATCGGACGGATCCTCCACGGGAAGGGGATTTGGTTTTGTTGAAGGAAGCGAATTTGCCTTCATTGTTTTGGCGCAGGGGGCGCATTATAAAGTTAATTATGGGTCCTGATGGGACTCCTCGCGTCGCCGAAGTGCTGGTCAGAGGCTCGACTTTACAGCGGGCTATAGCGACGCTCTCCCGGCTCCCGGTGGATTAAGACTAGCGGCTGGCTTCTCCAGCCGGGACGGGTGGTTGTTGAGAATAAAATACGTCCTTGCGTGCGAGTGACTCGGTCACGGCGCAGGTACATCAGTGAGCTTGGAACGCCGTTCGCGCATGACGTCTGCGGAACGATTCAAGGGATTAGCGGCCTAATTCTTAGTGCTTTAGTTATATTAAGTGGGTCGCGGATGCGCCTAATTTTTGTGTTGACTCTTAAATTGAAGTGCGAGTGATTGGCGGCGGATGCAGTAGAATCCTGAAGACACATCATCAACCGTGAGTTCGTTCCATTTAGTTTTTGGTCGACCAAGGGGGTAGGATTCTGGACGAGTTTAGGTTATTTCCAGGGTGGAATGAACTCGTCGGCTTGCGCCGCAGTATTCGCGAATTGATGGTAATTGTATTCATATTGTATTAATTATATGGGCCCAGCACGATTTGGTAGCTTGGTTGGAGTCCAGCCTACCTGTATTTTTGGCGAAAACAGATTGAGCAACTACAAGAGTTTGACTTCACCACGGAGCATCGCAGTGGAAAATCTCATGGCAACGCGGACGCACTGTCAAGAAGGCCATGCTCAGAGGACTGCAAGCATTGCTCAAGACATGAGTCGAAAGATTCAGTGCCCGTCAGAATGCTCAAAGCTGACATCGGTGACGAATGGAAAGAAACCCTTCAGGTTGCACAAGAAGAAGACGCCGACATCAAGCCGATTCTCGAATGGATGGAATCAGATGCCCCTAAGCCAGACTGGAGTGCTATTGCTTCAATGAGTGTTACGACAAAGAGCTATTGGGCGCAACGGGATAGTCTGGTGCTTCAGGAGGGAGTACTTTGCCGAAAATGGGAAAATGCTCGTGGCAACCAATGCCATCTCCAAATGGTTGTACCCAGAGCAAAGATACCTGAAATTTTGAAGCTGTACCACGAAGGGTTTTCGGGAGGACATCTGGGTGTGAAACGGACACTCTTGAAAATTCGAGAAAGGTTTTACTGGATCAACTGCAGAGATGACGTAGAAGACTGGGTACGGAAATGTACGAGCTGTGCATCAGTGAAAGGTCCGCATACCCGCAGCAGAGGAGCATTAAAGCTGTATAATGTTGGAGCACCATGGGAGCGAATCGCACTGGATGTGGCCGGACCATTTCCTGTGAGTGAAAGTGGCAACAAGTACTTCCTTGTCGTCATGGATTACTTCACCAAGTGGCCGGAAGTCTTCGCAATTCCGAACCAAGAGGCATCGACGATAGCAGACAAATTGGTGCATGAAGTATTCTGTCGATTTGGAGTACCATTGGAAATCCACAGTGACCAAGGAAGAAATTTTGAATCTCAGCTGTTTCAAGAGACGTGCCGGTTAATGGGTGCACACAAAACAAGGACAACGTCTTACCACCCGCAATCAGATGGAATGGTGGAGCGATTCAACCAAACTCTGGAGAGGTACCTGGCAAAAGTAGTCGGAAGCAAACAACGAGATTGGGACAAGCATATCCAGCCATTTTTGTTGTCATACCGAAGTGCTGTTCATGAGAGCACAAATGTCACTCCCGCTTTTGCCAATTTTGGACGTGAATTACGGCTACCAGCCGACTTAATAACTGGCATTCCACCGGATTCCCCACAACCCATAACTGAGTACGCTAGTGACCTCCGGAACAAGATGAACGACATCTATGAGCACATTAGAGAGCATGGCCAGCAAGCATCTGAAAGAATGAAGACTCGATACGACAGAAGGGCTAACAATCCTGGGTTCGAGGAAGGCTCTATGGTATGGCTGCACAATCCCATACGCAGCAAAGGAAAGTCTCCAAAGCTACAAGCCAAATGGGATGGACCGTACCGAGTGGTGACCAAGATCAACGACGTGACGTTCCGCATACAGAAAGGACCTCGAGGTGCCCCCAAAATAGTTCATGTGGATCGATTGGCGCGATATCACGGATGCAACGATGCTCGGGACGAGCATGTCTTGGGAGGAGGTGGTGTTACGCAGTAGGCCACGCCGTTAGTAACTATTTATTAATCTGTGGCCGCGCGCGGTACGACGGCTAGTTGTTTACACTTAACCGCGAGATTTATGGTTTTATGACTCAGGCGGCACCGGCCTTTGTGTCGCGTCTATTGTTTGTTGTTTGTTAGATTTTTTGTGGTGTTTCCGTAATAATTAGGAACAATAGGGTTTCTCGAACTTTACACTTGTTTACTTTGTCAGTCACAATGGCACCGAATATTCTACAGATTTCTAGAGAACCCTTATTCCGATATAAATAGGGCGATGGTTTTCGTTTGTGGCAGTTATCGCGTTTATACCGGAGTGAAAACATCTCGTGTTCAAGTGCGGTACCAGTGATTGTGAAGTGACTAGTTGTGTGAATATCAGTGCCAGTGTGAAGTATTGTGCGAACCAGTTGTGTCGTGTGTACTGTGATTTTGTGCAATAAAGTGCAAAGTGAACAATCGGCGTTTTAACTGATTATCCAAGAACCCATCTCGTAACAATACTTTGTCAAGAATACTTTGTTCAAAATTCTTGCACACTGAAATAATGAAAGTAGTTCAATTTCAATGACTTGGAAGTAATAATGCGTGCACAATATTGTTTAATCAAAATTAATGCGCGTGACACTTGCGGAAACATGCAATGCTATGTGTAATAAATTCCCAGATAACTAGCTCCAATGCTAAATCAAACTGGTCTCGTGATCTCGAAGCTTTAATGTGTGTGACTTTAATTCATTATGGAAACTGACGTGGTTTTCACACATTTTAATTCTTATAACCAGAATGCACTCACGTACTCGTATAATATTATATTAGTGAATAGTTATTAAATACGACTATATATAGTTTCGATCGCATTTGGCAATCTTTTTCAAGTTGAGGAGAGTGCTAGTGCGCGGAGCCGTCTCACAATGAACACAGTGCAGTGCATTGCGATTTCATTGTCATTTAATGACTACTATAATATACATGAGTGCATTCTCGCTAAATAAAGTAAAAATACTTTATATGAATTTTGATAGTATATGTTGAATAAAACTTATTGTCGGTTGTGATACACAACAAGCTGCGGATAACCCAATGCTCGCTCAGCACCACTAGCATGGCAAATTAAATGAAATGAAATATGGGAGAATGTTACTTACACTGCAGTGCTCTCCGATAGACGATAGGGCTCGTGTCTCCATTCACTTGGCTGCTAGACTTGTCTTGTGAGCTCTTCTTCCCCTTTCTCATAAACGATCGGAATGCCCTGAAAAATATTTATTCATTGACAATTTTTTATTTTACAATTCTATCAGTTTTTGATATCTTAGATTTGTTATGCTAAATTAGTGCGGTAATTAAGCCGTTACCTTGAACACATCGACATAACGGCGTAACTGGCGCGCTAATTTCCGCGTTAAGACGCAGGTGGAGCAGCATTATATTGCCACAACGCCCTATAGAAAATCGTAGTGCGCTCCATATTATGGCTGTTATAAAGATAACAAAATTTAAATGCCATTACACGTAATAATTATCCTTCTGATAGACACCCTTTTAAAAAACTATTAAGCGTTTTTAATCCATGTATGCTACAGGAGCTCACAAAGGAACAATGTTCCATCCTTCCCTCCTTGACAGTTGTCTAGTATATACCTGTACGAACAAGCGTCTATATCGCTACTCCAATGGCAAATTAGCTAACATGCCAATTTGGCGTTTACGTCTCCAAGAGACTAAACTCCCACGTTCAAAATGCTATTTTGTAAGAAACATACAAAGTGATGTAGGTACCTATTTATTACAGGTTTGTCTGTTTGTCCTGTACTAAGTCAAAAGGGAGTGATTAATATTAAACCATCATTATGTACAACTTTTACTATGGAACTAGCCAGGAATTCGAGAAAAAAAACCTGTTACATTCAAAATGCAATTTTGGAATTTGGAAACTCAGAATCTACAAAATGTAGGTATGAAACAGCTGATTAGTTTTCCGGATTCCGCGTTTGCCCCATAGTAAAAGTTGTTCATAATGATTGCCTTAATCCTGCCTTTTTGGCTTAGTACGCCAGTTCTGGATAACCCTGTATAAGTTTATTGCACTTGAATCCACTTGAGCGCTCATATTGTGCCTCCCTTGCAACCAGCATCGTCTGCACAGTCTATTGTGTGTGCTACGAGTACATATATCGGACAATAGTCAAAATCATGGAAGACACTATTGTAGTAAAGCCCCTATGAAATGGAAGATCAACGATCTAACAGTTTGGTGCCGTTTAAATATCGTTAAAGTTTTCTGGTGTATGGACCGGTCAGGCAGGGCTAGCATGACATTTGTGTTGGAATAAATCTAGGTGCAAGGCATTGCCGGCACTTTAAAACTATACGCTTGATAATGGACATAACTGAAATTAAGTTAGCACATATTCTGCCGACAGTTGAGTTTTTGGTAGTAAATGTATAGGGTTCTCATTTTCCGTTTTTAACTTTCAGCATTTTGCTATCGTTACGTTACGTTTATAGAGAATGTATATATGCTAACCCCACAGGTTATTAACCTCGTTAGCGGAAGGTCGAACAGGCCAGACACAAGTAGGTACCTGTACCAAGAGTTTGATAGTGCAAGACCTAACTCCATAAAAGTACAAGTCTGTAGCCGACTACACGTTACAGCAGCAGACTTTAGTGATGCCCCGACTCAATTATGTATTATTTCGTAGCTAGCACATGTTGTCTGCGGTTGCTTTTCTATATGTGTCGCCTGATGGATGACACCAGTCTGCTGCTATAGCGTGCAGTTGGGTACCTTTTGACCTTTTTAGCGAAAAATGATCAGGCCACCAGACATAAGTAGGTACTCACCAAGTATTTGAGAGCAAATGCGCAATACATAACTAACTGCATTGCTGCTCTCCAGGTCTAGGTCTCAGACAAACAGCATCCTTTCTCATTTTACGATGCAATAAACCCACAGTCCAGTTTACGGTACAGTAACACACGAATAACAAAGCGTCATGTGTTTCGCGTTCCGATCGTTAGTTTTCATAAACATACGTGCATGACATTAAAATCTCCTAGGTCGTAGAGATAATACCGAGATTTGCTTGACCCGTTCTTGAACCACTGTTCCTTGTAACTACATGACGTGTGTAATACATACAAGTTAGTAGTTAATTGCATTCTTATCATCGTTAATGGTTTAGTGCATTTAAATTGCCCCTGCGAATCTTTGAATCCGGTTTGTTGATGTTGTTTTTGTGTTGTTAACTTTGACTTTGGGTTTAGGGACTTGTTGCAAAACATTGAAAGGTATTATTACGTTTAATATAAAATGCGTTTTGTGGTTTCATCGAGCTTGTGGTTGGTAGCCTTGTTAGGTACCTACCTATTATGGCATCGAACATATGGATAGAGTCTATTATGGAGAGAGATATTCGCGATTGAATGTTTTAGGTACCTACCAATTTCGGTATCTGGGTACACAACAGTACACCCAAACAAGTCGAGCTATACGAGCTTTTTAAGATATGCCTAAGTGTTGAACAATAGTTTGTTATACATGAGTGCTAAGTTGCTTTTTAAGATCCTAAAATTAGAATCCCGAGCGTCAGCGAGGGAATCAGAGGGATGAAAAATCTTTGCACTCGAATGTAACACGTAACTTTTCATCCCACCTCAGCGACGAAATGACTAAAGTCGTCTACATATTGTAGTGTTTCAAATACCTACTTCTCGCGTGATTGTTGAGGGAGAAAGCTCATTTGGAGTACTTCCACTCTGCCCCACCAAAGAGCCCCACTGGTGGGGCAGATTCCACTCCTTCATTTTTTCGAGTGGAAACTGCCCCACTCGTCTCATCTTGGTGGGGCAGATTCCACTCACTTTTTAGACCAGTGGAATCTGCCCCACCAGGGGTGTCGCGCGATTTTAAATTAAATTGGTAGTGCCATGAAGTGTGAAATTTTACTGCAACATTTTAATCATTATAACGCCCTACCAAAAGAACAGATAAGTAAAGACATTGAATGCAAAATATTAAGAAGATTGTAAACAAAAAGCACAATTATCTGAAGTAAAAAATTACGGATTGTGTGTAGTTATAGTATTTATATCGCAATTTTTTTCTTATACTTTAAGTCATTGTAAAGTATAAGAAAATTTTAAATTGAATATTCTGAATCAATTCATAATAATCCATTAATTGTAATTATCTTTAATAATCTATTCGAGATTTAATCTCAGTCAGTAAGTTACTTAACACTTTACGGCGCGAGAGCGTTAATTTTCGTATTTATTTTAATATGTTATGCTACGTGGTGTAAAGCAACAGGAAAAATAATAAAAAAATCCTATGTGAAGAAAAGTATTTTTTTACTATATTTTTTAACATGGTGTAGAAATACAACACTGCATAAAAACTACATCATTTTTTAAAAAGCTTCATAGTTATGAGAAATGAAACATTTTGAAACAGTTAATATGCTTATTAAAATATTTGCGACATAAACTATACCTACATACTATAACTACATACAATCCGTATTTTTTTACTTCAAATAATTGTGCTTTTAGTTTACAATCTTCTTAATATTTTGCATTCAATGTCTTCACTTATCTGTTCTTTTGGTGGGGCGTTATAATGATTTAAATTTTGCAGTCAAATTTCACACTTCATGGCACTAGCAATTTTATTTAAAATCGCGCGACACCCCTGGTGGGGCAGATTCCACTGGTCTAAAAAGTGAGTGGAATCTGCCCCACCAAGATGAGATGAGTGGGGCAGTTTCCACTCGAAAAAATGAAGGAGTGGAATCTGCCCCACCAGTGGGGCGCTTTGGTGGGGCAGAGTGGAAGTACTCCTCATTTGCGCATTATTAACAGTTTCAGTCAATTCTGTTGGCGTTCAAATTCAATAATCCTTTGCTTGCTCTGTCATAAAAATTGAGCAAGCAACTTTGCACTCTTGTACAACAAATAACTATTTTTTTATTTCATTAAATGGTATTGGCGAACCTCTATGGGCTTAAAAAACTGCTCAACTATATATATACAATGTAGCCTATCTAAAATATTCTCATGAAAAGTTAATGATTGTGGTAGTACGATACTGATGTTTGAAAATATCGACCTCTACTCCCTTTGCACCAAATTCCACCTTTTTGTCAGCGTGGTCCAAGGCTGTGGCCTACAAAGAACATTAAAACTGTTTACAGCTTTTGATTCCGCACTGACCCAGTAACGGCATAACCTAACTAACGCAAGCACACGGTTAAGAAAAATGCAGATGCACAATTCTAGTAGTAGCACAAACGATTACGATGAGAATACTCTACAGCTGATAATACTCGTAGTACGAGTACCTCAATTATCCATATCGAGTTTTGTGAATAAATTAAGATTTAATAGAAAATGTAATTTAATTCAGACTCTTCAGAGATATCTTCGATACCTACTCGTAGGTTATAATTTGACTATACCTAATATATGTATAATTATATTGAATGCCACTTTATGTCGACAGTGATGTGTTACGAGTATGCTAAGAACCTAGAGGTATAATTACTGAGTAGGCAGGGACCAAATCCAGATAAATCTATTTCTTCAGTGTTATAATAAAAAAATCTATTCAATCCTAAACGGTTCAGTCCTATATTTTACCATTGAGTTAATAACTAAGTAAAACAAAAACTGAAAATTGAAAGAGTATAACTCTCTCTGTATTATTCCGAATCAGGCTATAAAGCATGCGACCACGAAAAGCGACGAAAAGAACTCATTTCGACGTGTGGAAAAGTGACAGTTATATACTTTGCCATAACGCTGTCTCGTTCTGACACTTCGAACGAAATAATTCGTGGCGCGCATACTAGCCAGGCTGGTCTATATTCTCGAAATTTTTATCACCTTTTGTTGATCCAATGATTCATGACTGGGGTAAAGAATTCTCGGACAGTTCTTATCCTCTGTACCTTGTTCTTAGATATCACGATCATCATCATCAGCCTGTATCGAGCCACTGCTGGGTATATGCCTCTCCCTTGTGCCATTGTTCTCTATTTTGGGCTAGTTTCATCCACGAACGACCCGAATGGATCTGATGTCGTCGACCCATCGGGGCAGGTGGTCTGCCTAAAACACTTGTCCTTTCTTGGAAAACTCAGATATTACGATACAAAAAGTAATATAGTATAGTAGCTACAGTACAGTAGCTGTTCGTTGTGCTGAGCCGATAATGGTGTTAGAATGTCTGTTATTATTAAATTAACACTGTTTACTTACTTATCTACAACTCTTTATGTATTGTTTATTTATCAGGAATGCATGTATGGTTTTATTGCGTTTGTGTAATGCAGCTGGTCAATACCACTCTTTGAACTGCAAAATGAATTAATTGTTCTGAAAATCTTTTTGACTGGAGGAGAATACGTATTGTCTTACTACAAAAGTTTTAGGCAAGCTTTAGACACTGTTTAACAGTACAAATTGCATCATTGCATTTTGTGGGTAGGCGGTTAGTTTTTAACAGATAATTAGTTAATGTCGAGTAAGTACTATAACACGAAAAAAAATCATGTTAAGGATAATGGATATGGAATCTAGAAAAAATTAAACCAGTATCTTCGTGCTTCATACTCTAGGCCGTAATTTTGCTGAACTTTAGTTATTGTTTAATGGCAAATTAAGTTTTAAAGACACATTTTAAAACTTACGCAATGTAGTTATACCTATTCACTCTTTCAGCATGTAAGTAATCTCATTTTTTTTTTAAAACGACCCACAAAATACGCTCAATGACAAAACTCAGCAAAGATCACATGTTTGTTGTAGAAAATGCCTCATTACACATACATTGTCACTGATAAGAGATAACAGAAAGTACCCAAACTTAATCCATGTGCATATAGAGCTTGCTCTACCAATATCCAACACGATTGTGAGCTCCTTGAATGACCAACTGAAGCGATGACCAAATTACAGTGCAACGAATTTTCCTTTTCATCTTTAATTAGGAACGTGTAGTCACGGAATATTACCGTAAATAATTAATTATTTAAATCGACGTCATCGATACCGATAAATCATTGAGAGATCAATAGAGTAATCTTGAAGAATACAGTGATCTTTGACAGACAACCGTTCACGTTGGATGGAATAATAGAGATTGTAGCTTTTACCCACGGCTTTGGTACGAGAAAGGGACTCCAGTCCCTTACATAAGACTCGGAGAGCATATCACGCTCCCATTATATAGATAGATAGTTTAAATTTTATTTTCAACGGGTATTTATTTAACATCCTAGATTTAATTTTTACAATATTTTTATAAAAACAATATAAAAACTTAACCTAGGTCGCAATTATTATCATTAATGTTTATTTTTTAGTATCAACCTTGTTGATTATGTTGATTGAAATAATTAAATATACATTAATTATGTAATGTTTTATATTTTTGATTTGATTAATAATGTTTTATATTTTTTTATTTGTTTTTTTTTTGGATTTATGGATTTCTGGACATTTTCATTTCATTTTTTCATTTTGCCGGCGCAATATTGCTCTATACATATTTATGCGAATACATCAAATTGTTCTATCACTACGTAGCAGTGTGAATGAATAACAAAGAAATCATCATTCACACTTTACTATGTCTACTCTTATATACGTAAGATCGTATAGCAAGCTTAAAATGGGACTAAAACCTGAAAATATGTCACTGTAATATTAGTAGTACCCTGGGCACAAATTTTCTTCCCGTGGTCCCACCAAGCTCTCTAGTAGTACCTACTCCGAGAAAAAATCTCGTGCCCGTTGTACTACTTTTAGTACATCTACCATTCCATGGGCAAAAAACGCTTATTTATTGACAGTCCGTATATTATACATAGCTAGCCGGCTAGCATTTTTTTATTTTGCCATCGGAATATTGCTATTTAATTTTATGCGAATACATCAAATTGATCTATCGCTACGTAGCAGTGTGAAAGAATAACAAAGAAATCATCATTCACACTTTACTATGACTACTTAGTCTGATAGACGTAAGATCGTATAGCTAGCTTAAAATGGGGCTAAAAACCTGAAAATATGTCACTGCACAAATTTTCTTCCCGTGGTCCCACCAAGCACTCTAGTAGTAGGTACTCCGAGAAAAAATCTCGTGCCTGTAGTTACTACTTGTAGTACGAATACATCTATCATTGCATGGGCCAAAAATGTTTATAGGCAGTCCGTATAGATAGCTAGCCATGTCAGAAGCCATGGCTAAATGGTTAAAATAACCGGGACCGACAATTTAACGTAACATGCGAGCCTCAGTAGCGCTCAGTTGTAAATGCCACCCACGGTCACCCATGCATCACAGACTGACCGTGCCGAAATTGATTAAATACAATGATCGCTAAAACACCTAGTAAAGGTACGCTATGTGTGCTATGCTACGCTTCATAAATCAGCCAAGCGCGAGTCGGACTCGCGCACGAAGGGTTCCGTACCGTATGGGAGCCCCATTCCTCTTGCCGTTTCAAAGAAATGGTTTTATTAGTATTGTTTTGTATCGCAATTAAAAGTTTTAATTTGATACTCGTATGTAATGCGATTCAATGCACAAGACCAATAAAACAAATTGTGAAGCATGCCACAGGCAATTATGAAGGTTAGTGGGTCGAGACGGCTCGTATTTTTATTGTATGATAAAATGATAAGCAAGACTTGTATTTATTTGATCTGAGTGTTTGCATAAGGGGAACTATAAATAAACCTAAAGAACGATACGAATAAAAATACATACTAGTAGTGTAGATCGAATTTAGAGTAGGTATGTATGCATCACCTATCTGATATTATTTATTTTTTAGGTATCCCCGAGATTTATGATTGAATTTATTTTCACATCTGGGACCTAAGATTTAAATCCTTACTAGTGTCAAATAAGTGATTAATAAAATGTGACTTGCCATCAGCCATCACCCTTTCGAGAAATTCATCCGGGGGCATGATTCTATATACAGGGTTAATTCTAATCAATTAGCATCTTTTCAGGGGCTTATTCTGTACATCAAGACTAACAACTTTTGTACTGAGACTATTGTCAAAACTCAAAAAAATCTGCTGTTCCATACAATTTGTCGAGGGTGGACGATATTTTTCTATGGAACATCAACTTTTTTTTTGAGAATTAATAAAAGTTGTAGTCGTTGTTAGTTTTGATGTACAGAATAAGTCCCTAAAAGGATGCTAATTGATTAGAAATAACCCTGTATATAATTTTTAAAATACGTATCTAAATAAATGAATCTAGATAAATTAAAATCAAGAATACGGGATATATACGGGAATTATGCTGTAATTATTATTACCATTATACGGTGACATATAGATACTTAGACATTTTGTGGTTGGTATGATATGCACTTTCTTACTGTACCTAATATGGGAAACTACCATCAGGACATGAAACTTGTAAACGTAAAAAATACGAGTAGCACTACAAATTGCTTTATACGAATACCTACTTCTGATGGTTTCATAACCATTAGAAGTAGGTATTCGATATAGTTCACTGTCAGGATTCGAAACTATCACGTTCCCGACGCGCTAACTCTAAAGCTCTGCTTTTATAGGTAACTAACTAGTGACCCGCCCCGGCTTCGCACTGGTGTATTATACATATAAACCTTCCTCTTAAATTTTATTACTCTATCTATTAAAAGAACTGCATCAAAATTCGTTGCGTAGTTTTAAAGATATTAGCATACATAGGGACAGACAGCGGGAAGCGACTTTGTTTTATACTATGTAGTGATAGTGATGTTAGTATAGTTATACGTTCCTTCTAACAACATCATTCACTGCAGTGTTATAGGCGCTATATGACGGACACCGCTATCCTAGGAAAATAGAGCTTGTAATCTTAATCCTTGAACTACGTTCGTCTCAAAATCGACTTCCTAAAAAGTTCTCGAACAGTCTACCAAGTTTTGTTTTCAATTAAAATCAATGAGTAAATAAATAAATCCCCTTATCTATGATAGATAAGTCAACAATATCATTTCTATTTGCAATCAAATTATACCAAATTATACCTAATACTTATAGTGCACTAAAATCAAAATATAAAACGTGCAGGAGTAATAAAGTAGCACTTGGATCGGCGCCAAGCGAACGCATCGCTTTGTTTTGCTTTGTTTTAAGCTAGTTCTCGTGCAGAGAAGTATGCAGACACTGATATTGATTCGAGTCACACTTAGTAATAAAATAAAGAAAGTCAGTAAAATAAACAGTCGTGTCTCGAGAGTTTCCACATAGATATTGAATGGTTATGACTCTCTTGCTATAGTGCAATAAATTCTTGCACTAGCTATAGTGCAAGAATTGGTTTCAAGTAGAGAAATTTTCACAAATCAGGAAACAGAACAAGTACAAAAAAACAGTTAGTTTAAACAAAATTATATGATTGTGTATGTATACGTAAAAATTTGTGTCGTTTTTGAGATATTATTGATGAAAGATTTTTGGGATCTTAATCTGTCAATGAAAATGTAGAGTCGAAAGGAATCGTGTTTGAAGTGCGGAGAAAATGTTTGCTTTTGAGATTTATTTATCAAATTTTAGGTGGATATTGTACTTATCACTATCACTACATAGTATAGAACAAAGTCGCTTCCCGCTGTCTGTCCCCATGTATGCTTATATCTTTAAAACTACGCAACGGATTTTGATGCGTTTTTTTTTTAAAATAAATAGAGTGAGTAGTAGATTTAGAGTGATTCAAGAGGAAGGTTTATTTGTATAATACATTGACTGACTGATAGACTGTGCGAAGCCGGGGCGGGTCGCTAGTACACAGTGGCGTGCACACAGTTTTAAGACAGGGTAGGCAGAAAATTTTGCTCACCGAAAACACGTTGGTTTTGGTTCGTCGTCTTGTCGATTGATAATTATCAACATTATAATGTAGGTAATTGCCAAATGCCAGCTCAAATATCCATAGATTGACTGCTTTTATAGACATATCAATTTACGGATATTCGAAGTGGCCTTTCGGCGCGTTTGTTAGATGTTTTGTAATTTTTTGTAACCGATGTCGTTCCAGACGGTTTTATTATTTGAAAATAGTAGACAAATGAAACAAAATAATCGATTACTGTGTATGCAACCTGTCAGCTAATGATATGAATCATATTGTTTTTTATTAAATTTACGACTGACTTTACCTTTAATTTGTATTAATTGCAAATCCGGTGTAGCACGACCTATCTCAAAAACTAGTTTTTTTTCACCGAAAGATAGTTTTGAAAACGCATCATATTTTATTTTCTCAATACACACACCATCTGAACAACTTTCACAGACAATATTATCCATTTTTTACTCTATTAACAACTTTGAAATCCTAAATATCTGATAGCGTAGTCAAAAACACAATACACATCAAACAATATGGCGACTATTGACTATTGAAATTAGTAGTAAAAAAGGGAAATATAATACCACAAAAAATGATGGCCATCTAAATGTATAAAACTCAATAAAACAATGTTACTAAAATATTAGCATTGCATAGCAAACTTTCTTTCGGAAATGTTCGGTACGAGTCGTAATTGTTCGTGTTAGCTAAGCAAAAAGACACTGTCTTTTCATGCAGTTGTGTGCGTGATTTTTGTCATTGTGTGTCAGCAAAGCCCACGTAGCTATAGGAACGCACACACATTAAATTCGCATGACCACGACTTACCACGAAAGCACACATACAAAACATTAAGAGATCCATAGTTTGTGTCTTTGCCGTGGCAAGGGCGGGTGGCGCTCGTGCAGCGCGAATCGGTGAATGCGAAATCACCTGTCGATTTTATCTTAATGATACCACCGGCACTCGATAGGTGGAGCTGATTTATGATTTAAGTTTTTATGTTATTTTGTTTATTGATAAAATATTATGAGATCTATTATTAGAACTAGGGTAGGCAGTGTCTTTCTGTCTTTATGAAGCGTCCGCCACTGCTAGTACAACATATAAGAAGTTTCTTAATCCTAATTCAATTTAATTACAAACTACCAGTGACTCGTCGTAAACGGGCCGTTAAAAAGATTTCCATTCGACATGATAACACTACTTCAAACATTTCGGTATGAAAATGGTAAACTTCAAATTAAAACGTTTCGTAACACGCTACTAAAAATACCTAGGTTTAATATTTCACAAATGTCTATTTACGACATTACCTACTAACTCAGATACCTACCTAGTAGGATATTTACCAACTGAAAAACCAATACCTACTTCACAGGTAAGTGTAATCATTTCATTACCTAAAAGCTAGATCAATATGTTTGTCGTTATGCAAATCCTTGCGTAAAGATCTAATGCAATATTTAGACACACTGGCACACAAAGCTGATGGCAAACACCAAGCTAAAAATATAAAACCACTTTATTTTGGTTTTAGCATATTTGGTATCTAAGTATCAAACAGTTAAACGATTTATAAAACCCCTTAAACCCCCTGACTGAAATATAAGACGGTCTCTATCCTCTATCTCTATAACCACCGACCCTACCAGTATTCTATTATAGAGGTAGTAAGTAGAGATAGTCCAGTGGTTATAGAGTTCCAACAACAAGAATCCGGTCAAGAGATGTGAGTAAAGTAGTGTAAAGTAGCGTAGTGAATGGGTAAGAACTACAGAACTACCAATTTCAAATTGAAAATATGCCACCAACCATCCGGCAACCTTGCTACGAGTATTTAGAAAACAATATTTTCTACGATAATGTCGTGACTTGTCTCGCACGCATGTTTCACAAGTCTTAGATCTCTATGGTATGTCTATTAGATCCTTCCGCCCACATATCAGAAGACTCGGTGAAAGGTGTGGCTATATGATAATATGACAAAGATCTCACAGAAAGCCTTTCCTTGAAAACTCTTAATTTCATCACCTATCGTCATCTTTATTGACCTTCGCTTGAATCAAGCGTTTAGTCAAGAATTTTCTCACAGTCATTTTGGTACAAATAGCATAATAGGGACCACGAAATTAAATTGATTGCTGTTAACTACGCTTGAATGAAACTTACATAGGTACGTGTTATCTATACATGTTAATTAATGAAATAAGGAACAATACTGGAATCGAGTGGTGTCTCTCAAGTCATTGCGATATAATAATGCAAATAGTCACAGAACACAAGTGACAATAGTGAGTTCAACGCTATAAATAAGCGGTGACGATACTTACATTATTCAGACGAAGCTATATACAAACTATATACAAGCTATATAAACAGGTTTTATCCTCTGTTTAAGGACATTAGACTGCCTACACAAAACATAACTTACGGTAATAACTTTGGAAAATTAGAACGGGAAACTGTGTACGGCACTGAATAAATACTATTCAGAGAGTTAAAAAAACTATCAGTTTTGACGTAGGTATAATAGTTAGGTATTCTTCACATATATGGCAAAAGCCTTTTATTAGTTACTAGCATCCTATCCCGGCTTCGCCCGGGTACGATTGGCTAAAGAAGACAAATAAGGATCAGTAAGGACAAGTAAGGATCCCTATTTTGACGTGACAACATCTTATAAATTGGTTTGCCGGGTGACACTTCAAGAAACTGCGTTACGCTCCGCTCACGTTATGCGCTCTCATTCGTCTCAAAGTCGTTGTCACGTAAAACTTTCGCCCGTATACCGACTTTACAGGCAACCAATTTTTTTTTTTTGAAAATGTAATATACCAAGCCTATGTTCACCTATAGGGTAGTGTAGCTTTCCAACAGTGAAAGAATCTTTCAAATCGTTTCAGTAGTTTCGGAGCCTATTCGATGCAAACAAACAATCAAATCTTTCCTCTTTATAATATTGGTATAGAAGTAAGTAAATAAGTTCATAATATGTGCCGATCGACTAGCCCTGGTGTCAGAGTTTTTAAGCCGCGTAAGGACCTCTAACGTGACTAAACGGTAATTAAATTATTTTAGTTAAAGTGAGCCGATTTCATTTGGAAAATTGTAGCCTTTTTGTTGTAGATATAAACAGCTGAGCTGATATCGGGTGCAGTGCACAATAAGGTCGGACCTTGTGAATCAGACGCTAACGGAAGTTATTCCTCAGCACGCACAATACTTGGTATATGGACCAGATATTAACTGAACTAAACATTGATGAAGATAAGTTGACTACTGATTTGGCTATTTGATCAGACTATGGACATTGGGTCATCCTTACCGATGTTATAAATCCGAATGTGTTTATTGGTTTGTTTGTTACTCTTTCACGTATATAGCAACAGTGCAACGATAGATTTGATTTTGGCATGGATTCTATCGTTAAATGGTAGGAATAAGGGTCATAGGCTACTTTTTAACCGACTTTCAAAAATGTTCGTATGTATGTACTTTTTACTCTCACATAAATGCAAAAACTAGATATTGTAAACTGATGTATTGACTATGTAATGTAATCTTTTTGTACAATTATTCATGTAATCTACTAACATAATATTGACACTAATCCTTGACATTGTAGTTGACTAACTAATCTTGACATTGTAATCAATTTAAACATAATTTTAGACATAAATTCGATTTGATAATAATAAATAGAGCTGCCAGTAACTTTGCACGCCTAGAACAGGCAAGTTTGTATTGAGCCATATATACATATATTTATAAATAACACCAATGTAACATGCAAACTGCAGTAAACGTTTTTGAATTTGAATTTATTTGTGTATATTTGTGAACCAAATTGTGAACCGAATCGAAAAATTCTTTTTTAGTTCGAAAGGGTACACTGAACACTCCCGAGGTGGTCCCATTTAAACAAAGAAATCGGCTGAGCCGTTTTAGAAAAATCAACAATAATGTAAACAATTCGAGCGAAATATTTGAATTTTGTACACGATGGAAGGCGGTTTTGCTATTTTTTGCGAAAAAAATTATGTGTGAAGCCGCGGGTAAAGCTAGTTGGACATAGGTATTGGAGAATAGGTAAGAAAATAGCCATAAGTAAGAAAGCAGTCGCTTTGTGTAGCTCGCTTTCTTACCTATGGCTATTTTTAATCCTTTAGGTGCTTCCTGGAAAAGACTTTGTATTGTCATGCACAATATTGTCAGACCTTGACAATTATGCAGACAGTAACGGAAGTTCCTACTGAGTATGCATTAGCTATACCTGGCTAGTCACTCAAATATACATGTAAACCAAACTGTAATTTGATCCTTGAACCTATAAATGCAACGTTTTTACTATGTTACTCGTACGTTATGTTTTATACAAATGAAAACGTTTGTCGATCTTATCTTTGTTTTCACCACATATTACCATGGTGACTTGTGGTTGGTACACAGCTTATAATTTAAATTGGTACTGCTTATAACTTCAATAAATTCTAATAATTATTTTAGTAAGTACATAAATTCTAGTAAATTATTGATAACTCCGGTTAGACCAGACTCTCAGTGGAGTTCCGTTTGCAAAAATTGCGGACCACAATCTGACTTCTGATATATATTGTATAGATCCCAGATATCCTACAAACAAATGTTGTTTTTCAATCTATAGTGGTTTAAAGTTAACTCGAAAATGGAGCATTTTAGTAAATTTTCAAAAAATTCTTAGAGAAAGTGTAAGAAATGTTATAGTGTGCTATATATTCGTGATCTACTCAATAAGCCCTTTCATTTGAAACCCCACACGGCATGGCTTAATATTTTTTTTTTCATTTGTATGCCATTTTTAATTGCCGGGGCGGGGGGAGGGGGACTACAAAACTGGTTGGCAACATTTGATAGTAGGATGTCTGGGAACTATACAATATATATCAGAAGTCAGATTGCGGTCCGCAATTTTTGCAAACGGAACTCCACTGAGAGTCTGGTCCAGGTATTCCGGTTTATTGGAGAGATTCTACTGGCTCTTCATTCATCTTTGTAAATCATCTCTAGACTCTCTAGATCTCAATAGCACAACGATAGCTTTTTGACCCAAGGCCAATTGCAATCGTAAGGACAGTAGGTACAGCTTTCTAGAATTTGAACTTTGCAATGTCGTGCTCAATAAGGTCAACCTTGTGAATCAGGCACTAACGGAAGTTATTGCTTAGTGCGCATAATACCTATCCGAGTCTTATGCAGGTATATGAACCAGACTGTATTCTTTGATGAAGATATTGTGAAGTGAACTCAATGGCGTAACGGTAGCTTTTTGACCTAGATCGATCCATTCCAATCTTACAAGTGCTTCCGAAACTTTCAAACTTTGCAAATAATATTCAGAAATAAATTTTAATAAACTTAACGACTCAATGCACTACTTTATTAATTCAATAAACTGCTTACATTTGCTTAGTGTGATTTAGAGGTACATAAGTACACCAACATACGAGTAAGAGAACGTACAAGAGTTTAGTAATAGTAGAATGTTTAAATTCTGTCGAAGAAGTAGAAATACTGTTAAACTAGAAAGTAGAGACTGGTAGAGCCGAATCTTCTAAGATGGTTTTCGTAGTATGTAGTAGAATCACTTGGAACATTTTAAGAAGTTATGATGCAAGATTGAACCTGCAACCTTTGCACCTTGCACCAAAAACTTTTGTATTGTTTATCACAAATTCCTCAAGCTTGTTGCCTTTGAAAATATGTGTAAAGATGAATATAATACAGTGTCGTCACAATTGACCTTGAAAATATGCCTAAAGATCGGTAGATTTGTACGGTAAAACATTTATCATTCAATTTCCAAAGGAATCTCAAATCACGCGGGTATAACTACGCGTACGCCGACGAGACGTCACTCTTGCGTAAACATTATTAACCTAAAACTGTTCTTTGTGTTTAATTGTGAATCACATTAACTTTACAATAAATGCAAGCAGGTTTAATGATTTTGATATTATATACCTATTACCCAACACTCGATAAGTCTGATAAAAACAATTTTCTTTATCGGTTTTGGGCAAATGTCAAAACAAATTATAGAAAGACCCAAGGAATGTCCTGTCCAGTGATTTAATTATGCAAATGTCTTATTGGGAATGCATCTACAAGAGTAAAGTTACAGATATTTCTCGTTTTTTTTCCGCAGTAGGTGAACATCACCAAACCAGGTACCCACAATAAGACCTACAACTACAAGTACCTACAAGAGCTGGTGCCCATGTATTTCACACGACAAATTATACCTACTCATTTAGCTGGATGGTAAAGAGGTAAAAGCCTAAAAGGTTACAATGAAACGCAGCGGCTGATATTATTGGCGAGAATGTCTCCTAGTTTGTGCAGTCATCGCACAATTCGCACATTATGAGGGGTTCCCCGGTTGAGTCTGATAATTCGTTATTGGGATTTTCTTCAGAAAGTGAATATTGAAGAGATTTCGGGTAAGGTTTGAAGGAAAAGTATCGCGATCATCTGGCTACAGTGTTTTTCTTTTAACCTACGTCTGACAGTATGCATATAGGTAGGTACGGTAGATTATCCTTCGGTAGATTATCCTTCTTCTGGGAGAGTTGAATAAAATAAACGAATCTATTAATCACATTGCTTAGACTTTGCATTATTTCTTGTTGCTTGTCGCCATTTAACTGATGTGCACATACCTAATCTAATCTTGTATGTGAAGAACATCGCGCTTACAGAATTGCCAATGAGCACTTGTAAAACATTCCGAGAATGATAAATATTACGATACACTCGTCATTATTATGCACGGTAACTACTTATAAAATGAGCATAGGTATCTATACACTTTGTAGGTAGGTTTGTAAGAAGAGGTAAATATTGCAGCATGTCTAAATTTAACACAGTGATACTAAGAATCATCTTTACCAAGCTAAACCTAAGCACTAAGCAGGTATTACTTACTCTAACCTCCCGCATAAAACCGCTAACCTAACACTAGGTATCTAATTACTGCTTCAGGGTGAAATTACTCAGAGAAATCATTGACCGAAATCTGCTCTACTCTAATTCTGAATCACGATGATAATCAATACACCAATAACCTAATTAGGTACTTTCTTAACCATCTGTCGGAAAGAAATTTGGCTACCTACTCACCACGAGTTTTTAAGGTCTTTCATCCCAGAGAACGTGATGCTGTTAGATCGAGTCAGCTTCTTCCCCAAAGTCCAGAAGCGGATCTTGTTGTGGTTGTCATCTTCGTGGAACGGGTTCAGGTGCTCGGGGTAGTCGTGAATGGAGTAACTCTTCCGGGGAGCCGCCATCGCAGTCATAATTAATCCACAGGGAAGCACACTTTTACATAATACACAGGCGTCGAATCGGTTTTATCTTTATCACTGTGGTTATCACGGGCCGATAGTGTGTTTTATCGCGGGAGATAATTGCGGTGTTTGTTTTTGTGGAGCGGCGGCGTCGCGGCGGCGGCGCTCTGCGTGGCGTCTTGGGGCATACTAGCTGGTATTGGTGGGCTGCGGCGGTGCGCTGCCCGCTCGCCGTTATCTCCTCGAGCCGCATTGCACTGCAGACAACCACCGCGCTGCATGACCGTCTGAGCGCCGGCCGACCGCTGCTCACACGTCCGGACATGCTCACTCGGCTGGAAGAAAACTGCTAGGAACTTTCTCTGCTTTGATTCCTGCAATACCAAGCATACTTACCTACCTTCCTCATTATCAGTTTATTACGGCGTCGTTAGGGTGCATGAAATTAATATAAGTTGTAATTGTTTGAATTTTTTTCATTTTTATGACTGCAATACAATAGAATGTAGGCTGCCTCTACGTGCTGGAGGCAGTCTAGAAATGCACTTCGACGTTATTCGACACTCGAGGCTTAGTGCAACAGGAAATCGAATTTGTGTAGGTAAGACTACCGTACCAATACAGACACTATGTATTTTACTGTAAAAGTGGACTTTATTTACAAAAGATGACGGCATATTATGTACATTTGATGAGGCCGCGTCACCCGCTTGGGCGAAGGTCGTGAAGTCGTGATGTGAAACTTGTAAAAATACGCCTTGAAAACTTCATAAAATATTCCTTTCGTTACGCCATTTATTTGGACGTTGTTCAGGTGCTCTGACAGCCACACCTAGTACCCAACTAGGTTTTTTAGGGTTCCGTACCCAAAGGGAAAAACGGGACCCTATTACTAAGACTTCGATGTCCGTCTGTCTGTCTGTCTGTCACCGGACTGTATCTCATGAACCATGATGGCTAGGCAGCTGAATTTTTTACAGATGATGTATTTCTGTTGCCGCTATAACAACAAATACTAAAAACAGAATAAAATAAATATTTAAGGGGGGCTCCCATACAGTACGGAACCCTCCGTGTGCGAGTCCGACTCGTACTTGGCCGATTATTTTTATCGATTTTTTTCCTTCTCTACATTTTGTTTTTTCCTGTTTAGAATAGTAGTGGTAATTCGGATTTATTAGTTGTCTGGACAGTATAAATAGATGTCACGTTTTAATGTAGTTTCAATGCAAATACGAGTAAACAATGCAGGCTAATGGAAACTGGAAAATTACGTAGAGTGCTTGCACTAGTCGGCTTTCTGCCAGATGTTATTTGGATATGCGTCCCGTATAAAATTCTCGAAATTTGCTTTGTCATAGCGATGAGGACATTTTCTGTGAACATGTACCTATTTTGAGCAAGAAAAAAATAATTAATTTAAAATTTATAGAACTTTTACACTTAAAGATTTATTCGGGTTACATTAAGAATAAGAGAGTTGGTATGCATAAGCAATACACATTACTACACAGTATTTTATAGGGTTACTACTTAATTGTAAGTTTTAAACATAGTCCTCGCCTAGATACAAGGAAAATAATGCATAGTCTAGTTACTAATCCTTATAGTTAACGATTATTACTTATTTTATAGCAACTTCATGTTACTTTCAAGGTACCTTTGAGCTAGGTACCAACATTCTATTAGTAGCAGTATTATAGATCTTATCATCACAGCTGAGCTCCAGTCTCATCTCATCACGCGAATTGTTAAGTAATATCATATCACATATCTTCGAGTACCTACCACGATGACAAACTCTCAGTTAAGCAATTTTCCTCACGATGTTTTCCTTCACCGTTTAGCGTTAGCGGCAATACCTACATGCCTGGCAAACGTACCTACATGTTTAAAAAATATTTTATTATTGAAAACGTGACCGTACTAGTCTCTCTGTGGGCTAGTTGAATAGTCTTTTAAGTAATAGTAGATACATATTCCGTCATAATTATTTTCAGCCCGTAATCGCCCACTGCTGAGCCTCTCTTATTGTACGCCATGCCGGTCCCGTGCCAATATTTTTCATGTTGGACCCGGGATTTTTACAATATCGTCGACCTGATGAGCTTTCGGACACCCCAAGTTTCGTTTGCCGTATTCACTTATGCTATACCGCTTTCAAATTCATTAGATTTATTTTAGTCACAGCATATTTTTGTGCGTGAATCAACTGCGCCACAAGAGGATAAAAGCGACCAAAATATCACGTCTAATGGACTGACCTGACCTCCCTTCTTGCCTTTTAAATCGATCCACCACAAAATATTTAACGCTACCACGGTTGCTTTTGAAGTTATAACTTATACTTAGTTATCGATGGAGATATACTCGTATGAGACATGACTCATGATCGTTTTGTAGAGTGATTTTAACTCTATCATTTTGGTAGTAAAAAAGAATAACTACCTATATAATAATATAGCATAAAAAGAAAGTATAAACAGAGATTAAGTAAGTAAGTATGAACCATCTGTGTCTGAGTGTTATTCAGTTACGTACTACTTATAAGAAGCGTAACTCTATTTGTGTGTTTGCATGTCTGTCTGTAGCATCATATTTATATCTGATTCCCAAACAAATGGGTCGATCTGATGCAATCATTTTTCTCATAAAGCTGATGTAAGTAATCGAAATGGATATTATGAGGCTTTAGGTGCTCTAGGTTCTCTATGGTCAGTCGTATAAGGTAGAGCACATAGTGTCTCTCGTGCGCTCAAAACACGGACTTGTCATTATACCTATTGTAGTAGATATTATACTGTACCGTGCTGACCTTTTAATAGCCGCCTGCTGAATATAGCCCTAGCCACGAAGTGCAATGTCCAGCACGCTGTGCCGTTGCGTGTCGGTGGATTCACATACACCAATGAATTTCTTCTTTGGATCCAGTAGGTACTATTTATATCAATAAAGTAGAATTGCAAGTTTTTTTACTTATTACTTATCATTAACTGTTGTTTTAACCGTTTAGCCATGTCAGAGGCCTTCAGGCGGCCTAAAAACTCTGACACAAGGGCTAGCCACCCGGCCTATACGAACTTACTTACTTTATCATTAATTGCAAAAAAAATATCACGTGAAATAGGTTCAAAGGAGTAAAAGTCCAACAACGCTTAATAAAGCAAAACGACTTAGTCATCGCGTGCTCTTGTTTCTTTTAATATTAACGTCAAACAAAGGGTAGGTACAGAAAAACTCATTTAGAAAGGTATTAAGAGTTCATTGGTACCTTGATTTGGTTTGGACACGATACGGGCGATCGAAACTGTAGAGTTGGAAACAAGTGTCAATTGAATCACACTGTGTAATCAAACTTGTATTGATAAACAGCTAATAAATAACGATAAAGAATCTGCGAAAGGTCTTGTTTTCCAGTATTTCTCTTTGTGTTGTGAGAAAGAAAAAGGGTAGGGCAAATTGAATCAAATGTGGTCTAGGTCTAGGAGAGGTACTACCATGGATTATTTGGGTAGAACATCCTTGGGTGCTACCTAAATCTCAGAATAAGGAACTTTAGTCCTTATTCTAAGACCTATATTTCATAGTTATTTCTAATCAATTAGCCTCCTTTTAGAGACATCAAAACTAACACCTCTTGTTCTGCTACTTTTGTCAAAACTAAAAAAAAACAGCTGTTCCATACATTTGGTCGAGGGTGAACGATATTTTTCCAATGATGTTAAAATGTCTGATTCTTTAATGTATTTTTCTTTGGAACAACAACTTTTTTTAGAGAATTAATAAAAGTCGTAGTACAAAAGTTGTTAGTTTTGATGTATAGAATAGAAGGATGCTAATTGATTAGAAAAAACCCTGTATAGCTCATTTCGCTAACAAGAAGGTAGATTATTTGTTGTGTAGGTACTGGTTATATTGTAAGATTTGTAAGGATAGCGGATAGCCTAAAAAATATGATAGTGAAGTTTAGTATACAATTGAAAGGGTTTGATTTTGGTTAGCAAGATAACATAAAGGTTAAATTACAGGGTGCATTTTGAAGCTACTTGCTGCAAAAATGTTTATTTCGGATTACGACATAAGTAACCCATTTTGATGAAAACTAATCGGTAGGGTTGCACTACACAAACGGTCAGTGCACCTATAGCTACTGGTAGAACAAAATCTACAAAAAGTGCACCTATCCCTACCAGGGAAGATAGCTCGGTAGGGATAAGGGCACCAGCCGGAAAAAACCACAAAGAGACAGGTTATACCTACATGATGAGTAGTTCTTTAGTATTGTACCTAAGGTTTATTTAAAAATGTTCTCATTATGTTCATTGTCTTATAGAATGAGATCATCGCAAGACAAATAATGTTCTCTAGTCGAAAGCCACCACAGGATGTATCGGCACTTGCTCTCAATTAGAAGATTATTTTCTCTGCATTACGCCATCCCATTGTGCTCGGTATCGCCAATTCATCTGGGTCACTTGACTATATCTAGGTAGGTACTTTCCCGCTTTATCAGTTATTATTATCACATAATATCCATTAAGTAGGTACTACGTCACATAATGCAATAACATGTCGTTATAACAAAGGGTGCATATTACGAAAATTGAAAGTCATCCGGGACAACGGCAAGCAAAACGTAAGACTCTATATCCCATAAAGTGAAAAGATAATAAACATAGGTACCGTATACCTCGTATATACACAGATAGGTAATATTGATTCTAGTCTGCCGATCTCATCGAGTCCAGAGAGGCGTTCTGTAAACTATGTCATTTTCACTGAAGGTCCTTCTGATCCGGAGTGCAGAAGATTCACTTCGCAATCTCTATTCTTATCTCTTCTTTGAGAATGAGATGATGTTGTATGTCATGGTGCTCCTCGGATGTTTCTTTCCTCCACACCCCCCAGTTATCAACGTCAATATCATCATTTTCTACTGTTTTAAAGTTAGCTAGATAATTTAGAAACACGAAAAGAAAGTTCTAGTACTTATAGCTCAACTACGGACACAGGCGGGCAAATAAAAAGTAAGGCGTGAAATCAGACCGAGAAATTAGCAATGTACCAGGCGAATAGGAAATCTAGGATTCATTAGACAGAACACTAAACAAGGTCGAGTAGACGTTATCTTTCTTTCAACGCCTGGGGAACTGTACCTTTGACTTTTTAATTTAATTTCTTGGCATTCACATAGGTATACCATTCGTACCTACCTACGTAAGCATAGGTGTATTATCACACCCTAGAAGTGGTCACTGATGGTAGGACATAACTACACAAGCCTTCCCTAGACCCTAGACAAAAAACCTGCCTCGATGAATGCCTAATACCAATTACATTCTAAACAGACAAATGTGAATGAAAGAACAAGGAACAATGAAATGGCACTAAGGTATCCAAGCAACATCTGCAATAATTCAAATTTTTTTAAAAATGTAGGTATATCTCCAAAAAATCATTTCTTCATTTCAACAGAGAGTAGATCTATGACTGTAGGTATCTAGCAGAGGGTCAAAATAAGTGCTTGATGATTATAGTCTGACCGTTTAACTGAGAACCTCGCAGAGACAGGTGCGAGCGGCGGGGACCCGCCGCTCGCACCTGTCTCTGTCCCTGTCTCGCGAGGTTCTCAGTTAAACGGTCAGACTATAGTTATGAATAAACTAATTTTAAATGAGTCAAGAGTTCAAATTTGGGTCTTGTGGATGAATATCAACCATCAGGTATACCAAGAGGTAAAGGTCAATCATACCTTACGAACAAGCGGAATCGTGCGTTTCACACACATAACATTGATATGAGTTACATACATGTGTCGGGCTACCGGAAGTGGGGACTTATCTCGGACATTGCAGAGAGGATGCGCCACTACAGATGACATTGAGCAACAATCAGGTATTGTGGCTAAATGGCACAGCTCTTAGCCATTTCTCGACGTTTTCTCAGTACATGTCTATAAATAATACCGCTGTTCTTGCAGTCAATAAAGGAGGCAGGGGATGCCTTGTATTCGATCAGTGAGGTTAACAATAGTGACCCACATAATGTTAAGAAACCAATAAGCAACCTACTTTCAACCCCAATGTACCTACTTTCTGACCCTAAAAGAAAATAGGTCACCTAACGTATCCATAGTAACATTGACAACTTCAGTTTTAGTTTGAAAGACGCTTCATTAGACAAGTTTGTAACATTCTCTTTGGTTTGTAAAACGTTTACGTTTATGATATCATATTCGTTATTTTAAGATTTTATTTTATCAGTACAAACAATCATGGCTGTGACGACACCTCCCAATATACAGGCTCGGATATTTTATGGCCTCCGGACAGATATACAGTGAGTACAGAAAATGTATTTGAAATTCTATTCCTTCTAGTCGAGCGATTGGTTTGTTAATTATCCATTTCTAATCAAGTTGTTCATTACCTATCGTTAGCTTCAAGGTTGGCGAACAATAGGCACTCGATCAAAACATAAGAATGTTATCGATACGCATTAGTTGAACTCTATTACTTTATATAGAAGTAAGACAATTCTTGATGATAAGTCACGTTCCGAATCTTGGAATGCACTTTCTCAAATATACATACCCAGATAGGCCGATTGGTGTTGTGCCAAGGTGTTGTTTTGCAAAGTGCAGACAGGGACTTACAGATGTAGACATGCTCACCAATATGAACAAGTACTACGGCACCTACTGCGAAATCGCGAAAAAAATCGGCAATTTACATAGGTACCTACTTCATTTTTGTCAAGAGCCAAAAGAGAAAATGTATAAGCAAAATAGATTTTTCATTTTCGCGATTTCGTAGTTGGTTACGTTACGTAGTAAAAAATATTCACAATTATTATGACCATAGACACCTTTGAATATTAGGGATAATATTCGGCAAAGCAAGTATCTCTAGGTATAGGAGTACATTTCCAGATCATTGATTGGTCTTTCCTTTCAAACTTGACCTAGAGTTGTGTGTAGGTTCAATGCCCACTATCTGTCGGAGTCGGAGATTATCTACCCAGCTGGAGGGGTCATTGTTATTCACAATCATCTTCAGAAGAAGCAGAAATTCATTCGTCTTCAAGACAAGCACAAGCCAATCAAGTCTTTGGTGTTAGCTCCAAATAGGTGAGTGCGACACTATCTTATTACCTATTTGTTTCTTGTAACTACATTAGCATCAGCCTTGATAACCCACTGCTGGGCATAGGCCTCTGCTTGTTTATGCCATCCACCTCTGTTCCTTGCCAATTCCATCCATTTGTAACTACATGCGTAATTTTAATTTGCGTAAACTTGGCACTGTTCCAGACGCTGGTTAGCCCTGAACGAGATCGCCGAAGAAGGCCAAAAGCCTATAATAACAATTTACGATCTAACAACCTATAAGAGAAGAAAAATCCTGACAGTTCCATTTGAAAATTCCACAGCACGCGAATTTGCTTGTGTACAGTTTACTTTTGACTCTAAATATCTGGTGGCTGTAACCGGTGAACCAGACTGGTATTTGTATTTTTACAATTGGGATAAAGGAAAGGTGGAGAGTCATGCCAAAGCTCAGAACCCTAGTGGCCAGGGCTGCGTGGAATCCGTAAGTGAACTAAACTTTTTTTTTTAATAAACCCAAAATTGTGATCAAAAACTTCTAGTCAATAAATATCTTTAGCGAGATGATAGTTTAAACTAGAAATTAGTCTCTTGCTGCACAGTACTGAACCGGCCTTGTTAATAGTCTAAGTACTGCCCAACATAGGCCTACCCACGAAAGGCGATTGAGCCATCTCCATCACGCTGGCCCTGTACGGGTTGGCGAATTCAAATACGCCATCGATGAGGCAATCTCACGATGTTTTCCTTCATTAAAAGGCTTACTGGCTTTTTCATGAAGGAAAACATCGTGTGTAATCCGTACATAAGTCCCAAGGACCTCATTAGCACTGGACCCGGATTTGAAATCTCGACGACACGTTTTTAAGGCGGGCGTTACTGCTACTAAGCCACCACGGCTTCAGTTATTCTCTTGTTGTTGTATTGTTTGTAATAAAAGTTCGTATAGACCGGGTGGCTAGCTCTGGTGTCAGAGTTTTAGGCCGCCTGAAGGCCTTTGACATGTTTAAACAGTTAAAACAATCGGGACCTACAATTTAACATGTCATCCGAGCCACGGTAACGCTCAGTTGGAAAATCACCCACCCGCGGTCACCCATCCAAACTGACCGTGCGGAATGTTGCTTAATTTCGTTGTTTGATATTATACTTTGTAGGTGCAATGCAATCCCTCAGACGCAACGTTGATTGTGATAACGGGGCCGTACACTTTCCGTATCATGAATGTTGCTGAAACTGTGTGGCGGCAGTGGGGGTGGTGCAAGGCTGAAAATGTAAGTTTACTTTTAAAACAACACTAAGTTTGGGAGCTTTTAGAAGATAGTATTCTTTAATTAATTATCCGACAGGAGTAATTATTTTTTAATTTATAAAATAGTAAGCTATCGTGACCTGGATCTTGTTTTTTATGGTTCCGTGCCCAAAGGGTAAAAACGGGACCCTATTAGCTATTACTAAGACTCCGCTGTTCATCAGTCCGTCTGTCTGTCTGTTACCAGGCTGTATCTCAAGAACCGTGAAAGCTAGAACGTTGAAATTTTCCCAGATGACGTATTTCTGTTGCCGCTATAACAACAAATAAAATAACTAAAAACAGAAAATAATAAATATTTAAGGGCGGCTCCCATACAACAAACCTGATTTTTAACCAGTTTTCCGCTCGAGAGAGGAAGACACTTGAAATATTCACAGAATAAATTTGCACTTTAAAAATACAATTAAAATGAAATAAATATTTAATTTATGGGAGCCCTCCATACAAGAAACGTAATTTTTTCACTCGATATTAATAACAACAATAGGAAGATGCTTTAAATATTCGCAGTATATTAGGTTTGTACATTCCCTTCAAAAAAAAAAGTGTAAATTAAAATCAAATATATTAAGCCCCCTTAACTTCTTAACTCCTTACTTCCATACGGTACGGAAGCCTTCGTGCGCGAGTCCGGCTCGCGCTTGGCCGATTATAGTTTGGTACTACCCAGATCTCCAGGACTATATAAGTACTTACGAGTAAATGAGATTATGATATGAGATGTTCAGTGACATTTTTCGTAGCTAGAATTATAAGTTGGCAGTCATATCTAATCTCTTTTAGGAGAGCCAATATCTTATCATGGACTTGTGGACATGGTAGGTGTTTGTAACAAGTTTCCTCAAACTGAAGAAAGCATAAAGATGTAGTAGCAATTGAAGAAGACAAAATCGAGGCGAGCAGTTAGCAGAGAATAAATCTTGTGCATATTTAAATGCCATTCATAAATTTTAATACGATCTCTAGACTTTTATGGGCTCTTTTATTATCTACCTACTACAATCTAGGATTAGCATCATCCTGGACCGCAATTTTTTCAATTGGCGCACCACTAGGTCACGTTTTTACCAGTGGCGTAGTATAAGTATTACCTGTATGGGGCAAAAGAAAATCTTGCCCCTCTGTATAGTTGTTGCTAAAAAGTTCCTTAGAATTAACGTACACCGAGCCATTCAGAAAGAGTGCTAGGCAAAGGAATTATTGAGGCCATCATTATGATCAACTTTTACTAAGAGCCAAACTGGAATTAAAAAAAAAAACAGCTGTTCCATTCAAAACTGCAACTCGGAATCGACAAAATGTACGAAACAGCTGATTTTCTTTTCTCGAATTCCGGGCTGGCCCCATAGTTAAAGTTAAAAAGGTCTGAATTGCGTCCTTTCAACTACACCAGTCTTATATAGTTACTCTAAAGAACTTTTCAGCAAGAACAATCATCACTATAATACGTATATTATGGTACATGTTAGGTTTAAAAAACATTTGAAATACTTACGTAGGTAGCTATTAGTTTAAATGTCTTGTAAATACAAGATACGTATTACCATAGTAATTATTTTTCGCAAGAAGTCACAACACCGACTTTCACCGAGTACAGAATTCGTATAGTTTGCACGAATCGATGTGACATCCATGTACATTATTGTTGTTTTATCAAAAACGGCTCAGGCGATTCGATAAAATTGAATTTAAATGGGAGAATGGGACCACTTCGGGAGAATACTCTTTCGAACTAAAAAAGATTTTTTTTAATCGGTTCACAATTGGAGAAAAATCGATGAACATACACAAAAAAATTTACATACAGACGAACATAGTACCTCCTCCTTTTTGGAAGTCGGTAATTATAGATTTACTTATAGTGAAATTATGCCGTCCCAAGGGCGAATTATGCTACAAGGGACGTGCCGCCCAACTTCACTACGCCTCTGGTTTTTACCTACATAATATTCTTGACTAGTTTGGTTTGATTCAGATCAACATCACGGCTTGCATGTGGCTCACTCCAGACCGCATTATGTTCGGAACAGACAACGGGATGATCATGATGGTGGAGAATGGAGAACTTAGACAGAACTGCACGTTCAAAGCGACTGAAGTCATGGAAATGTCGCTAAAGAAGGTTGAGGCCGAGTAAGTTATGTAATGCCACCTACTTTGTTCTTAGTTACTAAGCACTTCTGAATTTTGATGATTAGCACGTACATGACAGTGTATAGGTTGGCATGACTGACAATGTTACAAAGACCTTGCCCTTTACCCTGAGTGAGGGTCCAAGGCAAGAAAATTCTAAGTAAGTGTTCAGCTATAAGTACGACATCGTCATCATCATCAGCCATAGGCCTCCTCACTGTTGTGCTATTTATAGTTCCTTAGTATTTGACAGAACGAATTTTTTAACATAATTATCTTGTACTTTGATGTGAACAATCAATCCACTTGCAATAGAGGTCAGTGGCCTGATTAGGTTACCGAGGTCAAAACAATGATTTTGACCCTGGCTGTCCAGCCACATATACCAGAGATTAGATAATAGTTACTTATTATTCGGTTACCTATGTTTTAATATTCCTGTCATGCCTTAAGAATTTTAGCTTATAAGTACTTAAGTATGAGCTTTTTGTTACCTTTAATATCTTTACAGCTCTTTTTCGTATAACTCTAGCTAAGTTAAAGCAAACATGTTGTATATGCCGAATCAAACTTTTTGGCGGCTGTGATATTAGCTACAAGCTCCGCGACACCCAATTCCGACTGAAGTTTCTTGGGTTTGGGACTTGGGTTTCACGCAGCAGCTAATTTTATACCCGCTATGAAGTATAATTCACCTCAGTATACATGCATAGCATGTGCTTTGGTTTACATCAGGACTCCTTACACACAAAGTGATGAAGAACAACAATGCGTTATGCCCCATCCACACTCTCCACGAGGCGACACGACGGCGGAAAGCGAGTACGAGAGCGTGGACGGTCTCGTGTCGCCTCGTCTCGAGGGTCTCGCCGAGGCGCATGCGAGAGTCGGGATGGGGCATCAAACTTAATACTTAATCACCATATTAAACAGGGCCGAGGCTGCGGCTTCAACCGACGCAGGAGACAAGACGGCAAGCACTTCAAGCAAGCTGGACGTCACCGAGGAACCCGTCCAGATAGAAACATTTCCCGTCACTAACTTCACTAACTTTGCTAAAGGTTACAAATGTTTGCTAAAAAGGCTCTAATTGCTTGATTAAATTGTTTTTTTTTTGACATAACAACGAATGTACATTGTTCAGTTAGAAAGAGAAGTTTGCGAAAGATATTGGATAATGAAAAATAATTCTATTTTGGTTTATGTACAGGTTTTGCATTTGCTTGCGGTCCTGGATACGTGCACATGTTTGAGAAGGAAACTCTTCATCACTGGAGGAAAAGAAACGTCTTCAGAATATCGAAGAAATCATATAAGTACGACTACTTTCCTTATACCAACTTAACTTTCTGATAAAGTACCTACCTATGATATAAAAGTTTTCCTTATGATTGCTGTGAATATGGAAAAGCAATTTTTCGCGGGAACATCTCGAATTCGAGTATTTTATCATTCTATGGCGCGAGTGTAGGGCATTGCGCGCAGGCTTTGTAAACCTACAGATAAAAATTAAAAACTCCTAACTAGCACGGCAATACCTACTACAAATGTTGTTTTGCAGTGACTTCTAGAGATGTATGATCATTATTATGAACAACTTTTACTATGGGAGTAGCCACGAAATTACGAAAATAAATTGTCTGTTCCATGTAAAAAATTATCGACTCTCGACAAAATGTGTGTGCAAAATGTGTGCACTGTGCACGTAGCAAAACAACACATCGTAGATATAATATGCTCATTATTAGTCGAAAGTTCGTGTAATAGTAAACTCGTTAAATTGTTTGTCTAGGCACACTCGAGAGAACCCGATGTGGTCGGAGCTTGATGCCATTCAGCACATCACGATAGACCCCAACCAGGAGACGCTCCTCATCACCACCTTACGGAAGCAGCTTTACTACGTCAAGCTATTCGGCGTACATATGCTACAGGTAAACATTTTTAATCGTCACTTATTAATCATTTACAGATGTTATAGAATATAGATGATGTATAACACTTAAGGGTTTTTTTCCGCGAATTGTTGTTATGGCGAACACCGCGCAGGAAGTAGCGCGAATAAAACCCCGCAAGCTCCCCATAAAATTCTTAATTAGTAGCTCTTCAAAAAAATATTACCTGATGTAAAATTTTTTTGTTCAAATCTAACCGCAGGTGAGGAAATGCAAAAATTATGGATAAATAATATTTAGATAACATACGAGTACATTTTGTAATGCTATGTGTCATATTTATATTCACATCCGTAATAACTATACCTATGTCGTATTGGCATTAGACCATCTTGCAGACGCGTATAAATATTTTTTGTTTCTAGATAAATACTGTTCACTGTACACTGTTCGATTAGATGACTTCATAGTAGTTTATGACATAATTTTTTTTATCATAAATTAATAACATTTACAGAATCCAGAGATCAGTTTCGCTGAGCTCGGGCCTGCGATGCACTATGGGAAAATAAACTCCCTTTCTATGTGCGCCTGGAAGCCGATATTCATCACTTCGGGGGAACAAGACAAGAGCCTTAGGGTCTGGAACTACATGACCGATGACGTCGAGATGATCAAGCTCTATCAAGAGGAGATCCACTGCGTTTCACTACATCCAACAGGTTTGTTTTACACCTGGGGCATTATTGTGTAAGCGCTCTCACGTTCAGCTTCGCTTTTTCTCCTGCTCGCGCCAGACACTCACGCCACAAGAGCGAACGGGAGTAAAAGCGAAGCCAAACGTCAGAGCGCTTACACAATAAGGCCCCTGGTGCTCTATACGACGGACATAATCTAGGATATCATTGATCATTGTACTCATCGTTATTATTCTATGATTGTACTCATTATTGAGACCAACTTGCGCTTTTTGATCAAACCTGAAATCGCGAAAAACATCAGCTGTTCCATGCAAAAAGGTGTTCGACTCTTGGCAAAATGTATGGAACAGCTGTTTTTTTTTCGCGAAGTCAAGTCTAGTCCCTGAATAAGTGTTGGTCATAATGATAAGTAGGTAGGTAGGTACAACGCTATCTAGAATTGTCTAGAATTTGACTGCCTCGATAGCTTAGTGACTGACTACGGGATCAAAGAGGCCTGGGTTCGATTCCCACCCAGGGCAAGTACTTATGTGATTAACATAGGTGTTTGCTCTGTGTCTGACTGTTATTTAGGTATTGTCTAAATAAGTATGTATTTAAAAATATGTACATGTAGTATATAAGTCTCTGGAAGTCATATGACAACCTTTGCTTAGTTTGGTTTCAGATACCGTGTGTAAGATGTCTCCTAATATTTATTATTATTTAATTTGTTTGCCGTCTAAGGAGAAACGATCGGTACCTAGATAGATCTTGCATTGAAGCCAGACAACGACAAGTATCTAATCTAATCAAGTAATAAACTAAAATTGAGTGTTTTCAGGTCTCTTCGCAATAGTGGGATTTTCCGATAAGCTACGTTTCATGGTAGTATTAATAGACGACTTCGAAGTGATGCGAGAATTCCCTATCAGGAACTGTAAAGTTGCGAAGTTTAGCACCAACGGACACTTATTTGGCGCTGTCAATGGCCAAGTGATACAAGTTTTTGCATCAGTGTCCTTCCAGAACGTGTTTAATTTGAAGGGTCACAATGGACGGGTAAGAAACTCAGTCAAATAAAAAAGCTGACACAAACAAATATGTTGAATGAGACTTTTATTCCAGATTACCTGCTTAGCATGGGCAGCAAATGATTTGACTCTAGTATCATGTGGAACCGAAGGTGCAGTATACCAGTGGAGTATGTCAACAGGTCAAAGAATCGAGGAGATAATTTTGAAGACTAATCAGTTCAGCTCCTGTGCAGTCAACAGGTTATCATCTTGTCGACTTTGTATTTAAATTGATATGAGCGAATGACGAGCAAGATAATGTAATTGCAGCAATGGAAAAACAACGTTCGGCGTCGGATCGGACGGGGAGGTAAAAGAAATTGGCTCAAATACTATCCGGAGGAATTTGCCGCTGATCGGAGTTCCTTTGAATACTGTCGTGCTTTCGAGATCAGACATGATGCTGTTTATTACTGGCGGGGAAGGTGGCGTGACAGCCGTTCAGCTGCCTTTACTAGACAAGGCTATTTTTAATGAATTCCATATGCATAATAAGAAGGTGACATGCATTGCCCTTGCATATGATGATCAGACTTTAATCTCGGTAGCGGAAGATGCCTCGATTTGCTTGTGGAGATTAACCAATGCTGACGGTAGAGCGATAGCTCTAGATAAGGATTTCGCGTATTCAAAGGAAATATTGATTAGCAAAAGAGACTTGCAAGAGAAAATAAACAATATACATGTAAGTACATAAAACTGGGTGAAGATATTCCTGTTTTATATGGAGTTATTAACACAGTTGGCAAGTTGCACTATGTCATAACTTGCACTGTATTGTATTGCCTTACCTTTGAAGATTGTCAACCTAGTTTTTCTTATTTAGCTACTCAGTACAAGGATGAGTGAACTAGAAACTGAGCACACGTATCAATTGCGACAAGCTGAAGCAACTCAAGCCGAGAAATTAAAAGAAGTACACGAAGGCTACTGCGCGGCCATTGAAGAACTCAAAGACAAGAACGAGGTAATAGGTCAAAAGCTTGCTGTAATGATAAAACATTTATAGAATATTAATTTACAAAACTAACGCCATATTTTTTGTAGACTATGGAGAATGAGCATACACACGAAATTGGCATGATTCAACAAGATATTGCCAAACTTAGATCGGGACACGAGAGAACGCTGCAAGCGCTAGAAGCCGATTTCAATATCAAACTAATTAGCGAGTACCACAGATATCAGGTACGGAAATGCTGTATTTGGTAAGTTCTAAATTGTATTTCGTCATTTATCATCGAACATTTGCAGAGCCTTGAAGACAAAACGGCGCGAATGAGGAAAGATTACGAAGAGAGGCTTGAAGAATTGGCCGACAGTAAACGTAAAGCTTTGAGAGATTTGAACTACACATTTGAATCGAAATTAGAAGAAAAAGACCTACTTTTGTCGGAGGTAAGCACATATACAATGATTACGTAATCAGTAAACATAGATTAATTAATCATTATAGCATATACACAAATGCTTTTAGTTACAAGAACAAGCAGACGTAGAAAAACGAGAACATGAAACAATAAAGTCAGCTATTGAAGACGATGCCGATCGTGAGATAATTGAAATAAAGACTTCATACGAAGCCCAACTGAAAGAAGAAAAAGACGCCAATGTTAGACTTAAAGGAGAAACTGGCCTTATGAAAAAGAAATTAATCAGTGCACACAAAGAAATTGATGAATTTAAACATCAGATCACGCAACTCAAAGGTAAGAATAATAAATTGCAAAGCCAATTATTTTTTTCATAATTATTTACCTGATGTGTGTTTAATTCGTTTTATAGCTGAACACAAACAATTTCAAAAGGTGATTGCATCATTGGAACGAGATGTGGCGGATTTGAAAAAGGAAATCGCTGAAAGAGATATGACGATTGAAGAGAAAGAGAAACGCATATACGAACTAAAGAGGAAGAAGCAAGAACTGGAGAAATACAAGTTTGTCCTCAACTTTAAGATAACAGAACTCAAAAATCAGGTGAGTTGAATTTCAAGTTGATATCCTATCAAAAGTGATGTAACGTATATGATAAATGCCATAAACGACATAGATAATAAGCGTGAGTCATTGACTACCTTTCAAATAGATTGAGCCAAAGGAACAAATGATCAGAGACTTGAAAGTTCAAATAGACGATATGGAGAATGAAGAAATGAAGTTACTCAATGTTAAACATGAACTTGGTATGATTGTATCAGGAAGTTAATCTTCTATCAGGAAGTTAATCTTCTAGCATTAGTTTAACTGCATTTGTATTCATGCGTAGAAAAAAGTTACAGCTGCTTATTACCGATCTTAACAAAGTTTATGAAATTCAACAGATAGACCCGTTAACGCGCGATATCAAAGCCAAAAAGGTCCGTATACTCGAATTGGAAGTGTCATTGGAGTCCCTTTTGAAAAAGAAAGCTTACCGCGGTAATCAATCAGTTGTAATTTTTTCCTTACACCAAACCATACCAGTAGCCGTTTGCTATCACGTTTATTTTGTAGTTGTAATATTCTAATTTTCACACCTTTGTTACATAAAGAGTATGTAGCATGCTTGTAGTAAGTACTGTTAATAGATAACTGTGTGGTTAGATTCTTATATTTTCATTGCCATTGAAAGTTAATTTAATATCTGCAATTTTCAAAGCTAAAGTTTATGATATTCCAGAGCTTACTATCACTCAGCTGAATGAAAAACTACAATCGGCTAAGAAGGATTATCTAAACGAGTCAAATAGGATGATGACCTTGAAAGGTACATTGAAGAAAATCAAAATAGATTTGCACAACATGACTGCAAATTTCCAAGATCCGCTCAAATTGAGACTGAACGTAAAAGTGAGTTATGGCAATATATCACGACATTTTGGCATGACTATTTCGAACTATGTTGTTGCAAGAGGCTGGGAGAAATGATTGGAGTGTCGAGGTCGATTGTGCAGCTCAAAATACGAAAGTGTTTTATGTGATGGAAAAACAATATTTTACTGGTATCGTAGCGTATGTAGTTTCATTGAAAATTACTTAAAAAAGTTTAAAAAACAATAGCAAAAATTATTGTACAACTTGACGATAGGTCACGTTTTCATTTTCTGGGAGCATAAATCCGCCAATAACTTATACCTCAGGAAGAAAGAATTTAACTTTGCACTAAATTTCCGATCCAATTTTTTGTTTTAGTGAAATATCTGTTATGAACTTGTTTACACATGAAATACTTAGATGAGACTAGTCCGTGGCAGGAAACTGTGGCACAAAGGGGGAGGAGCCCATATACCCGCAGCACTCCTAGCATAGCAAAGAGATTAAACCATTTCATCCACTTTTAATGTTAGTTGTAAATATCAATCAATCCATTCTTTGTTTCCTTTCCGAGGATTGATTGGTAGAAAGACCGTTTGTTAATTTGCAGGTGCTATGCTATAGGGGTGCAGGTAGACAGAGGCTGGTGATGATGATGAATGTGACAAGTGCAGAATTTGTGCCCATTTGACACTGTATTGTTTGACAGGAACTATTCCATAAATACGTGGAAGACATAGACTTCGTGCGGAGCCGCGTGGCGGAGGACGAGGCGATCCGAGAGTTCAACCGACAGAGGGACCACCTCGAGAAGCAGGTCGCGGGACTCAAGAAACAGCTGGCGAAGGCGCTAGGAGGCTCCAAGACTGATATCAATAGGATCATGGATGTGAGTCCTGTACTCCTATTGTACCAGTCTTAGGTCCCTATAATTTTAATAACCCATTGTTTGAAGGGCGATTGAGCCATATTTATCACGCTGGCCCGGTGCCGATTGGCGAGTCCTGTATATATTATGCAATCACGAATATATAGGTACATGTAAGTTTTATTTATCTTTAAGTACCTTGTAATTCATCCTTACGCCCACTTTCTTATGGGCAAAAAAGACGGGTCCTTACTAAGCAATATGTTATAGGAAAAAAATATTGGACTATCAAACTCGAAGACTATAAAAGATGCGTATCATGTGCAATTTATTATAAAACATAAAAATAGACGTTAATTTCCTAAAAGCTAATTCAAAGAATACTTAAAGTATCTAATTATTTATCTTTAATTATCTAGTCAAAACTGCATAATTATTTTAAGAAGGGAAGACTTATTAAAGAGAGGAAACAAACGTATTGTGTTTAACCCAATCCGAAAAGTGTGAGAATTCTCATCCGGAAACATATTTCAAAACAAAAGCAATTAGAATTAAAACAGTTCATCGAACTGCTGTGACGCAACCGAAACGGATTTTATTGGTATTACTCGAATCCGTGAAGTCTGCGCTAGATAGGTCTTAGGTAATAATAATCAAGTTAACAGAACGATGAGTCTGATTTCCGTAACCATTTCATCATCCAGATTCACGATTTGTTGTTAATAATAAGAATTATCGCTTCTAATATGTTTCAAGATCGATTTTAGCTGAGGATTCTAATCCTAGCGTAAATAAATAAATAAATAAATCTTTATTTCAGACAAAAACTTAGTCCATAGGTATTACAGGTGGAATTTGTACTACATAATAATAATTATATAATACCAAGTAAAATATTATTCCAATATCTCTGAATAGGGCAATCAGGCTTGCTAATAATTACGATCAAACAAATTAAAGTGCGCTAGAGACATGGGAACAGTACCTATGGCTCAAAAATATCGAGGTTTACAGAATGTTTCCCCAGACGCCAGACATCATTATACTCTTCATTATTATCAATTATTGCTATGGGACAATTTTTTTAAAAATAATTGGCCAAGTGCGAGTCTGACTCACGTACGAAGGGTTCCGTACCGTGTTGGAGCCCCTTTAGCCCCATTCCTCATGCCATTATTAATAGCGAGCAAAAAAACTCCTAAAAATCATGTTTATTGTATGGGAGCCCCCTTAAATATTTATTTTATTCAGTTTTTAGTATTTGTTGTTATAGCGGCAACAGAAATACATCATCTGTGAAAGTTTCAGCTTTCTAGCTATAATGGTTCATGAGATACAGTCTGGAGACAGACAGACAGACAGACGGACAGTGGAGTCTTAGTAATAGGGTCCCGTTTTTACCCTTTGGGTACGGAATCCTAAAAAATCAGCTGTTCCATATTATATCTTGTCCAGAATCAATTATTGTTTAGCCGATGTTTTTTGAATGTTGTAATAGAATAAGTACAACGATATCCTTTAAATCTGTTCGTCGTCTAGAGAATATAATTACCCTGTCTAAATAATTGGAGCTTTCATTAAGGTACTTTAAGATTGCTGTTTTTTTTTCCACACAGGAGAACTGCACACTACTGACAGAGATCAACAACCTGCGGACAGAGTTGAAGTCCACCCGCACTAGGTGCTTCCAAATGGAGTCCATATTGGGACTGTCGGCGCGCTACGTGCCGCCTGCCACGGCTCGCGCCAAACTGAAGCACGTCACTGAAGATAGGGAGAAGCTAGATGAAAGATTCAAAGCGAAAATAGACGTAAGTAGACGTAGAAGTAGATACACGCTGTTGATAGCTCAGGTACTTTCAATGGTATAATCTACCGGTACAAAGTGCTTCCAAATGGAGTCCATCTTGGGATATCAGCATGTTACGTGTCGCCCGCTACGGCTCGCGTCTAGCTCAAGCAGAAGCTATAGACAGGGAGAAGCTAAATGAAAGATTCAAAACAAAAATGGACGTAAGTTGATAGTATAGGGAATCTAAGAGGTATATAAATCCACTCGCACGAGGTGCGTCCAAATGGAGTCATCTCGGGATATCAGCGCGCTACGTACCGCCCGCCACGGCTCGCGCCAAGCTGGAGCACGTCTCTGAAGATAGGGAGAAGTTAGATGAAAGACTCAATGCGAAAATTGACGTAAGTAAACGTAAAGAGGTTTATAAATCCATCCGCACCAAGTGTATCCAAATGGAATCCATATTGGGACTGTTAGTGCGTTACGTGCCACACGCAGCAGCTCGCGCCAAGTTAAGTACGTCACAGAGACTTTTCAGAGGTATATAAATCCACCCGCACGATGTGCGTCCAAATGGAGTCAATTGTGAGGAATGACGACGCGCTGACTGAAAATATACCGATATTTAGATCGTGTTTAGAAAGGGCGATTTACAAACGAACGTTTGTACGAGTACTCGCGTGATTGTCATATATAATACGCGCTTCAATACTTCCGTCCAGATGCAAACGCGTGGGACTCATCGATCGTGCTTAGCACGCGTGAAAAATCGGCGCGTGGATTTCGCAGGACTCTCGATTGGTTTCGCATCAAAATCAAGATCAAGATGCGAAACCAATCGAGAGTTTCAAGAATCGCGAAAGGTTCAAGAACCTTTCGCGCTTCAAAACTACCCTGAAATCATTTAGTATGTGCCTAAAATTGGAATATTTCACCAGAAAGCAGATGACTGATAATTTTTATTTTCACAGGAAAGGCAAGAAATTATTTACGCACTGAAAGAGGAAAATGAGCGATTGTTGGGCAAGATGCGATGCACTGAGGAGAATGCGGGGACGTCACCGGAGCCGCCTGCGTCCTCCGGCGATGCCCCATAGATATTGATTAATTATAATAATTATTACTATGCTAGTTGAGCAATTGTTACCAATCTTATTGGCGTTCGTTAGGGGAAGCCTATGTCCAGCAGTGGACGTCCTATAGCTGAAAAGAAGAAGTTGAGCAATCGTCGGCACGACCATTGCTCAATTCACAGACTTTCAGGCGGCTTACAAACTGACAGCCGGCCTATATGAATTTATTATGCTAGTAGAGTTCGATATAATTATCTCTTTTACCTTTGCAAAAACTTTTACAGTGGAATCACGGGTTCTTTTACTTGAGCAATTTGAGAGATATTGTTTGTTATGCTTTTGATAGGTAGGTAAAGGGGGAAATAGAAGTATGGACAGAAGACTTTTCATGTACAGTGGCGTTTTATTGCGAATGTAGGTACCAGTACGTGTTATTAAGGTTTTTTAAAGTCCGAGTACCGTCCTACAGGCATTTTTTATAATAGATAATACTTATATAGAAAGGTCTATTTCATTGGCATGGTATAGATATAATATACTTATTACGTTACTATTTGTGTTTTATTGACGTAGTAGGTAGGTACTTATTTACTATAGGTTACCGAATATAAAGAAGCTATACTGGGTTATCTGCTTGCCCCGTAACTATGACGAAAGGAGTTGATAAATGCCATCATAATGAACAACTTTTGCTAAGGGATCAACCCGATATTTGAGAAAAAAATCTGCTGTTCCATACAAAATTGGAACTCTGAATCAACAAAATGTATGAAACAAGAGATAAAAAATATAAAAAGACAGAAAATTGTGAACAATACAAGTGAGACCGGCAAAACTAAGCCTCGCCGTGTATAGACACAGTTACACATACACGTACAAGGAAACTACGCCTTGGATCATCAGTCGAACTATGGCGGCGCAACACCGACGCACTCACCACATACCTATATTAAAAACCGGCCTCATTTGTGTTTTCACGACGTTCTGGCCTGATTTTTAGGGTTCCGTACCCAAAGGGTAAAAACGGGACCCTATTACTAAGACTCCGCTGTCCGTCTATCTGTCTGTCTCCAGGCTGTATCTCATGAACCGCTATAGCTAGAAAGCTGAAATTTTCACAGATGATGTGTTTCTGTTGCCACTATAACAACAAATACTAATAATAGAATAAAAACAATATTTAAGGGGGGCTCCCATACAACATATCTAAATTTTTAGCTGTTTTTCGCTCGATATCAATAATGGTAACAGGTAAATAATAAAATTAAAATAAATATTTAATGGGGACTCCTATACAGTACAGAACCCTTCGTCCGCGAGTCCGACTCGTACTTGGCAGATTTTTTTTTGGTATATGGATAGTTTGAATCATCTCTTTTGGGCTTAGTACACCATTTCTGCATAACCATGTAAAGAAATAGATTTAAGAGCTAACCTTGACATCTAAGGTTATATCCTTACATAGTATAAAATAAAGTCGCTATTTTCGTTTGTTTATTTGTTTGTTTATTTGTTTGTCTGTATGCTTAAATCTTTAAAACTACGCAACGGATTTTGATGCGGTTTTTTTTAATGGATAGAGTGATTCAAGAGGAAGGTTTATATGTATAAAAATTCCCGAAATTCCCACGGGAACGGGCACAACGCGGGTAAAACCGCGGGGCGCTGCTAGTTGACATCTAAGGTTAGTCGCATTGCGGCTGCCCGTCCGAGGAGTTCCTCGTGGACCAACTGCTTTCGCACAACTAGGACATCCAAAATACCGTTTATCCTCAACTATTAGAGCGAAGGGAAAACGTATATTATTACCGGACGGCTGACCACACTATAGTGCGTATGAAAAGATTACGTGAAAGACGTTACGGCAGCGGACCGTAACCGCATCCGCTTAGTGCGTACTGCGTACGCGGCCTAATTCTCACAAATCCTGAGTTGATTTATTTATTTGTAAGTTATGTGATAATGCAATACGGCAGTTTAGTGTTGCCGAACTGACTCAAAATGTACCTATTTGATGTTCCTGTTCACACAGGTTCGTTTTGAATAATATATGACTAATAGATTATATTATTTATAACTAGCGACCCGCCCCGGCTTCGCACAGGTGTATTATACATATAAACCTTCCTCTTGAATCACTCTATCCATTAAAAAAAACCGCATCAAAATCCGTTGCGTAGTTTTAAAGATTTAAGCATACAGACAAACAAACAGACAAAAAGCGACTTTATTTTATACTATGTAGTGATGTAATATTACAAGCCTTTACACTTCAATAAACAGGATTATTTTGTAGGTATGTACTAAGTCGAAAGGGGGCGATTCAGACCAGCGGGCTTAGCATAAGGACCATAAAATAACTCTATCGACGTGTCAGAACGTGACAGAGTTATGATGAAGTATATATCTGTCACCTTTGCACACGTCGGTAAACTCTTGTCGTGGTCTTGTATGCTAAGACTGCAGGTGTACCTCGTGGACCCGACGTTATGAACACGTTTTCCTAAAGGGCCAACCCGGAATTCGAGAAATAAAATAAATATTAGGGCACATCTTATACATGGTCTCTGAACCCAAACTAAGCAAAGCTTGTCATGATATAATGCCTGCCAGACATACTATAATATTATACATATTTTCAAAAACATACTTAGATAGATAAAATTACTTAGGTATAACAACCAGACAAGACAGAGCATACACCTATGTTCATCACATAAATTCTTGCCCTGGGTGGTAATCGAACCCACGCCTCTTTGACTCAGTAGTCAGGGTCACCAACCACTGACCCACTGAGGCAGTCAAATGGTCTAAGCTAGGAAGTCAAAAAAATATCAACTACCTCATGTCAAATTGCACCTAGAAATCGACAAAATGTATGAAATAGCTGTTTTTTTACGAAATATGTATTGGCTTGTAAAAGTTGTTTATAACGAAGGTCTTATTCAACCTCTGTCAGCTTAATACACCTTTTGTCAATAACCCTGTATTTATGGCCATGCAATAAAAAGAAGTGTGAAAAAAACTCTCAACGAATTAAAAAAAAACTGTTGTATTCAAACTTTTATTAAAAAACTTAAATGCCTGCCATACGAAATGGAAACATGCTCTTAAATTAAATTGCCACAGCGTTGATAAACTTAGTGTGATAACTGTTCTTAAAATATCAACATAAATACATATTAATAATATTATTAATAGTCTATATCCCTCATACATTCATGCCCACAATAAATAATAACCAATACCCGAAATCTATCCTAGCAATGTTAAACTATGTAGAAGTATTGCTTATACAGGGTTATTTTGAATACAAGAAAAACCTTTAGCAAGAAGCTATCTGTCACTAATTTCAAACAATTTTAATAAACACAACTTTATGATAAAATAGTTTGTGAAGAAAAAGCTTTGCTCTGTACATCTATTACGAGTATGTGTAACAAATTAACATAATGGCTATCCATCACAACTTGTAGGATTATAGATAATTTTTATGGTAGTGTGGTTGTCAAAGCGAATAACTTTAAACTTGTAATACTTGGGTGGCATTTACTCTTAGCTCATGAATCATAGGTGATGAAGACTGCTTGCGATAGATTTTAGGTTTACTAAAAATAACCTTTTACATGTGAGGTATGCAATTGATTCAAATGAATGTATTTGTATTTTTTTTTTAATAGAAAATAATTGACTATTTATTGATAATTAAAAAAATCATTACGAACTAAGTGTCTATTATTCCCACTAACTCTATTCAGTTTTAAAACTGGTAGTTATTAAATATTTTAACTCATAGTATTAACTACGGATACGAATAAACAAATCGCATTTGCGATTTATCGGAGTGTCAATTATTGCCAAAATGTTGCGCTGGATTTGAATGCAAGACGTTAGGACACTGTCGATTTGCGATCTCATATCCAATGGTTTATGATCAGTATGTTTTATCAAAATTTATACATATTAATTAACGACCTTAAAGAAATCAGCAATGTCAAAACTAATTAGGAATACTAAGGCTGAGTACATTGCCTATTTTATTAAATTTATTTTATTATGTAAATACGAAATTTTGTTTGTAAGTTATTGTAATTTAGTTATAAACAAAATTCTTTTAAAATATGTGCAAATCAATCGTCAAAGCGATCGCAAATCGTTCATGTTTGCTAATGTGCTAACATCTTAACTAGTTCATCGTTAAGTAAAATTCGCAAGAAAGCCTGAGATATTTAAAGTACGAAAGGTAAGATAGCTTTACGTCCCTTGGGGTAGTCTGCGAATTCCTTCTTGTAGTTGCGATGCTTGCCGATGGCCCACACTGCCATCTGGTAGAAACCGGCCGCGGCGAAAAGACCCGCTGTAATAGCGCAAAATATTAAATTAGTTAACCAGTCAACATTATTATTGTAGCCATAGGTTGATCATTTCTAGATTATATTCTAGGCATCTCTCATACATAGAGTGGTTTCGCACTACGTCCGAAACGAATACGATCTGAATCCGTTAAACTCCGGTCCAGAGTAAACGTAGAACTATTTGTTTGGTAGTTTACGCACTAGATAATATTTCCGTGTCCCGATTAATAATGATTCCGAGATTCTAATAACGGATTTGTTTCGGACGCAGTGCGAGACCGCTGTTAGGGGCTGACTCCACTAAAGCGGAGCCCGGTGTGACAAATGAAGCATTTCTGCAGTCGGCTCACAAAGTAAAACGACCGAGCTGGCCTCCTACTCCGCTCCACTTTGATGGAATTTAGACTTCAGACCTTCAAGAAAGGGGTTCCGTGAGTCCGTACCGTACCTTCCACTAAACGTGACAGCTTAATTTCGGAAAAGATATGAGATAATATTGAAATGCCTATTAATACATTATATTTATTTACGTGTAATTAAACGCAATGTACTCGTACAAAGCAACAATGCACACAAGTAAAAAATGCAAGTGGAGTCCCTCCGCGCGGAAGTGAAACTTCGACGCAACACTGCTTTCATACGCAAACCTAATACCTATATGGATAATACACCTGATTACATATATGTATAACTCAGATAAAGCATATTACTCGTATGTTAACGTATGTTGTGTGTTATTTTTTAAGTTTAATTTAAGGATAAATTCTCTTAGATATTAAGTCCTTACATACATATGTTTGCAACGCCCTAACAGGGTATGTACCTAGCCATTAAGATTGCTTTGTACATAATGCAAGAAATAAATAAATACTAAATACCCCCTCTATGGTAGCGTTAAACGTTTAACGCAACCTTGTTGGAAGTCGCATTAGAAGTTTCACTTCGAAAAAATTCAATATCATTCCTGTTACGAGCTAAAACAAGAATGCAAGTGCGTGCATCGAAAACGTTCTTTCAGTTTTCGAAGAGTGCGATCTATTCTAGTTTGCTTTTCCTACTTGCCACTCTTGTTAAATATCGTCAACATTCAATGTCAGATTACGATTTTGAATTAATGTAGGTATTTAATACATTAATTATTCATGTGTGCGTGACATCGTACAGTGTAAGTGAAAGATCAAAGACCTGGTAATTTGCCTATTTTTAAAATGGTAAGCTAAATCGGTAATAAGATTTGGTAATTAATTGGCAGGGACATTTTTTTTCGCAGCTGGCACGGGCTATCAAAGAAAAATCTTTGGTACCAACCTTATCAATAATTGTAAATGACTTGCCTAATATAACGCAACATTGTTATAAGGTTAATTAAGAATCTGAATCTTAAAAAAATCGAAAGTACACTCTTATTCTGTTTTTCAGGAGTGCGTGAGAGGGCAGCTGATAATACTGCTATGCTTGGCCAACTAGACAAAATATATTACTGACTCTTTTAGTTGCAAGAAAATAAATTGAGATAGAAGCTTGCTTCACGGTGATTTTTCCAAATAAGGGGTCAGCACAATATTAAATTTAATTTAAATTTTAAGTTTAAAATCGACATTATGACAATATCCCAAACTTTATTGTTGTCCCAGTAAATGCTTTGGACTGTGGTCGAACGCGGACTTTTATTATTTTTGGAGGCAATCCGGTTTGACGACTCATTCTTGATCACGCAAGGACTGCATTAATGTGTATAAATGACTATTGATTAGTCGATTATGGAAATTACTTAGACGCGGAATACGTGGTACTTGAAATGAAAGTAATTACATTTTTGTACGTTTTTTCATATCCAGATAGTGTTGTTCTGTTTAAGTTAGTAATTATTACAAAATTTCAGTAACACGACGTAATTTTATTATCTAATGATTCAAATTATGTGCACATATATGAACAACCTTTGCCTGTCCTCAAAGTATAGATGAGATAGTGTCCTGAGAATGTGATGTTTTTGCTCAATGGACGACGATTCAATTTCATTGAATCTCATAATCACGATCATCAACCTTTGTTACTCAAGTCCAGAGTCCTAGCCAAGGCTAATCTCATAGCATTGGGCCTTGCGTTTTATTCGGCTTACGTCAATTACCCCGAACGAGCGGGTGGAATGCAACAAAACAAAAAAAAATAATCGGCCAAGTACGAGTCGGACCCGCGCACGGAGGGTTCCGTGTATGTGTTCCGTCACTGTATGGGAGCCCCCCTTAAATATTTATTTTAATTTAATTTTATTATTTATTATTGAAGTGAATATAAAACTAAATATTCTGTGAAAATTTCAAGCATCTACCTGTTACCATTTTTAATATAGAGCGAAAAACGTCTAAAAATTCAGGTTTGTTGTATGGGAGCCCCCCTTAAATATTCATTTTATTTGGTTTTTAGTATTTGTTGTTATAGCGGCAACAGAAATACATCATCTGTGAAAATTTCAGCTGCCTAGCTATCATGGTTCATGAGATACAGCCCGGTGACAGACGGACGGACAGACAGACAGACAGACAGACAGACGGACATCTAAGTCTTAGTAATAGGGTCCCGTTTTTCCCTTTGGGTACGGAACCCTAAAAATGGTTTAATAACAGTATTTACTTGAGACATTTTACTCATAGTTTGCCCACACTATGGCAGGCAACAGAAAAGGTCCCAACCGAGTGAGTTCTTGCCTTGTCGTGTCGTGGGCGGGCTTAGTAGCCAGGTCTGCCCAACCTGGTGAAGCTAAGAGTAACCCGTGGTGGGGCCGCTTCTCCGTGCTTTTCCTCCAAGCCCGTGTAGAAGCTGGTCAAAGAAGGTTGAGTGCCTCATGGGAGGCACCGCAACTGATGCGAGCTGCAGTGTCGTATGAGAGGCACTGCAGCTGAGGATTGGAAGCCGTGGCGGGAGAGAACTGCTGGTGTGTCGTTGCCACTTTCCCTGCCTTCCGCGGCCTCCACGGGGTCGCCACCGTTATTGATGGCGGATGCGGAGGGGCTACAGGGGAAGAGGAGTGTCGGTATGCCGTTCGCCGCTCTCCATATCCTCTGCAGCCTAGTGGCAGGCGCGGGGCCACTTTAATTGCCCCGTTGCATTGGGACCAGGGCTGTCGGACGCGGGTGCTGTCCAAAGCCCAGTGCTGGTTGGCCCTAGGTGGTGGATGACGATGTGTCTGGTGTTCGGCACATCGTCATTCTGGCGGGAGCGCAAGCTCCGAGGTGGGGCCCGAGTTGGCCCAGCGCTGTCGGGTGCCGCGGAGGAGTGCGGAAGCGTGCCCGTAACCCCGACACCAGGCGCAGTGATGGAACACCCAGGCTTTTTGGTGGGTATGCCACCGTCTAGCGGTGGAGACTCCCACATAACCACCCGCCTGCCCCTAGGTGTGGTGGTAACCATAAAAGATTTTCCTTGGTAAAAAAGGCAACAGAAAAGGTCCCAGTGGTTACCAGCAATCACTCAGCCTCGACGCAATGCTCGCATGACACACTGATCACTGCCACCGCAATAAGAGCCAACCAATAAGAAAGAATCAAAAAACAATAGAAACAATTGCTTACCTGGAGCACATTTAGTCATAATGGTGAAGAACAGCCAGGAACCAAACTCGTAGGTATAGTTCGGGCAGGAGACAAAGTTAAACAGCTGAGAGAAGGGGTTGCCGTCGGGGACAGGAATGCGCCTCACTTTGGTGCCCGGGGGACGCAGGTTCTTCAATGTGATGTGGATACTCAGGTTTCCTAGCTCGCAGATCTGAAAATAGTGGTTATTTATATTCTTATTAATAGGTACAGCGGGGCAATTCTGTTAGCCATCTCTTTACGTAAGTGATACGTTCTTGAACCTCTCTCGTTTTTCTGACAGTTCCGACAGCTCAAAACTGTCAGAAAAATGAGACAGGTTCAAGAACGTGTCACCTTAGTAACGAGATCGGTTGACAGAATTGCCCCGCAGTTAACATCAGGCAGTATGTAGTCAAACGCAAACTTAAACGAAATAAAAAAACGTCACATGGCTCATGGATGGATGGAATACATGTAGATTTCAGATGAGAATGTAAGTAGATGAATAATTTATTTTTCGCCATATTTGATATGGCATATAAATAACCGACTTCAGTCGTGTACAGAATTCGAATATATTGCACGGATCAATGTATCATCGGGGTAGTTATTGTTGATTTTCCAATAACGACTCAACCGTTTTAGAAAAAAAAACTACCACCTAGGAAGTATGACTTGCAAAACAAAAAAATAAGATTCACTAAAATCGGTTCATAATTAGCGGAGTAATCACGGAACACAGATACAAAAAAAAACATTCCGTCGAGTTGAGAACCTCCTTTTTAGAAGTCGGTTAATAAGCATCTCAAACAAGTAGGTAGCATAAAACATGCAAAATGTACTTTGACCCACAAGGCTACGTAAAATACAAATAGTGGCATACTGTAGTACGCATATTTAATCACATTGTATTCTAATTGGTTTGTTATTCCAAAGTTAGTGCTATAATTTTTTATAATTATAGTAGTGGGTTTCCAAAGTATAATTTTTTCTATGTTAAATAATATTGGGGGAAAAGATCTGGATTTATAATATAATTTTGTATACATTATTACTGGAAATAATAAATAATTTATCCATTAACCTAAAGCTGGAAATGGAAATAACATGATTGTGAATCATATAAAATTGTTTTTGTGAATTCAATGGTACCTAGTTATATGTGTTGATTGGTAAGCACATAAGCTAAATATAATATAATTGGTTTCAAATTTTGACTTTGAGATCATTAGGACTTCGCCAAGTAGTAAAAAAATTATAATACGAATAAGGTACCTATACAAAATTAGAGGTCAAAATTTGATGTGACCTTGAACTTTGTTTTTTGGTTTAGTCAATTTGTTGGCATGGCTACTGGCTACCATGATCTTATTTTGCATACATCTAAAGGGTTACCCAGAAATTAGGTGATTCAGACCATCACCATTAACAACTTTTACTATGGAGCCAAACTGGAACTCGAGAAAAAACATAATCTGTTTCATACATTTTATCGATTTCGAGTTGCTATTTTGTAAGGAACAGCTGAATATTACTTTTTTCTCGAATTCTGTGTTGCCCCCATAGTAAAAGTTGTTTATAATGATGGTCTTAGTCACCCCCTTTCGGCCTCGTACAGGGCAAGTAGATAACCCTGTATATTGGCGTAGCAAGGATAATTTTGGTAGAGGCTTCGTCCTGTAGTTGCTTTTGATAGCGTGGGCTGTTTAAAGTGTTTCTTAATATTTTATGGGATAAGGGACAGTGTGCCCTCCACTATTGTCTTAATTACTTTAGTAAAATTCTTAATAACTTACGAAAATGATCACAATATAGGTAAGTAAGTATATTATTTTACATTTTAAGTATCAAATAATAATGTTGGGAATTGGGATTAACCTATCAGAGCTTATTATACATGTTTCATACTACCTACTCGAAAAGCAGCTCTAAAACTAGTAGTTCTCAGAACAGTATCATTCGCGACACATCTCTTTAACTGAATGTTCATATCCCTATATCTCGATTCGCTTTTGAACACTTGACCGATTTGGTTTATAGCAAAAAAACTGATAATTTAATTACAGAACCTGTGTACCAAGTTTCGTCGAGATTCGTTGAAAAATGCAAACTGTAAAGGAAATTCAACAATAGATCAAAAACTGGTGACTGGTGAAGCTACCTGTAATTGACCAGTAATTTCACTGTTGATTGGGGGCTACAAACGGAGATTCCTCCGTTTGTACAAGTAGCTTGAGTCTCACCCTGCTGTAATCTAGGTTATTTTTAATCATGTATTTATATTTGTTTATTAAAAAATAATAATATACATAGTTTACATCCAAAACATGAAAATAAATATGTATTTAATAATGATTTAAATGTATAGTAGAATGAGTGTAATAGTAGTGCATCACACAGCAAATGGTTTTGAACTATTACAAGTTCAAATTTCTGAAACAGTGTGTGGTTAATTTAAATTGCAAATTCTGTAGCTAGTAATGCCACTCAAGTTATTTTGAACCTACTTTTAACAAATCAATGAAACATAGTATAATTAATTGTGTAAGTAAAACTATTACCGACTCTAACATTCAATTAAACAATATTCTTTTGTTTAAACATAACTAATAAAAAAGATTGTAATTTTTTTTAGCAATGACAAGTATGTGTGATGACATTCAAAACAAAAAATGGTGTACATTTTATCATAAACATAATAAATATAATATTTGTACTTGAAATACCTACAAGCTACAAGCATCCTACAAGTTAGGGCCTATATCATTATTCTCACAATATGGACGCCATTACATAGTTAACTTAAGAAGCATCAACATACATCATGCACTTATGCATAAAGGAAATGTCATTTCTGCACTTGCAATAAATAAACCCACCCAGTCAGTATTAAACCAATTATTTTAAAGATTATTGCAGTATGAAGTATGAATGACGATTTCTAAAGGAATCGGTCTCATTCTGGAAACAAAATAAATTATGAAGATCTAGCCGCTTGTCCCGGCTATGAATGAATTGTGTATAGCTATAAACGTTTCAGAAGAAATATTCTAAAACCTTTTAAAAACTGCATTCAAAGTTGAGGAGTTTGGAAAAAATAAGGAAATACACAGACAGACTCAAAAATCGTCACTGCTTTAAAAATGTGGTGAAGTGCGGCCAAAAAAAAAACAAATTACAGGGATAAAACAGGTGTGGTCACCTCTTCTTTTTTCTTGGGTTGTTGTATTTTATAGTTGTTGCGCAGTAAATAATCATAGTTGTTGCGCAGTAAATAATCAAGTGTGACTTTTATGATGTATTAAAACTAGGTTATGCAACACCATTTTATCATGTACCTACCATTCGCATTAGACCTATTTGTTGGTTTTTATGTACAGTAGAGCCTCGATTAACCATACTAATTCATGTCATTGAGCATTTGGATAATCGAAAATCTGGATAATTGTATGAATTAATATTAAGCGATCTGTTTTAAAATTATTTCAGCTATCTTAAAACCAGTTTCTTCCCTTTTAAATGATTCTCGCTCAAAGTTATAAAAATTAATATTTGTTATACTTATCTTTAAGTGATAACTCGGAACTCTCGCTTTCGATACGAAATTTTTCAACTAGAAAAAGAAATTTTATTGATTGCATTTTGTTGTCCGGATAGTCGCAAATCCGTATAAGTGAGGGCCGGAAAATCGAGGTTCCACTGTAGTATATTTAAGTATCAGTTACTTACAGTGAATCCGGCCAGTCCAACATAGAAGCAGAGGTTGCAAGGAGCAGTGTACAGAGGATGGTTCACATGGTACGCCACATACAAAGTGAACAGCCAGTAGTAAGAGCAGTTCTTGAACAGATTACGGAGGGGCATAGTTCCATGAGAGAATCGGTGGACAAACAGGGTCTCAAAGATTCGCTTAGCGTAATGTGCTGACCAGCACACAGCTGCAACACTGCAACATAAGAAAAATAATGATCAGCTAAATGCAAGTCAGACTTGCACTCCATCCATCCATCCATCAGCCATAAGAAGTCCACTGCTGGACATAGGCTTCCCCTATGGATCTTCAATAAGACCGGTTAGAAGCGGCTTGCACCCAGCGCGATCCTGCGGTCTTGATGAAGGGTTCTGTGCCATATAAAAGCTCACTTTAAATATTTATTTTATTTTAATTTTCATTTTTCATTAATTATTTTCATTATACATTTTTGAATTTAATATTTAGCTAAATCAAGCATCAAGCATCTACTCATCACCATTATTATAATCGAGCAAAAAACGGCTAAAAATCAGGTTTGTTGTATTGGAGACCCCCTTAAATAAATATTTTATCCATTTTTAGTATTTGTTGATATGGCGGCAACAGTGTCATCTGTGAAAATGTCAATGTTCCAACTTTCACGGTTCATAAGATACAGCCTGGTGATAGATAAGACAGACGGACGGTCAGCAGTCTTAGTAATAGGGTCCCGTTTTTAACTTTTAGGTACTGTACTATATCAGCCGTTTTAATAGTCCACTGCAGGACGTAGGCCTACCCATGAAAGGGTGATTGGGCCATATCCACCACGCTGGTCCAGTGAGAATCGAATATCTTGTACTGACAGTCATATGCAGGTTGCCTCACAATGTTTTCCTTCACCGAAAAGCCAGTAATGTTTAATTCCATACCTAAATTCCAAAGAACTCATTGGTACAGGACCGGGATTTGAACCCACGACCTGACGATTGTAAGGTGTCACTACCACTAGACCACCACGGCTTCAACTTTTGGGTACAAAACCCTAAAAAATAAGTTAATGATCACTTATATAGGCTGAATGAAACATCTTGGGGTCTGTGAACATGAGGCGAGTGGTTGCATCGTAGCAATTTATTCGTATGTTAGTGGTGCAAGAGGGGATGGGCGCAGCTTGTCGCTAACTTCATAATGCCAAGAACTTTGAATTGGATTATATTAGTTCTTATTAACCACAATATTATGAATCTGTATGATTGGAATTAGACAACCTGAAATATACATTTTATTAGATATAACACAATTGATTGTAAAATTAAAAGGTCTTAAGCCAAAATAAAGCCAACCCTAAGCTCAAATGATAAGGAAAATTAAGTTATGGCAGCTGCATCTTACAATTTAAGCTAACTGTACTTACGTAGCAACATGTCCTGGTGCTGAGGCTTGAGCTCCATACAGAATCCATGGCCTTTGATATACCCACAGATACACAAACAGTGGTCCTGCATATTCAGCCAAAAAGACATTTTTCCACGATATCTGCGGTCCCAAATCTTTAACATAGAGCTTAGAACCATTTGCAAGATTGAGACTTTTTACAGTGTCCTCATCTTTCAGAGTTTTTCCTTTGGCTTCTAATTTGATGGCTTGTCTATCTGGATATAACGTCTTCTTCACATTCTGCTGAATTTTATCTTTGACATCTTTTATTGTAGAATCGGCGTTAACTTGGACCTTGCCCAGTGGTTTAGAGCCGGCGGCATTAAGTATTTCGATCTGCAAAATAAGTTTATTTGGGTATTACGGAACCGGTTATAGCCTTGATTTCAATTTTAAATCGAAAACTATTAGTACTCTTACCTCCATTGCTATGCAGCGATGTAAATGTACTTAATTATTTAGAATGCGTGAAACGTCGAGTTAGTCAACCGCAAAGCAATAACATGCAATGCACTGCCATTCGAAGTGTACTTCACGAAAGGTTCAAACTTCAAATCGAGCCTGAAAAAATGTTTTTTGGAAGCAAAATGATGGCAATGATGACGTCAAAGGCAGCGTTACCAAGACACATTTCCCTAATTCCCCAAAAAATACAAAATGAAATTCCCCACAATTTCCCAGTTAATTTTGGCTCCGGGGCTATGAGTTGTTTTTTTCTGGGAGAGTTTGTGTTTTATTTAAATATTTCTGTATTTTTCTTTACAAATGTCGCCGCTTCTAGTATATACAGGCTCGGGAGTGTTGGTATGTTTTGTTGAATGAAGTGAGGTCTACAGCTGTATTTTTGTCGGATATTCATCAGCATTCGGATATATTTTTAACATTATAAAGTTTGTCATAATGTTATAATGTGTGTAACGTTTGTTGTCATTATAATAAATAATAATTCTACCAAATGAAACGTTGTTTGCTCATTGTTGGTTGTCCAAGTGAAACTTAGGTAAAACGTTGGTTGTCAAGTGATAACAGGGACATTTTATCACCGGACTAGAAACGCACTACGATTCGCATTCACTCCATTCTGTCAGCTTTACGTGAGGCGCAGGGGGGGGGGAGGTATTCACTGAAGTTTCGACCTGATAAATATGACAATAAAGTCGAAATGTTAACGGGTGACGTGTTTATGGAACGGAGCGAGCGAGAACAATGCAGCCCAGTTGCTGATAATCTATTTTCGCCTTAGTTGCTTAGACGCTTAAGTCTAAAGTCTGAAATTAATAAATCCATTGTATGTTTGTGTGTTCATTTTTACATCTGTGGCGCCAAAAACGATTCTCCCACTCAGTTTGGGACATTGTTAGACAATAACAGATTGTACTGTATGGACATATGGCTGAATATTGCGTAAACGTGCGAGAACAAGATTCTCGATCTTTGCCGGAGACTCCATTGCTGATTCGGTATATTCGATGCCGGCGTGAGTGAACTATTTTAAGTTTTTATGTAAAAATAAGCTTCAATGAAACAAAAAAATACTTACAAATGAAACGTTACACCATCTTTTTGTAAATTTGAGGTGTTGGATTTATTTTTGCACTTTCTAATTGCACAAGCTGGCATTATTTTACTGAGCACTTTGCGCAGCGGATTCAATCAGAAGACTGTTGAAATATCGATTGGTAAGTGGTTTTTGTAAACGTGTAGGAACTATGGTTCTTATACCATGACAAAGGGGTTCGCGCGTAGAAGTCTAACTCGATATTAACTTACTAACTAACCCGATACTAACTCTTCCAAGAGTGATAATCAGTCAAACTATTTTCTTCGAAAAAGCTGGAAACCATAATATGTAGCGTGTATAAAATGTACAGTGTTATAAATTAGCTCATGAAACGCTTCTCTTATGTATAACTCAAACCCAAAAAATATCCGTCTATATTTTTCTCCCGATTTATTATTTTACTAATACAGATCGATATTGAATTTCCAAACCATTTCCCAAGTAAAATTCCTGCAATTTGGGGAACTCCCCACAAATCAATAACCCTATTCAAATGTCAAACAAATGAAAGAAAAATTGTTGACTTTTATCATTACCGTGACTATACTATTGTCAATGTCAAATATTGAAAAAGATTTTTTGTGACAGATATACCAGAGACCAGAGGGATAATGTCTGATGTGGTCTGTGGATGTGGTCGATCGAGAAAAGAAAAAAAAAATGCAATTATTTAATATGGCATGAGTTAAACATTCAAACTATCTTGATTCAGTGGCTAGTTGCTATGTTTTTCTTTCAGAACCCTTAGGCCCTTCTCCCATTACGATACGCCCGCGCGACTCAAGTCTAAGAGACTAGTCGCCGCGAAGTATCTCACATACATTTATATGGAGACTCACACATTACGATACTGGTATTCTACGTGTTCGCGACTAGTCTCGCGATAGTCGCTTGTGCGTCGCGTCTCGCACGTTTCGATGTAACAAACAAGATTCAAGTAGGTCTCTTTAGACATTCGGTAGAAAGATAATAATTTCTTATCATCATGTTGTACTTAGTTCTTGTGCGGCTACAAAAACTCTACAATTTATGTTTCTTTCAATGTATGGTATCCAGTATTTTCTACTCTTGCGTTGACGTCTTCTATTTCTATAAAACAGAAAAACTGCAAGAGCTTCTTCGTCACTGGAGTCGCTCGACATAACGTCCGTCTACAATAAACGAGTTTGCACAAATGATGAATTTAGTAATTTTTCAGTAGCATAATATGCGAGCGTCGCGTAGCGAACATGTATCCAACTAGTATTATACTAGAGTATCGTACCCTACAAGTATCGTAATGGGAGAAGGGCCTTAGTCCAAGTTTTGCGTAGTTTACTTAAACTTTCTCTTTCGCGTGTGGCTCCATATATTATGGTTAGTTCTTCCTCGTTTCCGCCAGGAGCGTTGTACAGAAATATATAGAGTCATACTGGGGTAAGCTACAAAGATTTCTTTATATATAACTAGCTGACCCGGCGAACTTCGTTTCACACAATATCTTTATAAATTATAGCCTTTGTGTTATTCTGATGTATAAGCATTACTATTGTAAAGTTTCATCTCAATCCGTTCAGTAGTTTTTGCGTGAAAGAGGAACCATTTTAGCGTTTATAACATGAAGAATTATCACAAAGACCTAACTAAACTAAAATCTAAGAGAACGCGCTGTTATCTCTTGAGACCATGCTCAACCACAAAAATGTATTGAAAATCTTACATGAAGCACAAAATATATGAATTGTAAAAAAAAAACAAAATTAGAGCCCCTGTGGTGTGAGTAATTCACAGAGATACCAGAGGGATAATGTGAACGATCGAGAAAATCTGAAGGAGATGCATTGATCTAATATGGCATGAGTTATAAAGGAACATGATAAATATTCAGTGGCTCTTACTGGGTTTTTTCTCCGGATAGTGTCAAATTCCAAATCATATTTGGCAGTTTTGACACCTCTAAGTAAGATTTTTGAACTGAGCGACTTCCGACAAGGTTCGTAGTATCCTTTAGTTTGTGACAAGGTTGCATTAAATGTTTAACGCTACCATGGATGGGGTATGAAAGCACTGTTGCGTCGAAGTTTCACTTCTTACGTGCGGACTCCACTTGCATTTTTCAATACATTTTTGTCGTTCAGAATGGCCTTAAGAGACAACAGCGCTATCTCTCTAGTTAATTCGATCTCTGTGGGTAATAGCCACTGAATCGCGAAATTTTACATGTCTCTTTTAACTCATGCCATGTTAAATCAATGCATCTCCTTCAGATTTTCTCGATCGACCGCATTTTCTCTCTGGTATCTCTGTGGGAGAAGCCAATGAAACCTAAAAACGAATTTTGTGATTGGACGAACTCCAGAAATTTTTATGAACGCAGATTAATTATTTTCGTTGGTTTGGTAGCTTGGAATTTGCATGTGTGAGTTGACGTTTCATTTCATACATGAATACATGTCAACATGCTGCTATGTTTAAATGTAGTAGTAAAAGTTACCTATGTGTGCGTTTCTAATTAAAATGGCGTATTGAGATACAATTTCTTGACTGTGTGTTATTTTATTGCATTGATACGCTCTCTGAAAAGTAGTGAAGTGATTAAATTACTATTTTTTATTCAAAACAAAACATAAAAATGCGGTCGGTTGTGGAAATCGGGGCCAGTGTCCCCGCTTTTCTAGGAAAATTGTGGAAATTGGTGAACGATTCCGAGACAAATAACTTGATATCATGGAGTCCTGTAAGTGTTTTTGTTTATTTATATGAATTTTACTGATAATAATCAGAATTTCTTATATTGGTGTAGAGTGTCCAATAGGCTGATGTGTTGGAGTTTCAACAAGAGCTTAAAAATAGAAAGTAAATTACGAAAACAACCTATACATGGCGTAAGTTGTCAATCTAGTGAAACTCGATAAATAAATAGATACAAGTCACGTTTTGTACCATGCTCTCGGACTCAACGTGAATGTTAGGGCTGCAAATCAATTATTCCACTAATAAGTTATGTTTTTTCGGTCATCACGATTAACTGAGGGAATTGAGAACAGCTGTTATGATGTCACTGAATGTTTGTAATGGAAAATTTTGCGAATGATATTTTGATTGCAGAGATGGTCAACCCTAATACTTGCATTGATATTTTAACTAGGCGAATGTGACTGTAACACTTAATTTTGAATATCTTACTATTTAAAGCTTATTGTTTGAATTAAAATACAGATTTTATTTCAAATTTGCATTTAGTTACAATTCTAACTGATATTTACATTTTCCTTACACTTAAATACTAAAAAATTTGGCTGTCGATTCTGGACATTGACCTCTAGATGATGCCAGTGCTCACTGTCTCTAGCTTTTCTATGTCAGTCTTTAAGATTACCTATGTCAATGTTCAGTAAATTAATTGATAAACTCATCTCTCAATTATAGGGTGGAAAAACATTTGTTATAAAAAATCAGGCAGACTTTGCGAGGGACCTCTTACCCTTGTATTACAAACACAACAACATGGCAAGTTTTATCAGACAGCTCAACATGTACGGCTTTCACAAAATTACCTCCGTTGAAAACGGTGGTTTGAGGTATGAGAGAGATGAGATTGAATTTTCACATCCATGCTTCATGAAAGGCCATGCATACCTATTAGAGCATATAAAAAGGAAAATCGCTAATCCAAAATCCATAGTAACAAGCAATGAAAGCGGAGAGAAGATACTTCTGAAGCCAGAATTGATGAACAAAGTTTTGGCCGATGTGAAATCGATGAAGGGCAAACAAGAAAGTCTTGATGCAAAGTTTAGCGCGATGAAGCAAGAGAATGAAGCGCTGTGGAGGGAGGTGGCCATTTTAAGGCAAAAACATATCAAGCAACAGCAAATCGTCAACAATGTTAGTATCATTTTGTTTGCTAACCATAGGCCGAACCAAATTCCTTGGCATCTGAACATGAGGCAAGCAGTAGCTCAGTAACAATATATTCATATATATTATGTTAGTGGTGTAAGTCATAAGCCATTTATTGGTAAAATGGCAATTTACACATCAAGTTATGTGTAAATATTAAATACAATTATGAAGTAATGAATAATGGGAACAGAAGAAAGGGAATGTGCACAGCTATTAGCTAATTTCACAGACACCTAGAAGTTTGATTTGGCCTATTCTTTCATTTCATTTATCTATATTTATATGGGCATATAGAAAATGTTTGTTTTTGTTTTTTACCATTCACAGCTATTCATCATGAGTTTACAAAAACTGGTATTGCAGGAATGAATGAATAGTAGATATAACAACAAACATAACAAGTTACATAAACCAAAAAACTAAGATAAAATAGTCAGATTATGTACTTGAACCAAAAACTAAGCTAAAAATCATGCAATCCTTAAGTGCGGCTAAGCTAAAAAAAAAAAGAGATAATAATGGCTTATATTAAAGCAATAGTATTTTTTTGAATTGTCATTGAATATTTGAGCAGTAAATTTTAAATACTGACCTAAATGTTGAACCTAAACCAGATCCAAAGGGAGATTGAAAACGTCGGCTCACTCGCTTGTGAAATCAGCCGATTTACAACCTTCTGCCGGAATGCATCAGAAATGCAACTTCCAATAGTATATTCAAATCTAGATTAAAACTGTTGCTTCTGAGCAAAGCATACTATACTATTAACAAAATCGTAAACAACAAATTATAGACAGATATTATTATTATGTACAATAATTGTACCCATTATTATTAATTTTCATTGTTTTGACTTGTAAATTTTCTCTTGAATAAAAAATCTGTATCAGTATCAGTTGGGCTTAATTTCTCAAAGTTTTGGTCATAATCTCAAACTTTGCACAAAGTGGCTAGAATGTTGATGTTATGATTGATGTCTAGTTTGCTATGTAATTTAATCTTGGTGGGGCAAATTTGAGTCTTATATGCTTCTTGGTAACTGTTAGGGCTGTCTCACAACTTTGATTTTATTTTAAAGGTTTATTTTACATATATGATATACTAGCGACTCGCCTTGCACATATGTACATGTAAACATTCCTCTTGAATCACTCTATCTATTAAAAAAAAACGCATCAAAATCCGTTGTGTAGTTTTAAAGATAAAAGAAAAAGTATAAGTATACATAGGGACAGACAGCGGGAAGCGACTTTTTTTATACTATGTAGTGATAGTGACTATTCCTCTACTATTGAGGTTCTGATAAACCTTCAGTACTTATCTGATTGTTTCTAAATCTTGGAATCATATTTTCTTATACTAATACTAGCAAAAATTAAATTGAAGATGTACAAAATATCTACTACAACTACACTGACGTTGTTTATTTGTCCAAGTGTATTTTATGAAAATCTTATTACAATCTGTTCCTTCCAGCTCATACAATTCTTGATGTCATTGGTACAACCGGGCAGAGCTGGCAACCCTAATGGCAACAATGTTGGGGTGAAGAGGCCGTACCAATTGATGATCAATAACTCGGCACACAACTCTGGTGACGGCACATACCCGGGACGATTCAAAAATCTGAAACTTGACAAGGACACTTTATTGGAAGATATGAATGAGGATAACTTGGTATGGAATATCTTGATAAAGTTGATAAATGTATCTGTCATTTTGTCCAACACCATTTGGACTCTTATTATTATTACATTATTTTTATACCCAGTTCACTGAATAAATAAATGAATGAATGAATGAATGAATGAACTCTTTATTGTTGACACTAAAATACAATACAGAAGAAATATACAGAAAGGAAAAAAAGAAGCGACTTAAAACTAGTGCAACAAAGGGCGGCCTTATTGCTTATAGCAATCTCTTCCAGGCAACCCTAAAAAAAGTTGATCTTGAAATCTAATCATCATCGTCATATCATCTCATTTTTTAACTCTAAACTGGGATTCTATTTACAAAAGCTTCATTTTGACCTGTATTAACTATTTGACTGGTTTGATACCTGGATTATTATGCCCTTAAATAAACATCTTGCTTCATGATCTGATATCTTAATCCTCTGACTGGAGTCAGGTTGCGTTTTCAGATCATTTTTCAGTCATGTTCAAGAATATTTTAAAGAGGTCTATATTTTAAATTGCGTCCTGCTGTCATTCGATAATGATGAACATTTCTTTTTATAGGAGGACGGACCGACCATTCACGAGTTGGCACATGATGATATTCTCCATGAGGTGTCACAGGACTCGATGTTGCCCAATGAATTTATCACCATCGATGTACCACAAATGTCTAACAATGTAGCCGATGATCGCAGTCCGAGTGAGCCCTCGCCTGTACAGTACCACGTCACTATGGAAGATGGAGATGACACTGAGCCAGGTAACTTTCTGAAGTCATACTCTAGCATTCTGTAATTACAATACTATATAACTTTATTTTCCCACCTCATACACATGACAAAACAAACTTAAAATAATAAACAATGGTCTGGTAGAATAATTGGTGGCCTTATCGCCTGCAGTGATTTCTTCCAGTAATTATGTAAATATTTATGTCATGTCAATATATTACAATAATTTTAATTAAATGTCACATTCCCATTATACTATGAATCATCAAGCTATACTTGTCACAGAAAAGAATAAAATACAAGAAATATAGGAACAATTTTATTGTTATGTTATGTCAAGGTTTTTGCACTATCCAAAAGAAACATTAAGTTTGACTTTTCTGTCAACATTATATTTTTTATTCAAAATTTATTTATCCAGTTGATATTACATGTGATGTAGCCGCTATCCTTATAAACCAAATCAATGTGAATCATAAAAGAACCGTATAAAATAGTGTTTCTTTCACAGGTGCTACCAGAATTATATATCCAGTTTCCCGTTTAAGGAAAGGGAATAATGAAGTGCCAATTATGAAATTATCTCCTTCGCCCACCCAAGTGACAGTGACATCACCATTGAGTAACCCTACCGTAAACCCCGTGCTCAGCAATATTCAGCCATCCACCTCTAAGACAAGAACAAAAAATTCTGGCAAATCTCAATCTACAACTAAGCCCTTGCTTTCGAGTAACTACCACAGTTTGAATCCATCGGCTGATTTGAGGCTTCCTGCTGAGATATTCGCGAGCGATGACTCTGTGAGCGATGCCGGAATCACAAACCAAGAGGAGCTGCACAATGTTTTTAACGAGCTGACGTCAGACGACATAACATCTACAAAGGACAAAATGTTTGGTGGCCTCAACATTAAAGTAGAGAAGCCAGAGCCAAAACCTTGTAACAAAAAGTCAAAGAAAACTAAGGAGGTCAATGCGCCTCCCAACTTGAACTTGGCTGATATTAAGACTGAGCTGCAGGATGACTTGGATTGGAACAATATGACATTGGCTACTCTGAATACCAACAATAATGTTGGCAGGTTTCAATCTAGGTATGTTATTTTTGTATTATGATTTTATTTCTATGCTCTTTATAATATGTACCTCTATTTAATTACCTACACTATACTGATATATTAGGTCCATATCCTGGAATAACTGCATCGTTTTGGCAGGTATTATTAAAATTCAATTCTTGTCTGGGTGTAATGTCTGAAATGCTATGTAGTATTAAGTCCAACATTTTAAAACATCTCTAGCATTTTTCAGATTTTTACCTGATGAAAAAAGGCCATTTTTCAGCTTGGACCTGTGTTATTTCGGAGTCAATTTGCACACAATAGTTTTATAAATATTTTATAAATGACTTCTAAAAGTGGCTATTGACGTTTTCAATGACATAATCATAAAATTATGACATTCTCTACAGTAAAATCTTAGAGCCCCTTTCAGAATCTTTCAAGTCCCCATCATTGTGTATAATGGGTCCATTTGAATATTCAGGAACAGAAGAGAAAACCTCGGCAAAAACCTTGAGGATTTATCGGCCTACTTTGGAACGAATCAGAACAAGTATGTGTAAAACTATTCAGAATAACCATCATGCTAAGGCGGCCTACTATAAATATTTATTGGAAATAGTCTTGTACATATTCTCGGTTATATAAGTTACGTCCGCGGTTCCATCCGCGATTTTTACATTTCTTCCAAATTTTCTACTTTTGATTATCAACCCTAAATACTATTTATTAAAGTCGAAGTTTTGGCGTGACTGTGTAACAAGTATTAACACTAGAGTGCACGCGCCCATAAATACTCCTAAAGCGCACGCGCGGGCTACAGGTGTAGGCCACTTATGGGTCAATTATTTCTCTGAATAAGGCAAAAAAATGAGTAAAACACAGCATATAATTACTAAACATATTTATTTTTATCAAAATGGCTTATAAAATCGACAAAATTTAGATTCTTTATTATAATTTGAAACTTAAACATAAACTTCTTAAAAATCAACAAATATTTGGAAGGGTTGAGTTCTCTTAGTCTTATTTTAATTTAGGCACGTAATATTTATCACAAAAGGCGTTTATTTTAATCTAATTGAATCTATTATCAAAGTAACGGGTAATAAATCAGTCTATTGGCATACATTCCGGACACACGACTGCCTGATGTTCGCTACAAATACGCCTCATACATTTGCTGCATTGCTTGCGCGTGCTACGGTCGCGAGCCCTACTGCAAAAAGCACACCGACCAACTCCTCCCCGAATAGGCATATTTTGTTGCAAGGGTTGTTCTGCCAATCCTAGAAGTAGTCTGCCTTTCAGTTTAATACCTCTGGGTATATTTTGTTGGGATATACGACGCTCAATAGAAGGTCTTGCAAGATCAAATCCGACTTCTTGGAGGTATTGACGACGAATCACTTTCATTTGAGGGTTATTCATCTGATACATTACCAGGCCATTTATGCCCGCCATGTTTACAAAATTATAAAACAGCGTGAGAGGCCATCGGCGACTGTTACGAGACACATCGTATTGTCTACACATTTTATCAAAAATGTCGACGCCGTATTTGGTGTGATTATAAAATGTGATGATTTCAGGTTTTCTAGCATCGCCAGTCGCGGCATCAATTTTATCATCATTGTGGAGGGTAGACAATAACAATACTACCTTATTTCGTTTTGGCACATAGCTGACTAGTGTGCAATCAGGCTGAAATCCGAAAATGGATCCGTTTATTTCTCTGTTTTGTGTAGTTTTGAACAGTTCAGGTATCTCTGGTTTATTTTTTTTTAGTGTTCCTACGGTTGTAATCTTGTGAGCCAATAGTTATTTGCATGTAGGCACACTAGTAAACCAGTTATCCATAGTTACATTACATCCTAGGCCGAATAATGGACTCAAAATTCGGTTTACGATGTCGGACACTTTATTCGATTCCCGAAAGGGTCCTTCTGGTTGCGCTCCCACGTAGATTTCAAAATTATAGGCATATGGGTATTTGAGATCCACCACCATAACGATTTTTATGCCAAATTTGGCTGGCTTGTTTGGCATGTACATCACAAACGCGCAACGTCCCTTGAACGCTACTAATTGTTCGTCAATAGTAAGATTTTCGCTTGGAGTATAATATTTCTTACAGTTATGTAACATAATACTCGTAATTTGACGTATAGCAGCTAGTCGGTCGTTTTGTTGACGAGCTTGCCTATCTCTTACATCATCAAAGCGGAGGGCGCGCAGTAGGAATCGGAATCGGCTCTCTGACATAGTTGTATACACCACTTCAATGCCAGTTCCTTTTGAGTTATCCCAGAAGTCCTTCAAATTTCTTCGCCCCGCACGGCAAGTTCCAATCACCAATAAAATACCTATAAGTGCCTTGATTTCTATCACGTCGGTATGAGACGCATCTCTGTCTCTTTGGTATTTGCTTTTTATGATATCAATATAAATATTTGTTGAATCAACAAGCACGTTCCAAATATCAGCGTCAAAAAACAGCAGGAATGATAGGAGAGCCGTTTTAGCGTCTTTTGCTACACCTACTGGGCCTGGTGGACGGACTAAAATGTTGTGAGATCTGGTTCTTGAAGTGGGCGGTGCAATCTTGCTCCATTTTGTACCATTACGAGACTTATAGGAAGCCAAAGTCGATAGAGGCACGTCTTCATCTTCGTCCTCGTCTTCCTCGCCATCTTGTTCCGTATCAGAATGGCGAGGAGATCCAAGCGGGCCACTTTGTTCCGCGGATTCTCCGCCTTCCTCACTTTCGCTCGAAATGTCGTCGTCTTCATTATCCTCCATCTCCAGCAGCCATCTTTGTATTTGGTCGCACAATCTGTTCGAGTTACCCGCCATCTAAAAAGTGAACAAAACAGAATAAAGATACATGAAAAACCCATAAATACAAACAACAAACACTTAAAAATTAATTAACAGTACGTTTTGTAGTAATACTGCAACAAATGTTTCATATTTACCTCAATTTCACCACTTGCACACTAAACACTTAATTTCCTCCAACGCTCGCGCGGGCTACAGGCGTAGCCCACCAACTTCAAGGGCGATTTTTGCAGACGTCCGTGAGCCGCGGGAGTCGGCACGCTACTGGCGGGAGCGGGGGGTAATGCTTGAGGAATACATTAGACGATAGCGCTGTAGCGCGGCAAACAAAAATTATATACGACAATATTACACGCTGGGTTACATATGTAGCCCGCGCGTGCACTCTAGTGTTAATTTCTTTTGTAATTTATTATGTATTTGATTTCGATAAGTATATATACTGGACCATGCTTAATTTATTAATTCTGGCTTTATTCAATGGTGTGGTTTTGCTGCTGAAGTGTGAAATTGTTCTATTTATCTCATATTTTATTGCATAAGGTGTTGTTAGTTCCAAAGTTTCAATGTTTGTCTGACAATGATCACTTTGATATGGTAGCTATGTTTGTAAATTAAACTTCTTATTTTTTAATTTTAATACGTGCTTTTAAATGATGTAGTCCTTCATCACATTATTTAAATGTGCCTTGCAATTTAACGCTTTAACCTGCAGGTGATAACTAGGTTAAAAGAACGGAATTTTAATCTAGGATATATAAACTGTATTTAAAAAAATATCAAACAAATTGTGGTTAAGTAGTCATAACGATTTAACAAAATAATATTTAACTTATCCTCATATAAAATAGAGATATTATTGCTAATGTATGCAATGCATATATGTTATGTAATTTTCCATTTTAATTAATTTAATGTATCATATCATAAATATAATTTCTTACATAATCTTATGTAACATTTAATCATATACTTAATCCTAGATATTATACTTTGAATTAATACATTATATTTACGGAGACTTCATTTTATCCCGGTAAAATATAAATAATATTTCTTTAAAAGCGAACGAAACTATAAGGTACATCTAGTAATAGAATTCATACATTGATTCTTAGAATTATTGAAAACCTATTTTACACGTGTATGTCGTTTACTTATTCTTGTTTTATTTGTCTAGGATTCGAAAGCATATTTGAATAAAAAAATCATGTTTGTATGTGCAAATTTCAGGGGCGACATTGACGATCACTTGGACGCCATGCAAACAGACTTGGAGTCGCTGAGGGAGCTTCTACGAAGCGATTCGTATGCTCTAGACACAAATACATTAATGGGGGTATGTACCAATGTTTCATTTAAATTCATCGTGCTAACATCGTAACATTGTACGTTGCAGCTGTGGTATCGATTAAATTTTCCGCTAGCAACAAAAAAAATTTAATATGAACGCTTTCATAAATTGCTCACTCACATCTACAAAAAGGCAATTCACCCGTGTACAGATGTCAATTTTGATTTAGCAGTTGTTACGGTAAGGTTGGCAGCCCTGCGCGGGTCACGTTGCAGCCAACGTGGGTATCGAGGGGCGAAAGCATGCGGGGCCGTGTGGTCACGCACACATCCAAGTGCCCCACGTTAACGGACCGGTTTTATTGCACACAAGCGTACCGGTTTGTTGTGTTTCTTGATAAAATGTTTTTGCGCGCGCCGCGCCGGTGATTACTGATATGATGGACCAGTGTAGATGACTTGACGCTACCGGCCTTCTATTTAATCATAACCTACTCCAATTTTTGCAGTTTATCTACTAAGGTGTTTTTTGAGGAAATGGCGCGGTCTCCATAAAATTGGTCGCATTAGTTTATGTTTCATGCGCCTGTCTCATGATCGCTTATCATCTTATTTTGTTTCGAGTTATTGGTATGTAAGACCCAGTTTTAGAGGCGACATCGATCGGTTATTAACAGTTATTATAATAGCTAAAAAAAAAATAGGTCTCAATCGGGTTATTGTCTTTGCCTTAGTAGTAAATACCATTATATCTTAAATAACAACGTTTACTATCGTATTGAAATCCGCAAACGAAATCGCACGATGCAGAGGCTCGCTAACATTTTTGGTTTGCTTCGCTTTGCTCTCCACATTATCTCACTAGGTGTTTGGTTCGGTTATATTTTTATTCGGTAAAAATCAATGTAACTTCTGTATTGTCCATAGAATGCTGACCCGAGACTAGGACCCACGCTGTCTCTCAATTTGCCACATCAGACAGCAACCGATTATGTAATAATTGAATTCTATCAACAGGTCTTCACGGATAGAAATGTTACTATATCTATCATTTTAGACTTTGTTTAATTTAGACTTTAATTTATGAGCGTTTAGATCTTAATTGGCTTCTTTGTAATTACTTTAACTACTCGTGTTCAGGGGTTGTTAATCTCGTATATCAGTTTATGTAATCCTAGAATCAAATGATCCTTAATCGATTGAAGAAGCCACAGCTCCGCAGTACGTGAGCCGTGATATAATCTGTACTTTAGAGGTATACGCTTTATTAAACGCAATTTCTCAGGAGTAGTTAGTCCGTCTTTTGTCTTTAAGTTTTATTAGCGCGTACGTCCTGTAACACACATTGTGGAATTATTTTATCGACCTCATTTCAAAATCTTAACCGTTGTAGTCTTGTGACATATTTTTGGCTTTACGAAGATTCGAAGACGCTCATTTGAAAACGGATAACTGTTAATGTAATTGTTGAATACATTCTTTATGATATTTCAGCTTTTCGGAGCCGATGACCCTTTCTATGGGCTATCGTTCAACAACAGCGCAGACGAACGATCAAAGCCTACAGGCAGTGGTAAGTTCACTAACAATTTGTAGCACATGCATGTATTCAGAGTGACAGTAGATATCCATATTTATTATATCGTCCCAAATATTGTCTCCGATATGATTACGGTTTCTAATACCATACGAGAGTGCTGATTTTTGTTTTAACTATGCTTTATTGTTTTATTTATTTCCGAAGGATAAAATTGTTTTATAGTTATTTATTTAAGTTGGTTTACGGAATATACATATTATTTATTTTTTATATTGTTTTACGTTTGGTTAATAACACATCCAAGTGAGATGTCCAACCATGTCTTCAAAATTTAGAGATAGTGTTGCCACTTCTTTGTAAATACTGATGGCAGAGCATATCACAACTGTAACTTAGAATGATGTAATTTGGAGCAATAATACTGTTCCTATCTCCAGTACCTCCAAATGACATTCATGACATACTGAAAAAAGTATGTGGGTAAAAAGGATTTCATGTTCTAATGAAAAAGAAAAGTTCTTGGACATCAAAACGAAAACGCCAGCTGAAGAAATTTCAAAGGTTATTTTCGGAAATATAGTCATCACCGTTTTGCATAGTTAAATGCAGCACTATTCTAATTCCTCGAGTCCAGTCGAATCCAGCCAGTCATTCTTATAAGGATGGAGTTCACCAATAAGTCTCTTAATACGAGGTTGACTAATCCATAACACATCATTTTGATGTCAGTTATTGCAATCACACATTTATAGTCCGCGCGAATAAATAATAAACATCGTCATTTGGAAAGAGATAATTGGCTAAGTTGTAGAGCGTTTTCTCTAGACAGACCGGTGGCAAACGACAATGTCACTTGTGATATTTGTCGTTGGGGCAACGACAAATACCACAAGTGACATTGTGGTTTGTCCAATGGTGGTTTGTAGGACAGAGAGAATGCTTTACAAAGCCATAACCAGGAGATTGTCTCTTTCCAAATGCCGATGTTCTTTCTGTACTAGCTATTATTGTATGTAATACGTACATATTTATACCTACTCACTTCACGTAAATTGAAAAGACAAACATTTAATCTATTAGAAAATGTTGACAGTGGGTAACCAAAGGATAAACGATTGTTTTACCACTGTCTTACATAAGCGCAGCGCTGTACACAAGAAACTACGATCTATACTATGTTACTTGACATTAAATCGTGTTCCGACAATTATTTAACTCAAGACCACGACGCTTACCATCAGGCGAGTTGTTGGTCAAGCGCAGACTTTTACACGATAAAAAAGAGCGGTTTTAAATGTCGGTGAACTCCATCCTAGCCCGAGCTGTGTAGAGAATCCGCCCGTCAAATGAGTCACGCTGTCAGTCAGGTAAAATCATCACATCATATCATCAACCACCTATATTTCACGTTTATGTTAATTGTAGATACAACAAAACAGTATCCGATGATTGATTTTGATTGGCTGATTGGTAACAGCGAAGCACCACCACCCAAGTAGCCTGTGATGGCATTCCCCACCCGACAAGAATATGTGCATCATATCCACAAGTTTGGATAGTTTTGGTAAAAGCTTAGTTTTATGCAGACTAGACTACAACACGTATATTTACCTATCTGCGGACTACGTCGATGATTTGTATTGTGTTCTGAAAGTACCTAGTTATGATACCCAGAGTACTCGGATAGTTTTACACGCCGTGCGGTCGACCAAGATGTATTAAAACATTATTTGTTGATTATTCAAAGGTCATATCAAAATAATGATTCGTTATCAGTAGTTTGTTCCTTGTGCACTGTGTTCCTTTCGACAAGAATATGGTTTAGTTTAAATAATATCAGTCAGCCATCTTATATTTGCCGATACTTTTTACAGAATATAACAGGGTGATTTGGATTTTGTAATTACAGTATGTGGCGTCCATGACGCCATTAATTTTGTAGGAAAGTGTGCCAAAGATGCTAAAAATATTTATATAGGATTTCTATGTAGAGATTCAGTTTTAATTGACTACGTTACAATTTTTATTTTATTTATATCTGCAATTTTAAAAATAAAACATTTAAAAATTCAAGGACAAGTGGATGCTCAACAATGGCTGTATTGACTTTTGTGTACTAATGAGCTATGACCTGTACGTAGGTGTTATGAAATCGATGAAAGCTATTAATGTATGATAGCTTATCAATGATGTATTGACTTGGACGACCGTATGGTTATATAAATAAAATTTATTTGAATAATACGATATCGGCATGATTTCAGGTTGGTTTCCCATGGTCAACAATATGTTGGCATTGATTGGGAATTTCTGTCGCATTTTATGGACTAGCTGACATGCTCTCCAGATCTTAAGTCAGATTGGGTGTGTATGTCGCCGTAAGTAATTTTAACAGGAATAAATCGAGTTTTTTTTAACATTAAGTATCTGTAATCTCTTCAGTTTTTAAATACGTCCAAATAATCCTTCTGAGCCAATAGAGGCTTTTTTGTTCCGTGTTGGTTTTCATTAGCTCTCCTATATAATTTTTGTTCACTTTTGGGGGTGGCATTGGTGAAAAAACTTTTTAGCTCAAGCTTATCTATCTATTATCTATATTGATGATAAGTATGTAATCGTTCCACTCGATCTGACTTAAGATATTTTTAGATTATATAGGTTTACGTTGTACTAGGTGTCATTGAAGTTGTAAATCAAGTTGTATGGATTAAATCAGTGTATTAGTGATATAGTTAATATTAAAGGCTTAGGATGGCGCCGGCTTTGGACATCATGACACTTATAAGTGAAATTTGTTTTTGCGCTCCGTAGCCAGATGACAAAAAGTCATTTTAAGACTAACAAAACGTATTGTGCGAAACATATGCTACTATATACTAGATTATGAGCAAAATGAGATGCACAAACTATTTTTATATTTTACTTTATGTAGCTAGAGCCACAATACATGGTCAATGACCCTGGACTGTGGCCAAAACGATGAAGTCAAGGGCGGTGCTGCGCTGCAGTCGCAGCCAACCCTTAAAAGTAGAGGATGCCTACATTTATCATTGAGTTTTCATGAGTCCGTCGTGAATTCGACAAGTTTTCGATACATTGACGATTTTATTAAGATGATTTGGTGTTCGACCTGTACAAGTGTACACTCAATTACGTGATCTACACGGATTGCAAGCCAGTGAGAATTAGATGTTATCTTAAGCCTTTAATCATATGATATAATTTAATGCAGCACATAGGTATATGTTGCACAAAGTTTATAAACCCAAAGGGTAATTAAATATAGTTTTTAAGGGTGTTATGGATAATTACATTGATGTTATAATATATTTTTGTAAATAATAATCAAGTAAATTACATTTCCGAAATAGATTTAACATTTTATGTTTATGAAATCTATGACTACGTATTATTATTATAAATTAGGTGACTTCGTTATAGTCTATAGAATTAAAGTGTAGTTTGTTTTTATGCTAAGATTTTTACTTTGAAAGTATAGATTGCAATATACTACATATCTCTATGATTTAAAGTATTTTAAAGTTACCAATATTGTAGTTGAGGATTAATATCCGACAAAAACAAACATAAAAGATGTACGATCGTAATGGTATGCTTGTTACCTACCTATTTTAGCAACGTCGGTGTTGCTATTTTTGATCTATAATTATTAAACAGATTAAAATGTTTGATTCAATGCAACACGCCACGTTCTTACCAAAGCTTGTTTTTTTTTTTACATCTACACAGATTTTATTGAATGTTATGAATTTGTATTAAAGTTAGATATTTCCTTATTAAAAGGCAAGAAGCAGAGGGTCGGGAAAAATGCGAGCCTCGATGAGAAGCAAGAGCTGTTTAATGATGACGACGGTATTCATACATTTGTTTGCAGTTATCCAGTTTTGATACGCTTCAATAGTTGATTTTACTCTTCTAGCATTTTTACCTTTATAGCACGCCTAGCACGCGGCATAAATACTTCTATAGGATGAATCAAAGATCTTGGCGGCTGAGAAATTAGTTACAAGCTGCGCTAACCCCAATCCTGACTGAAGCCCACATAGCTTCTTCGCAAGGATTGGGTTTAGCGCAGCTTGCAGCTAACTATCCCAAGCCGCCAAGATACCTGATTCAGCCTATACTACTTTTATTCGGCAAGAGATATACATTATGTACATTCTCGCCAAGTACGTAAATGAGAGGATAATCACAATTCACAATGTTCGTACATTTATCGAGACGCGTGTTAGGCATGTCGTAGTATATTATTTTATGATATTGCATAGATTTTTTAGATTATCCATGTAGATAAAAAATTTCAAGCGCAAAATTCAGTTTTTTTAGCAGAAACAATTTTTGCTTTTAGTTTGGGATTTCATTTACCTAGTAACAGTAACTTTTGACAAGTAATTTTTGTATTTATAGAAAGTGATTGCTTCTATTTTAAAACGCATTTTTTTTATTTATGTGATGTGGTGAAATGCCACAATAATATTGACACAAAACGAATCATATTAGTTTGAACAACTTTATTTTGTTATTTATTAGGTTATACCTAATTATGTTTTGAGACTGGAGCTCTATACTGGTACCAAGTTACGTAAACGCGAGCTTACTAGCTGCTGAAATCATAGTCATGGTTTATATCTATGATTATAACTATGAATAGATCGATTACTTTTTAATTGATAAATTAAATCATAAAATATGTGTCATGCATTATTATATGTACATAATTATGTGAATTTACATATTCAAAACCTATAACTAAACAATTATGCTTCTTTATTTTGACTTACATAAACTTAGGTTTTATATTTATTTTATTGTGAAATCTCGTAACGTCTAACGTGGTACTGTTGTTCGCCATGTTATTTACTACAAAGGTATACAATAAAGTAAAGCAATTTTACCATTACATACCTCTGAGGTATAGGCCGAATCATGCAAGTCGGCGGATGTAAAGTTAGCAAAAGCTGCGAAATATCCAATCCTGACTGAAGCTCACATATATGTAGCTGCGCGTTGATTGGATATTGCGCAGCTCGTAGCTAACTTCACATCCGCCGACTTGTATGATACGGCCTATACAACTTGTTCTTCAGTCTGGAACACAGACAGAAGATAAAAATGTTTAACGTTTACAAGACACATACAAAGTGACCAACACGCTCGCGCAATTTTGTACCGTTATAGAGTTCATTAGTATGATTAGTACTATGATATTCGTATGTATTCATGTTATATTTTGCTCTCAGTTACATAATAAGTATAGTTGTATAAGCTGCACGTTTAGAATTTAGGCATTAGTTTAATTTTAAGCATTAGATTAGAAGATACCTACTTGCGTCAACGCCGCTTTGCTTTTAGTCCGTTCGAGAAACCAGCTATATGCATCGATACGTAATTTTAATTTGAATGAAACTGCGACGCGGCGTTGATGTTTAAGATATTTTAAGCCGTTGCAAGCTTAGTTTTAAATGAGATATCTGCTTTTGAAAAATCAGTTAATTTAACGATTTTTGGGCAAATTTCAGTGGAGGGGAATCAGCTAATCTCGTATACAGGGAATATTCCAGACTTTGAGGATATAAGTATGCCAGATCTAGAGTGCGAGAACTCTCAGGATGGTATGGCCCCTTCGCCGGGCGATATGTCGACGCTCAACACGCCCCAGGTTCAGGTCAACTCCCCCGCGTACCCTATAAAACCATGAGGAAAACCCAGAAAACGTCACAGAAGGAAGCGCTCCAAGAAATGAACGGTTCTGTGAACAGTATGGACTCTTTTAGTGTTTATGCGAGCATATTTTTACAAACACGTATGCGCATTCCTGAGCGTGTAACGTTCAAAAATGTATCGGAGGTAAACTAAATGTTGTCGACGAGTAGGTAACGCATGCTTAAACGCTGTTGTTTTATTTATTTATTTAGCTAGGTGAGTCCCTCTGCTGGGCAAAGGTCTCCCCCAATTTTGATGAATGGTTTTAGCAGGAGAACGTAATGGCAGGCGAAATTTGGCATTGTTATAATGCTTTAAAATATTGGTTAGATAATATAATAGTCAGAAAGATAGTCAACATTTTCTTGAAATTGATTTACACCTAACATCTGCGTGTTTGTAAATCTATGTTAGGGTGTCATAATTTTAGTGCTACAAGTTATGTTTAAGTGTAAATTGTACATTACTTTTTAGTTTACTTGCATATACGAAAACTGTTGTTTTGTATAGTTTCAAAATTTTATTGTTTATAACCAAGGATTTTTTTTCAGATTATTGTAAATAATGTATCAAAATATTTTTTTACAATGTTTTGTTTGCGAAATTAATTCTGATCATGATAGCAAAACAGTGATTGAAATATTTACAGCCCTATGGAACTAATTAGGTGCCTTAGAAATCGTTAGATTCACACGATTGACTGCTTTACAAATGTTATGTTTCAAGTTATAAGAGTCTTTTTCGTTCTTTTATACTCGTATAACGATACGAAAATCGCATGATACTATTTGTAATGAAATGAAAACAATTGGTAATAAATTACATTACTTTCGACGCTTTGCCAAATAACGCTCGGAAATTATGAATCGTGCTGAATTTCAATTAGCATTGTCACCGACATCCTACAACAAGTATTATTAAAATAACTTTTCTAATTACGTAGTTAGGTAAAAAAAACACGCACTGCGTAATGTAACCCATATGTAAAGTGCGGTCAAATCTAAAGCTGGTACAACTTGGCCATAACACATATAATTCTGTCCTTTTTTAAAGCATTGCATTGAAATGAGACAGCAACACATTTTGGTATAGTTTATAAGTCAAGTTTGAGCCTATATGGCACAACGATACATCACAATCTGGGCAGCCGGGAAACGTTAGATCTATGTTATTAAAAAGCCAGTAATATTTATTAACAATTTAGGTTTGTACTAATCTAAACAATTTATTTTTGGATCGAAGTACAATCTTTTAAAAAAACTTTGGTCACCTCAACCGTAGGACGTCCAATGCGGGACATAGGCCTCCCCTATGGTTTAGAGTTTAAACATGGGTATTAACTTGCATTTTATCAAGATACCATTGTATAAGTATAGGCATTCTATTTCATATACACTGTATACTGTAGATTTATTACATGTCTTGTGAGATGTTCACATAGACAACATAAAACTAGTAGGTTGCTCATGCAGAAAGATTAACTTTAAAATATTATTCACACACATACATAAAACAATCACGATTAAATTATGGAAGTTAAATGTTTCAATAAGATTTTTAATGTCACAACACTTAGCGTACTTTTCGATACTTCAATGTGGATTTAACATTGTCTATGCTATTTTAGCTAGAATTGATGGTTGGTACCTAACTCCCACACCAAATAAAAAATCAAGACAGAACGTCGTGAACAGACAAGTGAAGCCAGTTTTTTTTATACGTGTGATGAGTGCATCGGTGTTGCGTCGCTATAGTTCGACTGACGAGCCACGGCGTAGTTTCGTTGTACGTGTTTGTGTGTGTGACTGTGTCTGCACACGGCGAGGCGTAGTTGTGCCGGCTTCACTTGTTTGTTTCTCAACATTCTGTCTTGATTTTTTTATTTGGTCTGAGTACCTAATGTACAAACATAGATACTAAAAATATAATACAATAAATCCTTTCTCATGAACATCATTGCAGGATTGTATAATTTGCAATTTATTAAGTTATAATGTTTCTAAAAGATAATGTACCTACACATTTACTTGTTTATTTTTAGTTTATCTATCATTATTCGTTATTATAAGACCATTGTAATATAAATAACATACCTACATACATCATATGAACAAAGTTTGGTAAGATTTATTTAAGGAGAACCATGTTACATCTATAAGTTATGTTTAAATTCGATGTAATAAAATATGTATAAATTATAATTTGATTGTTTTTATTTTAAAAATCCTGTTGGGGCCCCCATTCACCAGTAGTCCAAATGGATGACATCCATTCGATGTTACGAGTTTGCGACTTCGTCGTTAGAAATAGCGACTTTTCATTGGTATAGCGAGCGCTTTAGCATCAAAAATAGTTAAGCAACTTGTCTGATTACCTTCAAACTAAATCATCTGTGGATTTATCTTTATGTACATAGTATTTCTGGCTACGTATATCTTCAATGTTTCTGTAAAAAATGAAGTCTAAATTTAAATACACTAAATTGGCAGCATTAGCCACATTCATTTGGATGTCATCTATTTTGACTGCTGGTGAATAGGGGCCCTTAAGTATCTGTCATAGCTTCGTCTTGAAGTGACTATTTTTAAGTCAAGATTTTTAGGGATATCTTATATATTATGTGCCTAGTTAAGAACAGAAGTGTTCCAAGTAGCATTGGGCTTCAAACACATCAATTTAAAGTATAAAGAAATAATTTTTCTATGAGAAATAATATCCAAGTGCTATCAAAAATTACTTGTCTCTCTTCTGTTCTCAACTACACCCATATAGCCTTAGGGAACTTTGCAAGATTTACATGTGCCAGTTAGCAAATTGAAGTGGCATTGAGTAGGGCACATCGCACTTGTTCTCGAATCAAAAATAGAATGAAAACCACGTAAACATAGTGCAAGTGGCACCAGAGGGGTTAGTCCAGGCTTACACGTAAATTGAAACTACAGTTGTTTCCGTATGGCTCCATACATTTTTGTACAGCGCCCCTGGCGGAAACGAGGAAGAACTAAGCAAAATGTATGGAGCCACGCGAATGCGAAAGCTTAGGTAAACTACGCAAAACCTGGACTAAGGGCTCAGACCCACAATACCTATCTACATGGTGGATTTGTAACAGAATATTTCATTTCCTGGATCGGTTGATAAAATAAAACGCAAACAATGATTTAAATAATGAGTTTATTATTGGTTAGCACTTTGTACTGATATCATTTCACATGATTATAAATTATGTTATCACAGATACACTAGTTTCCGTAAATGGAATGACGAGATCTTAAAATAGGTGAAATAACGAATATATTTGTATTATACAAGGTGCGGCGTAAGACTAATATACATAGCAAAATTTCATATATTTGAACCTTAATTCCGATGTCATTTGTAATAAGCTGCCGCTAAGCTAAATGTTATCGCCGCACCCTGCTTAGGTTACCTAGATGTTTATAAATACATATCTCCATTCTTCTGCTGTTACCAGCGTCTATTCTCAGGTGTTTGTCAGCGATCACCGAAATTAAGCAACTTTCCGCACGGTCAGTATTTGGATGGGTGACCGCGGGTGGCATTTTCCAACTTAGCGCTACCGTGGCTCGGATGACATGTTAAATTTTAGATCCCGGTTGTTTTAACCGTTTAGTAAAGTCAGATGAGGCTTTCAAGCGGCCTAAAAACTCTGACACCAGGGCTAGCCACCCGGCCTTTACGAACTACTTAACGTCTCTTCGCGAAAAATCTGATTGTTTTTTTAACAATTAATTTTTTTGATTTATTTTTTTATTTCATAAAGGTTTGCGTTTGACAACACACTGCCTGATAGAGCGTTCTTTCAAATCAAGGTTTGGTGTCGTCTGCTGCATGGTGGCAGTCATTTTCTTTGTTTTTAGTTGAACCACTGCGCTATTTATTGCTTATCCACTAAACCACATTGGGCCAGTGTGGTATAGGCCGAATCATGCAAGTCGGCGGATGTTAAGTTAGCTACAAGCAATATCCAATCCTAACTGAATCTCATGAAGCTGCGTGTTGATTGGGTTTCGCGCAACTTGTGGCTAACTTCACTTCCGCCGACTTGTATGTTTCGGCCTATAAGTAGATAATATGGCCCAATCGCCCTGCGTGGGCGTATTTTCTCTAGTAGACTTAATTCTTCTAAAAATATTTATACCACGCGCAACACAAGTCGGCGGATGAGAAGTTATGCGCAGAACGCTAAATATATACACCTATGCGCGGGAGCCAGAGAGACGAGACGCCGGGGCACACCCGCCCGCCAACTTCATGCCTCCCGCGCGCTCCCCACGCCCGTGCTCACCACTATGCCACGCGGCATCGGCATTGTGCACACATGCGCAATAATTAGCGAATCACGGCGAAGTGTCATCTGCGGCTAACTTCTCATCCGCCGACTTGTGTGGCGCTGATTATACACGGTTGTAGTCGGTAATGCCATTATAAGCGGAAAATAATTATGAATTTCGTAAACAAATGCGAGAAAAAGACCTACACAGGACGCAAACACGATTAGTTCATAAATAACGCTATAAATGTTAGTAAATAAAATCAAGGCTACACGACTAGGAAGTCTCTTTCGTGAGCTGTCAGTTACGTAGCGTAGGTACAAGTCCTTATAGACTTGCAACTTACTTTCGTCTGGCGGCGCTGTATAATATAAAGATTAACCTTCTCTTGGCCTTGTCTGATAACTTTTTATGCGGAGAAGTATAATCACAGAACTACCTACATACATCTACTTATACCTCTAAACAAGCAATTCTTGTAGATTTGTTTATACATCATTGGGATCTCGGAAGCGACTCAAGGTTTTAGTTTCGAAAAACGCGAATTTAGATTTTTTCTCGAACGAAGCTGGGTTACTCTCTACTTTAGTGAGTGAACAATTTAATACTGGGGGGAACTAGAGGAACCAATCTTTATTTTTACGTATAATTTACTATGGGACCAATCTCCGAATCGGTAAAATAATTACCATATTTTCAATTCCATGGAAAATTAATAAATAAATATCAAGGGACATCTTACACACGGTCTCTGACCCCAAATTAAGCAAAAGTTCGTGATATGGCTGCCAGAGACTGTTACTTAAATACATACTATATAGATATATATAGTACCTAAACAACACCCAGACACAGAGGAATTACCTATGTTCATCACATAAATGCTGGCCCTGGGTGGGGACCGAACCCACGCCTCTTTGATCCAGAAGTCAGGGTCACTAGTCACTGAGGCAGTCAAAATTATATAATAAAATAAAATTATCCAAACAAATCGCAATGGCAGAGCTAACTTCTCGTGGTTAGAGTTATAAATAAAGATAAATATTGTAATTAACACCTTTGAGTTCATATAGGGTTTGATGAGCATTTTCATGGTGAACGCGCATATATATCTACGCGCCGAAGGAGCCGAATCGCGTCAGAAATGTCAACTATACAATCGCCAACCAGTATTAGGCAGATATGTGGGCGCCAACAGGTGAGCTTTATAATATAGCACATACGATTTCATATAAAGATGAAACTGTCTCGTGAAATATGACTAATTAGCTTACGAAGTCCTCATGACTCCCCGCTACCACTGAAGTCCGATAGACTTAGCGCCACAATCGCGTAGTTCTTTAGTGTCCGCAGTATCTACTAATACTTCCAAAATTCTGCCGTCGGACTTCAGTGATGGCGCGTAGTCTCTACATAATATCTTATCTAAACCATAGCCAAAGAAGATTATGGAGAGTGGAAATTAAAGCCTAAATTTAATGTCTTTATATGTATAAATAGAACTTAATTGAATAAGGTAAACACTAAAGTAATGACTCGAGAATTACAGAAATGCAACATTACTTGGCTTGAAGAAATCTCATGGTAATACTGTCGCCAGATATTAGTAGGTACACATTACAAATAGGAAACTGAAGACAATCAAAAACAATTGTTAAAGAAAATTGGATATACAGGAAAAGACGACACAGATCTGATTTAACACATTTCTACTGAATCCAGTATGATGTGTTAATTCAGCTCAGATTATATCGTAGCAGCTAGCTGCTTCATAAAGCTCGCGAAAATACCTAGCTAAAACCATTCGTGCCATGCATAGGACAAATCATACAAGCCAGTGGATGTGAAGTTAGCTACAAGTTGCGCAATATACAATCCCGATTGAAGCTCACATAAAGCTACGCGTTGGTTGAATTTCGCGTAGGTTGTAGCTAACTTCACATCCGCCGACTTGTATGATTCGGCCTATACCACAGTGTGTTCCTCTAGATGACGGACATAATATACCTCTAATATTATGATGTCATTGTAACTACTCATAATGAGCAGAAAAATCAGCTGGTTTTTTTTTTGCGTTTCTGGGGTTGGCCCCATAGTAAAAAGTTGGTCATAATGATGAGTAGGTACATTGATATCCTAGAATATATCTCGTCGTCGTCCACCCAGTTGAATAACATTGGATCTATATGGCTATCATTAACGTGAGAGCAATTTTAGTGATGATGCTAGCTAAAATGACAAATGCACTCTGGAATGGGAACTGGTCTTCAAATGAGGCTGTAAATGTACTGTAAAGTGCATTGAATCTATCGATCTCAGTATCATATAGGCCCAATTAGCGAAACCCAATGCTGACTGAAGCTCACTTAACAGCTGCGCGAGGATTGGGTTTCCCACAGCTTGTAGCTGACGTCACATCCGCCAAAAATGTTGATTCGGGCTATACTATGGTTTCCTCTACTCACTAACCTATTGGTGACAGCCAAAATTAATTGGCGCCATAACAAAATGTTCCCTTGTCAATGCAAGCGCAGTTTTCTCATCAATGCAGGGAGAAATGCAGCAGAAGGTTTCCTGTCTTTGACTCCTTCTGTGATGTAGGGTCCTGGCTTGGTCATCAAGACTGTGTGCAGTGTGGGGAGGCCGATGGTGCAAGCTAGCTCGGGGGTGATGTTGCGGCAACCTTGCACATCCAGAAACTTTAGCTTTTCACAGTACGACGACACCGCTTCGATCGTTTTGTCCGTTAATTGATTGCAGCCCTGTAATAGATAATTATATCTTTTATGTATAAAACCTTTGCTGCTAAAACAAGATTTTAACTTTCTGATTCTTCTTAAATTCTAATAGGATTAGTTTTAGCTTTTAATCTATCTAATCAGTCTGTATTCACTACAGCTGGGTGTTAGAGGCCTCCTCTCATTCCTGCTATTTTTTTAATAGTAGTGGTCAATTCAATGATATTTAATTAATTTTGCAAATCGATTACTAAATAAAATTCTATTTTATGCAAACAGCCTCACCTTCAATTGCAGATGTTTTAACCTCCGAAGTCCTTGAACTACTTTTTCTACAGCATCATCTTTCAAATTGTAACAGTCTGTCAAATTCAAGTTTTCAATTGTGGGGCAGTTTTTGACCAAATGTTCCATTCCCTCATGAGTAATTTGTTGACATCGGCTCAGATTGAGCTCAATGAGCTCTTTAAAGGCAAATGCATAAGTCAGGCTAACATCTGTTATTCTGTTACAGTCACTTATATCTAGTTCTCGAAGATACTTCAGCCTGGCTACAGAATATCCCGTATACGTTTCTGTGGATACTTTTTCACACATGAGCATAACATCGCGTTTTCTGCGCGCGTCGCGAACTATTTCTTCCTCTGCCCTCGATCCTAAATATATTTTTCGGCTTACAGGTTCATCTAATGATGAAGTAGTGGGTACTTCTTGACTAGGTTCTGCCTCATTCTCTTGGGCCTTTCCCATACCAGTTAAACCGGCATCAGACACTTTATCACAGTGACTCATTTTTAATACTTTTAATAATACTTGGTTCTTAAATATAACTTGTATAGAGGTATCAGTGACAGCATTGAAGCAGTAACTTAGATTAAGTGACCGTAAGTTTGGTAATCTTTCAGAGAGCATTATAAGCGCACTTTGGTCTAGATTTAATGAATGTACATCCAACTCTTCTAAGGTTCTGTTCTTTTCTGCACAAATTCCTTTCTCCAAACCTTCTTTGGTGATGTTTTCGCATTGGGATATATTTAAAGACTTTAATTTCTTTAGCTTTTGTAGTTCAATGATTCCTAAGTCGGTGACAGCTCTGCAGCGTTGAATATTTAGCTCTTCTAAATTCTCCAGGTCTCGGGAAATAAATACAAGAGATTGGTCCGTCACTCGATTGCACAAGCCCAAATTAAGAACCTTCAAAGAAGTCTGGTGTGTTGTTAATGCCTTTATCCCCACATTTGTTAGTTGATCACAGCAGTGTAGAGATAAATACTCTAATTTTAGATGCTCTATTTCAGATAATATTTTCAAGCTAGAGCCATCAATGAGTGTATGAGAAAGTGTGAGACGTTTGATGCTTTTTGCTCTGGCCTCGATAACTTTCAATATAAAACTAAATGTCAAAACACTTTCTGAGGGGTTCTGGAACATGTCAACACCACTTGGATAGAATTTTTTTATCAAGCCAATATGAAACTGCAAGGAGCAGGCAGATAAGTTTAGCTCTTCTAATGCTGGTGACGCTGCTACAAATCTACTGAACAGTGCATCTGTCAAGTACTGGTTGTCCGACAAACTTAGAGCTTTTAGATTTTCCAGATTATATTTAAACAGGCCTTCTGTCTTGCCTTCTAGTAACCTTCCAGACATAAAAAGTTCTTTACAACTCAATATACTCAAGGTTTCCAAATTAATACACTTTTCCAAGATATATGTGAATACTTTTTCACAAACATCACAACTTTTAAGAGTCAAACTCTTTATATGCTCTCCCATTTTGTCCCAGAAATAGTTTACCTTATTCGATATTTCAACTTCATTGAAAAAATAGTTGTAGTGTATTACTGATGAATTATCAAAAATATTTAAGGGAGAGACATGGTCTTCATTCAGAGGAGCTCTGTAGAATACTGCAACTTTGTTTTTGAGAAATGAGTGGTCATTTGCAGCTTCATACCAGGCCTGACAAGTTTCACTTGCTGCCTTTCTGTCTCCTTCGGTCAGATATTTGAAAATAATAACGAGAACCTGCAATAAATCAAAGATTTTTATGTAAATGTAGCTATAACGATAATGTTTATTCTTAAGATTTTGTCACTTCGTTGGTCCTAGAATTATACAAGTTTGCAGTACAATTCTTTCATAAGCTATTAATTGATTTTTCTTTTATCACTACGGGATAAAAATAGCTTTCAGTGACCGATCAATCACGTGAAAAAATCATCAAACAAAGGATACCTTTACGCGGAAACTACTAATAAATAATACACAGCGGATTAACTGTACATAACAGTATTTTTTCGCTTACCTCATATGGGAGTTCATTTACGTCCATTTTCACATATAAACGATTGTTTAGCTGGTGAGAAAAAAAATATTTTTCAGAATTTGTTATTTTGATTTTTGTTCCACGTCCGGCCTTTCTCAGCTGAGCCTTCCAGTGGTGCCAGACCTCGTTTACTAAAAATGTCATAATATTTATTTGTTCGTTAATAAACATTTTGGCATTTTTACATTAACGATTCTTATTTTATGGTGTAAAAAGTGGGCTTCATAACATACTGCATAATTTATTCACACTAAGGCTCTATTTTTTAATCGATAGCTTAATAGCTAAATGCTCAGAAGACCTAAAAGCAAGAGCATTAAAGAAAATCTACATTAAGCGGACGAGATAACATAGCATGGGATCATAAATAACTAGTAGCTCAGTTAGTAGTCAAAATACTTGAAATAGTAGACCTCGAATCTGTTTAACTGAATCTTTGTAAGCTTATATTTCGACTCACACTTGACCGATTTCTTTCGCACTAGCAAATCGTGTTAGGATCTACCTACCTAAATATTTATCGGTAGGTAAACAGCGCCACAGCTTTCCTCCAATTTTTGCCGCAATTGCCCCCTACTCAAAAATCTAAATACAAACCAAAAAATTGGTTGTCTGTAATGTCTGTTTACGGTCGATATTTTTACGTGATTACGTAAATTACGTTATCATGAGAAAATTAGAGAATATTGTTGAATCAACAACTGAAACAAGCCGAATGCTTAGGCCGAAGCCGTTCCGCCTGAGCCAAGCATGCAAGCGAGAGCGCAAAACAAGTGATATGCGTTCGGCTAGTGACGCGCACGACGTTAATACGTAAAATTATATTCTTAAAAATTACCAATTACCAATTTTTAATGTTTCGGAAATTGGACTCATTTTGCTTCTATGATACCTATATTGTAAGAAATTATAGCATTCGTTTTTTAAACTAACAATTTGTAATTTACTGTGTGAATATAGTAAACATGGAATAAGCCTTATGCATAGATGATGCGAAAATATTAAGTAACCCCCGGGGGACGAGAAAAGAAGATGATTCATTTTCATATTTAATAAATTTTAAAGACAATTTGCCATGTTACTTAATATTTTTGCATCATCTATGCATAAGGCGTATTTAACATGTCTTCCTTAGACATGTTTTCCTAACTTTGCATTGGTTGGATTTTGTTGGTGTAACATACAAATGAAATAAATTATTTTCGTTCCATTTATGAAACTTTTCCTATTGTAACTTTTCCGATCATTTGACATTAACATTTAATTTGACGTCAGATTTTTTAAAAATCCTGTTGGAGCAAAATAGGCGTCGCATTTGCCTTATATTTGCCAGTGTTAAAAGTATCATTCGTATTTTATCTTTGATCTATTTTTGTTTCTGCCCCAGCAGAATTTACGAAAAATACATGGAAATAAATTACGAATTATTTTTTCTCATCTGACTTCATGTTTCTCTTATGTACCTACGAATATGATACTTAGATAGGTACGGATTCCTTACAATATGTTTTAAAAATAACGCAAAGATATCTGTAGAACTGAGAATTACCCTGTGGAATTACCTAATTTTTGGAGTTCTGAACCTAAAAAAGAAAATTAACGGATCCCTAATAGGATCACTTTGATGCTGTTTTTCTTTATTCTGAGCTTTGATGTCAATTTGTCTGTCAATTTGTCAAGACCTTCTATCCCCTTTGTCAATGATTGATGATGATTTTATTTTTAAACTTTCGCGATTCGATCACATTATCATAACTATGTTTTATTGCGCGATAAGTTCCGTATTAATATAGTATGATGATGATGATTTTCTCGGTTTTTTACAATTTTAGGGATTATATCGGAACCCCCCCGGTGGGCGAGCCTGACTCGCGCTTGTCGGTTTTTTTTTCTATGATTGATCTAGATATGAATTTGATTTGAACAAGTAGGTATGGGCTTGAACCCAGAACTGGAGTTCTAAGCCGAAAGGAATAGTGATTCAGACAATAATTTATGAACCACTTTTACTAAGTAGGTACCCATAAAAAATCAGCTGTTTCAAACATTTTGTCGTTTCCGAGTGGAATATAGTATGGAACAGCTGAACTTTTTTTCTCGAATTCCGGATTGGCCCATAGTAAAAGTTGGTCGTAACGATGGTCTTAGGTAATCACGAACCTACCAAAAGAAAATCGATGAGACTTGCACATTTACGTACCTACCTTCTCAAAACTACTTCTCTATACTAAACTATTACCTAGGTAGTTAGTGGTAGTACCTACCTAATTTGGTTGTAGGTACTCGATAACTTGTAATATAACATTAACTTGTTTGTTCTCTTATTGGTTTGTGGCTGATTCGAGGTTTGTGGTAACAATTGTCTATGGATCTGTCTTATCTGAAAACAAAGTAGGTAAGTACCTAGGTACCTATTTTTATTATTATAATGTAGGTTAAGACAACGATGTCAACGATTCACGGCAACTTCAAATTACACACATAATAAAATTATGGGTGATAGTGTAATGCCATAGCGCATTGAGGAATTAATCACTACGTTAGACCATAGCGAATGATTGTGTATAATCATTCGCTATTGCATTACACTATCACAAGATCAAAAGTATCGTAACCCAAGTGCGAAGAACATCAAGTTACAAGCATTTATGAGTTTGCGCGTAAGGTTGTTACGTTGTTATCGCCACTTGTTGGGCGCCAACCTCAGTGAGCGCGGGGTGGCCCGCGCGTTCGGCCACGTGTGCTCTCGTGCTACCCGACTTTTGCGATAAACTTTCGTAGTACTTCGAGAGTACGAACATGGTTTAGTTTTCGTGATATTTTAATTGAACTTATTGTGAAAGTGGTTAAGGATGTCGAGAAGGAAGCAGGCGAAGCCGAGGTCCCTCAAACGTAAGTTTTTGAATAAAAATAATTGCACATAGTGATTTTGGGCTCTAAATTCGGCGCGAAAAACTAGATGGAACTAAATACACAGTTGGCAGGGAATAACTAACTTCGATGCAAATAGCTACTATAAAATCAAAGGCAAAAATCTAGATTAGGATACAGGGAAAACTTTACTATTATTTTTAGGTAGGTATTTTAAGGTTTTAAGGTAGATACCTAAGTTTCGTCTCTAGAAATTGTTTGCTACTTAACATAGGAACTGAATCGCGGCGCTCCAAAACTCATTCCTCTAAGTATACATTGTTTGAGGTTTTATATCACGTACCTATAACCTAGTACCTATCCCATTTCATTAATCAGTTTAGTACCTACCTAATGTATTGTGGTCAATTTCGAAGGTGTCACTTAAAATATTGCTGTTTCTTTTTCACTGTATGCATATGAAAGAGAGAACAATATTTTAAATTGCTATGAAATTTACAATGGCGCAGTTAAAATTGGCCACGTAATAATGATTAATTAGTTAATTTGTAGCTTGTTTCACCGTTTAGTTTATAGTTAAGCTTCAAAGATTTTTGGAATTACTAGTACAAAAGTTATATTATTGGGTCCGCATATTTTAGTAATATAATTAAATAAGGATAAATAAAACTATCTATAGCAATATTAAGCATATTTTGAAGGAGAGAGCAAATTGAAGTTGAATCCTTACATAGTATAAAATAAAGTCGCTATTTTCGTTTGTTTGTTTGTTTGTTTGTCTGTATGCTTTAATCTTTAAAACTACGCAACGGATTTTGATGCGGTTTTTTTTAATGGATAGAGTGATTCAAGAGGAAGGTTTATATGTATAATACACCTGTGCGAAGCCGGGGCGGGTCGTCTAGTACAGTATAACAAGAAAATGTTTTTTTGTTGTAGGTATCGATAGTAGTTTAAGTAAAATAGTCACCCTATAATTAACTACGGTGCAACCCGAGTTAGATTACGTGCTCTAGGGTCGATTCGGCGCTGTGATTGGTGTCCAAAAGACAGGTGATGGACGCGATGCGTCGCGGGCTGCGGGCCGCGTAATATCGCCGCTTTGTCAGTGACGGCCGCGGCCGCAGCGACCCGCGGTTTGGCTCGCTTGCACTGCAGCCTGAATGACAAGCCACCTAAAGGCTCGTACACATAAACACGATACGACGTCGTATCGTGCTACGATTACTTGCTACTACTATAGTAATACTTACTTAGTTTCAAAAATAAAAATAACTATTGTGTAAAATAAAGACTGTCCTCCTCCACGCCTATTATGTACCTACTATTATTCGTATTTTAGCAGTGCCCGAAGGGGGTCCATGATTGTTTCTATTTTATTATTACTTTACACCCATTGCATTGTCAATTTGTCACATTATGGAAGCTAATTAAATAAATATGAAAATGAAAGATACGACGTCGTTTCGTGAAAACCACATCGTTATATTTATTCATAAAATGACTCTCGTTATTAATAATTGGAAGAAATTGGTGTATCGCTACCTATCCAGTAACTGTTTCTTCTTCATTTCTTGTTTCTTCATCATTGTTGTGTTGTGGTGTTGCTTGCTCGACGTCGACGGCGTTGCATCGTGAAACGATGGTCGATGTTGCGTCGTAAGTAGTCACTGCGACGTCGAATCATAATGATGTGTACGAGCTCTCCCAAGCGATTATGATAGCGTAGGTAGGTACAGACGCTTTGTGCGCTCTTTGGAACAGGAAAATGCCTAAGAACCTTAATATCGCGAGCTGAAACTACCTACGTTGACTTGATCGTCTTGGACGACAACGTGGTCATACAATGTTGACGTTACATAACACAAGCTAAAGGTAGATGCCGCGTCATCTCCAACCAGTCACTGGCTAAGAGGTCTCCTTTTAGTAAGTAGGTTTTTACTACAGCCAGGGGAAACCTTGGATCCCATTAGAATTCCGAGTAAATAGGTATCTTCTAGGTAAGCGTGCTGCACCCTAGACCGTATATCTGCTTAACATCAGGCAGTATGTAGTCAAACTCAAACCTATACGGAATAAAAAAATACCTATACTGTACTGTACCTACCAGCCTTTTTAGTCTACTGTAGGACGTAGGCCTACCCTGGCACAGTACGGGATGCGGATGGTGGATTCACATACCTACGCGATCGAATTTCTTAATAAGGACGTACGCAGGTTGCCTCACGATGTTTTCCTTCACCGAAAAGCCAGTGGTATGAAATTTCGTACATAAATTCCAAAGAATTGTACCGCGATGTACGGCGGGACAGGCATTCGAACCCTCGACCTCACGATTATAAGGCGGGTGTCACTACCACTAGGCTATCATACACCATAGCATACCAGGCGTACGGGCTCACCAGGGGAAATCTATGTCGAATTGTATTGTCCCGGCATCAAAGTTCTTGCTAAATTGCCTGCTATAAATGAGACGTCTTACATCAAATTATCAAACCCTGAACTAGTGCCCTGGCTGACAACAAAATTAAATGATCAAACTTAATAAGACAACTGCGGAGAGCTCGCGTACCATAAAGAATTTAGAATAAACTCCTTTGTAGATGTCGATTGTAAACGAATCGCCTCAACTGTTCTTGTGTGCCACGTTACGTACTCGTACACAATAGTAGTTTATGCAACTGTCATATAATGAAGTACTATTCGTTACTATTATGAAACTCGCTACGCTCGTTTCATAAACTCACACTTGTGTTTTAATACCCGTGATAAATGCAGTTGCATACACTACTTTATCTTCACTAATAAAAATGAAATAAAAAAACATATTGCGAAACATTAAATTCACGCGTACGTGTATTATCACAGTGAACTTGGCGCCATTAAAATCTAACCAATGAGAGCGCAGCTGCGCGCGCAGGGCCAATCAGGAGCGAGCGCGCGATGTTATAATGAGATTTTACGATATCGATGTGGATATTATAACATCATGTGAAATTGCTTAAATTGAGTGTTTTGTTGTCTGCGCTATAACAGTAGTCATTATAAGTCAAGTATTGGAAACATAAGTAGAATGTTACAACATTAGTGTAGATAAAAACGTATTATTACTCGTATATCTAGGTACCTACCTACTTATCTATTTCTTTTAAATAGGGCAAGTGCCCTACAAAAAATACAAAACTACCTAAATACTAGGCTGAAACAATACATAAATTACTACTACATAAAAAGCAATTGGATCATCCACAGACCCTTGAACTAAAGATAATCCAAATGCTCAAGTCCATTGTCAGTTGGCAGTGTGACCAGCATGCTGGCCGCATTGCCTCGCTGAATGGCAATGCTTATACGTTGAGCCAAATAAACACCAGCATTTTGGTCACGCGTCGCGTCCACCAGACTCTTCAGAATGACTTCTTCTTCTTCTGAAAACAAGAAGAGCTATGCGCCTATGCTTCCACGGACCCTATGTCTCAACCCCAAACGGCTCAAATAATAGGTAGGTAATAACTTATATCTTTCTTAGCTTAGGTACCTACCTATACACCTAATAGTTACAGTAATAGCTTTTACCCGTTGATACTGCTGACACGATAGATTTTCACCTAGGTAGGTAGGGTACAAGTCTTTAATCTAGTAAAGCACACAATATCTACAGTTGATACATAATGATAATGGAACGAAGCACGAAGTTGCACAACACGAGTGTGTTGTAATGTTGTAACTTTAGGTATCGATCTCGGCGTCTAGTACTTTCGTAATGCGTCCCGCGGGCCGCGCGAGGATGCTGCGGCTCCCCCGGCTCCTGGGTACCTAATGCAATAGCGCTCTGCTTCTTACAACGGATATTTCAATTCTATTGTTGTATTTATTTGCTTTGTTTGGCTTGAGATAAATCTTGACGTAACCAGCTATAGCATCTTGGAACAGTAGCACGTAAAATATCTACTGAAACTTCAGCAGACAGGTCTTTTAAGTACCTAGCTATTACTACTATAGACTTGGAATTTTTTCTTACATTCCATATTGATGAGCACTACCTACTGTGAAATCTTGATTGAGAAGAAATTATAACGTCATCTAATGGAGAAATGCTAAACGCATACTAGTGGGTGCAGTCGCAGTCGTAGTAGTAAATCTTTTAGGGAAAAAATTGCATTAGGTAGGTGTATATTTATTAGATTGTAGAATTTATTTAGTACCTACCTAGTCTAGTGGTAAACGCTTTAATTAAGATACATACGTTATACTTAGTACATTATACTATTTGCGACACCCTAACGACAGGGTATAATGTGCACTGTGTTACTATTACCTATATAAGTGTAATTGTAACTAGACATATTATAAAGCAATTGTATACCAAATAAATAAATAAATAAAGTACTTACTGAGCACACAGTTTACATAGTTTACACAAGGCTCAAAGGTAAGTACTTAGTTCGAAGATTCGATGGCCTATGGAGATGTAAAGTTCTCGAATGGAGACCACCAGCTGGCCTGCCGGCAAGGACAGTGCAGCGCAACGAATGCGTCCAACGAGAAAATTACTCTACGATCTGATCAAGATCGCATAAACACGCTATATGTATAGTTGATGCTGATGATGACATTTCTAAGGCGCAACTTTGGCTTGAGTTGAGTTGTGAGTTATGAAATAATAATCTCGCATTCAACTCTCCTTTGATTCCACGCCCGTATAAGCGGGTAGGCTGTTTCCACTGGGGTCCAATAACACGTCAATTTCAGCTCGCCGGCCCTCACGCAGGAATTAAAATTTTACATTCAGTGAAAATGTTAATCCTTCTCAGTCCCAAGTAGGCTATAAAAACGAATTGCCGTATCTTGAATTGTTTACCCTGACACCGCTACCTGGCCGGGTACGGAGTCTGAGCTCCGGATCTCCGTGCGATGCTTGTTACAATGTGCCTCGTTTGGAAATTTTCATTCAAGTCTCAAATCTCGAAGGAAATATCAATTGTCTTCATATGTTGTGTGTTTCAATGTTTTGATCCTGTTCTAGTCATTATACAATAAAAATGTTATCTACATCCGAAAAAAGTGACGTACCTAAGTATTTTCTTCTCGCTACTTCGCCACTTGGCATTTTTAGGGTTCCGTACCCAAAGGGTAAAAACGGGACCCTATTACTAAGACTCCGATGTCCGTCTGTCTGTCTGTACGTCTCCAGGCTGTATCTCATGAACCGTGATAGCTAGACATCTGAAATTTTCACAGATGATGTATTTCTGTTGCCGCTATAAGTAACAACAAATACTAAAAACTGAATAAAACAAATATTTAAGGGGGGCTCCCACACAACAAACTTGATTTTTAGGAGTTTTTTTGCTCGCTATTAATAATGGCAATAAGAAAGGGGTTCAGGGGGGCTCCAACACGGTAGGGAACCCTTCGTGCGCGAGTCCGACTCGCACTTGACCGATTTTTTCTGTTTTAAATTCCATAGTGATGCTTACTTATAATGAGAGATTTATTTTGGAAGAGAGACAATGTAATCGTACTAACATAGATATTTACTCTACAATTGAATTGTGCTCATCATTATGAGCAACATTGAGGTTAACCCCGAAATAGCGAAAAAAAAAGTCGTTGTTATAGCAAAAAAAGTTCATCGACTTTGGACAAAATGTATGAAACAGCTGATTTTATCCGCGATCACAGGATTGATGCCATAGGTTTTGCTGACGATAAGAATAATGTAACAATTATGTTCTAATTTCTAGAATCAAAAATCGTTTATTGTTATCTAGAGAAAATTCATTGATTTTAAACTCACAGATAGATTTTATTAGATGTCAAAGTCATAGTCCATAGTGTAAGTAAAATATTCCTATTTATAAATTAAATTAAATTTCTAAAAAATACTGATTATGTATCTTCCGTACCAAAATGGACGCCTGTAGTACTTGTATGAATTGTAGAATAAATTATTTGGGAACATTTGTTTTAGTGGGCACTTATTTCCTCTACCAAGGCAGATGTACTGTACATTGTAGCTCAGCCCGAGTAGCACGGCAAGGGGAGAAAACCATTTTATCCACTCTTAATGTCAGATGTCATTGTCAATCCATACTTTATTTCCTCTTCGACGGGACATAATGGTGGAAAGACTATTAGTCCCTTTGCCATGCTTCCCGTGCTGGGTGGGAGGTGTGAAGATCACAATAAAACGTATGAATGTTTTATTCGAGGTAAAAGCTTCGGACGGACGCATTTGTAAGCCGTTTGAAGAGGGTTAAGTCAATTTGGCTTTGGACGTCAACTTTTTTGTTGGATGCGTGTGCTTGGTGATTACACTGGTCAAACCGAAGATCCTCGCTTAAATTTTCATAGCAGCACAAAATTGGGAACAGATGCTTAAATACTTTTAAAACTTTATTTATTTTTATACTTTACATGAACATCTCAGTTTTATAGGCAAACTACAAAGTTTGCCTATAAAACTGAGACCAATAGATGTATCTTATGAATAAAAAAAAATGGTTTTCTAAACTTTTAAGTATAAGTATTACCTAATTACTATACAAGGTACCAGGAAACGGACGGTCCTAATTTGTACCACTCTGCATAATTTTTTCCGCTGTTTCCAACACTAGGAAATCTTTGAAAATCGGTACATTTTCTCAATCAGAGAAACAGAATACTATAATTTGTTAAAACTTCTTTTACAAAGGTTAATTGATTTTTGATACTATATTATTCTATATTTGCTATTAATTTTTTTTATATCATAGATCATTGAACATAGACCGTACGAGTATTTCAGAAAATCTATATTAGTGTCATAATAGTACCTACTAGGAAAATTATTCGTGCTGACTACTCATACTTAGAAACTTAGGAGAATTTTCTGCTGTTTTGAGGCGGGAAAAAGCAGGTCCCTACTACTCATTTAAAAAATCTACTAAATGAATCTGTGAACTGTATGCGGCACTTATTACGGAGGCCCCGTTATGTGTAACGATAAGAAGTTGATGGCCCTAGGGGGTGAAAGCGGGGTGCGGGAACTTTCAGGGTTGCCGCATTGTTCAATTGCATTTTTTTCTTGTGGAAAGTTTTCAAGAGATATAGTTTTCATTCGTATTTCTAAACTATAAAAATGTTTTAGAATATGATACACGATCACCAACTTTCACAATGGGACCAACCATGAAATCGCGGGAAAAATCAGCGTTTGCAAATGAAAAAATTCATTTATTTTTAGGAAAAAAACGTTCAGAGCAGCTTTTTTATTTTTTCGCGATTTCAGTGTAATTTTGTGAAAAATGTTATCTTTATTATTTTTAGCTCTACGTATGTCGTGGTTTGATTGATGATGTGCCACATCTGCACAAACCTTCCACACACACAGAAAAAAAATCTCGTTTTCACGTCACCTTCATTTCGTATAGGTATTTACCATATAATTAGAAATGTATTTACGAACGATAAGTCTTAAACAACAAAGTTAAACAAAAACAACAAAACGAAGAAATTTAACGAACCGTCCGTTAAAAATGTTATCTTTTTTATTTTTAGCTCTACGTATGTCGTGGTTTGATTGATGATGTGTCACATCTGCACAAACCTTCCACACACACAGAAAAAAATCTCGTTTTCACGTCACCTTCATTTCGTATAGGTATTTACCATATAATTAGAACTGTATTTACGAACGATACGTCTTGAACAACAAAGTTAAACAAAAACAACAAAACTAAGAAATTTAACGAACGGGGTCACCGTTCGTTAAAAATGTTATCTTTTTTATTTTTAGCTCTACGTATGTCGTGGTTTGATTGATGATGTGTCACATCTGCACAAACCTTCCACACACACAGAAAAAAATCTCGTTTTCACGTCACTTTCATTTCGTATAGGTATTTACCATATAATTAGAACTGTATTTACGAACGATACGTCTTGAACAACAAAGTTAAACAAAAACAACAAAACGAAGAAATTTAACGAACGGGGTCACCGTTCGTTAAATTTCTTCTTTATCATCTCAAATAGCATCGTATCTCTCTCACACTACATTGCAGGATTTGCAGAGCACACCCCTATACTTTTGATAAATAAACTAGATAAACCAATCTCTCTAGAGCACTGAAAATTTAAGTTCTATAATCTAGATTCAGTACAAAAGCACTCACCCGCCGTAGCCCTGGGTGTTGCGCGTCCATAAAACTTGTAGAGGCCCCGCAGAGAGTCGGCGGCAAATTTCCCTTGGGTGGCACCCCTACCCCCCGCCCCCGCGCCCCGCGCGCCTCTGGGAAATACGCTAAAGGCATATCATAACAGTTTTATGTTGATGTTGACCTCTCTCAGATATGGCGGTGCTTTAATCGATGCAATTTGTTTAACGGTGCATAGAATTTGAGGTTTTTGAAGGTAGTTCGGCGTTTGATGTACCTACAATTATGATAGTAGAATTAGGGGTACAATTGGGGTTATTTTTGACCGGAGCGGGAAGTTTGCAGGTGTTGTAAAGGAAGGATTAATATACTTGTTCATTTTTAGGGTTTGGTGAATCATTACTTACACCAAAACGAAATGAGTCCAGAGGTCTTAGCATGACTTTGGATAAAAAAGGAAAACTATTATCGTTTTTGTGTGGTTTCATTCATTTTTGTTAGTTCTTCGTTTTTCACTGTACTAAAATATATGGAGTCACTCGGAAACTAATATAGTTTACGAATCCATACTAACTACTTACCCCTCAGGATACGGATTACCAGGCCTCAAAATGGTTATAATGGTTTCGCACGCGTTTTATTTTGATTTTCTTAGTATCCTATAGTATAGGAACCTTTTATTTTTTCGGGATAAAAAGAAGCCTATCACTCTCCGTCTTTCAAACTATGTACTTCCCAAAAATCAAGTCAATCCGTTGCTCTGTGAAAGCGGAACAAATCAAACAAATGCACTTTTGGATTTATAAAATTAGTAAGGATAAGGGAGTGAGGATAACGATAGTAAGGATGATAGTAAGTATTTGTTATTAGCAAAACTTTTAACTTACTTTCCCAATACTGGATCCTCCTGTGTACCTACGGCAAATTATGTCACAAATTCTGAGTGAAATATGTACCTAAATCTGCAGAAGCTACCTACTTGTTAAAATGTAATACGTTGCCAACGTCCTATTATTTTACGCCAAACCTTTATAAAACAGCGTGGTTTGGTGAGTGATGATAAATTTTCTTTATTCCCAATCGGCTGCTATAAATCACTCATGAGTTTTTCAGACGAAACATCCATAATAAGGCTGCGGCAGACGTGATTCTTGCTGCGGGGAGCTGGTTCCGTAGCGTCTTCGTCGTTTTAAATTGTAGAACGCTTTCTTCAATTTTGTCCTATTCAGCATTTGGATTATGGCTATGCTTTTGTCGTCTGTGGATGATCCAGTTGCTTTTTGTGAAATAGTGGCTGTATTTTTTTGTAGTTTTCTCCAAATAAAAACGTCGGTGTTGTTATGATTGTAAAATTAATATGCAAATTGATAAAAACCTTAATTTTTCTTTTACTGAAACGAGTTTTCCAGTAATTAATATGATTTAAAAATGAAATTCAATAATTCTGCAGATTTCTCTACAGATATTTTATATTATACATATCATTATCGCCTAAAGAAATTTCGTCCAGGCAACAATGGACGGGCACACTACTACTATTAGGTACTTATCTGTTTTTGCTGGTAGTTTTGATAAAGATCGGAGACGTTGTTCTGCTCAATACATGAGTGAGCATTGGTAAACACTGGTAGGTAAATATTTAAAATCTCTTTTTACCCATACTCGTACATGGTGGTGCTTATACTATCTATCAGTTGTATTTTACTAATTGGTATTATAAATTCAATAGTTAGGAGACATTTTCCACTCAACAGTGCTTAAAAATATCACGACGTCGGTGGCGGCGGCGTCCTTGCTCCGAGAGGGTAGTGGAGGCAGGTTCCCTCAGGAGCTCTACCCGCCGCCCACGCGGATCCCGCGGGACCTGGCCCGGCAGCCGCGTGCCGCCTGCTCCCTCGGGACCAGTCCCCCCCACCCCCTCGCGCCCCTCTCTCCCGTCTCCGAGGGAAATAGCTCAGAGCTGAGCTGAGAGCGTTGAGACCAGTGCTGCCAGCCTCGCTTTTGGAGACAGATCTGGCGATCTTTTTAAGGTGTTTGGTGGCTCTGGCGCGCTAAAATTTCATAGTCTGAATCGCATAGTGAAGATTTTGAATACTTATTTCATTTTCTAATTAGAAAAAAAAATCTTTGATAGACATACACGTAGAGAACGTTTCTCTACGCCATAATGATTTTTGAAGTTTCTCAAGACGTACCTACATGTGATTTACGTACTTATTGTAAATATCTCTAATGTATTTATTTAAACCAACATAATATGTTGGTTTAAATAAATACATTAGAGATATTTACAATAAGTACGTAAATCACCTAGAGCATAATTTAGAGCCAGGACTAAAAACCTTGTTTTACTTTATAACTAGTTTTACACGTTGCTTCCCAAAAAATCTTCTAAATTTTCCGGGATAAAAAATAGCCTAGCACTCTTCGACCTATAAAAATCATCAATAAATTAAGTGGACCCTTTGCTCCGTTACTGCATGAAGGAAAACAAACAAAATAATGAACACATTGTCTGAGTTATAATTTTTTATCATCTACTAACTGACCCGGTTAACTTCGTCTCACTATCTGTCAACTGTCAATAACACTCAGAAACCTTCTTTGGCTCATGCACAACAACTTTGCTAAAGATTATCACGGGATCAAATGCAAGGTTTACGATTCTATAAAGGAAATAGGTACTGACAAACATTCACAATAGTATGGATTCCTTTTTTGAAAATCCAGCATGCTTTTGAGCCTTTTTCAGCGAACATCGGCAGAAGAGAGATGGCAGCACTAGTTGAGACGTTCGACTTTTAATTGATAGGTACGTGGGGAGACAGAAAATAGCAGTGTTTTGAGGGTAGGCTCACGTTTCGTTTGGCTCGACTTGACGTGAAAGGGGATCAATTTACTTGTGGATTAGGTAAGTTTAATTATCTTTATTATTTTAGTATTGTCTCTATTATAGAGTCACTCTTTAAAAATATGGTTATTGGCTGCATATAAAGTGACATCAGCTTGTTGTTCATAAACCTCGTAAAGTCGGACTCTAGAATGTCTAGATCGTTCAGTTAGATGAGTTTATTGTCGCCATAGAAACAGGGTAAAATGAAGCAGGATAACGTTTTGCCGCTCTCCATATTGTATTAGCGCAACTACATTAGTATGATTATTCAATCAGAAAAACGTCACGGAAGCTTACATAGTTCGTGAAGCTCGTGTTGTTTATTGTGGCTCAGATGTCACGTTAAATTGTGGTCCCGGTTTTTTAACCGTCAAAGGCCTTGAGGAGTCTAAAAAAGAAATACCTATTATAGGTATTTCTATTAATTCTATAAATAAATAATATGGGACATCTTATACACGGAATCTGACCCCAAACTAAGCAAAGCTTGTGATATGGCTGCCAGATACTGATATAATACATATGCATATTTTAAATATATACTTATATTGATAGTACCTAAATAACACCTAGACATGAACATCTATGTTCATAACATAAATGTTTACTCTGGGTGGGAATTGAACCCACGCCTTTGACTTAGAAGTCAAGGTCACTAACCACTAAGCCACTGAGGCAGTCAAAAACTCTCACACCAAGGCTAGCCACCGGCCTTTACGAACTTACGAGTTTAGAACTCTAGTATGTTTAGATGGGTCTAGATCGTTCAGTTAGATGAGTTTATTGTCGTCGTGGAAACAGGGTCAGATGGCGCAGGATAACGTTTTGTCGCCATCCATATTGTATTAGCGCAAGTACATTAGTTAACGATGTGCCGTCCTGAAGGGCCGGCTCGGACCCGCGCGCCTCGGAGACCACCTCCTCTATTCCCAGCCGGCTGCTGGCACCGCTCCTCTGTGTACGTAACTTGACCGTACGTAAGGTTCCGCACTGTTCATATTTTACTAGAGATACTTAATCCGTTGAAAATGAATAATATATTAGTGTCATTTCAACACACGAACAACGAACAAACACAAACAAGGAAACATAATATTCATATTTTGAAGGTGTGCTCAATCTTCGTATCTATTTATCCGTATACTTTAACCATGCTATGAGCAACTCTGCGTGTGTGTAAAGTTATTTTCTATCAGCTCCTGGAATCTGAATTTCTCCTCTAAAAGCCTCATTGTCTCAGCTGTTATCAGTCTATTTTTGACCGACGAACCACCGGAGGAGGTACTCAATTCGACGCGTATATAATAATGTGAATAGATCAACAATAATGTGAATAATGCTACATCGATCTGTACAAAATATTCGCGAATTCTGTACACGGGTGAAGTCAGTCATGCTATTTTTTTTGCAAAAAATAATTATTTTAGCTAGGTTCATGTTTTGGCAAAATTTATTACAACGGAGATTTTCAATAACTTTTCCGTATAAATAGTCCATGCCTTTGCCATTTCATGACAATGACATTTCTTCCGTAATTCTGGAATTCTGTGCGCAGTTTAGCAGTGGATTTTACTGAAGCTTTCAAGCTGTAGCACTGGTTTCCACCGCGGCCAGTAGTAACGCCTCCGAACACATTAAAATTACAGTTTCCAAGGATATCCAGAACTACAATGACTTGCCCGAGATGGGGTTAGCGTTATTATTCCTCTGCGCGGCTGGCCGCGTGGTCCTTAATCAAAGTTATTACCTACAGCGTTTAGAGCTGCCTCAGGAATACAGCTCGTTTCAAACGCGATATTGGTAACGATGAAACACCCACCGAGGTGAAATTCTACGCTAGATTGGATAACATAAAATGGATTTACGGATCCTTTCCCTACAGCTCTCCATAATTATTATTACAAACTTACCGTGGCTGTAGGAACTTGATTTGATGCGATAGGTATCTAAGTAGTCGAGTTACTTATTTAGCAGTCTAATTTACGCGTGTAGCTATTTACTAATTGTATCTTAGTATAGTGCTATTAAACGTATCTTATTACACATTTATCTTAATTCGAGAGGTAATTAATACCTAATGATGCATTGGTGCAAATTAGGTAGACATTACATTGTTACCGTTGTTCCCGAAACCTATAAATCCTCAAAGTCTAAATCCCATTTATGATAAAAATATTGTGCATTTAAGCACGCATCAAAGTGAGAGCAGTTTAATCAGTAGACGAAACGTAGTACGTGGTAGAAGCTGTTAGGCTGCTACAACCAACCTCTACGAAGAGATCGTTCTGATGCAATTAAGTTTACCTATACACCTAAAAATTGAACCTACCTTCTATCCTTCAGTCGGGAAGGAATCTGTAGCTGCAACTGTACCCAGAGCAAAATTTGAAATTTGCCATTAACGGAACCTATCTGCAGTTTTAGATATTTTACGATAGCGATATGGTCAGTGTAAAAATTGAATTGCGCGGTGGTTATTGGCGCGGCGCACTGTGGTGGCAAATGCGCCCCGTGCCGCTCGTTGCGCCACGAGTTATGACGGAAGATGGCCCTCGTAGGGCCACCTCAAGAATGTGCTGCCTCTTCGGATGGGAATTGGAGCTGACAACACTGCCCTTATGAATACATTCATGTTAAAGACAATTTTGAAAGCTTTGAAGATTTATATATATTTTTTAAATTTATAGGTCTTATAAGGACGGTTTGTTGAGCTTCGCGACGCGGGTTGCATCAATTCTATGAAACCCCAGTCGGATCGGAGGATTCACGATGTCAATTGCTTTTGCTTGAATGTTCTGGGTATTTGTTTAAGTTCGCAACATGATGTTTAACGCCCCTGAGCGTCTTTTTAGTCACTGCCCCAGAGTACAATGAGTCAACGCCAGTGAACTTTTTGGTCAACACACCCAAAAGATGGAACTTCCAAACTATTGAAACTTTAAAGTTTTAGAATCTCCTGGAAAACCGTGGAATAGCTTACTTCCGTCATTGTTATCTGACAATCACAATCTGAATATCTTTAAGGCCATACGTAGTATCCTTTAGTTTGTGTTAAGGCCACAGTACGAGTGATAGGTATATTCTAGGTCTAAGTACGTACATACTACATCCTCGGCTACAACATCGCTTTCCATCAGGCGAGCTGGTGGCCAAATGTAGCCCTATTACTTATGTGTAAAAAAATAAAGTAGATAAATTTTGCCTATAACGCAGTTGTGCAATAAATTTTGCCTATTGCAAAACTGCGTTATAACTTATGTGTAAAAAAATAAAGTAGATAAATTTTGCCTATAATGCAGTTGTGCAATAAATTTTGCCTATTGCAAAACTGCGTTATAACGCAGTATATCGTAATATATCGTATTCGATAGAGATATATTCATGTATCAGAAGAAAAAAAATATACCTTGTTTTTCATTTATGTTTTCTTCACAGAAAGCTCAAAATGATCTAAAATACCTACACCTGGTGTTTGCAGGTTGCCTCCACAAAAATATAAATTTAGCACATGTACAAATATATCTGCGGCTCTAGATATTCTAGAGGTTCGTACAGTATAATTATATTTATTCCCTTTCCTGTGGGACCGTAGATTCCATCACAATGCTGGGATTTAGCCTCGGGCCTGCTTTTGATGAATCGATGGATGGAATCTCCTGAGCATAGGCCGGCCCGGCTCCCTCTGGTATTGCTAGACCTAAATGGTATTGGTCAATCTAAATATGCTATTACAGAGCACTAGATAAAATTTATGTACAGTACATATTTACACTCCCGATATAAGTACTATTACCAACAAGTTAAACTAGCGGATTAGTTGGACTTTTTTTTTGTGTTGTTTATTGTGATGAACCTAGGTATTTTATCTGTGTCTGGGTGTTATTTACTTACTATCTATATAAATATGTATTTAAAAATATGTCTACTTAAACATATCAGTCTCTGGCAGCCATATCACAAGCTTTGCTTAGTTTGGGGTCAGAGGCCGTGTGTATTATATCCCCTAATATTTATTTATTTATACCTATGTACATAGCTACCTATATCTGCAATCATGTATAATTGTATACCCATTGTATACCCTGCTTACCTGCTACCCTGATACAACTTTGATATGAATTAAGAAAGATTTTTGAAACTGATACTATGAGTGTTTAAAGTTATTCTAAAGATTACCCGGAACAAGAAAACCACATCGGAGATCCCACTTTATGATACGGTAGGTACTCTGGTAGGTTTAGACGACTATTTTGGCCTAATTGTTGATCAGCGATCCCCTAGGTACATAAAAAATAGTGGTATCCCAAACTATGCATATGATTTTAATACATTCCGAACCTATACTTTTGACTGTTGTGTATTTAAAACCAAAAAAATGTTATCGTTGGTTGTGTAGGAGTAAGCAGCTATTGTCCAGTATTTGCCGAGGTTTGTGTAGAGTAGTAGGTACTCCAGGGTGCGGCCGACACGGACGGGGCGCAATCACGCCACCCGCACCCTCGCCAGCTAATTAACTATGTCACACGAATTACTACCACTGCCACTCTACTAAGTACCACTTCGTACTTGCATATATCTACCCACTCGCCTCTTATAAATGTAAAGTAAAATGTACTAAATGACTTTTGTCTTTGACCTACAAGGATACTGAGGACTTGATTACGGTTGTTACATGATGTATATGGTAACACAGACCCACTCATACCTTTCACACGCGCAAATGAATGCACACTTTCTTATGAGTAACACTGCGAACCTTGACTCTCATGAGATCTCGTGTATCGCAGTGTTACTCACATGTGCTCACGCTACTAGTCGCGCACACGGTCATATACATGCACTCGCGTACACACACACACACACACGCACACACACACACACACACAAGCGCGCATGTTCAAGTGACTCTTCTAATGGTTTCTGTCATACTAACTTTTTAATTAAGTACTATGTAAATACTTATTTTGTAAAATTCTTTGCTGGAGGTGGGCGTTGCTATCTGCGACACAGTCTTCGTGACTACTGCGGGTAGCATCGTTTCTTTGTTTATGTAACCTTATGTTGTTGTACTAAATAAAGAATTTTGAATTTTTGAATTTTGAATATTTGTAGCAAATTATTTGTGCAGCATCTATACTGATACATCTATACTTAGACAGTTTTTAGGATTTCGTACCCAAAGGGTAAAACGGGACCCTATTACTAAGACCCCGCTGTCCGTCTGTCTCAATGAAGTAGGCGTAGCATTTCGTAGCACATTCGTAGATCATTGGTCTGTCTGTCCGTCTGTCTGTCACCAGGCTGTATCTCATGAACCATAATAGCTAGAACGCTGAAATTTTCACAATTGAAGTATTTCTGTTGTCGCTATACCAACAAATAAGTACTAAAAACCAAAAACAGGGGCAACAACAAAACTGTTTTTTTGCCATTTTTCGCTCGATATTAATAACGGTGACAGGTAGATGCTGAAATATTCACAGAGTATTAAGTTAAATATGCACTCTAAAAATGAATAGATTAAAATAAATATTTAAGGAGGGCTTGTGTGTGAACACAAGTAACGTGATTTCTTGCTCGATATTAATAACGGCAACAGGAAGATGCTTCAAATATTTACAGAATATTATCATGTATATTCCTTTCAAAAATAAATAATTAAATTAAAAATATTAAGGTGGGCTTCCATACGGTACGGAACCCATCGAGCGCGAGTCCGACTCGCTCTTGGATGATTATTATCCATTTGTTTGTTATTGACCAATAGCAGAAGCTACTCCTAAACTGTAATAAATTGTAACATTTGTGACTGACTGATGGGATCGACAATTTATCGGTTGGAGCTAACGTATCGGCAAGCGCAGCGTAGAACAGCCAGTCAGCCACCCACAATACCCACATGCTAGTCGGATAATATAACCTCATCACTACATAGTATAAAACAAAGTCGCTTCCGTCGCTTCCCGCTGTCTGTCTGTCCCTATGTATGCTTATATCTTTAAAACTACGCAACGGATTTTGATGTGATTTTTTTAACAGATAGAGTGATTCAAGAGGAAGGTTTATATGTAAAATACACCTATGCGAAGCCGGGGCGGGTCGCTAGTTATTAATGAGCCTTGTTTATGCAGCATGGCATGTGAACCTCTCTGAAGGATCGCGCTAGATGCAAGCCGTTTCAGCCGGTCTTATTGGAGCTCTGTAGGGGAGACCTATGTCCAGCAGTAAATCCCACTTAAGGTTCTGTACAAGTTCTATCGCGGATTACCAAGTTGAAGCAAGCACATAGTTCGAAGAACGGATGGCCGATGGGATTGTAAAATTCACGGAGACCACGCATCGGCAAGCGAAGTGTAGAATGTCCATATCGACTGAGTGAACCAACGCACCGGAGGAGCGCGGTGGATGAAAGCCGCTTCCAACCGGGCTTATTTGAAAGCCATAGAGAATTAAGGCCTATGTCCAGCAGTGGACGTCCTACGGCTGATTATGATGATGTTGATGAATTGCATTAATGATTTCTGGATCAGAAAATAAAGTAGTACTTCTGTGATTCCTGGCCCCGATGGGCGTACACGTACCACCAGGCGTTCGGCCTCGCCACGTTTACATTAGGCACGATTCCAGAGTCACCACGTTAAAATTCTCTAAAGTTAGTGACTGCTTAAATTAAAGTTAATTAGTCAGAAACTGCTATTATAAAGGCACCACTTAGTTAAAAATTGAACGATGGCTAACTCTGTTTAGGTTCATCTAAAGGAAGTTCACAGATAAAAAAATGTACTTAAAAATATAATGTAATGCCGTCTACACACCATCAAGTGACCGGCTTGACAGCGATTTAGTTCAATTTTTTAATATTATCTGTGGCTTCGTCGATTTAAAAATTAAGAAAGAGGTAGTCAGTGTTACAAGTTAATTACCACTTCCACATATTATTGCTTAAACAATTTTTATTATAGTATTTCGGGCTTCATAAATAAAAACATTTAAGCAAGTGACCTGGGGCTCTATTTTGAACTTCGAACGACTTCAACGTATACGGAACTTTCATAGATTTTATGAAGAATCCGTAGTAAAGTTCATTCTCCCTCCATACAAGCTCCCTACACGTCTGAACCGTACGAAAGTCAAAAGGGATGCCCCAGGGGCATGATTTTTAAGTTTCGTACACGACCGTATATGGAACTTGTATGAAAATGGCTAGGACGAATACGCAACATTACGGATTCTCCATACAATCTGTCAAAGTTCTGATGCGTTCGAAATTAAAAAATCGTGCCCCCGGGGCATTGTTTTTGACTTTCGTATTGGCTCGGCCGTATACGGAATTTGTATGAAGACAGCAAGGACGTAAACGTAACTTTACGGATTCTTTACACAATCTGTCGAAGTGCCGTAAGCGTACAAACCGTTCAAAGTTCAGAAATAGAGTCCCAGAAACATTATTTTTGACGTATGTAAGTATTAAACTTGTATGAAGACGGCTAGGTCATATACGCAACTTTGCGGATCTTTCGTACTATCTGTCAAAGTTAATACGTATACGTTTGAAAATCAGAAAAAGAGCCACAGACCACAGAACGCATTCAGTGCAAGTGCACAAATATGCAGCGCAAATGGTTCTTTTAGTAGAACAACTATCCGTCAATAGGATTTTAGTTTTGAGTAAAGTTTAGAGTTAATGTTGTTGTTAATCATAAGCGTATAAAATGCATACATTAATTTAAAAAAATATTCATTTCCGCGATATAAAACTTTACCAAGATCGTTTGTATAACGTATTTCATCACATTAAAAACAAAACAACAACGTAAGACACCGGGACGAAAGTAAAGCCGGGGTTTTTTTAATTCATATTGTGGCAACACTCCCACCATTATTATATTTTACAAAACAAAATTGTTTGGTTTTTATTTCGTTTTGCTTTGCTTTGCTTCGGTAAATAATAGTCCCAGCCAGCGTAAAACATATATATAAAGGATCCAAAGGCGTTATCACACACAATAGGTATTGCTGCGGCGGACAAGAAATATGCTTAAACGAATTGATCATAATAAGATAACAAGGCTTTTTGAGCAGTTAATAAGCTAAACAGGCTGTAAATAGGTTGGTATTCGCTAATTACAGGAAAATACAGACTTCTATTGTCATCTTGTTTCCAGGAAAATAAACTTTTCTCAAAACTAAAAAAGTTGTAAGTACCTATATAAATGTTGTTTTTATTTTCAGATCAGCAGCGGCTAAAACGTCTGCAGGTGGTCTACAGCACTTTCCAAGCTTACTACTAAAGATTACTACATTGAAAACACCAATGACGGTACTAAGACAAACTCCCTAAAATGTGAAATTGTGTAAAATATCAGTGTTTGTGCTAGATGCAGGTTGCTTAAATGTTCAATTGTAAAACTTGGCTGTGATGTTATCGGCAAGCTGCGGACAACCCAACCCTAGCGCAGATGTGAAGTGAGCTTCAGTCAGGATCGGGCTATCTGCAGTTTGTAGCTAACATCACAGCTGACAAGATGTATGATTCGGTCTGTAAAATATTTATGTTCTAAATTAGCTACAAGCTGCACAAAACTCAAACCTTACGCAGCTGTTATGTGAGATTGTCAGGATTGGGTTTTGCACAGCTCGTAGCTAACTTCAAAGCAGCCAAAAAGTTAGATATAGCCTATAAAAGTCCTTAAACATTGTATTAATAGACCGAGACATACAACTAGGTAGCTATTATGTTCGGCTGGTACACTTATCCTAACCTAACCCAACCCTAAGCGCAGATGTGAAGTGAGCTTCAGTCAGGATCGGGCTATCCGCAGTTTGTAGCTAACATCACAGCCGACAAGTTGTATGATTCGGTCTGTAAGTTGATTTAGCCTATAAAAGTCCTTAAATATTGTATAAATAGACCGAGACACACCACCAGGTAGCTGTTATGTTCGGCTGGTACACTAATCCCTACCAAGCTATGTTAGAAAAGAGTTGTGGATAACCAAAATCCTCACACAGATGCTATGTGAGCTTCAGTAAGGATTGGGAGCCTGTAGCTAACATCACTGCCGCCAAGTTGTATGATTCTACTTAAGTGATGCTATAGTTTACATTTTAAGTTTTCTTACATAAATATATTATACATGATTAGTCATTACTACTATTTTTAACACATGTTCTAAATTATTAATTGTAAATAAGTGTTTTGTTACATTCTACTTATTGATATAAATATTGTAACCTGACTTGTACATAAATAAGACACAAAATAAATGAATTTGAATACCTATTATAGAAGAAAGCATTTCATATTATAATTGATGTGGTGTTCTTGTGATCTTTTATTGGACTGTTATTTGTTAAGCTGAAGCTTACCTACTGAATACTAATATATTTTTAGTAATTAACTACCTTTATCAAGTGATAGGTAAAATAAAGCTGATGGGTAATAAAAAGTGATTGATATTAAAAACTGCCTGGTAATTGAATGACTGTATCGAATAATTATTTTTGTATTGAATTAAATCTTTTCTTATTTCTTTCTGTAGTTTTGCTTTGCCCTGCCAAGGAAAATACAAATAACAATATAATCAATAGTCTATCATTTATTTAGCCGATATAACAATCTGTATCTTCCTCATCTTGTTATGGCTGGTTGAAGTCTTGACACGATGATCAATTTAGGATGATGATTACATATTAGGGCCATTACTATACATCGAACTGGTTCACAACTTCCTAGTCTTGTTTCTAAAGTTGGTCATCGAGCGGTATCTGGAAATTAATTTAATCGATAAAAATGTGTATAACTACTACATAATTATTTGAAACGTAGAGTCAGTAACAAAAATACCAAAATGTACAAAACCTGATAGCGTTCTCTACATATATGTAGAACAAACAAGCAACCAGAACATGGGTACTGAATAACAACTTATAAAATGTAAGCAATAAATAATTATCAAATTACAACTATTACCCTAGTGCAATATTTCACTATTCTCGCTGGTATAGGTCGAATCAAACTTGTTAGCGACTGTGGATGTAGCTGCGAGCTGTGTGAACCCAGTCCTCATGCTGCTTGTAGGCTGACTGAAGTCAGGATTGGGTTTTGCGCTCCTTGTAGCATATTTCACAGCGGCCAAGAAGTTTGAGATCCGCCCATAATGCCGGGTCCTATGTATGTTTTAGCAAATAGGGTTTTAAGTTTGTTTAAAGCACAGTTCTACTGTCATAGGCAAGCTCACATAAGAATTATTAATGACATAGGCCTCCGCTAGAGATATCTAATAAGACTATATGGAAGCGGCTTACATTTAGTACAATCATGCAGTCTTGATAACATCTGTACACTTTGACATCCTACTTTGCACTTGCCGATTGTTGTGATCTTCATTTGAGAACTTGACTCTGTCAGTTGCCCAACTATGGGCCCTGCCGAGCCGACAGCTAATTCAACTTGTCAATCCGCGGAGCTATATTAATTACTTTGCTTCTTCTATGCATATCCTCATTTCTAATTGATTGTAATGGATAGCTTATTATAATTAGATAGCTACTATTAATACATTCCATCCATCCATCAGACATATGACGTCCACTGCTGGACATAGGTCTCCCCTATGGATCTCCAATAAGATCGGTTGGAAGCGGCTTGCATCTAGTGTGATCCTACGGATTAATAAATTGCATGGACAGAAATGTAACTAGGTAAATTACTTACCTAGTTACATTTCTGTGTGTACAAATGTACTTCTTATCTTTGCTTTCCACAAAATGGTAATCCTTTCTTTGTTTCAACAAAAATGTGGTCGGTATGATGAGGTGGATTAATTTGACTCGTTAAGTCCAGCTGTTTCATTCTAGTTTTTGCTGAAAATCATTGTAAGACAGTTTCGTCAACATTTTTGTCATCGCGAATTCACATGAAATATAACTAAAATCAATATTTATAGGAACACCATCAGCTATGTTAAATGTAACTAAGTACATTTAATTGGAGAAAAACACAGCATTTCTTCTTTATAACTTACTTTTGAGCTTAATTATTTTTAACCACCATCTAATTCGGTACTGGTTAAAAACATAACCTCAATTCATTAAAATTCTTAAAGATGACGTCAGACAGCTCTAAAAGTGTGTCTCCAGAATACCAAATTCGCCTAAATCTCTAAATGTAGTTAGATTTAGTTGGTTTTCATTCATTCGATTTAAAATTTGAATGTGACAGTGACAGTGACATTTCTAAATGGTGACTCCGTAATACGATTAGGATTTTTAGCAAATTTGAGGCCTTTAGGTCGGTTAGCTAGTTAGATGGTACCACCATAATTGGCCCTATAATCTTAATTAGATTTCACTTGCGGTCATTAAAGTCACGTGTCGAGCTTTTGCGTACACAAAGCTTAATTATTATTAGCGCATTTCTCATAATATATGTTTACTATTTTTCTGTCCTTTTTACAGTCCACTGTTGAACATAGACCTACCAACGAAGGGTGATTAAACGCTTTCGTAACCAATCTTCGCAACATGGTCGCCTATGTGGAGTTTTCCCCCTTTGATGGCAATTAGTTGCAATAGAAAAGCATTTTTTCCGTATACGAAACCAACGACATTTTTGATTTAGGTACTACGAGTATGTACACTAGGTGCGATAGACTTAAAACGGTGGTTCGTTTATGAGATTAGAAATATGAAATAACAATTTGTAAAAAGATATCGGATACAGTGCGGGTCGCTGGAATCGCATACGCCATTGAATTTGTTCTATGGGCATACGCCCACAGGTTACCTCAAAATATTATACCTGTTATGGATAAATATTACATTATATACGGTTTATCCTCCTTACATAGTTTGTCTGTTTGTCTGTATGCTTAAATCTTAAACTACGCAACGGATTTTGATGCGGTTTTTTTAATGGATAGAGTGATTCAAGAGGAAGGTTTATATGTATAATACACCTGTGCGAAGCCGGGGCGGGTCGTCTAGTAAATAATAAATACAGTTGTTGGTACGTGCCTTTATGGGACCGGTCTTGAATTCACATCTCACTCTTATAAGGCGAGCGTTCTCCTACTGAGCAATCACGCAGTTTTTCCCACATAGGTACAACCTACATATGTGGGAAAAACTCAGTAGGTAGGTACATGTATAAAAATGTAATATGTTAAAAAAAATGGAGAAAGCTGTTTTATTTTATTTATTAATTATAAATACCTACTGATTATTTTTTCTGCCCAATTTTGAAGGCGCCACCGTAATTACCTCTATAATAGCTAATTAGCATATTTCTGTATCTTTTTCACTGTAGACATTCGATAGAGAGAACACTTTTTACGTTGCTATTAAATTTACGATGGCGTCTTCTATTTAAGCCTATTGTTCTATTTTTTTTTAATTTGATGTATAATAAGTAGGCTAATAACGCCAATTACACTTAAATTAAAATATCACTAAGCGTATGTCATTATATCGCCCACCTCATGAAATTGCCTCTTGAAAGCCATTCGATTTCTGAGATTTTATTTATTTAACTATGGTCATTGTTTTTCCCCGTGCTATTTTCCAAATAGAGGTTGCTTCACAATAAAATTATCATAATCGGATAGTAGAGAGGGGAAGCGCCTCTCACCTAACACTTATTTTATTTTGCTAAATAGATGTACCATCAAATTATATTTACCATGCTGTTATATGTATAAGTATATTGTAGATGTATTAGTTACAAACCAATAAAAAATCAAGTAGAAGAAAATCCCCCTGTCCCATAATTAGGGGTCCCATATTTCTTCATTTTAGCCATAGTATAAGATTGCGTTGTATTGGCATCTTGGAAGTTGGAGCTAGCTCTTAAATTATTTGGAGAATAGTATCTTAGCCAACAACTAGTAGTTCAGCGAACGGTAGAATTTGTGAGCATATCTAAACTTTTTCCAATAATGATTTTCTCGGTTACAGCATCGATTTTATATTTATTAGGAACATTTTTATTTTGGCCCTGATGCCGGGGCATTAGAATGCGGCATCGGTATGTGCCTTGTAGTAAGAGCTTACTAAAAGGGGACTTCTGGGCTCGTGAATGGTTAGAGATGGGGCTTTTGCCATTCCTCAAACGGAAGGACAACAACGTGTGTGGGACCGTTGTCGTAGAGGACCGTATAAGCCTAGGTAGGCTTAAGTAGTCATAAAAAGTACTGGGAGCACCGGTGCGTTACCCTGAAGATCCCGGAGCTCCCAAGAGCGCACAAAGGCTAGCCACCGAGGTGTTTTAGTGGGTACAATCCCACATAGACCGGCTGAACCCCAAATCAAAAAATCGGCTAAGTGCGTTGATCCGTACCGGGAGCCTTATTCCTATTTCAAAAAACTCCTAAAAAAACACGTTTGTTGTATGGGGCCCCCTTTAAATATTTATTTTATTCTGTTTTTAGTTTTTGTTAGTATTTGTTGTTATAGCGGCAACAGAAATACATCATCTGTGAAAATTTCAGCTGCCTAGCTATCACGGTTCATGAGATACAGCCCGGTGAGATACAGCTTTTACCCTTTGGGTACGGAACCTTAAAAAAGGAACATGTTGGTATACAATTTGCAACAAGAGCTTTAAAACTCATCAAATAATAATAAAACAATTAGGATCGCGTTTCAAGGAAGGAAATGTCCTCCATTTCCTTTGCCCAGCAGTGGGGCAATATAGGTTAAAAAAAATAGTAGATAAATGACTGTTTGCTTTTTGCAGCTGGGGAAGAAGAATGGTCTGAAGAGGTCGATTCGGCCGGTCACACAGACGCTGGTAGAAACGACGAACCAGATGACGAAGCGGCTGATGATGATGATGCCCAAGATGATGATCAATCTAATGACAATGAACCAAAGGATGAAGATAATGTTAATGGTAAGAAATTTACAATAATTATAGACCTTCTTAGCTTAGGGTATTGTTTGTGAGTATATTAAAGTTAGTAGGTAGGCACTAAGTACTCCATTATAAGGCATCCATTGTTTCTCATAATAATATTTTTATGTAGTAAATATTCGATCTGCGATTAAGCATGTGTTCTAATAATACTATAAAGGACATCTAAGAACACCATGTTTCCAAATGACTTTATTTTTACTAATGAAAGTAATTATTTATTTAAATAAATAGAAAAATAATTATGTAGGTAATTAATTTACCTCAACTAAGCTATGCACTTAAAAGCACTTTTGTACATTTAGCAAAATGAAATGAAATATTTTTATTCGACAGATATGTAGATACAAAGAACTTATAAAATAACGAAATATAAAAGGCGTCGAAAGGGACTCACCTCAGCTATAAATGATGAGCGCTAGGAGGACCCAACACTCAACGCTGGTATTCTGGTGAGCCCCTTTAATTCAAGGGTAGATTTAAAAAGCACATAAATAAATTAACATACAAAATTAACAAATATATGTGACAGAGCGCTTAAAACATCAAAAACTATTAACAGATCTAGGTATCTAAAAAATACAGTATTAGGCAAATATAGTATTAGGTACCTAATTACCTAGGTCATTGTTATCTTGGTCTTGTTCCTGTTCATAGTACCTACATAATACCTAAGGATTGCACGGAATGCTCTGTTGCAACTAACTCTAATCTAATTGTAATCTGTGTTATAATAATTATCACTGTAATTAAGTATTATTCCGTCATTATTAAAACATGTAGCTCACGAAAAAAACTTTCATTACGACATAGTTACCTGCGATAAAAATAAAATCTCAGAAATAAAATAATTAACATTATGATGTACATTAAAAAGGTGCAGCATAAAAGATGAGCTTTCGGCACTTTTCTCTGCAATTCGCCAATAAAGGCCGTTAGTCGACATTTGCGCTCGGAGAACTGTCCATTCTGTCCATATGGTTAGTACTCAGTACGAGTGTTCGACTTTTTCAAGTAAAGGGGTGAACTGGCTCGGCTCAGAGAAGAATGAAATTGAGTAGAAAAGCCTTAAGGTAGAATATTTGTATGATATGATCACAGCAAGATGGCGTTAAAAACGCACAGGTATAAACTGCTATGTACTGAACTAGGTTTTGCCTGCGGCTTCACCCACGTTTTATTTTGATTTTTATGATATCCCATGGGAACTTTTTATTCATCCGGGACAAAAAATCTGTCAATATTTGATCTGTAGCCAAGCCAAAAATCAAGTCTATCCGTTGCTCTGTTGCTGCGCGAAAGAGTAAAAAACCAACATCACCTTCAGATTTATAACATTAAGTAAGGATAGTAAGAAAGTAAGAATGACATAACTTGACATGACTGACACTTGAACTACTGATCAAATGTCACACTGCGTTTCAGTAATATGGCGGACAAACGTCAAAGCCATTCACAGCGAAGCCCATCTTTTGGTAGATTGTCAGCTTTAAAATAGCAATGACAATAATGTCATCTTATTTCTTACACCCGGTCCACTGTAGAGTACGTTCATGGCTGATGGCGACAGGCTGACAATGACACAAGGCAGCTGATAACGCATGACGTACGGTGTCGGCTAGTGGACTGGGTGCACTGCACTGCGACAGACGGCCCGGCATAATGTCTGTTACGACGCTCACTTTACGAGTACGACTCGTCTGTGAGAGATTGTGCAAATCCTAATTGGCTGACTGGGCCTGACTGGAGCTTTTTCGAAGCAGATGCAAGCATAAAAGTAGTGTTTAGAATGTCATATTTTAGCCAAGTTGGATATTGAATAAAAGTTACGTGTATAGTTTTTAGATTATGATTCAATGGAAAATACTTTCAGTGGGACCAGAAATAATACGAGACAAGTTACTTTCACAAATTACTATTAGCAGTCAGGTTTGCCTGCACCTTTTTTACAGAACTTAGCGACCGAAACTAAACGAAAGTTAAGTGGCAGCAAAATATTACAGACAAAAATAACTTTACATATAAGTATGCATAAAATAGCGTGTCTAAAATCATCATAGTAATTTAGGAAAAACTATATAATTATAGTCATACAGGTCATTACCACTCACTGGTCACTATGCCATTTAATTCCTTTCAAAAGCAAATAAACGCACGGACATATTTACGATAAAGCATCCTGAAAAATATACGACGCCAATCAACGCCAACGCGACGCGACCAATGAAAATTGATTTAATCGCAGTTGTGGCATAGTTGTAAATAATTTATGGATGCGGCCACGTCGGCACCCAGCACTTAGTCAAGTGTCAGATGCAGTGGACTCTGGTATTCGGTGGAGCGCTCGTCCGCACACACCCATTCATTGTCAGATTAGCCTCTCGCGTCGTAAATAGCCTGGACCCAATGCGCCACTTAGAATATAAATACTCCACCAGGCTTGATTAAATACACGGGGGATGCACGAAAAGCGATCGGTGATCAGCTGTGTTTGTGCCAGCTGGAATTAATCATGGATTCAAATGTTGCGTTTTACTATTCATCAAAATCAACGACATTTAGTTTGTTTTTTGTAGCATATGAGTAATTTTCAAGTTGCTGATATAAAAATAATTTTGAAGACAGCTAGCAGTAGTATGTGGAAAAGATCTGAATCTATCTATTTTGTTATTTCGCTAAGAATAAAAAAATAGACTATGCTCCAAGAGTATAAAGAGTGCCTTAAGCCATGAGTGGGATATTGGGCCCTGAGCGTAACGAAGCTGAAGGTTTCTAAGAGCTTTGTAGTCTTGAGAGAAGCGACGTGACGGGTTCAAGCAGCCCTAAAAAGACAGGGTCATATTCTAGTGGTGCATTATACTCTACTTATTTTGCGTGACAATAAAACCGAGCGATATTTTTATGTTCGAAATTTTAATCACTTTATTCTATTGGGATAACAATTTACCTTTATCTCTAACCGTTGGGATTTAATGTCTCGCTTTACGTTTTTTTTATCGCTTTACGTTGATATCATTTACGTAATATAGCCGAAAAGGTACTACCTGTTCTGACAATAATGACGTTTCCTACCTTGTTACAGAAGCTGATGATGAAGATGGTAATAACGAAAAGGCAGAACCGTATGACGCAGACGAAATGGCGGGTATGTTCTTTAACTTTAAAATAACTATAATAATCTTGTGGATGTAGTAGGTAGGAAACGCAAGGATTTTGAGATGATAATAAATTATCTCAGTCAAGTAGTAACATCAAAAACAGAATAGTAGATTAAAATTCACGCTCAACTTTTTAACGTCTTGAGGTTTAGGTAATCTCTCTATTTAACACTGCTGAGAGAGTGGGTCTCGTTACTTCTTCATTGAAATTCATAAGGAGCCGAGCATAATGAGGAGCAGCTCGCCCACGCGCGGCCGATGCGTTTTTACTGCGGTTTAACGCTCTTTTTACAACTTGGTCCTTCGGCGGGTGTGCTGGCGGCTGCGGCCGCGGCCCGCGGCGCCGCCCCTTGCTTTACGACCCTGTCCTCGCTTATCTCACGCCATTCGCGATAAATCTCCACCGGGCTCCTTGGACTTCAAATATTTACATGCTAATTCGTAGCCAATTCTGCACCCGAGATTATAAATAAATTGTCCGCTCTGGCCCATCATCGACCGCCGCCACCGCCTTTATCTTTCATGACTTTGGAACTTTTTAAAACAGTGGCCCATCTCGCAGACTTGACGTTTTAATTTTATACCACCCAGATAATTTGGATTTTATGTTACCTAGTCGTAACGGAATCTTTATGAGAATAACTGAGGGCTGTAAAATTTTGTGATTTAGTTGCTCGACTACGTGCCGTACCTTGGAGTTTGCTTCTTTATCTTTGCAAATTACTTTGTTATTGAGGAAGGAGACCATTGTCAGGAGATAAAACAGAAAGTATGCTGGCGAAACAATCGGGAGATAAAGGTGGACAGTTTACGGAGACTCACCCGAGAACACCCTGTAGCTGAGTAAATTACATATTGTCTCGTTGGAGTCGGCAGACATTTTGAACTCTTTATAGACCCCGAATAGATTCTTTGTTTCGCGTGATGTGGTACAAACATTAGGTTCTAGTATTATGAACTTGTGTCTGGTAAAGTTCTACAGTGGAAAAAAGCTGCAGATGAAAAATTTTGATATACGTAAGTACGCTACGTAAAAATAACATCTGTGTTTAATTTTCAATATTAATTCTCTAAATCACAGGGAACACCAGCATTAAAAAGTAAGTACGAGTAAAGTTACAGAAAACGTAACGTAGGTACTCGGTATTACCACAGATAAAAAAGGTATTAAGTATGCGCCGGTCGGGCGCATACCGGCTCGGCCGTTTCAAATATTATCGTGAGTGTATCCGGTTTTTCATATAAAAATTTAAAAATGAATCCTCACGCTAGTTTCAATGAAGTGAGGTATTAAGTACTAAAAAAGTAGACACATTTTGGACTTATATAGGTAAATGTACCTATTTCCAACATTCCAAAATAGCTTAAGCCATTTCGGTGATTATATTATAAGTCACTCATACAATAATCTGTCATGGGTCTCCCTTATGGACTCCAAAAGGCCCTGTTGGAAGCGGCCTGCATTCAACGCGTTCCTGCGGTGCTCTTGCTGGTTCGGGGTCTCCATTTGAGAACTTTACAGCTCCATCGGCTATCCGTTATTTCCACTATGTGCCCTGTCTAAAGCCATTTTAACTTGCTAATAAGCTGGGCCCTGTCTGTAAGTTTGGTTCATCTGTAGACCTCCTCATTTGAGTGCGCGATTAGTCCCGTAGTAAGTATATAATAATAATGTGTTCAAATCACGAAAGTTTAAAAACAAACCTCTTCATTTCTGCTTCGATCTCTCAGAGACTCCGAGCATAGCCATCTCCATAGCACGTTGGGCTGTTTTGAGCTCATTCATAAGGGCCATTGTAAAAGACCACAGTTCAGTTAATCGTATAAATAAAGTCTTTATAATGAGTAGGTACTGTAGGTAATGAGTATTTTTCCCATTGAGCTGGTCTCATTGTCGCAGAGCTGTGTCGGCCACCGCGAGTGTTGCGCAAATGTATTCTGTGCGAGGGCAGGCGGCGCGCGGGGGGCGGGCGGTGCCGCTGAGCCCGAAGTTGGGCGCGCGGGCGGCGTCCCGCGGGACTCGCGGCTCCGGGACGGACTGGAAACCGTATATTTTTTTTAACTATGACTTATTTTTTCAACTGTATCCTTGTTCATTTTATATGCGTTCGAAAACTCATCTCTTTTCAAAAGACTTCCGAAAAGGAGGAGGTTCTTAATAATGATTCGTCTTTATGTTTTTTTTTCTTAAATGTGCATCGATCATATATTTGGTCCTAGAAAAAAAAGCCAGCAGTTTTGAACCAGTTCTCGAAAATAGATAAAAATTGCTACAGAAAACTACAGAAAAAGAAAAGTATCTGTTGTTTTCAGCAAGGATGCCTGATTGCGATACATTAATTCACAAATATCATCACCCAACAAATATTTTCGAAAAGCATCTTATTAATTAAATCAGGAGTTAAACCACTGACAAAATATCTCAATCGGGTAACGTGGAACATTTGTAAGTTATTCTGTCAACTTAGGCGGCAAAGAATGCCAGCGATGTCGCCTCGGTCGGGCTCGAACTGGCACGTAGGTAATTAAATGCCGGAGCCGGTACCGGGCAGCCGGAGCCGGCGGCCGGGGGTGCCGGAATGCCGGCCGGCGCGGCGCCGCCGCCGCGCCATCGGCAACAATGCCGAATTGTTGTCGAACTTGGACCCAACAATCGGGTTACTATGCTGCTTTGTGTATGCGGCGGTTTTGGCAACACGTTGTTGGAATATTTAGGTGGTTGGCTATAATAATGTTAGGTAATATTAAAACCAATACTTAGGTCGATAGTTTGGGACATGTGCCTACTAAGTGATTCATTTGTAGGTAGCAGCCATTTTTGTAAAAACCTTGTCAATTTAAAACAATAATAGTATTTTATGCAACTGTCATATAATGAAGGGTATTAAAACACGAGTGTGAGTTTCATAATAGTAACGAGTGTTTTAATACCCGTGTTATATGCAGTTGCATACACTACTTTATCTTCACTAATAAAAAAATAAATAAAAAAAAAACATATTGCGAAACATTAAATTCACGCGTACGTGTATTGTCACAGTGAACTTGGCGCCATTAAAATTAACCAAAAACCTCGAAAAAGATACCCATGACGACTTTTTCAAAAAAATGACGTCCGCCAACTTTAATTTCAAAATGGACGCCATTTTCGAAATCTACTCCCCCAAAAACCTCGAAAACGATACCCATGACGACTTTTTCATAAAAGTGAAGTCCGCCATCTTTAATTTCAAATCGGACGCCATTTCTGAAATCTATACCTCCAAAAACCTCGAAAACGATACCCATGACGACTTTTTCAAAAAAGTGTCGTCCGCCATCTTTAATTTCAAAATGGACGCCATTTTCGAAATCTACTCCCCCAAAAACCTCGAAAACGATACCCATGACGACTTTTTCAAAAAAGTGAAGTCCGCCATCTTTGATTTCAAAATGAACGCCATTTTTGAAATCTATACCTCCAAAAACCTCGAAAACGATACCCATGACGACTTTTTAAAAAAAGTGAAGTCCGCCATCTTTAATTTCAAAGTGGACGCCATTTTTGAAATCTATACCTCCAAAAACCTCGAAAACGATACCCATGACGACTTTTTCAAAAAAGTGTCGTCCGCCATCTTTAATTTCAAAATGGACGCCATTTTCGAAATCTACTCCCCCAAAAACCTCGAAAACGATACCCATGACGACATTTTCAAAAAATTGATGTCCTCCATTTTTTTATTTCAAAATGGACGCCATGAGAGCGCAGCTGCGCGCGCAGGGCCAATCAGGAGCGAGCGCGCGATGTTATAATGAGATTTTACGATATCGATGTGGATATTATAACATCATGTAAAATTGCTTAAATTGAGTGTTTTGTTGTCTGCGCTATAACAGTAGTCATTATAAGTCAAGTATTGGAAACATAAGTAGAATGTTACAACATTAGTGTAGATAAAACTCTTTTTATATTCCCAAAAGCACACCATCATTATTATCAGTTGTAAGACGACCTCTGCTGAATATAATTGTGCCTTCCCGGTTTCCATTGAACGAAATCGTCAAAATAATAATTATAAATAATTAGGTATATAATAAAATAAAATAACAGCCATTTGATGAAATCCTTCGAATTTTAAACAAAAGTTCAGTAGGTATACCTTTATGCTCAAAATAAACGGTATTTTATCCATTTTTTTAGTAATTTTGGAGGACCAGTTTTTATGACCTAAAGTGGGTTTGAAGATTTACCCTCAAATTGGAGTCACTCTGGATGATGGTCAGTGACGCTGTAGTGTAAATTGGTACTAATTAGCGTTATTGTATGATAAAAAATGTGTCTAGTAAATGAAAAGGAAAGGCAAACAGTTCGTCCCTGTGCGATCCCAGGTGGCGCGGCCGCAGCGTTTGGAATTATCACATAGTGGAGAAGCGGGCGCCGGGCGCCGCCGGGCGGGAGTCGGGGGCGCCGGGCGCCGGGCGCCGCGGCCCGAGGCCCGATACATTCGTCACGGGCCCAGCAGCCATTAGGCATTTAGATATTATCAGCAGCCGCGGGGGACCCGGCGACCCGTTGTTTCAATGCAACTTAATTACTAAAAGTGTTCGCTCTTCACTCCGGGGATTGGATTTTAATCCAGTCAGATATTGTAAAGCGCGCTCGTGTCCATCGAATGTGTCGATTGTGCGCTTCTGTTATTTAGCTGGCCTCTTGAGCTGCCTTGCTTTTGGTGGCGAGTGCTGTGAACTTTTCGAAGTTCATGTGTTTACAGACTGATGACCTTTTCGCAGGATCGCGCTGTAGCCAAGCCGCTTCTAACCGGTCTACTGGAGATCCATAGAGGAGGCCTAAGTCCAGCAGTGGACGCAGTGGCTGATGGATGAATGGATGGGTTCACATCTTTTTGAAGATATGTTACTTGTTCGGTCAGCACGGGGGACTGTTATAGCCTAACCCTTCTCATAATAACAAGCAAACCTTGCTCAGCAGTGGGATAGGTTTTGACTAACGATTAAGTGACTTTGTTAACTTTGGTAATACAAATCGATGATTTTGGTAATACACTCGAGAACTTTTCGACCCCATCGGTCATCAGTCCTCCGCACTATGTGCCCTGCCCATTGCCATTTCAACTTGCCAATCCGTTGGGCTATGTCGGTAACTTTGGTTCTTCTACGGATCTCCTCATTTCTGATTCGATCTCGCAGAGAGACTCCGAGCATAGCCCTCTCCATAGCTCGTTGGGCTACTTGGAGCTTACTAATAAGGCCCATAGTGAGATACCACGTTTCTGTGCCATAAGTCATCACTGGCAACACACACTGGTCGAAAACTTTCGACTTGAGGCACTGAGGTATGTCGGACGAGAAGACGCTACGCAATTTTCCGAACACTGCCCAGCCGAGTTGGATTCGGCGATTGGCCTCTTTCTTGAAGTCGGACCTACCTAACTGGACTACTTGTCCTAGGTAGACGTACGAGTCAACGACTTCAAGAACCGAGTTCCCAACAGAGATCGGGGTGGGTACAATATGGGAATTACGCATAACTTTCGTCTTGTCCATGTTCATCTTAAGACCCACCTGTTGAGAAAACCGATTAAGTTTTTATAATAGAGATCGTGAAATATGTGTATTTTTCAATAAACAATAATGTGAAGATCCATCAACCCTACAATATGAATAGATCTGTTGAATTTCATTTGAAATAGCGTGGCCTAATTCCACTCGAGGCATTAACAAAGGGTTAGTCAATGGTAGGTAATCTATATGTTGACTGATTTTACTATATGATTTTCAGTAGCAGCATCAACGGTAACAATGTATCTTTGAAAGAAACTTTGCAGAGAATGCAAAAAACACTGGGTAATTTTAGTATCCTTGATAGGTTGGCCGATTGACCCTGCCTTATGTTAAGTGGAGATGCGGTCTATACAAATGTACATGTACATACAATACTAAAAATATTCAGAAAAGTTAAACAGTACGCCAAACATCTATTCATATATGTATCAAGTCCCTTTGTTATAGGACCTTATCAAATTATCACCATCTGAAGTGGAATCAGCCACTCTATTTAAAAAAGTTAGTACCTGTTCTACTTGTCATAGAAATGTAAGTAGGTATCTACAACCTAGTACTAGTGTCAACGAACGAAGAAATCTAGAGTTTGCGTTTTTGTTTTTACCTCTGAGTTTAGAGTGGTTTCTGAGAAGCCATAAAACATTTCTAGTCATAAACATGTACGGAACACTGTTAATTCTCCTTGCTTCCTGCAACGTAGTTCAGGGTTTCCTCCGTCCCCAGAGACGTCGCTCCAGAACTTCTTCTGTCCCCCCCAGGAATGCCCACGCACACACCCGCAGAACACATTGTACGTTTCACGTTCATAGCTACTGCTTGGTTATACTGCTTGATATAATAAGAAGTACAATCCACGTTTAGAAATTGTGATTAAAATACTAAGGTAAAAGTTAAACAATCAAAAGCTTTTACGTCTCTGCACTGTACCAGTATTTGTTCAATAGTCCATTATAGGACATAGGCCTATCAAGAAAACGGTGATTGGGCCATATTCACCACGCTAGCCCAGTGCGGGTTGGTGTCTCTACGTTTCTTGAATTTGAATCACAATCAAAATGACCCATCGGTAAAATGACCCATCGGTAAATTGACCAGTGCAAAAATGTGTAACTTGTAGTTTTATCCTAGTGTTTTTATAAATCAGGTATCTTTTAGAAATATTCGTCCGTGCTTGTGTTATCTTATAAAGTCTGACTTATATAGTACCCGCAGATTTTGATATGCGATTAATTTACCTACTCAGTTGGAGTACGTCTTGATAAATAAGCAAAAAAATCACTTTTGAACTGATCGATACCTACCGATAATGAAACAAATCTCATGATTTGTACGAGACTACGAGGGTTGAATTAGAATTAAAGACAACATTATTAGCTACTTACATTATAACAAGAATAGACTGCCCATTAGCCACGATTTATAGAAAGTAACGGTCAGCTGTTCAAATAAAAGCTTCCAAAACCGTAGCATTAAAACGTCGACTGGCAACACCGGGCGAGTCGTCCCGGTCCCAGGTGGCTTCCCGGCCACACTTCCTTCAGTCTCCGGGGAACACCCCACGCACACTCGCACGGATCTCATACTTATTATGTACCTACCTACTTTTATAGCTGTATTTATCGTAACTGGATAGACTGTTTTATATTGATTGTTGTCTAAGTTTCACGTTTTCTTTTTCCCCGAAGATCAGGAAGTAGGTCGCGTATTCGCAAGGTCATTACTCGTTTGGTAAATGGATTCGACAAAGTGTTCTGTACTTAGATTGAAATTATGGCTCACGGAAAAAATATGTGTTCAATCGATTCCATAAAATCATGATAAGTCAAAGAAGGTTTTTCATTGAGCACTCATTTTCACTTTCTTTGAGTATCAATTTTAATTTTACAGGTCTAAAACGCAACCTACTCGTATGTCCTCGATTTCCATGGCTAGTATGGCTAGACTGTTAAATTTCCCTTATCTGCATTTCAAGAAGCTCTTATTCATTTTTTAGTAATTTTGAAATTAGGTAACACACGGAATAATGATTTTCTGTGATTTTCTTCAATTTCTCAAATGTAAGCTTATATGTGGTGTTGCTTTGAAAAGTGCAGGGACTTTCTGAGGTGTAAATACTTCATCATTATGAACTTGACTTTTATTACTAAAATTGCATTTTACAAAACAACAATTTGTATACCACCACCAATATATTCATTAAATGAAAAAATCTAGAGCGTGTTGAAAGTTTACTTTGACCAAAAAGGGTAACATACCATATGTTACCCTTTTTGGTCAAAGTAAACTTTCAACCGTATCCATATACGAATTTCGATCGAGAGTATAACAACGTAGTAACCAAATATGTCTGCAGCTCGCTGCCTATAAGCCGAGCCCTAAGGAGTTCGCCAGCAATCAGTTGGAATCCCCCGAGGCTGGGCTAATCACAAGCATCACGGCCAAGCTTGGTGACTGTATAGCCGCAGAAAGACATTCCGAATCAAAAGTGTCGCATCATCTTTTATTTTAAGCTTTTCGACTCCTAAAAATATAGTTTTCAGGATTCTTTATCATCAAAATTTCAGCCATCGGACGTCCATTGCTGGAGATAGACCTCTCTCTTGTACCAACGTCTCGATCTCCGATAAGACTGGTATCTTTTTATCATCATACTTATTCCCAATTCTGTATACCCAAAAGATGATAATGGGTGAGACACTACCAGTCCATGTTATTATAGCACAGCATAAATATGTTGTTTACACGATTATCCAAAATATGCATTGTATCTTGATATTTTTTGTATCAGAGTAGAGTATCAGAGTTTTGGCACACGATGCCGTGTCTAGATTTCCAATTTAGGTATATGTCAAAGGCCTTTAGGCGGCTTAATTACTCTGACACCAGGATCTATACGAACTTACTTACTTAGGTATAGTGAGTTAGCTGGCTGAGAAAAAATATACCTACCTAATTATAACGTATCACCAAGCTGTGGTCCTGCAACAATTAAGTCCACTGCATCTTGTTGAAATTTGAATCCATGTCTCACAGCGTATAAACTAAATCGCTGCACTCACTGTGCTATCATTACTACCTACATGCGTAACATTGCCAATGAATTCAACTTCAGTGATATGCTGCCCTTATGCCACAAACAAATTAGTTTACGTGAACTCTACTGGCAGTTTTACACGTGTTCGCTTAACAATGTAAAAAGTTTCATCGTTAGATTAGTTCAGAGTGGAACGACTGAATTTTGTTATGTTTTCAGTTTGATTTACACTGCATATACAAACATACTCGTATATAGGGAATAAGTGAAGATGGGCATATTTGATCATTTAGTGCATGCATATGCGTTGCCTGTAGATTAAAAAAAAACCGGTTTGAAACGGCTTGCTTCTATCGACAGCGCTTAAGTATTTATTAAACGAATTTTCTCTACCTTTTGGTAGCCTGCCCGCTTCGTGCAATTACCCTATATTACCTAGGACAGTTCGAGGTCTCTGTCCAATAATCATATCAGAAATTAAATCAGATTCGTCAATTTTAGATTATGATTTTCGAAAATTTTGCTTTTAAAATGTATTATGGCGTGCTATCACGACGTAGTATAAAACAGAGTCGCTTCCCGCTGTCTGTCTGTTTCTATGTATGCTTATATCTTTAAAACTACGCAACGGATTTTGATGCTGTTTTATTTTAATAAATAGAATAATTCAAAAGGAAGGTTTATACGTATAATACACATGTGCAAAGCCGGGGCGGGTCGCTAGTATTCTATACAACTTTTAAATTTACATTTGATGAGCTGTTGTTTTTTTTTTTTAACTACAGTAACAGGGTTCGTGATTAACGTGATTTTCAAAGTTCAAATACTACCAATATACCTATAGACAGAACTCAGCTTAACCAAAACCTAATTCAAACAGAAGAAAAAAAATGGAAAAAATCTCTAAACAAAATTAGAAAAAAGTTTCCATCCACAAATAAAATTTAAAACAGCTAACTCCCAGCGGTCGCGCTGAGGAGCTGTTAGTTACAGTACGTGTTGTTATTTTACCCGGTGAAAAAAACCTCTCCAGAGAGGCATATCGGCATCAGTCCGCTTCTGGAATAACACCTTCAGTCTGAAAGGTAGCGCGTCCCGGGAGGGCACTATGCTCAAGGCGGCAGAAAATTAACGTGCCCTCGAGGGAAATCTACGGTGGCCTTAGCGCCTCCGCCGCGCGCCGCGCGCTCCCGGGATGTATTTAATATCTGCGAGCTGGTGACGACACACCTGGACAACGGGATGCTATATACTATAGTTTTCCTGTACGGTCGTATATAAATACTTGTAGGTCTTCGTTTTATTAATTGCTGTTCGTTTATTCCGGTTTCCATATTGTACATCTATATATATGTAGGTACTTATACTAAAGCAATCTGCGCTAGGCTAAATATTTTACAAGATACTGACGATACCTCTGTACTATAAGATGATCTTATAATAAAATTGTTGTAGGCTTCGTGTTGTTACTCGTAATTGCTATGCATTCGTCTCTGAGATTTTCTTAGATGAGTAAGGCTTCGGTTGAACCATGTAGATTACAAGATGGGTTTAACATTTAGTAAACCGTTGACACATCGGAATGTAGCTATGTTACTGTACGGATAGATGATCTTATAAAAATATAATATTAGGTCTTCGTATAGTTACTAAACTTTTAAACTTCTGTTTTCATATACAGTTGTACTTATAGGGAAACGACTTGTAGAATATTTGACGTACTTACTCACTCTTTTCTCACCATAATTTTGAAAAATGGCATCGTATAAATTGATGTAGATTTTATAACTTGACAAGTAGACATTAGAAATGGATAACTTAGGAAGTAACGAAATAATCCGTATGAATTGTACACATTAGCTTAAACAACTACATATATATATTGTGTTTGCGCATGCATGCGTCTCAAAAACAATAATTATTTTTCGCAAAAAATAGCATGACCGACTTCACCCGTGCATAGAATTCGCGAAAATTTCGCACGGATTGATGTTACATTTTTCACATTATTGTTGATTTATCAGAAATGTCTCAGCCGATTTCAATAAAATTTTAATGGAACCAATTTCAAAGTATACTCTTCCCAACTAAAAAAGAATTATTGAAATCAGACTACTACGAAAAAAGTTATGCGTGGTTACACATAGAAAAATATATATATATATATACGCGTCAAATTGAGTACCTCCTCCGGTTTGGTTCGTCGGTCAAAAATGGCTCTACACGCAGATAGTACTTAGTTCAAACCTGCAATAGCAAAATATGGATACAGAATATAGCTCTATACGCACACATAGAGTGTCGGATAACGAAGTCCCGAGGGAGCGCCCGCTCCAGGGAAGCGGGCAGCGCAGCACCGCAGTGTGACTACGCATACAACAATATTGCTACACCTGTCATTTTTCTAGCTGAGAAATATTCATCTGAATCATGCTGGACATGTCGAATAACGCTTTTTGTATTTGCAAAATTAGATGACTAAATACAATAGTAATTTATTTCGTGACCATAATGTTGTTCCTTAAGCTAATATTACTTAAATAAACTAGATTATTTCTTACTTAAGATATTTAAATACATGCATTACTTAAAATTTATTATTACTTAATTAAATAAAATTAAAATCAAATTGAATTAGGTACACATTTTAGGGTTCTTTATAAAATTTATCAAATAGGATTAATTATAAATTATATAATAAAAAGCTAGCAAAAAAAAGCTAGCTAAAAAGGTAGCTAAAAAAGTATAGTCCGGTGTACGCTTCGTGTCAGAGACTCGGAGATTTTAACCTGTGTGAAGGCCTCTGACACGGTTATACGACCGAGATGTACTATTTAATGAGTGATCCGAGCCTCGGTAGCGTTCGATAGATAGATTAAATAATAAAAAATAATCCTGCTTTTGTCTAGATATCAATAATTAGTGAATCTGTTGCTAGACTGTACAAGCAAACACAGACTTTTATTGTTTCCATCCTCATCATCAATCTCGACGAATATTTCGTTTTTTAACAAATTAACGACATCTGAGTCAAATTATCTGTAAGATGTCTTCTTTTGATTTAAAAAAACTGGTCATTTAGCACTTATTTGTAATCTTAATGAATGTTCCGAGTCGTTTAAACGTAATCGTTTGTAGGTATAGCAGGACATGGCCCTGTTATAAAAATATTGTTTTACACAAGTAACTTAAACAAAAAATAGCAGCGAGATGAATTCTGATAGAGACATTCGCGGTCCAAAAATTGAAAATAATAGATAACGACTTGGCAACGTAGTTACCTAAATGGATATAGCTAAAATTGCATACATCGGCGCGCGTCAGATAACGAAGCCCCCGGGGAGCCGGCGCTGCAGGGATGTGGAGGCTGTTTTTAGGGCTCACTATGTTAGTCAGCTTATTTCGGCACATATTGCCCTCAATTTAGATATTTAAATCCAATTGTCGCCCGTGACATAAGACACCACTTGTTCTCTTGGTACTGAAAAGGAATGCACCTGATTTACCTTATTTTGTTAGTGGTCGATCGTGGGCGTATTATAAAGTCTGAAATAGTACCAATTACACGTTTCAATCCAATCGTTAGCAATATTATAAAAGATACGATTACGCGCCATTGCGCGTTCCTGTCTTCTCTGTCGCGTCGCTAGTGTTGTGCCCTCTCTTGGCGCGCGTTAGGGATGTGCCGATACCACTCGACTCAGAGAGTCGATTATGCGGCTAACAGTACATAATCTACTATTACATTGTCCTTAAATGTTCTAAGTTAAGAAATTTTCATACGAATTAGACGTTCCAAATTTAAGTATATCACTTTACTTCCACGGGAGTTTCATACAACATTATTGACCTACCATAGCCCTCTAAATTTTTAATTTTTTTTAATCGGGCAAAAGTGCCTTTACTAACTACAACAAAACTACACTACTATTACATAAAAAGCATTGGATCATCCTCAGACCTTTGAAGGTCTAAAGACAATTTAATCCAAATGCTCAAGCCCACTGCCAGTTGGCAGCGTGCCCAGCATGTTGGCTGCATTGCCACGCTGAATGGCAATTCTTATGCGTATGCCAAGGAGCATGATAACCATTGGAGAGCGCGTGGGCCCCTTTTTTCTTGAAACAATAGGTCACCGATTTTAAGCGGGGCGAGAGGTAAGCTCCGCTGGCTGTAATTGGCTGACGCCAAAATGACGCAATGACAACAGTTCTTGTAGTGGTGCCAAAAATGTTACTAGCAAAATATCGATATCGATATTTTTGACTTATCAGTTTTCTAAGGATTGGTAAGCACTGCGGACGTAACGGGTGCAATTTTAAAATAAACAAATTAAGTGTAATAAAAAAGAAAAAAAGATTATTCATTACATCATTAATTTCAAAGTAACTACATTAAAAAAACACGGCCAAGAGTGTGTCGGCCACGCTCAAATGTGGGGTTCTATAGTTATGTATTTGTATTAGTTCCATAGTTATGTATATGCTCACTGCTATTTCAAAGAAACATCTTTAGACCTGTCTAACGATACCCCACTAAATATGGAACAAAAATACAAAAAATTGTTTCATGTTTTCATGTCATCCTTTCATGTTATCAAATTTTTACTAAATGATTATATTATGACTTTAACGTTGTCGATATAAATCGATGCGATGCAGCAGCACAGCACTATCAGAACAAAAGAGACGGAATGCTAACGAAAGTTACAGTGTATCAGAAAGAGACAACATGAAAGACATCAACGGGTGCGGTTGACTAATTGAATATTCGAAACATTTTTTGCCAAAATTGTTAAATTGATAAATTTGAGTGGAAAATCACTTATCTGTGAAATGATATCCCATCTTTAGTGTAACTTGAAGATTTGGAACTCTTTCCACACCATTTTACGACACAATTCGGCATTATTTTAACGTATTTACGTATTTAAAACGCAAGCGAGTGACGTGTTGACATCGACACAAAATTACTTCGACTGACGAAAATACCGTCGGTGATTATCTAAAGCGCCTATCGTTGGTGAGGGTGGCCGCCCCGCGCGCTTTCTCCACTTATGCTCCTTGGCGTATGCCCTCTAGATTGTGTTAAGACAATAATGACTTATTTTACGTCGAGATTGTACGACATGTAATGAGTCATTTTTGAGCAGGTGGTATGAAAAGATACTTCCCGACCTTTGAAATAATATCTGTTTATTCGTTGCTCTGTTGTTGAAAGCGTTCTTTCAAAACGTAGGCCCAGTACTAAGTCGAAAGGGGATGATATGGGGATGATTTAAACATCATTAAGAACACCTTTTATTATGTGACCCACCCGAAATTCGAGAAATAAAACGGCTTATTGATTCGCGTATAAATGAATGAAATGGCGAGATTCATTTGGACAATAAATTGGTTGTCTCTAAAGTCGGTTTATACGGACGACAATTTTACGTAATAACGTCTTAAGAAAACATTCCTAGATCAACAACTGAAACAAGCCGAACGCTTAGGTTGATCGTGCCTCTCTATCCCTTGTTCCGCGCTCTCACTTGCACGCTCGGCTCAGGCGGAACGTGACAATGAGTCATGCTTTTTCGTGCGTGCAGCTGGCGTTCATCGATTATTATAAGATGTTAACATACATGTAGACTTGGCATGTTTTTGTGTCAAAAACAAAGTTGAAGTTCTAGATAATAATAAATAGGTAAATAAATATTAGGGGGCATCTTACATCTAGATGCCACGAATGTGTCTCTGTGATCCACGAAACTTCGTTTCTGACTTCTTGGACTTGTCGGTGGTGATGATTCAAGACTGGATTTGGTTGAAGAGTCAGTGTCTGTGGACTGTGACGTTGTACTGGATCCATTGTCACCACAACCTCGCGAATATTGTTTTTTAGGTAGCAATGGAACTGAAGTAGAATCAATCTTGGTTAAATAAATATTTGCCGTTGCTTTGCTGCAACTGGGCCAACCATCAGAAAAAAATTCCAAGTCGATGATTTTACCTAAAAAGTGCCTAAAAACTGTGACCGACGCTTTTATTTATTGTTATTAAAACTAGTTTAAAAGACTAACTAGTAAACTAGTTTTCTGACGTCGACTTAGCAATTTTTTTCTGAACAATAGATCGATTTGGTTCATTACTCGCAAACTAAACCTATTTTCAAGTAGTTCCAAGTTTCATGTAGAGGAGAATTAACATCAGGACAGACGAAAACAAAATTGTGGAGTTAAAACGGAGACCTCTCTCACTTCGTTAGCTCGGTCAATAATGAGGGAAGGATTTTTCATAGACTATTGGCTTCGAGCAAATATCTATAGAGTCGCAATCGTGCAAAAAAGGCTAAAGTCCGTGCTAAAACTCTCCCCAAGCTCCGTAGTGGGTAGGCTTTTGAGTAAGTCGTAAGGCGATTGCAAGCCGACTACAACGCCGCGTGATGCCAAAGTGCTCGGTTACAAGCACTAATTAGGTGATATAATGTCGAATTTCGAGAAAACGGGTCATTGTGAATTATTTAATGTAAATATCTAAGTCGGTATGTATGACGGCGCTCGGACATTTTTTTACTACTTTCACTTAGGGACTCTGGCTCTGTAGATATTTGCTCGAAGACTATTGGTTTTTTTTTATCGGGCAAAAGTGCCTTTATTAACTACAACAAAACTATTGGTTGTAGAGTATACCCTGTATGTACTATACCTACAATTACGATGACTTTAGTATAGGTAAATGTATCATGCAAATATGTATCAACCAAATTCACTGACAACAAAAAATATTTTACTGAAACAGGAATTGCTACACGAGTAGAATACGAAAAAACTAATATTAATTTTTCAGTTTTAATTTTGCTTCTAAGTATTGTTAATTGTTTACAGTTTACACAAGCTTTATTTATTTTGTAGACAAAAACATGTTTTATTCTTTATTTTGTAAATTATGTTTCAATCTTATTATTATACCTTCAAGCCCTCAAGGAAATACTACTGTATTATCATTTGAGCATAAATACCGGAATACCGGAAGTCGCATAAATACCATCCCTACATAGTCGACGTACCACCTGCTCGCACTAAGCGATTCGCTTCTTTCTTCATAATGCGGACCGCCAGGGATTGGAATACCCTGCCTCCGTCATTGTTCCCTGACAATTACAATTTGGATATCTCCATAGGTATCTTTTAGATCTACTTACATACTCCATCTTCGGCTACAACTTTGCTTTTCATCAGGCGAGTTGGAGGCCAAATGTAGCCCTACTCTGCATAAAAAAGAGCAATGGCAGATTTATCTCGGCTGAGTAGGCTGAAGCTTAAAGCGGCAGATTTTAGGGGGCGGCAAATTTGTGACCAAAATTAACAAAAATGTAGCACAATTATCTTGTGCAATATTTACATCGTATATATTTACATCGTAGGTACGGATGTAAAAATCATCTATTAAAATCATTTATTGGAACTGACATAGTGTGAAAAGTTGTCGTTGTAAAAAGCACAGCAGAGATACCATAAGTATTGATAATGTGGTCGATCGAGAAAAGAACGAAAGAGATGCAAAAATATGACACGAGTTAAAAAGAGACATGAACAAATATCTCGATTCAGTGGCTAGTTGCCGTGTTTTGTCCATATAGTGTAAAATTCTTGTTAAATTCCAATACATCTAATTGACAGTAACAGCAAGTGATAGTGATTGTCCATACCGTAGACAAAGAAATATCTTCCTAGTCTGTGGTCCATACATTTTTGCGGTTGAGAATTGCCTCAAGCGACAACAGCGTTATCTCTCTGGTTGAGCTAAAAAGTATCACACAAACAAACGAAACTATTGTAAAACAAATTTTGTGTATGGTACATATTTTCATCCGCCGTCTTATAATGTAGAACGATTGGCGCGGCAAAATTAGTCTACAGGCGGCAAATGTGTATTTGAGCATCGAGTAGAACTAGGTAGGTATCAGTTCTATCCAGCTCTAAGCTAAGCTGCAGTAAACTCACAATTGCAATAAACTATTTAATTTATTAATATACATTTGAAATGCGACCGTAAAACGGAATCTATCTTTGGTCTCCATTAACCCCAGCAAATTGTGTAGATTACACGCTACACAGAAAATGTTTTACCCCGCCTAAATATTTGAAAGGAGTTCCGAACTACTAAATTAGACTAAAAGTTTAAACTGGATCACCTATTCGAATTTAAAACGGGTGGAAAAGTGTGGGGGTGCCGCGCCGGCGGCGCACGGCGTGCGCAAGTGGATTAGACCGTCTGACCGCAGTCAGGCCTCGCCCCGGGCCGTAGGGCTCCGCTGCCGGACTTGATGCGATCCGCCGCCAAGAAAGGGATCCCAAACTTTCTGATACTTTTTGACGTTGTTGTTTGAGACTTTGAGACAATTTCGAATTTAGAAAAGGGTGTTTTATTATGAAATATTGGATTTTTTTCTGTTCAAAATAGCGCCTGTCTTTGAACATATTATATTTGGTCTGATGTTAAGTAAAAATGTGGTCTAGGATGTAGCACAATTACTTGTCTATATTTTAAAATAAAATCAAAATAGGTATGAGTTTCTTTGGAACTTATGTACGGAATTTCATACTATTGGCTTTTCGGTGAAGGAAAACATCGTGAGGCAACTTGCATACGTCCGTAGAAGAAATTCGATGGCGTATGTGAATCCACCAACCCGCACTGGGCCAGGGTAGTGGATATGGCCCAACCACCCTTTGTGAGTAGGTTTATGTCCTGCAGTGTACAGTACTGTACAGTATAATAGGTACCTATGTACCTACCAGTTTTCGAGAAGTAAGATTATTCTGATTGTGTTAAAAAAATTACCATTCATGACAATACATCGTATAGTTTTTTTTTTAATACATAAAAATCTAAATCTAATCAATTACAAAATATTCAATATAATTTGTAGCTACGCCACGAGTTCGTCAAATATAATTATATGATTTTGTTTCAGATATTGCCGATGTTAAATCAGAGAGCATGGACAGCTTCGAGTCTGGTGAGTGAATGTTTCAGTAGCTACGCCATTTCATTTTATTTCTAACATTTAAAACTTGGATCACATAAATATAGTAAAAGTTAAATGACAACGACGAAAAAGAACACTTGTGTTAATATTTGAATAGTGGAAAGTATAAAAAAGTGTTGTAAGTTGGAGTTGGTAGGGCCAGCTATAGCAGTGTTACCATTTTAGTCCTACAAGAGTCAAATTTAGCCCTTTTTAATCGGTTTTATTTAACTTCACTTTCCCGTTTTTTGGGTCAAATCTAGTAATTGAAATTTGACCCCCTTCCCGCAGACAGATTAATAATATGATATTTGATACACAGCTTTAGTTTTGATGACAATACAATTTTTTATATTCAGTATTGCCGTAAATACAAGATGGCCACCGCCACAATATGGCGGATTACATTTTTTACACAACCCCCTCAGTCGGGTATCAAATGAAAGGACTTTTCATGTATAACACAGTTTGTAGTAACATAATAAAAACTGAACAAAAATTGGTAAAAAAACTTTCTTAAATTAAACGGTTTTATTAACTAAAAGTTAAAAAAAATAACTCAAAAATAAAACCGTGGAGCGTACGGAATTCTCACAATGAAATCTTCCAGGCGAAGGCCCCTCGATTTTATTTTTGAGTTGTTATGTTTTAGCTTTTAGTAGGTACATGAAACAGTTTGATTTAAAAAAGTTTATTACCAATTTTATTTTTAGTACAATCCAACTCCCAACCAAAAAATAAACAAAAAATATTTAACTGATTAGTCCCTGTTTGTTGCAAGCTGAGCTGTGCGAGGATACGTAGCGAAACTGTGTAACTTGCAAGTGATTGTGTTGGAGAATAGTTTCTTTGAAAACTGTTCTTTTGCACATCTATGGTATTTATGGTGTATACATAGCCTTATTCTTTCGTAAAGTTTTTGTCTTGCTTACATTTAGAAAGGGTGATCTCTTGAGATCTTAATTTTAATCTTCAATTATTTGTAAACTTTATCTTGCAGATATCGCCAAAACATTACTTCTGATTCCTTCGATAAAATAAAAGATAATAAAGAATAAAATCTATTATATAAAAGGCTTCGCTGAGTGACTGACTGACAGACAGCCTACAGCCCAAACCGCTAAAGATACGAACATGAAATTTGGAACAAAGATACATTGGACCACGTAATGGAGCACTAAGAACGGAATTTTGAAAAATCGACCTCTAAAGGGGTAAAACGGGCCCTTTTCGTTTGTATGTAACTTTTTATTCCCTTTACCGATTGACTTGAATCTTTGTATACATGCTACTCAAACAAAATAAAAGTTACGTTTGTTCCTGTTTTTCCGAATATTCCTTATCTAAGGGGTCAAATTGGGTCCCAAAGTTGGTGAAAAAAGCGTCTATTACATCCAACGAGCTGAACGGTTATGGATGAAATCTGGTATGGAGGAAGCACACAACATGTTTCAACACATGAACTATTATTATCCCGGAAATTCTATGGGGATCCTTAGGGATAGCCAAAATTAATCAGTTTAGGCTACAACCCAATCCACTAAAGATAGAGACTTAATATTTCGCACATAGGTACAATGTATAACGTAATGAAGCACAAAGGACGAAAATTTCGAAAAATCGACCTCTAACGGGGTAAAACGGGCCCTTTTTGTTTGCATTTAATTTTTTATTACCTTTACCGATTGACTTAAAACTTTGTATTTATGCTTTACAAATAAAATAAAAGTTACGTTTCTTCCTGTTTTTCCGAATTTTCCTTATCTAACGGGTCAGATAAGTTCCCAAAGTTGGTGAAAAAAGCATCAATAATTACATCAGACGAGCTGAACGGTTATAAATGAAATCTGGTAGGTATGTAGAAAGCACACAACATGTTTCAATACAGTAACTATTTTATCCCGGAAAATCTATTGGGTTTCTTAGCAATAGCCAAAATAATCAATTATAAAGCTAAGATAAAAGGGGTAAATGAATTCTAACGAAATTTGGTACGACGCTAGACAATAACACAAATTACCACTGCTGGGGTACTGCTATCCCGGAAAATTTCAGTGGGTCTTTCAGGATATCAATTTCCTAAAAAAAGTATTAAATGACTGTTCGAAAACCGATGCAGTATTGTTTGAAAATAGCTCACCCTTTTAACTAATATATGACTATTAACGTCCTGGGAAAAGTCCCGGATTCCTTGTCTAACGCTAGGCCAAACATCCTATATAAGCGTGAAAAATAACTTGATCGCGTTTTATTTTAAACGTAGTGAAATATCTAGAATTAAATTGAGATAATTGAGATCCTTCAATGGGGGCAAAATGGGCCCCTAATAGTTTATGAACGATTTTATTTTGTGAGCCAATAGACTTGAACTTAGGGTACATACGGATCAATAACTACTTACTTTACTATGGGAACTACCCTGAAAAAGCGAAAATTACCTATTCTTTACATTTTGTCGCGGGTCGATGAATTTTTTGTGTTGAACAGCTAATTTTATTTACGTGATTTCTGGGTTGGTACCATTGTAAAAGTTAGTCAAATGATGAGTATAATGGAATCCTAGAACATGCCTGTCGTCTAGATGTAGGTGCGCTATGTATTTTTCAAATAAAATGTACCTTCTTGTGTGCTACTTTTTCGTCTGTACTTGGTCAGAGAATGTCTGAAAGTCCTACAAGTGTCTCGATCACTTTTGACAGCGTAAACGGTTATGGGCGAGATTGTCATTGAGTTCAGAATAATCGAAATTAAATTTCTAATGACTTAATGAAACATGATGAATACCTGTACTGGCCTTTTTTAGGGTTCCTTACCCGAAGGGTAAAACCGGGACCCTATTACTAAGACTTCGATGTCCGTCTGTCTGTCTGTCACCGTAGGTACCGTAATAGTTGGGCAGCTGAAATATTCACAAATGATGTTTTTCTGTTGTCGCTATAACAAAAAATACTAAAAATAGAATAAAATAAATATTTAAGGGACATGCAACAAACGTGATTTTTAGGAGTTTTTTGCTCGCTATTAATAACGGCAAGAGGAATGGGCTCCCATATGGTACGGAACCCTGCGTGCGCGAGTCCGACTCGCACTTGGCCGACCATGACGTGCGAATGGAGTTGGATAAAATTTGGTATACGAGTGGGAAACTACATGGCTCAACTCATGATCGTCATATATCTCATCATAAATCGAAAAATATTCTTTTCTCGCTATAAAAAAAATCAGTAGGTATATTAAAACATAACTTTATTAAGTATTTATTTTATGACAAGTTATAAAATAACGCGGTCCAAACCGTGGGCTATTAAAGTCAAAGAACATTTTACTGTTGAACTGTGTTACATTGAGATCTTACTACTAATCACAAAAATATTGAATTATCAGTTAGGTCCAATATGGCCATAAAGTAATCATTAGAACGTGAAAAAATTATACAATCATTATTAGTAAATTTAATTCGAATATTTTGCAATTTATCATCTAAAAATTGTCGTACTCCATAATAAGCTTTAGATACAAGTAAATTTAAGCAAATACTGAGACAAAGCAGGCCAATCCGTGGGCTAATTATTATCCTTGCAAGTAAAACGACAACGTGGGCTAAACCAAGAGCTATTATTTTAAGCAAAAAAAGTACTAAGACAACTGTGGGAAATTACCATTTAAAGTAAGTACTAAGAAAATGCGGACCAAACCGCGCGCCATTATCATTTTAAGCAAATACTATAACGACGCGGGCCAGACCATGGGCTATTATCATTGCAAGCAATACGACAACGCAAGCCATACGGCAGGCTATTGTAATTTTAAGCAAGTACTTAGACAACGCGAGCCAAGCTACGTACTATAAATTACCATATTAAGCAAGTACTAAGAATGCGCAGGCCAAACCGCGACCTATTATCATTCTAGCTAAACACTGGGACAAGCAGGCAATGCCTATTACTTGAAAAGATAATGCCTACTAAGCATTATCTTTTCAAGTAATACGTTATACGACAATGCAGGCGAAACCACGAAGTATTATTATTTTAAGTAAGTGCCAAGACAACGCGGGTCAAACTGTGGCTTATTATCATTTTAAGCAGTTACTCGAACAAAGCGGCCAGACCGTGGGCTATTATCATTGCAAGTAATACGACAACGCGTGCCAAACGGTAGGCTATTACAATTTTGAGGAAGTATTAAGACAACGCAGGCTAAGTTGCGTGCTATAAATTACCATCTTAAGCGAGTACTAAGAATACGCAGGCCAAACCGCGACCTATTATCATTTTAGCCAAATACTATGACAATTCAGGCCAAACCATAGGCATTATCCTTGCAAGTAATACGTTATACGATAATGCTTTGCTAAACCACGACCTATTATTATTTTAAGGAAGTGCCAAGACAACGCAAGCCAACCGGCAGCCTTTTATAATTTTAAGCAAGTACTAAGACAAACGTGGGTCAAACCACGGGCTATTTTCATAAGCCAGTACCTGTCTACTAAGACAACGCGGGCGAAGCCGCGGGTTTTAAGCTAGTACATAATAAAGGTAGTCAGATAGCCCTATGATTTTGCTAAATCTGCTCTAAAAAAATTGCTCTGTCAAAAATGGAGGTGGCAACATCGAGCCGCGGCGTTAACGGAGCCCTGGAGGGTCCTTGGCCAACTCCCGCTTCGCAATACAGCCGGAAAGATAAAATGAACATAAAGTTGAGGAGCAGATATTCAGCTCGGAGGAATCGTAGTTTCCCTCTTGGCGACACTAAACCGGCGACGGCACGGCACGCAGTTTGCGGAACCGAACTCCTTACCCCGCGCTGGGGGACACACTACCCGGGCACTCGCATTATATCTGCCCTTACAACCAAATTGAAATTATATTTTTACTCGGTTTGAAAATGTATCATGTAGAGATTGTAGCGTTGATACTATTATTGGTGCTTGTCTAGTGAGTAAGCGGCACACGTATGTTCTAGAGTAAATCCTAATAAAATTAACTGGAGCTGTGCTAGGAAATAAAAACATTGCAAGAAAACCATTGAAAAAGAGTGAATAGGTATCTTCTAGGTCTGCGTGCTTCATCTTCGACCACAACGTCACTTACCATCAGGCGAGTTGGTGGTCAAGCGCGGACTTATTCGCGATAAAAAAAACCGTATCACGATTCTGGTAGTTTGAATTGCTGAGTTTAATTCTATTTTTAATGTTCAGCCCAGTAAACTCATTAAAATTATGTAATAAAATGGAACACGTTATATTTGCGTTTTGTGATATACCTACAATTTTTATATTTTACCTACTCGACGAGCTCTTCTCCATAGATATTTCGGGAGCTAGAAATGAATAAAATATTAACAAATTTGTTAAAAAGCAAGAAAATTTTGTAGAAAAAAACAAAGGCAAGACGAAGTTCCTTTTACCACCTGAAATTTCACTAACAGCACAAGATGTTGAGGAAACACTAGTGGACGCGTAATAAATCTGATCCAAATGAAAATAGGAAAATTTCATTAGGTGAATAAGGACGGAGGTTTCAACTTACAATTAAAACGGACGAGTAGAATTGTAACATCGTTTATCACTTATGCGCTGGTGGGGTGAGTGGCGAGCTTTAAACTCTACCACTGCTCTTCCTGTCGCATGGTTTCAACTTTTTTGGCATTTTCTTGTAGAATACAATGCTCTATCCAGCTATTATGAATGTTCAAAGGATCTTGGTTGTAGGTACTTATTGTATGAATGCCCCTTAATTTCAAAAATAAGTCGTTGTCGTCGTTTCAGCCATCGGACGTCTGCTACTGGACATAGGCCTCTTCTATTGATCTCCGAAAAGACTGGTTAGAGTCGGCTTGCATCCAATATTATGTTAGTGGTAATAAAAAAATATTGATGTAAATCCAAGGACTTAAAAAGCAAGGACCCAGTCTGGTTCAATCAAGTTAATAGAATGTACAACACAAATTACTTATTTATTGACTGATAATACCTCAGAATCGTAAATACTCATCTTTGAAAATATCTTGTTGGATTATAGGATTCCAATGGGTATTATTGAACAAACCAACTGGCAGCATCTTCCATATCTCTCTCTTCTCAAACATCTCGTACTACCGATACAAATATGCTTGATACTTAATTAAAATTGAAGCTCAATCGTGGTCACTGAAGCAATGGTAGCCTTTGAAGCCAATTATCAGTTAAAATAAAGCGACAGCGCGACTTTTAGCCGCGGAGTGTTACACGACTCTGCAATCAGATCGTGTTTAAAATGTGCATTTGCGATGTGGCGCGGTGCATTCGTCGCAGGGTGCGGACAGGAATGCATTTTCAATAATTGAGGGTCAGACAGGGTGGAGGGGGATTAAAATGCTCGCAGGCCTCGCCAAACTTTCCGATCGTCATCGGATCGCAACTGAACACTGAACAGCTCGCCCGGGCTAAATCGGGAAACTAATGGACGATGAAACGTGACTGAAATGAAATGAAAATGGACTTTCATACCTGGGAAGGATTTTTGTATGTATAGCTAATGGTTTTTTTTTGGAATTTACGCCAGTGAGTTTATATATTTTATATTCGCTGCTTCCTATTGGTCTTCTTATAAATCCATAGGGGACGCCTGCCTATGTCCAGCAGTAGATGTCCTATAGCTGATGGAGGAATGAACGAATGAATGGAAAATATTTATAAGTGTGGCTCTACCTTGCATTTAAATTATTTTAAGTATTATAGCATTTTATGGAAACTAGAAAAAGGTATACAACACTTATATAGTGCCTATCTAGGGTAATAGATAAAAATCCAGATTCCTTAGTTGTTAAGACCCATACTTAACTACACAAACGCCACAAACGTTTTCAAACTCTACACGTACATCTAATTTACGTCATATACTCGTAGAAGGGCGTGGTTTACATTGTTATAGGTTTGACTATAACCATATGCTAAAGTTTTACAGACGAAATACTTGAAACTGTGACGTCTATCAGAATGATGAATGAACAAACGAGAAATTTTAGTAATTAAGCGAAGGTGTTCAAATGCCTGGTAACAGAGACATGACTCTCGCGTGGTAGTCGTGGTTTTGCAGCTCACAGTTTAATTAACTATCACAATTGCTTAATTAGTACCGTCGTACTACTCACTCGGTTTCGCATTTCTGAACGTAAACGAGCTTATTCTGTTTACTCGTAATTGAACTGGGTACCATTATCTATTTGAGAGCAATACTCGTATTTTCCGCAGAGCAAGGCTCTAGTAGTCTAGTGTTTAACTTAGGATCGAATTGGTCGTAGGTTCAAATCCAAGGCCTGCAACAATTCGTTCTTTGTAATTTATGCATCAATTTCATATCACTGGCTTTTCGGATATCTAATATCTGTTCGAGATTTCGTCTGAATCAGAAACTTGAATATCTTCGAAGAAGAAATTTAATGGCTTATTTATAGGATCCAGCCCGTCTGTACCAGCATGGTACCGGCGTTATAAATAAGAAGAACTGCTTCAGCTACTTTTTTGCCTATACTTTAAATAGCGGGTACTAATAAACGGCACAAAAGAGTGATATGACTAAGACGATTACTTAATCGTCTTAGTCATATCACTCTTTTATGTATGTATGAATACTTACCTACCTACTTAGGTAGGTAAGTATTCATACATACTCATAGCTGTCTAGAAAGTAGAGTACTTTCTGCAACGTGTCCTGACCTCACCTGTTTTCCTCTTTGTAAAAAATAAAACAAACAAAAAGAAGATGCCCTCAGTTATTTTCTCGGGGAGATCACGTAGGCGCGCACCTCATCTGCGGCGCTCCCCGTGCGGCGATAAAATTTAAAATTCAAGGCCGCGTTAACGAACCGGCCTCGCGAAGAAATAGATATTCAAATGTGAGAAGATCCCATATTAACATTTATGGCAAGTTTGCGGGGACTAGACAAAGCCGGCCCCCGCGGAGCGACCGCGAGACAACCCCGCGCCGCGACACAATATTGTGGCCTTACAATATGCAGTGCTGCTGGAACGGTTTCATGATTCAATCTTTAACTCTATACCTACCTCACATTCTATGAGATTAGCAGCTAAAAGATTCGTAGTCCAAAACTACTGCACTTTTTCTTCGTGTTGGCATAGAGAAATTATATAATTAATCTATGGTGTTGGCATAGAGAAATTATAATTAATCTATGGTGTTGGTGATCCATACATTCCATACCGACATATATCATAGTTAACGTGACCATTTATTTTCTTGGTCAGAGCGGGACATCCGTTAAAAATATTTTTTTCGTTTTTTTTTTTAAATTAGTTTTTCATCTATCCATCTGTCTGTCATAAGACTGTCCACTGCTAGACATAGTCCTCCCCTATGGATCTTCAATAAAACCGGTTGGAAGCAGCTTTTATCACTTGAACACATATTTTGTTCATTTGAGAAAAACTCTTTCGACAGGTGCGCTACTTTCAGCTAGGGCGGGTTCAGCCATTGATTCATGGGGGGCTCATCAAGGTGTAGTAGTTGGTCGACGGAAATTATGCAACATTTTCGGTTATTTGCAGTATTATTATAAGTTATAAATATTATCGTTTGGTTTGTTTGTAAAAGCGGGACAATATCGGCCTCGCGGGGGACACCGGGACAGACTGCCTGAAAGCGGGACTGTCCCGCCCAAAGCGGAACGTATGGTCACGTTAATCATAGTACCTACTTAAGTTATTACATCTGAGTCATCTGAGTATAAATAAACGGTCTTTTCCCGGTAGTAAGCCACTGCGACTCCTCAAAGGGACTCTACTATAACAGCCGTTAATAGTCTACAGCTGAACATAGGCTTATTACGGTGTAATAAAGATAAATAACTCGTATTTCACGATTTTTTCTAGCTTTGTCTTCAATTGTTTTAGAACCTTGGGTGATTAATTTTTCCACTTCAATAAATAGAAAAGCACCACCAACTTTCCTCGGCTTTTGTGTTCGAACGCCATTTTGCTATAAATAAAGATTGGCAAAAGTTTTCAAGAAAACAAATCAAAATCCCAATTCTGTAGGCTGCATTATTTATGCGATATTGCTTGGTGACTGTCGACGTTCCCCTTTTCTTTGCTATGAACTTGCGGTCTCGGTAATCCGCGCTTTCATCCAACTTTTGGTTTCAATAAGAAAAATGACGGAAAGGGTTTGATTTATTTTTCGTGCTTGCATATATTACCTTGAGGAGGTAAGAGAATGTATTGTCGTAATAAAAAGTGTGTACCTAAAAGGTGTAGACAGAGCTTCTGGCATTACTTTAGTAGTTGCTTTTATAAGTTAATTGCAATTATCTGAAATGATCTTCTGTTTTTGTTGTAAAAGAGAGTTAGATAAACATTTCCATAGGCACGGCTGTTAGCAGCGGCACACACGTTTCTTATTAATATCAGGCGCGGTCAGAATGGCCGAAGACGTCCCCAGCGCCCGCTCTCTCCCAAATAAAATTGCCGCTATCTAAACAAAGAGCCCTAATTATTCGGCCGTGGCGGGCGGGGTCGCTCTCTTATGGGTGTTCTGGGGCCCATTTCGCTTCTGGTATAGGGCCCCGGGGAGCAGCGGGCGCCGCCTAGCCAATCGCCGGATGGAGGAGCGAGCGATCCGCAACCTTTTATATGCGATATCGGCGTCGGCGCCGGACCCTACCCCCGCGCACCCCCGCACGCCACCCCCGCACGGCTACTCGGGGAATTAAAAGTTGGAAGGCTCACATCTGATTACCCAAACACACACATTACACAGGATCGCCAATCTCGATAAGCCCACCACAATTTATTAGCGGTCGCTGACGAGTTGTTTTCGGCTCTTATCTCATTAAGTGGACGCATACAACGAACTAACAAATTTTTGCGGAGTAACAGAAAAGCAACTAAGTAATTCTAGTTGCAGATTTATTTTTCTAGCCCTCTGACTCACTTGATTCTCTGACAAATATTTCTGTAAATATCTCATTTTGAAGTTTATAGAAATACTTACATATTTAGTTCTGAAAACGACTAAACATAAATCGGCACATTTCTATTTCAAAATTTGAATACGAATATGGTTGGCCTGAACAGTGGTCGCCCCCAAATGTTCTCGAGCCTCAATAGTCAATACATATTTTAATTTGCACCCGATTTTATTTGAGACAATAAATTGGATATAAAGGGTTTCCGAGCGGTTTTACCTCCGGGCGCATTGTCTTCACCCTAGGCCTTTGCAGCCATTCCATTGTGCTGGAATTATGAAATAAAAAGGCGATATCGTATGTCGGTGCGAGAGGTGAGCGGAGCGTGGGCGACGCGACACTCGACACCTCCCGCCCGCGCGGCCATTGTGCCGCCACCATTCACCCCGCCACATATTCGATTGCAATGTTTTAAGCATTCGATTGCCCTCGCCAGTATTAAAGGGTTCCCAAGAAGTTCTTACAATATAATGTTGTTTTTTTCGCGCTTTTGAGTCTTTCACCCGGCAGCGGCAAAGGGTTCGCTCATTGTTTCTGTGGTGAATTGCGCGTATGAATGGGTCCCGGTATTCATGCTCTCAACACTTGGAGATCGTCGGAAGATAATGGAGAATAGGCGGGCTCGGGCGGTCCAGGGACGTCTGACTCGGCAACAACAAACCTCCTACTCGGCATAGTTAATTGAATCTCAATCTTGATTGATGGTGATATTAATCGAATGAGTTCACAAATTACAATGACGTATTTTCTGACTAAAAGAAATGTATCGGTATTGAAGACAAATTAATCTGAAATGTAGTGGCTCCACGTGGTCTCAGGTGCAGCAAACCGTCCTAGGTGTGTGCGAGAGTCCTAACGCACGCTGAAGTGCCTCCGTTCAATTAAACTTCGGTTTGACGATCACTATCGTACGGGACTGGGAAACATCTTTGTTGCAAGCTATTTTTGTTTTTAATTAATTATTATACCTACTGTTGTCCAGTGAAACGATAAAAAGAAGCCCAATTACTTACATATTGATTTACTTAGTGAGCATTTAAAAGTAAAATCTGTTTGTTATGAATGTCGAAACCGATAGAAGTAATACAGCAGTTAATTACTTAGTACCTAGTGCCATAGACGAACCATATGGTTCGTCTCCCCTAGCACCTACCTATAGTTGATGCATCCCTTTATGATAAAAATATTTATAGAGACAAGGACGATTCTGAGTTTGGCAAGATATCTAAAAGGTTAAATAGATAATGTATCTACTTTGCTCTCGTCGTTGGGACAATTATCCTTTCAAGATTGAAGAAGCGATCTCAACTTTACGTAAAAATTGCTATAAGAATGATAATAATACTCATAGTATTCTCGAATATGAGCATCTGGAGACTTAATTTTCCTAAAGAACAAGGTCAACAATTTACCCACTTGAAGTGTAGATCAAATAACCAGGCCAAGCAGGCGGGTGATGAAACTCGGATACATTTATTAAACAAATTCCTGAAGCCAAATTCTTTAGATGAAGCCCGTCAGGGCCGGGAACGCGGTAATATCTCAAGACGCTCGGCGGACTCCGGGGACTCAATCCTTGCGCGACGCAGCAACCTTTTTATCTATGCATGAATAGCTTGTGGTTTTGTCGAGCTTCTCTCTACGTGAGACTTCTTTGTCTGCTATAAGATTAGAGACTCATCATTTGCCGGTCAGTGGATCATTGTAAATTCTATCTTTGCCAAACCAACTTTGTGATTGTTATTGGTTTGATTTTTTACAGACTTCCAAAAAGAAGTAGGTTCTATGTTCGTCTGTACCTATGTATTTTTTGTAAATGTTTATCGATGATTTCGCCAATTGTGAACCGAATCGACAAAATCTTTGATAGTTCAAAAGAGTATACTGCCGAGAGTACCAATTAAATTTTAAAGAAATCGCCGGGCCGTTTTTGAAAAATCAACAATTTAAGCGAACAATTATTAAACAATTATTCGAGTTTTGCACACGATGGAAGGCGGTTATGCCATTTTTTGCGAAAAATAATTATTTCTGCTATCATGAATCTACAACTCAGCACGTAAATATAAACATACACAGACAGGTCATAAATTCTGTCACATGTTTAATATAAAATAATTGAAACAAGTTTATTCATTATGTAACCATTTATATACCAAAATGAACTCAACAAAACATAGATTCTTATAACAATAAAGTTTATTCAAAATGATCTCCGTGATTTTGACTACAGGCCTTCAATCTGCGCGGCCAGTCGTCTATCGCAGCACGAACGAGGTCCATGTTAATATCGGCGGCTGCCTTAATCAAGGATTCTTATTCTTATTCGATGTAGGGGCGATAAGTCCTGCACTGACGTCCCGCATGGGGTGTTTTGTGCATTTCCCCCTCCAGCGTCTACCCGCTAGCCAGCCCAGCCCCTTAAAATAACGGAGCGTAGCTCTGGGCCGCTGGCATAACTGCTCCAGTGGCTTGGATGGTGTACCAGATAGCGATGAGGATGATGATGTCGATGCTGATGACAAAGCAATAGTAGCGTCATGCAACCTGCAAGCGATTCTAGTTTCTGCCGTGGCCTTGCAATGCCACAAAACATGCTCCACCGTTTCATTCTCCTGCAGGAAACCACGACAGAGTGGGCTGTCGATAGTTTATACATGTGACTATTCAAGTTGCAGTGACCAGTAATGAGCCCTACCATAAGTCGGAGGTCTTGTCGCTGCAACTTCAATAGATAGTTTGTTATGTTTCTGTTCACGGCTGGGAAAGCAGCTTTGGCATGCCTGCAATCCTCCCTCTTGTCCCACATATTTTGTTGTTCTTTTAATCATCTTGATCAAGGATGTCTTGAGTGACTCCAAATTGGGATGAGGCTTTGAGCACGCCTTTTCCTCCAAGTGTTGCCATATCTTATAATCTAACAAACGGACTCAAATCTGGACTGGAGGAGCGCCAGTCTTTGTGTCGGATGAAGTCGATTTCACGCGCCGCCAGCCAGTCTTGTGTGCTCTTCGCTCTATGAGCTGGCGCCGAATCTTGTTGGAATGCCCAGTGCCTGTTATTGAACATGGTATGAGAAACAGGTTCCACAAGGTTCGTCAGGACTGTATTTTGATACACAACTGCATTCGTTTTTACACCTTTCTCACAAAAATGTACCTCTGTTAAGCCCCAATAAGAAACTCCCAACCATACCATGAGCGAGGATGGAAAATGACCTCGCTGGACACGCGGAATATGATTGCTCGCTTCTTCACTACGGTGTGCGTACACCTTATCATTTTGTTTGTTGTAGCTCTCTTCTACGGTAAAAATTTTTTCATCCGAAAAAAGTATTTCCCGATATTTTTTTCCCGCGTACCGCTTCAACAAAGCGCGGCATCTCTTCAGTCTCAGGTCCATTAGACGAGCATTTAAACGATGTCCTGTTTTTCTTCGATATGCCTGAAGTCCTAAGTCTTCATTTAACACCCTTTTCACCGTGGTTCTGCTTAACCCCATCTGAAGGGCCAACAGTTTCTGCTTATGTTTGGGATTTCTTTGAATTCGCGCCTTCACAGCTTTTATCACTGCTGGAGTCCTAACAGACCGAGGGCGACCACTTCTTGACCTGTCATCAACACTAGAGTCTTCATTGTATCGTTTTATGGTACGATAAAGGAATCTTTTGGTTATATTCAAATTTTTCAGTATATCAAAAATTTGAATTGGTGCGTAACCGCAACGATGCAACGCAATAACTGCAACACGGTCTTCTTTAAGCGTCCACTCCATATTTAAAAATGAGTAAAATTCTAAAAAGTAAACATTTTTATTTTCATGAACAATTCGAAATTCGAATTCAATAAACTTTTTTATGGCCAGCATTCTAAAAGAAAAGTTTTTACTGTGTGACAATACTTATGACCTGACTAGGTACATATATTTAAGGTCACTGGTAACACAAAACCTCATAAAGCCGACTTTAGTTTTGTAGCTAGGTACATCAAAATGAACAATAAAATTTTTGACTTTGTGACCAACCCAGACAGAGTAATGTTTGGTGCCATAGTCATTCCATCAAAAGTCCTAAAGACTCCAAAGTTGTTAGTCGTCTTGGAGTCCTTCGATTTCTACCAGTGACATTATTTGTTCGACTGTGTATGAAAAACGTCTCATTACCGTGTTTTTTGACTGCGCGGACTGGCGCTCCTTAGGTATGCATATGTTAATAGAGCCAATAAAACCTGGTGTAGCATTCATGGCATTCAATCATGTAGGTAGTTTAATTATAATCCATCTAATCAAAATAGCAGAAACACGCTGGATGCAAGTCGCTTCCAACCGGTCTTATTGGAAATCCATAGAGAAGGGAGGCCTACATCAAACAATGGTTGTCCTATTGTTGAAAACGATGACCTCTACTGAAGCTAGGTCATCTAGGTAGCTATTCGTCCAGCCAAGAAGCTAATCCTACGCCACCCCGGGGGAGACGACGCCGATATTGCGTCGGCACTTGACACAGATGCACTTAACTATGCATGGACAGAGATCCGGTCTCCAAATACAGCCAAAGTTTCAGATAGACAATTTTAAGTTGACGAAGAATATGAAGTTTACTGCAAATTGGGTCGGCTCGGATTCTTAGTTATTAAATTGGATAAATGCAGGTAAGTAAATAACATATGTTTCTTTTTAGGGTTCCGTACCTAAAGGGTAATGGGACCCTATTACTAGGACCCCACTGTCCGTCTACTCTGTCTGTCTGTCCGTCTGTCTGTCACCAGGCTGTATCTCATGAACTGTAATAGCTAGAGAGTTGAAATTTTCACAGATGATGTATTTTGATTGCTGCTAAAACAAAACATGCTAAAAACAGAATAATATTAATATTTAAGGGAGGCTCCCACACAACAATCGTGATATTTTTGCCGAAGGGCTCCCGTACGGTACGTAACTCTTCATGCGCGAGTCCAACTCGTACTTGACCGATTTTTCTTAATAATTTTACTATAGAAAACTGAAGATTTTTTTATTAAAATTCAAATTTTATTAAAGAGAGTTTTCTCTCATTTGTCTAAATTATTGTACCCAGTACCTATTTCAATTCTACACATTCAATGAAACAATATATAATGTAAAAGGTTTTATTGAATAGGTTATGTGGAATTTTAACTTCCACAAAGTCAACTTCAAACTTCCTCTCCACAAAGAGCTAGGAGTAAAGTAGTCAAATAAATGTATGGATAGGTACATACAAAATCAAAAACTTTAACTAAATGACAAGTAAATATTTAACTTGTACTTAAGAGTAGTTTGTTTTCTTCGATAAGTAGTCGGATTACATGGTGTCAAACGTGATTAATCAAAATATTTAACTTATAATAATAATTTGCTCTATACCTACCTTTATGTATACAGGTGCACAACAGCGATATGCTAAGCTATCTGTCTACGTTTATCTACACAGTACCTGCTGTACTGTACCGATCTTATTTAATAGGTAGGTACTTAGCTTATCCACGGAGGGTGATTGGGTCATTTCACCTCTCTAGCCCAATGCCGGTTGGTCGAGGCCATTCAATTTCTTCTGCTGACATATTCAAGTTGCCATACGATTTTTTCCTTTACCTGGTAAACGAAATTTCCTGATATGTATAATACCAAAATACTTATAGATAAATTCCATAGATATTAAATACGGATCTCCAAAACAGTAGGTACCTACATTTTTACCCCAATGATGGCATCGATAGCGTGAAATCATGACAGCCATCGATTTTCACCTTGACTGGAGATTCATTTGCGTGCGGTGCGTTATTTGATTGCCGGAACACAGTCCAAGTTTGGAATATAATTTTGCTTCACTGGTCACAGCAGGTTTGATAATATCGCCACAATGCCCTCTCCATGGGACTGCTGGAGCTATCGTTGGGAATTGGACAGGTGTACCGTGGGAAATTTGAATTTTCCATATTTTTCATACCTAAATTATTCTTTGGTATTTATTGTTGTACGCCCAAGAAAAACAAGACAATCTTTACTGTAGCGCTCATATCGTAGTTTAGCTAGGTGTTTGTTAGCCATCACCGAAGTCAAGCACCGTTTGACACGGTTAGTTTTCAGATGGGTGATGGTGGGTGGTATTTCCATCGTAGTGCTACCGTGACTCCAATGACACGTAAAATGGTATTTCGCGGTTTTTGTAACTGCTTAATCATGTCACAGGCTTTCAGGCAACTTAAAATCTCTTAGGTACACCGAGGATAGCCACTCGGGCTATTACTTCGTTTTTAGGGTTCCGTAGCCAAAGGGTAAAAACAGGACCCTATTACTAAGACTTCGATGTCCGTTTGTCCGTCTGTCTGTCTGTCACCGGGCTGAATCTCATGAACCATGATAGCTAGGCAGCTGAAATTTTTACAGATGATGTATTTCTGTTGCCGCTATAGCAACAAATACTAAAAACAGAATAAAATAAATATTTAAGGGGGGCTCCCATACAACAAACGTGATTTTTAGGAGTTTTTTTGCTCGCTATTAATAACGGCAAGAGGAATCGGGCTTCCATACGGTACGGAACCCTTCGTGTGCGAGTCCGAGTCGCACTTGGTCAATTTTTAATATTGATTCTGAAAATGAAATGACAGATCAATTCCTATATTTTGTATGTTAAACAGTACTTAACATTCGTCAAATTTTGTGAAATATGATGTAGGGATGAGTTATTTTTAACATTAATTTCCGCATCGAAATTTAGATTCCCGAAAAAAAAAACGAAATTATGCAAAAATAAACTTATTTCATATATCACGTGGCAGAATGAAGCGTGCAACGAGTTGGGCGTAGAGTGTTGGACAGTTGGCATTCAAAATATCCCTATGTATGTATGTATCAGATGATGAATATGGCTTTAAATACTTATGTACAACAAATATATTAAGCACGTCAAGGGCCCACATATTATAAAGGGGTAGCGAACAGTAAGGCGGCAACTCTGTCCTCTACAAATGAAAAGTAATCTCCAGATAGCGGCTAAACTAGGCATTCGCAGATGAAATGAATGATGAACACAGTTTATCAGCAATTTGATGTAAGGCGCGTGGCGGCGGCGGCGACCGCTGGCAAAGACTCGCGATTGTATCTGCCCCTTCATGTCGCCGCGGCCTACCGCTCCGGCAAATCTCGCCCTCTAGCTGAAGCTACAAGATCCTAATCGCTTTATTTAAATGCTTTATCTTTATTGTCACAACACATTGCTGAACGGAATTTATAATTCATATTCTTTCACAGGATTAGAAATGAAAACATACACATAGCGCGCTCTGTCGATGTGATCTGACAACAGAATAGGGGAGGGTTCTTGTTGCGGAAGTTTTGGAAACTCGCAAGTACTGACATCTAACGGAAAGTTGTAGAATTAGGTTGGTACGTTACGTATGTGAGTGTTGATGTGGGGTTTGTTTTTCGGATTTTTCTTCGCGTAGTACTGATTGGGTATGGCACCCGTAGCCGATGGAAAATAGTGCCTAAACGTGGATGAAGAATTTATTAAGTAAATTAATTTGCTAAGTTTTCCTAATAGGTTCGTGTTTTACCATAATAATACCGTAGTAGACGTCAAGCTCAAATGCGGTCAGTATACCTATAGTTACTGTTGTAATATTTGAAAATACATGACCACAACATTTGTTTATTTATCTTATTTTTAACAGTCACAAAGTTGATATTATTCAATAAAATATAAACAAAAAATAACACTAGAAAATAAATGCATATGATAAAAAACTTTGTAACTAATGAAATAACACATGTTTCTCGATACATAATTATTTTAATTTTCTCATTAAAAAGACATCAACGCGTTGCATATTTTTTTGTGTTTTACCCATATCGTATTTTTACTAGTTCGGTGGTTGATTACCACAATTGAACTTTCATACAAGAAAATTTTCATCTGATAATAATGTAATATCTACTTGTTTGCATTACTTAATCAATATCGCATATAAACATCTTAAAGATGTTACGATTTTTAAACGAGATCAATGTCTTCCCAGTAGATTTTGCTACGAGTCTATAATTTCCGTAGTATACCTACCTATAAGTTTATGGCAATGAAAAGTCTACTGTACGCCATATTTTTCACAAACATAACTCCGACTGCTGTATATTACGGCAATTGCCGTACACGAGATAGGCAAGAAATTGTAGAAATAATTTTAGTCATGCATTTGATGTGTATGATCCAACCATTTTTCTTCTCTTTACTACAGAAACATCACATAGTACTTACTCATTATAAATAGAAAAACGTCTCTACTATTATTTTTCAATTAGTTATGCCATAAAAAGAGCAAAGACAGGCTTTTAAACAAAACCATTTGAAGACCGCAAAGTTTATCTTAGGTCATCATAAGTTTGTTTAAGTTTTGTGAATTAGACGGCATTAGGTAGTAAGGGTCAAAGTTGAAGTTTATTTAAAGAGTAACCAAGGTCACAGAGAGGCGTGGTGCAGGGCGGCGCGGTGGGCGGGCCGGCCTCGCCCTCGGCACCCACGCTGGCACCCAGCACCCAACTTGGACCACCCATGTGTTGCAAACATTAAAACAAGTATACAATAAAGTTAGGCGATGATGTCAATAGTACAGCGTATCGTAAAAGCGTTAGTGTACCTAAGTGTAATATTTGTTAGAATTATATTCTTTGTCAGTCCTATTTAAACGTCTTATATCCACTTTTGAGCATGAAACTTACCTGTGTAGTTCTAAATATGTATGATTAAATTATTTTCTAAGAATCATGCGAACCATTTTCGAAAATACGGGAAATCATACATCAATTGAAGCTGAAGCTTAGGCAATGCAGATGCAAATGTTGAAACATAAAAATGGATGAATAATTCTTAATATTTTTTCATTTATTGTAAGTAATTCATAACTTTCTCTTTTGCTTGATACCTCATTTGATTTCAACGTGGTATGTTGGAAAAGAACATTCGTCTCTATAAAACAAGTCAAGAGTTACCTACTTTGATTAATGAGCATTTTAATAATCAAATTAAACATCTAATCGAATCAGAGTAAAATCGAGTCAAGGGTTTACAAACATAGAGGTCTTATCGCGAACTACTTGTTCGCATCTATAAAAATAGTAAGTACGAAAGCCCTGATCAATCATTAATTGATTACTATCTGTAATTAACCGGTATTGGCCGTGATTACGGTATTGTGCTTGTGTTTATTCTGATTACACTGACAGCTACCGGTGGTCTAAGGGCTTGACCTCATCAAAGCGGAGCAAAGCGGAGCTGCGAGAAGCTGCTATCCCACCACAGATTAAGGAAGCAAGGTGGTTTCCCTTATTTGTGTATTCCACCGAGTATTTAATGCGCCGCCAAGCCACTGGGCTACGTAGTCAAGCCAAAGGCCAGCCGGTGCCCTGTTTTATCATCGAATAGGTAAACCTACCAGGATCATGGACATAACTTTCTACATTAGCTTTGGGTTAGATTGTTGCTGGGCGTTGACCGTTCACCTATTGGATAATTATTTACTATATTTGACGGGTGAAAAACAAAACACAATGATTAACAGAATAGAGTTTTTGTTTTATTCTTCTAAAGCATATATGACATTGGTGCAGTGGACTCAAGCTTTGCCCCGTTTTGGTGGAGTATGAACCTAATAATGGCCTAAAATGCGTGAAATGAACGCGACCACCCCGGACGATGTTCAATGAAGAGTTGTGACGTCATGACGTGGTACGGTGCTACGTGACCTTAGGCTGATTGATCGAGGGAAGCGAAAGTCTCAGTATCTTTCCAATTTTCAGATCTAACTGAAGAACTAACCTTCCATATTTAATTAAAACAAGTTTTAATAATAAAATAATAAATAAGGCGGTATAAGTATACCGCCTTAACAAAAGTTTTACGCACACTTTAGACAGTACAAACTACACGGTTAAAGAGTGTTTAAAGCGTGTTTAAATCTTTTATGGTAAGGCGGTGTATAACCGTGCAATTTGTACTGTTAAACATTGTCTAAAGAGTGCGTAATACTTTTGTGGTAAGACGGGAAATGTTTTCTTACACACTGAACTCTCATGAACTCAGTATTTAAAACATTGTCTTAAGCTTAAAATGTCGTAGTTTACTCAAATAAGAATGTTTTGTATACTGGATCCATTGCTCTCGCTTTATTTAAAAAAAACTTTGCTTGCGTGATTTTACCTAACCTAAACGTTAAAGTTTAACGGTTAAACTATATTCATGCAAAACTCGAGTCCAACCGTCGCTCCGTTGCTGCTTGATAGAGTAACAAACAAATTTATACAAATAAACAGACTTTTACAATATTAGTGTAAAATTATTAGTAGTTTAAAAACCATACATCCTATAAAAGTGCTAAGTTAGATCTTGATTAGATCACCTGTCCTTCATTAAATAGTAATTCACCGAAAAGCGAAGTTCTGCTCGCACTTGGTGTATTATTTTTGGTAAATGTCTCCCCCTGAAACTCAAAGCTACACGTGCTTGTTTATTCCCTATCCTTGTAATTTCCAGAAAATTTTACGCATTTAAAATCACCAATTTTTAATCCACTCAAAAACAGTTTTAACTTATACCTACCTTAATCTTAACGTACTTCTAACCTAATCTAGTTTTCTATACATAACATTTTAATGTGATGAAGCAACAGCATAATTGACTTGGTAATCTGCCGATTTTATGGGAACACATTATGGTGTTTCGTTATATTGCGGCGACACCAAACACTCGGTCACGTTCCCGCCAGTGGAAAATCAGCGCATTCACGTTATGATTGCTCATCAACTATCCTCATTGTGGTGAAGATTACCTTCAACTAGGGTTACCAAAATATTGCTAGTCATAAGCTTTAGACATACTCGTTTTCATTGTACTGTATCAAACATTAAAATAATCCAGTGCTGAACACAATTGTACCTATGGTCATATCCACCACGTTGGTCCAGTAAGTAAGTTCGTATAGGCCGGGTGGCTAGCCCTGGTGTTAGAGTTTTTAGGCCGCCTGAAGGCCTCTGACTTTGCTAAACGGTTAAAACAACCGGGGCCCAGAATTTAACGTGTGACCGTGCAGAACGTTGCTTAATTTCGGTTGGTCCAGTGAGTGTGGGGGAGTATCCACGTGCGGCATCGATTATTTACGGACGTAGCAAGTTTTCTCACAAAGTTTTCGTTGGATGAAAAGCCAGTGGTGTGAAAACTAGTATTTGAGTTCCATAGAAATTATTGTAACTCTCGCATTATGATCGTGATTCAGGGTTCAAAATCCCAGTACCGTCCCGTACCAATAAGTGCTTTGGGATTTATATAGGACGGGATAGGTACGGACTTTCATACATCACTAAATTTTTGGTTACGGAAAACATCGTGAGCAGTGTGATCGTTAGCTGACTTTATTGATATCTTTGAAAATTTAGTGTAGCTGTTAAATTAAACTATAAACTTGTTGAAGACATTATAACTTAATTTTATTTCATCTTCAAAAATATGGTCACCCTATTTCTAACATTACGTCGAAATATTCTCACTCGGATTGAGTCATTACATCGATTCTGTACCGCGTTAGTCAGACTTGAAGTCGCCCAAATATTAATAAATTTTACGGTTCATAGCTCGTAATGAAGTAAAATTCTCAGAATAAGCAACTGGTCTGGAATGATAATATCTTAGATCACACGAGACGAATGAGCGTGACTCAGTGCTCATGAGAACTTTTTTATCCATTAAATATGATCCATGTTTTGACTGACGACGAAAAATACAGCAAAAAATGCACAAAGTGTAACCTACATGACACAAAGCGTCACCAGCAAAGTACAAACCAGTCAGCAAATACAATGAATACTTATGAATATGATGGAGCAGCAAAAAATTTAAAAAAAGTTTGCGTTATTTCTGCTTTCTCAATCACATTACTTAAATTAAATTCTAACTCAATTGGCTATTCAGCACATCAAAGACGAATCTGAACAGGCACGTTTGTGAACCTCATACACATTTTTGCGTCGCGAATGCTGTCGAAAAATCTTTCAGCGTCTTCGACTTATTGATATTTTTACATTCTCTAAAGCGGAAAAACGGATATGGTTCAATTGAGAAGACTACGTCGTCAAATATTAGTGGGGAGTGTAATTCTGGGGACTGATTCCATTAAGATTTGAACTGAACCTTATCTAAGTATCAAATACTAGCAAGTTATTTCATGTTATGGATTGTTAACTAAGGTATGATTTATTCTGTGACCATGACGTAATCTTCAAACTAATCCGGAGTAGAGCAGCCAAACACAGACAAACAATAACAATAGACGCGGGGTTGAATCGGCAGGAAATGCCGAGGAAACCAAAGACGCAACGCTGCCAAACTACACGCACAATACCCATCTCCAACAAAGGACTTGCGTACGAACTAGTTTAATAAACATACATCTCGCGTAGACGATACCTACTCGACAAATAGCGTATGTTCTTACACAAACAACCTTCTAACTAATGAGGTATTTGTAACAGCCTCGCTTCGTGAAATTGGAACGATTACAAACGGTCAAAAAACACCGACTCAAAATGCTTAATTTAACACCATCCATTTAGGTAGCCTGAAAAAAGTGCGGAAGTTGGTTTGATTGCCAGATTGCCACACAGAGTGTGTAATAGCCGAACAGATGAGATGGTTAACTCAAATTGTTCTTGAGAGGTTTTAATGTGGGGGTGAAAGGACATTAGTTGCGCACGAGTCGATGGAGACGTCACCACTCGTCGGTGTCTATCACCTGCTTGAGTAATGCACCTGGCGTGAAATTTGTGGTTTAAACTCAAATTGTATTGATTACTTACTCGTTTATTTGCTGCTCCAATATTTTAATCGACTATCAAAAAACCGGAAGTTTTTGATCTGGCAGATTTTTAACGGACTTCCAAAAAGGAGGAGGTTCGTTTGTATGTTTTTTTATGTATGTTCATCGATATTTTCGCTAAACGTGAACCGAATCAAAAAATATTTTTCAGCTCGAAAGGGTATACTCCCGAGGTGGGGTCCCATTTAAATGTTATCATAATCGGCTGAGACTTTTTTGAAAAATCAACAATAATGTAAAGATTGTTTACATCAATTCGAGCGAAATATTCGAATTTTGTACACGATAGAAGTTGGTTTTGCTATTTTTTTTGCGAAAAATAATTATCGTTATGCGATAGTTACGCTTACTATGAGTCAAATTAATATAAAAAGACATGTCTACAAAATGTATGGAGGTTGGTATAATAATAATCAAAAATCTAACCACAACTCTTGTTACATTTCGAGAAAGTTCATATTTTTCTGAGTCTATTACATCAGTTAAAAACAAAAAAGAGCCCTGTAATTTTTTAAAAAATAATTTTGAATTTATTAGGATAAAAAATATAATTGGCTCAATAGGTATTTTATCTCTATCAACCCTGATTAAGTAATCTCCAAATTGTTAAAATAAAACATGTTTACCAATTAGACACACTTTTTAAGTGTCTTTTTGTCACATTGAACCTACTAACTGGTCACACAGGTAGGTTAAAATTTTTTATTTTAGCAAATTATGAGATGAATGTGAAAGAATCAGCTACAAATGCAAGTAAAATAACGATAGAAGCACTTTATTATTGTTAAACTAGAAAAAATAAAATGCTGTATTATTATTTTTCATACAATTTAATTATTCACATTTAATAAAAATGCAGGGATACAAAATATCGAAATTAGATATTTTTGAGAAGCCCATAAAACAAGCTTTCAAATGATGTATCTATATGTCATCTTGGTTAGATTTTTCTCTGAATAAAATATCACTTGTGGACGTCTCCTTTATCTAACAGGTTTCAAATCATTTTTATTCACCAGCTCATTATAATTTTAGGGCATCAAGTGTTGCATTTAAAAAAAAGGATAACGTTATGGTAATTTAATATTTTATTTACATCTAATTAAAGGCATATCTCAGGACGAACAACACAGTCAAGTTGTACCTTATAGTACTTTAGTTGTTTTGTACAAGCTTTATTTTGACAGTTGTGTCAGAACTACAAATGAACCCAAAATTAAAGAATTTTAACGAAATAAATGAAAACGAGTATCTATGGGTACCTAATAAGTATTAGGTACCCATAGATACTCGCATTTATTTCGTTGACCTACTTGACTTTGTGATCGCCATTAGCCACGAGCCTTGGCATCAGCCGTACACTCATTATCGTCGCCATTACTAAGAGCCAAGAGGCCTAACCCCATTATACTAAGTATTTTAAGTTTTCAAGTACCCCATTCTAACAAGCTCTACAAACTGCGCAAACAGTTTTATTGTCAGCGGTGTTATAAATCAGTCTCTATGTCCATGTGGATAATGGGTAGTTGTATAAATATGTGATAGTGTCTACTGTTTTGGGGTGGCTTGAGGATAGTTAAAAGGCGGAAGTACATCTCGTGAGAAGGCTAGTGCCGACGGCGGCCGGACGCACGGGCCACTGCCGGCCAGTTCGGAGGGCTGGCCTTCCGGACCTCTCGCACAGGGTTCTTGATTTAAACTCTCTTTCATTGAAATGTTACAAATGTCTTAGATCGTCTTTTGTTTAAGAAAATGTTTTCTTATGCAGATCTGCATGACAAAGGCTAGACAAAAGACATGAGTACCCTAAGCACAGTTTTAAGGGTTAGGTTAGGTTAGTAAGTAAGTTCGTATAGGCCGGTGACTAGCCCTGGTGTTGAAACTTGTACTTATGTTGCATAAGAAAAATACTTTTGATTAGGCCCGAAGTGGTTTATTAAAAAAAAAGTATTATTATTATTATTGAATGAAATATTAAACCACCAACCCGCACTGGACCAGCTTAGTTGATATGGTCCACCCACCCTTCGTGGGTAGGCCTACGTCTTGCAGTGGACTATTAAAAAGGCTGGTACAGTACAGTACAGATATATTAAACCAGATATAATATCGATAATGTATAAAATTGTATTAGGCATAAACTATAGAGGTAAATGTCTACCAGCGAATATTAAACAGTAGATTGTTTAGACCAAGTTAATTATAATATATTATTTTTTCATACATTTTGCTGTTCGAATTCAGCAGTAATCCCAATAACATAACTGAGACAATGTCACAAAAGAATTATCAAAATAAAAACAAAAATATTATGCTATACTTAAACATGGTATCGTCACCTTGTTACTGAGCTTTCATCAGCTATAATATCTCTATTTGCTATTGGTATGATGAAGCGATACTGGACAGACACCTGTTCGATAATCTAACACCGATTTTCAGTCTGGTAATCGATTCCTAATCGATAGGTGTTGGTTATGATCGATGCGCGTGAAGCGTAGAGTGCAGGTGGCGTCACGCCGCGCCGGGCGCGACCGCAGCATCACCTGCGCCGGCGCACCGGAACTTACAACCGAGCTATCTTGTAAGTCACAGCCGAGCGCTACTTTTGTTTTTCCTTACCAAAACTGAAAAACTTTCATGCAAATTCGTTAGTTCCTCATTTTATCGCAAAAAATTGGTTTTACTCTACGTGCCGATTGTAGAACGATTTGCTGTTGTCTGCAAATGTCTTTTAGGAAACGCTGTGTGGATAAATTGACTCTAATCTTGTTGTGGTATTTCCCCCTTTGAAACGGAAGGGCTGGTGAAAAGTGAAGTTTAGGTAAATCTAAGAGTTTTTATTGATTCGTTTTATTTCTTGATGTTTTTATTCGATTTGATTTGAAATTTTTCACGAGAGCTATTGCTTGTCGTAGTTGCAACAATATGCGTTTTCGAACGCTTATACTTCTAGACCATTAGTGTGAATGCTACTATGTATTTTCTTAAGTCTCCTTAGATTTTATTTGTCTTGTTTTTGATACATACGATTTCAAAACTGTTATAGCTGGAAAAGTGCAAATAGGGGGAAGGGCGCTGTATAAGCTGAAACACAGGCTTCGGAATAGTTCGGCAACAAATACCTATTTTAATTTTGTGTTCAATTATTCTAGCTTTGTTAGGATGTATTATGTAAACATAGTTTTGGTAATTTTTTTTTTTAATTTATTATCTATAAGTCTCACAAGAGTGTGCGGCAAAGCCGATGTAGACCGCTATTGAGTCACAATTTTTTGCGAGGCTTGTAGGGCGCAAGGCGGTCGCCACTTTTGCTCAAACTACGCCTCCATTGGACACGAGACTCCATTCACGATATCGATGAAGCTACAGACGGTACTTAGTCACAAGAGGTCGTTTCTCCTTCTTCTAGCGTAGGCAGTGACAACGCACCCGCTTGCGATCAAACAGCATTAAGTATTACATGGTAACAAAACTAACAGCTATGCTATCATTGGCTGGTACCGGCCAAGACACCAAACGTGCAGCGTCCGGGGTCACCGGGACTAATGTACCATAACTCACCAAGAGGTGGTAAAAAGCTGCGTGACGCGCACTCAATCGCAGATCACGACCACGCCACGGCCAACCAGGCCAATTGTGTTATTTGTCGCAGATATTATTGTGACAACACGATACGCCTTTCAAAGCCTGTTTTCTTCATGACAAAGATTTTTTTCCTTTTCAACTCTATGTTATGTAACGAGCTTTCTTTTAAACCGTAGTTGCCCATTGTATACCTACTGATTTGCAAGCGTAGAAATGTTAAACAAACGTGGAAAGTTCACTTTCACAGGAATTTCGATTGACCAAGCGTACTCCTGTAAAATACTGGGTGTATCACTATAAAATGGGCTTATTCTAATTGTAGGTACTCGTCAATAGGACCAATTTTCACCATGGAGTCAGCCCGAAATCACGAAAAATTAACATCCGTAATTACCTACCTACTATATACCATATTTTTTTTTATCGAAATTTAAAAAAAAAAGTGAAAAAAAAAACTATGATTGTATCTCTTGTATTTTTCCAAAACAGTTAGTTTTTGGAGTTATAGTTTGATACTAGATACAAATAATAAATATATAGGTAGCCTATAATGGAAATGATCGTCACTGTAATGAAACTGTCTAGGTAGGTAATTGGTCTTCGCAATAAAACTATACAAGCAAAAATCCAAGCAAGAATAATGTTGGAAATGGTGGTCACTACAGCAGAGTCTCGGTCAGGTGACCCCGGTGTGGTAGGCGCTGCGGTGTCGCGGAAGTGTCACCAAGCCCGGCATGGCTCTCGCTTCGTTCCGCTGAGAGCACGCTTTGCTCACTCCATTTTTGATGCACTAATTCCCACGGCGCAATCGCCACAAAAAATCTTTTAAAATACGCCTACTCACTGATCAATATTGGCCTAACTAGGGTGACTGCAGAATGGAAAACAATAAATATAAGCAGCATGCTCCCCTTCCCGAACCGAATCTATTGTTTCCTGCCTGAAGTAATTTGAAAATCACGCCCCGTCTTATGCATTCAACGGCTAACAGCACAGCTTTGCTAATGGACTGTTAAATCTATCAATTTATATCTATCTTGCAGAAGTCTTGCAAGAATGTACGGTTGTTCTGAAAGCTGTCTCTTGTCGACAGACAGACGGCAGCGCCGATGTAAAAATAAGATAGTATAGTCGTGACACTCGCAAGCATTAGAGATAGTAACGCACAGAGAGGCGTGAAACGTAGCACCGTCGTATCTGGATCGGGATCAGGCGTTACGGTCACGTATGGTTCACTCCCACGTCTTAATTGACCCATTTCGTGTGAGTCGCGCGAGCTGCGAGCCGCGTCAGGGATACCATCGCCGCGATACGTGATGTAACATAACGTACCCTATCACGTTTGATTTGACACTCGCAGCCTGTCTAGAGTGTCTAGTCTCACCGCACGTCGCTCCGCCAAACATTGCCTCTATTACTGCTAACTGGATTGTTTCCCGACTCGATTTCCCACGGAACTATTTGCCATAATAACATTTTCCCGTTTCGACTAAAACGATTATACTTGCCGAGGGTGAAACGATGTGTCCCATAATCGTTTAGCTAAATATGAGTTTACACGGGTAGGTTGATGGTATCTTAAAAGCGGTCGCGTTTCGTGTAGTAGTGTTTATTACGTAGATTTACGCGGCCGTGTAGGAATCTCGTCCATTTGTGGTCTGTTATGTGCCCACATTAGCCACGGGCCGGGTAATGAAGTTATGAGTGTAAGAATCGTGGGGTCTCGTCATGTAATGCATAGTCTTGTACAATTTTGTCGTCTTTTAACTTCTGCACTTTCTTGGCAACTTCCTTGTTTTATATTTGTTGGTAACCCAAAATGATGTTGTTTACAATTTTTTGTTGTTTTTAGACATCCATTGTAGTCAAGATATCGACAGTGTGACCAAAGGGTGTGGGTTCAGTGGGTGAAGAGCCGGACCACCCTGCTCTACTATCTCTCGGCGCGATCGTACAAAAACGTCACCCCCATCGATTTGTTTGTCTTGTGTGGCCTTCATTTTACGCGTTTGGGCTGTGAAATATAGGGGAAGGTCAGAATTATCGCTTTTTATGGTAAGATGAGTGTGTGGGAATTCGTCTGATAGGAGGTAATATTTTGATTAATTTTAGCAATCTTCAACATGATTCGTTATCATTGTAAAATTTTATGAGGTAACACTTATAAATTTTAAGTACTTAGTTATTCTCGTAACTAAGAATAGTAAGCGACACGGTTAAAAATGAACGATATATGTGAGTATCGTAGATAAATTGGAAAAATCTTATTCCCAAATAAAAATATTTATCTGTCCATTACTGTAATCTTTTGACTACTGTAGCTCTGATATTTTATCAGTGATACTAACTTACTGTATCTCTGATAAAATATCAGTGGCTTTAGAGTGAGTGAGCTATTTTTTTGCACGCAACTCGAAAAAAATGAGTTAAGCGAGTAATTCCGAATAAGTAATATGTAAAATGTTTATAAAAACATACTAATCCGTCTGAATAAGCCATGACGTCTGTCTGGTTGATTTATTAGGACGTGAACAGACGTGTGCCGAACCCTCGGGATCCGCAGGTAGGGGCGCAAAAAATACTGGGTGTTTGTTGACAACGCAACCTCGTCATAGTTTAGAATAGCTTTTGCCTGTGGCTTCGCCCGCGTGAGATTTTGGTTTTGTGCTATCCCATAGGAACCTTATAAGTTTCAGGAATGAAAAGTAGGCTTTTGCCACTCTTTGAACTATAACTATGCCAATAATTATTTTTCGCAAAAAATTGTAAAACTGTCTTCTATCGTGTACAAAATTCGAATATTCCGCTCGAATTGTTTACATTATCGTTGATATTTCTAAAACGGCTCAGCCGATTTCTGTAAAATTTAAATGGGACCACCTCGGGAGTATACCCTTTTGCACTAAAAAAGAATTTTTCGGTTCACAATTGGCGAAATTATCGATGAACACACACAAAAAAATACATACAGACGAACATAATATCCTCCTTTTTTGAAGTCGGTTAAAAACAAAACTATTTGTTGTTTGTTTTCTGTGTAAAAAAAGTAACAAGCGAACAAACCTATTTTCGAATTCATAAAATGTATTAGGTAGTAACGATTTAGGCGGAAATAAATGTTGGCTTTTAGGTGTAAAAACATTTTTTCTATATCTTGGAGATTAGATTGTGGTTTTCGAGGGTGCAGATGAATTTGGGAAATAATTTTCAAGAATGTCTGGAGCAAGATAAAATCTTACCTTTGAATCGTCCAATCTTCAATTGATGACATCGTTTGGTTTGAAGAAAAGATTCGTAAATATAATTTACACTAAATTCATACTGTACTTGGTAATGCGACACGTCTTTCAACTATTTTTGTTTTCCGTAAGATTTATTAATGTTGATAATTACGAAAATAAGTAGGTAGACATTACCTAACCTTCCAATGAAATAGGTTGAATGAAAGAAAAAATGTTACTTTTAAGCCTATTTATATATAAATTACTTATTTACTTATTCATCACTAAAATAATTTAAGTAAAACTTCTTGAGCGGCGTTGTGCACTTTTTGGGATAGGTAAAAAAATGTTAAACTCGCGTTAACCCTTACTTATACTTAGCTCCATGTAGCCCCAAGCTGTTGATAGTTTATTCAGTGGCGTGGAAATAGAATGCGGTCTGTTACTAACTATTGGACGTCAATTTTGACTGGATTTCAGAGTTCCGTTGTTGATTAACAATATAGTCATTGTCAAACGAGTCCTTACCATAGTATAATGTTTATTATTTCATAATTATAAAAGCATCTCCGTATACTCATAGGTCAAAAAACGTATTGTTATATTACAAGCGAACTCTAAAAAATCAGCAGTAATTCTTAATATTTATTTATAGAAAAACATATGGAAACAATAATTGTAAAATTGCAATAGTAGGTATGGATTGTTATTGATGGATCTAACAAACGGCATTCTATTTCCACGTCAGTGAAAACTATCAAAGCAAAGCTGGGTACTAGCGTAAAATTAGCGATCAGGGGAAAAACGTCGTGTAGTTTTAAAAATTGGTACAGTTATACTTTGCGGTATCCAGATGAACAAACTAAAAGTCTTCAACGGTAAGGGGGTGTTAAGGGTGTGTGCATGGGGGGTTTGAAGGTATATTTTTTCAGATTTTTGCTCATATCTCGAATAACATTATGATTACTTCTGTCAAAAGTTTTTACATAAAATTTCCGTCAAATTTATTCATTATCATTTTTTCTCTACGATCAATACTTTACGAGTTACAGGGTGTGTAAGTTTCAAAAGAGAGACGATTTGAAAAAACGGCGTCGTTTTTTGGGTTTCGTACTTTGAAAAGAAAAACAATATAACATTTGTAAGATCACTTTGTTGTCTGTCTGTCCGTTTGTCCGTCTATCCATCAGTCTGTCTGTCCGTTTGTCCGTGCGTGTGTCAAGACTTTCTATGTCAGAAACGCGTAAAGGTATCAACTTGAAATTAAAACCATATATGGTAATCTATAACCTCTTGCAGTTGTGAAAAAATCAAACATTTCGGTCATCATGAAAAAAAGTTATGGCCATAAGTGTTAAAAATCAAATGACAAAAATCCGGATATTCAAGGAAATTAAAATCTATAGGGTACTTCGGGTTGATCTATAACTATATAATTTGGCACAAAACATTGTCACAAAGTATCATCATCACCATCCGCAGCCTTCTCTATCCCACTGCTGGGTATAGGCCTCTCTTTTACGGTGCCATTTGTCTCGCTCCTGACAAATGGCACAAAATATACATATTTAGGAATAAATTAGAAATGTATACTTACAGTTTTAATTTTATTCCAAAAAAAAATAATGCAAGAAATTGGAGTCTAAATTTTAAAGAGAATTAATGTGAATGAGATTGTTTCAATTGTGCACTTACTTGAGTACATTTTCTCTACTTATGTATTCTGTATTTATTCTTAAAAACATAACGGAAACAGTAATATAAAATGGGAATAGTATAAATTGTAGGTTAGAGGCCTACTCTTAGTGACGGACCTAACAAACCGCATTCTATTTTCACGTCACTGAATAAACTATCAAAGCTGGTACATGGAGCTGAGTAGAAGGGTTAACATTAGCGTCTTGTTCGGGAAGTCAGGACGCCTCATCAAACATTCAGGCGGAGCGATCAGATTGGGGACGCGGGACCCGATGTTACACTCATGTTAGTAATGTATACTTACGTCATTTGTACATCCGTCAATTGTTAATTTGCCTTATACCTTTAGAAGGGCAATTCTTATGAGTATACTGGGTGTTTCCTCAATGTCTAGATGACAGATATAATTCTAGTCTGTGGCATTATTGTATTCAAGTACCTAAGGAACTACTTAGTGAGAAATCTGCATTCAGGCAGCGGATCTGATCGCAGATTGGGGTGGGGATGCGGGACCAAACCTTACACTAATGTTAGTAATCCTACTAAAGTTATAAACGCGAAACTTTGTGAGTAGGTATGTATGGATGTTAGTTACTCTTTCACGCACAAACAGCTGAACCGATTTGTATGAAATCGGTATGAAGGTAGCTTAGACCTTGAATTAACTTTTTATCTCGGGTTAACGCGGGTAACACTGCGGGGCGCAGCTAGTGTAGCTAGATGTCGTTAGGACAAGTACATCCGTCAACTGTTAATTTGCATTAATAGGGAAATGCATAAATGTTCCTAAATGTATGTATACTGGGTGTTTCCCAAGACGACAGACATTAACTTTCAGACACTTTATGCTATGGGTCCAACCGGTCCAACAACCGAATCGCGAAAAAAGTTCTATACATTCTACTTGTAGGGGCGATACATTTTTTATTGTCTGAAAATTCTGTTTATTTTTTCATTGTTTCATTAATTAACATTTATAATATATAAATATACCTACCTACCTTTTAAATTCCCTGCACTTTACAAAGTAACAGCTTGGATTCTGTAGTCTAAAATATCATTGTCTTCATCATTAAGTACGACTATACTTAAACTCGAATTACGGAACAGGAACTTTTTTGCGATTTTATAGATAGACCTATACCTATATCATAAAAAAGTAAAAGGTTCATTATATAAGAAGTTATATTTTGTTTATTATATACTGAATTCAGGTAAAGGAAATTCAACACTTTAAATCAATACTGAATAATTTATTTACACAGAAAAACAATAAAAAACTTTAATAACATTTTCAAACTAATACTAAAAGTTAAACTAAAAAAAAAACACAAAATAAAATAAAACCTAGTCTAAAAGCCCTTCGGCAGAGGGTAACGTGGCCAGAAAGCTGGCAGCATTGCCTCGCTGAATAGCAATACTCAGCTTTTGGGCGAAATAGATGCCAGCACTCTGGTCACGTGTTACCTCTACCAAACGCCTGGCCAGATCTTTGTACAGAGTATGAGCGTCCGGCCCCCACGGACCTAAAGTCTCAACCCCAAACGGCACAAAATGGTACATCCTGTCTAAGGACCCATATTTGTGCCGTTTGAGGTTTTCCGCTTTAGCTGCAGCAGCACCAGCCCTGTCTGCTGTGTCAGGAAGGTGAGACGACGCCAGTGTGTCGACGCACGTCGCGTCCCACACCAAAGGTCGTCCCACCTTCCATGGCACCAACGTCATTCCGTCTGGTCTTTTACCGTCGTCCCGCAACAGTCCATTAGGCTCTAGGACCGACGGGACGCCAGCACTGACAAAGGCCCGACGGATGATATGCCGCGAAAAGCGCCCTGCACTTTTTGTGCATGACAATGCGTGGTGACCGAAACGATCGACCATATTGCCACATTGGCAGCGGTGCGGGACCAGACATGGGGCACCTAAACGGAGAGATACGCCTATTCGGAAAGAGTTATTATCCAAAAGGTTGCCAACGTTATTTGAAGGAAGGGCATGTAGCCAAAGCCCCGACTCCCATCTTGAAACGGCAAGCAAGCGAGCGCGCTCTGTGGTACAACTTGAGGTTTGAATTAGTTTTTGCAGTTCTAACTCACAGAGCGGCCCGTCCCACTGTCTCTGAGAATTGGGAGACTTGGGCAAAAGTTGGCTTGGGCAAGCTATTTTCCAACTTTCGACAGCGTCACTCAGATATGTAATTTCTAAATTTGGAAGAGAGGATGATAATATGTCTTTTACTAACTTTTGAGTACTGAAAACTGAGGACAAGAAAGCTGGCAAAGATACACTGGAAATTTTGCGTATACCGAGGCCACCAAACCTCACAGGCAGTGAGGCTTTGCGCCAAGCGCGATCGTCTAAAGGGGTGTTAAGAATGGTGGTGAGTGTATCTCTTTGAACGTTATCAAGCTGTTGTAAAGATAAAGGATGATTCCAAAGCTGACAACATCTAAGAGAGTACATAAATTTTAGAACCATACACTTTAAATTAAATATTCCTGATATTTTAACCAGCAATACCTACCTACTAAATGCGAAAAGGTACAAAAATATGAACAGAATCCAACCTTTTGACGTTTTCCATAAAATTTTCAGTTCCATAACCCAAATCATGACACGACGATGACACTTCCGAGTTTTTGCTTTGTTTTATAGAGAAAAGCACTCTGACCCTCATCAAGCGGACATCGCTGTGTCGGAGATAAGAAGCACTTTTTCGTAATACTTTATTCAGGGGTTGGTTGGTCCCAGTGACAGTGTAATCGGCCCGTCACAGAGGTGCCTCCGTGTTAAGTATTAATGTGAACCCTTTTGTATCGGAACGCCTAGCTAGGCGCCCGACAGCTCGGTGTCAATCCGCGTGAGCCCCTGAATGTTTAATGTTCATTAATTTGTCAAATTGGTACGATGCTGGAGCGTCTGCGAGTTGCTGCTACGTGGTAGTAAGCTTGTGCACCTAATTGTAAGTGTCATTTTGTATGTAGGTACTTAGCTGTAGGTACAAATACCTATCTTGATGCAATTGCAAATTTGCTTCTGAGAAAGTAGTTCATTTCAATATAAGTATTTTATTAAGAATACGCGTTATTATTCTATGATGAAGACATGGTTAATGAGCTGAAAAGTTGGTTGGATACGTTTAATGGCTAAGTAGGTAGGTATAATGCCTTTTTACGTGAATAAGTTCGCTTTTGGCCACCAAATCGCCTGATGTTAAGTGACGTTGTGGTCGAAGATGAAGCACGCAGACTTTGAAGATATACCTACTACTTACTCAACACTTAAGTACATTTTTCAGACTTGGAAGATTCATTCACTCTGATCTTGAAAAGCTTAAAGATTATATCCCTTAGGCAAAAGGAAAGCTGGTAGAATGTAACGACTTAAAACTACTAGGGACTGTAAACCTAAGTAGGTATGTACCTACCTACTTAAAAATCCAATAAAGGTTCTTTGTGCGTACCTACCTACTTCCGTAGGCACCTACCTATTTGAAATAAGACACTTTACAGTTAATAATATATTGATGCCTCTTATAATGAGAAGAGACTTGTGCTAAGGAGTGGAACGTTCTGGTAATTAAACCAACGAATCTATCCTATAGCCACTTGACGAAATTTAGATCTCAAGAGAATACTAATATGCAGATATTTTGGAGTTTATCATCTGAATTACAGCCAGTGTCGTTGTCGTAATCCGCTAATTTATTCACAACTAAAAGGAACAGCGCCGCGCGCAGCGCTCGCGCGCAATGGGCCCCCGGGGGCCGATCGCCGGACACCGAGTGACCGCACTTATTCGATTAAATCACTCTATAATCCGTCCAACTCATACAAAAGCGATTACAAAGATTCATAATTTATCTCAAAAAGAAGTCACTTCTTGCCGAATGAAGCGAAACAAAAAGGAGATAACGATAATGTACCGAACCAGCGGACCGTACAGAATTATGACAACGTTAACCAGGCTCTATTTATGGAATAGAAAAAGAGTAGTCGGATCAAAAGGTGTCGAGTGCTGCATTGTATTTAGAGGAGTTCAGTAGAGTGCGGCGGGGCGCGGGGCGGCGGCGCCCATTGGCCGCGCCCACGCCCCTGGGTGGAACGAGGAAAACTGCTTCACTGGCATTTCCACGGCGCGACGGTTTGACAAGCTTTTAGCGTCATCCGTCTGTCATTCGATTCATTTACCCCGATAATATTTGCGTATATTACCGCCGCTGACGTACGAATGAGCCTCTCCGTGTCTGACGACTGATTACGCGGGGGATTTCGAGGTCCTTCGAAATGGGTACTTTCAAGTATTTGCTCCATTAGTCGTGTTCTTTTGCGGTGTATAGAAAAGCGTGGGATTACAGAAAAGTGATGGATTTCGTAATACTGAGGTATTTTTGATAACATCTAAAAGTATTGTCAGAACACTGATTGATGTATCAAGTAGGAAACTTATTTCTATTCAAATATAGCCTAGTTAAAACACGCCCTTTAACAAGTTTTCTTATTACAGCTGGTACCTATTAAGTCCATCGCAAAAACAATAGGTACCTGAAACTCAAGCAAATTCAGTAGCCACAGGCTAGTTACTTTATTCAGGCTGGCTTCAAAACTATAATTCAATAAGGGTGAAGTGAAAACTATAATAGTTGTCGGTTAGTGGGAGTGGGTGCCGGTGGGAGGAGGCGATGGGCGGGGCAGGCGCGGGCGGGGCGCAGGGTGCCGGGTGCTCGGGCGCTGCGGCTCGCCCACCGGAGCCGCAGTCGCGCCGCACTCGCCGCTCTCGGCGCACCGCTACTCCACGCGCACCGGCCTCGAAATTATACAGCCACCTGTAAAAGGTGCACGCAAACGATAATTAACCAGAAAGCCTCGCACCCAAATAATTGCCGTGAAGCGCAGCCGCGACGGGCGCCCCCTTCAATTAGAGGCACCTGTCGGACACGCGTCGCATTAATTCGCACTCGCAATAAATGAACCCGCAAAAAATTCCGAAATAAACTGGAACCGATGCACCTGCGCGGCTGAGCCGACGTGGTGTCAAAGTGCGGGGCTGGTCCAAAGCACGCGCGTCGCGGGACTCTCTTGTCGGAGGAGGTCCGTACCTCGCGGACATGATCATGCTATTCAAGGGCAACAGCAGCAGGCTGGAACACCTCATCGAGAAGATACAAGCCAATAAAGAGAACCACGACGTTTCTACTGACGAAATAAAAGGTTGGTGGTTTTGTTGTTAGTCTTTTGGTGTTCGATTGTTGGTGGTATTTTGCCTGGTGAGCAAAAAAGTTTTTAGCAATTACTTTAATTAAGCTTTATGGAGTTGACATTTTCAGAATTAATAATAGCTTTAATTGAATAGTAGTAGAATAATATATCTCGTAGCTAAACAATAAGTACATTCTATTATCTAAGTCATCACATATACCTACGAGTATAATAATCTATAGCAACTAAGTACCTAGTTAACCAATGAAAATTCCGCCAGTTTTCCCCAGTCAAGTTTTATGTTCTCCTTTGAAATGTTTAAATTGCAGAAATAAAAGTTTATACCTACTGAAATACTGGTCTGTTTCATTTACATTACGTTTGGTAGATTTTGAGTTACCAAAAGTATTTCAACTATTTTTTGGGTTCCGAAAACCAACGATAAAAATTGAGAGCCTTATCACTAACCTTTCACCTGTCGTTTTGTCCGTGCTTCCGGAGCAACCAAGCAATTTCTTAATTTTGACACATATTATACATCACTATATTCATTATATTCCATAGAACGTCCACTGTTGAACATAAGTCTCTCCTAAGGATTTCCAATAAGACCACTTGGAAGCGAATTTTATTTATAGGTAAGGTACGAGTATTTTTGCGTGTTCCGTATCTCATAAGGAATAAATGTCCGTCTGTCCGTTCGTGTGTCAAGACCTTTTATCTCAAGAACGCGTAAAGTTAACGAGTTTAAATTTAAACTATATACATACGTCTATGATTTCTTGCAGTTGTAAAAAAAATCGAACCTCTCAGTTATCGTAGAAAAAAGTTAGAGCCGTATAAGTCGTTAAAAACCGCATATTTCGACACGCATAAGGGAATCAAAACCTATATGTACAGGGTACCTATTTCCCGTTAACATAGAAATTATAAAATTTGGCAGGACTGTGCATCACTGTATATTTTTAGGGTTCCGTAGTAAAACGAGGAACCCTTATAACTTCGTTGTGTCCGTCCGTCCGTCCGCCCTCATGCTACAAAGCCTTATAACTTCCACATTTATGAACGAAATTGCATGAAATTTGTTAGTGTAGATCTCAATTTCTAATACTTAAAAATTTCAAAACTGTTTATTTAAGGGGTATCTCCCATACATGTAAAGTGGAGATGAAACTTTTATTTCAACCCCACCCCCTCGTGTGGGGTATCGTTGAATAGGGTTTCTAAAATGAATGTAAGATTTCTTGAACAATTTTTTGTCTCGTGTACCATTAGTGAGATAAGTCGCCAAAGCTAAAAAAAGAGAGCCCCCCTTCATTTCTTAAGTATACGAGATAGAATGTCCAAACTTACTGAGATTATAGACCACATTAAAAACTTTTTATCTCAAAATTGGTTTGAGCACTGTGGGATATTAGCTTTTTGATGAAATTCTTAAACTTGCTCATAGCTTAGAGGTCATTGACCTCACAAATATATTTTTAGTCAGTTATGTTTTTCTAGCACTCAATCATCTTATGACATTATAAAATCGGTTATTTTCATTATAATCATCGTCTACGGAAGCCTATCATACGCGTGTCTCGACACGCACTTGAGAACTTATTAATTAAATCACAAGATAATAGGGCCTAAATGCAAAAAAATATGGGTCTTTAAAAAAGCCTGATCAGAACTGATTTATTATATACCTACCTTATAATATATACCTTATAACATACAGGTATGTTTACGGCATAGGTAATTTTTTTATAAATTGCGAATAAGTCCACGCTTGGCCACCAACCCGCCTGATTGTAAGCGACGTTGCGGTCGAAGATAGAGCACGCAAGGTCGCGAGACGCTGCTGCTGATGCGCATAGATAGAGACAACGTGTTAAGTACCTATTTTAAATACAGAAAAAACAACGGGTTGCACTCCGGGAGTGCCGGCAGAAGTGAAAACTTAAAAATTAACGTTGTGCATTTTTGAATATTTTGGAATGGTTAGACAATTATTTCGCACGAATTGCTTTATTCAGTACAATAGTATACCATCATTTATGTGGTAAAATACAATATGACACACGCATTACACACTCGCCCAGCAGAAACATTTTCATTTTTATTTTTTGTAGAGTTTTTGTAATGGCTTCCTTTCTGATGTAGAGTTTTTGATTACCCAAAAAAAATACTCTAGTCATACCATAAATATTTATTCAACAAACTTTTTATATGGAAACTATCTTTAAATCAGAATAACACTGGCAGAATAACACAGCGTAGGACGTCCAACTAGTACAAGGTGGACGGATGACCTCATTAAGACCGCAGGATCGCGCTGGATGCAAGCCGCTACCAACCGGTCTTATTGCAGAGAGGGAGGCCTATGTCCAGCAGTGGACGTCCTATGGCTGAAAAGAAGAAGCGAAGAAGGAGAATGTTTTTGCAATTAGACATTAATTGCTGGTCCTACTATGCTGTGCCTCTAATATGGATTTCCAATAAGACTGGTTGGGTGGGCTAAAAAGTTCGTAGGCTAGCATGGAAAAAATTTTTTTTTGATAGAATTTGATTGTATTATTTAATATAGTTCTCTTTGAGCTTAGAGGTCATTGACCTCACAAATATACTCTTTGAGAGCCATACAAGATTATAGCGAGCATATAATTTTTCGATACCATTTTTAGGGTTCCGTACCCAAAGGGAAAAACGGGACCCTATTACTAAGACTTCGATGTCCGTCTGTCCGTCTGTCTGTCTGTCACCGGGCTGTATCTCATGAACCATGATAGCTAGGCAGCTGAAATTTTCAAAGATGATGTATTTCTGTTGCCGCTATAACAACAAATACTAAAAACAAAATAAAATAAATATTTTTGAGGGGGGCCCATACAACAAACCTGAATTTTTAGACGTTTTTCGCTCTATATTAATAATGGTAACAGGTAGATGCTTGAAATTTTCACAGAATATTTTTTTTTTCATATTCACTTCAAGAGTAAATCATAAAATTAAAATTAAATAAATAATTAAGGGGGGCTCCCATACAGTACGGAACCCAACGAGCGCGAGTCCGACTCGTACTTGGCCGATTATTATACTACGATTTGTGTATAGCTTCAAATTAGGCTTAATTTTCGGCAATCACCTTTTCATCGGCGCGAAATTTCTGTCCGGCGAACATCTTCTTCTAGTTTAAGAACAGGAAATGTTGCTGGGGGCCAGATCTGGAGAAAACGGTGGATAAATCGGGTTTTTAGCGATTAGACAGCTCCAAACACTGCTCAGAAGATCATCAATTCTTTGAAGTTTTGGTCGATTGTGAGCTCACGCGGCAACCACTTTGAACAGAGCTATCGCATACGCAAATATTCATTCACGATATGTCCAACACGTTTCTTTGATATCTTTAGAATCTTAGCTATCTCAATCAACTTCATTTAAAGGCTATCTGAAATTAATTTGTGGATTTTTTTGATGTTTTCGTCGGTGACAGCCTTTTAAGGGTGTCCAATGCATAGTCCTCGATTCAGTCATTTCGCCTCGTTTAAACTTAGCTAACCACTTTTTAATGGTTGGTATTCCTGGAGCAAAGTCCGAATAATGTTTTTAAGCAAAGCCTTGGCTTCAACAGTATTTTTTTTGCCAAAAAGCAATGTTTTGTAACCTCACGAAATTATTTTTTATCCATTTTTTTTGTAACAAAAGTTGCTTCACGCGAAACGGTAAGTATGACTCACAAACTAATAGTATGACAGCTGTCAATATTATACAGGTGTCCTTTTAAAGATAGGGCTAACTGAAAATTATGTGGATTTTATACTAATAGCACCACTGATGTGTCAGCCTACGAACTTTTCAGCCCACATAAATTCAAATACCTAAATTATTTGTATTCTACGAGTACCTATATGCGAAAACTTGTTAATAGTGGATCGTTATTTAAGGTATTAGTAATTTAGCTTAATAGCACTGTATGTGGACGTCCAAATAAAATGAAATAAAAATAAAAAAAGCTCACTGATTTCATGAATCAAAGTTTCCAAGTGCAAATTCAGAATTCAGAAAACTTCAGCAACCTTGGTTTTTTCAGTACTACATAGAAAGCTCTGAAGGCAATAACTTCGGAATACCACGCATAGAGTAGTCCGATTTTCATAATCCTTTTTTTTTTTCGAAAGTGTATACGGAGTATAAGTGTATACATCGAAATTATTCCCATAAAATTATCGAGATAGGTTAATTGGTCTTTGAAAAATCAACAATTATCTAACAAGTGATATAAATTAAAAATTTAAAAAACCTCCGACACAAAAACACTTCAACAAACATTTGTAGAATTTTTGTTCTTCCATCCCCACTTTAACCCACCATAACTCTTAAACGGCTCAATCGATTTTTATAAAACATAGCTAAGAACACTCTCGATTAAGTCTCCTTTCATCCAAAAAAAACTAAACTGAAATCGGTTCAGTGGTTCGGGCGCTATGATGCCACAGACTGACAGACAGACACACACACAGACAGACAAACAGACACGTCAAACTTATAACACCCCTCTTTTGCGTCGGGGGTTAAAAATAGCTAAATACATACGAGCAAACTAATCGTATATCGTAAATAAGTACGTAGATTGCAATAATTTAAGTCAGTTGTGCAAGGTACCTACAAGAAAAAAACAAATGACCGACTAAATACTACAAAGTTACTTTGCGTTTATTAATAAGGTGGTAAGAGTAAACACCTTAGATATGAGACGATGCAAATATGACTCATTTACATGCAACATGAGCTGTCAATTTTCCATTCCGTAATTCCACATCGTATCACCGGCTATCGGTAGATTTGTAGCGAGTAAATAGCACGGAAACGCGGGATAATGAGGCCATCATTTAGCACTGATGGCTTATCAACAGAGCTTCTAAGGCTATGTGTAAAGCATCGAACATGGAAGAATGAAAGACACCAGAAATACTCTCTAGATGCATTTGAATGAAATGCGCTTTGTAATACAGAGAGTGCGCTACTATTTTACTCTATTTAGTGAAATTTCCAACAGACTTCAAAAACAGAGATGTTAAAAATTTGACTAAGTTTTTGTATGTACTTATGTCAATTGTGAACAGATTTTGATGATTATCTTTTCGTCTGGTAAATCTCATACATCAGAGGTTCCATTAATTTTTTGATTGATATGATTTTTGAAAAATCAACAATTATCTCAAAATGGCTTAAATAGCTTCTAGCTAAGTAGTGAACTATTCGAATTTTGTACCTACAAAGATTGCAATGATTGAATCGACGTTTTGAGCACGAAACACAGATCAAGGAACCCTGTCCATCATCTGTGGTGCGAAAGCCCTTCTAATTTTTGTATTCGAAGGAGTAAAGTTAGCGAGATCGGTATAAAGCGGATTGTCGGTTTTCCATGTAGATAGCGATTGGCGTTGATTGCTGAGGCGCCGGTTGAGGTGTCTCGGAGACGCGCAATTAGGAAGTGGGCTTCCGCCGCCCACTGGCCGCCGGCGCCACTGTCCTCACCCGAGGAATTGGCTGCAATCGCTGCTAATTACGGCTATCCTACCAGCGACAGTGCATCCACTGGACCCAAAGCGACCACTTAAGACGCTGCGTTTATGTCAGAGCGCGAAATTTGAATTTTCTTTCTCGCTTCGCCTTATTGTCTAACTAATTTTCGTAAGTAGACAGAAGCTAGTTTTGCGGCAATAAAAAATATGTTAATTACTACATCAACTAAAAACTAGGTAAGATAAAAATCAGCGACGGTCAAGTATAGCTAAACAAAATATATCGAAGTGATAATAATAATTAATTAATGTATTTTACATAATAATAATTAAATCACCCTTCGTGGGTAGGCCTACGTCCTGCAGTGGACTATTAAAAAGGCTGGTACAGGTAATTAAATCAATTGACCCGTTGCATCGGGACCAGGGCTGTCGGACACGGGTGCTGTCTGACGCCCAGTGCTGGTTGGTCCCAGGTGGTGGATGACGATCAGTCTGGTGTTCGACACATCGTCATTCTGGCGGGAGCCGAAGCTCCGTGGTGGGGCCCTAGTTGGGCCAGCAAGCGTGCCCGTAGCCCCGACACCAAGCGCAGTGGCGGAACACCCAGGGGTTTTGGTGGGTATACTGTCCAGTCGGCAGGACTCCCACATAACCACCCGCCTGCCCTCGAGGTGCGGTGGTATCTATAAAAGATATCCCCTGGTAAAAAAAAAAAAGGTAATTAAATCCCGAATTTTGATACGAGCTACAGGTACCTATATTCTAAATTGTGGCAAAAGTAGTTGAATCAACGGTCAGTGTTAGAGCAGCAGCAATGAAGATAATTATATTCACAGTAGGTACCTAACTTGCAAAAATAAAATTGAATTTCGTTCGTTCACGTTAGACCTTAACGGGACAAACACTTATTAGCCACTTGTAGCGCTTGCAGTGGACGAATGAAGATTGCTTGAAGACAACTACATAATGATTACTTTACTCGTTACCTAAATCTAAAAAGTCTCCACTAAATAGTATTCAACGTAGAAATAAACTAAATCTAAACTTCGGCAGTATTATTGATATGCAAAGGAGAATTCCAACATGTTTACAAAATAACAAAAAAATTAAAAGGTTTATGACAAGTTTACGTTTTCAGAGAACTCCTATATCTTACGTCGTGTATTACCTGTATATACGGGTAGGTATATACTCGTATTGCACCTACCTGATATTTAATGTGTCCCTATCAATCTGCTTGTAAGTCGATAGGTAGTTTATGTTACAAAAACCGCTACTGACCTGTTAAACGCTATTACTTGATGATTGATATTCTTGATGTACCTACCCCACTCTATTTATTTATTTCCCCAAGATTGTGAATTCAATTGCCTAGTAAGTTCGCTACTGTCATTACTTTGGCCATTACTTAGGGTCGTTACACACGTCCGGGGCGTGGAGGGAACAGATTGAAATAAATAGTTCTTATTAAATTCCCGACGAGGGAATAACATCAGCACACCATAAATAGAAGTGAATATAGATATCGACTTTGCTTATTTTTGACCGACGAACCAAACCGGAGGAGGTACTCAATTAGACGCGTATATACAAATATATTTTTTTTTTTCGTATAACTGTTGAAAGAGGTTAAATGCTCTGCTAGATATGAGACTCTTTAATAGAAGGTGTTCTTATTTCAAATTAATCTTTTGTGTAGTCTTTTGTTATTTTACACACAGCGTGTTGTACGAATCCTGAAAATATACCATCTATATTTTTCTGCTTAAATTATAGTATTTTATTGATCCTCGCGTCTACAAGATCCACATAATTATGGGCCCAACCTGGACACTGCGCGCTACTGCCAACAATAACTACGCATAGTTTTTTTCGTAGTAGTGCGATTTCAAAAATTCTTTTTTTATTGGAAAGAATATACTTCGACATTGGTCCCATTAAATTTTTATTGAAATCGGCTGAGCCATTTTCGATAAATCAACAATAATGTGAAAAATGTAACATCGATCCGTGCGAAATATTCGCAAAATCTGTACCTACACGGGTGATGTCGGTCATGCTATTTTTTTGCGAAAAATAGTTATGTCAAGTCAAGTCTAGAAAATTACACCTCATGCGAAATACGTGTAATACGAGTAGTTTTTTTTAAATCAGATATTAGTACTCCCTTCAGTTTATTAAATAAAACACATCAAAATTAATTAAAAGCAAAGGTGTCTATTGTCTAATACTTATAATGCTAGCTGGATATTCTTTGCATCAAAAACGATATGGAACGGGAGTCGTCAATGTTTTCTATACTTAATTAATTGCACGGTGTTCCATATTAGACGTCGTTGTCATTTCAGCCATTATACGTCCACTGCTGGAGATCGACCTACCTTATAGATCTCTAATCCAGGATTGGTGAAGCGGCTCGCATCCAACGCGATCCTGCGGTCTCCTTGTAGGTGGACGTCCCACGCTGCGCTTGGGGGACATGGTCTACATTAACACATTACATTACATCCAGAATTTCATCTTATTGTTGAACAATAAGATTAAATTCTAGATGACTAGTAGTAGGTAGTTTTTTTTTATTTTAATCGTTTTTTAATTTAATTGAATAAAATGACGAGATCTATTTTGCGGTACTACATATGTATTACTGTTATTTAATTTTAGCATTAAGCTCAATAGTACTCAACACATCAATAAATGATTCTAATTTTAATACTAACATTGGAAAACTTTTAGACTCTATTGGACATCAGTCCTCCGTGCCCTGTACTGTACTGTACCAGCTTTTTAATAGTCCACTGCAGGACGTAGGCCTACCCACAAAGGGTGATTGGGCCATATCCACCACGCTGGCCCAGTGCGGGATGTTTGATTTGAACCGGGAACCGATTTTGACCGGGATTTGAAAAGTGCAAACAGCATCTTGCACTTATACGTATTATTATATATTCGTTGCTTATACATATACTATTTTTTCTTACGAGGAAGCGTAACATGAATCCTCCGTTTGATTTCTAAATACCTAATTCAATTTTCGATTATTATTATAGTCCTCTTCTCCATGTCATTTGAGGTTATTTACCATTAAATTAACCACTTTTACCTATCGCTAATTTAGATTTCAGATTTACGAATATCTATAAATGGAAAAAAAAAGGTTTGCGTTCAAAATATCTTAACTTACGTTATTTAGTAGGTACATGTAACTTTATAAGTACGAAATGTAGTAGCTGCGTAATTGGAAGTTATATGCGATGGTTTTGAAGTCGCAATAAAATAATTCTTCCACCCAATCCCCGTCCTCCAGGAGGTGGCAAGCTGACATTAGTCATCATTTGCGTTGATGCGCTCGTCATGAGGCCCATTCAATTTGTTTATATTTCACGCCACTCGGAGGTGCTACACGAGAAATATGGCCTCTAACGCCGAAATATAGGGCCTTATCAATATTTATGATGGCTTTATTCTGACGCGAACCACGTCCAACTTCTGTAATATACTTCAGAATGAGAGTAAAGCCTTAGAATTGTCATTTATTGCGCCGACTTCATGACAGCGTACAATTTAATGATAATAAACAGATTTTAGTACCTGTAATAGGGTATTCCGAGGTGCTTTACAAGTTTTTAATTTACTTAAATGCTTGAGCTGCTTTATTTTCTTCAGGAAATGATGGAGTGATGAAAGGATCAAGTATTGTTTTCAATTGCTTGAATAGGATGTGTAGCGCATGAAGGGATAGGTTACAAACTTGATATAGGTACCTATCATTATCTTTTAAGTAGGAAAGTACTTTGAGGTATTTCTGTTTTTGACTGTTATTAATTAGGTTAGGTTGTTTTTTCTTTGCAATCGACTTCAATCGGTAAACGTAGAGTCGAGTAAAAAAAGTTATTTTGATTTACTAAATAGCATGATTTTTTCCTCTTATCCTTGAGTTGATATTCGTATTTTATCTCAGTCTCTATTACTCCTTTGCTCTGAAAATCCAATGGGACCAAGAAAACTGAACGAATTCTTTTGGATTGGATGTTAAAATATAAGAGAACTGCTACAGGATACTTGTAGCACGGTTTGTCAGCGAAGACTTTTTTAATAGTAGGTATTCCGTGCCACGTTTTTTTTCATCCTCAGAGGATCTCAACTTACCTTATATTAACTAGAACCAAATTCAACTTCAAATTTTTGAATTTTGGCAAAAATAAATTATCTGTCTCGAATTCCGGATTAGCTCTATGGTAAAATTTGTTCATAATGATGGACTTAATGACCCCCTTTCACGGAGTAGGCAGATAACAATCACGTTTACATATTATAAGCGTCTCGTACTCGTAAGTAGAGTTTAGACCTTTCATGATCACCATCATTTATTACATAAATGCTATTTTTGACTGACGAACCACCGGCGGAGGTACTCAATTCGACGAGTTTTTTTTTTTTTAATTTATATCCATGCATAACTTTTTTCCTAGTAGTCCGATTTCAATAACTATTTTTTTATTGGATAGAGTATACTTCGAAATTGGTCCCATTTAAATTTTATCGAAATCGGCTGAGCTGTTTTTGATAAATCAACAATAATGTGGAAAATGCTACATCGATCCGTGCGAAATATTCGCAAATTCTGTACATGGGTGAAGTCGGTTCGTGCTATTTTTTGCGAAAAATAATTATTAAACGTCATGTCAGGTATTTGCAATTTTCATTTTTGATGTATTTTTCTTTTTTTGTATAATGATCTTATGTATGTTTTGCATTGCAGAGGCGCTGGGCAGCGTGGGCAGCGCGGCGGGCAGCTCGTGGCCGTCGTCGACGCCGGAGCCGTCGCCGTCGCCTGGCTCCACGCGCTCGTTCGACGCGGCCGACGGCGACGCCGAGCCGCCCTTCACGCTCGGCGCGACCGAGCACACGCCCTACCAGTGCCAGTTCTGCGACAAGGCCTTCCCCAGGCTCTCCTATCTTAAGAAACATGAGCAGGTATGATGGATTAGTTTTTTGTAACACCGAGTGTTAAGGTTCTTACCGGAACGGGCCTGATTCTCTTTCGACAAAACGTAACGTATCGCGGTCAGTATTTTTATTTATTTCCGTGAATTTCGTTTGAAGAAATGTTTGATAAATGTAAATTCACGTTAAAATTAATTATTACATAAAGTTTAAGTTATATTATTTTAATTTCTTACAAACAAAGAGCACGTTAGATCGCTTTACACGCTTGTTTTCATACAAAATCACCCACCGGGCATGCTACAACTTATTTCGGATGCACTTATCCTTCGGCCCTCGTCTTATGTACATAGGTACTCGGCACAACCGTGTTTATAACCTATCAATGCCAGTCCTGCGATAAAGCTTTCTTAAGGTAGGAGCCTTAAGAAACATGAACAGGTATGATAAATTAGTTTTGTTGAAGACGCACTCGAGCTTCGAGCTTTATTTGACACACTCGACGCCGCGGAGTCATACTCTACCATTGCCAGTTCTGCGATAAGGCTTTCCTATAGGCTCTCTGTCCTTTACAAATAAGTATGAATTGGTAAACCACATTCATAATTTGGTCATTCCTCTCTGTTCTGGTATTTGTGATTGTCATGTTGTTTGAGTTACAGAACTTGCAAAATAGTGATCTTAACAAAAACATGGCATGAATAAAATACCTAAGTATACAAAAACTCGAGCAACAGTTCTTCAGTAAACATTTCGGAGATCAAATGTAACCACAAGTCAGTTTATACAGGGGTTGAAAATAGCCTGAATGGCTTCGGGAAAATTATGTACGGATGTGTTTTTTGCTCGACTTGTTTTCAGATTTGTTCATCATATACTTACCTACTCTCATTCTTCGATAGTTTAATCACTTGACGTCATGGAGTACAAAACTGTACCAGTGCAGAAAGAAATATGATGCTGTAATAAGATAAGGTATAGTGTAGAAAGAAATATAATGCTCTGTTGGTAATATATCCATCTTTCGATCGTAATTTTACACTTTCAGTGCTATGGAACGCACGCTCTAGCCTCTGGGTACTATAGGGACAACTTCGCAATAAGACTCCTCTTACTCTTACCCCCGTGAACAGGTATGCTTTATAATTTAATGTTGTTATCAGCGTAAGTTTTATTTATTTAATGGAAATTAAAATAAAAGTAAATACATTTTAAAGTACAAAGGTACATTCTTAAAAGAAATTTGAGTTAAGGCATACGATTGATATACTTAGATACAGGAAGACAATTTTATACGATATCATAAAAAAACAAGGTCCAGAGATGAGGCACTCAATAAATTTCCCTACATAATTATATCTACAGGCTAATCATTCGAGAACACTTGATTTAAAAATTAATTATAATTGGCTTTACCAACGACAGACTACCGTCGTCAGAAATGTTAGCTGCATATTACAAATACGAGTACTTTTCTCCGAATAGAATTTACAACTGAGTGTGAACTAAGGACTCGTTACTTGATCTTTATTATTCAAGCATTATGTAAACGATAGAACTTGTAGCCCCTTAGTTTCATCCAATAAGTGTCCGTCTATAGAGAAGGGTTTTCCATGACTTTCCAAATAAAGGAACATAGGCATTTACTGTACGTTTTATCAGGTATCATATCTGTTATCTACCTGTGAAGTCCTAACCATATTGACCGCAGCGCTTATCGCTGTTAGTTGGGTGCCTACATAAGGAAGCAAAGGACTTTTATTTAGATAGACTGATGAAATCAAGTTTAGTATCTTGAGCATTGCGTTGGTGGCTGCCTTCTGTATAAGGTACATTAGACAGGTCGTCTCTAGATTATTGCCATAAGCACTGCAATTCTCTGCAGCCCACAACAAACAATAAGATAAGGATCGTCCCATCGCATCAAGAAACTTACATAAGTTTAGTAGAACCAGCAGTCGTCCAGAATAATGGGTCCACTGTCTACTCATTTCCATAAAGCAACTTGGCTAACTGCATAAACAATACGACTGTTATGGTCGTCATATACGAGGGTCAAACTGAAAGTTCTTAGAACTGGCCACTTATAAACAATATAATAAAAAAATAATTCTATAATTTGAAAATAGAACTCTTTGCCAATATTACTGAGTATATACTTCATTCATTTGTCATTTGTTTTACGATTTGGCGGCAAATTGAAAATTGTCTGTGTCACGTCAACATGAATTTAACACGAGAAAATTTTCGTGCAATGATTTTTTATGACTTTCGATGTCATTTAAGTCAACAAGAAAGTTATGATAGACTACGATTGGCCTTTCACGATGAAGCCCCATCTCGTGCGACTGTTTACAACTGGTTTAATGAGTTTAAACGTGGTCGCACTAATCTCACTGATGATTTACGTGAGGGACGGCCTTCTACGGCGACGACTGAAGATAACATCTGTGTTGTGCGGCGTATGATAGAGACTGACAAAAGAGTGACCTATCAGCAGATTCGGACAAGCTTAGGCATCGGTATGAGTCAAGTGCACAAAATCCTACACGAACATTTAGCGGTCAGGAAGCTTTGCGCCCGGTGGATACCTCATAATTTGACTGAGGCTCAAAAACTCCATCGTGTGGATTGGTGCCGTAAAATGATTGAAAGATTTAACGGAGGTGACTCAAATGCTGTGTTCGACATACTAACAGGTGACGAAAGCTGGATTTACTGTTATGATCCTGAAACCAAAAGACAATCTGCTCAGTGGGTGTTTCCTTTCGAGGAGTTGCCAACTAAAGTGAAGAGAGATCGAAGTGCGGGGAAAAAAATGGTGGCCTCGTTCTTTGGAAGGATAGGTCATTTCGCGACAATTGTGTTAGAGGATCAAAAAACAGTTTCTGCAGAATGGTACACTACCAATTGTTTGCCACTTGTCTTGGAAAAAGTTCGAGAGAAACGACCTCGCAGTAGGATCCTCCTTCACCACGACAACGCCTCATCGCACACCGCCAAGCGAACGATCGACTATTTGGCGACATCAAACGTTGAATTACTGGGTCACCCGCCGTATAGCCCCGACCTCGCGCCTTGTGATTTTTATTTATTTTCAAAAATTAAAGAAAAACTTAAAGGAAAGCGGTTTATGAATGCTGAAGAAGCGGTGGCTGCGTATCGCGATGCCATTGAAGAGACCCCTAAGGACGAGTGGGCAAAGTGCTTTTCCCAGTGGTTCCATCGCATGCAGCGGTGTATTGACGTGAATGGACAATATTTTGAAAAGATATAATAAAACTAATAACTGGCTAATGTAATCAGTTTTTGATTTTCTAAGAACTTTCAGTTTGACCCTCGTATGAATTCACGGTCCAGTTTCGCCATGCAGTCCGGACGCTTCATTAGCAAGTAGATACCCAAAACGGCCCATTTACAGAGCCGGTGCGTAGATATGCATCGGGCTCGCCGTGTGCCGTGAGGGCTGTGACGGGCTGGCCCATTACGCCGCCCGTACATCTCGCCTCCTTTGTATCGCGCCGCGTTACGATTACGACACACGCCGCGACAGATGTAGCCGAGATAGGACAAATAGAAACGTCACTTTGCATGCTGCCGCTCCGGCGGCACACACACCTAAACCGGGATATACATCGTCACGTACTCGGCGAGTGACAAAATCCTCACCTCGTTCCAACCTTCAAATTAAACAGATCTGATTTCAGTGAAATCCGGAGGGATCGCTTAAGTAATTCAGGAGATCATCGATAGTTGGTTTCGCAATAGCAGGGCCGTTGAGTGCGGCGATAGGGATCGGCGCACGGTGATCGCGCGGCCGGTGCGGATTGCGGGTGTGCCGACAAATGTATCTGGCGCTGATCGCGTCGAGCGCGGCTCACCGCGGCCGCGACGGGGCGGTGACGGCCGGAAATAGGCTCGCGATAACAACTCCGTGGCCTAGCTGCCGAGCCGACGCTCCTTTATCATCCGCCGCCGCCGCCGCCGCGCGCTGCCCGCTTGAGAAATCCGATCATTATAGAAATAAATCAATTACAGACTTCTCGCAATTTCACACATTATTACTGCTATCCACCCTGAACCAGCTGTCGCTACCTTGTTAGGCTATAAATGCTTTGTTCAGATGTATCTTCTGAATAGATTTATAAAGCAACAGTTTCAGCTTGTTTCAAGTGATATAGAGTTAATTAAGTCGTGCGATAAATACTCGTATCGCAATCGGCTGAGACTGAACAGTGGTTGGAAGTGGTATCGCATTCGTAAAACTGTCTGAAAATCTCACGAGACCTGAGATACGATTTCGTGAACATTGCTTGATTTCGATTACCTTATAGCTTTGCAGTTCTTAACGTATTTAGTTTTCAGCAGATGAGTTAGTTTGCCTATACATACTTACCTATTTCTTTACCTTGAGTTGAAGGCATCGAGTTCTTGACCAACGATGACACAGAAACATCCAAGTCGTGTCGTTCACGTTCTCCCAACTTTTTAAAATAGCTGTTACGGGTCATTTTAAACAGTAAGATTCCCATCTTTATTACCTATCTGTACAAAGCACCAACGACTTGAGCTACTGTTTCGGGGAACTCGTATCCACAGGAATATTAAGATTATTCATCACGTTATCAAGGAGACAACCTTTTTGCATAACGACCCTCCGCACCAAGTCGGAATGTCCGCGAGCCTAATAATACAGCTTTTATTGCCGCTACCTAAGAGCATATCTCGACACGGACACACGGTATGAATTCGTAATAATCGGTGCAATAACACATGAGTCAGTAGGAAAGCGAGCGACGGGACGGCCAGTGGTTGACCCCGAGGCCTTCCGCCGGCACCTGGCTGTGTGAACGCGGCTGCAGCTGGGAAAGTCACTCGGTAGTCGCCCGCTGCCCATTTTGGAGCTTTTATTGGCTATCACGTTCACCTTAAACTAGTTTTAGAATGTTTCATGGTAAGGCCTACCTGGAAACATACGACCATTAGAACCATTACGGCCGCCGCTCTCACGGTGTTTGTTGTTGTTTCTAGTATATACAGGATATGTGGATGGGATTCGCGTGTTCGTACACCATAAGCAGGACGCGGAGTCGTGGCGGGAGCAGCCCGGGGCGGCCGGCGGCCAGCAGGGCTCCGGCACCCAGGGGCCGATCCCCCGCGGCGCCGGCAGCGCCTCGCTTATTGAATTCTCGCACGCAGCGCTGTGCTGACAAGAATCAATATTTTGCAAAATACACACACACCGTACAGGGCGCTCGTTAATCAGAATTATCTATTTGCATTCTCAGTGGGATTTTGAGTGTGTAAATTGCTGCCGTTCATAAAAACATTATGTTTGTATTGCAATATATCCCATGTTGCTAAAAAGAAGCTTGAAATTCTTTTACAAAATGTTGGCATAACATCCGTTAACCGGCCTTATCGGCACTTGGGCGCTATTCGAGTCGGATTGGCAGAATTTATTGGTTGCGGGGAATCAAATTTATTAATTCTGTCCGAGGCCGATTGCTCCAATTAAGCGAGCGGAGTAAACATGCCGAGGCAGGGTTTATGTGCGACACTCGCAGCGTGGCAGCCGCGGGCGCTTCGTGGAACCACTCCGCGTCACTGCTGATCAGAAATCCGTCTGATAGTTCCCTAATTAGCAATGCTATTGTTGCATAGATACTCTACTTCGTAAGTTAACAAATATAGCTAGATGGTTCTACAAGTATGTGGTTTGATAGGTACTGGTTGACTTTTACTTTAAAATATTGTCTTGTACTTAGATTAGATATTGATTGAATTGCATTTATTATGCGCACAGTGTCAGACCTCCTCACCGATGGAACATTTTATTCCTACAAGCCTACGCCTTGCGATCGCAATGACTTGGAAATAAATTAGGATTTCCAGGAATCGTGATTGTTTGTTGTACTGTACCAGCCTTTTAATATTCCACTGCAGAACGTAGCCTACCCACTAAGGGGGATTGGGCCATATATACCACGCTGGCCTAGTGCGGGTTGGTGGATTCACATACGTCATTGAATTTCTTCTACGGACGTATGCAGGTTGCCTCACGATGTTTTCCTTCACCGAAAAGCCAGTGGTGTGAAATTCCGTACATACTCGTAATTTCCAAAGAACTTATTGGTACGGGACCGGGATTTAGAGCCACAACCACACGAATGTAAGGCGGGTATCATTACCACTAGACCACTACGGCTTTTTCACCCACAGATTTTTAATGATTGATTAAGGATTACAATTAATGTGGTAATTGAAAACCCCCAATCAAACCTCAAAAACTCAAAAACCATACAAAACTCAGATAAAATGCTCCTAATGAATAAATCAATAGCATACCTAGCTCATTCTGAAAGTACTTACCGATACCCACCGACCACGTTTAAAAATCTTTTGTTGTGAAAAACGATTAACATATTGCCTAAAGAGTTTAGAAGCGAAGTCAATCATTCGTAACGTTTGTTTAGTGGCGTAATGAATGAATGTCGTCGAGGTGGTCAATTAGGAAAAAGCGTGAAGTCGCTGTCATTTTGGGAGTCTATTATGCAGGGAGCAGCGTCAGTCAGCCGCTGGTGCGAAGGCCGAAGCGGACGGCTGCCATTATCTCACAGACTATTCATAACTAACATTAACATCCTCATTATGCTCATGCTCATGAATAATTCTCTCAGCTTACTGAATACTTACTTATTTTTTTAAACTAGGTAACATAATACATGCGGTAACAATAGTCTTCTAAGTAGATTATTGTGGAGAAGTGATAATTGTTTGCGACCAAATTATTTTATCTAGAAGCCGAGTATGGTTGTAATTAGGTTTCATGGTTGTTCAGTCATATCACCTAAACGGTGAGCATGAGTAGCGACTGTGGAGATCCGGGCTTATGTTTTGCTAATATTTTCTTGGACAGATCATAATTGGACGGCTAAGCCTCGCTCGGTAGAGTTGCTTTTGTGATTGCGCCGTGGCAATTCATTTATTTGGACCATTTTTGAATACCCGCTCTAGATCTGGGTGCTAATTGTCGTTGTTACAGTGTTAGACTGTACAAATCATAATTGGCCGGCTAAGCCTCTCTCGGTAGAGTTGCTTTTGTGACTGCGCCTTGGCAAGGCATTTATTTGGACCATGAATTTGAATATCCGCTTCTAGATCTGGTGTTGCAGTGTGTTTTCTATGGTATCTTCAACACAGCATTTTAGTGAGTGTGAAGCGTTATAGTTACTATACTTTCACTACCAACTTACTCGTAACATAATCTTCCCATAGGTATACATAATCCTAGTTACTTTCACAAATAAAGTGACCGTTAAAATAGGCATTACTCAAAACTAGTTATTCTCGTAAGTCCAGTGAACATTACCGATCAGATGGGAGCATCTGCGCCGCGATAAGCTGCAGCTCCCGCGCAGGAATGTTATCGTCCATCGATTCGTTACTCCAATGCTTAACAATAACAAGATATCGATAGATCAGCTCTCGAATTTTATCATTGGATACGCGTTCCATAATTGCATTATAAAGATTGTTAACTTTGAAATTACTGTCGCGGTATTTTGTAGATGATTTATAGATTTGTCTAGACAATTAATTTATCGAAACCAATCGATCGGTATTGGGAGCCGTGTCATGGTTGATGCGAGTATTAGTTGATATCTCGGTGGAGTCACGACGGACTCCCTCGAGTTTTTATGCTCGGTAGACAAATAGCGGCAGTGAGGTGCTCACGCGCAGCGGCAGACTTCCATTGTATTGTTCAGAGTCAGAGATTGTTCTCACGACGTTTTTATGAGCAATGCACCCGGAGTTATTTCATTTCGATCATTCTATAACTCGGACATTTTAATTTTCATGTAATAGATTGAATTTCTACGTGATTACGAGTGGGAAATAGGCTAGAGTTTTATTTTTAAACGAGACCACTTTTTGTAACTTTTGCGGAATGGTAACGTAGGATACAGAAATATGGTATTTTATTGACAGAAAAACTGATAGATACCTCAATGTTTTACAACTATGAATAAAATAACACCAATTTTGAATACCACCGAAATAGTATTCAGTAATTTGTTGTTTAATTACCTATATTACTTCGACTAAGACTGATTTGAGCATGACAGGTTTAAATCTCTGAATAACTTGTCTACAGACTCACTCGGACCAGATGCCGTTCCGGTGCGAGTTCTGTTCCCGGCTGTTCAAGCACAAGCGATCGCGGGACCGCCACGTCAAGCTGCACACCGGAGACCGCAAGTACCGCTGCGCGCACTGCGAGTCTGCCTTCTCTAGGAGGTGGGTACTTTATCTTCCTTACGTACATCAAAGCACGACGCTGCCTCCTTCATTTCTAAAGAATCGTAATACCAGCTAACGCTTACTAATGTTATTGTTCTCAACTAAGACGTTAGCCCAATCTACTGAAGCCGTAACATAATGTGTGCGCTAATGTGCCTAATCCGAAGTCATTAAAGTCGTGCTAGAGTGTGTACTTTATGGATGCTTAAGAGGTGCGCGCAGGACAATGGCCTTACGGCAAGATTGATCACCGCGAGCCACGGGACAAAGGTTCGCCTCCTCCGGGCCGTACCGTCACCTTTTTCGTCACCTCAACGCGTCCACTTGACTAATTCCACGCAATTTGTCGGTCGAACGAAACGCTCGTCGAGTGAAAAGAGATGATGCGCTGACAAATGGCGTCGAGGGTCTCACAAAAATAAAATAATGGCCCGTACCTAAAGCGGCGCGGCGAGCGTGGCCATTAGCGGAGGTGTTTGGGCGAACACCTCTATTCTGTAGTCCGCTTTAAAAGACTCTTTGTAAGTTCTGTTTGGTTGGGTCTTTATATGGATGCTTACGTCCCATATGACAAATCGTCGGCTCTGACCACGGAGACTATTTATCTCAATTTGAATTCTTAGTGGTTTCTTGTAAGAATATTTCTTTGGTTAGCGTACTCAGATTGTGATGTAAATCCCGTTTGGGTTACGACATGTAGGTACTGTGCTTTGTATTCAAGATTATTTTATTCTGCTAGGTATTTATCACATAAAATCATAAAGTGTTTACGAAGAAATATACTTAGCAGACAATTTAATACTATGTAATTTTCGTTTCTTTTTTTAGTGATCACTTGAAGATCCATATGAAGACACATGACAACCAGAAGCCATTCCAGTGTACGGTATGCAACCGCGGATACAACACGGCAGCCGCGCTCACCTCGCACATGCAGGGGCACAAGCGAGAGCGAGAGGGCCGCGAACCTGACAGGAGGAGGGCCCTTCGCTGCTTGAGATGTGGAGAAGCTTTTAGAAGACCTGATCTCTTACAGGTACGCAACAAATTACAAAGCCATCATTACCCACTATACATAAAGGATTTCATTATGTAGTCAATCAATAACGATCTAAATCTCTATTCTAGGCTCACATGGCGACTGCCCATAGTGTGGATGCAGCAGCGCTGACTCCCCCGCGGCGCGTGGCGTCGCAGCCACCGCCCACGTTGCTCGCATGCATGTACTGTACTCGCGACACCTTCACCAGCATGGAACAGCTTCAGCTGCACGTGCACGCAGCGCATTCAGCATTGTTAAACGGCGAAGGTGTACTTCCGCCCAGTGTCGACCAGCCGGCGCCTACCGATCTAAGTCGACGTGCATCCGACGACATACCGCCCCCGAGCAAACGGCCGCGCTCAGGATCTGGGACTCCGCAGATCACCTTATCCCCAAACACTCTACTCTGCAATCAATGTGACGCCGCTCTGCCAGATTTTGAAGCGTTCCGAGCTCATCTGAAAGGGCACCTGGAGGAGGGTGGAGAGCTGACGCGCACGAGTCCCGCGCCGTGCGTGCACTGCGGCGCCACGTTCGCGGACGCGGCGGCGGCCGAGCGGCACCTCACGGCGCACTACCTGGCCGTGTCGTGCGAGTACTCGTGCCACAGCTGCGCGCGCAGCTTCCCCGCGCCCGACGACCTGCAGAAGCACCTATTGGATTTACATGCCCACCACTTGTACCGTTGCTCCTTGTGCAAGGAGATCTTCGACTCGAAAGTGGCTATACAGGTAAATATTACAAACAATCATTGGCGTTCTTAATGACATGATTTTCACACAGCTGATTTGGTCAAAAAACCTTTTCCAAACCCGATTCTTTAAAATTTCTACGCATATACGCATCCTACTGCAAATAGATCTAACAAAGAATATGTGCTAACTCTGAGTGATTCTACCGGAGTATAGTTAAGTTCTTGACCGAACATTGTGTGACTTTGTCAGGTGCATTTCGCGGTGGCGCACAGCGGCGAGAGCAAGGTGTGGGTGTGTCGCGGGTGCGGGAGCGGTGCGGGCGCGCTGCGCTCGGAGGCGGAGGGCGCGGCGCACGTGCGGGCGGCGCACGGCGGCGCGCGGTGCGCGTGCGGCGCACTGCTGGCCGGCCCGCGCCTGCGCCCACGCGCCTACCGCTGCCCCGCGCCCGCCTGCACGGACGCCTTCGCCGTGCAGTACCTGCTCGAGCGCCACATGCAGATACACCACGCCGTGCCGCATCAAGTACGCTTCAAACCCAGCTGATCCTCAATTAGTAGCCCTTTCTTATAGTGAAGCCTAAATAGAATCCCAAATCGATTGCCGATAAAAGACGTCGATCTTTGAATAAGTGATCGCGAATAACTTCGTCGTTTTAAAGTTGGTGACATTGACTGACAATTAAAAGGAAAACGACGACAATGCGACGACGACGAGATAGTTTTTACGAATAATATATTTCCTTTGTCAGGTGTTGAACGGCGAGCTGAGCCGACCGAAGCGGTCCGAGAACAACAACGGCACGGACGCGGAAGGCGCGTGCTCACCGTGTACGACAGGCGGGGGCGGGGTCGGCGGGACGGAGGGTGCTCCCGAGGAGCGGCGCCGCAAGAACGGCTCGGTGGCGCTGCAGTGCGCGTACTGCGGCGAGCGCGCGCGCTCCCGCGCCGAGCTGGAGGCGCACACGCGCGCTCACTCGGGCGCCGCCGCTGCGAGACACAAGTGCCTCATCTGCGACGAGGTTCTGCCCTCCGCCGCTGTGCTAGCAGAACATAAGCTCACGCACTGCAAGGTCTGTATATTGCCAACCTTTACACTTTACTTCATCTCCCAGTGAAATGAAGCCTAGGTGAAGCAGAAGCCGCTTATAAAAGCTCGATATTGAATTTCCAACTGCGTAGGTACTTTAACATCCTGCAGACCGTACTGAGGGATCCCCGTAACCGAGACCAGTAACTGCCTTGTTAGTCAACAACGGCAATGGCATTTCCGCTGTCGTTTTGATCGATATGGCATTTTTTTAAATAAGGCGAGTTCGCTGTCACTCGGCTTTTCATTTCTAAGTTTCATTTAGTCGCTCAGACATTGGACAGCGACCCATCAAATGGGAAATGGGTTGTGAAGGTGCTGAGATGCTGGTCGTTCTGGCGCTCTAGGGACTTGCACCTCTCTCCTACGCACTGAGCTCCGTAGCGCCCAGCCCTAGAAATGAGGATCCTTCTGGGGTCTGATCATTCCGCGCGACGCTAGATTGATTAACGAGGATCGACGCTTTACTTGGAGGTTGTTATTCGCAGGTGGTGTGCGGCGACACGTGCGCGCGGTGCCGCGCGCGGCTGGTGTCGGAGGAGTCGTTCCTGGCGCACATGGCGCGGCACCACCCCGCGCTGCCCGCGCCCTGCGTCGTGTGCCGCCAGACGCTCGCCTCCGAGCCCGAGGCGCGCCTGCACGCGCGCTTCCACCTGCGCCCCAATGATGATGAACAGAGGTAACATACGGCTTCCTCGTTTCAGCTGTACGACTCCATTTGCTGGACATTGGAGTTCCGCAACGATTCTCGATAGGTCAAGATAAGTTCAAAATGGCGTGCGTCTAGCAGCCTACGACTGTGTCAGCTAAGAAGCTTATACTTTTCATAACTAGAAAAGTTTCCTTCTCCTGTTCTTTCCATTCCATGATACTGCATAATATTGCATCTCCAGAAGCTTCTCACAGATTCTGGTTATATCGTGTTTGAAAACAAAGCTCTCTTACACCGGGCCGAAGTCATCAATAAACAAATGAAATTCAAAGCTAGCCTGGAGGGACGACATTTTTTTTTAAATATGTGATGAGTGTATATTTGTTTAGATGTGCGCTGTGCCTGCGCGCGCTGGGCGAAGGCGAAGGAGGGTCGGGGGGCGCGGGCGGCGCGCGCGCGTGCTCCGCGTGCTACGCGCGCCACGCCGCGCCGCGCGCGCCGCCGCCCAACGACCACGACTGCAGGCTCTGTCGCCGCGCGCTCGGCTCGCCCACACGCCTACAGGTAACCATAACTACACACTGCTCTACATATTTATACTATACAGAGCACTTTCTTCACAATTGCTGACACCGAAAAAAATCTATCAGAAGACCAGTTTGACTTTTATAAATAGCTTAGCTTTATTATACTGGATAAGGTCACGGGGCTCACTTCTTCTGACGTGTCTGAATAAGTGCCCCTACGCTGGGCGAAAGTTCATATCGAAATCTGAATCCGAATTGGAAGAGCCTTTCAACACTTTCCGGTACCTACCCCTTCCGTCCATTTTTGGTGTCTTATACAGGCCTAGAAGCAACAAGGGGTTAAAAAAGACTGCACTGCTTTAACGCGCACTTGGCTTCTTTACAACTCAAAAGCGCGCTATAATCACCCTGTCAGCCACGAGGAGAACATGTGGTAATAATATTGTTTTTGTATTCCAGGCGCACCTGATAGAGCACACCTTCGCAGGCATCGGCGCGTTCACATGCTACCTGTGCTCGGCCGTGTTCACCTCCGCCGCCGGCTTACAGCGGCACCTGCCCGAGCACGCCGCTGCGCCGCGCCCCTACGACTGCGCACGATGCTCGCTCAAGTTCTTCTTCAGAGCAGAACTAGACAACCACGCGTTCGTCCACTTAGAAGAAGCCGAAATCGCGCAACGAGCCTTCTACGAAGCGTACGCTCGAGGCGCGGCGACAGCCTGGGCCGCCCTCGCGCCGCCGGAACCCGCCCCCGAGCCCACGGAAGTGAAGCAGGAGATCAAAGAAGAAAGGAACGATGAGTATATAGAGGTGTCGTCTCCTCCGCCCGCGTCGAAGGACCCGCCCGCCGAGGAACCGCCAGTGGTGAAGCAAGAGAAGCCCGACGAAGATTGAAGCGTTTATCCGGACAGGGGACTAGGAAATCTTACATGAAAATTTTTCTTCCAGTATTTAATTTTCCCTTTTTGTAAGGAAAAGAACCGTGCTCAGATAAGTGAGACACAGTTTTGTTGATAATAATGACAGTGATCTGATTATTGTTTCATTTAATACTATTTACTTTGATAGAACGCGAAGACTTCACGCAAACGAGAAATGTTCTTGGACAGGTTCGGAATAATTTTTGAAACAAAGTTCTCCTTAAACATCGCGTAATAATAGCAAAAGGAATGGCGTTTGATTAAAATTTCAAATGAACTAATCGCTACTCATTTTGTTTTTAACTACGTGGCAATATAAGACTTTTGTCAGAAATAGTACTAGGCTTGCAAAACTCGGAAACGTGTAAAGGTCGTGTGGTAAAGAGGAAGAGTTGCCTTGCGAACGGTATCGTCCGACGCGGGTCCGCCCGCTGCAATATTAGATTACGTCCGAAAATTATAATTTTATCTAGATAGGATTATTAAGCTGAGCCCGTGACCCGCAGACCTCCAAGTTGTAGATACTTAGAATTGTTTCTCAGGGAAATGATTGTTTTGTTTTGATTAAATTATAAAACAAATATAAGTTACGAGTTACGAAATTAAGCAAAATTTCAAGGACCTCCTTTTAGTATTCCTTGCATCTGTTTAACTGAATATTCATAAACCTATATCTCGACCCGTTCTTTACCGATTTTGATCATACTCACAAATATTTTGTGGATCCCGGGCTGTATAGGGGCGCCGGGGATTGATTGCGAGACTTTCTGGCATTTATTTACAAATGTTCATAAATAAGACAGCGGACCCCCATACACTATACACATACATTCTATTCTATATTGCGGACCCCCAGGGGTCCGTGGACCACAGGTTAAGAAACGCTGCTCTAAATAATTGCAAGATATCCACCAACCAGCAGTGGGCCAGCGTGGTGGATATGGCTCAATTAACCTTCGTGGGTAGGCCTACGTCCTGCAGTGGACTATTAAAAAGGCTGGTACAGTACAGTATAATTGCAAGATAATGATTAATTTCTTAAATAATTAATAATGTCTGTTCCATTGTTTCAATTTTACATTAGTATAGAGTTTTGGTCTATACCAAATCATACAAGTCGGCGGATGTGGTGTTAGCTACAAGCTTCGGCCTATAACCTAAGCTAAAACTTAGTAGGTAAAAGCTCTAACATTATGTTTCAAAATATCCTTTTTTCAGTTGATTTCAATGAAGAACCTGTTTGCTATTTATGTATTATGTTGTCGTGGTCACGGGTTAATGTTATGTTAAAGTTAATCGTTGATGTTTGCGTTTAGAACGCCTCGTGTAAGTAGTCCACAACCGTCGTTTATGTTGTTAGTACCTATCGTAGTTTTATAATGTTTACATGGCTATTTGTATAAACTGTTAAATTAATAAATTATTGTGTTAAGCTTCATGTACGGATTTTATTGGATAGCAACTCCTCCATTAATATTTTTTTACGTATATGAAATGAAAACTAGGTATAGTAATTATTATATATATAATTAGGTATTTTTGCAATGTAGAATGAGATACGAACTTTCCAAGAAATGCGCTACAAACACGATATCAACTTGAATAATATATTTTTGGTATCACCGCCTTCCGGCGTGTGCTAAATTCGAATATTTCGCTCGAATTGTTTATACTATTATTGATTTTTCAAAAACGGCTCCGCCAATTTCTGTAAAATTTTAATGGGACCACGTAAGGAGTATACCCTTTCGAACTAAAAAATAATTTTTCGATTCGGTTTACAATGGACGAAATTATCGATGAACATTCTCAAAAAAAACCTACAGAGGAGCATAGAACCTTCAAAGTTAAAAAGACTACAATTTGTAAACCGCTTGTTAAGACTAGCTAATTAGAACCTCGATATTCATGTTTTGAAAGCCATGTCCAGTAATAGAGCTTGCCGATTCATACTAGTAGATATCTAGTACTTACGTAGGTAGTAGAATTTATGTAACTTGGTAACCGGTTGGGGTATTTACTTACCCTTGTAGTCGTCATTTCCAGTTATGACTAAGAGGATACCACAAAGAGTTCCAGCTTCTGTAATACATACCTACTAACGCTGATATTACAAATACCCTAAAATCACAAATTCAAGACTCAATGATTATGTACAAAAATATAATTCATATTTAATAAATTGAAACAGATTTCATTAGTACAAATTGTAAACCAAGTTTAATAGTGACACTATAGGAAGCCTAGGAACTATGCCGTAGCGACTTGCGTCTGAATCCAGGGCAGTAGTGCGGCGACGTTGACGTAGGCTCCGGGCACGTTGGCGTTCGCGCAGCCCAGCCCCCACGACACCAGTCCCACCACCACCCATGACCCGTTCACTGGACACACCAGCCCTGAACCACCGTCTCCCTGGAAGTTGGATACACTAGTCACCGCAGACTAACCACAATCGCGACCAAGAATGTTCACACCATCTACAAACGCCGGTTTCGATCACTAACATTTTAGACAAAAACGGCTCTGGTTGCGTTTCTGACTGTTGTCCACCGCTTGTATTGGTTGAATCAAACTTAGAGGAGTCTGTGAAGTTAGCTAAGTGCAAAGATAGGTCTCAAACTCTAGGTGATTAGAATGATCTGTGGATCAATAGACACCATAAAAGGGACATAATTTTACTTGTTCCTTACCGTATTGATAAAACCCCGTTTCGAATTAAAAATATAATTTTTAGCGCAAAAATAATTTGGCAATTACCGATCCAAAGATTTATCGAAAGCTTTTTTAAAATCAAATATACATTATAATCAATGTTATACTGCTACGCATAGAGAGGACGTAATGTCGTGCACATTGCCCCGAGGCGCACGACCTATTGTTGGGAATGGCATGTGGCAGACGACACAAATCAGCACTTCCACTCGCTTTATGATCACCTAGTACCAATTAATAAAGCAAGGTATTCTACCGTGCAAGCATCAGCGTTGGCTATACCGCCAGCGCACACGAAAGATGTGGTGTCCAGCACGTAGCCTGCTCCAAGACGCGCGGTCTGCAGTTGCGACTGGCACGTGGCAGGCGCCACTATCGGAACTTCCACTCGCTTCAGAATGGCCTGGTACTGGCCGGTCACACCGAACATGTTCTTACCCCAGCCCGCTACCATGCATCTACGAGTAATAATGTACAAAAAAAATTTTGTAAGTAAATACTAGCCATGACAGTATAATATATGGTTAGTAGACGTGTAAATGTAACTAAATGTAAATGTATAGCCGTGCCGTGGTGGTCTAGTGGTAGTGACACCCCCTTACAATCGTGAGGTCATGGGTTCAAACCCCGGTCCCGTACCTACCAATGAGTTCTGCGGAATTTGCACACGGCATTTATTAACACCACTGGCTTTTCGGTGAAGGAAAACATCGTGAGGCAACCTGCATACATCTGTAGAAAAAATTTGATAGTGTATGTGAATCCACCAACTCGCACTAGGCCAGCGTGGTGGATATGGCACAATCACCCTTCGTGGGTAGGCTTATGTCCTGCAGTGGACTACTAAAAGGCTGATACAGTACAGTACAGTAAATGCAACGTGTAGTTAATTATTCAAGAACGGATTAGTCTCCAATCCAAATAGTAAAATAAAATATATAGACAGACAGTCACACAGACAGATTATAGAGCGTTTTCACCATATGATGCAGCGCAAATTTGGGAATTTTCAACGATTGCAACAACCGTTACACAATCAGTCTAGCGGCGAGCCACGCGCTGTGTTTCCGAATTCCAAAAAGGAGGAGGTTCTAGGTTCGTCTGTATGTATTTTTTATGTGTATGTTCATCGATAATTCCGCCATTTGTGAACCGAATCGAAAAAATCGATATACTCCCGAGGTGGTCTCATTTAAATTTTACAGAAATCGGCTGAGCCGTTTTTGAAAAATCTACAATAATGTAAGTAAACAATTCGAGCGAAATATTCGAACTTTGTACACGATGGAAGGCGGTTTTACCATTTTTTGCGAAAAATAAATAATTTTTCATTTTTTTGATTTGTTTTTTCAATATAAAAAATTCATACTTCTGTCCATTGTAAACAGCAGTTGCAGACGGCGGCAGACACGCTCTGTTGATGGTAGTGGCCGCGCCGGCTGCCGGCATGAACGGCACCGCAGTCGCCAGCCGCAGCACCGTGATATCATACTGCAGGGTGTTGGGGTTGTACGAGGGGTGCGTGAACACTTTCTGCACGTTGTACTCCTGGAAGGCGACAGGCTCGTACGTGCCCGCCGCGTCCCACTCGCCCAAACGCACTTTCACGTTCGGTGCTGTTCCTGAAACCCTGGGTAGAATAGAACAAGTTCAACGTGGGGTAAATATGAAAAGTACAGCCGTGGTGGTCTAGAGGTAGTGACACCCGCCTTAAATCGTGAGGTCGTGGGTTCAAATCCAGGTCCCGTACCAATGAGTTCTTTGGAATTTATATATGGAATTTCACACCACTACTGGCTTTTCGGTGAAGGAAAACATCGTGAGGCAACCTGCATACGTCCGTAGAAGAAATTCGATGGTGTATGTGAATCCACCAACCCGCACTGGGCCAGCGTGGTGGAAATGGCCCAACCACCCTTCGTGGGTAGGCCTACGTCCTGCAGTGGACTGTTTAAAAAAAAGGCTGATAAAGTAAAGTACCTACAGTAAATATGAAAATCAGATACAAGTAAAAACTTAGCCTATCTTTTTCGTCGTATCGATGATCCAAATGTCTGTTTACAAGGCCTTTTCCCAACGCTTCGCCACTGCAACTCCGCGAGGAGATGCTTGTTACAGGTCCTGGAGAGTGTAGGTTGGGCCTTAAGGGCATGCTAGCAAGTGCTGCATGTTTTGCACCGGGGCTCCACACTCGCACTGAGCGCTCTCGGAGTATCCCTATTTCACGAGGTTATCCCTGCAGCGGCCCACTTGGGTCCGGAGTCGATTTAACGACTTCCACAACTTAGCCTATAAACCTCATAAATATCCCCTATTAAGAATGTTCAGGAAAAAAATCATTTAGACAGTTAGGGTTCTAACTATAGGTTTCATCTACTGAATTTATCGTCAACCCCCGAAACTTCTTCGCGTGTTCATCTGGCTAGTGGGGTGGAAAATAATAACTGGACTCTTTGGTGATCACCATATTATTATTTACCGATTACATAAATTAATTACATCTTCGAGGACGTATTATTACTAGCGCGCGCCCTAGTCATACCATACATTAATGTTTTCCTTGAGGAGGCAATTCATTTTCGTTTGATTACTATGCGGATGCGGATAGTTTCTACTATCGGTTTAAAATGTCTTTATTTCGCCTTGGTACAATTGAATGAACACAATCTTTAAGTAAGTTTTCAGCTGTACTTAATGCTGAATTAAAATAAGGTGCAGGAAATGCGACTGGTACAGTTTTTTTGGCACCTATAGTAATCCCATTACATGATGGCATGTTATAAATAGGTATACCCTTAAACTATGATATATATGATAATGTTTTTAATGTTAATTTTGACTGAAATAAAGTTAAAAGTTCATACTTACACATAAGATACGAGCCGATGTGTAACAGTTATCACATTTAAAGAATCGATCAAAACCCCTCCAGCTAAGTAGTCGTTCTGCTTTGTCAGTATAATAGCCTGAAATAACATATAATAATATGTTAGCTTTTGACACCGATAAATTATAGATAGGTATCTATTCTCAACGCTAAAATATGTCCGACCATTTACCTCTCCCTTGCTACATACCTGCCAAGGAAATTCTCCGAAATTAGCTTGTCCGCCGGTGGGAGTAACTCCAGTACTTGGGACAGTCTGCAATTTCCCGCAAGCTATCGTAGCTGCAGCGGCGTTATTGCAACAGTATTCTTGTCCGGCCGGGCATTGATTTGCCTAAAATTGGCCGACAATATTAACAACCCTACTTATAATCATGAAATAACATTGAAAAGTGACTTACCGGGACAACAATTCTCACATCTATCATGCCTGCTCCAGAGTTTCCAGTGTTAGTGTTAGTATTAGTTTTGCATGTTCCTGCTGGAACGCAGCTACAGCTTGCCTGCCTTTTGCGAATACGATGCTCGCATTCCGCCTTTTCAATGATAAAGTCTTTCACACGCAACGGCTCTAATCCAACGTCCCTTTTTTGCCTTGGAAACTTCACAGCAGAGTCATAAGACGGCACTTGAGCACTGTAGCCCGTTATTGGAACTTGATAAGCAGCCGATGAAGACGGGGTGGTGCCGAGGCGAGGATCGATCGGGAGGGAGCCTGTTCGGAGGGTTTCATCAGGATTAAATACACATACTACATCAGGATCGTTACAAAGAAGCAAGGATAACAACTCTCCACCTGTGGTCTGTGTTGGTGCTGCTGTAGGTGCCATGGTTGGTGCCACTGTTGGTGCCATGGTAGGAGCCGCAGTTGGAGCCATGGTTGGTGCCACTGTTGGTGCCATGGTAGGAGCCGCAGTTGGAGCCATGGTGGGTGCCGCTGTTGGGGCCAAAGTCGGTGCAGCAGTTGGTGCAACAGTTGGTGCCGCAGTTGGTGCTACAGTTGGTGCCGCAGTCGGAGCCAATGTCGGTGCTCCAGTAGGAGGCCCCATAGTCATGTTCCCAGGTAGCATGGTCATATTTCCTGGCAGCATCGTCATTGGTCCTCGGGTCGTAGTCGTTGTGGTCGTAGTTGTCGTCGGCACCAAAATTGGCGAAGGCACTGCCGGCACTAGGATCACCGGCGCCTGATTCGTGGGCATAAGCCCGAAGCAAGCCGTCAACAGCCACAAACACATCGTTACCAACCGAATGTCTGCACCATAATAAGTAAGCCGCGAGGGATTCAGGTATTAGATCGAGGTGACGAGTGATGTATTAAATACGTCCTTTGCACCTGGAATTCCCCTAACGACTGCAGCCTTCATGGTGTAATGCGCATGATCATCTAGTGACAAATTGTCGCAATCATCGAAATATGTTTAATCCGCTGTGGACTAGTAAATGTTGTAATTTCTGCCGTCATGTGAATGAGGAACAATTTTTTCTCGCCCTGACCTATCATTACCCACTGTCTGTTCGGAAGCAAACCAATTTGTAAACGCGAACATTTTATTTATGTTTAATTATGTGTTTAGTATTGGTAGGTACAATTATATAAGCTTGTTATCTATTTAGATTTCCCGAAACCTGATTCAAAGGGTTAGCACCCGATATCATCATTTTTTAGGGTTCCGTACCCAAAGGGTAAAAACGGGACCCTATTACTAAGACTCCGCTGTCCGTCCGTCTGTCCGTCTGTCTGTCACCAGGCTGTATCTAATGAACCGTGATAGGCAGGCAGCTGAAATTTTTACAGATGATATATTTCTGTTACCGCTATAGGTAACAACAAATACTACAAACAGAACAAAATAAATATTCAAGGGAGGCTCCCGTATAACAATCGTACCTAATATTTTTGCCGTTTATTGGTCCATATTAATAACAGCGTCAGGTAGACGCTTGAAATGGGGCTAAGTGGGTTCCCATAGGGTAGGTACCTAAGAACCTTCCTACTTACATCTCAATAATATTGTTGTTCTAAGGATATTTAAATACTTATGTAATTACTTGTTTTTATTTTGTAAATAATGATAGTAGCTGATCAAAAAAAGTATGATCTAATATTTCGACTGTGCATCTTAATAATAGAAAATAAAAAAACCGGCCAAGTGCGAGTCGGACTCGCGCACCGAGGGTTCCGTACAAACCTTTAAAAAATATATATTTTGTAATGTAACTAAAAATTTAAGGTTTTCGGAATTTTTCCTTTATGTGTGCTATAAAACGTTGCTTCATGCCAAATTTCAAGATTCTAGGTCGACTGGAAGTACCCTTTAGGTTTTGATTCCCTTGCGAGTACTTGCGAGTTTCAAAATATGCAGCTTAAATTGCTGTTTCTTTTGATTGCGTTGACATAGAAGTTTGATTTTGTTACAGCTTAAAGGTATTATAGACCTGAGTATTTGGTATGAATTTCAATTTAATACCTCTACGCGTTTATGAGGAAATGGGTAGTAAGGTTAAAATTATTAAAAAAAATATATTATGTGATGTAACTAAAAATTTATGGTTTTCGTAATTTTTCCTTTATATATGCTATAAGACGTTGCTTCGTACCAAATTTCAAGATTCTGAGTTCACGGGAAGCACCCTGTAGGTTTTGATTCCCTTGCAAGTGTCGAAAATTTGCGGCATAAACGGCTGTATCTTTTGATTGCGTTGGCTTAGAAGTTTGATTTTTTCACAGCTTCAAGGGACAGTAGACCTGAGTAATTGATATAAATTTCAGCTTCATACCTCCACGCGTTCCTGAGAAAAAGGGTCTTGACAGACGGACGGACGGACAGACGGACAACAAAGTGATCCTATAAGGGTTCCGTTTTTTCCTTTAGAGGTACGGAACCCTAAAAATACTGATTTCCAGTCTGATTAGACGTAATGACTTCAATATCAAATACTACAACAAAAAATATTTTAGCTTGAACTCTGCAGGAGAACAATTTTATGGAATATCTAATCGATTTTATAAACACGAGTGATCGAGAAGTGCAATACCTACTCCTTATACAGAGTTCGTTTCAGTATTTTCAGTGTTTCCTCTAGAAACCTTGGTTGCGTGGTTAAAATATTTTGGCGTGTAACTTGATCAATCTATGGGTGCAGCACAAGACTGGGGTGGTGTCGTGGTTACTTTCAAATTGGTTCACTTCTCTTAGGGCCGGTTTTTTGATCCGTAGTCAAACTCGACCCTGGGTGAAGGGGTGGTTAAATATTTTGACTAATAGTTATATTTATAACCAATGGTCAAGATAACTATCAATCAAAAAACAGAAATATTGCATTTTTAACCATTTGTCAACAAATTTAACCATTAGTTGGCTTAACTACCGATCAAAAAACCGGCCCTTAGCGTTTCTAGTTGTTGACGACCTAAAAATACGTAGGTAACCCAGTTATTTAAAAATTCCACTGAATTTTCCAAGTTATAATCAATTTGGTGCCATCTAACGTCAAACGTGATAAGTATTTTGTCTATCCGATCCAGCTGAGCATTTTCCGTCACTGAGTCACTGAATATTGAGACATGTAGTAATCTACAAGTAGGTACTTAGTACGCAGCAGATGGCGTTTTTATCAAACAGCTTAGTTCCGAGTCACTCCACAGCAGCACCGTAGCACTGGCGCCTTTTGCGCAAGCCGAACATACGTCAATACAAACAAGAAGTACGATCGTTGATGTATATGTATAGCAGATGATAGCGGCGGCCAGTACAGCGCTCCGCTCGGTTTGCGCACACAGCTTGTGTAATTCGAGGCCGACTGTGAATGCAGTTCGTAATAAATCTGGAGAGCCGTTACCGCGGATTCGATCATGATATATTTGTGTAACCAGCTACCTATTCAGAGTGTTTCTCGCGCGGTATAGTGAGTTAACGTTTCGAGTCGGGATGTGCCTAACGAAATAATCGATTAGATATAAAAAGTCCAAACAGATGCCTTTCAGCCGTTGATAGTGTATCACCGCGTTACTGATAAAATGTGCAGTTCGTCAGTGACAATTTATTTTGTTTCGGAGAACGCAATGACCGGAGAATATTCCGGGCCGACCATAAAATAAGCCGTAGCATCAAATGCTACCCTAAACTATAGGTAGATGAATTTCTTCAGTTGCAAAATTTTCAGGATGCCGTCGTGTAGCCAAGATATAAACGTAGACCTCAACTCCAATGAGAGCAACGGTTCCAACTTGGATCAGCACAAAAACACCGAGAAGGCATACGTCACCACGAGTAGAGTGAACGAGGAGCCTCCTCAGGGCTTGAACAATGGCCAAAGATTAGCGTACGCGTTGAGAGACTTCATCGGGTCGCCGACTGGGAACGGCGATCCTCTGCCCCTGGAGGTGCCGATGCCGTTCATTGACGAGCGCGTGGATACTGATGATGTGACGCAGTCGGACGAGGAGCCGGTGCGGCGAGACACTGATGAAGTGCTGAACAACGCGGCGTGCCGGCTGCGGCGGTGGCGCGCCGCGTCGCGCAAGCTGCGCCGGCCGCGGATCATCAACAACCTGTGTACAGGCGTCGAGAAGGAAGGGAACCTCAGCCGGGGCGTGAACGGTGGTGGAGGACACACGGACCTGGCGGACCGGCTGCGCAGCCTGGCGGCGGCCGGCAGCATGTCGGCGTCCACGGGCGAGCTGCTGTCGCTGGCGCCGCCGCCGCCCGCCGCCACCGCGCCGCCCTCGCCCGGCTGTCTACTCTCGCCTTCGCTCGCGGACCAAAGCTCTGCCGAGTACTTTGTAAGTATTCCTTGTATCCACTTATACCTTCTTATGTTTCATTAGCGACCCAACCTGAGCTAACCCCATCTGGGTTAGCTCAGCTTGGGTCGCTGGGAGATATGAGCTTTCAGTGCAATAACATACTTTTCAAAACCTTCTGGATGACATTTGCTACTGCGTATATAATAAGCCGCATCAAATCGATTGTACCTACCTATATTTCTCTATAAAACAAACGCACGATGCGAATTTTATAATTTGATACCTCACTAGAGAAAAAATAATGAACTGCAGAAGATAGGAATACTTAAAAAGCAATATTTTACTGTTTAGCTAAACATTTGACTACAAATCACCTGATACGTACTAATAGCGTGGTTGAAAATACCGATGGCGGTCTTTGCCATTCAATACGCATTATCGTGGCGATAAAATGCGCATGCACGAAGCGTTCACCACTTCCTAGTTTAAGTAAGTAAGAAAAATATCTTATCAAAAAGGAATTTACTCCGGCATACTCGACATTGCAATCTGAATATTTATTTACTCATTCAAAAGTTATTTGCTTTGAAAAGACGCACGTATCACAAACATGCCGATCAAATAAACATATTACCGAAATCGAGACGTCAACAAACGCGCAAAAATGAAACTACCCACTCGATGTAAAAAATATTAAACAACTACATATTGCATTACAATAGCAATGACGTAGGGGAACGTAACGAATAACGGGGACGTTAAGGGAAATAATCAATTAAAATATAATCAAGATATTTTAACTGACTAAAAGTAACAACAAGTGTTGCTAACATTTGGTATGTAATATGGTGAAATAAGTTAACAATTTATTTTTCAAAATTTAAAATCCTTTACAAAACTCCATCGTGCCCCAGGATAGGGACAGAACGGGGTACCTAGGCGATTTGAGGGACTTGGCAACTTTGCTACACATAATGGGATACTTGGTTGCTTTGCTTCACAGTAAGTACAAGCCGCCGTGGTAGTCTTCTATGTCTTCGTCGTCAGCACCTGCGCAGGTTGTATAAGCTCAACGTTGAACGTCTTACGTCAACCTGCATCAGTACCCTGTTTCATGCTCTCCGCGGACAAACTGCCTCTCGTACTTTTTTTATGTGCGTTCTAACGGTGTACTATTTAAAAGAAATAAATTCTATAACCAAATGATTATTCCTTTACATAATAAGGTACCCCATCATGCCTCAGAGCCAGAGCTATGCTCCCATTATGCCCCGCGTATTATATTTTTGAACAAATAGAAAAAACTAATCGATCGATAGATAATTTCTATTAAAATATATTAATAAGTAACATTGCTAGAAAAACACGATAAAAAACCACAAGCATTGGCCCAAGTACTTTTAAATTTTACGTGTTTTCGCATTCACTCAAAATTAGATCAAATAACGATAATAACGTTTTCTAGGTGTAAAAATTGTTACGTGCCTCTACGGTCACGGTTACGGTCTAGTTGCCTGTCGTTGCCAGGCTAAAGACTGATATCTGTGTATACCCCGTCGCGCCTCGTGTCCCCCATAGAGAACATTATAATTATACGGACAGTAAGCCCGATTACAGAGGCGCCATCCTAATTAAATTAGCTAAATAGCATAGTTCCGTTTCTTTTTCACTTTAGGCATTCGATAGAGAGAACGCTTTTTACGTTGCTATTAAATTTACGCTGGCGCCTCTGTAATCGGGCTTAGTGTCCCCGTTATGCCCCCCTTCCCACCCCTTCCCCTATATTGTCAGGTACCGCCCACTATTATTTTTTTCGGAAGTTTATAATTAACTGCGATGTTTTTTTTATTACATTGATACAAACTAAAGGAACACTTCGAGGTTAAGTTGTAGTCTGCATTTAATTATTATCAGAGGTAATCGCATTTTCTTATCAGAGGAAATCTGAAGGTCTATTAAGACATTTTTGTTAGATACCAAATTCACGAGTACAAAATGTTTATTTACGATAACCAAACGGTGATTTTAAAGGGTTCGTAATCAAAAATTAAAAAAAACTGTTCAGGAACAGCCTTGTGAAAAACTTTCACTAAATCATAGCATATAAAAAATAAAAAATACTCGTTATTTTTCTTTTTGTATTTTTAGGGTTCCGTACCCGAAGGGTAAAAACGGGACCCTATTACTAAGACTCCGCTGTCCGTCTGTCTGTCTGTCCGTCTCCCCGTCTCCAGGCTGTTTCTCATGAACCGTTATTTCTATCATTGCTGAATACTTCACATGAAAAACAGATTTTATAAATTTTTTTTTTTATTATTTTAACAGAATATGCTCTCACTTGCACTAAACCTTGTAAGTTTAGATAAACTCGTATAACTTAGTAGGTAGGTATTATTAGGTATTATCACTACATAGTATAAAACAAAGTCGCTTCCCGCTGTCTGTCCCCATGTACGTATGCTTATATCTTTAAAACTACGCAACGTATTTTGATGCGGTTTTATTTAATAGATAGAAAGATTCAAGAAGAAGGTTTATAATATATGTAAAATACACCTGTGCGAAGCCGGGGCGGGTCGCTAGTATTGTATAAATAAAATGCAGCGATCTCGAGTGTGATATGTGATCTAGTAGCAAGATACAGTTCAATTTACGCGGTTTCCCTGAACCACATTATTTTGATAAAGTTACACACCACAGTCTAAGGTAAGAGGTCAAATTTACCGTCTGATATTTCCACACCCGCTTTTAGTAAGGTTACATATTTGATATTATTGAATAATTTGATTTTACGGGGTATATGTACCTACCCTCTGTGAAATAAAATTACTTGTACTCTGAACTCCTAAAATCATCTTACATGAGTATCGTGTGACATTTAGGATATTTACCGATATTTTAACACGTCGTATTCTTAGCTCTAAGATGTGAATGTGATACGACCATAGACTTACGACATGATCATCTGTGTAATTTTTGACATACCCTACCTATATGATACGTAACAACATTAATATAATAATTTTCTTATTTTGTATTTGTATAAGGACATCGTCAACGTGGTCTAAGTCAATTAAACACATGAACTAAATAGGCACTCATCAGAAGAGAACTAGGTTTCACTATTAAAAATAAACAACAAAATAAGTTCACTTTGAAATCACACATTTCAAAAATCGGCCAAGTGCGAGTCGGACTCGCGCATGAAGGGTTCCGTACAGTCTGGGAGCCCCATTCCTCTTGCCGTTATTAACAGCGAACAAAAAACTCCTAAAAATCACGTTTGTAGTATGGGAGCCCCCCTTAAATATTTATTTTATTCTGTTTTTAGTATTTGTTGTCATAGCGGCAACATAAATACATCATCTGTGAAAATTTTAACGTTCTAGCTATCACCGTTCATGAGATACAGCCTGGTGACAGACAGACGGACAGACGCACAGCGCGCGAAGTCTTAGTAATAGGGTCCCGTTTTTACCCTTTGGGTACGGAACCCCAAAAATGACTAATTTAGGACCTTCTTTATCCTGGAAGTCGCGCGATTGAAAATAAGTATAGTGAAACCGCTAAACTCAGACTTCGCCTGCGCGGTACAGGGGCGCCGGGGGAGACGACACAGGGGACTGAGACAGGCGCGGGCAGCGGGTCCCCGGCGCCCGCACCTGTCTCAGTCCTCTTTGTCGTCTACCCCCGCGCCCCCGTACCCGCGCAGGCGAAGTCTGAGTTTAGCGGTTTCACTATAAGTACGTTCTTTCATGAAAGGTTTTGGCGCGGCCGTAGCTGTCAAAATATCTTTTGATGATAACTTTTTGAACCTTGGGCTGGGAAGCATAATAACACTAGATTAATAGGTAGGTTCACCTAGTTTTTTACAACTATGTCAAATAGAAAACGTTGGGAGTAAAATAAATTCTAGCAGAACACACGAACATTTACTAAGTAATGTCGCCGTGAAATCTATTGTATTTGAACACGATTTGAACAAATCAAGTTTGGTTGACGTCAATGATGCCTCGAAGGCCGCTAAATCTGGATATCGGACCTTTTATCAAACGCAGATTTGTATGTTGATTGGAGAGTTTTGAAATGATAAATGTTGGCGTTTGAATCTACCTCTACATTTTCTGTTAAGTATATAGGTACCGTATCAATTACTAAATCACTGCATATTTCACGATTTCTGTTTAAAGATGGAATGATAGAATAAAAAAATCTGTTTATTAAATATCTCCGTTGAAAACAAATCAATCATCGTTGAGAAACTAAGCAATAAGAGCAATCCGGCTCAGAGGCTTTGTAGGTAATTCTTTCAGAGTCCAGTTTTGTCGAGCCACACGTAGCTTAGGCAGGCGCTGCAGCAGACTGCATCGCTAGCTACGGAATGTATTTCAAGGAAATACGTATTTTAAATATGTATTTCAGGGAAATACATATACCTACTTAAACCATTAGTGTCGCGAGGACAATGTAGTCTGCTCTGTTGGCTACTTATCTCTAAGTAATGTGACAGGACTAAAACTGGGTAGGTGGGTATATATTATGTGCATGTTGTGCATTTCTTGTCCTGTCATTCTGAGGAAGGCGGTCATCATCGTTTCGTTTCAATGGCTAAGTAGGAAGGCGGTGTTATAGATACATGCATAAGTGAGGGTGCTTTAATTGAATAATTATATCATGATGTTTGTCTGACTTTTTCCCGACTAATTCAATGTAAGATGATATTTTCCTGGTGTACCTATGTGTTTATCAGAAATATCTAGGGCTTGATTACGTCGGGGACAAAAGCTCCAATACAGTAACATAAATGGCTTAACAAAATGATATGTATTACATTTAAAACTAAATCAAAATAGAATAAAACTGATAAGTACATACTTAGTCTGATAAAGTATAAAATCAAAAATCAATAGAATACAATACCGTACCATAGCTCTTTTAATTTTTTTGTATTTCATTTCCTATTCTACTCGTAACACTTCATGAAAGTGGTGATAGCTAGCCGAATATCTCGCAGAGTTGATAGGACATGGGTTGTATAAAATAATTCTAGAAAAATAGTTTCTAAAAATTATTGGTAATGCCTAATAATTTTTATAAAAAAAAAAGTGATTTAATATCCTGGATATCATCTTCTATTATTGTCATGAAAATGAGAATGACCGAACAAGCCACAGTTGATACAGCGAACGCTGTTGGTAGGCACAACCTTCATACGCCCGGGGTGAGGCCCTGGCACCAGCTCTGACGTCCGAGGCTCAGATAACATCTGCGCTGGTGGACTGGCGTCAGGAGCATGCGGCCGCGGCGTGCGCTACATGCCTAGGGTTACCAGATGGAAATATAAAAGTCCCGAGAAAATTCACGTGGTGATTATGACGTCCCTCAGTGGAGCCTGCATGGATCACAGAAAGATATACTAGACTAAGTACTACGTCATACAGCTGTCGAGGACAGGGTCTCTCTGTGTTGCCAGATCAAGGTAGCCTTGCCAATTTCGACACTCTCGCAAATTCCAGTAATCCTGAAATTTTCTGAAAGGACATCTTGCAAAGTGGGCTCTGACAACGTCAGTAGCCCAAAAAAGCCTTAGAATATGGTAAACAAATTCACAGGAAACAACACAACGGTGTAAATAATGCTTAATTAAAATGGAATTTTGTTTTTTCTTATTCGATTTTTGTTCAAGGCTGCCATCACGCCGCCATATTTTACAAGCAATGTCAAAAGATGTTATGATCTGAAAATTTGAAATACTTTTAAGTTGTATTAAAAAAAAAAAATTAAAGAAAATCATTTTCCAAAACAAATAATTAAATACTGAACCAGGTAGGTAATGACCTAAGCTCGATATATTTTTGCATTATCTCTTTTACAGTCGGGTACTCTGTAAAACTCTGTCGGGGCGGGTTTTACAGTCGGGTCGGGTAATTATTAAAACGGATAAAAATCCTGAATCATACGGTAACCCTAGACATACCTACCTACTGCATATATCGGCCCGCGTGCCACATCGATTGGTCCCACTTGCAAATCATTCCAATCTTGATCATTCGTTCCGCTTCTGCCAGACTGTTCAATATTGACGCGTTAGGCACCATAAATCGCGATAATGGTATGTAAATAAAATAGCTTGAGCATTTCTGTCACGGGTTGTGGACAGTTGTGATACGTTTGCGCAATTTGCAATGCTATTTTGAGGAGCCTTTTTATTTGCTGTTTATCCAAGAATGGTACATTTAGCATATAAATGAAATAGAAATATACTCGTAGGTACGTCCTAACTAGGTACCTACGCGTCTTTTTGTTTTCACACTCTGGTTGTAAGTTTAATTTTATTTCTGTTGATTTTAATAATATTGAATTTATTGGTTACACTTATACGGTAAAAATATTTTTAGAATATTGCTCGAAATCTCATATAAATTAAATGAATAAGTGTGGTGTTACGAACATCATATCTTTTGATTAGACACATTATTTTATAAAGAAATTCAATTGATTTTTAATTGCGTTTTATTATTAGATATCTATAAATTTTATTGAGACTATAGGTAGTTAGTTTAGTCCGATTCATAAACCCGTGACCTGTGTAAGTGCGTACCTATGTCACACTCACGAATAATAAAGTAGAATAATTATATTTAGATTTTATTTATTAAACACACCTAATAATCTATAGTCCGTTCCATAACCGCTGAGATTGAATCAGTTGAAATCTATTGAAGAATTTGGTACAAGTCGTAAAAATAATACATAAAGTATTACGTATGTTCAGCATGCATTTATTATATTTTAAAAAGTACCAGAATATAGTTATTTTTCAAAGCAAACCTACCAGGTACTTAATTACTCGTAGTATATTCGTCAAAGGTAGTTGCGGCCCTCGGTCTCAGCGGTTATGGAACGGACTATAATAATAATTTAAACCCGTTGGAAAGCTGTTAGCTGATTCTAAGACCAGTTTGCACAAAAAATCAAAATAAGCAAATGTATTGTGTATATTTATGAACTTATTAACGCATCACTTCCTTTCCCTACACTGGGAGACCTTCGATCAGTCAATAAACAAGTTTTTATTAAAGTACCTTGTCAGCCACTTGACAAGACGTGGTCTCGGTGCCATTTATCAAAAGCTACGAATGACGGCCCCAATATCAGATGAAAGCTACTGTTTTAATGATTGTGGAGTTTAGCTTTTTACGCTCTTGCGCATGCGCATTGGTTGTGCAATATTTTTGAAAGACGTCAGATTTCGCGATTACTCACTTCACTGTGTGAATGAACGAGTTTCTCTCTAGCTGCTAATTCTTAACTTTCTTTTATTTTGTAACGGCCTTTTCATATGAAGTTGCATTAGTCTTTATCCGCTGCTGGTTGAGTCATATTAGGTCGGTTATTCAACAACGGAACTGTGATGGTGTCTCATGGTGATGAAACTTACCAAATCTCATTCTGTTATCGTGATCCGTAATCGCTTCAATGCCTACTTAATTTAATCTTTATATCTATGTGTGAGCCTATGATGATCAATATGAAAATAAATAAGTAAATTGCGACTACAACTATATACCTACCTGTCAACTATTTTGGCTTTTTAATTGTGTCAAAGAACACAAAATAAAAGTAAACGCATTTTTCTTTAATTTTAAAGAATAGTTCTAGCAGTTCTTTACACTGATAAGTACAAATGTATCTTATAATAATATTTCCATCATCTTTCACTAAGACGTGAATACTCACTATTGTTTAAGAAAATCACATAGTAGGTAGGTATACTTATCACAAAACGAGTCACTTCCTGCTTTTTAAAATTGCAAAATATTTTAGCTACTGAATGGCTTTCAGATCAAAGAGATGGGTACCTATATTATCTGTATTATACCTTTTCAAATTCAAATCACAAAGCGAATCTAACCAGCCATTGAATAGAGAGCAGAGCTAAATGAATTCGTTGCTAACTGAAGGAGGCTCGGTCGTAAGGGGATGGTGCATAATCGGACTCCTTGAGGGGCTGGCGTAGTGACGTAGATTCCGATCCGTGACCCAAATGTTGGCAATGACGTCACAGAACAGCGCCCCCGATGTAGGTCAGGTCAGGCCAGCAGACGAAACCGGCCGCCCCACATCTCCACTGCACCAGATAACAATCAAACTAGAATAGCGGACGTCCGATAATTACGAGACCGTCACGCAGCCATCGCGTTTGGGGAATACCTCTCTGAAAACACGAATTGAATAATACCTATGTTATAACTCTGGAGATTTCTTTCGAAATTCTAACACGTTCCGATACAAACACAGAAGAGTGAAACTAGTTCATCTGTTCTGTGGCTATTAAACTTATGACTACAGAAACTGGGTGCTGGATTGCGAAAACTAAGTGTCAGGTTGGCAGCCAACATACTGCTTTGAAATATACAAATACACGCCCGTTACCTGTAGAACCCAAATTTGATGATTAGAGCCCGTATTTTGAGGTCCCTACAAGTGTATGAATGAAATGCATATATTATTTTTAATGTAGATGATAGACAGCAAAATGAGACGAATACAAATTTGAAACAACATTCTTTGGTATATTTAGATTGAAGAATATTTTGTTTACTTTTTATTTACTCAACATTATTTTATATATTTATTAGACACGCTCAAGTCGGTTACAAAATGTGATCACATGCCACTGAAGAAAACCTTACTCGCCAACGTTCTTAAAGACATTTACCACCATTACATTTACCATTTTATATTTTACTTAGTAACGTACTTACGTTACTAAGTAAAATATAAAATGGTTACTTCCATTTTGGGCAATCGATTCCATGAAACACTACATTTAACTAAAATTTCTTATTAATAAAGGTATTTTCCATTTTCTGAAGTATTATTGTACGCATTTACAAGCTATTAAATATTAAAGAACGACGTAAATTGATTAGTTTCCTAGAATGATGTCTGACGTTATGCGTTTCTTAACGTGGAATCTTCTAAACGGGGAAACCCAAAACATACCAATAAACAATAAAGGTGCCTAATTCAAATTCTAAAGAAATTTCCTTTTTCATAAAGAAAAAGAAGAAGAAAGAGATATTAGACTAAAAGAGACTAGAAAAAGAAAGTTTAAACAAAAAAAATATGTATCAACCAATATGGTAAAGTTTATTTCAGGCAAAACTTATAAAACATTTCAGAAACTAACTATATGACGGGGGGAGGTCCCGGGACTCGTCATCATGTGGGTTCAACATGTCAGGAACGCCGAAATTAACAAAGCGCGTTGTAGTTTACACGTTTATTCTTCAATAACAATTAGATTAAGATAGTTTTACTGCAGGATTGCGATGATAATTAAAGATTAAGGAAACGTGGAAAGTTCGACACAGCAGCCTTTTTCAAACCACGTATTCGTTCCAGTCCCAGTTCTAAACTGTCGGCATTCATCGAACGAACCGAACGAATCTCCTCCACCATAGATCAACCAGAATGCGTGAACCAATTACTCGAGACCGAAGTTGTTATTTCCATACCACAGGCTCTGTGTCGACCTCACCCAAATGACAGTTGTTACCAAGTTGTTACTCGACGTTTATATGACAATTGACACTTGACGTTCAAATGACAGCTCTCACTCGACGCCTAAATGACAGATGATACTTGACGTTTCCAATTATGCTATGTCTATCATTAATACTAGATGGCGCTGCTCCACTATCCGACATATATATTACAACTACTATGCTATATGTACAAACCTAAACAAATTAAAAAATAAAAATAAAACACTTGAGCTAAAAAAAAATTAAGTATGTATAGATGACGATGAAAACCCTACCAGCGGGCACAGTTCCCAAAATGCTGGCCCCATTACCACGTTGGATAGCAATACTAAGGCAATACTGATCCTTTGGGCAAAATAGAGGCCAGCATTTTGGTCACGTGTGGCGTCGACTAGGCGTTATGAAAGATCTTTGTAAATGTTTTTTGTTTCCGGTCCCCACGGTCCTAAAGTTTCGACCCCAAAAGGTTCAAATATAAGACCACTGTCAATGTTAGCATATTTGTTCCTTTTGAGGCCTTCTGCATACTCAGCCGCAGCGCCAGCCCTACTCTGAGTCCTTGGAAAGGCCGTCCGATCTTCCAAGGAATCAGGGTGTTTTACCATCGCTGCGAGCGAGGCCAACTCCAACAACAACCGCTAACTGCGCGGCTATCCTAGAGCCTTGGCTCTAGGATAGCCGCGCAGTTAGCGGTGGTTAGAGCCCAGCGGATGACGTCATTCAGACTGGCGTGGCGCGGAATTCTGCCTGCGCTCTTAATGCAGGAAAGACCATGGTGTCCAAGGTGGTCTACCGCAACGCCGCACTGGCAATGATGGGGAGCACAGCACGGTGCGCCCAAGCGGAGACAAGTTGCAATCCTGAAAGTGGATGAATCTATTAGAGTGCCGGTGTTAGGTGATGGCAAGACCTGTAGCCACAAACCCGATTCCCACTCAGCAGCCGCTAAAAGACGGGCACGATCTGTAGAGCTTGAACACGTATTCAGGAGTTTGTTCCGTGTTAGCTCACAGATCAGCCCATCCCATAAATGCTGTGAGGATGGTGATTTAGGGAAATCGGTATTTGGGCACAGGACTGTCCACGCATCTCTAGCCTCAACCATGTTTGATACTTTTACAGCACTTGTGCAAGTTTGAAGAATTTTGCAGATCAATTGTTGATTGCTATGGACTGAAGACAGATAGGCAGGAAGAGCAACACCAGAAACAGAACGAACACCTAAACCTCCAAATCGCACTGGAAGTGATGCTTGCAGCCACTCTCGATCCTTAAAATTTATATTCAGGGTAGAAGCCAAAGTGTTCCTAATGATTTTATCTAAATTATGTTGTAGATCTGGATACTTCCATAGCTGACAACAACGCACAAGGTATGTAAATTTAGGTACAAACAAGCAGAAGCGTATGATGGTAAATGCCATGTGGGTATTAATTTTGGCTAAGCGGTCCGAAATTTTCAAAAAATTTTGAATATTTTCATCAATAAAGAGGGGAAACGATTTATCCACGATAGGTGAGCCCAATAAACGAAGTGTGTGGTTGCTAACTATCTTTATATTTGGGGCCAAACTATTAAACTTTTGTACGATCAAATCTTTATCTGGGAGTGAGTCAGAAATGTAAAGTTCGCATTTCGAAAAATTTAAACTTAGGCCAATTGAGTGAAATTCCGATATCAGAAAAGAAAGGTCATCTTACAAGGTGTTTGCATCTCCACCTAAAGTCCCATCGTCCAAATACCATACGTTGAGCTTTGATTGTAAGCGCTGGACGATGGGATGAATGGCAAGGCTGAAAACAGCCGGTCCGTGAGGGTCACCTTGTTGACAGCCTTCTGCAGAAGTAATTTCTGCATCACGATAAGTCAATTTTGAAGAAGACCCGTAACATTGCCAAAGAAAACTATACAAATTTGGATTTTTTTCTTGACTTCGTTTAACATAGCGCACCTACTTACTGAATTAAAAGCGTTTTTAACATCTACCTTCAACAGCAGATCTCCATAATTTTGATCCAAAAAAGTTCTGACTGAATGGATGGCGGCTTCACAACCTCCTCGCGATCCAAAACCCAATTGCACTGGTTGAAAAAGGCTTGTTAAACTTGGTGCCATCTTTTTACAACATATTTTGGCAGCAAGGCGCCTATATGTCATGCCAACAGCGAATGGTCGTATACCGCCATCCTTTTTTTTAGGGCGCATAAATTGGCACCGTAGAGAATTTCGGTGATGTCACTATTAACGCGTCCTGATAACATTAGGTTTATTAGATCTGTGAGATATTTTAAGAGAGCTTCTCCAGACGAACCACAGATTAAATATTTAAGATGTTGTGGAGTCAGGGCATCCAGTCCACCAGCGGATCCCCTTTGGAAGGACATGACGGCTGTTGAAATTTCTAAAGCCATCACTTCAATAGTGACATCACTCCCTAACGGTGCCTCAGGAAGGGATCGATCCACTGCTGAAGGGGGATGCTTCTCTTGTAAGATCGAGAGTGTTTCAGCATTCGCCGGGGCAATTGTGTCGCTGGAAAAGAGGACACGTGTCGCACCTTTAATATCACCGTCGCTAATCTTACTTTCTACAAGTTTGTATAAAGCAGACTCAGAAGACGGTCTCGAAAAAATTTTGAATTTTGCGTAGAATCAATGTTAGAATACAAAACACAGTCTTCTTGTGAGCTGTATTTCACGCAGTTTTGTTTAATTCTTGATGTTAAAGAGGTCTTGTTGTTGGCGTCAGAGCTCACGTGAAGCACAGCAAATGGGAATAATAATAGGTGTTCCCAAGATTGTCTGGTATTTTTTTGTATCACTTTCTTTATCGCGTGGCCATGGCCACAGAAAGGCGAGCACCTCGAGGGATGTGTTTTACAAAAAGTTTGTTTGTTTTATTTTGCGCCAAAATTTTCCAAAAAGGTAAAGAAGTGTCCAGAATTTCGTTTTGATTTGTAATTTGTGCAGAAAGGGGTATATTATTTGCCTTATGGCATCTTGCTCTGCGTATTTTTAAACCTCTCTGTCCTCTAAAATACCGTTCTTGGGAACAATCGCGGCAACGTACCTGATCTCCCTGTGACACTGTCCTGCACGATTTCCTGGCTTCCACTTGCACGCATCGTGGCGATGAAGATGGAAACATGAACTTAAATATATTATATAAAAACACGAATGTAAAAACTGTCCAAATCAACATAAAAATTCAAAATAAACTAATATATGACAGCTGGCTTCATTCTTCGACAGGTAAATGTTTGACGTTTGGCACATGCGTGCAAGATCTGCGCAATGCGCAGCTCTATTTTTCTATGCGCACCACGACTCGGCGCCATGGTAACCAAGACGACTGCGCAGTGTTTTCGTTGTCAGAAATGGTCGTCTGTCACAATAAAATCAGCTGATTTTAGTCAAAAAGCAGAGAAAACTTTGAGCCCACTGCATACAAATATAAAAGGCCAGCTGCACAAACAAATATGAGCTTTGTTATCACGCTTTGCTCACTAAAAAGCGGGGCGAAATATTTTAATATGGTAAAGTGAAAAAACATATGCAGCATATTTGTGAATACTCTCACTGATAAATTCTATGGTCCAGAAAGCGACATAGGCAACATTTGGTGCCGCTAAAACACGCAGTAGGCACCTATAATTATATTACTTATAGAAAGGTCCTTAATAATGAAACCTCGCGTATAGTATATACCTTCTTTGCTCGCGTCGTGTAAAACTATTTACAAATTTCAGCACATCACGGTTAGCGTAAATATTATTTTCTCGGTTGACGTCCGAGCATTCTTGATTATTTTTCCTTAATCCTGGATTTCCCATGTAGAAGATTTTTGATACAAAACTATCGGGATTTAGACAAACAAAGAGCGTGCCTAATCATTTTTTAAATTTTAATCACTTCTATGATTGTGATGTAATGTGTGAGTACGAGGAAACGGACACAACAACTTAGGGCGCATTTACACGGGATACGTCATCGACTATTCGTAAAAAAACACTATATTTTGTCATGATCATGACAGATTGACGTTCAAATTACATACGAAATCGTGTTTTTTCACGATTCGTCAAAAAATACGAAGTTAGTTAAGTCTTAGTTGAACGATGGCGTAGGCAATCCGTCACAAAATATTCACGGCTCGTGTTTTTAACGTACGTTATTTTTAAATGACGATACAGTAAAAAATATCACAATTCGTGAAGTGTGTGAACATGGGCATTTAAAAAGCATTGCTACAGTAAAAAAAAAGAAATGTGAAAAAAAAAGTTTCGCCAAAAAACGCGAATCGTCCTCGTGTGAATGGGCTCTTATTAGACCCAATTGACAACCTCACCTGTCCGCGCTGGTGGTTTTTGACCGACGAACCACCGGAGGAGGTACTCAATTCGACGCGTATTTTTTTTTCACTTATAACCGCGCATAACTTTTTACGTAGAAGTCCGATTTCAATAATCCTTTTTTTATTAGAAAGAGTATACTTCGAATTTAAATTTTATCGAAATCGGCTAAGCCATTTTTGATAAATCAACAATAAACGTGAAAAATGCTACATCGATCCGTGCGAAGTATACGCGAATTCTGTACACGGGTGAAGTCGGTCATGCTATTTTTTGCAAAAAATAATTATTTTGATAATGTCTAGTGGCGTCGACCTGAGGGTCGTCGTCGCGGTGCTCCCTGCTAGAGAACTGACGAGGCAATGGCGACCGAGTATAGGCGGTATAACCTAACACCCAGAGGGCAACCATCTGGTAGAGGGTTCAGTAGCCTGGAGAACTATGTACTCGACTAGACGAGGGACTCGGGATCTCAGGGACTCAGATAGTGAATGTTATACAGGTCACAGAAAAGTGTCGTGAGTTCAACATTCCGATGTTGATGTGCTTCGTGGACTACTCAAAAGCATTTGATTGCGTTAGTTACATACTGTTAGAGATGGGAGTACCCAAACACCTCGTTGTTCTCATCGCAAAGCTACATCAAGATGGAAGTACATTTGTAAAGGTGAACGATGTCTTTATACTTATTAAAGCCGCAAAAAGGGGTGAGGCAGGATTTCTTTTTTTCACCAATTTTCTTCCATACAGGGTTATTTCTAGTCAATTAGCATCCTTTAGGGGCTTATTCTGTACATCAAAACCAACAACTTTTGTTCAGCAACTTTTCTCAAAACTCAAAAAAATTTTTTATTGTTCCATAGAAAAAAATCGTTCACCCGCGACAAAATGTATGGAACAGCTGATTTTTTTTTAATTCTGACAAACGTCGCAGAATGTCACAAAGCCTCATATTTCCCACATTACGAGTATCAACCAAATTGCCTGAAATTAGTAATTAGCATAAATCTCAGAAGAATATAAATACGTAAACCTCAATTTTAATTTTTTTATTAGTGGTATTGTATTTCTCAAACTTGTCAAGATGAGGTGAAAAAAATTGTTTGAATTACTTATCATGTATTTGGTACAGATCGCGGCATATAAGTCTAGCGCTGAGCGAAGTATGGAGGGGGTGACTGCGCATTAGTTTAGTATGGCGGTAAACATGCGCAGCCATCCCCTCCACAGTACCCTCAGCGCTAGACTTACGTGCCGCTACTTGTATCTTCTGTAACTACGATTACGATATATTTTGTGAACTTCGTAAACCTTCGTAGGTACGATGTTAAGAATAAGAATTGAGATTTACTGTGTAGAAACACTGATAAAGCTAGTCCGTACTAGTTTTATACACATACTTTACTACCTAATATATATATAAGTGCTACCTTTTTAGCGAGATTTCGTCTAGCACGTGGCCATGTATTTTACAACATAGTGTTAATGTTTCACTTTAGCAGAACTTACATGCCTACAAAATTATTACTGCCTATATTTTCTATTTAAATGATTTGATTTAGTTATATAGGTATGTTTAAAAAGAAAAACTGAAATCTTGGCATGAGTTTAAGAAACCACCATAAATCTATTGTACAAAGACTGCAGAAAAAAATGTGAGACGTCATTGAAAATGGAATTACTCTGACCATAGACAAACGCTGTGACGTCAATACTGTTATTGAACCCAACGGGCCAACGGATTTCACAGCACATAGTGTTACAGAAGTTACTTAAACTATTTTAGGAAACCAATCATAACTACCTATGTTCTTATTCACACATTCATAGCAAAAAACGCGTATTTTGGCTAAGTACAGGGAGAAGAGTTCTAGGAGTTCGAGTGTCTTGCGGATTTTGTGGTATTTACATGTATTACGTCTGTGTTTTACCCAATCATGAAACAAAAACACATTTATCGCGCCAATATCAGTTGTATGTAGATTATATTTCAGTTATTGACAGTGCCTAGAATCAAAATCCTGTTACAAAATTCATTAAATTATACATAACAAAGTATGTACCCAAATAGGTAAGTAGAATACAGATTCAGATAGGTATAATTACTTTTCAAGATTATTCGGTTTATTAAAAAATTAGTAAAAGAGAATTATGTTTAGTGTGCATTTTTTAGAATGTATCTATCTATTCATTATATTTATCACTGACACGCCTGGATCTTATAAACAATACTCGTAGGTAGTCATTTTCAGCTGTTTTACAAAACGAACTTTACATTGTCTAGATTTAAACCAACTCCAAAATCTGTTCTAAATACTCACTAAATGAGTCACTTTTCCTATGACTATTCTTATTCTGTACCTACCATTGTTGTTTAAGCGGACTAGTGACCGACTTATGTAGCTGAGGACTTAATTAAAGTCGTGATTCGAGAATGTTTTTCTTAGAATAAATTGGAAAGATATACCTATTCAGAGATTATTATTATTTTATTTAACAAACATTTGTCTAAGACTTGTAAATATAGTAAATAAATAATTTCGCTGCAAAGTAAATGTATACCTATGTACTAAAAGGACATCGTTCACAGTCCATACATTTTTGGGCCAAATCCGAAAGTGCCGACCAAAGAAATAAAATTCTTATATACCTAGCATATATGATACTATGTTAGTATTAGGGTTACTCTGGCAATTTTTTTGGTCAAACCTTCCTTTTTTTTATAAAATAGTGATGCGATAAAAGAAAAATACTCCATTGTTTAACTTAGCTCTAGGAAACTTATCATGTTAGTAATATACCTATGTTTAATTGTAATAAAAAAACTTCATTTCCTATTTAGATTATTCCTTGACCAACAAGTTCTAAAAATGAGTATGACACAGACCTATTTGCCTACATATCCTTTGAACGACACAACTATATTGTCCTTTTTATATGGATTGACACTATTTTTCCCAGTTAAATTTATTTTTAGCAATGTTAAGTGACGCTTTATTACGCTCGTCTCCTCAGTACTGCTTCTCGCTGTTGCATAATATTTGTTTCAGATTAATTTGATTCCGTCTAAAATTGCCGACACCACGTCCAATTTCAACGTCCAATACAACTAAAATAAATTTGATTGAGGGCTCTAAAGTTATTGCCATCCTTTTTATGTATTTTGTATGTAGGAGGTAATAAATTATTATTATTATTACGGAATATTACGCTAAAAAAATGCAAGAGGAGTCCCGCCGCGCGGAAGAAGTGAAACTTCGACGCAACAGTGCTTTCATACCCTTTCCATGGTAGCGTTAAACGTTTAACGCGGCCTTGTTGGAAGTCGTATTAGAAGTTTCACTTCAAAAATGATGTAAGTAGGTAGGTACTGCCAATACTGCCACCTGTGATAAAATGCCCGAATCCCAAATGTGCAAATAAAAGATACCTATCAATTTAAAAAAAAACCGTTAAATTCGATGGTATTGGATATCATTTTTCTATTCACAATATCTTTTCTCGACTGGACTGCACACATTTTCTATAGGTAGGTGTTTAAATACAATATATTTTAATGTATAATTATGAAAGCCCGCACAAAGTTTATTGACCAAAAACAAGTCTGAATAATTGCCACTAGTGCTAATAAGTAATACATAATTGCTTGTTTGTCTGTCGAATTTGCTATAGATACTGTTATTAATTTATTAAAAAGAAACATAAAGTCCATATTAATGGTCTACGTGCTAACGGTCATGAAACAATTAGCCAATAGGCAGCCATTAAATTTAATTGAAAGCTTCTTAAGGGTCCAATTTTAACGCGATGCAATTTAATTTAGTATAATTATGCCAGTAACCGTTATCTAATGAAGCTATTTACATTCTGTGTGTAAAACTAGTGTCGAGTCGTGCAGCGTGCTCAGTGTGAACTACAAGGACGGGAATGACGTCAATAAGATATTTTGTAAATTATACCTGTACAGGCCACAATCCTTAAATAGAAGCATTTGATTCCATTTGGACTTGTAATTTGGATAAAAACTCGCAAGGTCGGTAGCAAGGTCTCTTATACAGAAAATGCCCGTCTTTTTTCTCATAGCACATACAGAAGTGAAAGATTCTTGTGGTGTTGAAATCGATAGAATCGCCACAATAACTTCGAAAAAGGTTATTTTATTTATAAGTACGATACTTACTTATTATAAAAGTATCGTACTTATAAATAAAACAACCAAATATCGATTTAATGCTACAAAGCTCTATGTGAAGAGAAACAAACTAATCCCTACACGAATCGAATTTATGATATTAGTTGAAATACAATGTACGGTAACCTACTACGAATATTATAGGAAATGCCATTTATGGTTTTCATCCGATATCCTTGCTATTTTGCATATTTAAGATCAGTCACGCAATTTTGTTTTTAAAATCAAAAGGTTATAATTACCATCCATTAAAAACCTGCTCTTAAAATTAGTGAATTGAATGAATTGAATGGTTCAAAATAAGTCTTCTGCAAAGAACTGCTTCTTACTCTATTTGTTTCACAAATTCATTGACTGACAGGCCGTAAGCTGAAAATAATAAGAAGAAATTTGTTTCACATTCAGTTATCGACACATTCTTGGCTCGGTGAAACTGTAAATAAACAAACAATAAAAAAGGTTGTCAAGTTCAGGCACACACTATGGTGTCGGAACTCTCTCAATGTTGTAAGATTTTGTGACGAGTCTATTTTCCAATAAAAACTGTTCTAAAATAGTGACTCTGTTACTTTTACTTCTAACGAAAACCAAATAAAACAAAAGTGCAACATGCGAGAGCAACTGCTAAAGATTGGTTAAATAAAACAATAATTTAATCGAAAAGAATAAGAAATTATTTAAAATTCATTGAGGAAAACGCAATAAACCTGCGTCTAGCATATGTTGTGAACAACGCGTAAAACATAACCTTTGTATCTTTCTATTGGCACGTACAGACGCGTCAAGTGTTATATTTACTAATACAGTCTCTAGATTAGATAACATGAAACGCGCCTCCTATCTATCGCATTTCCGTAGCAAAAAAAATAAATAAATAGTAAAGCTAGCTATTTCTATTCCATAACCGTAACGTAACAATCACCTAAACCAATTCGATTTTTCAAAGATATTCGGTATTAGAATGCCTATTAAGATGCATTTGCATTTATGATTTTTTGTTGGCTCTATTTCGTAAATCCATGATCATTTTGAGCTACGATTGACAAAACCAGCAAACATCTGTATTTTGCGCGCCTAATCCAGTGCACTTTGGTACTAGGTGGATGCTACATGTAAGTTAAGTACATCAACATTCAACGCCGTAGGTGCATAGATGTTTATCCCACAACTTTTTTTTCTCTGTTTCGTTCTGTGCTGACTTCGTCCAAAAAAGGTCATTTTTAGGGTTCCGTACCCAAAGGGAAAAACGGGACCCTATTACTAAGACTTCGATGTCCGTCTGTCCATCTGTCTGTCTGTCTGTCACCGGGCTGTTTCTCATGAACCATGATAGCTAGGCAGTCTCAAAATTCAGGTTTGTTGGAAAACCTGAATTTTGAGACGTTTTTCGCTCTTTATTAATAATGGTAACAGGTAGATGCTTGGAATTTTCACAGAATATTTATTTTTATATTCACTTCAATATTTGATAATAAAATTAAAATAAAATAAATATTTAAGGGTGGCTCCCATACAGTACGGAACCCGCCGTGCGCGAGTCCGACTCGTACTTGGCCGATTATTAATTACATAATTATATATTTTATAACAGAAATTGAACTTTAACCGGGGCTCTATTTTGACATCAATAATAATACTTGAAATATATCGTATTCAAGACAATAACTTACACACACATTGTAGAAGAAGAAGATAAAGGTTTCCCCTTGGGATTTATGAAATTATTCAGGAACGCATAAAAATCATGTTGCATAAATGAACAAATGAAAAATTATGTGATTTCTCTTGATTATACATATATCTTTTCCACACCTATGAACGTAATTTAGCTGAATTACGTGCATAGGTGTAGAAAAGAGATATATTTAATAGGGCAGAAATAAGTATATACCTATATTTATTACCTACCTATATACACCGAGTTTTATCGTGTTGTTATCAAAACTCAATAGATGCTTGTAATAAAGGCTCTTTCATTTTCTCTCGTTTGAATTGTGCCTTGTCCCACATCAATAACACCATAAGAACAAATAACACTATATTAATTAATAAAGTGTGCCACTGACTGCTGCATCGGCCCAGTGATTAGTGACCCTGACTCTTGTGGCATTCGTTCGATCCCTACTAGGCTAGCATTTTTGTGATGAATATAGTTTATTTAGGGGTTTGCTCTGAGTCTAAATGTTTTATCAATATGTGTATGTATTTAAAAATATATAAGTACATAATAATAAATCAGTTTCTGGCAGATATAAATTACAAGCTTTGCTTAGTTTGAGGTCAGATAACCGACCGTGCATAAGATGTCTTAAATGTATGTATTTATTTATTGTCATTCAGGGTTCGAGTCCGGAATGCTGCGCGGACAGTGCCGGCGTCGAGTTGAGCTCCGCGGGTGCGCCGGCGCCTCCGCCCGGGCCGCGGTACAAACTGGCCACGGAAGGCGCCCTCAGGGTCTGCTGCTTCCAGCACACGAGGACCGTCGTCGACAAGATCCTCGCCGCCAAGTTCCTGAGACGGTGGGAGACGCACGTGTTGTGCTTACAAGAGTATCACGTCGTGTCCAAAACGGTGAGTCTCTTTAGAATATTTTAATATGGAAACTAACGTGGTTTTTGTATCTTTTCGCACCATTGTGAGAAGGCTACGTGCGCTAGCACTGGCCAACTTAAAATAGACCGCTGAATGTCAAGAAGTCAAGAAGTCTTAAAAACTATCAAAAGGCTACCGAACTAATTCAGCTATGCTATGGGGTAGACAACTTGCCATCAGCTAATAATTACTTGTTAATACTTGTCTATGGGTTAGTATCTGGGCGCATCTTTATGACTTTGATGCTCTCATAGATAAGTACTGAATAAATAAACCGACTTGTGCTTACATTTTTATCTCACTACTTTTTAGGGTTCTACCCTATTACTAAGACTGCGTTGTCCGTCAGCCCGTCTGTCTCCAGGCTGTATCTCATGAACCGTTATAGCTAGGAAGCTGAAATTTTCACAGATGACGTATTTCTGTTGCCGCTACAACAACAAATAGGTACATAAAAATAGAATGATAATAATATTTAAGGGAGGCTCCCATACAACAAACCTGATTTTTTAACCGTTTTTTTCTCAATTTTAATAATGGTAACAAGTGGATGCTTGAAATATTCACAGAATATTTAACTGCATGTTTACTTCATCACTACATAGTATAAAACAAAGTCGCTTTCTCTGTCCCTATATCCCTTTGTATGCTTATATCTTTAAAACTACGCAACGGATTTTGATGCGGTTTTTTTAATAGATAGAGTGATTCAAGAGGAAGGTTTATATGTATAACACACCTGCCTGTGCGAAGCCGGGGCGGGTCGCTAGTTAATAATAAATAATTAAATAAAAATTTAAGGGGGGCTCCCATACAGTATACGGAACCCTTCGTGCGCGAGTCCGACTCGTACTTGGCAGATTATTACTAAAGAATTGTTGCTCGATTTGTTGTACTTTTTACATGCCATATTTTTGTTAGGATTTTTATGTCACTTAGCTAAGTGCATGTTTGGACATAATTTGATTCTGTAGCAAACAAGAAACGACCTCTGACTAAATAAGGTTAATTGCCAATTCCTATAGTCGGTGAGCGGCTAGCATTCGCTGGAAGCAACCTTGTTGTAAAAATATCAAACGATCTAGATCAATTAAGTAGATCTAATCAAGGATCAGGTAAAATATAAATAAGTAGGTACCTACCTACCTACCTATACCTACTACACTATATTTTATAAGCTTAAAAATTCTTGATAGTTATACAAATAAATAATATAAACAAAATTAAATGACATTTATCTGAATGAATTTAGCAAAGAGCCACAATTGTGTAGTTATTTGCGCAGTTACTGAATAATACCTATATCTTTAAAATGTTTAGCGCCAAAGACGGCGTAATTTAATTTTAATTGGAACACTTAAACTGTTCCAATTAAAATTACCTCAAGGTTCTAAAGCATTGTGAACTTATTTTGCATTATTGCGGTTAACGTAGCCATAAGGACGAGTGACCACAGTTATATTAACTTGTTTACATTGTAACAGCTGCGATTCTTTATTTAGTAGGTAAGTACTTCATTTTATATTTTTTTTATATTTATGTATTATTTTTTAAGGCAAATGCCTTTTTTTAATATAAAAATACAATACTAGTTACTTAAGCTAAAACAACATACTCAAACTACTGCTACATACAAAGCAATTGGATACATCCGCTGACTCTAAATCATATTTACTATTCCCTACGAATCAATAGACCTGTTATTTATTGATAGACTTTGCCTATTATTTCAATCGGCGTAGGCAAGTACCTATACATTAAATCGTCTACCATACATATACTCTAGGCGTATATAAATATGTATAAAAAGTACATACTCTACCAAATACTGATCTCTTATAGAATAGGTTTTTTTTTTTATTATGGCTAGAGGTCATGTGCAACATTCCATAATATTTTATGTTATATGCTTTTTAGCTCGTTCTTGAGCATTTTCGTAGTTATTCGAAACTTGAGTGATAGCTAGGGCCGCATTATCACTTCACATTATTAGTGAGACACGCCTACTCATATGCGCTACATTTACACATGATAGATACTTTTCAGACGACATCCATAGAAATCATCAATATGTCCTATTCAGACAATTTATGACAAATGGAGTAGAGCTTAAATCGTGCGTAGATAAAAGCTATTAGTACGCAACGAAGTCTCTTTCAAGATTTTCTATACGAGCTTGGTACCCCAAGTGGTACCATTTTATACAGCTCCCATGTGATGCGCTGAAAATAAGTAAAAATAAATTGGTTGTCTGTCAAGTCCGTAAACTGGACGATAATTTTACTTTTTAACGTGATAAGAAAACATTTTTGAATTTTAAACTGAAACAAGTCGAACGCTTAGGCCGATCGTGCCTCTCTATCACTTGTTCCGCGTTCTCGCTTGCACGCTCTGGCGTTCATCGATTTATAATACGTTATCACGTCAAAAAACAAATCAGCTCTTAATACGCGCGCAATAGCGGTAGGCTAAATCAAATGACAATTGAGTAAAGTATGATGATTAGTAGGTAGTCGATATTTCCTGTAGGTACAGTCCATATTTTCCCGTTCTTAATGTTTATTATTATGAAAATGTGACTTACTGTTGCTATAAAATGTCATTACTAGGCAGTTTAGTGGAATTCCGGCAGCGTTTCAGGGCAAGCCTTCCTCGTGTCTCAATTGCCAGAATCTGAATGTTGACACGAAGGTGTGTCATTCACTCGTGCTAAGTAATCATGATTAAGCTAATGAATCGTTTGTTTACGATCCGCGTTGGGGGCACGTCCCGTGTTACGATCGTGATGTAATCTGCGATATCGCCATCGTGTTAAATGTTAATATTATCTAACATTGAGAACATCTCGGCTCGGGCTCTTGTCCCACCATTGAAGAACAATCTAATGACAATCAAAATATTTTTTTTAAATCATTAGTACTTACTCCTTACTAATGATAATAATATCCACTATTGTATAATTTATATACTTACTTAACTTTATTAATTCTACTTTTTATCTATCTTATTGTAACTTTTTCACATTTATTTGTTTCGGCGGAAAAACCTATATAAGTTATAAAAAATTGTATCGGCAATTTTCTTGTGAAGGAATAGTTGGGTAGAGCGTAGAGCATTTAAAATGTGATACTATCCTATCTGCCCATTGTACAAACATAACAATAAAATTATCCGAACTATACAGCCGCTGCTCGTTCTCCTTCTCGATTTTTTTGCTAGTTGTGTACTAGCTCTGCTCGTTTTCTACTATTTGCCAATGGTAGGACAGGACCTTTATGCTAGAAAAGCTTTTTTTTTACCTCTCGTTGTAGATAACAAAAGAGTGAAGAAGATAGAAACAAAGACGTTTCTCTAGAATTAGAAGTACATGGTAGATCTTGAACTGAACTGAACTCTTTTCGTTTTGTGAACGCTTACCCTTCAAGGAGAATGATGACGACACTAGCTCTAATATTAGAACTAGCTATACAGGGTTATTTGAGCTAAACCGAAAGAAGTTCATTGCACTCATAGTGACGAATAGCACTTAGAAGTGTACCTATACCTAAGAGATAATTTGCTCATATGTACATTCCTTTCCACTCCATCATTTTAATTTCAAATATTCTTAGTCTTCTGAATGTCACAAATTGCATATTTGAATATAAGTAACTATCCATATACTACATATACTAGTAACTATTATGGTGAAGAATCTTGCGTAGTAGCGTTTTTTATTTGAGCTCAAATTCCCAATGTTATGTTCAGTGTTCTTGATAATTTGCTATTCATCGCATGACGTTTCGGTATTCGAATCGGAAAACTCGTAGATATACTCGTATTATGAATAATCCAAAGATGAGCTTATCGGAAAGTCATATTCGTGACGTATTTTATCGTATTCGTGAAAATTAACGACTTCCTGCCACACATCCGCCTACGATAATTTAAAAAATGCATACAACCACTTCTGATCAGTGAGACTTTGTCCAGTTGTTTACCTATTAATTGTTTAATGTAGGTATCATTAATTTTATGGATGAGGTATATAAAACAAGTGGTAAATGAAACATACAGCTAAGTTCATCTTTTTTGCCAACAAATGACTGTTTTATATAACGTTCTTGGTGTCATATGTCAGCCGGCTGCTGTTATCTATGAAAATCTTTAGAAAACTCAAATTTTCTATAGATTTCCGAAGAAACCAAAATGGATTTCACCCAGCTTGCACCTGTGGTATTAGTTAAGTTTTCGATCCACCTCGTTCATGAATGTTCTATGTTGTGTATATTGATGCGAGGTCTCCAATTGCATTAGTTTTACGTACTATATACCCTGCATATAGTACCAGTAGTGTTGCCTTGGTTATTCACTATTCGTAACTTTAATTCTTCAGTGCATCTATTCATTCAACAAATCGAGAATATAACAGCATTAACAGACAATAATTAGGTATTGTCTATTGTCTGTTATATATTTTTTTTAATTATGGATAACTGTCGCTTACCTTACGCGGATTTATCGGCGATAAAAAAAATCCTTAAATCAAACTGAATGCAATGTTTTGGTAATTTGAATGCGGAACCCAAGCTACGTAGGTTGTCCGGTTTTTAGGGTTCCGTACCTAAAGGGTAAAAACGGGACCCTATTACTAAGACTTCGATGTTCGTCTGTCTGTATGTCTGTCTGTCACCGAGCTGTATCTCATAAAAACAATGACAGCTAGGCAGCTGAAATTTTCACAGATGATGTATTTCTGTTGCCGCTATAACAACAAATACTAAAAACAGAATAAAATAAATATTTAAGTGGGGGTTGGGGACTCCCATACAACAAACGTGATTTTTAGGAGTATTTTGCACGCTATTAATAACGACATGAGGAATGGAGCTCCCATACGGTACGGAACCCTTCATGCGCAAGTCCGACTCGCACTTGGCTGATTTTTTCTCCATATGCCATCTGCGCATGCTTATTGCGTTACGCCACTCGTGTTTACGTCCAGCAGCTGTTCAGGCACGATCGAAGGGCTTTGCCCTCGAGCAAGAAGGACGATGGGATCTTGCTCCTGTAGATTGAACTGTGAACTGTGCAAAATGACCTATGTAGGTGTTAAGTTTACGACTACGAACTTTGATATTTGTAACAGTAAAGTGTCATAGTTTTATAGGCTTTTTACAAATTAAACCTGAAAAGCTATTCTAGTTTCATAATGTTACTGCTCCGTTTGCGTTTTAACTTGTAAATTAGCACGCTAATTAATTCGTTACGTAACGTTTAACGCTGTCCTATCGGTTCTCGTTTATATAGAGCATGTGCATGATTGTTTATGTGTAACATTTAACGTGTTGAACCGTTGACCACCTCTAGATAGCGCCTTAACCAGCGCTAATTTACGCGTTAAGACGCAGGTGGTGCAGTAGCTTATGGAATACTACAGTAATTGCAATCAAACATCAGTTTGTAAAAGTTAACTGCACTCTAAACACAATGATATTGTCAAACTATGTAACTTTGTTTGCAATTAGGTACCTACTTACTATGTATGTACTTACTTCCTTATAAAAGTTGTTATTTTGCACAAGTGCGCCACTCTAGATAACGTGGCTAAATAAGTAGCTAACAATTTGTGTGTGCTGGCTGTTTCAAATTAATGGTATTACAATAAAATTTGCTCCTACATAATCGAATATCAATATAATCGACCATATAAAGGTACAATAAATTATATACATAAAACTAGCTTAAAACCCGCGGCTTCGCCCGCGTTGTCTTAGTAGACAGGTGATGACTTGCTTATGAAAATAGCCCGTGGTTTGACCCGCGTTTGTCTTAGTACTTGCTTAAAATTATAAAAGGCTGCCGGTTGGCTTGCGTTGTCTTGGCACTTCCTTGAAATAATAATAGGTCGTGGTTTAGCAAAGCATTATCGTATAACGTATTACTTGCAAGGATAATGCTTATGGTTTGGCCTGAATTGTCTTAGTATTTGGCTAAAATGATAATAGGTCGCGGTTTGGCCTGCGTATTCTTAGTACTCGCTTAAGATGGTAATTTACTCGTATAGCACGCAGCTTAGCCTGCGTTGTCTTAATACATCCTCAAAATTATAATAGCCTACCGTTTGGCACGTGTTGTCGTATTACTTGCAATGATAATAGCCCACGGTCTGGCCGCTTTGTTCGAGTAACTGCTTAAAATGATAATAAGCCACAGTTTGGCCCGCGTTGTCTTGGCACTTGCTTAAAATAATAATAGTTCGTGGTTTTGCCTGCATTGTCGTATAACGTAATAGGCATTGCCTACGGTTTGGCCTTAAATGTCCCAGTGTTTAGCTAGAATGAAAATAGGTCGCGGTTTGGCCTGCGCATTCTTAGTACTTGATTAATATGGTAATTTATAGTACGTAGCTTGGCTCGCGTTGTCTAAGTACTTGCTTAAAATTACAATAGCCTGCCGTATGGCTTGCGTTGTCGTATTGCTTGCAATGATAATAGCCCATGGTCTGGCCCGCGTCGTTATAGTATTTGCTTAAAATGATAATGGCGCGCGGTTTGGTCCGCATTTTCTTAGTACTTACTTTAAATGGTAATTTCCCACAGTTTGGCCCGCGTTGTCTTAGTACTTTTTTTGCTTAAAATAATAGCTCTTGGTTTAGCCCACGTTGTCGTATTACTTGCAAGGATAATAATTAGCCCACGGATTGGCCTGCTTTGTCTCAGTATTTGCTTAAATTTACTTGTATCTAAAGCTTATAATGGAGTACGACAATTTTTAGATGATAAATTGCAAAATATTCCAATTAAATTTAATAATAATGATTGTATAATTTTTTCATGTTCTAATGATTATGTTATGGCCATATGGGACTTAACTGATAATTCAATATTTTTGTGATTAGTAGTAAGATCTCAATGTAACACATTTCAACAATAAATGTCCTTTGACTTTAATAGCCCACGGTTTGGACCGCGTTATTTTATAACTTGTCATAAAATAAAAACATAATAAAGTTATATTTTAATATACCTACTGTTTTTTTTATAGAGAGAAAAGAATATTTTTCGATTTATGATGAGATATATGACGATCGTGAGCTGACCCATGTAGTTTCCCACTCGTATACCAAATTTTATCCAACTCCATTCGCATGTCATGGTCTACATTACAATCGTCAGGTCCTAATCCTGGTCAGACCACTGAGCTCTTTGAAACTTATGTACGAAATTTCATACTACTGGCTTTTCATTGAAGGAAAACATTGCAGCAACCTGCGTAGGCACGTCCTTAGAGAAAAATCGATGTCGTATGTGAACTCAGCAACCCGCGCTCGGCCAGCGTGATGGATATGGCTTAATCACCCTTCGTGGGTAGGCCTACGTTCAGTGGTGTACTATTAAAAATCGGCCAAGTGCGAGTCGGACTCGCGCACGAAGGGTTCCGTACCGTATGGGAGCCCATTCCTCTTGCCGCTATTAATAGCGAGCAAAAAACTCATAAAAATCACGTTTGTTGTATGTCCCTTAAATATTAATTTTATTCTATTTTTAGTATTTTCTGTTATAGCGACAACAGAAATACATCATTTGTGAAAATTTCAGCTGCCCAACTATTACGGTACGGTGACAGACAGACAGACGGACATCGAAGTCTTAGTAATACGGTCCCGTTTTTACCCTTTGGGTACGGAACCCTAAAAAAGGCCAGTACAGGTATTCATCATGTTTCATTAAGTCATTAGAAATTTAATTTCGATTATTCTGAACCCAATGACAATCTCGCCCATAACCGTTTACGCGGTCAAAAGTGATCGAGACACTTGTAGGACTTTCAGACATTCTCTGACCAAGTACAGACAAAAAAGTAGCACACAAGAAGGTACATTTTATTTGAAAAATACATAGCGCACCTACATCTAGACGACAGGCATGTTCTAGGATTCCATTATACTCATCATTTGACTAACTTTTACTATGGTACCAACCCAGAAATCACGTAAATAAAATTAGCTGTTCAACACAAAAAAATCATCGACCCGCGACAAAATGTAAAGAATAGGTAATTTTCGCTTTTTCAGGGTAGTTCCCATAGTAAAGTAAGTAGTTATTGATCCGTATGTACTCTAAGTTCAAGTCTATTGGCTCACAAAATAAAATCGTTCATAAACTATTAGGGGCCCATTTTGCCCCCATTGAAGGATCTAAATTTTCTCAATTTAATTCTAGATATTTCACTACGTTTAAAAAAAAACGCGATCAAGTTATTTTTCACGCTTATATAGGATGTTTGGTCTAGCGTTAGACAAGGAATCCGGGACTTTTCCCAGGACGTTAATAGTCATATATTAGTTAAAAGGGTGGGCTATTTTCAAACAATATTGCATCGGTTTTCGAACAGTTATTTAGTACTTTTTTTAGGAAATTGATATCCTGAAGGACCCACTGAAATTTACCGGGATAGCAGTACCCCAAGTGGTAATTTGTGTTATTGTCTAGCGTCGTACCAAATTTCGTTAGAATTCATTAACCCCTTTTATCTTAGCTTTATAATTGATTATTTTGGCTATTGCTAAGAAACCCTATAGATTTTCCGGGATAAAATAGTTACTGTATTGAAACATGTAGTGTGCTTTCTACATACCTACCAGATTTCATTTATAACCGTTCAGCTCGTCTGATGTAATTTTTGATGCTTTTTTCACCAACTTTGGGAACTTATCTGACACGTTAGATAAGGAAAATTCGGAAAAACAGGAAGAAACTTAACTTTTATTTTATTTGTAAAGCATATACACAAAGTTTTAAGTCAATCGGTAAAGGTAATAAAAAATTAAATGCAAACAAAAAGGGCCCGTTTTACGCCGTTAGAGGTCGATTTTTCGAAATTTTCGTCCTTTGTGCTTCATTACGTTGTACATTGCACCTATGTTCGGAATTTTAAGTCTCTATCTTTAGTGGATTGGGTTGTAGCCTAAACTGATTAATTTTGGCTATCCCTAAGGATCCCCATAGAATTTCCGGGATAATAATAGTTCATGTGTTGAAACATGTTGTGTGCTTCCTCCATACCAGATTTCATCCATAACCGTTCAGCTCGTCGGATGTAATAGACGCTTTTTTCACCAACTTTGGGACCCAATTTGACCCCTTAGATAAGGAATATTCGGAAAAACAGGAACAAACGTAACTTTTATTTTGTTTGAGTAGCATGTATACAAAGTTTCAAGTCAATCGGTAAAGGGAATAAAAAGTTACATACAAACGAAAAGGGCCCGTTTTACCCTTTTAGAGGTCGATTTTTCAAAATTCCGTTCTTAGTGCTCCATTACGTGGTCCAATGTATCTTTGTTCCAAATTTCATGTTCGTATCTTTAGCGGTTTGGGCTGTAGGCTGTCTGTCAGTCAGTCACTCAGCGAAGCCTTTTATATAATAGATAAGCCTGCAATCTTCAAGACATCTGAACAAATAGAAAAATACGTCAAAACTATGTATTACTCATCCAGGTGAGTAATGAAGAAGAAATTTTAATTCCAGTTTTAACGTCTGACGTTCTTATAATGACATCAACATTTTTCATCAAAATATGGTTCATATAGGACATTTGTTTATTCTGAAAATTTTAACCTTAAAGAAGGTTTGAGATCAAAATCAAAATCAGTAATTTATGAAACATTTTGCTCTCGATTTTGCTATAACAATGCTTATAACAACTAACACAAAAATATACAAGTAGGTATTGATTACAAAATACTTACTCTTCAGTTTTCTGCTTTTACGAGTACTTGTCAATCATCACAAGGAAAACTCAGCAACTAATTTTCAATTACATATGAACAAATAGGGTAATATCTATAATTATAATATTAATATGAGGTCATATCTATAGTAATAATGTTTAATAACACTTAGATGCACTGAAACACATTATTTTATTTGATGTTGGATGTTTCTACATTCATGAGAATTCAGATATGAGGAACTTCCTGCAACAATATTTAGTACAATTATGACATATTATAATTAGGTATAATTATTTAATACGAAACATACCTACATGTTTAATGTTTTACTCATTATCAAAACACATGATGGACTATTGCCTATCATGTGTCTATCACATAACAGAGTTAATTGATTGAATTAATAAGTTTTGATAATACTTAATAGGTATCTGTTAACTAAATGGCGGTACTATCTAGGTACAAATTGGTAAGTAATGAAGCCTGCAGACAGATAAAAATTTATCAATCTAAAAATTTAGAGAATCGGTGTGCTCTTCAAAAAATTTGTGGTATTTTTATTTTAAACAAGTCGATGTAGTAGATACAACCGATGTATTTGACAAAAAAAAAATTGGTTGCCTGTAAAGTCGGTATACGGGCGAAAGTTTTACGTGACAACGACTTTGAGACGAATGAGAGCGCATGAAGTGTGAGCGGGGAGCGTAACGCAGTTTCTTGAAGTGTCACCCGGCATACCAATTTATAAGACGTTGTCACGTCAAAAAAATAATGTCCTAATTATAAAGACATCTGTAAAATTAGTAAAAATTCGTAAATGTTAGTTTATAAATTGTTATAAACCAAGATAGTCTAACAGTATTTTAAAAATTACGTATTTATCAATGTATCAATTTAATGAACTCTCTCAGTACCTACTCAGTTATTGTTAATTAACAATAGTTTTTATTCTGACAACTATTTTAGTTCCACATTTTTGATGACGCAGATGGAATGTATAGAAACCTATAGATTTTGAATGGAACTATTTTAGAATGGTCTCAAAATATCGGGACAAAATGTAGCAACCTCGAAACAATAGGCGGTAAATACCGACATGTGATCCACTAAATTTAGGTAGAGCGGGAGAACGAAATAGGGGAAAGTCCATTTATTTTAATACACAATTATATTTTTCGGTAATGATATTACAGATCTAAAACTAACACAAAACACACGTCTAGATAATGAAACTAAATATCAGGCACTTAGTAAGTTCTGCTATTCACTAAGTAAGGCAGGTCACTAAGTAAGTTCTAATTGGTGAAAAATCACAAAAACCCCAGTTCATTTTACAGGCAATTTTATTATTATTACCTTGCATCTTATGACTTTCTCTAGTGCTTGTGATGTAAAAAACAGGCAGTTCGTGTGATAGTACTAGATATCACGTATACGATTTTGTTATCAGCTATAAAACCGGCGTACTTCTATTAACCATTTAACCGCCAAAGTCGCCTATTATATACTTGACCGACACTTCCTAGCGTAAACCATGTCTAAGTGGACAAAAATCGCGCCGTATACCAAATACGAAATAAAATAATCGACCAAGTGCGAGTTGGACTCGCGCACGAAGAGTTCCGTACCGTATGTGAGCCCCTCGTAAATTAATATATTTCATTTTAAATATTTATTGTAGAAGTAAAAATGTATTCTAAGAATAATTCAAGCATCAACCCTAATTATATGGAGAAAAAAAGCTTTTTTTTTGTATGGGATTTAAATATTTAAGTATTTCATTTTAATTCGATTGTTTATTTTTAAAGTTCATAATTAACTAAATATTCTGAGAATATTTCATGCATCTACCTATCACCGTTATTAATATCGGCCGAAAAACGGCAAAAAATTCAGGTTTGTTGTATGGTAATTACCCTTAATTTCAGGCGGCCTAAAAACTCTGACACCAGGGCTAGCCACCCGGCCTATACGACCTTACTTTTACTTTAATTAATTAATATTTTTTTTTTCTGTTATTAGTATTTGTTGTTATAGCGGCAACAGAAATACATCATCTGTGATTTTTTTTGCTTTCTAGCTGTCACGGTTCATGAGAAACAGCCTGGTGACAAACAGACGGACAGACGGACAGCGGAGTCTTAGTAATAGGGTCCCGTTTTTACCCTTTTTGTACGGAACCCTAAAACTTAAGGTGTGTACCTTAATTTTTAGGGTTCCGTAATTCCGGTCAAAAAGGCTCTATGAATGAAAATAACAAACCTCTACACCCGCTATCCACTACAACAGACCTCTGAAATAAGCCGAGTACAATTCAGAATTGATGAAAGTAGTTTGCGTAAATAAATAACAAACGCGGATATAAAAATAGCTCGCACGTACAGACGCTCACATAAAAAAAGCTGTAAAGTTTTTGCGTTGCCTACTGTTTTCATGGCACTTCAGTTTCATTTCATTTCCCGTGAGGCTGTAATTAAGACAGATTGATAAGATAAGCATACAAGTGTGTTTTGTTTAATGTGAACGCTTCACGTGTTTGAGTGCGATATCTATTTGCAGCACGTCTTGTCAGCCGTTCGGGCTACTTTATATATCTCTATATTCGTATTGTCATTGTTCTTCCAAGATTGACTCTAGTTTATGGCAATCGGCGACAACTACATCGTATTTCAAGGAAGCTGATGCGCCATTGTTTTCGACTGTATTAAAATACTACTAAGCTGCGTCATGGGATTTTACTTGCTATCCTACAGGAACTAGATACCCTTTTTGGAACAAAAATGTGTTGATGTAATGAAATAGGTACGTTGGTTATCTACTACATGTTCCAAATACTCATGTTAGTTAATTTTAGGTACATTTACGGGTATTTTGAATTGGAGTTCATACAATAATTAAGAAACTGAAACATTAAAAGTATACTAACTAATTTGTTTGTCTTACCATATATAATATCAAGTACAAGCAACGTACCTATTTATTCGCATGTTGTATGGGCATGTGCATGTTATACCATAATTTCTTTGAAGCCAAAGATAGAGAATATTTCGGGTGTAAGTTATCATCGCTGTACAAAATAATTATTGCAAGAGATAAAATGTTTTATTAATTAAAAAATATTCTGAAGTACCAAGGGACAGAATGATACAACGTTTGTTGGTTTTTATGTAAATCAAGCGAGTATAGAGTTACTAGGTACTCAAGCGCTTACTACCTAATAACCATCAAGAAATTATAATCAATATAATTATGTAAATTTATGTAATGTTTATTTACTTTTATCACACCTACTTATTTCTATACAGTTTTTAGGGTTCCGTATCCAAAGGGTAAAAACGGGAACCTATTACTAAGACTCCGCTGTCTGTCTGTCTGTCACCAGGCTGTATCACATGAACCGTGATAGCTAGAACGTTGAAATTTTCACAGATGACGTATTTCTGTTGCTGCTATAACAACAAATACAAAAACCCGAAAAAAGTAACTATTTACGAGGGATCTATACAACCAACCGGAATTTATTGCCGTTTTTCGCTCGATATTAATAACGGTGATATGATAGGTAGATGCTTAAAAATATTCACAGAATATTTAGTTAAATATTCACTTTAAAAATAAGTAGTTAAGTTAAAAATAAAATAAATATTTCAAGGCATAATAATTAATAACACGAAGCAACATGAAGATACTTGAAACATTCACAGAATGTTAAGTTCTATATTCCCTTCAAAATGTAATAATTAAATTGAAATATGTTAAGGGGGCTTCCATAGGGCACGAAACCCTTTGTACGCGAGCCCGACTCGCACTTGGCCTATTATTTATTCTTATAATAAAGTTGAAGATAGAGTCAAATCTCATATAACATCGGTCAGAGTTAGAATTAAAATGCTTTTCAAGTCCTGAATTTCTTCAAACTGGTAGAATTTATGAGTAGTTTTCTACAAGTAGGCAGTCGGTGCTATTTATTTTTTAGTAAGTAGTTTAATGTATGAATGAGACACACACACAGATTGCACAGGACAGGAATGAATGGCAACAAAGAGAGGACGCTTAAATCCGTAGCAGTGGGTCGGTACAAGCTGAAGAGATAGATAATTTTGTCGTTTGAAGAAGTATTAATAATGAAATGTAAATTGAATTTCACTTTTACAGAGTTTTCCATTGATTTCCCAGATGATTAAGTATTTCATTGAACGCAATACTATGTGTGTAAGGGTCAGCGCCTAACCCTTTTAATGTTCTGCTCTAGAAAGTACTAACAAATAAACGCATGAATCACGGATATACGTCAATGCGATAACGAGTGCACGGGTCAATCTGATCAGTAACACGCGTCATCAAATAATTAGGTAAAACTGACGTTACATAACAGCTATATAACAGCAATTCTTTGGCGTTTCCGCTCAATACCTAAAGGAATATTGTCTGAGAAAAAGAAAACATAAATGTTTACATTGACCGGAGCTTGCTGTACGAAACAGTTCGCTGTTGACGTCAGGAGATTGGAAAACATCGCTTTTGGCAGCCGAATAACAGCAATATCGTGAGCATTTTGGGTATTAAGAGCAGGAAATCAATTTTGATTCACTCTCACTTCAAGTCGATACACCGATAAATAATGCACTAAGATTCAACTAAAATGCACAGTGGTGCATTATGTACCTACTTACAGTGCGTAGTAGGATATTTTCTTTGCTTACAGTTACTTACATATCTCTCAGACAGTTTATAACTTTATTAAGTACGTAAGTTTTACTGAATTCATTTCTTCTTCGTCGTGTCAATGGTTCAAAAAAGTTAATTCACAGTTAAAAGTATGTTCATCAAAAATCTAAGTTCTAGTTATGCTAAACGAGTAATAGTTCGTAAAAAAACGTTTTAATTTATAATCCTTAACCTATAAAGTGTGTTTGTCGGTTTATTGGTTTGTTCCTCTTTCACGCACCAACAACGGCGCAACGGATTGACTTGATTTCTGGCATGGATATAGTTTTAAAGACGGAAAGTGACATGGCGTACTTTTTATCCCAGAAGCATAAAATGTTCCCATGGGATAGCACAAAAATTAAAATACCACGAGGGCGAAGCCGCGGCATAAAGCTGGTTTAAAATAAGTCAATACAGAAAATTCTGTAATAGAATGAGGTTTTACAACCACCACCGTTGTCATTGTAGACTCTCGACGTATTAATTTTACCTACATATCATTTATACAAATATTGGACAAGAAAGTATAACATACAACAATGTAAAGTTATCAGAAGTAATGCACGTTCCCGATGCATGTTATAGTATAGAGGAACGTGCAAACGTCAGGAATGGCTTTTAGCGTTTGAGTCGTGGTTAGACTGCGTAACCACGAAAGGAATACCAAGCAAGGCTTAACTCCTGAACTAAATATGAAATAAAAACAAGTATTCTTAAAAAATGACTATATTATCCATATACCATCATCGGTGATAATCATTTAAATTATTATCACCAATGATTTTGTCAAGGATCAAACAAAATTAAAGTGATGTTACATTGATTTATAGATCTAAGTATGACGTCCATATACATAATTATTTTTCACAAAAAATGGTAAAACAGCCTTCTGTCGTGTACAAAATTTGAATTTATCGCTCGAATTGTTTACATTTTTGTTGATTTCGAAAAACGGCTCCGCCGATTTCTGTAAAATTTAAATGGGACCACTTCGGGAGTATACCCTTTCGAACTAAAAAAGAAATTTTCGATTCGTTTTACAATTGGCGAAATTATCGATGGACATACCTACACAAAAAATACATACAGACGAACATAGAACCTCCTCCTTTTTGGAAGTCGGTTAAAAACTATCAGCTTTTTGATATATTTCAAACTGAAAGATAATAATATGAAAACTGCTGACTGTTAATATTCATTTTTATTTAGATAGAGATCATATTTCGTTCCGCAATCTAGGCATGTAATACAAGAACATCTATCATCCTAATGGGGTTTCTAGGCTACATCGCGGGGGAAAATGTAGATCCATTTCGGAAAAATCAGATATAAGCAAAAGTTTTGATAAACTGACAAAAATATATCCCACGTTTCTTTCGATATCTGCTTTTTCAGACATGAACATTATATGTTAAAAAACAAAATTCTTATTCTTCTTCTTTTTCGTGTCGATGATCCAAAAATAAATAGGTTTATATTATTATTATATAATTCTTATTGATATTATACATGCGTAGGTACTTAGTATAATGTAAAAAATTGTAGTTGTGCATTGTTTTCTTTGTTCTTCATTCACCCAAGAATAGAGCACGCAGCTTCGTCAACGTCAATGTTGCATGTTTTGCTTGTATTACTTATGTATGAGTACATACTTCTTATTTCAATGATTTGAAAATTTATGTATTCGGATCGTAAGTTATTTTTAATCGTGATGAATCCGCGGGGCGCAACTAGTAGATCAAACAAAACCTTGTTTGTCTGAACTGACCAAAGATCTGTAACTGTATTGGATCAGTAGTAGGTATGACTTGGTCATGTTTTCTACAAAGTGATCTCAAACTGCAATTTTCTATAGATATTTTTCAGCACCATCTGTAGGCATCGAATTTCAATTCCACATCAAGTTGTAGTTTGCGTTAACTCTATCGAGAGAGTAACTTGACAAACTCATACTAGGAGTTCTGTACATGTAAATATTTGCTAATAGAGTAGACGCCACTACACTTCGCCATGTCAAAGGTCTACAGATAGTCTAAACATGTTAGACTCATTGACGCGATGCACCAGATATAAGTATTTGTCGACATACCTACATAATTCCATAGAATCATAATATTTATCGCTCTGCTCGTAGATAATAGAAAATAGGTGATAGCCGTAACCTACATAATTAAATCTTCATTATTAATTAATTATTACCCTTATTCATAATTTCTTGTAATATTTATCGTGATAACAGGCCCAATTATGAAGGCGCCATCGTAAATTTAATAGCAACTTAAAAAGTGTTCTCTCTATCGAATGAAACAGAAATTTTCGATGAAGCCTTCATAATTGGGCCTATTAAGGAGATATACATATGTATATCCTTACTATATTTGTGTACTACTTTGTTAAATGCTAAGTAAAATCTTGTGATTAAAATTTTAAATGAATCTTTACCTACCTACTTCAAATGCATAAGCCTAAGAATACTTAAGTACACCCAAGTTTACGCGTCATGAAACGTTGCTATGTAATTAAAAAACTGTTATTTGCTATTAGCTATTAATCTTCACATCATACGATGGTATTTATTTACTGGTATTGTAAATATGAGTAACCGTTTGAGTTGTCAAAACGTCTTTAAAGTATCAATATTTGTGACATGGAAATCCCACATTCTTGAGGTTTTAGGTAACGAAACATGCCCAAATGCACGCGTCTAACGCATGAATTGGTCATTAGGCTGATGTTCTTTTAATAACTTAGTGGAAGTTAATTTTATCAGGTGCCTACCTAGGTAGAGGATAAGAGATTTGGTTGGGAGTTAAAAACTCTAAGATGGGTATGAACAAAGATCACGTTTTTTTTTTCAACCATAAAGTTGCTGAGCTAGTAGCTATAGTTAAAAAAAAAAATGTGCTCGAGGATCGAGAATTTTATAATTTACACTTGGTTCGGAGCTCAGGAATGTTCTGATCCGTTCCAAAGGATTAATCAAGCCAAACTAGGAAGAAAAGGGCTATATAATAATATATGTATAAATAATAATCTATGTTATGAAATGGCAATAACAAAAGTCCTATCTTCCGAGAAAAGTTCTATAGCTGAAACGATTGTAGATTCATGCTCGTATTTGTTTGTACTAAGACCAAAAAGTATAGACACTTTTTCATTTTGAAGATAAGTTTGTAATGTCAATAATATAACGAGGCTGCAAAACGAACTATTATGGCATCACAACCTGGGGTGGCACATTTGCAACTAACTTGCTACCACTAGAAAGAGCTCAGAGAGCTGTTCTAAAAGTCATGTGCCACGAAGATATCCTACTGTACAACTTTATAAAGAATGTTCTTTGCTCACAGTACGTCAGCTATATGTGTAACAGGTACTACTACGAAAACACTCATCGTTGACATATGTTGCAAATAAGTAACGCAGATGTTTCAAGGTGTGTGCCACTGTTCGATGTAGAACAACGTTCGCGAAACATCATTTTCGCGACATCAGCTCACGATTGTATAACAAAGCAAATAAAATCCTAAATATCTATAGTCTGCCCCTGACAAAGTGCAAAAAGCTAGTGAACACATGGTTCAAGGGACTGACATACGATGACACACACACACACACACTGACATACAAATTGACATAATTTATCTCAAATTAATCGTTAAAATTAAATTAATCAAATTTTTCATGTTTGACATTTAACTTGAAATTTTGTGAATTTACAAATTATTTCTTATACCTATTCAATAGCGCTCGTAGCGTAGTTTGACTAGGTGATTGTCAGCGATCACCGAAATTAAGCAACGTTCCGCACGGTCAGTACTTAGATGGGTGACCGCGGGTGGCATTTTCCAACTGAGCGCTACCGTGGCTCGGATGACACGTTAAATTGTAGGCCTCGGTTGTTTTAACCGTTTAGCCATGTCAGAGGCCATCAGGCGGCCTAAAAACTCTGACACCAGGGCTAGCCACCCGGCCTATACGAACTTACTTAAGAGGAAGGATGGTCTGTAATTTTCCATACAAACGTATTACGCTGTTTTCTTCCTGGAAAATACTTTTAGAGCCTCAATTTTTTGTCATAAAATTAAATTTAGCTGTTTAGACTACCCTGTCTTTTCTTTTTCTTGATAAATTAATTATCAGGCAAAATACGACCCTTCAATATCACAAAAAAATTCACCATTATTACTGACGTCTTTAGAGACCTACCAGAAGAGACTAAATAATATCTAACGAAATATAAAATGACAGAATCATGAACACATGTTTTTTTTAAATTTTGACATAAAAAACACTTGATTGATCTTGTTTTTGAAGAAGAAAACAGCGTAATACGAAACGTTGTCTCGCCATGTTTTTTGTAGGTATAAATCGCTCTGAGCTGCAATTGTCCCTATCGCACGATGCGGGGGTAGGGTCGAGGTGAGGGAGGTTCAAACCTATACGTACACAAGCACTAGGGATGTAGTAATGGTCGATATTTTTGTCGATGCTCTAGTGATGTCCATCGATATCGATGTTTATTAAAAAGATTAGTTATTTTTCAAATCCTGTGATTTGACCGTTGTTGTTTGTTACTTTTGAAGAAAAGATTTTATGTATGGAATATAGGCGTTTAGTTGCTGCGACATATTGCAGCGATTATACAGAATATCGTGCTGTATCCGCGGACATCTAAATGAGTTAGGCGCAGAATAACCAATTCTCTTAATGCCCAACTAATCTGTGAATGCTCAATTCTACGAAAGCATAATTCTATGAATGCCCAATTCTCAAAATGGCAACATAATTTTGATTAGGAATTTTCTAAAAAAAATACAATTTATATACATGTAAGGGCTTACCGGTACCTAAAACAACCTCCGTTTGCGAGTTAAGGACATTATAACTTTTACTATGGGACCGACCAGAGCCGAATCCGCGAGAAATATCAACTATACCATAGAAAAAGTCCGTTGATAATGGACAAAGTGTATGGAACAGCTGGTTTTTTATCGCCAATGCGGAGTTAGTTGCTCCCATAGTAAAAGTTGTTCTTTTCAAACCTATTAACTTTGCCCTAAAGAGGTTGTGCTTTAATCACCGGTGTTTTTTTTTAAATGAAAATGTGTTTTTAGGGTTCCGTACCCAAAGGGAAAAACGGGACTCCATTACTAAGACTTCGATGTCCGTCTGTCTGTCACCGGGCTCTATCTCATGAACCATGCATAGGCAGCTGAAATTTTCACAGATGATATGTTTCCGTTGCCGCTATAACAACAAATACTAAAAACAAAATAAAATAAATATTTAAGGGGGGCTCAGATACAACAAACCTGAATTTTTAGACGTTTTTCGCTCTATATTAACAACTGTACCAGGTAGATGCTTGAAATTTTCACAGAATATTTAGTTTTATATTCCCTTCAATAATAAATAATAAAATTAGAATAAAATAAATATTTAAGGGGGGCTCCCATACAGTACGGAACCCTCCGTGCGCGAGTCTGACTCGTACTTGGCCGATTTTTTCTATTTGAAATTATTTTGCCATTTTGAGAATTGAGCATTCTAAGAATTGGTCATTGTGAGAATTGGACATTCGTAAAATTGAGCATTTTTTAAAATATGTTCCATTATTAGAATTCTGCGCCTAAAGCGAAATAATAGTTCTACTCAGGAAAATCACGTGCTCTCTAAAATCGTGTAATAACTGTAACGTATAAATATAATTATCCTTAGTCCACTTACCTAAGCGAAAAACGTTCTATTAAATTATTAAATTATCAAAGACACAACATTAAATAATTAAAAAAACACATAATCAGTCACATTACAAATACAACAAAATAAATAATCTGGCTCCTGCACATACCTATATTTTGCCTATTGCGCAGCGTTCTGCGCCTAACTTTCCATCCGCTGACTTGTGTGGCGCGAATTATACGTGAGATTCATTCGAGAAAACAGCCCCATTGGCTATCCGTTCATTGAACTATGTGCCTTGCCCTTTGTCATTTTAACTTGGCTATCCGCTGAGTTTTGCTGAAAAGTGTGTAGTACTTTGTGGATGTTCTATCCTGTATTTATATGGTGTGTGCTACCCACTGCTGCTTTAATTTGCTAATAGTTTCAACTTTTTTAAACTTATTCAAAGTAGAACCTAAGTATGACAAGCAGTTCTCCAAACAGTAAGCATTGCATCTGTTTAATTGAATTCTTAATTATTTTTTATACTACTGGACTACTCGCGCAATGAATATACGGGAATAATTACAATATAAAAGGCAAGAAGTTTTATATGTCCAGATATACAGGGTTATCCAGAACTGGTGTACTAAGCCGAAAGGAGGTGATTCGGACTATTATTATGAACAACTTTTAATATATGTGGTCAAACCGAAATTCGAGAAAAAAACCAATCGTGTCATACATTTTTTCGAGTCCAAGTTGCAGTTTTGTATGGAACAGCTGATTTTTAGTTCACGAAATCCGCAGCTGGACCCATATTCATATAATTTTATTGGTATCAAAATACAAGATACAAGTCAATCCAAATCAATTACAATTGTAGTTATAATTATAATATCCTTAAAATTTCAGCTTAGCTAAAGCAAAGCATAATTATCTTAAAATTACAATAACTTAAAATAGCTGTAGTTAAATTAATTAAATTATATATTTAAATAAATGATTAAAATATTAAATTGTAAAAACAAAACGATAATCATTCAATATAAATCTGAACAATGCTACAATATCAAAACTTAAAATGACAAAAATTGCATAGTTAATAAATTAAAAAACATGAATTTGTAACAAAATATAGTAAACATAGTAAACTTTGTTCATAATAACGAACGTGTAGGTTATAATCTGAACAATGCTACAATATCAAAACTTAAAATGACAAAAATTGCATAGTTAATAAATTAAAAAACATGAATTTGTAACAAAATATAGTAAACATAGTAAACTTTGTTCATAATAACGAACGTGTAGGTTATAGGTAGGTACACCTCTGAAACCTCCTTCACTATGTAAAACACGACCTTGTAAACAGGTATCGTGTATCCACCAGTAGATGTCACGTGACAGAAATGATGATGATGAATTGAGAAACCTTTCATTTTGACTGACCTACAAAAAGAAGGGGATTTGCGATTCGTGTATGATAAGATAAGATAAGATATATTTATTGGCCTTATAACTACAAACGTTACACTAGGCAAGTCAAATTTACAATTGTATCACAAATAATCACAATGCATAAAATTCAAAAATAATAATAAAAACAAAACTTAAGTAATACAATATCAATTAGGTAGAAACAACTATTATAAAATTAGCAAAATTTAAAACTGTTAGGTAATTCAAGGGCTTAAAAATAGGTACTAATTACTTCACATATTCGATTTTTCCGAGCCGATTCTCAAGTTTATTTTTACAAGTTTATGTTTAACTTGCATGTATGTATGTAAATAATATATTTTTTTGGATTAAACCATGCAACGCAATTTTGAAGCAGATATTGAAGCTATCTGTTATTTATTACGTACCTAAATCACTTGAAAGATTTTATACCCCTAAAATTGTGTAATATTCGAAAATTTATAGGTTGAATTAATTTTAAAGTTTAGATTCTTCTTTTTGGACTATTTAATTTAAATAAAAGCTTGTTTTTAATAAGATTTTACACTTTGTTTATTGTCTGTTGAAGAGTTATGTGCGTGGTTTCCTTAAAAAAAGTTATTTGGTATATCTTAAGTTAGGTATTTGGTAGAATTTTCAGTATGTATTATGCAGCGCCTACAGAAATCGATTAGTTAAATAGCTATTTTTGTTCGCAGCTTTTGGATTGAGGTCAATTGTGTAAAGTTGGCTATTTATAAGGTATTTTCAAAAAATATTATTCGAAAGAAAATTAAAATCAATATACCTACTTCGCCTATATGTGTAAAAAAAATAATGTAGCTTTCTAATTCGATAAAAAATATTCAGTATAAAGGTTTTCGTTTGCTATGCGCTATCCCAAAAAAACGGAGCTTATGTACCTACCATATTTTGCTACAATTCAAAAGAATACACCAACCGTCCGCCTGAGCTAGGAGCGCGGGCGGGCGCGGGAGGGCGCGGGCGGAGTTGGCACACACACAAATACAATTGCATCACACCACACATAGGCTTGGGCGCATCGCGACAGCAATAGTTTAGCCAAATACCTACTTCTCAAATTCCTTGGCGCTCAGCTTTCCTCTTAATAGCGAGAATGCCTAGGCCCCAAGATACGGGTGCTTAATTGTACCCAGTTTAGGGAATAGTGACTCTGTAACCATTGCATAATTTGTATCCTATGACAATAAATAATTTTTGATTACATTTGATTTTTCTTACAGCAAAGTTTTGGGTCATAAATACATGTTGTATTTGAAGGGCACAAGTTACAGTCTGTAAAAATACGTTAATTACATATTTAAATATAATTTTGCATTTGGATACGCCAGCTTAAGTTTGTGTTTTATCTACCAATGTTGGTTATCACTTTTTAAGTAGGTAAATTAAAGCAAGGAATATATGCACCCGAGCTTTATTGACTAGCCGCCCGTGTATTAAATCACGTAGCAATAACTATTATTGTCAGAACTATGTATACCTACGTACTTAAAACATAGACATATATTTCTTCGTTAGGACAGGAATAATTACCGGAAATGACAATTGTGCAGCAGGCTTTCTTCAAATGACAAAACGTTTACTTTGACATATATTTAGGTACAATAGAATAATCTAATATTTTTTCCAGAGCCTCTAGAACTTGTTCAAAGTTGTATTTCAGAAGACGATGTACTTTCCTAAGCTTTTGATTATATTCATAAAAAATAAACGAAGTCTATATTATTATAGTCATAGCTGTATGTAGTCAAACGCACCTGAAAGTGTTAAATCTTTAGCAAGATAAAAAAAATATATCAATATTGAATAATGTATTTTGTGTGTTTGTTTAGCAAAGATAACGAAAACATAAGTGCTATCAGAATTAAGAAAATAAGGGACGTCAATATAGTTTGGAAAAGCTACGGCCATTAAGTACCTGCTACGGCAGACAATTTTATGCACAAAATATATCCTCCTACCGTTTTTATCTATCATAGTCTTAAAATACAAAATCTTGGTGAAATACGTCACTTCTATGAACTTCTTGACCGCTAAACGTAATACGCATCGGCACTGTAACATAAGTATAGTACGCGATCAGGGACTTTGCACCAAAATATTTAGATAGAAGATAATATACAATACAATACAACAACACTTAATGACACCAACACAAGAAAAACATAACATAAGAAACAAAGATAGAATAGGCACAAAAGGCGGTCTTATCGCTAAAAGCGATTTCTTCCAGACAATCTCCTTTGGATGTAAGGAAACGTATAGATGACAAGGACGGTGGTGTAAACGTAAAAAAAACAATTAAAAATAAATAATAGATACAGTTACTACAAATTCCTATAAAAATAATAATAAAAAACTACATAATAATAGCATTCATAAATATTCCTAATAATACATACAGTAAAAAAAAAACATACTTATATACATAAATATAAATATGGGTATGATCGGATCATAATTTCTTGATATTTAATATCTTGGTGACAATAGTTCTATTGACTCCTTGACAGTTTAACGTAGACGACGACGTCACATGTAACTTAGTATGCGGCGCGGGACTTCTTGCCTTTTAAATATTGACTACTAAAGGATGATAATAAAATATCAGTGACGTACGTGCAAAGATATATATTTTAATAGATATTATTGACTAAGCACACGTGAGCTGACAAGATCATTTTCGTACATAGGTTTGTCATGTGGATAGGTTAGGTCAGGGGTCGGCAAGAAGTTTAATTTGGGGTCCGGATACTGTTTTTTTAACTAGTTCCAAAAAAAAACTAGTACCAATTCAATTTTACCAATTTAATATTTTGTAGTTAGACAGATTCCTTATAGTTTGATTCTCGAGAGGAATAGCAAATTCGAGGTGTGTTTTATAGGTAGACGTGTCCGTTAATGTCGCACGTTTTTTTTTATAAATTATCTTGGAGAAAAATGTTTCACATACGTATGTCGTATTTTATTTGATGGTCCGAAAATTGACCCTTATAGTTGTCCGCCAACGGACCGCGGGCCGCCTATTGCCTACCGTTGGGTTAGGTTTTATATTTTGGTTTTTAACTGACTTCCAAAAAGGTGGAGGTTCTATGTTCGTCTGGATGTTTTTTTTGTGGATGTTCATCGATATTTTCGCTAAATTGTGAACCGAATCGAAAAAATATTTTTTAGTTCGAAAGGGTATACTACCGAAGTGGTCATTTAAATTTTATAGAAATTGGCTAAGCCGTTTTTGAAAAATCAACAATAATGTAAACAATTCGTGCGAAATATTCGAATTTTGTACACGATGGAAGGCGGTTTTGCCATTTTTTGCGAAAAATAATTATTTGAGTATGTAGTTAAGGTTACATAAAAAATAAGGTCATCAGTGTACTTATTTTAACAACGATTTATTTTTATGAATTCTTGGTTAGCCCCATAGTAAAAAAAAGTTAAGCTAGTCTGAAACACCCTATTTCGGTTTTGTACTTCTTTTTTGAATAACTCTATGCTACAGATTAACTGCACACGGATTAGCACGGAGAACTGATGACCGATGGGGTCGAAAAGTTCTCGAGTGGAGACCACGTACCGGCAAACGCAGCGTAGGACGAATCGAGGGTGACCTCATTAAGACCGCAGGATCGCGCTGCATGCAAGCCGCTACCAGCCGGTCTTGAGATCTTTAGGCGAGGCCTATGTCCAGCAGTAGACGTTCTATGGCTGAAACGACGACCACAGATTAACTCTGTAGAAATTGTAATGTTTTGTAAATAAACATAAAAATATGATATCATTAAGTAGTAAGGCCTAGTACTTGTGCGTTTTATTAAATTTTTTCACAAATAGCTCAATTTCATATTGTACAAGAAATTACTGGTGAGAAAGGACATTTGTTTAAAAAGTAATTATTCCGCTGCAGTCATAAAACAAAGTTGTTTAAAAAACACGAATACAAAGAAAGAAAACCTGCTTCCTCATGTATCACCGCGATCGTAAAAAGGTTGTCATTGACGTAATGCACACTTACTGCCTACTTTACATTTACGTTGTACGAGTCACGATATACTCGTACCTATAGTCATTTAGAAAGTCTTTAATAGTTACAAGAAAGTATAGGAAATATCTACAAGGTAAAATTGATAGGTTGTAGGACTCTTTTGCAGAATCCACTCGGGAAAGTACCATGGCTTTGCCAGATATTCAACCGAAGCAAGCAACAGTGCAAGCAGCAGTGTTCCATTTTAACCGACTTCCAAAAAGGAGGAGGTTCTATGTTTGTATTTTTTTTTTTGTGTACGAGTTCGTTCATCGATAATTTCGCCAATTGTGAACTGAATCGAAAAATTAATTTTTAGTTCGAAAGGGTATACTCCCAAGGTGGTCCTATTTTATTGAATTTTACAGAAATCGGCTGAGTCGGCTGAATTCGAGCGAAATTTTTAAATTTTGTACACGATGGAAGGCGGTTTTGCCATTTTTTGCGAAAATTAATTATGAAGTGAAAATAGTTCTGTAGGTATATGAAGAGATATTTTCACAGAACAAATTGGACCTGACTTGGTGACAAAAATAAGAGATAATAGTGGAGTGGTAAAAGTGTGGAGGGGACTAGGTGAAGCCTATGCCAAAGAGGCAACTTCTACGGATTAAAATAAGTAATAAGTTGTTCATATATCTACTTTAGTTTTTAAATTGTGTGATCCGTAGTAGAATAAATTGTTAGTTTTATTTGTTACTTATTCCAGTTCAAATGAATTTGAACTCTATTTGAACGGTGTGCTCATCGCTCTGATATAAGCCCAAAATTATCGATGGCTCTGACCTGTCATGAGCATACGTGATTAATCAAGCTATCGTATCACTCGTCAGACTCGTCACTCATTGTATAAAAATGATAATACCACAATTATACGATTAAGTGCTTCCTCCGAAAAGTTGATTTCATTACTTAAAGTCGTATTTGTAACAACTGATATTTTAAACGGTTTTATTTAGCTTCTCCTGTGAGTTTTTTGGGCCAAATCTATATAAGTAGTAATTACATTAGCCCCCTTCCCGTTGACAGATTGATCTGATATATGGTATGTGGTACACTCGGCTTTTAGTTCCGATGACAACATTATTTATTTATTACAATCCAATTTAATTTACAACAATTCATCTAATTTTATATATTTTTCCTACATTAATTTATTCTCTCAACGCTCTCGTTGATAACAAAAAACGGTCAGGCATTTCATAATTAATTATGTTACGTAAATAGTTAATGATAAGTAACTAATAAAAGTTTGACGTCAATCCAGCTCATTTAAATGTTATTTTAAGTAGTTGCCGGCTATCGTTTGCTGTTAAAACCTATTTTTGTATGATTTTATTGTGTTAATTATCATAATGATACTGATGAGGTACGAGTACATATTTTACAGTTTCCCTATTTACTTGCAACTATAGTTTTATTTGCAACAATGGGAACAATAGAATATTTTTTCCAAAGCGAACTCAATGAAACCAGACGCTACAGATACGCAACACATGCCAAATATATCGCATTCAGGATTTTTTATGTTAAACCATTGCAACACGACTGCCTCGGTGGCTCAGTGGTTAATGACACTAACTACTGAGTCAAAGAGGCAAGGGTTCGATCCCCACCCAGGGCAAGTATTTATGTGATGAACATAGGTGTTTGCTCTGTATCTGGGTGTTATTTACTTTCTATCTATCTAAGTATGTATTTAAAAATATTATGTATAAGTAGTTTATCAGTCTCTGGCAGCCATATCACAAGCTTTGCTTAGTTTGGGGTCAGAGGCCGTGTGTAAGATGTCCCTAAATGTTAATTATATATTATATTTATTATAATAATTTTTCGAATTTTGCTTTTTTTCATGTCAAAAAAATCTAAAATAAGTATATGTAAACTCTTGTCTTTTAAATATATTTAGGATAATTTCACTTGTCCGGCGGAGAGTATTGTTATTCCATAACTCAGGTTCAATCCTAGCTTGGGTAACAAAACAATATATCTCAATCTGGAATACAATTATGTAAATCAGATTTTGATTAACTACGTAATGACAGACGATGAATGTTAACACGTAATAAATTTTCATTTCATTTCATTGAGTCCTTTAGATGACTGAAATGAAAAGATCACCATATTGCGTTCTTATACTTATGAACCTAATACTCTATTTTTAATTTGAATTTAACACAGGTATTATTACTCGCGCGTGGTTTTATGGCAGACTACTACTATACTATGCAGAGGCTACTATAGTTTACAGACCGCATTTGTGATGCAAAAATCTACGATAGTTTCCATAATCAACACTATATTCTATGAAGCTTTTGATACAGATATACAAATAACAGATTTTTTCTCTCGCTCGCACATTTTTCATTTCTATTGAAATGAATAAAATCAGCTCAAATCAAAATACGCATATCAAGAAAAAGCGTAGACGCTATTTTTATTGTTGTTCCATATTTGCGTTAAAAAAATTTTTCAGACGTATAAACTGCTATGAAAACTAAAGCGGGAATTTTGTACTGCCTTTTACAACTATTTTAGTTGTATAAAGAGGTTTTTTTTTAAATTACTCGCTACAAGACTTGCGAACGTTCGAGTGAAGAACTGCGGCACTAAAGGTTGCAGAATCCGATCAATACGATGAGCCGAGACAAGACAAGGGTATGCAATCCGGAAGAGAAAGCCAGGTCAAGCAGCGCGGGCAACGTGGGTAGGGCAGGATAAGGCCTAGACTCCACGAAAACGGAGCGAATCCAGAAGAATAGGCCTGATGACTAAAAATATATAATTAGTCCGTCAGATAGACTATCAAAAATATTAAACACGTATTTTTTCTTTTGTCAATTAAACATAAAATTGATGAAGATATAGCCCGTTAAAGTTCCGCGTGACGTCACAAGTGCCATACAAAATTGTATAGACTTCTGTGAAAGAGGTGACGTTACTCCCAAACTTTGCCAATGTTTTTTTTTTTAATTTAAATTAATGATCCACAGACTCTAGGGTCCGTGCTCTTTGTTAACTAAGTTACAATTGAAAGAATGCGACTGTACAATACATATGGGTTAGTTTAAATCTTAGTCTAAGTTAGTAGTTTCAGTGCATTGCGTGCCAAGGTTTATCTTTGTCATTTGTTGGATAGACAAAAGAAAAAATATGTGTCCAATATTTTTTGATAATGTAACTCACTGACTAATTATGATAATGATTTTTTTCCAGTCATTATGCCTATTGAGATGGGCAGAGTGCCGTAGTCCATTATTTTATTGTAGTACCTAATGCTTTATTTGTTCTTTACTCATAGAAACAAATACCTACCTACGTAAAAGAACAGAGTTGTTGTTTTCTTCTTTTCTAAGCAAATATGGTAGGTACTTTTACAATGAGATCACGGTCTACAGAATTCTGATCAGCTTAGCACATCTTCGCTCCGTTTTAGTGAAGTACAAGCCTGAATGCTGACGTCAGGGCAGGTCGAGCGGGCGCAGGGCAATGCACCGCGGCCACGTCATGACGTCACACATTACCGTACATACACCCTGTACCGTCAGAACCCCCCGCGACCCCTAAGCGCCCCTCCCTCATACAAAGCTCCACTTTATCCGTGACCCAATTTCAAATTGAACTGTATTTGATACAAAAATACCTGTTCCAATTCGGTAGAGTAGAAGCCGACTTTTTCATTGCAGTTTCAATTTTAACTTCGTAACTTTCACGATACTTTTGTGTAGGTATTAATAATTATGACACGTTTGAATGGTCACTGTTTTAGCTTTCACTGTTTTATCTTGTGCATCTGCAAACGAACTCAAGTCAAAACCTATAAGCTATAAATAGTGTATCAGTATTTAACTTATTAGATGTTATTTCCAGGCCGTCAGTTGTTGCACAAGCTTGAAATAGCTTCCCTATACAGGGTTATTTCTTATCAATTAGCATCCTTTTAGGGGCTTATTCTGTACATCAAAACTAACAACTTTTGTTCTGCGACTTTTGTCAAAACCCAAAAAAAAATTCTGTTGTTCCATAGAAAAAGATCTTTCACCCGCGACAAAATGTATGGAACAGCTGATTTTTTTTTTGACTTCTAATAAAGTCGCAGAACAAAATTGTTAGTTTTGATGAACAGAATATGTAAGCCTCTAATAGGATACTAATTGATTAGAAATAACCCGTATACTGTTATTCGTTTTTGGAGTAAATTATATAGAGTTAAAGATCTATCTGACATTTCGGATACCCTACAGCGATAAGAGAGTTTACCCTACAGCGATGTAGGTGCTGCCTGTTTACGTTGGTCGGTATTTATTGTGCTAACGACGCTAAAATGATGAAGCCACGCCCATATCTATCAATTCTGAGTGCCTCCATTTGGGTTAGGCAATCGATACTAGGTTATTGTTCCCGCCGCTAACTCGACCTACGCGCGTCGCCGATAGCAATTGATAAAATGCATTATATTGTATTGCGTGTATATATGTACTTGTAGGTAGGTACGTCGATACGTACATTTCGGCTGTATTGTTCATAAGTGAATAACATGCTACGAAAGGTATAGTAGCTATTGCTGAACCATAGTGTTGAAAATAGACACACACTTGATGGATGATTTTGACGGATAATTAGGATATTTGAGCTAATCAATTTTCAAATTCAATCAGTTTTTAGAAACATAATTTAAATAATTAATCAACCCGTAACTAAACAAACAAACAAACATGTGAAACCAATGGTGGATATGGCGCAGTTTCTTAAGATTCCCAAAGTCAACATCATTTTCTTGAAATCCGGAGGTTTCCTCACGATTTTTCCTTCACTTAAAACTCAGTGGACTGGGATCTGGGGCCTTATTGTGTAAGCACTAAGCGCTCTGACGTTCGGCTTCGCTTTTCCTCCCGCTCGCTCTCGTGGAGTGAGTAACTGGCGCGAGCAGGAGATAATAAAGCGAAGCCGAACGTCAGAGCGCTTACACAATAAGGCCCCAGAACCAAGCATCGCACGATTCTATGGCGAGAGAGCCTGCTACTAAGCGTCACAACTAACAGGTTAGTCAATACTACGCAGGTCTGCGTAGTATTGACTTCAGTGATAATTCATAAACTGATCCTGATTACTTATCTTTTGTTTCACTGAAATATTACCGACCTACATAATTACAAACAATATAGATATTATCTATTTTCAGGTTAGATGTTATTGGTGAAACTGAGTCATTATACAAATATACACACCTTTTTGGTTGCTGATTTCATGAATTTGCGTCATTAAAATACTGAAGAGTTTTCTAAATTAAATTAAATTAAATCGTGTCGATTGATTTGTTGAAGCCGTGGCGATCTAGTAGGAGAAAACCCGCCTCACATATTGTGAGTTCATGGGTTCAAATCTCGGTCCAGAATCTACTAGTCCCCAGCATATGTCTGTAGAAGAAATTCAATGGCGTATGTGAATCCTCCAACCTGAACTAGGCTAACGTGGAGGATACAGCTCAATAATCGCTCTTCATAGGTAGGCCTATGTTCAGCAGTACAAACCGGTACAAACTGATATGTAATATCTACTCTACGTACATAACTGATTCATATTAAGGTCACCTGAATATAAATAAACTAGCTTTAATTGGTTTAAGGGTGAGTTACTTTAATGAATTTTATCCATATTATCTGTCACCAACGAGCTTGACGCAAATGGAATGTCCAATATTTACAAAAACATTAACAAAAATAAATTATAGTGGAAAAAATACAAAACATTGTGATAGTAAAAATTCAACAAATGTGCTGAAGAACGGGGAGCTTTATCTAAAATCATTTCAAAGATATAAACAAATATAGTAATTAATTTCATAATTGAAAACACATTATAGCTATGTGTAATCGAGATATATCTCGACTATTTCTGACTCTATCGTGTCTCTCAAGACATCGTCTAGCGCATCGTATTCCGTATTATTTTACTAGACATGTTTTACGGAGCCTTGAGCAATGATCGCATTTGTGTCTAGTCTCCACCAAAGCGGAATGGATCGAAACTGTGCCGAGCTAGGCAAAACGCAGGTACCTATGGGTACCGTAACATTATTGCAGAAATGCCATATTTACTCAGAAAAGAACAAAAAATCTTCAGTCACGAGCACAAAAAAAGTCCATGGTCACAAGCCGTTCACAATTGTGTTTTGTTTCTTAGCAAATAATGCATTTATTTATACAATGTTTCAAGCGCTAGATTGTAACTGGAATAATTCAATTCAATCATTTATTCATCAAATAGGTAGACAAAAGTACACTTTTGAAAGCACACTTTTAACATACAAATAATAGAATTATGTAACAATATTTATGTAGAAAGCGTTTGCTTGATAAACAAACCACGAGCGTAGCAATGGAGTGGTTATTATGGGGCTCATTTCATCCCTAAAACTAAAACCTGGCTACGCCCGTCAAAGAACTTAAAACTACGCGTTACAACGCACTACCCGACTCCCTATGCCTCCATATCCAAGATTATTTTTCATCTTACCATTTTATTACTAATACAACTCTAACAATAATGATATCTTTCGTTACAGCCATCTGGTCTGCTGGAGAATCCTCTATCGTACAGCTGCATGCAAGAAGTGTACTGCATATCGCGGTGGGATCCCGCCAGGAAATACTGCCTCCGAATCGTGATGCCCCATGGATCTTTACTTCTTCAGGTACCTACATTAAAGAAATTATCTAGGTACTTGTACCGCACATATTACAAGCTTTGCTTAGTTTAGGGTCAGAGACCGTATGTAAGATGTCCCACAATATTTATTATTATCTCTATTCAACCGAATTCACAGGCTTGGCCTGCCAGGCTAGTATGCGCGCCACGAATTATTTCGTTTGTAGTGTCAGAACGAGACAGCGTTATGGCAAAGTATATCTATAACTGTCACATTTTCACACGTCGAAATGAGTTATTTTCGTCGCTTTTCGTGGTCGCATGCTTTATAGCCTGGTCTTTTATTAGGCATCAATGGGGCCTAAGCCAACATTGAGAGGCCTCTTTTACAATTTATATTATTATTTATAACATTATTTGCTCGTTAAGTGGCTGTAATTTCACCAATTCCAATATCGTAATGTATTTCATAACGCACTTGTGCGTTATTGTAATGTAAAACGCACGCCGCCACCGACTGCAGAACTCAGTGGTCTCGTTTCTCCTACTTTCACTCAAGAGAGTGAGAGACATTACGCACTTGTGCGTTATTGTAATGTAAAACGCACGATGCTAAAACTCAAAGTCAGAGTTTTATTAATTTCCTCGCAAATATGTTATAAAACGTCGTATGACATACGTGCGCTTTGAAAATTACAGCCTCTGCTTCTTTAAAGCCCTCGCCTACGGCTCGTGCTAGCAATATCGCCTCGGCTGTAATTTTCAACTTACCGCACTTATATCATAATGTACTATTACGGTTTTGGGGTTAAAATCAAATTTAATTTGAAATACATAACCATTTAATCTATTGCAAAAAGACGTTCTCACTGAACGAGCTTGTACCGCACATTATATTTTACGTTTTTAGGGTTACTTACTCAGGTACATTAAAAGATTATCTACTTGTACCGCACATAATATATTATCTACGGTATTGGAGTTAAAATAAAATTTAATTTGAAGTAAATAACTATTTGATTTATATCATGTCGAAAAAAACTATTGTAAATGAGATGTTAAGAGTACCTAGTCATTGAGTATTTTTATTTGTTTTAAATAATTTCTATGCAAAGTTTTTGTAAGCTAAGCTGTTGTACATATTAAGCAAAGAAACTCGCCTAGAGCCATGGGTATTGTAAAAATGATAGCATATACTTTTTTGGTTTGAAAGGTTAAGGTAATTGAGTACGAGTATATAGCTATTAATGACTTATTTGATTCAAATTTTATTGTAATTATTTACAGGCAAACGATGCTTACACAAGGGACCAATGGTACCACTCAATTATTTGGAAAGTAAGTCACAATCCTTTTTGATACAAGTATAAGTTCCACAACAAACGGTCAGTTTGTAATAACAACATTTCATTATTTCAGAGAAACATCATTAGATACCGTAATTTTATGACGAAGACTGTGAGGAAGGAAGTCGTTCTAAAGGAACTTAAGGTAAATTTCCATTTAATGTTTATTAGACGACGTCTCAGTCTAATAGAATAATTGACCTGTAACGGTATTTACTTATATTTTACCGGAAAACGTCTTTAACAAATACCGGTTTTGTAGGGGAATCGTCAACGTACGTATTGCGTACGACGAAATTCCCCCTTGAAAATATTTGCATTGTCAGAGGCCGTAAAGTATTGATTGAATTCCGTAAAGTTTACGTTATTTTTAGGGTTCCGTACCCAGAAGGTAAAAATGGGACCCTATTACTAAGACTCCGCTGTCCGTCCGTCTGTACGTCTGTCACCAGGCTGTATCTCATGAACCATGATAGATTTTCACAAATGCTGTATTTCTGTTGCCGCTATAACAACAAATACAAAAATGTAATGAATGTTTATGGGGGCTCTCATACAACAACCCTGAATTTTTACCGCTTTTCGCTCGATAAATAAATATTAAAGGTAACAGGTACGAGTAAACGCTTGAAATATTCACAGAATATTTAATTGTCTGTTTATTTCAATAATTAATTATTAAGTTAAATAAAATATTGAAGGGGGGCTCCCATACTGTACGGAACCCTTTCTTGTGCGAGTTCGACTCGCACTTGGCCGATTTTTTCAATTTTACCCGCAGGCATCCATAACAGCAACCATAAGAATTATTATAATAAAATCTATGAAGCTGAAATCAATCACGCTGATGTTTTCTCCAAAAAATTGACCATATTGTACTTACAGGGTATTTCTCTAGACGACGAATATAAAATATACCATATCATTTTACTTATCACGATGAACAACTCTTACTATGGGACACACTCTGGAGTCACGACAAAAACTGGTGTTGTTTACATTTTGTCGAGTCAGTGGGTTTTTTTTCAGCGACCAGCGATTTCGGGCGCCGGTGCCGTAGTAAAAATTGTTCAAAATAATATAGTGTTTTTACCCCTCCCTGAAAGTTCTATTAGGAAATCTGTGATCCCTCCTAAGACCTTAACTACAGTGATAATATTTATATATTCTCTTGTTTTCACAGAACATGGTGGATTTCGTGATGACGACGCCTTTGCAAGATGAGTCTGTAACTCGGACACCATTGCAGATCCTCACAGATTTACTATCTGAGGTATGTAATTTTTATACTTTTTAGGGTTCCGTACGCAAAGGGTAAAAACGGGACCCTATTACTAAGACTTCGATGTCCGTCTGTCTGTCTGTCACCGGGCTGTATCTCATGAACCGTGATAGCTAGGCAGCTGAAATTTTCTCAGATGGTGTATTTCTGTTGCCGCTATGACAACAAATACTAAAAATAGATTAAAATAAATATTTAAGGGGGGCTCCCATACGGTACAGAACCCTTCGTGCGCGAGTCCGACTCGCACATGGCCGATTTTTAGACTTATTTTTCCTAATTTTATAAATCCGAAACTGTGTTTGTTGGTTTATTGGTTTGTTCCTCTTTCACGCCGCAACGGAGCAACGGATTGACTTGATTTGGCATGGACATAGTTTAAAAGACGGAAAGTGACATAGGCACTTTTTAGCCCGGAAAAATAAAAGGCGGGCGGAGCGGCAAGCAAAAGCTAGTCCTCGATAAAACTCCACCTATATTTGTGCGTAAACCAATATGTATAAAACATCTACGCCCAAAGTAAAATAATAAGCTATACTAGCTGGCTACGTCACATTGTTTATCATACTTTTACAAATTATTATTATTTATCATATTATGTGATTGTTTACTGTGGTATTTATCGCATCACGTCGCATTCTACTAATGGAGAAAACGGATACAACCTCTAAGTAAAGAGCAAACTCAGTACGATACCTAATCCTGTATAGGCCAGGTGGCTAGCCCTGGTGTCAGAGGGTTAAGCCGCTTGGAAGCCTCATAAAATCGGTGTACAACCGAGGCCTACAATTTAATGTGTCATCCGGACCATGGTAGCGCTCAATTTGTTTAACCGTTTTCAATGCGGGACACGCTGACGTTGACCTAGGACTATGGGAATTACCTCTTGCCTAGTAGTTACCACCGTATAACATGTAGGTATTTATGTATCTATATGTACCAACCGAGCTCTCTTCTTGGATTTATTTTCATATTATTAAATAATAATAAATGTCAGGGGACATCTTACACACGACCTCTGACCCGAAACTAAGCAAAGCTTGTGATATGGCTGCAGAAATTGATATGTACTCGTACCAACTACATTTACATATGTTTAAATACATAACTACTTATACACACATAGTAACATCCAGACACAGAGCAAACATCTATATGTTCATCACAAAAATGCTTGGCCTGGGTGGGAATCGAACCCACAGGCGTGGGTTCGGTGTCGTGTTGTGCCAAGGAGGCTCTTGGCACAGTAGTTAAGGAAACCAAGTAACCACTGAACCACCGAGGCAGTTAGTCAATTAAAGTTATAAAGTATAGGCCGCGCCCCATAAGTTGGCGGATATGAAGTTAGCTACAAGCTGCGCAATAACCAATCAACTTGCGGCTTTCACGTCACGTCACGTCAGGATTGGATATTGCGCAGCTTGTAGCTTCACATCCGCCAACATGTGTGGCGCGGCCTATACTTATGATATGAAGTTATCTAAGACTAGTTAATCCGACGTACGACTGTTATATTCTCAAATAATAAATTTTGCAGCAATACAGGGTTACTCACTGGTAATCAATTAGCATCCTTTAGGGGTTTATTCTGTACATCAAAACTAACATCTTTTGATCAACGACTTTTATCAAATCAAAAAAAAAAAAACGTGCTGTCCATAGAAAAATATCGTTCACCCTCGACAAAATGTATGGAACAGCTGTTTTTTGAGTTTTGACAAAAGTAGAGCAAAAGTTGTTAGTTTTGATTACAGAATAAGCCCCTCAAAGGATACTTATTGATAACCAGTGACCCTGTATAATTTCGGTACACTCAAAATAATTGTGATTTCGATCAAAGGCACCTTAAGTTAATAAATAAAGAAGGTCAAGTCCATCACTTCTTCAGTCTGTTTGTGCTAATGACAAAAAATTCCACTTTCAAAGAGGACATAATAATAAACTAACTTAATCAGTTCGTGATGTTCTGATTTAGCGTTCAGTGACGTAAGGTCTTTAGTCGGCGTTCACGAGTAGTCTGAATATACGATCCACTTGACAAGATACACATGATATTTACCTACTTGTCTACAGCCATAGCTACAGCGCACCGTGCTCAAATCGCAACTCGAAATCGACAAAATTTATGAAACAGCAGATTTTTAGGGTTCCGTACCCAAAGGGTAAAAACAGAACCCTATTACTAAGACTCCGCTGTGTCTGTCACCAGGCTGTATCTCATGAAACGTTATAGCTAAAAAGCTGAAATTTTCACAAATTATGTATTTCTGTTGCCGTTATATCAATACTAAAAACAGAAAAGAATTAATATTTAAGGGGGGCTCCCATTCAACAAACTAGTTTTTTTATTTTAATTTTTAGGGTAATGGTAACAGACAGATGCTTGAAATTCAATAATAAGTAATACGTAAATTAATATTTAAGGGGACATACTGCACGGAACTCTTTGTGCGCGAGTCCTACTCGTACTTGGCCGATTATTTTTCTGGAATTTCGGGTTCGCTCCATAATAAAAGTTGTTCATAATAATTATGGTCGGAATAATTATGGTCCACTTTTTGGCTTAGTACACCAATGCTGGATAACCCTTTACAGGTCAATTCAAACTTAACGGCTTCTGTGAAGTCAGCTACAAGCTGTACGAAACCCAACTTCTCACCCTCGCTGACATGCGAATTACTACTTAATACTGCGCAACGACTCGCCTCGTGGGCGCAAACGCCATTCAAATTAATTCGGCTTATATCAAACGTTATCCCGATCCAATCCAAAGGTTGTCTGGAAGAGATCGCTGTTATACTTATACAGGGCCATAGGTATTAAACGCAAAACCTTTTAAGGGCGGGTCTAATACATCTAGACAAACAACTTTGTACTATGACTTTTGAAAAAATAAATTTGTTTCTCCATACATTTTGGCGCGCGTTGACGATCTTTTGTATGAAAAATCTGTTTTTTTTTTCTTCGTGATTTTCCGAAAGTTCAAGAACAAAAATTGCTTGTCTAGATACCCGTCATTAAAAGGTTTAGCGTTTAATACCTATGACCCTGTATATGTATACACTATTTAACTTCATTTACCTAGTTTCGTTAAATTGCTTGTAACTGTTCTAGTTTATAATTAAAGAGACTTTAATGAACTAATTTTATCAGATTTTTATTGATTTTTAATTTCTTACGTCAACAGTTAATTTTATTATAAAAATAACCTCAATAGTTGAAACCGTTAATTAATAACTAAGTAATTAAATAAACTTCAACGATTTATACATCAGCATCAAAACAGTTTTTGTTGTATTGTGGCACAAATATGAATAGGTCATAACCACATTTGAGATTAGGCAATTATATATAGGTACCTTTTTCTGTTTGCAAAAATAAGTGTATAAGATAGGTACTAAGTTGCGTGGATTTGTAAACGCACTTTCCTGTTCGTATATAAAACTAGTATAGGAAACGTATTGTTAGTCTAATACAATTACAGGGTTTTCCATAATACCAATGTATTTATATTATTGTGTATTGATTACTCTAGCATACACGTAGTGTTTTTTTTATCCTATGTGTAGGTTCATATCTCGGTACTTTACAGTTCCCGTGTTAGAATTAAACATTCCATGAAATATTTCTCTTATCACAGCATTCGTTGCACACGTGTTTATGTTTGAATTACCTACATTTTGATAAAGCAAGTAAATTATTTTGCGAAATCAGACTCGCTGACGTCAATAGACATAGGTTGTTCCGCCCTTTGTATGCTTACCTACATTGTTTCGATATCTAGAAATTGTATGAATTTTGCTTGTTATGTATGATAATTTGAAGAATTTGAATTTTTATTTAATAGGTTTTCATTCAGTTTCCTCGGCTTTATCGTGTAGGAATAAACGATTATTAAAAAAATAACATGATAAAATGTAATTATGATTCTTTTTACTTCATATTCTGTCGTTTCTTAAACATTTAAAATACAAAAATCGAAGTACTTTAAAACCTAAAATGGTAAAATTTCAATCAAAAGGTGCCCCTTTTACCAATAATTGTCCATCAATCAAGAGACAGGTAAATCCTCATTTCTAGGGCTGGACGCTACGGGGCCCTGTCTATAGGGGATCTTATCATAGGGAGGGTGTGAGTACTCAGAGTACCTGCGAGTGTACGTACTCACTGACCGGTTGGTTAGATGACCTTCGTGGCTATCAATTATCTATTTATTTGTTGCAGGATAACCGAACAGTGTACCCATTGTCCGTTTTCCCGTTGCAGGATAAAGACAGTCCCGAGTGGGAAGAGTGGGCGGAGAACGCGACGAGCGTGGCGGCGCCACTGCTTGCGGAGCGGTGCGCGACCGACGAGCTGTGCGCGCTGCTGGCTCGGCTGTGCCGCCGGCGGCCGCGCGCCGCGCCTCTGCCCGCGTTGGCACCGCCTGTACGCCGCCTGCTCACGAGGAATGTGGACTTCGCGCGGGCGCCCAATGGGAGGAGACTAGTCAGAGACTACATCAGGTACACAAATAATGCAACGAGATTGACTCCTAGTGAACTATGTATGTGCGCTGTTGGCGCGGCTGAGTCGATGCCGCCCGAGCGCCGCTTGCTGACGAAGAATGTGGACTTCGCGTGAGCACCCAACGGAAGGCGACCAGTCAGTCAGGGATTACATCAGGTACATATAAATAGTGCCTGGCTCAGAATGGTGCAGTGCGCGACAGACTCTATAATATAATAGTTAAAACATGCGCTATGAGCTCGGCTTTGACACCGCCCCCGTGCGGAGTGCACAGCTTGCTAACGAGAACCGCGGACAACTCGCGGGCGCCCAACGTGGGACGACTGGTCAGGTAAGCACACAGTACATTTGAAACGATACGACGAGCGAGGCAATGCAACTGCTGGTGGAGCTGGGCGTGTCGGATAAGCTGTACGGGCTATCGCCACCGGTGGCACCCGCGAAAAAGTATTTTTAAAATGTATCTTTACAAAATGCCATTATTTAACAGCAATTATACTTCTTATTGCTTACAACAAAATAAATAACGGGGTCTAATATGAGTCAAAAAGCTCTTTAAGAAAATAAGTAGCTAAAAAGTAGTGATATAGTAGGTAAATAGTTATAGTCGATCAAAAAAGAAGAGTTACCTTTAGTTTATGACATCGTATAGTTGATAAATCGAATTAAACTTTGTAAGTATAAAAATAAGTTGATATTCAAAAAGAATAATTAGCTCCTAAACCTAATTTATGTTCTTAATAATATACTTTAAAAAACTACAGGTAGGTATTTTGATCTCGAAAGGGTCTTGACCCGTATCTGTAATAACTATGCTAATAGGGCCATTAAATTGGTTTCGTCATCCCAACACGGTCACAGATAGATCTGTGTGAAGGACGATCGGCTAATTTCCGGCGATGGTTAAATTATGCCAATTGGACGATAGACTATTAAAGCCAACTAAATGGGTACACTGTTGTGAAATACCAACATTAACTACTATGCAGGGTTATTTCTAATCAATTAGCATCCTTTTCTGTACATCAAAACTAACAACTTTTGTTCAGCTACTTATGTCAAAACTCAAAATAAAAATCAGCTGTTCCATACATTTTGTCGAGGGTGAACGATATTTTTCTATGGAACAACAACTTTTTTTTGAGAATTAATAAAAGTCGTAGAACAAAAATGGTTAGTTTTGATGTACAGAATAAGCCCTTAAAAGGATGCTAATTGTTCAGAAATAACCCTGTATACGAGTAAACGCAGTTACGTAGTTAGGGGAGAAGGGGGGAATTGGAGCCTACTAAGGAAAAAGTTCATTAAAAGTAAAATTTATGAATACTTAAGAGATTCTTTATTAAAAACTAAATCTTTAGTTATTTGACTATCGTTTAATCACAGCGTCAACGTTACATTACCAGGCATTTGGCCAGAGATAAACATTTTTCAAAAAAATATTATCGCTCCCATTACCCGACTTTGTGGGAAATGAGAGCCTATAAATTCCCGTATGTGTAATGGGAGCTACTTATTTATTAAATCAGCCTCAAAATTTTCAACATCAGTCTGAAATCACACTTATTTATTGAAATATTATTATAAACGTAACTGTCTGCAAATTAACTTAAGGATCTAAGCAAAAAACACACATATAATCAACCGGGCTGTCAGAACCAGAACATTCTTTATGAGCCCATTTACCACAACCTCTGCAACGGTACCACATTTCGTTATTTTTTCCTGTGTCACAGCAAATAGCACACAATGTTTCTTCTTCTGAATAGTCTGACTCATCGTCGCAAAGATTCTCAACGTTATCTTCCTCAGACGTGCTACTTTCATCATCAAAAAGTTTGTTTTTTACTCTTTTTACTTTTTCATTTTTTTTTGGTGGTCTTCTTTTGTTTTTTCCCCTCTTCTGCGATAAATTTTCTTTCTTTGTTGCTAGTTTGTCCCTTCTTTTTTGGATTGATTTTGGTTTTGATTTTTTTTCTAAACGTTTCTTTTCTTTCTCTTCAAACACTGTTTTCATTGGTGTGCTAGATAAGATGATTGAATGTTGTTTTGGTCGCGAAGTATTATTTTTGTTAGATATGTAAGGTAGTGGACTCACAACTGATAGAACTTTCGCGAAATCTAATTTTTCTGTATATTCCTCCTCTTGTGCATTATTTAATATTGATGGACTTTCATCATGGTCAATATTAGGAATCTGCTCTTGTTCAATATTTGGCGTAGATTGGGTCAAGACAGAGCTATTTATTTCCAGTTCCTGTTGAATACCACTAGAAGTAGACGGAAGTCTTTCAGGGACACCAGTATCAAGAGATGTAGACGGAAGTGGAACAGAGTTACCAGAAGCTGGCTGTTGAGAAATGTGTCTCTGTGACTGAGCAACAGCAGCCAAACTTTCTTGCTCATTAACTTGGTTCTGATTTTCACAAACGGCAACAAAATCGTCTTCTGAAAATATAGCAGGGTTCATGGGAAAAATTCCTGTGGCTTTGAACCCAGAGATTCCCTTGTCTAAGCTTGCTACTCTGGTATAAGCTTTGTTGAATAATCCTGCAATCTCATATGGTGTAATTTTTACCATGTTTCTGGATTTAATAAACATGTCGCATTCCTTGTTGTAGGCTCTCTTGAGCGGCCCAAAAAAAGTCACATCCAGAGGCTGTAAGCGATGTGATGAATGTGGTGGAAGCGAAAGCATTATGACATTGTTCGCTTTAGCCACTTCCCAAGCTTCTAAAGTACAATGACTGTTGTGGTTATCCATGATCAAGAGAACAGGTTGTTCAGCAGTAGGTTTTGAGTGCTCAATGAAATGTCGTAGCCATTTAATGTATATGCTTTCATTTGTCCAACCATTATGAGAACATGTATAAACAGCTCCTGGTGGACCATCTTTTTCTAGCTGCGGTGAGTGACGTTGTCGAGGGAAAATAAAAAGAGGCGGTATGAAGGATCCTGAAGCACTCATAGCACAGATAACCGTGACGTTTTTACCTCTTTCCCATGACGTGACTGTTCCAACTCGTTTTTGTCCCCTAGGTGCTATAATTTTTTCTGTTTCCTGGACCGTCGTTACGCCAGTCTCATCCATATTGTAAATTTGAGATGGCAGAAAGTGGTGTTTGGTCATGACATTCTCCAGATTTTCAAAGAATCGATCCACTTCAACTTTGTTAAATCCAAGTATTCTATTAATGCTTGTCGCTTCTGGCTTCCTTATGCTTAGATCAGGATTTCGTTGGAAAAAGCCAGCTAGAAAGTCTTTGCCCGCAGACTTCTTGGCTTCGTTAAATCTATCAGCGACACCAAATTTTTCTGCCATGGCGTAACACAGCTTACAAAACTGAGCCTTCGTCAGTCCGTAAAATTTATTGGACATTTCACGCAGGTGATCAGCCAGAATAGCTTCTTGTTCTTCGGTGAATACTGCGGGCCTTCCTAGTTTTGGGGGACATTTGTAGCTATCATTGTTTGCTTTAGCTAATCGGAACCTCTTTTTTAAAGTACTGTAAGGAATTCCAGTCTCTTTTGATACCTTGTATACAGATGTACCGCCACGCCGAAGTATTTTGACAGCATTTTCCAAGGTTTCAACAGTCCAAGATGCTTTTGTAGTGGTGCGTTCTCTTTTTCTTGGCATTTTAGTATCTGAAAACAAATACAATATATTAAAATGCATATGGAAGGTAATGGGAGCTATAAGGGGTAATCAGAGCCTAATAAGCTCTGCTTACCCGAACACCACCATCTTGAAATTAAATAAAATGATATCCTTAATTTATCCTGTAATGAAAATATAGGCACAGATACTCAAAAGTGATAACATTGTCGGTAAAATAAAATAGGTTTGATCGTAACAAAGAAATAATTTCGTACTTACCTCGTCGTTCAAATCGTTCCTATTTTTATAAGCGCGGAGCAACAAATCGACAAGCGTCCGTCGTCACATAATGCGAGGCACTGGCAAGCCGAGCGTGGGCGCGAACATGGTGGCGAGGTGTGACGAAGGCGCCCGAGTAGCAACCGAGCGAATACGAGCTATAGTTTTGTCTCTAGTCGCACCGCTCCCATTACCCGCTAGCTCCCATTACCCTCCGTTCCCCTACTATTAGATTGCGAATTTGCCTCACCGAGCCGTCCCATTTGTGGACCCAGTCAACTGCCTCATGATTTAGTCGTATCGTGTTCACTGAAATGTGAACGAAAAGAAAGTTTTCAGGAATGGTAGGTAGTATTGTGCAAGTTTTGCAGGCAGCGCCATCTTTATTTCCGCTTAGAAATCCTATTTACGCCTGAATTAGTGTGAAACAGTATTCCAGATCAATGGTGTGAAACATAGTATGGCACATTATTCTCTATTGGATGTTTTCTAGAATATCATTGTATTTGTACCCATCAATATGACCTACTTTTACGACGGCACTAACCCCGAAACCGCAACAAAAAATCTGCTGTTCCTTGCCTTTTGTAGAGAGTCAATGAATTATTTATAAGAGTCACCTGAATTTGTAACTGCGATTTCGGGGGTCAATAATGAATTCTCAAGGTGCCATTCAGTCAACACGTTATCAAATCCGGTCACATTGTAACTGATAGATATTTTTCTCCACCTATTTTTTACTTCTTACAATACATTAAATTGAACAAACTTATATAAAATTACATTTTACAGTATTAATTCTGTAATCAAATTCAGTTTCAATTGATAGTGTTCATTGAACCTCAGCACGTTCGATCACATTGACGTCATTGTCGACGAAGTCAACGCAACAATCCGGCTAAATAATGTCCAAAGTGCACAATAGGCACAATGCTAGTAAACAATATTATAAATAACTACAAATTCATTCTGAAAACACTATTGATTATTTTGATATAGATAACAATGGAGAAGGATACATATTTTATTCCATTGTCAAACAGTGGTAGCAAAATAGACGTGACCATCATCGATTTTGCTACCATCATCTAATATTGGGCTAACAGTTCACTAGTTTCTTAAAAATATTTATAGGTTTTTAATTTGAAATACAAAATATTAGACAGACGAGATAAAATAATTAATAACAAAGCAATTTTTTTGTTTATTTTACTTATGTAGGTATCTTAAATTAGAAAAATGATTTCAAATTTAACAGACTGCATATTATAGCATTTTAATACTTAATATTTACCAACTAGCGCCATCTAGAGAAAATACGTCAGTAATACGTAGTTTACGTCATCGTCAATGATTAAATTAATAAACAATGTTTATCAAGCAACCATTGTATTGTGAGAACACTATTAAGCTACAATAGGTACCCCTGAATAAAAACAATACCCCTGCGACTCCTGTGTGTCCCCCACACTACCAGTGCACTGATACGACTATTTATAGTGTAGGTACGCGTAATCACATAAGAAATAGGCAACAGTATGATAATCTATACATATAAAAATGAATCGTGGTTGTTAGTCTCCCTAAAACTTGAGAATGGCTGAACCGATTTGGCTAATTTTGATCTTGAAATATTTGTAGAAGTTACGGGAAGGTTTAAACGGTTAGATAATTTGTAAAAGTTACGAGAAAAATAATAAAAACCTGCATGTAAAAGTTCTCATTGACAGTTGACACTTGACAGATGGTGAAATGAAGTTCACCGGGTCAGCTAGTCTATATTAAATGTATGACCAATATTCTACTATCTACGACTTATCGTGTAGGTAGTGTATAGGCCGAATTGAATCAAACTTCTTGGCGTCTGTGAACACGAGGCGAGTGCTTGCGCAGTTATATTCATATGTGAGCGGCGCAAGAGAGGAAATAAGCGCAGCTTGTAGCTAACTTCACAGACGACAAGTTTGATTCGGGCTATAGTAACGTTTGTATGCGTTATTTCAGCGCACTGAGCGCGCACAACTCTGGCGCGGCGCTGGTCCGGCGATTCGTCGAAGTAACGCACGGCAACCGCGCCAAGTGCCCGCACCCGCGAGCCGCGCCGAACTTGGCGGCCGTCGCGCTCGCAGCTCTAGACGACCATTACCGGGACTTCCCCACTCCGCACGTCTGCACTGACTCCGAGGAAGAAGTGCTCTGCTTTGCTGACATCCTAGATCACATGTAAGTTGTTCTAACGCATTATTCTGGTGCGGCATTTCGTGAAGATGACATCAGTTCTACTTATTATGTACAGGGTCCAAAAAGGGTGTACTAAGCCGAAAGGGAGTTAATTCAGACCATCGTTACCAACAGCTTTTTCATTGGAGCCAACCCGGACTAAGAGAAAAAAAATCAGCTGTCTCATACAAAATTGCAATTCTGGATTGCCGAAATGTATAAAACTGTACCTATAGTAGATTTTTGGTTCAATGAGTATTATACCGCCGGTATCAATCGTTTCGAGAAATATGGTTCACCAGCGAGCAGAGTAATTCATATACTTTCGTCTCAAACTACTTATTAAGGAGGAGGAAGTACTTATTAAATCTTAATGACGACAATCTGGAGACAGCGACGCGCGTTTAACTCTGTTGTTCGATGTTTCTCAGAACTGACACACAAAAGATATCAACGATCACCTTGAAATTTTCCTCTTTTGTGTGTTTTCCATTTAAAAACAATACTTGTAAACAAATTTAAACAGCCATTATTTTTGTGTTTAGAATATATTTTTGACCTCAACGCAAAATTAACTGTGTGTATAGTAGGTATGTACAATGTATATATTTGAGAAAGTTGGACCATAATCCACCGCGTTAAGCATTTCTCGACAATTTCTTGTTTGGTTTGGAGGCGATAGATCTTGCACTGGCATCCCTCATGGGGTGGTTTGTGCTTTTCCTCCCTTCCTTCCTTGTTCTCGACATTTTATTTTAGTATAATACTTAGTACTCTGTTTGCTTGTGCTGGATAGGTGCGAGTACGAAGACTGGGTGGTGGTAGTGGGCGGCGTGCTGCAGCCGGTGCCAGTGTGCGCGGGCGCACTCAGCTGCCCGCGCGCGGCCGCGCGGCTGGCCCGTGTACTGGGCGCGTTGGCTAGGGACGGGCGCTGCGCCGCGCACTCCAGCCTGGCGCCCGCACCGGCGCGCGCGGCTCGCCGGCACCCGCCGTCGTGGCTGCGAGCTGTGGCGCCGTCGCACGCCCAGTTCGCGCTGCCGCATGACCACCTCTGCCAGCTGTGGGGCACCATGGTAAACACTATGTCTGTTCACCATCAGTCGTAGAATGTCCAAGACTGGACAAGGCCTCCTCTGTAGATTTCCATAAACGGCCAGCGAAGCGGCTATTTCTGTTGCCTTTTCCCATTTTACAAATGTTTACTCAAATATTATAAATCTAAAAGTGTTTGTTGGTTACCGTTTCATACAGCAACTGAAGGAGAGAGAGAGAGACTTGATTTTTTGTATGAATTTAATTTAAAGCTCGGAAGGTGTCATAGATTACTTTTATCCTACAAAAATAAAAGGTACCTATGGGATAACACGAAATCCAAAATAACTCACGGGTAAAACCGTTTGTTAGAATTTTATTATTGTACACAATAATAATAAATATTAAGCGTATGAATTCGATTGAATAAAGAATAATAATTGGTACATCTAATAATAAATAGTCAGTTATTTTTCAATTAAAAGCGAACAAGTGACGTAGGTGATGTACCGAAACCGTACCGTATGTACCGAAATAAAATCCGGGAAGTACGATTCTATTAATATCTAGGTAAACGTGATTACGGGACTTTCCAGCTGACGTCAATGCAGGGTCATCACAACAATAGATAGTATGACCAGATTACCTAGAGAAGCGTTGGCTGTTTAGAGCACTTCTTTAATTACCTATACAGAATTGAAATAGAATATAAATAGTTTTCCCTAATATCTCGACAATGGCATATGGCGGGGAATGGGCTTGATGACTAAATAAAATATAATTAGTCCGTCACATAGATGATCAAAAAATATTAGACACGTATTTTTTCGTTGATGAAGATGTATCGTGACGTCACGAGTTACAGTGTAATGTATAGACTACGTAGCACTAGTAACGATCACGATCCCCTCTCAAAAACCTTGACAAAGTTTATCTTTGTCATATATTGTTTGATTGACAAAAGAAAAAATATGTATCCAATAAACCAACTAGCGGATTAATTATAATAATGTTTTTTTGACCAAGTCATCATGCCAATAGGTACGTGTAATGTCACAGAGCACAACAAATTACCTACTCTACTTCTTTATATGCAATGTACCTACTTTTCATAAAAATACAGTTTGCAGTGTAGATGTAAATAGGTATTTACTACATACTCGTTTTTTTTTATAATTGATAAATAAAATAATATTTTAGGGGACATCTTACACACGGCCTCTGACCCCAAACTAAGCAAAGCTTCTGACATGGCTGCCAGAGACTGATATACTGCAAACATATATTTTTAAATACATACTTATTAAGATATACCTAATACCTAAATAAAAGATATACATTCAGACACAGAGCAAACATCTATGTTCATTACATAAATACTTGCCCTGTGTGGGGATCGAACCCACGCCTCTTTGATCCAGTAGTCAGGGTCACTAACCACTGAGCCAACGAGGCAGTCGAGGCAGGGTGTCGTTTTGCGAACTATAATATAATACATAATCATGAACATGAACAACTATTGCTATGGGATCATTTGCGAAACTCGAAAGAGATCAGCTTGTCCATGTAAACAGATCATTGACTCTTGACAAATTGAAGGTTGTTTTAGCGTTTCGAGGTTAACCCCTAAAAGTGGTTTATAATTATGTCTCATGCACCGTGTAAGTAATTTTCTAAAGAAAAAGCCTCTTTCTTGATCTGAATAGTTCTCAGCTCAGCGTCTTCCTATAGCAATAAGACATAAGTATTTGTTTTGTTTTCTTGCAGCTCGAGAGCTTGCTGAAGTGTTGCTGTAAAAGAAAAAGCTTCCTACAAAGTATTAGTAAACAGCTGCCGGACTTCATTCTAGTCGCATTAACTGAAAACGTAGGTACCTTTGGACTTGTTAGAGTCACACAATAATAATATTATGATAACTAACTCTAATTATACATAAATATTTAAACATTTACCTCATATTATTGTAAGTTTTGCTCATTCAGAAGTCAATCACAGTAATCTATATTTAAACGCCGTTATTTATACCAACATCCTTGTTTCAAGTGATTTGATTAATGGTTTTTAATAAATATTAGAGTTTAGATATGGTTCAGTACAAAAAAAATTAAAATTGTGCTAGCAGGCGAGTGGAACGTTGTAATGAGAAATTGTTTACATTATTGTGAGTCTGCCGCATCACAAAAACAATCTACCTAGTATATTTAGGTAGGTGGTGACACAGCAATTAAGTATTGTATTATTACCATCATTTTTCTTTATCATTGACATGTTTCGATTATTTTTGATTCCTTTTTCTTACTGATAATATTATTTTTGACATTAATTTAATACAATAAATCAATAGCTACTACCTACCACAAAAAAATCAATTAGACCATGAAGTTCTTTTTTTTTCGAAAACAATTTAAAAAAAAAATTCGATCGCTGGATTTGAAACTGCATTAAACTGATTCTCGGGAACTGTCCTAGTTGTTGAGTGTTTCTCTTTTACCAACTCGTAACGTACACGTTACATCTTTGGTAGCCAAAGCCACTACACCTGTAACGTGAGCTAAGTAGCTGTAAGCTAGTAACTGTAAGCTGTAAAAGTGAGGGAAACACTTTAAATAAAATAATGTCATTATACAATTAGATCATCCAGAAAGTCGCTCATAATCCAAATACTCAAGCTCAGAATATGAATGATTTCAGCCGGCAGCGATAGAAGCCTTGTGCCTGATGTTAGAGTGGGAGATAACGGAAGGAGAACAAGCGCAGCTCGAGATCATCTCCGCCCTAGAGAGCACGGAGCTCGGGCAGAAGTACTACCGGGACCTGTGCGAACGGCAGAAGACGCTGGAGAGATTGGTGAGTCAACTGAAGTCATTATTCGAAACATTTATAAGGAGTAAAGAGTAAACAATAAAATAATCGGCCACGTAGTCGGACTCTCGTACGAAGGGTTCCGTACCGGAAAGAAGCCCCCCTTAATTTATTTCTTTTAATTTTATTATTTATTTTTGATATTTGTATTTTCCTATACCTATACGACTTAATATTCTGTGAATATTTCAAGCATCTTCCTGTTGCCGTTATTAATATCGTTAAAAAAATACGTTTCTTGTATGGGAGCCCCTTTAAATATTTATTTTATTTTAATTTGATTATTTATTTTGAAAGTGAATAATTAACTAAATATTTTGTGAATATTTCATGTGAAAATTTCAACGTTCTAGCTATCACCGTTCATGAGATATAGCCTGGTGACAGATAGACGGACAGACGGACAGCGGAGTCTTAGTAATAGGGTCCCGTCTTTACCCTTTGGTACGGAACCCTAAAAAGCATGCCCATTGCCCACGCTTCCCAGCTTCAGGCTACATAGACTCGCACAGCGCAGCTCTTATGGAAACGGCTTAGCAGAGCAATACTATAGATAAATAAAGCGATTCTAAAACATCCTTCGCAATACGTCCTTGTACATTTATGTCGGTGTAATGTTTGCAGCAAGCGGAGGGCGGGCCGAAGCGGCTGTCGCTGCCGGTGCGCGCGACGGACGCGGACGTGGCCGCGCTGCTGGACGCGGGGGCGCTCGGGAACCTCGAGTGTCTCTCGCTCGCCTTCACCGCCGTCACCAGCGAGTGCGCCAACCATCTCATCAAGGTAACCAGGTGCCGCCTATACTCGTATGTGTCGTTGTAAGAAACGACTTTCTACGGGTATTGTGGCGTTTCGCCCCGCAAGCGGTTCGGACCGCGAGGCGAATCGCCCATGACTCTTTTTGAAGGCATCCATTCACCTCGCATTGTTTGGAACGGGGCGAAAAGGGGCGTTCTAAAAGAGGCTTGGGCGATTCGCCCCGCGATTCACTTTTTATCTATACATTTAAGTAGAAAAGTAGTTAATGGAAAAAATAAACAATTGCATTATATCGATAGCATCATTCTATGAGTCTTATGGGGGTGTATTAACAAAAATGCTTACGGATTTTTTTCTTATACTACGGACATATTCTAGAATATTATTATACTCATTATGACCAAATTTTACAATGGGACCAACCCTAAAATCTCAACAAAGAAACATCCATCCAAAGGCCCCAGCGCCGTCATAGCTAATGTTCCTCATTGTTCCAGCTGCCATCGCTCCGCTACTTGAACCTGTGGGCCACGAAGTTCGGCGACAGCGGCGTGCAGCTCATCGCCGAGCACCTGCCGCGCCTGCAGGTGCTCAACCTCTGCGAGACGCCCGTCTCCGACAAGGGAATCGAGGCACTCACAGGTACTTACATCATTCCACTCGATTCTCACGCAGCTCCGACACAGTTCCCAACCGGGCATAAGCCGAGGCAGGTAGGGGTTTATACCCGCAGACTCACACCTGCTCGACTGGGCAGCGTGCCCTAAAACCGTACAGGAAATAAATTAGGTAACAAACAGCGCCATTGAGATGAAGCAAGCAATATATATAGACTTTGAAAGAAAAAGCTCTCCCCGGGAGAACAATGTTGAGACGCCACGACATTGTTTTCGGCAAGGTTGGCTTAAAATCTGGATAGTAAAAACAACAAAGGGTTTCAGTGTGTTCCGCCGGAGATCCGGAACACTACTATACAACAAAGGCAGACCACCGAGGTTTTAGCCCGAAACAGCCAAATAACTTTTAAAGACTATCCCACATAAAAAAGTTACACATTTGTGACGAGCTAAGAATCAAAAAACCATTTCATTCAGACATTCTCACTTAAGAGCCGATTTTCATCCTAGACTAGTCAAAAGTAACTTTCTGAAAAGTTAATTCACCAAAATAGGTACTAACATGCAGTTTTGCTTCCAGGACTATCAAATCTAAGACGGTTGAACCTCAACAGCACGAAGCTATCAGCAGAGACTTTCAAACTTTTGCGTCAGAGGCTGCCCCATCTGCAGGAGTACGACATAAGGTACACGGAAGCATGGTGACAACAGGCGGCGCCACCTAAAGCTCCCTGCTGCGTCTACCTGTAGTTATACCTACTTAACTACTGAAACATACCAACAAGCTTATTATAACGTGGATGACATCACAATGTTCCCTGTTTAAAAATCAGAAATATTCCACCAATCAAAATATTTCATACTATCAACATCTGATATAGCTTTCATAATAAAAAAACAGGTCTAAATTTCATAGCATTTAAATACCAGCTTAGAAATAAAATTCAAATGCATTGGCGTAATTTTACTGCAGTGTTAACTCTAAAATATCTTACGATATAACGCGAAACTCCGCGTAACGTACAAATTATTGATTTGGTTGGTTTACCATTAAAAATTTAAACCCATTAAAAATGTACATAAAAGTTACTTTTTAAATTTATTAAATTTGAGTTATAATACGCTATATACCACCACACCACGTTGATAAAAAAAGCTTGATAAACTACTTTTGGAAAAACGATCTCGAGAGCATCCACGCAGTATTATTACTTAAACAGCGTTCAGCAAAATTGTCTTGATAAAATAATACGTACTCGTACCTACTGGCAAAAATATGTATCCTCCGAGGCGTTATAGTTGAAAGTTTTCTCATGCAGGTCATTAAACTAAGAGAATGCATTTCATACCCTAGTCGTTTCGCTTGTACACAATATTAAAGACATCACACTCCAAGCAAGGTATAGGTACTATCTATAGTTCAAAAAGTTGTACAACTTTCACTTTCCACAATTGATGAATTTATTGCCACCTCGTCACGCACGAAACACCAATCCTGTATTTACATAAATATAAGAATAAATTTAAGCAGGCGTACGTGTTACCTACCTAAATTATTATTATCATCAGTTGTTCCCGACCAAAGATCTGCAGACCAGAAAAGTTTATTAAAGAGTTACTTTATTAATGACTTCAAAAAATGATTTAGGAGTTTATTTCCTAAATCTGTGATCCAGATTTATTTTTAAGTTGTTAATGTTATACATTAAAATCCTTGCACCGAACAGCCTTAATAGCCCCTGGTGGAAAAAGGTTGAGAACCACTGTTCTAGGTGTATTTAATTTAAATTTTAAATAATTGTAATTACCTATCTTAATCGAATTTATTATAGCACTTAATTGTCAATGCTTTACACACATTTAGTTACATGTAGGTAAAGTTTAGAAGTGTTTATTACGTGAGACAAACTGGATTTCATGCATAGCACATTATTTAATACTTATTCTACATAAGCACAATAGTCTTATGTTTGAAACTGTACTCATAATTATATTATAAGTAGATCTTTTAATACAAAATTAATACATGTAAATTTCTTTTACAAATGTTGTCTCCTTTTTGGGGCCAAAGATTCTTAGATCTGCCATCCAGAGCTTAAGACAGCCATTAACTATAATTAAGTCAAATTATTTATTTTTAATTTAAGTATCGCAAAATTAATTTTATTGTACAGAATAATATACTATACTCGTATTATTTAAGAGGTTACTGCAGGTTTCATTCTGTTGTATCATTTTATGGAAGGACAAGGCATACTTTAATAAGTAGCACATTGCACTGACCTCTCGTGCCTTATTATTGAGGTCCATTCAGTTATATATTTCTCAATAGCGTATACCCTTTATACATGAATTAATAGTTTTGTTGCATTCAGATTTATTACGAGAAACGATCAGTAGTATACAACTACTGCACTAGGTAAGTATACTACTTATTTTATAGCTACGACGGTTTTGCTAGCGAAACGACGACGTGGTGGGGAAACTTTGGCGCGGGCGCATTATAGATACTTTAATACATGTAAAATTAAAATATTTATCGAATACCCTGTACGAATTTGAAAACGTCAATGTATAGAGTTAACATCACTGAAGCTTTACCTTATTTAGCAAGTCATCTACTAAAATATTACAAATATCGTATGTTCAATCCAAGAATACGCGTCTCATTTTTTCTCCCAATCGCTTGAACTACAACTTCATTTTACTTCTAAGTGGATCTAATTGCAGCTAAAAGTTAATTACCCGTGGCTTTGCAATTTAATTTTAAGCTGCAATTAAAATATGGAAAATGCGTGTGTAATCTTCGTACGGCAAATATTAGAGTTTAATAACATTTGCGATAATACTTTTTGGCATTGCATTTAAGCCATTTCAGCAATTAGAGGAGACAATGACGCGTATATTCCTGGATTTATTTTTTTGTTGTAAAATCCCGTTATTGCTAATCATGATCTATGTAGTCACTTCTGCAATCTATATTAATTTAATGTACCTAATAGATAATAATGTACATAAATCTTAAGAAATATTTCTGTAAATATTCCTGTATCTCTCGATAACAATAAGGAATCGTAGTGTGAAAGTAATACATCTATGTATCTATTAGAATTGTTTAACGAGTTTTACAATCACGGAGATTATATGTCTATCGACATAAGAATAATCATCATTCCATTTTATATTATTGCGATATCCACAAAAACGTGATGCGAAGACAACAGAGGACCATACTTTCACCAAACTTTGGAAATCTCAGACCTATAAAGAGTAGCAAAAAATAAATAAATATTGTTTTAATAGTTTTGGTATCCCATATCTATGAAAAATAGTTTGAATAAAAGTAGTAGACTACAGCTGCATACAAAACAAAAAAAATGGTAAAAAAGTACATCGTTAATAACAACTAGGTATAGGTATGGGAAGTAAATCAGATATCGCAATAATTTCACCAGTGTCAGCTCGATTCTATTAAAATTTTAGTTTTGAACCGACTTTACCAAAAAAATAATACAGTATACTGAAAGACAGGTACAGTACATACCAAAAACATAGATAAATAAGTTCTATAACAATATAAAAAAAAGTTATTTGTCTCTCAAATTCTAATATAAAAGTGATTTATAAAGATACTGAATTTCCACGACTCATGCAACTCGAAATATTTTTCTTTTTTTGATCACAATCAAGTAAGACTTATTAATTTTACCCTGCTACAAAGTTACAGATTCCGAATGTGTTGGTACTCTTTAAGGTTAAAATGTAATTTATACACAAGCTAATTCATTAGGGTATATTATCCTTCGTAGTTATCGATAAATGTATTATTCCTCCTGTAAAAATACCTCCTAATAATGCAATGTCAGTATAAAAACGTTACTTCAGTAATCTTCATGTCCCTTACTCGATCGAATAATTTAACTATTGAAATATCGCCAATAATTAAGTATGTACCTAATAAAAATAATGTAATGGATTGTACATATAGACCCAGCGGACGATCGTGAGCGAATGCGTTGTCATTTTCACTTTAATTGAAAAGAAGCGAGAGGTGACGAATTGGTCTACTCTGACATCACTTTGCCAATAACCGCGTACTGGCTGCCCGAATGCTCTTTCAAGGCAAACTTTTGTCTTTATCTGCCTAGACAAAGCAGGACAGAAATTTACCCCAGCCGAATATCCTGACAGTCAATACGCGGTTTGAGAAAACTAAGCTTCGTTCCTCTCATTTCTATTCCAGCAGAACGAGATGCAACGCTTTGCTCGTGTTCAATAATTCGGTCTGTATTATAGCATAAGGTATGGCACGGTTATGAATGCATTTACTCAGGAGTACACCGTCTTATTGTCAGTAGATGTGATATAATGTAATTGTAATTGCAAGTTATGTGAACTGAATTGTTATTAATGGTAGTACATGAAGAGATATAAGACTTACCTATCCACTGTGTGAAATGTGAGATTTTTTAAATAAAATGATATGATAAAGAAATACATCGTTTGATTGTCCTACTCAGCATAATTTTACACATGTTGCGAGCATATGCTCAGCATTCTTTCGCCTAACTACTTTTCTAAACCAAATTTGTCAAAATGTATTTTGATAACTGCTATCATTAAATGCTAGAAAATTCTTGTAGATACGAGTATAGAGCCTGATTGCAGAGAGCTAAGCCTGAATTAATAGTAGAACTGAATTCGCTTAGTAAGTAGATAATTGTCAAAAGAATATAATATGTAGAAGAGAAATACTATGGGGTTTTGGATATTTGGAAATACAAAAACAGTAGTATTATATATCTAGTGAATATATTTGAATAACTTCATTAATAATTCTATAGTGTATTTTTACATGGAATTCTCCTGCTTTTATACAATTTTGTCGATTTTCACCATCTTTTATGGAAATTCAGTAAATTCGAATCCAGATATTTACAAACCGAAATTGATTACTTATGTACAAAACAAACCAAACCGTTCTATGCCTACCAGTTTACAATTTAAATATTATTTTAGTTAAAATATGAAATCAAGACGATTGATTACATTGTATTATATTCGTAAAACTAAACGCAATTTATCATTAATAGTGGTACATATTATCAATAGAATTATTCTAGTAACTTGTAGAAAAATAAATAAATATTATGTAGTGTAGATGTATAAATATGTCATATTGAACTAGGTAATCCATGGTAATATATTTTAGGCTATGCTACACAGCTCTAGGTAAAATTATGAATGATAAATCTTGAATAATTATAAAAAATACGCAATATCGCGCGTCCACGCTCTTCTTAAAAAGGCTACAGGGTGTAATTAAAACTATCTGGCGAAACTACCCGGCTTGATTTTTGTATGGAACGTATAGTTATAAAATAAACATGGGAGTATGTATGTGTGTACATAAAAAACTTAAATTTAAGTACCACTTCACAGTGTAGATATATTTCCCTACTAAAATTTCCTGCGTTAGAATACAAACTAACACCCAGTGTCTGAGACTAGCCTTAGTGTCACATTTTTGTCTTCAATCTCCAAATAGTATAAAACAAAATCGCTAGAAAGCGCGGGCTTTTGTCTATGTCCGTTTATTTCTTAACTACTCCATGGGTTTTAATGTGGTTTTCACTACGTTTTAGGAATATTTTGTACATGTGCAAAGCCAGGATGGGTCGCTACTGTAAATATAACAATACCTAATTCTAGTGTCAATTCATTAAACTAAGCATCGTGCTATCGCTATCCTCTATTAAACAAAAGTGAGATGGCAAAAAATCTTAGAACTGTCAAACTATACAGAGTTATTCAGAAAGAGAAAGTCGAAAGGAGGTGATTCAGACCATCATTATTACTAAATTATGCTATGGAGCCAACCCGGAAATCAAGAAAAAAAATGTTTCATACATTTTCTCGACTGCAATTTTGTATGGGACAGATAATTTTGAAGTGAAACTTCTAATGCGACTTTCAAAAAGGTTGCTTTAAACGTTTAACGCTACCATGGAGGGGGTATGAAATTACGTCGGAAGTTTTTTCTTGAATTCTTGTTTGGTCCATAGTAAAAGCAGTTCACAGTGATGGTCTGACTCACCCTCGTCAACAATCAGCCGAAGATTCGGTGCACTAGTGACACTTAGAAAACTGACTTTTAGTCCAATTTACTCAATAGTAGGTACTTTAATATTCACTATCTTGTGTTCCGGTTATTAGAAGACGAGAATAGATGAACTTATCAATTTTTAATGAAATTACATAGAATGTTTAATGAAATCACACACTTTATTACATAAAACTGTCGTACGAAATACGGGAGTGGCATTCTGTGAAATTCATACGAATCTAATCATGAGGCACTGATATCATTGTATGCAAGCGACATTACTAATAAAATATTATGACGTTATGGCGATGATTCATCTATTAGTCATTCTATATTTTATCGTAAAATCAATTCAGTACATATCCCTAAATATACTATCTAGTCATTTGCAAGTGTCAAATTCTACATGATCTTTAACTAGACTATTTGGTGTACTCATGCTTGGTAAATAAACATGCCAATTTCATTAATTTACAACGCGATTCTACAACACTATATGGAGAGCACAAAAAGGCACGCACACAAAATAATATCTAATATGATTATAACTATGAATATATTCCTTCCGATGAAAGCTTTAGTTTCCTAAGTCGATTTGAACAGACTCACTATAGAATCACTAGAAAACTACACGAAACCAAGTTACTAAACTATGTATTACCGGTGGTATGACAGCATTTACACAGCCAAATTCACCAGAAAACCAAAAAAAAAAAGAGAAAACATTACGGTCATTTTACTCTTATAATACACAGCGGTTCACACGAGCCAAATCCGTAATCAGTTAAGAATTTTATTAACCACGCACTATAGGACCAAATCTATAACAACTGAATAAATAGAAATGTTTACAAAAAGTAATGAACGAAGCTAGTCAATTATCCAAAGTCATGGTAAACAATAAAAGTTGTTTAACCATAAAGCCGACAACTAAGATTTCTCTTTTGTATTTACCTTGAAACAAATATATAATCAGGATGTAAACTATAGCACTAATAATTTAGCCGCGACAATGCAAAAAATAGTTTTGACACCAGCAGATGACTCCCAATATTAAATAACGTTAATAAACTTCACTATAGTAAGCATACTTACATAGTTAAACAGATATTTTACAGAGCAAGATATTCTAGACTTCTAGCTACCGATATTGCTAAAAGTGTTTTCTGTAAGCTTGTACAACGTGGGCCTTAGTTATGTGTAATATATTTACTAAAATGATTTACACTTATTGGCAGTTGTTATTTTATCCTTTAATTTATTATGTTATAATCAGAGCCTTGCACCCTGTTTGCCTTTTCACATATTGTTTTTTGCATAGTAAACAAAGACACCTATCAAAACCAAAAACATTTTCTTGGAAATGTCTTTACTGGAACTATTAGATCCCTTACGTGTAATAGCTGTACCTACTAGATAAATAAATTCTTCGTGCTTTTCCCACCGAAATTAAATGAAAAGAGATCAGAACTTATGTACTACGCCGCAAGGAAGTGACTCAGACCATTATTATGAACAACTTTTACTATGGGGCAAACTCGGAATTCGAGAAAAAAATCAGCTGGTTCATACATTTTGTATATTCAGAGTTGCAATTTAGTATGGAATAGCCGATTTTGTTTCTAATACCGGATTGACCCCATAGAAAAAGTTGTTCAAAATTATGGACTGAATCACCCCCTTTCGGCTTATTACAGGGCAAGCAGATAACCCTGTATAGTGGGGACTCGACTATGAGCTACAACTTTAGTCACTTTTAATTTGGTGGTAATACAAAAACATACGCAAATTCCTCAATTCACGACAACAATGTCTAGCAAAAATACTAGTTTACCACAGCAATAACACTATCAAACCATGAAGCGTATCGCTTTCACAACAATAGTAAAACTCCACGTTTAATCGTTTCTGAATGTATTTTTTCAGACTGTGACATAAATTAGCATTTATATTAAGACCTGTTAGACAGTTGCTATTTTAACAAGAGATACGATGATTTAGTTATTCCTGAGCCTACCTTCAAGTTTCAATATAGGTACAAAAGGATTTCTCCCTTGATCTAATTCGGGAAATGAATTAGATCTTTTGTTATCATTATGTATGTAATATTTGTCATGATTAAGATTTAGTATCGTTTATGTAAGTGAGATTATAGAGAACTGAATACGAATGAAAGTAGCAGCGTTGGCACATGGAAGTAGCAGTGAGTAGGGCATATTGCACGCATATATGACATCATAAATGCGTGCAGACGTACTTATACGAGTACGAGCTTCAGTCAGGATTAGGCTATCCGCAACTCGTAATTATAACTTCATATCCGCCGACTTGTATGATTCGGCTTACACTTGTTTACAGCTTCGATAATGATAAAATGGTATAAATATATACTTGTCCTCGACTAGTTATAAAAGCGGAAATCCCGCTAAAACGTTATCAAAACATAGGTACCTAACGTTTAACATTCGAATAGATATGCATGGTTCAAAGAGTAGATTCACTCAACCCTGACTTTGTTTTCACAAAGACAACTCTTCCTTAATTTCAAGGGCATTGATCCGATTGAACAAAGAAATATTGGAAAAGATAGCTGAAATAGCTTTTGCTAGATATACTTTATTCGCAGATGAACGATATTATTCTACGGAACAACTTTTTTTTTTAGTTTTGACAAAAGTCGCAGAGCATAACTTTTAATTTTGATGTACAGAATAAGCCCTTAAAATGCTAATGGAATAGTATAATCCTGTATAATTTTTTACTGCAGCTTGTAATACATACCTTGTGTAATAGAAACAGAATAAGCGTGACAACAGCAAAGGAAGCAATGTAGAATTTTGTACAAGTTTCAAGCTCAATAAAATCCCATTTAGTAAGTCTTAACACCATATAATTTATTTCATTAAATTAAATCGATGCACCATTCGACATAATAGGGTATTACTATAACATGCTTATGTTGTACAAGCTTACGAAATAAGTAATAACTTTTACTTTAGACACGGAAACAAAGCTTTGTGCCAATAATTAATTATTTGTCTATAATTTAAATCTATATAATTAATACTAAAACAAACGAAACTATATAATTTACCACGAATGTATACTATTTATATTTAATTTTACTACACATACAAAGGAACGCAATAAAAAAATTAGTTTTCCCATAAAAAGTATACATAAAAATGCGAAACACGTCGAACTGTTCCTTTTTCTGTTTTTGTAGATATACTAGACCAAAATGATAATACTGAATATATCAACATGGTACGGGAATGATAATATTTAGCATGATTTTTGTACAAATTCTGTCGCCCAAAGTGCTCCATCATACATAATTACATCGAATTAACACATTTTATCTCGTCGCCGTATTCACTTGCTATCTATATTATAAGATCTGGGGCTGATCTCTCAATCATAGATTAACTAAGGTATAAACCATACTTTTGATTTCTCACTTTCCATATTCTTATATTTAAAGTTTATAACTCAATATAAATCTTCTTAGTCATCAACCAAGACAACTGGTGTACCGCATCGGTTTTCTTATAGGGAATGAATACCGTGAAATAATAATATTTGTTATTGTGAAAAGTTGTTACAGCTCATTAGCTCAATGGTAGATGGTAAGAAATCCTCTTCAAAATTTGCAATTTTGATAAAATTCCAAAGCGGTAAATCGGGTTTCGTAATACCGGTACAACGAACCAATAAAAGCGGCCCAGACAGCTACGGGCAAGACTGCGATCTAGTCATCCACCAATCATAAAGCCCTTTAAAAAAAAAAGTCTGTGATTGGTGTATGACTAGATCGCAGCCGCCCCCGCACCTTGTCTGCAGTTGTCTGAAGAAAGCTACAGTGCGACACAAAAGAGTCCAAATTATTCGGGAACTAAAAAGTGACTCTTGCTGGAACGCAATCTGAGCTGTCAATCAATGTTATTTTGGATTGTGAACACGAAAACGGTATCATTATGTACAAAATGATACAAAATCTGCTAAGCCACCTTTACTTTGATGGTGGCGCCATTATTTTCAACTGTTTTATGTAGCGCTGTAAATACTGCAATCACAAAACATCGGTTAGAACCTAGAACGAATCCGTCGATCGCGAAGCCAGCCCCTCCTATAAACTATCATATTTAAATTCATCAGATGAGAGTTTGTGAACTGAACGTGTATTCATTAATCGTTTACCGTTTGCGTGTCCACAGCGCGGGGAGGGGGCGGGGCTATTTGGTGAAGGCTGCGAAGACCGCCCACATGAGGTCGCAGGCGTCGGGCCTCATGGCCTCGGCTTCGAAATCCAGGTCGAGCAGCGAGCGCACGCGGCGCGTGGCCAGCTCGTAGTCTTCGTCGGAGAGAGGGGCGAAGGCGTTCTCGAGGACGTCCGCCGAATGCGCGAGCATGAGCAGCGCCAGCGAGCGCGCGTCCGCGTGCGCCACGTCCGTCATCGAGCGCCGCAGCGCCGCTTCTTGTACCTGACGGAAGACCATACGTTGATTCAGTAATCCTATATCCATGAACGTATGTATATAGAATGGACCGGATGTTTGAAATAAGATGACATTATTGAAGTGAAACTTCTAATATTACTTCCAACAAGGTTGCGTTAAACGTTTAACGCAACCATGGAGAGGGTATGAAAGTACTTTTGTGTCGAAGTTTTACTTCTTCCGCGCGAGTGGAGTCCCTCCGGGTGGAGTGCACGTTTTTAACTATCACAACAAGGTCAAAATAGCCTCGCCTAGGATACTTTAGAAGATTGTCCGCCATATTAATGCACTATAGCTGCACTATATTGTGACTATAGACATTTGCTCGAAGAATCCAACGTGATATTTAATCATTAGTTCAAGTGTCATTTGTGTCAAAATTACATAGCAGTTTATATACGTTTCGACTTCTTGCTGTGATCATGTGTTACAACTTTTTAACTTTATGTCACTTCTACTGTCTTTTATTATTTCGTGCCCAATTCTTTATCAATATCTGCGTGGTTCATCTTCGATCACAACGTCGCTTACCAACAGGCGAGATGGTTGTTAAACGCTGCCTTATTTGCGATATAAAATAACAATAACGAATGTAATTCGTGAAAACAAAATTTATTTTCACGAATTACATTCAGAATCATGTTTTTATGCCTATCTGTTATGACGTTAAACGTTAACAAATAAATTGTAATAAAACTTAACTGAGGGCGCGTAACACGCATGTTGAATTGTTGACGCAGCTGTCGTAGAGTAGGTAGTAGTGAAGTTCATTGCCCAATCAACGCTCTCAAGAATTTCTACGGTTCCGAATACATATTTTTCTAAAATATCAATCGCCATTTTATTTTAATTCCGATGTTGGTTTTTTCTTTCCGAACCAATAAAGAATTATGTTAAAGACTGCTCAGAATAAGGACTAAAGCAATAGAAACCTTGCTAAATTTTACTCAAATAAAAACTACGTTACTGCTGTCTTATTCATATAGCATATGCGAGAGTGAGCGGAACAAACAAACCGCATTGTCTGTCGTTAAACGTCAAAATCACAAGTTTGAATATCACAATGGTTGAAATTTGGTCTACTTTGTCTTTTGCGATATGATCGGAAATTTGAACCCTCTAGTTCCACCAGAAGATTCAAATCTCTGATCATTTTACCTTCCTACTTTCTACCTTTTTGAATTTGGACAGCTGAGATAGCTCAATGCTGGTTTGTGAAAACCTTCGAAATTATGTAAGTTTGGGTGTAAGTATGTGCAACTTTTTCTAACACCTTTTAAGTAAATTTCATATTTAAAATGGGACAAAGTGATGTATACCTTTTGCTATTTTAGTACGGTTTCTATTACTTTAGTCCTTATTCTAAGGTAGGCTGTGCATATGTAGCACAATGCAGTTTCGACATTTAGCATGAAAGCTATTAATAATGCCTTCGTTCATATAAATTGTTACGTTTATTATATTCTTAAGCAATCAAACAAACCGTACTGGAATAAAAATATCAAAAATTTAACTTAATCACCACAATAATATAGTTATAGTTATTTATTTATGCAAAACACATGTACTTAGAAACTAATTCTAATTTTTTACATGTACATATACCCTGTTTGATAGGGTGTGGCATAATTTTATACAATCGTACCAGACAGTGTAATCAGTAAGAAAAAAAAATTTAAAAGATATTGGAGACAGAATCTTAGTTGTAGTCATTACATTACAAGAATATTCATATCTAAAAAAGCTTATTTAACCTAAATTACTTAATATTGCGGATATCGGAGACAGAATTTTAAAAATGTAGTCATTCATAACAAGAATATTTGTATCTAAGAAACTTATTTTACCTTAATTACCTAATACTTCGAGTCGCAGGTTTAATATAATTTTGAAATATATCTCTATATTTACTACCTAAAAACCTAGCTAATCTTAGAAAATACATTTATTGAAAATCTAGTTATTTAATTATTTAATGCCTATCTAAAGTCTACTTATTCTTAATCTTTATCTAGAACCTAACTAATCTTATGTAAAACCGGTATCAAGTTTTAGTCCTATACTTTATCTTCAAAGAAGTCGTCTAGGGCATAATAGCATTTCTGTATTAAAAGGTGGCGCAATTTGGTTGTAAAAGAATTATCAGAAGGTTCGTTTTTTATGGAATCCGGGATTTTGTTGTATATTTTAATTGACATGTATTCAGGGCCTTTTCTGTATATTTCCATTTTCGGTTCGGGGAGTAACAGTTTATTATGTCGCCGAGGATTGGTGCTTTTGTTAAATAGGTTTAAGTGCTTTCTTAAAAACGAAAGTCCGTATGTATGTCACGTGCGAGTAGGAATGTTTGTTATCGACCGTTTCTTTGTAGAGGTAGGTAACTGGTAACCACATCTAATAACATTTTTCTCGGTTAATTTCTTATTTACAGCAGAAATATAAATTATTTTCAGGGGCGTCAGTTCGTATAAGCCGGAAAAAATTAGTCGTCTGTAAAGTCAGTTTACAAACGATAATTTTAGGTGATAACGTCATAAGAAAACATTGTTGAATCAACAACTGAAACAAGTCGAACGCTTAGACCGATCGTGCCTCTCTATTGCTTGATCCGCGCTCTCGCTTGCACGCTCAGCTCAGTCGGAACGTGACACTTTATTGTGCGAGCAGCTGTCGTTCATCAATTTTAGAAGACATTATCACGTCAAAAGTTTGTACTTTGGTTTTGTATGGATACGGCAGGTGTACTACGGGGCGCGATATCTTGTCCACCCTTCTTATCAAGCATATAATGTCAGACGTATCCACAATAATAGTCGGTCTGTCACGTTTGCCCGATAAAAAAGGAAGGGCGACGGTTTATAGTCCTTCAGCAATGGATTGATAGTCCTCAACTAAACTTCAAATCACTACATAGCATAAAACAATGTCGCTTCCCTATCTGTCTGTCCCTATGTATGCGTACATCTTTGAAACTACGGAACGGATTTTGATGCGGCTTTTTTAATAGATAGAGTGATTCAAGAGGAAGGTTTAAATGTATAATAAACCTGTGCCAGGGCGGGTCGCTAGTTGACTAATAAATCGCGTTAATTATTTCACTGGCCAAGTGTTTGATTTTTGGTAAGTAAATATCTTAGATAGTATGTGGGATATTTATATTCCTGTATAGAGATAGACATATTCGCCTTAGTATATACATAATTTCATTAAACAAATGAATTGACCAATAATCAATGCAGCCGGGCGGCGGCGTAAAGATATTGCATGGAGGACCACACACCGGCAAACGCAGCATAGGGCATCCACTAATAAGTTGGAAAGATGTTCAAGACTGCAGAAACACACTGTATGGAAGTCACTTCTAACAGGCCTTATGGCCTTCGAGCAAATATCTACAGAGCCACAGTCCTTAAGTGAAAGTAGTAAAAAATGTCCGAGCGCCATCATGCATACTGACTTAGATATTTACATTAAATAATTCACAATGACCCGTTTTCTTGAATCTCGACGTTATGTCACCTAATTAGTGCTTGTAACCTAGCACTTTAGCATCGCCCGGCGTTGTAGTTAGCTTGCAATCATCTTACAACTAACTAAAAAGCCTGCTCACTACATAGCTTGAGCAGAGTTTTGGCTCGGACACTTTGTTTGCACCATTGTGACTATAGATATTAGCTCGAAGCTTATGGCTGATAATGTTGATGATTAAAAAAACAGTACGAATTGATGTGCATCCAATCAAAATAATAAGTACTAAGTAATTTGACATTGCTTATGTATTTGTTTTTATTAATACTAACATTTCCACATAGCTCCAGCACTTGTTTAAACAACACACTCATGTATTTCATACAAGAAGGTATAGATGATAAGATTACATGTTGTTGTAATTAAAACTTGTATAACAGGGACATTCACTCTTTAAGGAATGTCTCTTGTTTAAGTGTTTATTTACACAAAGTGGAAGAGAATATTACTTAATGCCATAACCATGAAGCATAATGGGTGCTAGTGCTTTTTTCTCAATGTTAGCTACTTAGACATGATATTATTTTTTTATAAAGAAGAGCGTCAAGCAGTTTATGTAACTGCTGATGTAGCTATATCAAGCATATTTAGGTATCTAGTTTTTTAAGGAAAAAGTTACAGATATTTCATATCTTGTGTGGAATATAAACATGGATAACACCAAAACATCTATTAAGTAAGATGTTTTGTAAAAAATCAGCCTTTTATGATATTTTATTGACTCGTCATAGTATGAAAATTGATATTAAAGCCATAATAGAGACTATGCTGAAATAATGTAAGTTCGTATAGACCAGGTGGCTAGCCCTGGTGTCAGTTTTTAAGCCGCCTAAAGACCTCTGACATGGCTGAATGGTTAAAACAACCTGGGCCTATAATATGTCTTCAGAATTGAATTGAAATTAAAATTGAATTGTCTTAGAATTTAAGATGTCATCCGAGCCACGGTAACACTAAGTTGTAATGTTGTAAATTTATAAATAATGTCAGTTAGACTAATCACAAGTTGTTCTGTGCATACATTGTAATAGCAAGATTTGCCTCTAATATTAACCAAATAAGAGGTAAGCAGGTATCTTCTAGGTAAGCATACGACAACCTAGTCCACGTATCTGCTCAACATCAGGCAGTATGTAGTCAAACGCAAACCTATTCGGAATAAATAAAATGGTCAATGAAAAGCAGCCCCGCGATGTAGGCTGTGCTATTATACAAAACAGCGACAAAGAAAGAAAGACCAGTGATGAATAAACAGTACTGCTATGAACACTTACCTTTTTAACTAATCTGCATTTGACAACATTGTCTGTTAATGGATGTGTGGTCATGTCAAACAATAGGAAATTTTGTTTTTCAGTGGTGAGCACTCCTTTCTCCACGAGGTTCTTGGCCAGTCTTTCACGGACATTCTTCAGCTGATATTTAAGTTTCATAGGGTTCCAGGTTTCTCCTGCAAATATTTAATCTAGGTATTAGGCACAAATTACATTTATTTAAAAGTCCGTGTAATTTATTTGAACTTGTTGCTCCAATACTTAGTCAAGAGGTCTTTCAGAGAAGGTTATTATTAAACCTTTCTCTGTTTGTTAAGAAAACATTTATTTATATTCACTACAAGTTAGCAGATTTCACAAATCTTCTAGAACATGAAGACCTTACAATCGTGAATGCTGGTTTTATTGTAATATTTTTTATTTATTTATTTATTTGTTTATAGGCGAGCAGTGTATACTGATGTGCCTATATCAAGCAGAGTCGAATAATATTAGTATTTATCTGTCAAGGAAATTTTTTCCTTCTTTATCCAAAGGTCCAGTCTATTCTTAAATGTGTTTATAGTTCTTGCTGAGATTACATCCTCAGGCAACCTGTTCCAATTGTGGACAACTCTATTGCAGAGAATGTGGTGTGCAGTGTTGGTTTGTGATGGTGTAGGTTGTAAGAGGAATTTATGGCGTCTGCTATCGCGCATATTTTCCTTCAAGGTGTATATTTCGTGAATATTCGGAAGATTATAGAAGCCATTGAGAATTTTGAAGGTCTCAATCAAGTCTCCACGCAATCGTCGTTCTTAGAGGGTCGTGAGACGAAGAGCTTTTAACCTATCTTCATAGGTTTTGCGGCGCAGAGCATATGGAATCCTGGTGGCTTTTCTTTGTGCACTTTCAAGCAAATCAATATCTTTTTTAAAGTAAGGACTCCACACTTGAAACCCATATTCTAGGAGAGGCCTTATATAGGTTTTGTAAATCTTAATAAAAACATCCACAGTTACTGTCTGAAAGGACTTGCGTATGACATAAATAAATGAGTTGGCTCGTTTGACTATCATAGATATATGCTCTTCCCATTTTAAATCTGCAGTAATGATGACTCCCAAATCCTTCTGTTGGCCTACAGATGCTAAAGCAACTCCATCAAGTGTGTATATCTCTTTAGGGTTGGTACTACCAAGATGTAACACACTACATTTGGCTATGTTCAACTTTATAATCCAGTCCCTGGTCCAGTTCTGAATGCGGTCTAGATCTTTTTGAAGTTCTCCAGACTTTATCAATGCATTAGCAAAAAACTTCCCATCATCTTCGAAAAAAGCTGATTGACATTCTATGAGCTCTATCAGATCCGTTATGAAGATTCCAAACATCTCAGGAGCGGTCACAGAACCCTGGGGGACACCGCTGCAAACCATTTTCAGTTCCGATAGTGAGTTCCCCACTCGAACCTGAAATGTTCTACCCGATAAGAAGCTCCGGTACCACTCAAGCAACTTACCACGCAACCCATGATGTTCAAGCTTAAACAACAAGCGCTGGTGGGGTACCTTGTCAAATGCATGTTCAAAATCGAGGTATGCTACATCAACAGGTTCTTTTTTATCAACTTGTACACTCCAGGCATGAACAGATGTCAATAAGTTAGTGACAGTTGACCTTTTTGCAATAAAACCACGTTGCTTAGTTGAGATCACACAATTTCTATTTAAAAATTGTGCCACTCTCTCTCACTTATAATCCTTTCCATAATCTTCACCACAATGCTAGTGAAACTAATGGGTCGGAAGTTTTCCGGTTTAGTTTTGTCACCTTTCTTAAAAATTGGAGTTACTATCGCATGCTTCCAATCTCGAGGCAAGTATCCAGCTTCAAAAGAAGTGTTCATTAATTGTGCTAAGACAGGAGCAATAGTATTAACACAATTTTTAAGTATGCAAACTGGAAGTTGATCTGGCCCGGGGGACGACTGAATATTCAGGTTCGCAATTACTTTCTTTACATCACTTTCAGTAAAAGAAATGTCACACAAACTTTCCTCTACACGGGGAGTTGCAATAGTCATAGTGTTTTGATTGAGTGCTGGTTCTACTGAATATGCTTTTTCAAACTCAACTGCAAAAACCTCAGCAATATCACATGGTTTAGTTACTAGGTTTCCATTGTGGTTTCTAATTGCTGGTGGAATACTGACAGTAGAGGTAGTACAGCATCGCAGGTATGAATAAAAAGCTTTATCACCATAGTCAAGGATTCTGGCCTCATAAGCACTCCTCTGTTTCCTGGACAAGGCAACACACTTATTATTCACCTCACGAAACTTCTTATAGTCATGTTCATCCTTGGACATTCTGTACCTGTCCCATAAGATTTTCTTTTCCAAAATTAACTCCAGAACACTATCATCAATCCATGGTTTATTTTTAATTGGTTTAGATCTTACTTGACGTAGAGGCGCATGGTTGTCTGTAGTAATATTAATAGCATTTATGATACCATCCCATAGCTGTTGAGGATCATCCGTTTCGCATACAGCTTGCAAAGTCTTATACAAATCAGAATTGTAACTGTCATAATTTATGCTCTGATAGTTTCGCCTGAGCTTGGGTATTGTCCTTTCTTTTTGCATTAGACACTGGATAGTGAATTCTAAGACACAATGGTCACTTTTTCCTATTGGTGGTTTATGGATAACTTCCGTAATTAATGTTTCATCATTGACCATTATAAGATCTAATAGAGAAGGTGCCTGGTTTGATTGGTAACGTGTAGGTGTGTTTACAAGCTGATGCAAATTGCTATTTAGGTACATATTTATAAACATATTTTCTGGTTTGGTATTCACATCTCCGGACTGTTGCTGATCAGTTGAAATCGGCCACTTTAAATTAGTGTAGTTGAAGTCACCGGCCACCACTATAGTGTTGTTTTCAGATGCTGTAAAGAGATTTTCCAGCAGTTTAGTGTCACATGATCTCCATGCTGTCTCTTCCTTATCGTCAGGCCGATATACCCCCACCACCAAGAAATGATGCATACCAAACTGAATGTCCAGATAGAGTGCTTCCACATCCTCACACATATATCTCTGATTACGTTTAGCTATGATCGGCACACCATCCAAGTGGTCCCTGATGTATATTGCTACTCCTCCAGCTCTAGTTTTTCCCTCAGATTTCTTCTTTTTGTGGCTCCTGTCTAATCTAAACAGTGTATAGCCAGGAATATTGTAAGTGCTATTACGGTCACTACTGTTCAGCCAAGTTTCCGTTATTACTACTATCGCAGGATTCTGAGCAGTGACACATTGCAGGAAAAGGTCGAATTTAGATCGAATAGAGAAAAGATTTGTGTACATGAAAGTAAGGGTCTCGGCGAGAGGCTAGTTTTTTGGTACAATCTTAGGAATTCCTTTTATGTACCTGATAGTAAGATTGGTTTCACCCTTTTCAATTCGGCTTTTGAGAGTGTCCCGTAATTTGTTGAGCTCCTCTCTTTGTTTGGGTGTCTTATCATCATAAACTCTTACCTCTTTAGGGGCCTTACTCTTATTCTTAAGAATCTGCACAGCATCCTGACGGTTTTTGAACACCACCTTCAGCGGCCGTTGCTTTCCAGGTTCTCGACGACCAAGACGCTGCACTGACAAAACTTTCGAGTAGTCCTCCCCACTATTGATGTCCTTGAAGACCTTATTCACAAACTTTTCATCGTAACTTTTCCTCTCCGTGCCATTGTCCGAACCACTCTCCTTAATGCCCACCAGGATCACATTGTTTGCTCTGCGCTCGCGCTCCTGAAGTTCCTCCAGAATGGCATTAGTGCTGAGAGGCGACGGCTCGAGTGCTGCTGCCACTGCGGGCGGCTGCATATCGTCCCGACCCGCACTGTTCGTCCGAGACAAGAGCTCCTTCACTTCGTCAAGTTCCTTTCTCAGCCCGTCGTATGATTTTATGAGCTTGGGCACTTGAAATAAGGCTTCTCTGCACAAATCACATAAATACAGAAGTGTGCGTTTGCCCTTCAGCCCCATGACGCGCGCCTCGCTACTAGTTAAGTTGCTGCATTGTAAGCAGATGTATCTCTTGCAACCATCACATTGCACCACGGAGTCGTCAGTAAAGTCATTTTCGCACACAAAGCACTTCATTTTTGTTGATCGATTTGAATTCACAAAGAAAAAAAAACGGAAAAGTTTATCTCGTATTTAACAAGTCACTGCAGCAAAATTCCGAATGAACTACACTGTTCACCGAATATTTGATAGTTTATCGACCAAAATAACACTATTTTAACGCGGAATTAGCGAATTTAACAATATTTTAAGAAATTATAAATAGCAACTCAAATTCGACACTGCTTCACTCTCGAGGGTAGGCGACGAAAAAAAAACATTTTCCTTCACTATTTGAATTAAGGAGCAATGACAACTATATGTACAATGTACATTAACTTTAAAAAGCATGTCTTCGGATTAGAACCCGGTATATTCTATTGTAAATCAACACGGTATTAGTAATAATACCATGTTGATTTAGGCTGAGGTAACTTCAGTAGTTGTTGATTTTGGCTGATTCTATTTCTAATTCGAAGTGGGGCCGATAAGTCCTGCACTGATATCCTGCGTGCTTTTCCCCCTGCAGCATTGACCTGAGCCAGTCCAGTTCCTTAAAGTAACGGACCATGGCTCTGGGCTACTGGCATAACTACTCCAGTAGCTTAGATGGTGAATGAGATAATGGCGATGTGGATGACAAAGCTAACGTAACATGAGTAGTTCTGGCAAAGTGAGAGCCAAAAAACCCTGATCTTATACAAGATTTGAGCCACATGAGGGAGCAATAATGCCCATCATTTATTGTGAGCAGAATGGACTTATAATGGATTCTGGATGGAAGATGGGGCCTTAAAATTCTAGTATGGAGATCAATACTTGAACAACACAAGTGTAGCATAGAATGTCCCCCAACAACAAAGACCGATGATTTGATGAATGCCTCAGTAATACACTGGACGAAGGCCACTTGCAAACAGAATTGCATGGGGGAGGCGTACACTCAGCAGTGGAAGTCTTATGGCTGATATGATGATGATGGAAGACAGCAGTTAGTATTTGTATGTCACCATGTGACCCATACTATCAACTATCTACGTCCTGCCACTGAGAATGGGCTTCTTCACAGCACTAGATAATGCCACATTCCATTACGCCCCATTCTCAGATTCATGGACTTCACATCTATTTGAAAATAAAAAGCACTATCATTGGACAATCCATAAATCCACATTTCTCATAATTAGGTATGTCATTAACCTCTATTCAACAGTAGGCCATTTAAAAAAAAACACCACATGCCACTTAATTGGTCTATTCAACTCTGAAGTCTCTAATTAACCTGTAATCAATGATAAATGAAGTAAAAGAAAATACCACATACCACTTAGGTATTCTATCCAACTCTGAACAGTCTCCGGAGGGTCTGTATCTTTCATATGTTTCAAAGCTTCATCTAGCAGCACATCTCCCGTTGGTGTATCTGGGAAAAACACATACTGATAAAAACTTCTCTTCAAATACACTTAATTTAAGCACTGTGTGAATCCCAACATCATTTTATAGCAGAGAAAGTTATAACTCTCTCAATCTGTAAGTGGTATTGTAGGCACTGAACACCAACTTTAATCAAAACTACTCTTCTTACTTCACTTATCAATTCACTGTACTATCAGAGGTACTAATTAAGTTCCGTTATCAGCTAAAGATTATCTATTATGTACACATTTCCTCGTAACTTGCTTACCTGATTTTAAAATAACCTTTCTGGAAAGTAGCCCCTTTCTTCGCATGCCAGCTCTTTCGAGCTCTACGCGGCCTCTCAAAGCAAGCTCGATAAGAATGCAACCTCGTAAGCCACTGGATATACAATCATTCCAAAACGATGTGTAACCCTGAAACGACAACGCAAGATGATCCAAACCAGTCACGAATGTTTTAACATAATTTTGCAACACATCTTGGGTATTTCGATAAATACCTCTTTGTCCTTTAGTCCTAGAAGTAACACTTCTTCCATTAGGGTAAGTCTAGTTTCCTTGGAATCGCCGTCATCATAACTTTTATCAGTTTTCTTATCGTCGTTTTCATGGTTCTCCCTCAATCCTCCGTCTGTTGTGCTGTCTTTTATAACGTTTCTTCGTTGCACCAAACCTTCACTGCGATTCATTTTAACATTTAATTAGAAAACAAGCTATTGGAAACGAGCTGTGTTTAATTTTATTGGATATTTTTGGAAAAATGTAATTAATTTTGACTGACGTTTACTTCTCGACGTGACGTGATATTGTTGTGGAAAACATGGCCGCAGTGTTACCATATAGGTATTTTTGTTTGTTACGTTTGGTCACAGCCCGGACACTCCGCGATTTTTCATACAAAATCTGCTGTCTTACGCACACCTACACAGTACTTACTCACAGACAACACACTTACGCACGGTCGCTACACGCGCATTTGTGTGCGGAACGTCTATGGCTGTCAGCGATCACCACATCGTGACGTCATGCCGCGTGAGTGAGACAGTTGCGTACATAATTTGCAAAAATGAATATTAATCTAGTGCTTAAAATAGTATAACAATTACTTAATTTGGAAGCATATTAACAAAAAGTAACCGATCTACTTCTTTTGTAAGATAATAATAAGAGGAAGTTACCAAATAATGTTAAATAAGTTCCTATTATTTATCCTTAGGGAAACATTAAAATTTCTTGTTTTGTTACGTATCATTGATATTCAACCATACACAGTACAAGTCTTCCCTATTGTCACAGTCTAGGTAGTTTTTATTAGAAAATCCACCGGCCAGTGCAGCCCGCGCGCAGAGTGCACGATGCGGTACGTAGACGCGGGGTGGAAGTGAGGAAGACTCAAACGGGTGGGGGGTAACGAGTGGCCGTTCTATACGTAGTATTATTATATATTCTTTGGTTTGGTTTAATCATTTAAATATCGAGATATTATACCGTGGTAAAAACCAATAAAATGATTTGTTTACAGTGCGTCATAAAAGACTTGAAAATAAATGAGGTCACCACCATCGCTTTGTTAGCATATTTTGCGTTGTTTTTTTCAAAATGTTACTGTTTTTCTGTTCGTAATCCACAAAATAACACAAATCGAGAAAAATGCTAGGATATTAGCAATGATTGACAGCTCAGACTGTGGTTCCAGCAAAAGTAATAATTTAGTTCCCGAATAATTCATTTCATCTCTTTTGTGTCGCACTGTAATTATTTACGGTAATAACAAAGGTATTTTTTATTCAATATATAGTGAATCACGGCGAAGTGTCATCTGCGGCTAACTTCTCATCCGCCGACATGTGTGGCGTTTAGAATAATAATATTACTACCAGTAGTAAGAATGGTAAATTAATTTATCCTCCTTACTACTGCAGTTGAAAGTTGTTAGATCGGAAATAACAACTTTCAACTGCAGTAGTAAGGAGGATAAATTAATGTACCGCGTGGCGTAGTGTTGAGCAGGGGCGTAGGGAGCGCGCGGGAGACATGAGGATGGCGAGCGGGTGTGCCCCGGGGGCACACCCTCACTCTCACACCCTCGTCTCTCTGGCTCCCGCGCATACCTATATTTCAGTTTTTGAGCAGCGTTCTGCGCATAACTTCCCATCCGCCGACTTATGTGGCGCTTAGTATTATATAGTAACACTGGTAATAATTCTAATACGCGTCAAAGTCCCACTGTTGCGACTTTTAGACTAGACCCAGACATCTGCGGCTGCAGCTGCGGCCTAGTGAATCACAGATCTTGCGATATATATCCTCGGTTTTAAATTAAAATACTTTTTGGCACGTCGCGCGTCAGGGGCTAAATTGCCGCTACTGTCTGAGGGACGCTTAAAATAAGAATGAGAAACGGTAAAATGCGTTAAGAAAGGCAACACTGTGCCTTTCACTGGATTGGTTAGAGTGCGTTTTTATGAGAGCCTGACTGACTAGGAAAAAATTAAACTGCAGAAGTCAAGCACGGAATTATTTGCGATAAAAAAAACTCGTAATTTTACATAAGATAGGTATCGGCTGCGTAATTACAAAAGCCATTTGATTTCGGCCAAGTACCGCTCGGGCTTTTGTAGTTGGGATTTGCATTTTAAACCCCAGAGCAATTCGTCGAAGTCGTGAGCCGAGCCCTACAGAGTTTTAAACTAGGTATACTGTTCGACTTGCCAGAACTAATCCCCGAATGTAGGTATCAAATTAAACAGGATATTGTAGCTCTCATATCTCTTGTTTAATACCCAGAGCGACAGTCTACGTCTTTAATCAACAAATAATCGGCCAAGTACGAGTAGGACTCGCGCACGAAGGGTTCCGTACTGTATGGGAGCCCCCCCCTTAAATATTTATTTTATTTTAATTTGATTATTTAATATTGAAGTGAATTTAAACTAAATATTCTGTGAAAATTTCAAGCATCTACCTATTACCATTAATAATATAGAGCGAAAAACGTCTAAAAATTCAGGTTTGTTGTATGGGAGCCCCCCTTTAAATATTTATTTTATTTTGTTTTTAGTATTTGTTGTTATAGCGGCAACAGAAATACATCATCTTTGAAAATTTCAGCTGCCTAGCTATCATGGTTCATGAGTACATCCCGGTGACAGACAGACAGACAGACGGACAGACGGACATCGAAGCCTTAGTAATAGGGTCCCGTTTTTCCCTTTGGGTACGGAACCCTAAAAACTAAGCAAATAGGTATAATATACACACATATATCCAATTTACTTTTTAGTAAGTCGATAGACTTTATTTTTAAATATCACCCGATTACTTAGGACGGGATTTGACGGAGGGTAGGGAGGGTAGGTTGAGGTTGTCAAGGATCTCAGATTTGAGAGTTTGTGTAGTAAGTGACCCATACGACGACGATGCCAGCGCGGACGGGGTCTGGAGTCTGGACGGGCCACTAACCCACTATACAAAATGTATATTCGGCTCCCATACGGGCCCCGTCCGTGCCCGTCCCGTTCATATCCTTATCCTCCTTACATAGTATAAAATAAAGTCGCTATTTTCGTTTGTTTGTTTGTCTGTATGCTTAAATCTTTAAAACTACGCAACGGATTTTGATGCGGTTTTTTTTAATGGATAGAGTGATTCAAGAGGAAGGTTTATAATTATGTATAAAAATTTCCGAAATTCCCACGGGAACGGGCACAACGCGGGTAAAACCGCGGGGCGCTGCTAGTATTATATAAAATTAAGTACCTAACTAAATACTTAATGGTTAAGCTTATTAGATTTTTTTTCAGGCTGTCGTGTTTCAGTGCTAGGTAAAAGCCTTCCCGATTTCTTTCCACGGTTCCGCCAAGTCGGTTCATTCGGGCTGAAAAGAGAGAATTTCGATACGCCACCGCGCTATTCCATTCAGGATCGACCTCATTGGAGGTCGCCGGCCGTCTGTCTGTAGGCTCCCATTGAGCTACATGCAGGTATAGGCTAATTCAAACTTCTTGGCGGCTGTGATGTTAGCTCTTTCAGTTAATGTGTTAGCTACAAGCTGCGTAAAACCCAATCCTGTGAAACGGAATTGACGTCACCTACAGTCGCCACGCCCCTTGGCGCCATGCTGTTGGCAGACGCCATGTTGAAACTCAAGCGACAAAGAAGGGGAAAGTTATGAAAGCCGTGTTCAACTATTTTTGCGTCCTATTCGTCCCCGAACCGTTCCTGAATAAACAAGCTGTTGACTGCTGTTGTCACTCGTGTGTTTCGTGTTTCATTGCGTTATACCTGAGTGAATCTCGGCTGAACTAGGATTGGGTTTCACGCAGCTGGTAGCTAACTGAAGTTACCTACTGTGAACAGCCGCTAAGAGTTTTATTTCGACCTATAGGTACCTATGCAGTAGGTACAATACCTATTTACCTACGTAGTGCATTAGTAGGAAGGCACATGCTAATCACGTGGCCTGCCCAATTCCATTTTAGTTTAACTGTCTCGATCCCAACTTCGGCGATTTCAGTTTATCTTGTAATCATATTACCTATTATTTAATATCTGCTCAGGCTTTAATTAAAATAATATGAAAGCTCTATAATTCCTTTTCAGACGACAGGCAAGCGAGATGTAGGTATTATTAGTTTTTCATCAGGCGCAATAGCTCCTTACCTCGGTATCTCAAGACATTTTTAAACGTTCACTACAAAGCCCGTAGATTTTTAAAATAAGTAAAATCTAAAACCAAATCACAATTATTGTAACTTTAACATATCTATTAACACAAAGTTATATCAATTATTCCATTTCAGCTTTGCTACAGAAAATACGAGTACCTATACTGCGTAATGTCATCCCACTCGTTTGATCGTTGCAAGTGTTGTAACCAATTGGTTGCAAGTTGCAACGCTATAAACAATTACATAAACCTTTTTTTTTTACTAGGGGGAAATCTTCGAAAGATGCCCGACTTCTTTGGGGTGCAATCGGTATATGTAGGATTGTACCTACTAAAACCCCTCGGTGGCCAACCTTTGTGCCTTCCAGGGAGCTCCGGGATCTCCAAAGGATCGCACCGGTGCCAAAGAATATATAATAATATGCCGGTGCTCCCAGCACTTTTTACGACTACTAGCCTGGTGATAAAACGAGGCTTGTGCTGGCCTTTACGACATCGTTGCCACACTCGCTGTCGTCCTTCCCGGGCCCGTTTGAGTGGATGGCCAAAGCCCCATCTCTGACCATCCACGAGCCCAGAGGTCCCCTTTTAGTAGGCTCTTACTTCTTATTACAAGTTTAAAAGGGATACCGATGTCGTATTCTAGTGCCCCGGCAAAATCAGGGAAAATATTACAAAAACCTACGAGATACTTTGACACAAAAAAACAGAATAAGATAGAGGCACTCAGAAATGGTAATCAGAAAGATACCTAGACCATATCTTACTAAAATAAAAATTAGAAGGTTAAGGCGGAAATGCATTGGTGGTGGTCTGCGCTTACCATCAGGCGAGCAGCCTTTCGCTTATCGCTCCATACATCATATAGGTATCTATCGATACCGAAAATATCGTAGTAGATAGGTAAGTACATAGCTGATCGTTTCACGGCAAATGAATGCCGACACAATAGGCGCATGTGTAATTTTAAAACACAACAAATTCATACGTTAACAAATAGACATGTCTCATAGCTCTACGCGGAACGCAGAGCGATCGGGCCCTGATAGATAACTTCCCGATGATAACTGATAAGATACGGCTTTCCGTATTTATTTTATGAAATATTATCATTAAAATAAGTAATGAGCCAATCGCCCCCGATTAGAGTCGTAAAGTCGGCCGCGTTGTTTATCTGAGCTGAAATACAGTGAGAGCAAGTAAACGCGCGTTCAGTCGGGCGCGCGTCATCGGCCACTCCACGAGGCTCCACGTGCACAACACCACCATACCGCGCCATGGAACAGCCGGAGCTCGCCACGGTACGTGACACTACTTTCTACAACCTTATTACCGCTCCGAACCGTCTGTCTCGGACACCGTTACTTTCGACCGGCGAAGCTTACGCGGCCTCGCCTCTATAAGTATTTTTGTGTTTACTAATTTTCGCGATTAGAAAATTGAACTTTACTCTTGCAACGTAAGAATATCACGCCACAGGGCAAGACGCCAGTTGGCTTCGAAACTCGCGTCGTCGCGGTCGTGTGTTTTCCTCCAAAATGACCTTACTCGGGTCGATCTTTGCATGACATTATTCGAGCGATTTCAGTTATTATTTCGGTAGAGTAAAGTGATTCTCTTCTCGGTGTAGTGGGTTCGTGCCCTTCAGCGGAAATTGGAAACAGTAATTTTGTATGAAACTTGTGTTGTGACTATATTATTTTGACATTGTTATGGTAAGTGTCTGCATGATTTTCTATTGAAATAAGCGTGATGAACTAACCAAAAAAGATAACTTAGCGCAAAAAACCACACCTCTACGCTAGGTAGATGCTGAATTACTCGCATGATAAGGTTAATTTTTGGCTTTATAACACTGATAAGAAACTCAATTAGTACAGTAGAGTTCACGTAATTTCCATTTTTAAACATTTTACGTCACTCTTACTAATTAATCAGAGTTGAGTATCGAAATAAGTATAAACGTCTATAACATACTAAACCACAGTACCTACTTACTTACCTACTTAGCTTTAGCTACACATTTTTGCGAATTCCAACATAAGAGTTAAGTACGCGCCTCAGTAAATCTTAATAATAAATTGTTATAATTAATCATGAATATTAAAACGAATAATATTTTAATGCATATGCGATAGCTAATGTTTGTGCATGCATGTAGGTATTCTTGTACATAATATGTAGGCACCTAAATATTTACCTGAAAATCTAGAGTCAAGAATCTCGGGGATCTGCCGTAGGTAAGTATATACGTACATTGTACATAATGTGGTCATTAAACGTTATTATAAAATGGACAACTGAGGTAGGTAGAACACTTTACAACCTGCCGACACGCAACTGTAGTTGCTTTGCTAATTTTTTTACACGATGCCATGACACTGCATAATTATAGGTACCTCTACTGTACTATAAATAAACATAAAAAACGTTTCGTAAGCGGAATATAAATTATATTAGCTGCGCGCCTCAAACTACTGTTACACAGCCTAATCTGGTCTACAAACAAACAAAAATATTTTACATAACGTAGACAAAAAATATTCAATGAACAAACTGAAAAGAACAAGTAAAATTTCGCCCCTGATAATATAATTAGAGCTAAATCTGAAATCGCCATAAGCGTATGAAGTCGAAGGCCGAGAAGCACTGCAAAAGCAACCGTGAGCATTCATTCAGTGTGTACTGTACATATGTATGTATGCCATAAAACTATATCGTGTAACTATGGGGCAACGTTATCGCGAGCCTATTTGATAGCCTGGCAGTCTATAAATATTTTTTTTTTAGGTTTTACACTGTGTTATCACGGAGAGTTCTGCGGTTATCGCAATTTTACGAACACTTGAACAATCAAGTGTTCGTAAAATTGCGATAATTGTCTGGACCTACCTACTTTTACAACTGTTAACGTTATAAGAATATATTTACGAGTATCATTCTGAGTATAGTAGCGCTTATAGCGTAGTTTGATAGGTGTCTGTCAGCGATCAAAGCTAAGCACGGTCAGTCTTCGGATGGGTGACCGCGGGTGGTACTTACAAATGAGCGCTACCGTTATTCGGGTGACACGTAAATTGTAGGCCCCGCCCCGGTTGTATTAACCGTTTAGCCATGCAGAGTTCTTCAGACGGCTTAAAAACTCTGACACCAGGGCTAGCCAGAGCCAGGGCCAGTGACACATTTTTGAAGAATTAAAAATCATTGAAAAGTTTCCTTTTGGTATATAATCTATTTTAGTAGAAAACAGTTTTAGTCTAAAAAGGTATCGAACGAAAATTTCTAAGATTATTTCTATGATTATGAATTCGCCTGACAATGCATGACGCTAGTTCCACATGATTCAAATACCACCTCATTTTCATATCACTATGGATGGCGTGATGCACGTAAATCCTAGGTACGTAACTCGTAAGTATCTAGATGCCTATGTAGATATTGATAAAATGAGATAGCCAAGGAATCGGTATTCTGTGTCACCAATATTATTGTTATTTCGTCCGTGTTTGTATGACGTGTTTAATGCTAACAATACTACCATAATTAATTCTCCGTAAATGCATTGATTTATCTAAGAATTATAAGTTAGTACCTATTTATAGTTACGCGTAAAAGATCTCACGATAAAATAAAAAAACATGATCTCCTTTTTTTGCTGGAATATACCTATAATTATAATCGTATTGTTTTGCTCTTTAACTATAAATATATTTACAAGGTGTTGCCTTGCAAAGTTCAGATATTACTACCATGTTATTGTATATCCTTACATAGTATAAAATAAAGTCGCTATTTTTGTCTGTTTGTCTGTATGCTTAAATCTTTAAAACTACGCAACGGATTTTGATGCGGTTTTTTTTTAATGGATAGAGTGATTCAAGAGGAAGGTTTATATGTATAATACACCTGTGCGAAGCCGGGGCGGGTCGTCTAGTATATACTAAACAAAAAATGCCAAGTCGATGTATATAGGTATACTCAATTACTCATAATAATAGTAAAATTTTAATAATTATTAAAATAATTTTGTCTGAATAATTTGTCTTCGGGCCCAACCCAAAAATCGCAAACAAATTATGGTTGCAATTATGGTTGCTATAAAAATTATATTTTATCTCGTTTGTGTATATCGAAATCAAATTGACTTTGACTTTGACTATGTAAATTTCTGTTGATTTTACAAAAATGATTAAGCCGATTTCGATAAAATTTAAATGAGATCACTTCTGCAGTATGATCTATCAAATGAAAAAAAAATCATAAAAATCGGTTCATAATTGGCGGAGTAATCGCACATACATACGAAAAAAGAAAAAATATACAGTCGAATTGAGAACCTCTTTTTTGAAGTCGGTTAAAAATTGCAAGCTGATTCTCACGGTTTACCACCGATAGTAACTTAACCACATACAATTGGAGTATTTACGTAATAAAATTATCTATTCATGTTGTCTCAAACAAGGTTGTAGGTACAAATATAGGTACCTAAGTGCATGTGTGCAGTCTGCCACAGAGGACAACAACAACCCGGTAAATATTGGTTAAACATTCAACCCGTTATGGTTAAACACTTAAAGTGCCTGCACTAATAAGTTAAAATTCTAAAAAATGTTTTATAAAGTAAATTTTTTAGTTTGATCTATCAATGGCATGATATCTCAAAGCATAATATTAACAAAAATGTATTGTGCATACTTTAAGGAGAAGCCATCGGCTCCTGAAATATAGTTTTCAACTAGTTTAGGAGTCTTTGGATCAGTTATTACTAAGAACGCTGTTATTTTCTGTCCAAAAAAAAACGATAAACTAAGGACTTTCTAAAACCAGAAGTATGACCAACTTTTATTCTGGCACCAACCCTAATTCACGACCAAAAATCAGCCATTCGATACTAAAAGTTCATTGACTCTCACCAAAGTTTGGAAATGCATATTTTTTGCGTGATTTCACGGTTGGTGCCTTTGTAAAAGCCGTAAAAAGAGAATGACGAGTATATTACCTAAACGCCTCTTTAAATCCCTGCACTTTCCAAAGCAACACCTTGCACTTATCGGGGTGACTGCAAATGCATTAGCAATATACTCTAGCATAAGGGCCAGGGAACCATGAAATCGTGTACCTACATGGCTAAATAAACAATTTCTTTTCCGAATTCTGAAATCGCTAAGAAATAATTATTTTTCCCAAACAATGGCATAACCGACTTCGAATAGTTAGCACGGATCGATGTAGTAATTTTAACATTATTGTTGATTTATCAAAAATGGCTCAGCCGATTTCGATAAAACATAAATGGGACCATTTTTGAAGAATGATCAAAAAACAAAAAAAGAATTATCAAAATCAGACCAATCTGTAAAGAGTTATGTGTGATCAAACGTATACAATCTGTGAGTGAATAACCAATCATCCCCGGTTTTGTTTTCCTACCCTTAGGGACGACATTTTTTTTTAATTTAAATGGGATTGACTTTTTAATATATCAACTCTTTCCAATAAAATAAGAATTACCGATATCGGACCAATAAGTTATACGTGTTCTTGTTTTGAATAAATATTTAGTGTATTTCCGCTCTGTCGTAGTCATATAAGTTAAGGGTACCATTCAAAATCCAAATTAAATCACAAACAAAATTAGTTATTAATCATCAACCTGTATCATGGTTCGACTATAGTTAGGTTAGGTTAGACCAGAAAAAAAAAAGAATATTCAAAACAAGAATTTGAAGATGAACTTCCGCAAAGTAACGCCTGATTCAATAAACTAAGTTATGCGTGGTTAAACATAAAAAAAAATATACTTACGCGACGAATTGAGTGCATCCTCTGTATGATCCGTATCGTCGGTTAAAAATCAGCTATTCCACACATTTTGACGAGGTTCGACGAATTTATTTGTGAAATTGTTTTTTTACAATTTCTGGTTTGATCGCATAGTGAAAGTTGGTCATAAGGACGATCACAGTTTTACTAAGTCTCGCCATATGTATACATTTTACTTACTTTGCCATGCAACTGCCACTTCAACTTCCTAAATACGGATTGCCTGAATTCTGACTTTGGTATTAGATTTTTTTTTCATTTATTGTACAATACTTGAAAAAGAGGTATTTTAAAACAGGATATGCTTTATCGCTAGGCATTATATATAATTTTGTATGTATCTATTTTTACATAGATTAAAACAGGCGTGAGGCTTTCTGAGCGATAACAAAGTCATTGATATTGTGAGCTCTACGGGCCTTTTATCTCCGCCTTTTTGTAAGTTATTTACTTACATATTTTTTTGTTTATTTTGTACCATATAAATAGGCACACGTTGTTATACCGTAATTATTATTCAATTATATCATTATAATAATTGTATAACTACAATAAACTGTATGTAACTTATCTGTTTCATTATGATAAATACTAAACCTTGTTGCAAATTCATAAATTGATAGATACACTTGATACTTACACTTAATCTTCAATATTTACGATGCGCGTAAAATGGTACGTGTTATCATTATCCTAGTGAATACAGCAAATAATAGGTAATAGTATAGCCAATGTTTATGATTGGTGCCATAAGTCATAGAATGGCACCTTGACCCACAAGTATGAAGTTCAAGTTTGAATTTCGTGACAAGTGGATAAATACGAGTACTTTAATGCACAGATATCTATAAATAACGAGTAACTATAGGTAGATACATTTTGTTTCCTACCTAATATGATTATAACTATACATATTTATAAATGCGATAAATTGAACACGAAAACTTTTAGTTATATATGCAAATTAAATACTATTAATAATGCAGGGAAATCATAATCCATATGAATTTCCTTTGAGAAAAATACAATCCTGTAAAACTCCATGTCAGCTTTAGATCTAGGTATAATATACGTCTACACCAATGCTATTTTTTTTTTTGTTTGTTATCAATAGATTTTACAGATGCTGCGCCGATTCCAATAAACCTTTCACCAAAATTATAGTTAGCTACATTATTTTTGAGTAATCTGAGCAAACCTGAAACGGACAGCTATAGTAAAAATATGTATATATTTTAATACAAATTAGAGCTGTCCAACATAGGTAACTCAGCAAGTAAAAACCTAATCTTTACTGAAAAAACCGTTATGATAAATCCTTTGTGTTAACATAAAATACCTACCTAAATAATTGCGATAACTGCATTGGTAGAGTTTGTGCAAAAAGAGAACCGTCGTTGCGTTACGGTGAACTAACAATAAGATTTTGATCAGCACCCAAGGTACCGACTACTTGGTAGACGCGAGTCTACTGATGGAAACCTATCCTCCTATTAGGTTTCACTTATAGTTGTACTAGCAATGACAGAGCCTGTGTTGTCAACGTAACAAAATTAGTAAAATAACACACGGGCGACCTCACCTACGACGATTTTCTTTTTGCACAAAATCTATAAGTAAATTTGAAATAGGTGACCTAGGTCCAATAACAATCAACATTCATAATCACTTATCATATTACGATTACGTTATTACTTAAACTTAATTATGTAAGTACGAACCTACATGTACCTAGATAGGTATTTTATAGCCTTCGCCAGATAAAAAGGATTTAGAGGATAAAAAAAACATTGGGTGGTATAATTTATGGCTCAGTAGGTACGTAATAAGTAACCAGGCTTATAAGGATTATTGCAGCTGGCGATATGTTTAATTTCAATTTGTTATCAAACTAAATAAAGAACGGTCAAATTAAATTATCGAATGAATGCATTATTTTATGCATAATTGTTTTAATAATAAATTATACGATAATCTATTTGTTCAGAGATGTCGTCTAAAACTGAACACCCCCACTCCACCATCATTATATTTAAATCCATAATATTCAGAATTATGGGCCTGAGGTGATCAGTTTATTTTTTGTAATTTAGGTGTGTATCCAAATGTGAAGGTTAAATAATTACTACCTAAATAAGCTGTATAATAAGAGAGTGGGAGGCTTTTCATCATGTAAAGTAACGTAGAGAAAAAAATATTTCTGAAGGTCGACTAAATACTTATGACTGAAATAATAACTATGTACCTACTCATATATTGCTATGAATAAATTGATGTATTCAAATCTTGATAATATTCAGAAACAGAGGTTAAAAAAAACACACAGACTTTGAATTGATATTGTTTTTCATACGTGTAATGATTTACGTGTCAAAGTCCAATTTATTGTAATTTGAATGAGCAGATACGTTTATAGTTAAGTACCTATAAAGTATATGAGTACTTACATTAAAAAAAAAACTTACATAAATACATTTTTATCGCCCATCTCGGAAAGACTATTTTTGCTCTTCAATATCTGAGTGCAAAAGTAGTTTTTATCCGCTAGAGGGGAAAGTAAAATTGAATTTAGAACATCGTGTGCACTATGATTGTGAATTCAAAACATCATTAAACCTATTTACTTCTATCTCCATGGTGCCGAATTTATCATAAAACTTTTTTTTAATTTCTTGAAAACTTAGACTCGGATCTTCTTGGTGTAGGTACTTTTTTAGGGTTCCGTAGTAAAACGAGGAACCCTTATAACTTCGTTATGTCTGTCCGTCCGTCCGTCCGTGCTCATGCTACAAAGCCTTACAACTTCCACATTTACGAACCAAATTGGATGAAATTTGACAACATAATAGTTCTAGTATAGATCTCAATTTCAGATACTTAAAAACTTCAAAACAGTTTATTAAAGGGGTAGCTCTGATACATGTAAAATGGAGCTGAAACCATGAAGGGGGTATGAAAGCACTGTTGCGTCGAAGTTTCACTTCTTCCACGCGAAGGGACTCCACGTCCACGTCTTTATTTTTACTGATGACCGAAAAATATTAAAAAGTAACACATTATTTTTATTTACGAAATTAAAATAATCGGCTTGAATAAAATGATATGACCGTTATCACAATATCAAAATCCTCTGGGAGATTAACCAGTAATATTTTGCCAGAGTGATAAAGAGTGCATGTCTTAGCCGTTCAGTTAAAAATAGACACGTACGTTATTTTTTTTCTTATCATTGTTGGTAGCTTTCCTACAAAGAAAAAATGTGGCTAAAATTTAGATAAGTTGTAATTAGGTACTTATCTCAATAAAAAAGTAAAATAATTTCGCCAATCTCTAGATTAGGTATTAGTTTATCTAGAGAAATTTTAACCGACATCCAAAAAGGAGCGGTTATAAGTTCTGTTGTGAAAACAAAGAAGAGTTAGGTACGATTATAAAATAATTAATATACGTTTTTTAATCAGAATCCCTTTTTTTTATAACGGAATGCCAATATTTTCTGAACTGTAACCTACCTCCACAGAAGAACCATTATGTTTTTTTTTTATTTCTATGAAGATACTTCCAAAAAAAAATGGTCGTCAAGTTAATGTCAAGTTATTTTGTGTCAAATCATAACCTAAGAAAACTCTAGGAGAAAACTCCTATTCTTCCACAGAAGAGAGAATCTAGTTCTGCTGTTCTGTGTATTCTTCATTTCAGTTTTAAAATATTATAACATTCTCAATGTTTATTCTTCGCGTCGCAGCTCGTCGTAATGTGAATCTAAATGTATTACCATTTTATAATTATGAATACCATAGAATAACTTAAAAATAAAATTTGTTTGTTTTTCAGGATACGTCCACCATCGTGGAGAACGGTGAAGAAATAGTTAAAGTAAACAAAATGCACGTGCCCAATGGCGTGAGTCACCACGACGCCAAGTATATGAATGGTGAGTACCAAGTCAAAATAACTCTCACATAATTCTTATTTTATGTACCATTTCCTTTTTCCTAGAGGACAAGAAGGAAGGCGCCACTTTACCACCCCTACAATGGCGATTTTTCTTCGATACGTACGAAGCGGTTTGACTCAACATTTCTGATTCGTACCGCCAGGGAATGGAACTGCAGTCTTCCTGCTTTCCTATTTCCAGCGACCTTAAAGATAATCTTTTCATGGTCAGAGTGAATAGGTATATTCTAGGTCTGCGTGCTTCATCTTCGACCACAAAGTCGCTTATCATCCAGGCGAGTTGGTGGTCAAGCGCGGAATTATTCGCGATAAAAAAATACTCGGAATTCTACATAAGATAGGTATCGGCTGCGTAATTACAAAAGCCAGTTGATTTCGGCCAAGTACCGCTCGGGCTTTTGTAGTTGGGATTTGCATTTTAAACCCCAGAGCAATTCGTCGAAGTCGTGAGCCGAGCCCTACAGAGTTTTAAACTACTGTGCGACTTGCCAGAACTAATCCCCGAATGTAGGTATCAAATTAAACAGGATATTGTAGCTCTCATATCTCTTGTTTAATACCCAGAGCGATACAGTCTACGCCCCTAATCAACAAATAATCGGCCAAGTACGAGTCGGACTCGTGCACGGAGGGTTCCGTACTGTATGGGAGCCCCCCTTAAATATTTATTTTATTTTAATTTTATTATTTATTGAAGTGAATTTAAAAACAAAATATTTTGTGAAAATTTCAAGCATCGACTTTTACCATTATTAATATAGAGCGAAAAACGTCTAAAAATTCACGTTTGTTGTATGGGAGCCCCCCTTAAATATTTATTTTATTCTCTTTTTAGTATTTGTTGTTAACAGAAATACATCATCTGTGAAAATGTCAGCTGCCTAGCTATCATGGTTCATGAGATACAACCCGGTGACAGACAGACAGACAGACAGACAGACGGACAGACGGGCAGACGGACATCGAAGTCTTAGTAATAGGATCACGTTTTTCCCTTTGGGTACGGAACCCTAAAAAATAAATAAAAGTTCAGCCAACATCGATCGCAAGAGGAATTCAATGAGGTAGGTATTATTATATCAAAATGTAATTTATTGATGGTAATAATTTAAATTGAATTTAATATTAAATAAATATTTTATTTAAATAAAATTTCAATTAAAATTTTATTTAATTTCAATTGATTGTGTTTTTACGGTTGTAAAAAGTACAGAAGGTAATTGTATTTCTATATTATTATTGTTTTTATATTATTCAATATAATCATATGCTATGACTTATTATTACTTGTTTTATTACGGCATTTGTGTATCTTGTATAAATAATAATATTAGTAAAATGTGAAAAAAAAAAATTTTAACCGGACGAGTATATTATGGATCAATATTATGCAATATTTTTTGTAATAGTATTAGGTTCCATTGATCGAATCAGACACAACTTTCCCAACACGCTGTACAATAATATCTATGTATCGATCAAGTGTCTTTTCACAATTTAGAGAAAATGATTAGATTATTTTATTATTCTAAACAAGAAGCATGAAGCCGAGTCTTAGGTAACCTAGCTCCAATAACCTTATTAATATCTAGACTACACAATCTGTAACTAAATAATTATTTATCGCCAAAAATGGTACAACCGAGTTCAACCAAGCAATCTACGTACAAAAATCGAATAGTTCGCTCAAATCGATGTCTTTTTAGATTATTATACTGTTAATTTTTCAAAAACCAACTAATAAAGGGGTTTGAACATTTGTGGCAAATCCACCCGCCGCCATTATGATTTTTTTTTCAAAGTTTTCGCGCACGATGAAAGTAGTAAATATGGGTAGGGGAAACTTATACAAACAATAGATGTTCAGTACGATGATACCCTAACTAATGTGTTACGCACGTTCTCGACACTTTAGGGTACCATAGTACGAAACATTTATTGTGTGTATAAGTGTCCCCTACTCATATATACAACTTTCATAGTGCGCGGAAACTTTGAAAAAAAGATCATAACGGCGGCGGGTGGGATATGCCAGCTTCCATGTAAAAATGTTCAAACCCTTTTCAATAAAATTTATATGAGACCTGTTTCGGGGTAATACTCTTTCCAACAGAAAATGAATTAATATAAATTTGACTGCTCTGTAAAAAGTTTTAGTATACGTATCATAGGTCAAAAAAATAAACAGGTACGCGTTGACTTGTAGTTGTAAACCTTCTTCCTTTTTTTCCGCGGCTAAAAATACTAATATTTTTAATGAGCAAGACCAAGACACCAAGTGCTTGTTTGATGCACAATTTGCAGCGAAATGTATGAAACAGTAAGTTTATAATTCGAGCATGAGTCGTATTTAATTAATTATTTAGGTATATATACTTAATTAATTATTCTTTTCACCAACAATAATTAACATTGAATGTAAATATTCTAGACATCACATCTGTTAAATTTATGCCTTTGTTTGGGAAAATATCGAGTACTAAAGTAATATTTTTGTTGGTCTGGACAAATATTCAACAGCACTATCATCCATTATCAAGTTCGTTATTCGTTTTTGTGTTACGTTAACGTTACTTAAAGGTGGGTACTGACCGGCGTTACGGGGCGTAATGTAACGTGTTACACCGCGAGCATTCGTGCAGTCAGTACGTCGTGTTACGGGGAAACCAGCGAGAAACGAGCCGCTCGTTGCTCGCTTTGAGTGCTCCACCCGGCTGTCGGTTTTTTGGCGAATCCTTTGAGGGTAACGCGGTTCGGTCAGTACGCTCTAGCAAGTTGTCCCGAGCGCACGCGCGTCGCGAGTAATCGCACGTCGTTCCTCTCGTATTTATTTCTTAAAACATGGAGTGGCACAAAGAAAAACTCTGTATTTTGTAGAAAAATACACAGAAGAGGAAGTGTTGTGGAACCCAGCACATCCAGAGTATTTATTTTAACAAATTTAAGCAAGAAGACGCTTGGAATAGATCGGCCATCTTGAGTGAACTAACGGCGAAAGCGGAGCACAGAGTTTTAACGAGCATGTTCGCTGAATTTAAAACACAGCGTAACATGTTCGATGCGTACACGCTCGATGCGAATGTTACATTACACCTCGTAACGTTGGTCAGTACCCACCTTAAAAAGGATTAGTAAATTTGATTAAAGAAACTAGCGTAGTTTTGCATTTTAATTAAAGTATAGCACAGGTGTTACTCACGCTTTATTAAGGAGTACTAGCCCTCGTGCTAGTAATCTAACCTTGAAAAAGATCGCCAAATGCGATCGAAACTATAGTAGCAGTTAGGTATCTACTTAAACTAAAGCGTAAGTAATACCTGTGCTATACTTTAAAAAGGATTAGTAAATATTTAGTACGAAAACAAAAGTTCTAACATCATGACTTAGAATGGCTGGTTTTAAATACTTATCCAAAAAAGGCTCTAGTTTGGCGACACTTACCCAGACAGGATATCCTGTGATGGTTCAAAGAAACGTTTTATTTTTAAGTTAAAGAAAATATAACGGTAAGTACGTAACAATGAATACTAAGTTCTTATGAAATACTAAACAATAGGCAAATCAGCTGCTCCATATATTTTGTCAAGAGTTGATGAGCTTTGTGCGGAACAGCTGGTTTTTTTCGCGATTTCGCAGTTGGTGCCGAAATAAAAGTTGTTTAATATGACGAGCATATACAATTAAGTATACACATCTGAAAGTCCCTGCACATGCAAAGCAACACCTTGTACCCGGTTTTAAATTGGATTCAGTAAAGCAGTTGGCTTTACCCGGCTTGTCTTAAGGGACGGTCGTGTTTAAAATGTCTAACCAGAATCAAGATATTAGTGCCAAAAAAATTTTTTAAGAAAAAAATATATGTTATTCCGGAGCATATTTTACAGTAGCGAACCATTTCTGATACGTACAAGGATAGCTTCGCTCGATCGAAAAAAAACAACCCCTGTTTTGAACGAAGATCTTATTTCTTGGCGAGTTTTTATAAGTAGTGTTTTTGAAATTATGTTTAATGTTAAGTAGTAGCTAAAGTATTGACAAATCATATAAAACAGTTAAAAAGTTGACTTGATAATTTTATAGATTTTTATTGTTCATTTTCACCATAAGACGACGCGCTCCCTTCGTCCCCAGGATTCGCCGCCTCGCCGTCTCACTTATGTTCGCGGAGCGTGTCTACGCACAATACGCTCTTAAATGTATTGTACTCAAAAATTCAAAATAATACATTTTCTACAATAGTACTTTGTGACGTCAAATGTTTTAATATTTGGAGTTCAAGATCATTCATCACGTCATGTTAAATTTCAAAGACCTTGTGGGTCTTTGTTAAATTTTGAAACAATAGAGTAGAGCCGGACCTTTTTGTTAGTTCATGAACAAAGTTCATATCTTGGTATGTATTTTAGTAAACCGTGTTTCTGTGTAAATAGGTAACGATAGAAAAAAATCGAATATGAAACTTGTTTAAGCTAAGCCGTAATTTGCAAGTAGGTAAAAGCCAGTAAGAACCCGGAAGTGCAGAAATTGGGAAAAGAAGTAGTGTTAGACGAGCAACATATTATGTACATATTTGCCTAGAATGAGCTGATCGGCATAACTAAAATCGGGGTGTTTTCTCATATGTATTCCTAGTTTTGAATTTTGGCGAACATACCTATGTGTAGTCCGCCTTACAAATCAGATATCATTGTAATCTTTTTTATAGACCGAATCAAACTTTTTGGCGGCTGTGATGTTAGCCACAAGCTGCGCAAAACCCAATCTGAGACTGAAGCTCACTTTACAGCCACGCGAGGATTAGGTTTTGCGCAGAATGTAGCTGCACAGCTGTAAGAAGTTTGATTCGGCCTAAACACTCACCGCCAAAAGATTTAAACACGCTTTAAACACTGTTTAACCGTGCAATTTGTACTGTTAAACATAGTCTAAAGCGTGCGTAAAACTTTTGTGGTAAGACGGTCAACTTCTACGCTACCAGTATTCAGTATTCAAATGTTTATTGCATCAAAAGTAACTTAAAATATTAACATACACAGTTGGTATATGAATAATACTAAGTAAACTTAAGGATCCTGCTCTATAGGACGTCGCAAAAATACAAAAAATAATTCTTACAGTCTTCGTATAAATCTAATTCTGTATTAGCTAAATTACTTATAAACTATATAGTTATAGCATATTATTATATATTCTTTGGTTATAGTCAAACCGCTAAACTCAGACATCGCCTGCGCGGGTACAAGGGCGCGGGGGTAGACGACAAAGGGGGACTGAGACAGGTGCGGGCGCCGGGGACCCGCTGCCCGCGCCTGTCTCAGTCCCCTGTGTCGTCTCCCCCGGCGCCCCTGTACCGCGCAGGCGATGTCTGAGTTTAACGGTTTGACTATAGAAGTACATATAGTTATCTAATATCTATCTATTTGTTCTTATATTAATAATTATTACTAGCTGACCCGCCAAACCTTGTTTTGGCATAATAATATTTTAAAAAATCACCTAGAAAAATCGCGATTATAAATTGAGATGTAACCTATCCTATATCTCAAGTTGGATCAAACTAACAAAAAAACGGTCCAGTAGTTGAGGAGTTCATCGCGGACTAACAACGTGGCAAAAATTTCGTGTATATTTTATAAATATACTAGCAACCTGCCCTGGCTTCGCACAGGTGTATTATACATATAAACATTCCTATTGAATCACTCTATTATTTTAAAAAACCGCATCAAAATCCGTTGCGTAGTTTTAAAGATATAAGCATACACGGGGACATGGGGACAGCGGAAGCGACTTTGTTTTATACTATATAGTGATTATCTTTATCTTCTTCTTATATATAAAATTCTCGTGTCACAATGTTAGTTACCTTTACTCCTCCGGAACGGCTTTACCGATTTTACCTAATTTTTATATGCATTTTCAGTATCTATTTTTCATACCCCTAAGTGATAAGGGTTGTTCACCCTTAACAAGAAATTACCTAGAAATAATTTATAAGGCAAAACAACGTTTGCCGCGTCTGCTAGTATTTTTATAAAATATATAAGTACCTATACCTGGTGTCTAATCAGGCAACCTCGTGATATTCATGTGATTTTCTATAATGACAAGGTTTTGCTTCGCTCACATAAGTGGTGTGTACCTAGTTTACGCAATAAGTTCGCTAAAAATAAATCGATTTCTTTTTCTATAAGAGCTGTAAAGAAAGGAATCTAAACTGCGTAGTAGCGTTAATATTTAAACTGCGTAGGTACTTTCTCTAAACAATGTTTGTTTGAAGACAATGAAGTATCAAAACAAATATCACCTGTTTCTATTGTAGCCTTTTAAATTGTATTGGCATTTGGCAGCGCTCCGAGAGTGTCAGTGCCAATGGCAGGTCATTGAGACTTTGGTGACCAGGAATCAAGGTGACGAGGGATAGATCATGTCTCGCCGGTTTTTAGGGTTCCGTACCAAAGGGTAAAAACGGGACCTCGTATTACTAAGACTCTGCTGTCCCTCCGTCTGTCTGTCTGTCACCATCTCAAGAACGGTGATAGCTAGAACGTTAAAATTTTCACAGATTTCTGTTGCCGCTATAGCAACAAATACCTACTAAAAACAGAAAAAAAATATATTTAAATAGGTACTCCTATTACAAACATACCTGAATTTTAAGCCGTTTTTCGTTCGCTATTAATAACGGTGATAGGTAGATGCTTGAAATTTTTACAGAATATTTAGTTAAACTTTTACTTTAAAAATAAAATAAAGTAAATATTTAAGGGGGCTCCCAAGATACAAGAAACATATTTTTTGCTCGATATGACCGCAACAGGAAGATGCTTGAAATATTCACAAAGTAAAAAGTTTTATATACGAAATAAATAATTAAAATCAAATATTAAGGGGGCTACCATACGGTACGGAACCCTTCGTGCGCGAATCCGACTAGCACTTGGCCGATTTTTAGTAAACAAATTGCAGCGGGATCATTATGACTGACACATCAGGCTCTCAAGATCACTGAAACATTGTATTTGGTTCTCATATCACGTCACTGACGCCTACGAACTATAATAGGTCGAATCAAACTTTATGGCATCTGTGAACACGAGGCGAATCATTGCGCAGTAGAAAATTCGTTATATCAGCAAAAAGTAAGTTCGTATAGGCCGTGCCCTAAGCCCTGTCAGAGTTTTTAAGCCGCCTGAAGGCCTCTGACATGGCTAAACGGTTAAAACAACCGGGGCCTACAATTTAACGTGTCTTCCGAGACACGGTAGCGTTCAGTTGTAAATGCCACCCGCGGTTACCCATCCGAAGACTGACCGCTCTGCACGTTGCTTAACTTCGATGATCGCTAACGAACACTTAGTCAAACTACGGTATGAGCGCTACTTTATATCAGCTGAGCGAGGAGAGGGGATCTGCGCAGCTTGTAGCTAACTTAGCAAACACCATTGCCAATCCGTGTGATTAGGTCTAGACAACCCGTCATAATTATAACAACTAAACTGTTTCATATGAACAGAAATGCTTTATTTTGTGTAGCAACTGTACTTTCTGCCCGTTCCAATAGTAGGTAAACTGTTGTATATAAAACCTATCTATGTATATGGAAGAAAATTAAGCCATATGTCTAAATATAATAATAAATAAATATTAGGGGACATCTTACACACGGTCTATGACACCAAACTTAACAAAGCTTGTCATATGGCTGCCAGAGACTGATATACTGCCTAAATATATACATATTTTTAAATACATACCTATATAATACCTAAATAGCACCCAGACACAGAGCAAACACCTATATTCATCACATAAATACTTGCCCTGGGTGGGGATCGAACCTACGCCTCTTTGATCCCGTAGCCAGGGTAACTAACCATTGAGCCGCCGAGGCAGTCATTTACCTCGCTGACCCAATACGAGTCGGTAGGCTTGAGGAACTATTGGTAAAATTAGGTGCATAATTCCCAATATTTTTTAGGGTTCCGTACCCAAAGGGTAAAAACGGGATTTTATTACTAAGTCTCCGATGTCCGACTGTCTGTCACCAGCATGTATCTCATGAACCGTGATAGCTAGACAGCTGATTTTTTTACAGATGATGTATATCTGTTGCCGCTATAACAAAAAATACTAAAAATAGTATAAAATAAATATTTAAGGGGGGCTCCCATACAAGAAACGTGTATTTTAAGGAGTTTTTTGCTCGCTATTAATAACGGCAAGAGGAATAGAACTAAGGGGGCTCCAACACGGTACGGAACCCTTCGTGCGCGAGTCCGACTCGCACTTGGCCGATTATTACCTTGGGAAATTTAAGAAGAATGAAATTGCTAGCAGAACTTGTTTGTGTTACAGGACCAGACCAAATAATACCAGCGAGCAGCTATGTGGCCACCAGCCCCGGGGGGCACGTCAAACTTCGTATGGGGTCCAGGGGAGTAGACGCAGAGCCACCGATCTCAGTGCCGGGCCTCCTGTCCAGGACTGTAGCACGATACCCCGATGCTCCTGCCTTGGCAACCAAGAAAGCAGACGGAAAATGGCACAAAATCACCTACAGGTACTGGATATTTTTCATTGTATCTATGTGTAGAGCATACTGCGATGCTAAGAGCATTTGGCTTTTCCTACGAGATTGGTTTGACTAAGTACACAAAGTAGTGTCACTTATTTTGAGTTCTAATCCAAATTCTCAACTCCACTTTGTAATATTTTGATTTTTGGCAAGTGCACTATAATAGTGCGAACCACCGAGAAATGAGACTACCGAACCAACAATATTCTGATAATAAGCTCCTGTAAGAAGTGACTCTAGAAATATTGCTTTCAATTTATATGTATTGTAATTAAAAAACAACTATGTTTTTCAGACAGTACCAAGAGCGAGTGCGGACGATAGCGAAAGCGTTCATCAAAATAGGTCTAGAGCGGTACCACTCGGTGTGCATCCTCGGGTTCAACTCCGAGCAGTGGTTCGTCGCGGACCTCGCCGCCATACACGCGGGGTGAGTTACTATCGTAAAGGCCCTGGTAAACGAGACGGTTTTTCGACGGGGCTAGATGGGACCGGGTCTTCAGTTATGTATGGAACTCTATGGGTTTGATTGTAACGACACCGGCTCTAGACGGCACGAGCACGTGGTATAAAGCAAGCCGGGTACAAACCGTGCTCGTAAACAAGCTTAGCCAGCCCCCGGCTCGGCACCAGATCGGATAGATACAAGGTGGATTGCAAATGTGACGTTTGTCACAAAAGTCGATGCTACATAAAGTAAAGACATAGATAAAACATAAAATAAAGATAAACGTCGACGGCAGCGTTTATGGCTGCAGCAACATGCTCATTTGGTAGATGGCACTGAAATGTAGAGTAACAGTTAATTATGAGTATCATACATGTCGTGACGATATTCAGAAGGTCTGCGGCAACACCTGTTTGAGACTAGCTCAGGACAGGGATAATTGGCGAAGAAGAGATAATAGTTATCTTTATACGCGCATACTCATGCAAAGACTGAATTGTCTCTATCTTTATTTTCATGTACACTACACGTGCATCTAAGACACGAATCGTGTTGTGGCCATAATAATGACGCAGAAGTGTGACGCAATATTTTAACATGTGGACATTGAACCCGATAAGCACAGACGTGGTACAAGCCGATAGGTATCTGGTTTTCGTCTAAACGGCCATGGCTTTAATTTAACCGGTTTTTTTTAAAGTTAACTGGAAATGTTAAGGCATTCTTATAGTTGCAACACCTGCATCATGCATACAATTTGACTGAGTACGATTTGGTCAAATATCTTAAAAAAATTTAAAAATTGGGACAGGTTAACGTTTTGATGTTTAATAGATAATATATAATTTAATTCTATGGCTGAAACCAGATGCAAAACAGTCTCACTACTATTTAACTATGTATTAGGTAATAAATAGGTAGGTACCTACATCGATAGGTACGCTTTAATCAGTTTAATATATTTTTAGACATAAATGCTATAGATTACTTATTCTATTATGTAAACAGGATATTCTATTAGGTATATCCAAGTACATTATCTAGTTAGATAGTAAGGACTCGTAGATATAGACTACACTAGTACACGTGAGGCAAGTATCTACTAATAAATAACTTGTCAAAAAATTCAATTTTTATCGATTTACAAAGCAGCTGTCGTAAAAGCGCCTTATTTCAATCAAAAGTATATCAACATCATGAATTTAAATGCGCAATTATTATCGATGTTTCTCTTATCATAATCCTAAGGGAGATTACAATATTATAAACTGGAATGATAGATTGAAATTTATTAACACCTGCTGTTGATAAATGACTGTCAAAAGTATACTTTGTAACTATGCGGTAAACTTAGTTCCTAAATATTAATATTTAAAGGATTTTCTTCATGAAGCAACATATTCAGGATTTGAACAGGATACATAGGCATGGGTAGGGAGTGGACACGGATGGGCCTTGCCCATCCCAGAAATTTATTTTTGTCTGGAGTGAGCAAAAGTCGGCAGCTGAATAGCTGAAACTAGAAAAATGCATTCAATCCTCGAATTGTCAAATATCCCTTTGTCAACTAAACCAAAAATGCTTCTCCAATATTTTTTATCAGTCTAACGGACTAATAATTAATTATACCTAGTAATATCTCTGCAAGCCATCATCAATATCATGCCTCTTAGCAAAAATCCAATAAAATTGAATTTGGTAAGTTGACAGAACGATATCACCTACGAGAACTATGTTCCAACGTTTAGACTTATACTTAAGCAATTGTATATCTATACCCAGAAACTTCTTCATTACTAGTAGTGTACTAATTCGTACGTGACCCGAGCCGGCTTCGCACATGTGTACTTTACATAAACCTTCCTCTTGAATTACTTTATCTATTAAAAAAACGCATCAAAATCCGTTGCGTAGTTTTAAAGATAGCATACATAGGGACAGACAGCGGGAAGCGACTACTTATATTATATCTACATTTGTAAGTGATTTACTTACGAATAAAAATGTTAAAATGTCTGGTACAGAGGTTATGCAGCCGGTATCTACACGACGAACTCGGCAGAGGCTTGCTACCACTGCCTGGAGTCGTCGCGGGCGAACATTTGTGCGGTCCAGGACAAGAAGCAACTGGACAAGATCCTCTCCGTCCGGGACAGACTACCTCATCTAAAGGCTATAGTGCAATGGGATGGGCCAGTGGACACTTCAATACCGGGGGTTTACAGTGTAAGTTGTACTTGTTACTAATAATACTACGTTTCTGGTGACGTTAGTCGTGAAGGGTCTAGGTATATCTGCGCGATTCAGGATAACATCCAACTCGACAAGATCCTCTCCATCCTAGACCGACTACCTCATCTGATGTCCTTAGTACAATGGGAGGGGTCGGTCGACACCTCGATACCTGGGGTTTACAGTGTTAGTTGTATTTGTTACTTATTTGCTGACATTTTACTGTTGCGGATTTGAAAATCTGCGCGGAACAAATGCTCTCTATCCAGTTGGTTGTCGTTTCTGTGCATCATTTTGCATTTGGAAGGGACGGTAATACGGTAAATTATACATCAGTACCGGGGGTTTACAGTGTAAGTTGTCTTTGCAAAGAGTTATAAACAAGATTATAGGTCAGGCAGCGGGGTGTAGAAGATCGATCGCCCCTCGTGGGTATGCCTATGTTCAGCAAGTGGGCTATTAAAAAGGGCAAAATCTTCTCCTCAAACGAGTCGTTGGTCAAACAGTAAAAGATAATCGTAAAACTGTTGAACTTTAAGTATCCTTTTTATCACAAGATTATATTAAATGAATTACATTATGGTTTTTCTTTTATAACAGTGGGAGCAGCTAATGGAAATAGGAACAAAGGAATCGGACACACAATTGAACAACATCCTCAAAAGTATATCCGTCAACGAATGCTGCACGTTAGTTTACACAGTAAGTATATCTACCAAACTACAAAAAAAAGCAAGTATGGTTTGTCAAATATTTCAGCTATCAGCCTGTAATAAGATAGGTATTGTTACGAGATGGATTCTTGGATAATCAATTAAAACTTCGATTATTTACTTTATTCAAACATTGCGTCATTTAATGCATCATCCGGTTAGTACGACAAAGTCAGTCCCTTGGTCTTTATATCCGGAATTTATAACCAAATGAAAATAAAGTAGTTTATCTTACTCTAGAGTTTAATTCATGGCATCAACTTATTGATCGTGTTATTATGATCAATAGGTCTAATATCTGGTGTAACTAAGTTCACGAGTGAGACCATGATGTCAATATAACCAACTGTTTACTGACAATCAATTTAACTAGAAAAAAATCTAACTGCCGTAATCTAAGCCGTAGTGGCTTACTCGGAAAGCCGCAGGTCAACGTTGACCTCGTCTTTCTCTATCTTTCGACACATTTTTTCTCTATAGTATTTTCAAATCGGAAAATGTGCCAACACAGTACCTTGTTGTGTCTCGTGTCATAATATAATTAAATGGTATCTCATATTTAATATCTACACTAATATCTAAAGAATTAAATCAGTTTTTCTAGTCTCTATCTCTCCCTCAGCCTTCTATGTTTTAAAGAAACCTTTTGTTCCTAGTCAGGAACAGTGGGCCCGCCTAAAGCTGTGATGCTCTCGCACGACAACCTGACGTGGGACGCGTTCAGTATCGGCGAGCGCGCGAAGGACTTGGCGCCTACGGTGGACCGCCTGGTCTCCTTCCTGCCGCTCAGTCACGTCGCCGCTCAGGTATGGACTTTTCTTTTTGTCACTACTCTGATACTCTGTTTCTATGACACTTAGAAACCGTAGTGGCACCACGTTGGCCTAGAGGTGAAATTGTGGTGGTCTAGTGGGGGAACCGTAGTGTCTTATTTCGATGACCGTGGCGGCCTAATAGGGAAGACGTGGTGGTGGACTAGTGAGAAAGCCGTGGTGGTCTAGTAAACGTCGCCGCTTAAGAATCGACTTCTCGATTTTGTACCTACTAAATGTACCAGTTTGCACTTTGATTTTAGGAGTAGTGAGGGAACCGTGATGACCTAGTGGGAGCCGGTATGGCTTAGTGGTAAAGTCGAGTGATTTTGGCCTAGTGAGAGACACGTAGTGGTCTAATGGGGAAGGCGTGGTGGCCTAGAACGGAAGCTATGATGGTGTAGTGGAGAAACTGTGGTGACTTATATCTGTGATGGCTTACTGGGGGAGTCGTGGTGACCTAGAGGGGAAACTGTGGTGCCAATGGGAGAGTCGTGGTGGACTAGTGAAGGAACCGTGGTGGGCTAGTGGGATAGCAGTGGTGACCTAGAGGGGAAGCTGCGGTGGCCTAATGGGGGATTCGTGGAAAACTAGTGGAGGTGTGGTGGCCTTAGAGAGGAAGAGGAAAGCCGTATTGGCTTACTGGGAAAGCCGCAGGTCAACGATGACCTCGTCTTTCTTTCTATCTTTCGACATATTTCTTCTCTATAGTATTTTCAAATCAGAAAAAGTGCCATTGTTATTATCTTCATCAATTTATCATAAGGTTTTTAGGTTCTGACATTTTTCCTAGTCTTACTATAAAAATATCAGGTGATCTTTACCTGTTGATTACGTAAAAACTGTCAGAGATTATTTATAGACAGATATTCATTAGCACCCGATTGAATGAATGTCAGTCATTGGGCCTTATCATTCAGAAAATTTCTTCTTTATCGGCCCTTTATTGAACTATTAATAAACTTAAATTGTGGCCTTTTTGTTAAGTGCTAAGCCCCCTTAGCACTTAACAAAAAGGCCACAATTTAAGTTTATTACAAGAAGTTCCCAATATTTTTTCGAAGGTTTTGAACATTTTGTACGGCACAGCTATTGTTTTATTAGAGATTTTATATCTCGTCCCATAGTAAAAGTCAGTCATAATGACTACAATATCCTAAAATATGTTCGTCGTCATCTGGAAATAACCCCCGTAACTAACCCGACACTTATTCACTGAAAACTAATTCTTATTTATATCGTGCAGGTAGTGGACATCTACGCAACCCTCTCGAATGCAGTGTTAGTTTTCTTCGCGCAGCCCGACGCTCTCAAGGGCAGCCTTGTGGAAACCCTCAAGGAGGTCCGACCCACCAGGTAATAACATAACACCAGTGACGGTGCTTGGTGTGGGCACGTAGGGCACCGCCAACGGCCTCGCACCTCCAAGACAGGACAAAAAAAACCGTTAAAAATTTCGCGCTCGTTACGCTCGCGCTAATTAACATGCTTAATTTCCTTTACTCACTTCTTATGTCAATTAAATTTACTGATTCTGGAATAACAGCGAATATTTTAAAATCCATCTTTTTGTGTTACCAGATGACCTTGCAAAATTTTACGTATTTTGTTGACTTTGGTCAATCCGCCCCTGTTTAATACAATATTGTCGAGGACACAGCTACCTATTGCATAGTTTACCTAATCGTGTACATAATGTGTTTGTGTTTTATTGTTTCTATCTTTACCATACAGTTTAATTAATGGAATGTACATTTATAGGTGTACGTTAAAATAGGTGTTCTGCTGTATAACTTTATTATTGGTGCTATCGTAACGAACGCAATGTTTCGACAGCTGTGAATCGACTTGTTTCTGGGTCGATGATAATACAAAATATGTACCTATATGTTTTATTTTGACTGTGTTTGTTGTGTTAACAATAAAGAATATCCACCTAGGTATCTAACCATTACAAGATTTCTCATGAAATACTTACCATAGTGGATGTAATCCCAGAGCTGTCTTACCCATTTCCTTGTTCTAAAATCGTAAAATGAATAAAAAACAATGTTATAACTATGCAAATTATAAGATATTTTTAATTAAACTACTTACTTACAACTACTTTATGATTTTTTATGCAAAAAAAAGTATGCAAAAAGGTACCTAATTTAAAGCACCACAAATATCTTTGCTCTTCAAATCTCAATTATGGCTAGGTATAGGCCGAATCAAACAACTTGGCGGCTGTGGTGTCAGCTACATGATGATGAATAACTCAATCCTGACTGAAGCTCACTTATCAGCTGCGCGAGTATTGGGTTATCCGCAGCTGGTAGCTAACATCACAGCCGCCAAGTTGTATGATTCGGCTTATAGCTTTTAATTTTTACAATAAAACAATATCCTAACAGACTCAACTTGATTGCAGGTTCTTAGCAGTACCTCGAGTTTGGGAAAAGATGTACGAAAAGATCGTAGCGGTGGGCGCGAAGAACGGCGCCGTGAAGAAAGCCATGGCCAAGTGGGCGCGGGAGCAGGGGCTTAACCACCACATGGCTAGGATTAAGGGGTAAGTTTCATGAGGATTCTGTATTATTTTTAACCTTTCCGTACATATGTTGATGGTCTAAAATACAAAAGGGCCTAAATAGCTTCACATTTTGTACTTTATCAAATATTTAAGACTTGCACTCTCAAGTAATGATGACAACAACCATCATTACTTGAGAGTACATTGCTGTAAAGAGCGTTTTTTTGCAGCAAAAGCCACGCCAAAAGCCCCCAGAGGGCGTTAAGTTTTTCAAGGGGGTTACTCTTAATGTAATCAATATTGCAACTCTTAAATATTTGATAAAGAAGAAATATGTGAATCCATTTTATATTTTAGGCTAGTTACCTAGTTAATAACTAATGAAAATAAGTGAAAGTACCTAATATGAAACCTAGTGTAATCTATGACAATATAAAACGATACGAAATAGGTGCTTTTCCCCATAGTAAAACAAGCTATTATGTTGTAAAACACTGCCAACATTACAAATGCTAAGCAGTTCCGTTACCGGTGCGTTTTTAAACTTTTTTATGTTTATCACGAAAGACGCAAATAAACACTTATCACACTCATTCAGACAGTTACGAAACAATGATTAAAGAATAGGTATACAAAAATAATGATATCACTTGAGCCTACTACGATAAACTCTAAGACCAGCCGACCGTGGACATTGGACTGCAAATAATTATTATAATTTTTGTTACTGAGAGTATAGGTCGCGCCACACAAATTGGCGGATGTGAAGTTAGCTAAAAGCTGCGCAATAGCCAATCAACGTGCGGCTTTATGTGATCTTCAGTCATGATTGGATATTGCGCAGCTTGTAGCTAACTTCTACCGTGGCTCGGATGACACGTTAAATTGTAGGACCCGGTTGTTTCAACCGTTTAGCCATGTCAGAGGCCTTCAGGCGGCCTAAAAACTCTGACACCAGGGCTAGCCACCCGGCCTATACGAACTTACTTACTAGCTAACTTCTCATCCGCCAACTTGTGTGGCGCGACCCATAAGTCATGGTCAAAAGGCGCCGTACTAAATATAATGTTAATAATCGTTAAATTATAAATTATAAAAATAAATCAATAGACTGAATAAAATACAGTGCACCTTTACTTTAACTTGAGCAATGCATCGACTAGCATTTGACTAGTTATTTGTTGTTATATCCTAATCTAAAATTATATTCACTGCTTTTACGATATATATAACATAAAAAATGTCGACAGTGTTAAGTTTATTTTCTGTTTTAAATATTTATTTATTTTGTTTCTGTCACGATTCAACGATACAATTCGTAAAATTAGGTCAGACAGACGATGAAGTGAACATGAACAAGTAATAGTTTGTCGATTTTACTCTTTAGACAAATACATAGAATCCTAGAAGTAGCGATGAAATAATTACGATGAAAATATCGTGGGATATGTATAGATGATGGGACGTCTACTGATGGACATAGGTCTTGCGTAAAAATCTAATATCTCCACGATCAAATTTACTGCACAACTGTTTTTGACCTAATTCTACTTGTACTTATACCAAAACTGTATTTTTCTTTGAATAGGTACGAATACGTAAATACGAATAAATAGTTACGTACGAGTACTTAACAATTACAATCAAATTATAGTCACTGAGCTCTGAGTCATTTGAGGCATGCCTTTCTTTCTTATTAGAATGGGGCCAAGCAAACGAACTGAGTATGTTAATGATTAGTGAAGGCTTTTACAATCTTGGTCACAGAATATTCAGCAGTTAATACACACTGGTGCATTGACCGACATTTACGGATTACGTTTCAACTAAATTAATTTCCATGATATTTTCTTCTGGAAAAATGGACTGGTACCCATGTAAGATACGAATCATCCTGCATTTAAATTCTTTGTGCCTCAGTTAGTACTTTTTTGTAACGCGCCCCTGGCAGTAATTACGAACTTACAAAAGTGTATGAAGCCACACGGAAACTACTGTAGTTTCGTTTCCTATACAAATTCATACTAAAGCCTCAGGTTCGTATGATGATAAATATTAGTTAGTTATTTTTAAAATAGACATGGGCTAGCCGCACACACGCAATAATATTGGCAATGCAAGATTGTCAATAAGCTTTATCAATATATGGCGCCGCACATTACGCAATATTATAGAAAAATAAATAGAAAGATAGAAAAAATATAAATGTAGAGTTCCCGAAGAACTCTACCATGAAATGATCACAAATCCATTTTTCTTTCATAAATCAAACTTATTTACTGTTTTATTCCGAACCCAGTTCTCTGTCATCGAGTATGTACGGGCTCCCCATAGACTTCAGTTTATCCGAACTGGTCGAGTTTTGGTATGTAACATTCGGGAATGATTTCAGCCCTAGCATGTTTCAACTTAAGTAGATTTCCAAGAGCAATCGAATGGTAGAATGTATTTAGACCTAGCATGTTTGAACCTCAGAAGAATTAGAAGAGTAATTGAATGGTAGAAATTTAGACCACGCATCACTTATGTTATTGTTATTAAAGTGGAGTCATTTTAATAGGCCACTTTTGACATTCATGTATGCAAAGAAAAATATACCTTACACTAAAGGAATAAAACTCCAAGCCGTCTTCGAGAACAATTATCGGTCGTCGTCAATATTGTTTTCATGAGTTTTATTCCTTTAGTGTAAGGTATATTTTTCTTTGCATACAAAAAAATGTCAAAAGTGACCTATTATCTTGTCCCTACTTTAGCATGAAGGAAAACTATATAATGTACTTATACGCCATTTGACACTCGCTAATCACATAGCAATAACTATGTAAGTCAGTGAAAATATTAGTAGAACAATATTAGCAAAATCGCAGTTATTCTGCTGGTTTTATAAAGACTTCTATTTCACCATATTTTACTTAACAGTGACGCGACCTTGCATGAAGCACGCGTACTTATTAAAGAAGATACATTAATGATAAATATGACTCTAAATTAGAATCAAACTGGAGACTCAATAACTAAAATTTCATCTGTTGACGCAATAATAAAGATGTAGGCTTTGCGTTCAGACCAAATAAAGAAGACAGAATATTGAGAAACAAACAAGTGAGGCCGGCAAAACTACGCCTCACCGTGTACAGACACAATTACACACACAATCATGTACAACGAAACTACACCTGGACTCGTCAGTCGAACTATGGCGGCGCAACACCGACGCACTAACACAATGTATAAAAAACTGGCCTCAGTTGTCTGTTCACGACGTCTTGATTTTTTATTTGGTCTGAGGATTTGCGATGAATTTTTCTTTACAAAGTTTTGCGTTGCAAAGTAGAGGGTCTTTCAGAGGTGCATTATAGTATGCACCAGAATTTTTTCGTGATTTCACAGTTGGTCCCATAGTAAAAGTTGTTCACAATGACGAACATTATTCACGTCTGAAAGTCCTTGCACTTTACAAAACAATACCTTGTAATATTCTAATGTTATGGTGCCGCCACACTCTGCACGAGGCTACACGAGCACCGCAGCTGTAGCTAACTTCACATCGTATACAATTATACAAGTCGGCGATCTGAAGTTACCTACAGAAGCGGTGCTCATGTCGCCTCGTGGAGAGTGAGGACGCACCATTACGGTACGTGTAAAGGTGGGCATACACGATGCGATGATTTAATCAAATTTTCGCTTCATTCCAACTGGGAGCTCATTCAATTAATTCAAAGGTAGGAATTGGTAGTTCACGATTTGTACTACTACCTGAAACTGGGCGCACAGAACGCGATGATTGCATCAGTTTATCAGATCAGTCCAGTGGAGGCCAAAAATAGCTAACTATAGCCGGTTAGTAGTTATTGAGGAAAAAAAATGGTACAACTATCTAATTCAAAAAATATCTATCCTACGAAAAGTTAATGAAAAAAAGTTGTTTGAAATTTTATTTTCTACAACTTTGATTCCTATCAACTTTTTGTAGGATCGATATTTTTTTAAATAAATAGTTGTACCAGTTTGTTTCTTCAATAACTTGTGTAATATCAATTTTCATCAAAAGTTATTGGAGCAAAAGTTGTTTGAAATTTGATTTTCTACAACTTTGATTCTCATCAACTTTTTGTAGGATCGATATTTTTTTTAATTTGATAGTTGTACCTGTTTCTTCAATAACTTGTTATTTCAATATTTCATCAGAAGTTGTCCGAACAAAAGTTGTTTGGGATTATATTTTTTGATTTTGATTGCAACTTTTTGTAGCATCGACATTTTTTTGAATTAGATGGGTGTATCATTTTGTTTCTTCAATAACTTGTGTTACTTCAATTTTTCAGCAGAAGTTGTTGGAACAAAACTTGTTTGAAATTTGAGTTTTTACAACTTTGATTCTCATAAACTTTTTGTGCAATCGATATTTTTTAAATTAGTTAGGTGTACCATTTTGTTTCCTCATTAAATATATACTGGCTATAGTTAACTATATTTAGCCTCCACTGGACTGCGGGGCAATTCTGTCAACCGATCTCGTTACCAAGGTGACACGTCCTTGAACCTCTCTCGTTTTTCTGACAGTTTTGAGCAGTCAGAACTGTCAGAAAAACGAGAGAGTTTCAAGAACGTATCACTTCAGTTAAGAGATCGGTTAACAGAATTGCCCCGCAGATCTGATGAACTGATGCGATCATCGCGTTCTGTGCGCCCAGTTTCAGGTAGTAGTACAAATCGTGAACTACCAATTCCTACCTTTGATTTAATTGAATGAACTCCCAGTTGGAATGAAGCGAAAATTTGATCAAATCATCGCATCGTGTATCCCACCTTAAGCGTACAACATCGTATAAACTGTTGTAACTAAGCGCAAACCTATATCTTATAAAAAGATCCTTTACAAATGACTTGGCATTATTAGCGAAGGATAATTGCAGTAGATATTATGTACTTGGTCACAATGAGTTCTTATCGGCGGTGCATGCGGATATATCGCAACCTTATCAACTACTTCTTGATCCCACTTAAGCATGATTACATCGTAGATTATTTTTTTACCTTTGCACTGAGACTATTGAATATGTTAAATTGTATGAAAATTATTCAGCTTACTCGACTATAATATAATAATAATAAGTACCTACATGATATAGTGAAATAACTGTTGTGTGTGTGAAAATGTTAATGTATAGTTTGCAAATTGTATAAAAACAATTAACAAATACCGATTACTCATTTTAAAGTGAGTTAAAAAAAACTTAGTTTCTGCACTAGAGTCTGTGTAGCTACTTATATTAGGTACGTATGTATATAGGTACTATAGGTACGTAGTCTATTATAGCGCATGCATTTTCCTGAAAGTAGCATGTGCGGCCTAGATCGATATACTACAAGGTTAGAAGTCAGAAATAGAATGCACGTCGAAACAAATAGCACAAGCATGGTGTGTTTACATTGTAGAAGCTTCATTGGCTGACTGTCACAGGGCCAATAAACTGAAATGGTGCTAAAAGTTGTTGCATTGATTTTGTCACAGACTAATTATTTTCCACAATTTTAAGGCAGGTCCCATAGTAAAAGTTGTTCACAATGATAAGTACAATGATACTATTATTATTGGAGTAAGTAAAGTGTCTTCCAGTTACCCTATAAATACCCTTTACATTATCTACATTACCTATTAGATATTGAATGTTGAATGCTTATGTGATAGACTTTATATAAATAGGTTGGGAAAACCTTTTTCAAAAATTGAATCACAGCCTAATGGAATGCAAGCATGAGTGAGTAGGTAATGACAGATCGGTATGCATGAAGCCAAAAGTAAATACCGATTGATCGTTGATACATTAGGTATATATTTAAACAATTGGTTGCCTGTAAAGTCGGTATACGGGCGAAAGTTTTACGTGACAACGACTTTGAGACGAATGAGAGCGAGTGAGAGGCACGTAAGTGCCTCTCACTCGCTCTCATTGTGAGCGCATGAAGTGTGAGCGGGGAGCGTAACGCAGTTTCTTGAAGTGTCACCCGGCAAACCAATTTATAAGACGTTGTCACGTCAATATCTAGATTCGCTATTATGTATTAAACTTAGTGTAGACAATCTGTTAGTAGGTATAGACAAAATAATAAGTGCGTGCATGCAATATTGCACCTACACGTGTCAAATAGAATAAATAGTAGTGCTACGCATAATGATCTTTTAAAAAAACAGGAAAGTGCATTTAATGTTCTTACTTTTAAATTACTTTCAAAAGGGTTGTTTGTTGTCTCAGAATTCCGTTACTTTTAAGCCGATTTTGGTTTTTAATCCTGCGAAATTTGTAGTATTTTTATTTGATGTCGGCTGTTGCCTTTTTGTTTACTGTTTAAAATTATTAAAAAGCCCGTTTAAAACTTAACATTATCCTGCAATCCCAAAAACGACCCTCGAGACACTTCGACTCAGACAAAAATATCTTACAAATCTGCCAAGTTGTAATCCAAAATGAGTATTGTCTATTTTTACGTGACATTTTTTTTAATTCAATTTTCCAAAATCCCTGACAAGATCGTGTTAGGGGTGACGCAGACGTGACTGCACAAAAAGGAGTTACGTTCGCATGACGCGTGTTTTGTGTATTTTTTAAATATTTTTCGAATGTTCATTTAGATTTGAACAAATACATATAAATAATAAAAAGACCGCCTTACAATGGAAGGTTAATGGTACATTTCATGCGCATGCAAAATAACTTCACGACACTTACTTCGACTATACATACGTCAATTTTCATTTAGTGAGTAATTAGAAGTGTTTTTAAGTTTGTTTTTTGGTAAACACCTGACTATTAGGTATTTAATATTCAAAGATACTACGTCATGTACCTACGATTACGCACGGTTTAACTTCCTTGTGATGAGCTAAGTTTATTACTACAAAATATTTCACTCATAACGACATCGTTTTTGTCTTTTGCATCGCATAGCTGTATTTTAATGAAACGGGATGTATGCAAATGAATGCAAATACATCCATTTGATGAGAACTAGTACCTACCTACTGCTTTTTTGCTCCCTCCATCCATCAAACATTGAACTGGATTGTGCTTCCTGCTTTACCTATACTCGTACCTACATAGGTATACATTTTAACTAGTCATAAAAGTTTGTTGAAATACAATCTCAGTAGGTATCACAGCGCACTACTCGATTGTGTACCTCAACTTACACTGGAACTGATATGTGAATATTTAGTTAGTGGTCTTGAGAATCTAAAAACAAATTTTTGCTTTCCCCCCTGGATGCCTACTCACTTTCTGTGCCTGTTAAATTACGATCCCATATTCCTTTCATACAAATCTCTAGCAACCTTTCCAATCAAACAATTGGCGCCCGAACAGGGACTCAACAAACCTACAAATACTCTAGCATGGACTCAACAAACCTACAAATACTCTAACATGGTTTACGTTTCAGGCAAACCGGTACCTCGTTAGGATACAAGATGGCAAAGAGCCTAATCTTCAGCAAAGTGCACGAGTCGCTCGGCCTAGACAAATGCACGACGTTTGTGACGGCCGCGGCGCCGCTGGCGGCAGACATCAAGAAATTCTTCCTCTCCTTAGACATACCTATCGTGGACGCGTTCGGCATGAGCGAGGCGTCTGGAGCGCATACTATTAGCATATACCCCAAGTAAGTAACCTATCTGGAAACTTCTTCATCTAATACCAGCTTTGGCCGCGGTTTCGCCCGCGTTATATTTTTTGCACTATCCCAATGGAACCATTTTTATTTCCGTGTTATAGGCAGAATCGGAATCGGAAATTGGAAAGTATATGCCGAAACATACAAGTCCATAGATGTCAAGTTAGCTCTTAGAGTTAATAGCTACATGCGGCGCAATATCCAATCCTGACTAAGCCTCATATAAAGCTGGGCAGTGATTGGGTTTCGCACAGCTTGTAGCTAACTTCACATCCGCCGACTTGTATGTGATTCGGCCTATACTTTCCAATCTTTGAACTATAACTTATAACCATATCAAAAAAAAAACGGCCAAGTACGAGTCGGACTCGCGCACTAAGGGTTCCCGTACTGTATGGCAGCCTCCCTTGAATATTTAATTTATTTCAATTTCATTATTTATTAGTAAAGTAAATATACAATTCAATATATTATAACAATAAGTGTTAAGTAAGTAAGAAAAATTCTGCCATCTGCGAGCTATTCTAGCGTGCGCTCCAAGAAATGTCAAAAAAGAACTCTCAAATCGAAGAAATGTCGAATAGTTTTTTTTTGTTTTTTTATTTTTTACCTTCTTTATTAAGGGTGGTAAGGTAGGGCCTCGAAATATCATGCGAGCGAAGCCGCGGGCAAAATCTAGTTCTGTGAATATTTCAAGCATATACCTGTTACCATTATTTACAGCGGCGTCTTAGTAATAGGGTCCCGTTTTTACCCTTTGGGTACGGAACCCTAACAAGGTTATTCGTTGCTCTATTGCTGCATAACAATTAACAAGCTAACAAACCAAACCAACACTTTCGGATTTATAATATTAGTAAGTAAGAATAAGTATACAATAACATAACACTTAAAAACTATATTTACAGCTGCCAGAAAGCCTTTAAAGTCGCGCATTTGTTATCAAATCAAATCAAAAGTTTTTTATTCAGATCACATAATCCATGGTGTTAGTAGAAACTTATAGACTATATTGGTACTTGAGTTATGCTCATATAAAATTACCTATAACTTTGTTTTTTTTTCTGAATTATTGTAATCGTTTTTGGCCTTATTTGTAATTATATTAGTAAGTCAATTAATAAGTTGTTACGCTGTTGATTACACGAATAAATAAAATAAAAATAAAATCGTGTCACAGCGTTTTTTAACAAAGTCTTTATATTAGGTACTTTTTTTATGTTGGCTAGGCTTAGGTCTAGGAGTGGATCGAAGTCTATTTTTTATACCCATAGACGATAAAGGTTGGTCCTTTCCTATTCCTAAACTAAGAGCTATTTTTATATGGCAAAACAACGTTTGCTTAGTTAGCTAGTCGATTTATAAAAAATATAAGTTTAAAGTCGATTGTCGCACGAAAAACATGACAAATAACATTTTAGGTAAAACAGGTTTTATGTAATTTCTGGAAATTGTACATCACGCGTTAATTTAGCGATAAAATTGCTTATCTTAACCGAAAACTAGATCCGTTTACATGATGACTCATTGTGGCATAATCTATTTCGCAAAAATATGTAGCAAAATGTTTATTCACGTGCTCAATCAGTTTGTTTCAATATCATTCGATAAATACTACTAGATTTACTAGAATATCTCTGTCCTCTCGATTTAAATTCCGTCTAATCTATGGTGACAAGCTTGCAACCCAACATAATTATGAACTTTTCACTCTGCCATAGATTACCTATCATGAATTCATTTTTTTATTTGTATTCCCTGATGAAAAGTACTGATTACTCCGAACCCAGCGGTTCGACCGTTTTTAGTTAGTTCGTGCGTTTTAGCCGTATCTACTATTTATTACGATTTATTTATAAGTGATTTATTTTTCAGATTCTCCCTAGACTCGTCGGGCGAGCTGCTAGACGGTACAGAGACCAAGTTCGGCGGCTCCGTCAGCCCCAACGGGCCGGGAGAGATCCTGATGCGCGGTCGACACATCTTCATGGGATACCTCAATGACGACGCTAAATCCCACGAAGCTATCGACGAAGACGGCTGGCTGCACTCGGGAGACATCGGCAGAGTCGATAGCAACAATTTGCTCTATATCACTGGCAGGATAAAGGTTAGTTAAATGTGAACTATAGTAGTCGTTTAACTAGGTAGGGGGAAGGAATGTTCATGGGATACCTCAATGATGATGGTAAAAGTAACGAAGCGATCGACGAAGATGGCTGGCGGCACTCGGGAGAAATCGGCAGAGTCGATAGCAACAACTTATTTATTATATAGCTCAAAAAGGTCATTAAGTAGAAATATAGAGATATAGTAATCATCAGCGTATAGCTAGGAGGGAGGTGTGTGCAATCATAAAATATCTGAAGGACTACACCGAGATTTATGAGACTGTTACTTGTGACAATGAAGGTGGTTGGCTGAACTCGAGAAGTACATATGTCGATATCGGCCGACTCGATGCAATAACTTATAATACTTATAAGTATCTCTTTATCATAGATCAGATGGAAAGCATAGAAAAATAAGTTACTTGCGTAGCCGGTAGGAGCCAGGCAGGGACTAAGTACAGCGGAACTGTTAAGTGATTGTACTCACAAGTAAAGTCCTATTAAGTACTTTAATGGAAGATTGTAGTTTTAAAAACAATAAAATATAATGAAACAAAATTTTGTATGTCCACACCCAAGCATTAGATTAGCCCTACCTATATAGGTATTGCATTGATAAGATTAAGTCACATTTATCATTATGCTGTCATTCCGGAATTTCCGACATTGAAGGATTTGGATCCGGTGATTGATGTTAATTCTTAAGATAGTCAGGAATTAAAAGCTTAATTAGATAAATATTTTATTATGAATAGCTGATGCAAATCATAAACAGAATAGATAACAGTTGTTGCTAGCCAATAATATAAAGAATGAAACCCGTAAGCATCAGGTATAGGTATACATATTATTCAGAGTTAGGTGATTTTTGGATCTATTTCTCAAGCTCTGAAGCGTCACCTCACGGCGTTTGACATTTTTGCAGTAAGACAACGCTTCAGCGTCTGAAAGAAGCGCTAAGCTTACAAAAAAACCGTTTGTTTTTTATTACCAAAAAGAAATTTCAGTTATCCCTTTGCGACGGTGTCATCTTGCCGTCAGGAGGCACCTCAATAAAACAATCTATACTATTACTATCCTACTATATATAATTAATAATGAATATGCCAATATTTTGTCGCAGGAAATACTAATCACGGCAGGCGGCGAGAACATTGCGCCCGTGCTCATCGAGCAGGCCGTGCAGGCCGAGCTACAGCACGTGGGCTACGCCGTGCTCATCGGCGACAAGCGCAAGTTTTTGTCCGTGCTACTCACTCTCAAGGTACCGTCTACTTGCTAGAAGCCTCCCCCCAGAGTTACGGGCTCGCTCGCTTGGCCAGTGTCCGGCTGGCAGCTCATTTGACTCGCCAGGAAGCCCGCTCTAGCGCCGCGTCGGGCGTAGGACTATTTTATTCGGTGTGGAGAGATAAGTCTTCCACTGATAGGAATATTATATCATATCATAGGGTGTTTTGTGTATTTCGCTTTCTAACGTCTACACGAACCAGCCCAGCTCCAGCGTCGTACAATTTTATACTAAAACGGAATGCGCGGAAGACTCAATGCATTATTTTAATACAACAAAGATTAAGCACAAAACAACAAGTTTTTTGTGTTCATTACTAAAAAAAACGTCGTTCTGATAACGCGAGAACGCCGGTGCGGTGCCCTGATAACCCGAGGATGCTTTATGTAATACTAAAACTGCCCGATTACCACTGGCGTCAATCAAGATCTCCTCTTAACAATATAGTACAGGAAATATAGACGTTTTTTTGGTAAACTTTGCACCAAATTTCCGATCCAAATTATTTTTTTAATAAGGTTTAGGATCACTTACTGAACATAAAATCACAAAATGCTGACAGATCCCGGCGGAGCTTCAAGCGCCATCTTGAAAAAACGTTTTTGGCCGTTATCTTGGAAATATGCACTTAAAGGAAAAAGTCATTATTGTCGAAAATAAAAGATCGCGTCTTTTTGTTTCCAGTAAACTTTTTTGTAAAACTTATCGCATACGATTTATGGCCCATTTAATGAAATTTCATTTGTCCACCTGGATCTGTCAGCATTTTGTGATTTTATGCTCAGTAAGTTATCCTAAACCTTATTAAAAAAAATTGGATCGGAAATTTTGTGCAAAGTTGAATTCTTTTTTTCCTGTACTAATATAATAGCCAGTGTTTCTTTTTGGCATACAAACTCATTTCGAAAACAAACACTTGTTTAAATATTTAATATGTTGTTATAATTTCCAGTCGAAAGTGAACTCCGAGACTGGCGAGCCGTTGGATGAGCTAGAAAACGAGACTCGCAACTGGGTGGCCAGCCTCGGCAGCTCCGCCACCAAGATCAGCCAGATCGTCGCCACCAAGGACCCCGCGGTGAGGATACTTCTCATACATTACTCTAGTACTTCTCGGACATTATAGGTATCACCTTTAGAGCCAATAGAAAACATCTTAAGGCCCTCAATGTCGAGGGCTCCGAACGGGTGACATCCATTCAAAGTTACCAATTTGGCGACTTTCGTTAGAAATTACTTTTGATTACTAAACAAATAATTGAGCGTCAAAATAGCGTCAAAAATAGGTAGGTCAATTTGTCGTATTAACTTGAAATTAAAACATCTGTGGATTTATCTATAAGTACATTGTACCTATTTGGTTACCTATATCTGCAAACAATGATTGTGTAAAGCATAATGTCAAAACAGCCTTTTGCATGTCATCCATTCGGAGCGATGGTCAGTGGAGGTCTTTACTGTAGTAAAGAAATTCTTAAATCAAATTAAAGAGAGGTATAGGCCGAATCATACACATCGGCGGATGTCAAGTTGTCTACAAGCTGCGCGAACCCCAATCAAAGCGCTGCTTTATGTGAGTTTCAGTTAGGATTGGATATGGCACAGCTTGTAGCTAACTTCACATCCGCCGGCTTGTATATTCAGCCTATAGATGTCATACAGGGAGGTCTTCACCTCCACCTCCACACTGGTGGAGGACCGCGAGACGTGGGAAGTTGCTCCATAGACAAGAGCCGAGCTCTTCAATTTTGAATGAATTTAAAAAAATACAGGAACAGTAGCGATATAACTTTTCATTATTCTCTACACTTTTGCGCTGTAGCATGGTGCGGGTGACAGTTGCTTTTTAGGGTTCCGTACCCAAAGGGTAAAAATGGGACCAGACTTCGATGTCCGTCTGTCTGTCTGTCACCGGGCTGTATCTCATGAACCGTGATAGCTAGGCAGCTGAAATTTTCACAGATTATGTATTTCTGTTGCCGCTATAACAACAAATACTAAAACCAGAATAAGATAAATATTTAAGGGGGGCTCCCATCCAACAAACGTGATTTTAAGGAATTTTTTGCTCGCTATTAATAACGGCTAGACGAATGGGGCTCCCATATGGTACGGAACCCTTTGTACGTGAGTCCGACTCGCACTTGGCCGATTTTTTAAATTTAATTATGTTTTAACTTGCCGCCATTTACAAATTATGACTTAGTGTTTCAGCTGTACCATATTCGTAATATATTAAATAATTAATCACTGTAGTAAATTATATTACACCCTAATTAAATAAAAATAAAAAAAACAACTGTCACCCCCGCACCATGCTACAGCGCATTAGGTATAAGAATGAAGACAATACTCGTATTAGCATTTAAGGTTTTGTATCGAAATAACAATACTTATTACGTCACTGGTGGATTGCGGTTTAAAGTGCTATTAAGCTACTTACCTGTCTTTCTTTGTACAATACATTTTGTGCACTCTTTTTGACTATATCATAAATTTATTTCAGGTTCACAAAGCAATCGAAGCCGGTATAATGAGAGCGAATAAGCACGCCATCTCCAACGCGCAGAAAATACAGAAGTTCACCATCCTACCCGCGGACTTCTCCGTACCCACGGGAGAATTAGGTGAGGATAACTACTCCATAAAAACTCGCTAAAAAGCTATATTTCTTTGTAATTTCGATTGTCTCTTCTATACCATATTTATAAATAAATAACTCCTCAAGGTTTCACCTACGCTGTCGCTAAAAATTAAACTGCATGAGTTTTCAATCTAAACATTCTCAGAACTTAGCGTTTTCGGAATCATTTTTTGGAAATGTTAAATTTTGGAATACTTTTTAATAAGACTACCTTTTTAATAATCTTCATTTAACCACATTTTTACATCTAAACTGAATATCTCTCAAATCCATCCAATAGTTTAGTAGAACAATTTTATTATTTCATGCTCTCACAATTTTCACATTTTTAAACAAGTATCCGTTATTAATTTCTGTGTATTTTTCAGGACCGACGTTGAAAATCAAGAGGAACGTAGTTTACGAGAAGTACAAAGACATCATAGAAGACTTTTACAAAGATTGATCTAGATATAAGCGTAGATATAGGGCAAGGGACAACGCACAACTAAATTATTTTCTAATTATATTGTAATTATTAATTATTGCTCAACTAGGGACTAGTGCAAGGAATCATTGTGATTTATAGAACTTTACGCAAAGGCATAATGAATAGGTGATATTTTTGTTACAAAATATATTGTTTTTATAGAACGAATGTGTTTCAATTAAAAAGTGGTTTAAACTTTAGTTAAAATTTATTTAAAATACACTTAACTCAAATACATTGGAATGATATAATTTTAAGTACATTTAACGACTTACTAATAAATTCACATTTCTTAATCTAAATAGAGAATACTTAAAAGAAAAATCAAATTGTTTAAAAATAGTATTTTTCATCGTCTATAAATAATGAAGTAAAAATAAGTACTGATTCAGGAATACTAAGTCAAATATTTGCAACAGCAATAAAAATACGAATGGAATGTGAAATTGTAAGGATAGCGTCAGATATTATTCGCCTATTATCTTCATCGCATGTCAAGAAGTAATAAATTAATAAACATGGACCATTCATAAATTTCTTAAAACTTTCAAAATTTTTGTATCCCAAACATTATATTCAATGTCCTGCTATACCAAACATATCTAAGAAAAATAATAAAATTGAATGAAAAGTTAGACTCTTCTAACTTTAAGCCGGGTTTTCGCAGTACGAGTTGGCTAGGACTGAGTGGACTTAGATGGCTACTCGGACGCTACTCGTATAGGCACCTGAGTGCGTGCTCACGATTATCACTCAACCGAGGTCCGACTCAACTCGTACTGTAAAACCCGGCTTTAAGAGTAAAGATTTAAAATATTGACGTTTTACATTATTTATGAATGATCCCATACAGCCTCGGCACAGGGTTGCATGAAACAACGCTACGAAGCTGAAAAAATATCATAATCTTGATGATTTCGATGATATTCTCGATGAGACCAACGTAATTTACGATATGAAGAATATAATTTACGATCTGTATGATAAAAGTAATCTACTTTTATTTTATTTTATGGGATATTAGGGTTATCCTCATAGTAAAACTTTTTGTACATGGTAATACTCGTATTATTTTTTCTTAGTAGCAGTTTTATATAACCCTGTAAATGAGTTCAATGATCTTCCATTTTTTAAAGTCCTATTATTTATTGTTTTAGTCACATATTTTGACACGCCATTTAACAGTTCGATTTTTACAAATTGGTCAAATTTTCAAAAAGTTAAACAGTCATATGTCAAAACGATTCCCTGTATTCGAGGATTCATATTTATCGTCGTACAATAAAAGGAATGTGTGATAATTATATCAATGATTTCGGTGACAAAATATAATAAAATAATAATATTTAGATATATTATCAATAGTTGAAATCTACATACAAGGAACTTCCTTTGCTGCTAAATTTTATTGACTAATACAACATACAATTTTATATTATGACCACATACTCAAAAATATATGTATTTGCAAAAAAATTGTCAATACAAAGGTACAGTACGGGCGAATAAATAATGAACACCGACATTTGGAAAGAGATAACGCTCTACAAATTAGAGCAAAGCCGTAACCAGGCGATTATCTTTTTCTAAAGGTCGATGTGCATTATTTATTTGCTATTAGTCTATTACTGTATCTGAGTCCAAAGTAGTAGCCTTCAAACATCTTCGATGTTTCGCGTCATGGTTTATTGTTGCAAGTCATATCCTAGTTTAATATTAATAACAATTTAATAAGAGTGTCTCATAAAATCTATCACACCACAGAGAATTTTGAAAACGTGGTCATATTATAGCTGTGGTCCGAATTGAGCTAAGTACATCAACAAATCTAACGCATTACAAAAAACGTTTTTTTCCTGTCATACGACTTGAATAGATATTTTCTCGCTTTTTCCATTGGTGAGAACGAAACGGAAGGTTTATCGAATCAAGTCTGGCTCGCGTTCAAGCCCAAAATCTAGCTCAGAGTACGAAATTCATTTTATTTTTGGTATATACGAGTTAACTACTCATTGTATGTTTTTGATCTTTTGTCATTTACAGCTAAACTACTTACAAAAATTCATTTAGCAGCCATTAATAGGAAGTGTTAACGTTCATGGCCGCTAAATGGGTTTTCGTAAACTTATATTGAGTAGTTTATCAGTAAATGGCAAAAAATCTAAAAAAAATTAAATTTCGCTCTCTGACCGAGGGCAATAGGCATGTTAACTGGGTATAAAAATCATAATTACAATCCGTCAGTTAGTTAGACTATTAAAAAATATTAAACACGTATTTTTTTTGTCAATCAAACAATTTATGATAAAGACAAACCTTGTCAATTTTGAGAGTGGGGGCTCGTGACGTCACTAGCCGTTACCGATACCGGTACATTTGTGGTAGTGACGTCACGCGGAACTATATCTTCTTCAATTTTTGTTAAATTGACAAAAGAAAAAATACGTGTCTAATATTTTTTGATAATCTATTTGACGGACTAATTATATTTTTTTTAGTAAACAAGCCTATTTATGAGGACATTTCTCAGCTGTTAGAGTAATCCGGAGCACAGTCGATGAATGTTGTATTAGCGTGGTAGTACCTGTGTTCAGGGCGTGGCGGGGGCGTGGTGGGAGCGGTGCGCGGGCGGCGCGGTGGCGGGCAGCGGCGGCGGCGCGTCGGCGAGCGGCAGCGGCTTGGCCACGCCGATGCGGACCACGCCGCGAGCCGCGCCCTTTAGCGCCGCCACGGCTTGCTCTAGGCTCGCGTTCTCGAGGTTCTGGAAACCGAGCGGACTCATGGGTCTTGGCATGACAGACAGACAGAATACTCTTTATATAAAGGTACAAAGTATACATCCTGAATTAGTGCCACAAATGGCGGCTTTGTCGCTGACAGCGATCACTACCAGACAACCACTGAACAGAAAGAGATCACAAACAAGAGTTTAATGGGACGTACCATACACAATTAGTAATAATATTCATGTAAATAAGATAATTATCAATAAATACTACACAAATATAAATACATGTTATTGTGTGTGTAGTAAATACGAGATACCAAAATGGGCAAATGAGATCTCTATCTTTTACATCGGTTAATAAATCATAGCATGAAATAAATGGGGGCCCATAGCAGCAGACTGTACAGTGTACACCCTGGGGCCACAGATATACTAGAGGGATAACGTGGTCGATCGAGAAAAGAAAGAAATAAATGCAATGATTTAAAATGGCATGAGTTAGAAAGAGACATAAAAATATCTCGATTCTGTGGCTAGTTGCCGTGTTTTTCTCTCAGTAGTGGTAAATTCCAATACATATTTGACAGTTTTGACAGCGCTGAGCCAGATTTTCCATACATTGTTTTGGTTGAGAATTGCTTCAAGCGACAACAGCGCTATCTCTCTAGTTGTAATAGCTCTGTGCCTGAGGCTCTATTTTTCAACTTCGAACGCCTGGGAACGTTTATGGAACTTTGACAGTGACATTTGGAAAACCATGCATCATAATTATTTGTTTTCTTTTAAACTAATGTTCCATTTCACGATTTCGCTATTGCAGTCTATGATTTCTTTAAAAATTGCCATATATCCAGTACAGAAGTTTTGCGTGAAATGGATAATTATAAATAAATTTCGAATTAAAAGTCGTCCGTAAGGGTATACGTTCCTATACTAAAGCCAAACTCGATGTGAAATAAATATAAACAAACAAAAAAAAAAACAATTTTAGGGTTATCACTCCAAGACAGTGTTACGGATATCAGAATTTCTATAGTTTGTCATAAAAATCGTCCACACTTTTCGTAATTTCAATCGAAAAGTCATATTTGCTATATTTATAGATCAATAGCAATAACAAATTGCCAAGAAGTGAGTTTTAAAAGAAATCAGAATATTCAGTAATTACTTACATTGAAATTTGCATAAACCCTAGCCATTTTTTCGTGTGAGTGCAGAAATCTCAAACAATTGGTCTCAAACAACAAACAATCTCAAAACAGTTTGTCATGACATTCATCCAATGTTGAAGTCGGTTAATAGTTTGAGTTATAGTTATAGTAATGTTTTAATAGTTTATGTAAGTACCTACCTACTTACATGCCAGTACGGAAGCCTTGGAGTGCGAGCTAACTAGTTTTTTATAATACAAAATCGCGTTAAATATAATCGAGATGCATATAGTCGATACGATTCGGCGCTCTTGTGTACGAGCCTTTCGATCCCTCTATTATCTTTAGATCCCTCTCTCATTATAAACTTACAATAAAGCGAGTGAAGCCACGAGCAGAAGCGTGAGCAATTGAGCAGTAGAAAAAAAGTTCTCTACCCCTGCTGTCCGTGGTTGCTAGGCAACGCTTTGTTGGTAAACATTTCACATCGAATTTGGCGGAAGTATAGGCTAGACATGCTCGTTAGAATTTGAAAAAATAGGACCCCTGATCATTGACAAACAACAGTCGGTCGTTGGAGATAAGACAGCCATTTTGTAAACCGCTTCCACAAAGCGTCTACCAATGAACGAAAGTGTTGGTAAAAATGAGTCGGCCGTCTGGCATTGCGCCTCCTCTACGAATCAACGACGGTTCAACAACGAATTAGTATAACTAGATAATTACGTGGAGCGCAACCTATCAAACGACAGAAATTACTTTTTGAGCGGCATAATATCATATGCACTTAAACTTCAATGCTTTTTTGCTTTCAAATAAATTAGTTACTAAATCATAAGTCTAATTTAGTTACCTGATCGTTAACAAACAGCAGCCGGTCGCCGGGGATGAGGCGGCCATCTTGCTGCGCCACGCCTCCCGGCACCAGTGAGCGGATCACGACCAGCGTGTGTGCGGGTCGAAGCGGGTCTTGGTAGTCCAGGATCGAAAACCCGAGCCCGCGCTCACCCTTCACCAGTTCTGAAAAACGTCATTTATTGTTAAAGCCGGCCTCTAATGTAAGGACTAATAAAAACATCCAGTGCCACTCATAAACATCCAATCTATAGAAAGTTACATAATTTCCTGAAAAAAAAAACGTCACATGATAACCGTACATGGTCCTACACATACTAGCTATGATTGTCACATGTCATTTGACTCTGGCGAAAATAGGCATGACGACTGGCTAAAATAATAGTAGATTATGCACCTAGAAAACGAAGTCGCGTCTTATGTCACGGGTGACATATTCGTCCCTGAGCATACCGACGGACTCTTAGAGTTAACTTCCGAGCGTAGCGATGGAGTTCAAGTCGCCCGAGGCGAAGACATGCTTCGTTCTAGTGATGCAACTCTACTTTTTGTACCTCCTGCGAGAAAATAATTCCTAGGAACAAGAATAATACTAAACAGCTGCCGTCCGACTTACCTATGATCTGAGGCTCGGAGGACCACATGGCGAGGCCGGTGAGCGGCTCGAGGCTGCGCGAGCGCACCTTCCCCCCCGCCGACAGCGAGCCCCCCTCCTCCGCGCCCGCGCCCGCCAGGCTGCCGTCCGACTTCGCCTGCCAACACACAAATCGTAAAGTCTTCGTGAGAAAAGATCATCGTGAGAAATTTTGACAAAAGTCATAGTGAGAAAGGAAGAACAACGTGACCGTGAGAAAATTATCATGAAAAAGATATGTCGTAGTGAGAAATGATAGTCATTGTGGTCAATTTCCTATCGTAATTTCAATGGCAATTTAAAATATTGCTGTTTCTTTTTCACTAAGTATAAATATGAATTCGAAACAGCGAAAAATATTTTAAATTGGTATTAAATTTACGATGGCGCCTAATTGACCACATCGTGACGATAAACGAAACGTCTTCGCAGAAAAAGAAAATGTCATCATCAGAGAAGGAAGGTCGTGTAGAGAAAGGAAAAGAAAGTAATCATGAGTAAGGTTATTAAAATAATAGATCTTGATGAAAAATTAAAGCCATCGTGGGAAAGAGATGAGAAGGAAAGGTGTGTATGTGTATATATCCAGATGTGTATTACTCATGTACCAACTTTTATTTTTTTTAAACAATCCTATATATTTTATTTGATCTATACTAAAAAAATAATCGAAACATCGATTCGAGAAGAAGAATACCACAATCCTCTGCAATAGTATTTAAATTAAGTTAGTCAGGCCGCACACCAGCGCCACATGCTACACGCATCGTACATTTACGTCGCCACATTTACGAAAATTTCAGCTGTCTAGCTATAACGGTTCATGAGATACAGCCTGGAGACAGACAGACAGACGGACGTCGGAGTCTTAGTAATACAGTCCCGTTTTTACCCTTTGGGTACGGAACCCTAAAAAGGCGTTATTGGGTTCATCATTCACGATTTAAATGTACATAGGTACTCCTTTCATTAAATATTTCGCCAATCGTGGTCCAAATAATTTCTGTAATACATCTGTTATTACAATCAGCGAGTGTATTTATTGTTTTTTCCAACCTCTGCAATAAACTCAATGTTGTTTCATTTTTTCAAATCAACGCTATACAAATAACGAACAAGTTCGATCTTGAATTCGTGTAGAGGGCACAACGCCTCGCCACATAGTGCACTCGCCACAAATGTGTCCTTGGTGTGCGTGCTCGCGAACAGATGTACGGGGGCGTTAAATGTGTCGCGTTTTAAATGTGGCGCCACAGTTACTACGATACAAATGTATGCCTGGTGTGCGGCCTGCCTTAGTTGCTTAAACACTTTCATGAAATAAACAGATTTGTTTAGTATTTCAATCCCAATGACAGAAAAAGCGACCAATAATTCTCAAGAATAATTCTCATCTGTAAGAAAATCGGCTTGTCTGAGAGTTCTCTATGATCTGATGATAAGTAACATTAAATAAATAACGAGGCCGGTGGACTCACCTCTAGACCATAAGTACATAGTTATTTTCAGTGTCGTATCGTATTTTTTCCTTTAGCTGTAACAGCTGATGGTTACCTCATTGTTTTGCTAATAATTACACCTATAAAACAATTATACTAATCCATCATCATGCCTAAAAAATATTTTTGAGATATATCTCGTTACTGTTATCGTAATCCTAAGTACCAATGTACGCACACACATCGCGCGATTCCGAATAAATGACATTCAACAGATAAAACGAATTACCATACGATTATATAATTTATTTTTGGCCTTATCGCATTTTAATCAATCACTTAGATTAGTTCAGTTTGTAGGAAGTACATTATACTGCGCAAGATCGAGTTTTTTGATAGTAAAAATGCTTTATGATTAATCGTGTAGTTTTGTTTAATGACAGGGTTAGATGGATATCTGAAAATTAAGCACATTGACACGTAATTACTGGATACATACTTAAGTTTGATAGAATCTTGTTTCTTATTTTTTCAATGTTATTCATTAGCCTCAGGCAGGGCGTAGCTACCGCCGTATCAGCTGTATCAATGATACGGGACCCCCGGGCTACAGGTGCCCCTAACGTGTGTAAACAAAGTGTAAGCAAAAAATAGTAAAATGTTATCCACAATGTCATTTAATCTGGCTGCGCCAGCTCCAGAGTGGGTGTGGCTCGTGGTCGAGCGCACACCATGCAAACTTCGCTCGATAGCTCCTTCAATATGACGATAGTTACCTTGACAAGGGTAGGCGGGGGCGGCGCCAGCTCCAGAGTGGGTGTGGCTCGTGGTCGAGCGCACACCATGCAAACTTCGCTCGATAGCTCCTTCAATATGACGATAGTTACCTTGACAAGGGTAGGCGGGGGCGGCGCCAGCTCCAGAGTGGGTGTGGCTCGTGGTCGAGCGCACACCATGCAAACTTCACTCGATAGCTCCTTCAATATGACGATAGTTACCTTGACAAGGGTAGGCGGGGGCGGCGCCAGCTCCAGAGTGGGTGTGGCTCGTGGTCGAGCGCACACCATGCAAACTTCGCTCGATAGCTCCTTCAATATGACGATAGTTACCTTGACAAGGGTAGGCGGGGGCGGCGCCAGCTCCAGAGTGGGTGTGGCTCGTGGTCGAGCGCACACCATGCAAACTTCGCTCGATAGCTCCTTCAATATGACGATAGTTACCTTGACAAGGGTAGGCGGGGGCGGCGCCAGCTCCAGAGTGGGTGTGGCTCGTGGTCGAGCGCACACCATGCAAACTTCACTCGATAGCTCCTTCAATATGACGATAGTTACCTTGACAAGGGTAGGCGGGGGCGGCGCCAGCTCCAGAGTGGGTGTGGCTCGTGGTCGAGCGCACACCATGCAAACTTCGCTCGATAGCTCCTTCAATATGACGATAGTTACCTTGACAAGGGTAGGCGGGGGCAGCGCCAGCTCCAGAGTGGGTGTGGCTCGTGGTCGAGCGCACACCATGCAAACTTCGCTCGATAGCTCCTTCAATATGACGATAGTTACCTTGACAAGGGTAGGCGGGGGCGGCGCCAGCTCCAGAGTGGGTGTGGCTCGTGGTCGAGCGCACACCATGCAAACTTCGCTCGATAGCTCCTTCAATATGACGATAGTTACCTTGACAAGGGTAGGCGGGGGCGGCGCCAGCTCCAGAGTGGGTGTGGCTCGTGGTCGAGCGCACACCATGCAAACTTCGCTCGATAGCTCCTTCAAAATCGACACCACTTCCAGGTGGTTCATTCCCAACAAACGGTGTCCGTTCACTTCTACAACATCACAGTACACACATTTTATACCAGGATCTGGAATTACTTTAATTTAAGGTCCGTTTTATAAAATTTAATGACATTCCAAGCCAACTTACACATCATAACCTTAATTAAAAAGTAACATATTAATTTTAGAATAACCTTTTTACAAAATACACGTTCAAAAACATTGTACTTTAAAGGCTCAAAATCGTTGTGCATTTTTGCCCATATTGTTCGACGCAGCCATGCAACATGTAAAATGAATCAAGAAAACTGCCATCTTCAGCCTGCATAACAGCGCTACAAGAAACAACGAGCGTTTACAACGCAGATGTCTGTTTGTTTGTTGCCTTAGATTAGCAATACAGGGTTATCCAGAACGGGTGTGCTAAGCCGACAGGGGGATTCAGACCATCGCTTTGAACATTTTTATAATAGGGCCAAACCGGGATTCGAACAAAAAAATGAACTGTTTCATACATTGTGTTGATTCCGAGTTGTACTTTTGTAAGGAACAGCAGAATTTTTTTTCTCGAATTCCGGGTTGGTCCCGTAGTAAAAGTTGTGATGGTCTTAATTCCATCCATCCATCCATCAGCTGTAAGATGTCCACTGGTGAACATAGGCCTCTCCTATAGATTTTCAATAAGGCCGGTTGGAAGCAGCCTGCATCCAGCGCATTGCTGCGATCTTTCTTATATCGTCAGTCCACCTAGTCGGTAGACGTCTTACGTTGCGCTTGCTGGTCCGTGGACTCCATTCGAGAACTTTACAGCCCCATCGGCCATTTGTTCTCCGAACTATGTGCCCTGCCCATTGCCATTTTAACTTGCTAATCCGCTGGGCTATGTCGGTAACTTTGGTTCGTCAATGTATCTCCTCATTTCTGATTCGATCTCGCAGAGAGACACCGAGCATAGCCCTCTTCATAGCACGTTGAGCTATCTTGAGCTTATTCACAAGGCCCACAGCAAAAGACCACGTTTCCGTTCTATATGTAATCACTGGTAACACACAACTGTTGAAAACTCTCGTGTTGAGCAAAGGTATATCGGATGAAAAGTCGTCACGCAGTTTTCCGAACGCTGCCCAGCCGAGTTGGATTCGGCGACTGACCTCTTTCTTGAAGTTGGACCTACCTAGCTGGACTACTTGTCCTAGGTAGACATACGAGTCATCAACTTCAAGAACCGAGCTCTCAACAGATATTGGGGTGGGTCACAGAGCTATTACAACTAGAGAGATTACGCTGTTGTCGCTTGAGGCAATTCTCAACCACAAAAATGTATGGAAAATCTTGCCCAGAGTTGTCAAAACTGTCAAATATGAATTAGAATTTGACACTAATGAGAGAAAAACACGGCAACTAGTCACTGACCGAAATATTTTTCATGTCTCTTTCTAACTCACGCCATATTAAATCATGGGCATTGCACATGATCTTCGTCTTGTCCATGATCATTTAAGACCCTATTGAGAAACTCGATTGAGGCCTTCGCTATATAACGCTATCTTTTTGTAATTTTGTATAATTTTTATTTATTTTTCCAAATCAAAATGAATTATGTAACTTTAATAGTTACGATTTGAATTATTTTTATTTTGTTCAATACTCTTGTATTGAAACTTTTTAACAAATGTATTGTTTAAATGATTTAATTAAGATTTGAATGACATGTAATTTTTAAAACCAAATTACCAATAAGTTTGTTTATCTATCTACGTACCTAGCAGTTCGTCTCCCGGGCGGTGCACGTTAGCGCGGCCCACGGGCCCCTCCGGCAGCACGGAGCGCACGTAGTGGTGGGGGCGCACCTCCCGCCCCCCCTCCACGTCCACGGTGCCCTCGAGCGAGATGCCCAGCCCGCCGCCGCCGCGGACCACAACCCCCACCACAATCTCCACGTCGTCACCTGGAACAATCATAAAGTAATGTAACGCAGTAGGCGCACGCACGTTGTAGGTATGCTGTAACTTTGATGTAATTTGCTATGTTTACGTGTTCACGCTTCTGGGGTGCTCTATTGTCTTGCGTTTTATTGGTGCCTTTTGTTTCCCGGTCTTTTGTGTTCGGTTTTAATAGTGTTTTTTTTGTATTGAATTACAATGGCCGAACTCTCCAACCTGCTACTCTGTTAACACAATAGCGTTATTAGATCGAGTAATGTCGCGAATCGTCCAAATTCCAGACTGTAATAACGGATATAAAAAGGCCGGCCGACCCTTAGGGACTCAGTTATTTCCGAGATTACCGTCGGAGCGAAAGCATCTCGTGTACAGTGACTAGTTGGTGTGAATATCAGTGCTAGTGTGAAGTGATTGTGCGAACCAAGTGTGTCGTATGTTTATCGTGTTCAAGTGCAGTAATTATGTGTAATAAAGTGTATACAGTGACTGATCGGCATTTTAACTGATTATCCAAGAACCCATCTCGTAACGGTAAATAATAGTTTAAGGATCGCATTTACGTCATAAGACCTTAGTTACAAAATCACGCCGCGTAATGTTATCCTGCAATGATTCTTCAATGTTTAGCATGAATGTTGGAACGCACGATAAGCATGAACGAATTGTGAGACAGTGACTGATGTACGTGATGACATGTAAGAGTGAAACAGAGAAATAGTGCGATGCGTGAATGAGATAGTAATAGTAAGTAATATAGGAATTATGTAGTAGGTTAGAAAGAGAAATTAAACAATTGTATTGGAAGACGACGCCTTTGAATACTTTTACAATATAAATAGTAACGTGTAGTTTTCCGAAAAGTATGTTCATGAGCCTATTTCCTGAATCGCTCATGATCACACACACTCGCAAATCTTGTTAAAATATAGATATAGGCCGCGTCACACAAGTTGGCAGAAACGAAGTTACATAGCTACAAGCTGCACAACATCCAATCAACGCGCGGCTTTGTGTGAGCTTCAGTCAGGATTGGATGTTGCGCAGCTTGTAGCTAACTTCAGTCGCCAACTTGTGTGACGCGGCCTATACTAAACAATCTTGCCAAATATTATCGAAATCAGTTGATAAATAGCACGACTAGTAATTTCCCGGATCCTTTTTGAGGGGAATACCCTACGACAAAAGAAATCTGTTTTACATAATATAGAACCTGTATAACCAAGTTTTGTCGAGAGTCGTTGAATAATGCGACCTGTAGACTAAAACCAACATCTGCCGGGCTAGTATGCGCGCCACGAATTATTTCGTTCGTAGTGGCAGAACGAGACAGCGTTATGGCAAAGTATATAACTGTCACTTTTTCACACGTCGAAATGAGTTCTTTTCGTTGCTTTTCGTGTTCGCATGCTTTATAGCCTAGACAGACGAAAAACAACGACTACTAATCAGTTCTGTCAGAAAGAGATTAAATAGGGTTTAATAACTAACCCAGTATGGCCTGCCACTTTTTCTTGATAGCCTCCTTCTGTTCGCTCGTGCGCGGCATCTCGAAGGCGGGCGGCGACTGCGGCGGCGACACCGGCACCGGTACCGGCTCCTCGGTCGCCGCGCTATCCAGCCTGCAAACAAACATACAAGGAAATCACGCAATGTTGACATGTCACACACCAGGGTCGGCCGCCGCTATCGTACGTATAAACTCACGAGTTGTGTATGGAGTTGAGCTGGATGTATGTGTGCGCGGCGGGGTCGGGCCGGTGCATGTGCAGGAAGGGGTTGGGCGCGGGCGCGGCGGCCGCACTCGACTCGCCCGCCGCTATCGCCTGCTGCAGCTGTTCGTATTTCGGCCCGCGCAGGTATCTGGGGAAATAATACAACAAATAATTTTTCCGATTTAGGAGATCTAATTGATGATATCAACAAGTTATGACTTACTTGTAAATAAAACGCATACAAAAACTAGTTGTCAAAGACTCTATTTAACTAACTGACTAACTAAAGAGACTTTACGGCTCGACTCAACAACGACCACTTTGCAAACGGGACCTCTCCAACTTCAGAGTGTCTGTTTGGGAGTTTCCACCGCCCGTAGATTAGTTTTCCCAGCCAAAGAGACACTATCAACGCACCCGACTCAACCAAGACTAGTATCAAACGATCTCCAACTCAAGAGTGACGATATTCCCGCTCTGTTTGAGCGCATCCACCGCCCGCTGGTTGGACTTCTCGGTCAGAGACACGATCAACGCACTTGACTCAACTACGACATGTACCAAAATAGACATTACCTTTCTAACTCTAGAGTGACGATATTCCCGCTCTGTTTGAGCGCGTCCACCGCCCGCTGGTTGGACTTGCCGGCCAGAGAGACGCCGTCGACGGCCACGATGCGGTCGTTGACGCGCACGCAGCCGCTCAGCGCCGCCGCGCTGCCCGGAGTCACCGACTTCACGAATATGCCGGACAGTTCTTCTTTCTCGCACACGTAGCCTGGAATGCGTCATTATTATTTTCATTCTCTTTCTCTCTAGCACATAAAATATTAAGACACGTAAAAAGAAAATTCAAAAAAATAATCTCACGCACCGAAATAACTGTAGGCTATATTAGATAAACATTAATTTGGATGCGATTAGAAATCCGTTTCAATTAGTAGCTAGACCAGCCCCGAAATCGCAAACAAACTGCTTCTGTTCTATACAAAAAAATTAGATAGTCTGCAACACAAAAGACATAAACACATCACAGATGAATCTTCATCATTGATAGCTTGTTACCGCCCACTGCTGGGCATAAGCCTTCTCCCTCATTCACCAGTCATCCCAATTTTGACACTGAACTCATTCTGGTTTTGAAGGATTTCTAGTTGCCGTGGTGTCAAGCACAGAGGAAAACCCTCAGAATAATGATAAACAGACGTGTACTAGTTAAGTCAACTGACGTGAAACGTAATAATGGCTGACAAATACTTTGCACTGAAAAGTATAGTTTTCTGAAAAGTATACTTGCCTGCTATGGTGATACCGAGGCCATTTTCATCTTTCTTGAGCTGCACTGTGAATCTATCTACCTCTGGAGATTCAGCATCTGCAAATCAAAACTCATAATCAAATCGAATCGGTGAATTACGGCAAAAAGCGACGGGCCTTAGAGTAGGGTTTATTTCTCGCAGACGAGTAACGTTACTTCTGACCCATCAAAAATAGTAAATCCATAGGCCATTGCGATACGCTCGTTTGGGTTATCACCACTGTCGGGTGCCGGTCTAACGCCTCCGGATAGGCTGCTGTTAAGTGGCCCTGATGCCAGGGCTATAGAATACGGTATTCCCTGCCTGTAGTAAGAACCTACTAAAAGGGGGACTTCTGGGCTCGCGGGTTATTGAAGATGGGGCCATACGACAAACGAGCCCGGGGAAGACGACAACGCTGAGCGGCCACGTCGTAAATGGCCATATGATAAACACATGAAACGAAATTCAATAGAAAAGTTCTGGGAGCTGGTACCGGTCCAGCGCCTCCAGCTCCGGCAGTAGGCTGCTGTCAACAGGCGACGTCACTCACCAGTGTCTGGCGGAGGAGTGAGCGAGGGGTCGAAGAGGAACCGGGAGGGAGCGGCGGCGTGAGGAGCCGGTTGCGTGTGGAACACCTGCTCGTACCCCGCCTCCAGCAGGTACCGGTCCAGCGCCTCCGGCTCCGACAGCAGCCTGCCACAAGGATGTACGCTTCAATAACTGCTAGTTTTTGTCAGGGTTGTACTTACTAAAAACTATTGGTAACTATACTTCAGTTTACTACTATGTGGGTCGCATAAAATACTGACCACATGATTGCAAGTTGTAAATAAATTTAGAGACCATCGAACAAATTCGACCGTAGATGGATACTGAAATAATTGATTCTAAATATACACAGGGTGTGTGGCGGCGGGATCGGCGGGGCGCGCCACCACGAGCCGAACGCGCGGCGTGGACGCGCGCAGCGTGTGTGTAGTTATTACCTGGCGGGCACGAGCGGCGCGGCGCCGGCGGCGGGGTCGGCGGGGCGCGCCACCACGAGCCGTACGCGCGACCCGGACGCACGCAGCACGCCCGCAACTTGCTCTGACCCCATCTCCATCAGGCTCACCTGCGAAAAACACATTATTATTCCTCATCGGCAGTTTGCTTCACCACACTGCAGAGCATAAGCTTCATCCACCCTCTTTCGTTTATCTTCTCTGCCTTGCCCCAGTTTCGATCGGGCATTGTCGATATGTTTTTGGATATCACCGCGCTATCTCTGCAATAGTCTTCCAGGATTGAGTAAACCTACACTATCTCTGCCATCGCTACATCTGGCCCTTTATAAATAACGCAAAAGACACTCCCAATTACCAATCCCACAAGTCGCGCGACGGCCACTACAACATCCAGCCATACACTCATCAAGTGGCATGGAAAGTAGCGAGGAAAGAAAGCAGACACGTAGTAAGGTAATATTATTGGTCGTGTTGCACCTTTTATAACCTTTTATGATTTGTTGGTATTCTAGGCGCGAGTCAGAGGACCGTCGCAGCCTCCGAAGCATTCCGACACCTTAAATATGCGTTTTCTGCGCCGCATAGCCGTTTGGGCGAGCTTCCTTGACTTCAATAATTATTTTTCGCCAAAAATGGCAGAACCTACTTCAAGCGTGTACAGAATTTGAAAAGTTCGCACAGCAGATGTTGCATCAATAAAGAGGTTGTAATTTTCACATTATTGTTAATTTTTCAAAAACTGCCGGCCGTCGCGATCTACCACCCCGCCAGCTAGAATAGTCTAGTCACAATATTTTCCCTACCAACTATCAATGACTTGCATCTCCAATCTGCAGGATATGATCTCCAGACTTGAGGCGGCCGTCGCGGTCAGCAACCCCGCTGGCTAGAATAGTCTAGTCATAATATTTTCCCTACCAACGATCAATGACTTACATCTCCAATCTGCAGGATATGATCTCCAGACTTGAGGCGGCCGTCGCGGTCAGTCACCCCGCCGGCTAGAACAGTCTAGTCATAATGTTTTCCCTACCAACTATCAATGACTTACATCTCCAATCTGCAGGATATGATCTCCAGACTTGAGGCGGCCGTCGCGGTCAGCCACCCCGCCAGCTAGAATAGTCTAGTCACAATATTTTCCCTACCAACTATCAATTACTTACATCTCCAATCTGCAGGATATGATCTCCAGACTTGAGGCGGCCGTCGCGGTCAGCCACCCTGCCGGCTAGAATAGTCTAGTCATAATGTTTTCCCTACCAACTATCAATGACTTACATCTCCAATCTGCAGGATATGATCTCCAGACTTGAGGCGGCCGTCGCGGTCAGCAACCCCGCTGGCTAGAATAGTCTAGTCACAATATTTTCCCTACCAACTATCAATTACTTACATCTCCAATCTGCAGGATATGATCTCCAGACTTGAGGCGGCCGTCGCGGTCAGCCACCCTGCCGGCTAGAATAGTCTAGTCATAATGTTTTCCCTACCAACTATCAATGACTTACATCTCCAATCTGCAGGATATGATCTCCAGACTTGAGGCGGCCGTCGCGGTCAGCCACCCCGCCAGCTAGAATAGTCTTGACAATAACTCCACTCGTCCTTGCACCAATAATGCCTAGTACAAAACCAAATAATTATCTGTTACACAGTTACATTACCCCTGATCCTACATATTGCTCAAACAAGGATTCAAATGCTTTCAAAAATAATATGCTGTTTTATTTTTTGTAGAATTAAATAGAATTCAACAAAATATCGCTCTAGTATGGTTAGTACCATAAATTCTGATATATGGTACCTGTTTAGTATCATATATTTCTGAACTTATTTGTTCTGTTAACAGTGTTAACTAAATAGTCAAGAAAACCACAACCTTGCCTCAATCATTATAAATGATTTTAGACGAAATGGTTGGATATGACGAACGATATAAGACAGACATCTGACAGATACTTTGCCCACTACAACGTACGTCAGTCAATAATAGCCGTCGAGAATATTTTGCCGGTGCCTGCTCGCTCCGTGCAAGGCACGCGACGGCGTGGTCGGTGACGGAACGGTCGAATGAGCATTATCTCATACTTTTAAATACAAAGAATATTTTTTTGCCTGTTCCTAGCACGGTCATAGTATAGTGGGCAGACACCTTTAAAAATAAAACTTGTTTAGCAGGCCGTGATTAGGTATCCCTAGAATAGTACTATGCACTTTTAAATTATTTTACTTTTTATCGCGAATAAGTCTGCGCTTGACCACCAAATCGCCGGATGGAAAGCGACGTTGTGGTCGAAGATGAAGCACGTCGACCTAGAAGATACCTATTTCTTCTGCTCTTGAAAAACTTTAGATTATATCTCTTAGGAAACAGAAAAGCAGGAAGACTGTTCCATTCCCTGGCGGTACAAATCAGAAATGTTGAGTCAAACCGCTTTGTATGTATCGAAGGAAAATCGACAGTGTAGGGGTGGTAATGTGGCGTCTTTCTACTTGTCCTGTAGTACCTAAAAAGGGGATGGTAGGATAAAGCACTAACGAAAGAGTCAGTAATGGTTATTCAAAGTGATAACGAGAAGAGCCATACCGAAGCCCAGTCCAGTGCCGTCGTTGACCAGGTTTATGATCTCCACCTGCGCCCAATCGCTCGCGACTATGTTGTTACACGTAGCCAGAGAATCGTCGCGTCTCAACTCCAGTATGCCACGGTTCTGAAATTATGCAAATAGTAGTAAAAAAATCGGCCAAGTACGAGTCGAACTCGCGCACGGAGGGTTCCGTACTGTATGCGAGCCCCCCTCAAATATTTATTTTATTTTAAGTTTATTATTTATTATCGAATTTAATATACAATAAAATATTCTGTTAAAATTTCAAGCATCTACCTGTTACCATTATTAATATAGAGCGAAAAACGGCTAAAAATTCAGGTTTGTTGTATGGGAGCCTCCCTTAATTATTAATTTTATTTTGTTTTTAGTATTTGTTGTTAGCGGCAACAGAAATACATTATCTATGAAAATGTCAGCTTTCTAGCTATAACGGTTCATGATATACAGCCTGGTGACAGACAGACAGATGGATAGACAGCGGAGTCTTAGTAATAGGGTCCCGTTTTTACCCTTTGGGTACGGAACCCTAAAAAAAGTTCGTATAGACTGTTCGTTCGTATCATTCGTTCGACTGTATGTTCGTAAAACAGAAGCCGTGGTGGTGTAGTGGTAATGACAATGTCCCGTACCAATGAATTCTTCGGAATTTATGTACGGAATTCCTCCCCACTGTCTTTTTGGTGAAGGAATACATCGTGAGGCAACCTGCATATATATACTCGTAAATACTGTTAGAATTTAGATACTAAACGATCTTGCTACATATTATCGATATGCTGATAAATAGCGCGACACTAAATTTCTCCCCTATTTAAGGAAAATACCAATCAAAAATTGCTGACGACAAAAAAATACATTAATTAGAACCTGTGTACCAAGTTTCGTCGAGATTCGTTGAAAAATGCGACCTGTAGAGAAAAATCAACATCTGGACAGACGAAAGCTAAATCTTCGAGTTGAAGCAAAGAGATTCGCTTTGGTCAAAAAATGTGAAAGTGTATTTGTTCATTTAGGTTTTACCTTACTAGGTGAGGGTTCTATTTGGCTCATAACTGCCAAACTGCATGCAACAGATATTCAAGATGTTGGTTTGCAAAGTGTATCTAAATATAACATACTCCTTTTGGTGACATGTCAGAGTCCAGTCCGCTGTCCAAAGTGAGTCCTGCGAGGTGCTCATTGTCTGACCCAGAGCCAAACTCCAGGCTGGCCGGAGGGGACACTTGAGGCACTCTCTGCTCTTCCTCCCCTTCATTGCTGTCGTAGAGGTTTCTTGCTTGTAATGACAACTCCCCTAAATTGTACAGAACATGTTATTAATTGAATAAATGAATGAATGAATAAATTGATTTGTCTATGAAACTAGGTATACTCCGCGCCACACAAGTTGATGGATGTGAAGGAAGTTAGCTACTAGCTGCGCAATATCCAATCCTGACGAGACGTGACGTGGAAGCCGCACGTTGATTGGCTATTGCGCAGCTAGTGGCTAACTTCACATCCATCAACTTATGTGGCGCGGAGTATAAAATACAGGTGTTATACAATATACATATTATAAGCACATGCATAAGTACGCTAGCTTCTACCTCTAGAGGTTTATCTAATTCATTAATAAATGATAATACACATAAGCCGAATCATACGAGTTGGCGGATGTGAAGATAGCCACAAGCTGCTCTATATCCGATCCTGACTGAAGCTATCTTCTCATCCGCCGACTTGTGTGATTCGGCCAATACCTAATTTTCTTGTAACATTTACTTACCAGCAGGGGTGATATCAAAGTCTCCCGGAAGTATAGATGGGTGATGTGCTACTTGGGTAGCTAGCATACCCACAGAGTCTTGCAAAGTAGCTATACTCTTCAGTATAGGGCTTTCTAACAGGTTAATTAACATGGTCAAGTCATCGTTGGTAGCGGCCTGAAAAGAAATTATTATTTGTAACAGGTAAAAAGAGATAAATGAAGTAAATAAATAAATATTAGAAGACATCTTACACACAGTCTCTGACCTCAAACTAAGCAAAGCTTGTGATATGGTTGCCTGATACTGATATACTACAAACGTATTTTTAAATAGACTAATATAAATAATACTTAAATAACACCCAGACACAGAGCAAACACCTATGTTCATCACATAAATATTTGCCCTAGGTGGGAATCGAACCCACGCCTCTTTGACCCAGGAGTCAGGGTCACTAGCCACTGAGCCATCAAGGCAGTCAGATAACACAGCAGTCAACATTATTTTACACTAGCTGACCTGGCGAGCTTCATTTCATGCAATATCTTTATAAATTATAGCCTATGTGTTATTCTGATGTATAAGCATTAATATTGCAAAGTTTCATCTCAATCCATTTAGAAGTTTTTGCCCGAAAGAGTAAAAAACAACTGACAACAACAAACTTTCACATTTATAATATTTGTAGGATAAGATAGTAGGATAATACCAGTTTTTATCAAGATGACTCATATTCAGGGATATCTTTGCACTGATTGTTATTGTTAAGACAACTATTTACTTTGTGACCAACGCCAGAATTGCAAAAAGATATCTAGATACAATAGTGTCTCAACAAAATGATGATATCACCACCGGTCCCAACATAATATCAGTGCGGTATACAACTAGCAATATGTTGAGTTGGGGTCAGTTTCGTTGGCAAAGCTTTAGGTACCTATCTTATGTTTCAATCCTCCATTTTCCACACAAAAATGTGTACCTGATTGTTTTGTCCTGAATAAAAGTATCTGTATTTCTATAAATGTATGAAGCTGATTGAACTGGTCAACTGGGATCAATGGGGTGTAAATGGAGTAGGTATGGTACCACTATTTCTACTCTATATTTTTTCATACTAAGTCTATAGGAGCTGCCAACACAGCTGGAGATGGAATGATAGATGAATGAAGTTGCCAATGAGATTATTGATTTATAGTATGAAGCCACAGTACGTGAGTAGATCAATATAGCCTGTGCCACTCAAGATGGCGGAAATGAAGTTAGGTACAAGCTCCAAAATATCCAATCGTAACTGAAGCTCACACAAAGCCGCGCATTGATTAGATATTGCGCAGCTTGTAGCTAACATGTTTTCCGCCAACTTGTGTAACACAGCCTATAGTTAGTAATCACTACATAGTATAAAACAAAGTCGCTTCCCGCTATCTGTCCCCATGTATGCTTATATCTTTAAAACTATGCAACGGATGTTGATGTTTTTTTTAATAGATAGAGTGATTCAAGGGGAAGGTTTATATGTATAATACACCTGTGTGAAGCTGGGGCGAGTGAGAAATAATTGTAAGTTAAAGATAGTGGGACAGTTATAAGATCCACTCCAGTGTTACATGAATAGACTACACATGTTTTTAAACCAATTATAATATCAAAGCAAAATTTTACTGCTTAGACTACTCACCTTCAGTTTAGGGTCATCACTTTGATCAACAGCCGCTTTGACACTCTCCAGTTGTTGCAATGCATTTGATATGTTCACGCCTAAATGCATTCTTCACAAAATATCTTAACCACGCACCTGAAAAGTTTACATTTTTACTATGTGGCAAATTCATTTTCATTTTCGCCGAAGGTAGCAGATAGAAACATCCCCAATTACGAAAAACAAGGGAAATAATTAAATGAAATATGTAATGCAGGTTTATGATATGAATTATAAACTTAGATACCTAATGATTCCAGAGAGACTAATAATTGATCTAAGATTATAAAATTAATACTTATTTCAGCACCCTCAATGCAGCACAGGTTTTCGTTTAAATATCTGTTGTCGACATATATATTTAATGTACAAAGTTGATTATGTACTTGAGTCTTCATTCACTAATTTCACCTTTAGAGTTAGGTAATATCATTTGTGTTCAATTTTGTTGTGTGTGTTGGGATTTGTGAACTCCTAGCCTAGTAATATTAATATTGTTGTGTTTGTGAATGTGAACTATTGTGATTAAATTGTGATAACATTAACAGACACAGAGACACAGACAGACAGACAGAGCTATTACAACGGGAGCCAATAATGTACGACCCAGTAATTCACGACATGATAATGTACTGCCTGATATTGTACGGCATGATATTTTGAGTCCCTGGCCATGGAATATCATGCTGTGCAATATTGGGCTGTGAAATACAGGCCGTACATTGTCGGCCTGTGTCGATAATGTCCAGCACAGTTTTGCTCAGTCCGATATTGTACGGCCTGATATTTTGTGTCCCTGGAACTTGGTTATTATAAGCAAGGTATGAGTTCTTTAAGGTAATTCGACTCTGTTGGTAAGGTTAGGTTTGAACAGTGACAACAATGCGCGAGCCGCGCGAGCGAAGAGAGCATGCCACCGCAGCGGCCGGCGAAGCGCCAGAAACAGCCTATCCTTATTACGAGTTAAGGATACTTAAAAGGTATGCGCGGGAGCCAGAGAGACGAGACGTTGGGGCACCCCCACCCGCCAACCTCATGCCTACTGCACGCTCCCTACATTCGTGCTCAACACTACGCCACGCGGCGTCGGCATTGTGGAAACAAGCGCAATAATTAGCGAATCACGGCAAAGAGTCATCTGCGGCTAACTTCTCATCCGCCGACTTGTGTGGCGCTTAGTATATCTCTATGGAACTGACAGAAGTCACAGACAAACCAACTAATAGAAGCAAATATTCTCCGTGCAAATAACGTACAGCCCGTATTTTGCGACACAATAATGTACAGCGTGATATTTCATATCCTTTTCTTCGGGACACGTTTTATCCGTTCAAGCGATACGGGCAACCGCGGTTACCCGCGCGATGCGCGGTAAAGCGATGTAGGCAACCGCGGTGACCCGCAGCTTATTTAGAGTCAAGTGATGTGAAAAAGCCACTTGGTCGACTGTTTGAAGTGACACACGATTATAATCGACTAAAAACGTTATCGGTTGAGCAACACTATTCAGCAGAAGCAAACTATCAATGAACGTAGAGAAATAAAATTTACTCGCGGCAATTTGAATTTTGTGAGTGCAGCTGAGAAGACGCTCCGAGAACTTGGAGTTTTAAAATATGAAGTAAGTGTTTTTATTACTGTTATTCTGTAGAAATGTTGATTTTATACTTATATTTATCATCCCACAGTCTTAGTTTGAAATAATAATGCTAAATTTTAAGAAGTACAATTTTTTGAAAAAATTTTGTCTTTTCGATGCGTCTTTCAGTGGTCGGTAAATGTATTCAAAACATGTTTAATGGCAATATAAACATTAAAAACTTATTTTATAAACAAAATAGTATATTATAACACTGAATATTACACTTTCATACTAGATTTATTGATATTTCGTAAGATTGTTACTTCAGGTATAAACCAGCAAAAGCGCTGCGGGCACTCGCGGTTGCCCCGTGTCTGCCATTACAAAAGTAAAGGTGTGTTTACTGGTGAAAGAATTCGCATGTTCACAGTGATACTCATTATCCATGTACTCAGATATTACTAACATACCTTATAATTATAACAAACAATGGTAACTGGTAAACAATGGTAAATTTACTAATACACGAGTGCGTAACCATAGCAAAGACGCTAGTTTTAAGCAGCTAGCCACGCTGTGAACGCGCCCCTTACTTCATGGCTTAAAGCGCTGCGTGCTTCTATGGTGGCCCTTTTCAATCACGTTAACTAGGTTTTGCGTGTAATTATTTGTTGTGATTTCTTTTGTTTTTTATGATAGTGTGTTAATGGGACTTATAAAACTTTTTACGTAGTTTCTTGTGTGATAATAATATTATCGTGTTACTAAACTACTAATGTGATAACCAGAAACCTGTGAATGGTGTAATTTGTGCAATTTTACAGGTAGTCAAAGCATTGAATGATTTTTATTGAGGTATTTACATATATTTTTTTGATAATTTCTTTTTTCTGTTCAATTGGTTTGAAGTTAACCTCGTTCTAGATAAATATTTTGTAAAACAAACATAAAGGTATTACGCTATCTATTTTTGTTTTCCAATTAGCGCCGCGTCCGGTCCATTGGAAAACGCGACAGGTGGCTCATTGTTATGACCTGAATTAACAATGTTTTTTTTATAAACGGGTAAGTTTTATTTACTGTTTTATAACAGCCTAGAATATTTTCTATCGGAAACCATACAATTTTTTACGATATTGCTGTTTTGTTCCGAAATATAATTTATTTACATCAGGTGAACGTATTAATCAAAATCTTTTTAGTTCACGTGAACTATGTGTATTAAAACTATCGTAATTCTATCAACAAAGCATATTTATATAATGCCCAATCTGTCTACTTTCCAAAACAATTTTTACAAAATAAATAGTATTGCTTAAAATTAGGTGAAAACGGAAAAGCCAAAATACCATACCGCGGTATTTTGCGGTTGGTAGTTTGTTCGTCCGCGCAGCGCTTCTAAGCTAGGCTAGCGCGTTTCGCCAGCGCCTGACTGGATCATGCTGTACATTATTTGCACGAGGTAATAATGTCTGTCCAGTATTGTACGACACGTTTTGTACAGCCTGATAATTGGTGGCATGGGACATGAAATACGGGCCGTGCTTTCCTGCCCGTACAATTTGGTGTCATCAAATGCGTGCCATGTAAGTGCCGTAAGCGCCTGATTGACGTAAAAAATATACTGCGGTTTTAAAGACTGTTTAGCTCGTCAGCGGTTTTAAAGACTGTTTGGCTCGTCAAAATAGAAATTTTTAAAACCGAGACTTTACATTAGTGTGACCGTTTTTAGTGGACTGATTGCTATTATAGTAGATTTTTGATGTAAATTTGGCAGTGTGATAGATTTTCACTAGGTTTTGAAAAATCAGTAGATTTCACTAGATTTCATAAATGCGATTTTTTCTCTAGGGCCCGCGAACCATTATGTGATTTCGGATAGCGGCGGGGTGGAATTAGGAGAAGAATAAGTTACGTCAATAGATTATAGTAGAAAAAATGGTTACGTTTAGTAGTCCACAGGGTTTGAAAACGGTAACACAGCTTTACTGTTGACGAGTCAGACTTGTCGGTTTTTAAAACCGCAGCTTTACAAAATGTTCTCATACTCTAAGTTAGAAAATTTACGTTACCTCGCTTATAGATTCAACGAAATTAATGAAAATATCCTAAAATGTGGGTTAGAAGTTGAATAAAAAATAGGTCTCGGTTTCTCAGACACAAATGTAGTCCATGAACTGACAGTAGAAGCAAAAGACTACAGAAATTATTGAAAAATGTCCGAAAAAATTTACCACCCGAAAGTCATAGAACGTAGTCACAGTCATAGTTATGTCAACACTGCGTGGCGAGCCAAAATAAAACCCATGAAAACTTCGTGATAAAACCTTTTGTCGGTTTTAATTAGCGTTTCATTTGACGCTTTCTGCATTTGCAGTTTCTTTTAAAATAGCCGTGTCCAGTACTAAAGTGTTACGTGAAATATATATAATATATATATTAATATTTATTAGATATATTTTTTTCACGCACCACTTTAATACTGAACACTGCTATTTAAAAAAAAACGGTAAGCTACAAAACAGAAAAGTGTCAAATGAAACGTAAAGACCTTCATACCGTCGAAGTCTTCCATACGTCGATCAGGCCCTGGGGTGCGTTTACGCACTCCAGATAATATTTATGCTGGATAAAATTTATTCTGAGAGGCGTCCGTGAACGGCGTCATAGCTCTAGACCAATCATAGCACTCAAATCTATTACGAACCAATCGCATCTGTCAAACTCTTGAACGAGCTGTCAAATCGATTCGATGACAACTGGCTGCCCGATCACAGACAAGATTAAATTTATCTACCTAAAAACCTCGATAAAACTTAGCCTAGTCAGGAGAAAAATTATACCGGTGGGAGTGCGTGAACGGGGCAGATTAATTTTTAGCTAGGAGGTTTTTTCGCCTGACGGATGCCCTAAACGGGTGACATAGACTTAGCCAGGTTAATTTTTATCTTAGTCTAGAATGCGTAAACGCACCCCTGTACAATATAAGGACTTAAAGGGACTCATTTCAATTTGATATCAGCGTTGCCAACCCCAGAAAAGTAAAAAACAGCAGCTCACCATTTTTCTAAGAGCTCACCAATAAAAGTTGTTGGTATGTTACATATGCTAATGTAATTGTTATTTAAATTGATTTGTACAAAATAAAACACAAAATAAAATAATTGAGCTCATTCTTTCACAAGTTAGTGCGCAACAAGGGGATCCGCTTGGACCGTTGGTATTTAGTTTGGGTATCCACAAGGTTATTGCGGACGTCAAGTCTTCCAAACTTGTGGTACCTGGATGACGGTACTATTGGAGGGAAGCCAGAACAAGTACCTATACCAAGATCTACAGGCTCTCATTCCCCGCCTTAGAGAGTTGGGCTTGGAGGTAAAATCCCTCTAAATGTGAATTCTTTCTTTGTGGCGCCGAAGCTTGTTCTCACTTCGAACTTTTTATTTCTCTTCTTCCTGGCCTCAAGAAACTGTCGCCCAGTTCGTTCTTCCTTTTAGGGTCCCCAATTTTTCTGGACTCAGTACCTGAGGCCATTCTGTCGCAAAAGCAACTTTTCCTGGTCATCAAAGAACGTATTCAGGATCTTTCAGCTCACGTTGCGTTGGTATTGTTGTGCACGTGTTTCGCCATCCCTAAGGTTACTTACCTGCTCAGAATGGCACTACTTGGCTTTGTCCCAATGAAGTTACAAGTTTCGACGAGGCGTTGAAGGGGTCTGTCGAGTCGATACTCAACGTCGCGCTTAGTGACTCGCAGTGGACATAGGCAGCATTGCCAATACGGTTTGGGGGCCTTGGAGTGAGACGCATGAGTGATCTTGGCTTGCCGGCTTTTTTGGCCTCGGCTCATGGGGTTGCGAACCTTAAATTGTCACTGACATTCTGAATAACGAAGGTGTCGGGGTGAGCATACCTTTTGTGGCAGAGGCTAAGACTGTCTGGGCTGATTTAAACTCGAGTGCTGTAAGCCCTGTATTTCCTCATATTCAGAGGGCTTGGGATGATGTCGGAGCTAAGCAAATTCACGAGCAGTTGCTGAGCGTTGCCGCGGGGGTTGATCTGGCTAGGCTGTGAAGGCTGTGTCGCAGTCAGAATCTGGGGCATGGTTGCACGCGCTTCCTTCTCCTCATTTGGGTACTCTGTTAGACGATGGCTATTTGTGTGGCGGTGGCCCTTCGCCTGGGCTGCAAGGTGTGTGAACTGTGAACCTCATAGATGCACCTGCGGTTCCATGGTGGAGGCCGATGGCCATCACGCGTCGAGTTGTCGACGGTGCACAGGGAGGTTTCCGCGTTGCCATGCCCTTAACGACATAGTCCGAAGGGCTTTCGTGTCTGCGAATATTCCCTGCGTCTTGAGCTGCCAGGCCTGAGTAGGTCGGATGGCAAGAGGCCGTATGGACTGACTTTGGTGCCTTGGAAGAACGGGAAGTGTCTGGAGTGGGATGCCACGTGCGTCAGCACTGTTGCTGCCTGTAACCTTAGTCGCTCCATCCAGTCTCCTGCGGCGGCTGCGGAGGATGCCGCTGCTAGGAAACGGCAGAAATATGCAGCTTTGGAGGAGCAATATTACTGTGCCCGTCGCTGTTGAGACTTTGGGTTCTTGGGGGACCGAGGGCAAGAAGCTGATTCGGGAGATTGGGCAACGGATCAGAGAACGAAATGGTGAGCCCCGCTCCGGTTGTTTTTTGGTGCAGAGGTTGGCCGTTGCCATTCAGCGCGGTAATGCAGCTAGTGTGATGAGAACCTTTGCGCCGGGGACAATTAGGGGCGGACTTTTTGACAAATTTTGTATGAGCTAGTTTTCCATCCATCCATCAGCCGTAAGACGTCCACTGCTGGACATAGGCCTCCCCAATGGATTTCCAATAAGGCCGGTTGGAAGCGGCCTGCATCCAGCGCGTTTCTGCGATCTTTATTATATCGTCAGTCCACCTAGTCGGTGGACGTCCTACGCTGCGCTTGCTGGTCCGTGGTCTCCATTCGAGAACTGTACTGCCCCATCGGCCATCCGTTCTTCGAACTATGTGCCCTGCCCATTGCCACTTTAATTTGCTAATCAGCTGGGCTATGTCGGTAACATTGGTTCGTCTGCGGATCTCCTCATTTCTGATTCGATCTCGCAGAGAGACGCCGAGCATAGCCCTCTCCATAGCACGTTGGGCTATCCTGAGCTTATTCATAAGGCCCACAGTAAAAGACCACGTTTCAGTTCCATATGTCATCACTGGTAACACACAACTTTCGAAAACTCTCGTCTTGAGGCACTGAGGTATATCAGATGAAAAGACGTCACGCAGTTTTCCGAAGGCTGCCCAACCGAGTTGGATTCGGCGATTGACCTCTTTCTTGAAGTTGGACTTACCTAGCTGGACTACTTGTCCTAGGTAGACGTACGAGTCAACAACTTCAAGAACCGAGCTCTCAACAGATATTGGGGTGGGTACGACATGGGCATTACACATGACTTTTGTTTTATCCATGTTCATTTTGAGACCCACCTGTTGAGAAACTCGACTGAGGCCTTCGAGCATCGTGCTGAGCTCTTCCATCGATTTCGCCATGACCACGATATCGTCGGCAAACCGAAGGTGAGTGATGTATTCGCCATTGATGTTGATGCCAAATCCTTTCCATTCCAGGAGCTTAAAGGCGTTCTCCAAAGTGGCAGTAAACAGTTTCGGAGATATCACATCTCCCTGTCTGACGCCTCTTTTCAAAGGGATCGCCTTCGAGCTCTCTTCCTGTACTCGGACCGACATAGTGGCGTTATTATACAAACACTTCAACACTTCGATATACCGATAGTCAATACGGCATCGCTGAAGAGACTCAAGCACAGCCCATGTCTCGACCGAATCAAAGGCTTTCTCATAGTCCACAAACGCTAAGCAAAGTGGCAAGTTATAGTCTTCTGTATAACTTGCCGCAGCGTATGGATGTGGTCCATGGTGCTAAAGCCTTTTCGGAAGCCGGCTTGTTCGGAAGGCTGGAAGTCATCAAGCCTGCGCTCGAGACGATTCGTAATGACCCTTGAAAACAGCTTATAAATATGGCTCAGAAGCGAGATGGGTCTGTAATTCTTCAATAAGGTGTTGTCACCTTTTTTAAAGAATAGCACCACCACGCTTCTGTTCCATGCTTCCGGCGTTATGCCCTCGAGGACGACGGTGTTGAAAAGCTTCTGAAGGACTTTAAGTACCGGTTTACCACCCGCTTTCAGAAGCTCTGAAGTGATTCCGTCATCACCCGGTGCCTTGTTGTTCTTAAGCTGATTCAAGGCCATTCTAATCTCGTACAGGCTGATGTCCGGGATGTCTTAAGTGAAGTGTCGAGTCAGCTTGGCTCTCGGGTCTTTAGCCGTGCTGTCAACAGGCTTAGCTACCGAAGCGTATAACTGTCCATAGAACCCTTCGATCTCCTCCAATACCTCTGCCTTGGTCGACGTTATACTGCCGTCCTCTCTCTTTAGCTTTGTCAGCTGGCTTTGCCCAATAGACAAATTCCTTGCAAACACTTTGGAGCCTTTGTTTTGCTCGATAGTCTCTTTAATTTGCTCTTTAAATGAGCTAGTTTTATGAAGACATATTTCTAAATATTTTGTAATAAATTATTATACGAATAAAATACTTGTCGAAATTGTAATTTTTTATACATAACTTTACAAAGTAATTATTTAAATGATTTTACAATAACCTAGTAAACCATAATATACTTATATGTGTGCATACCTCGAGTACGCGGACAACTAAAATTAAACTATAAAGCTCCTGATCGACGTACAAATAAAAGGGCGGTTTTAAAATTTCTCTGTGGTTATGCCGTCACATCTCACAGTATAACTTTAGTCACAGAAAAAACTTTAAATCGTGGTTTTGTTTTGTACGTCGATCAGAGGCTTAATGATAATAGGCCGAATCAAACTTAATGGCGTCTGTGGAGCTAATTAAAGACCTGCGCCTACTCCTCACCGCAGCTGACATATGGATTTGAGTCGTCGCGCAGCGCGCAGTAGGCAACGACTCGCCTTGTATTCACAGACGCCATTAAATTTGATTCTGCCTACAGCCCTTTACAACGGTAATGATATCAGTGTGACTCGACCCTGACCTTGAAATATACAGGGTTACTGGTAATCAATTATCATCCTTTTAGGGGCTTATTCTGTACCTACTTACTTCAAAAGTACCTAACAACTTTTGATAGTTTTGATAGTAGATAAGACTATTGAATCAAGCGATAAGTACTTTGCGGATGTTCATTTTCAAATCCTTGTTTTGAATAAATGTTCAGAGTATGTCCGCTCTATCGTAGGGATATAAGGGTACCACTCAACAAACCAAATTATAAACATACCTAAGCCAAAACGAACCTAACATTTTTTTTCTTTAACCTAACCTTAGCCTAGCCATAGCCGAACCATGATACAGTCAGATGATTAATTACTAATTTTGTTTGTGATTTAATTTGGTTTGTTGAGTAGTACCGTTAACTAAATGCCTACGACAGAGAGAAATACACTAAATATTTATTCAAAACAAGGATTTAAAAACTTTTGTTGAACGATTTTCATCAAATCTCAAAAAATATGGTGTTCCATAAAAGAATGTCGTTCACCCTCGACCAAACGTATAGAACAGCTGTTTTTTTTGAGTTTTAACAAAAGTTGTTAGTTATGATGACAGAATAAGCCCCTAAAAGGATGCTAATTGATTACCAGTAACCCTGTATACTTTCAGCACCACGTGGCCACGCAGAAAAATACATAGGTATTGCCGTTTTTTATGTTTTTAAAGTTCCGTAGTAAAACGAGGAACTCTAAAAACGTAAATCGCAGGCTTACTAGTTACTAACCCACGCGTTCGTTTGTCACTACGGCGCGCCGCGACTGACTAGCATACCGAATTCCGAGGCTCGTAGGTGTGATACGCGTGTCGACCGTTTGTATGAAGACGGAATACTGTTAGATATCATTACGTTGCCTATTACTATACTATTTTTAGATCGAGAGCGCAGTAGCAAATTTATATGTCACCGGTGATGTGCAGTGAAGTTAACTAGAAGCGGAGCGGATTATAATTCTATCTAATTTGCGGAGCTTATTTAGTCTGAATCAAATATTTGCGGGTGTGATGTTTGCTATAAGCTGCGGATAACCCAATCCTCGCACAGATGCTTGGTGTGCTTCAGGATTGGGTTGAGAGAAAAGAAAGGGCCCATAATAGAAAGCGAGACAACTAGCTTAGACTCAGGTTTTTTAGGTCTGTACTATATTCGACGAGACTTAACTAGGTAGAAATAGATACCTATACAAAGAAATAGAGAACATAAACTTTTCAAATTATTGTCTACCCTAAGTACCTAATAATAAAAGGCTGGTACAGTACGCGCAAATCTTTTTGGGGTATCGGAAGATAGGCACCAGTCGCTCGCTTAGCTGGTAGGCGCAGGCCCGACACTTGCCTAACTTCTGAAAACTCTAAAAAATTGCGAGTGCTATACTCGTATAGCATTCTATGGTAGTGAGCGGAAGAATTAAACGTTATATTCGGCTGGTACACTTATCTCTACCGTTGCCCAATCAGTTGGGCATTTAAATCTAAATTTTCTTGGGATTGAAATCTTAAATCGCAAAATTCAGTAGACTCAGAATGGCTAGTTATCTGAAATCCCGCAGTTGGGCTGCCTAGCTTTGGGATAGTCTCTTATGATTCTACAAACTGTTTCCAAAGCTCTGATACATAACACAATAAAGTTACTAAGTGGCGTTTTAAAGGATATTCCTTTACGAGACAATCTTTAGCCATAGAAATTATATTATTTTAAGGATTCATATGAATCAGGTAGGCGAATTAGTCGATTCATTGTCCTTATTAGAAACCGTTTTAGGAGATGAATGTTCCTTGTTATTTGATGTATTTTTCAACAAAAACGCCATACCGTGTACCCTGAAGTGTTTTTCTAACTCTTCAGAGTTTTGAAACTGATCCATGCAAATTGTGCACTGGTTTTCTTTTGGAGGTGTCATTGGTATGTCGCTTTTTTGATGTTTGTCGAGCGAATTTTCGTTGTAACATTCTTTACTCTTAATATATTCCTCAACATTGTCTATACCGTGCGCTAAGTTCAAATGTTTTGAAAACGAGGGTTTCACGACGTAACTTAATCCGCATTCTAGACATTGGTAAGCCATACACGGATCCTTGTGACTTTTCAAATGTTTCTCGAACATTTCTTTATTGTCGCTGATGTCGCCGCACAGGCCACACTGATTGTCTGACACTGGAACAGGTGATTTTGCCGAATTTTGTTCATTTGAACTAGGACGCCTTCCCTGGCGCTTCTTTTTCTTTCTGCGTTTAGTGATTTTATTTTGACTTTGTTTTGTATATTTTTCGACATCTAATCTATTAATGACTAGCTTAGGTTCCAGACAACGATAATTTTTGTGAGCTATAGCATAATGTTTTTTAATTTCTTTCCATTCAGAAGATATTTTGTCGTTGCAAATATGACATATTATTTGACTTATTGGGGTTTCCGGATCGACGTCGACACAAGACTGTAGTTTCGATGTACATTTATATGGACATTCATTTGGCAAAATAGGGATCTCGTTATATTTGCATTTGTAAGTGAAATTTCTTTTGCATTGGTCACAACGCTTAACGACGCGGTATATGCGTTTAGGTCTCCCAAACTGATTTTCAGATTCATGTATTGTCGAAATAAACATCGATTTTACAGCTTCAGACATTTGCTCGAAGTGTTTTTTAACATGATGATCTATGAGAGCAAACACTTCCTTGAAAACCATGCCACAAGTCCAACATGGGAAGACGTTGTTGTTCACATGCGTACGAAGATGATTGTCTATGTGATTTTGAAGTACCAATCTCCCCGGACATAACTCGCATTGGTAAAATATCAATGCTTTATGATTTGCGCCGAGACCGCCATCCATCGAATGACTGCTCAAATGTGTTTGCATTGTCGGTTCATTAAAACAAGCAACAACGCAGATGGGGCATTTGAAAACCTTTTTAATGTGCGAGTCTTTCATGTGGTCATTAAACTCGTTTGGGTGAAGTAACTGACATTGTTCAACGGGACACTTCAGTCTAGCAGTGGCTCTCATCATACAGAATCCTTCGCAATCATGATTGAACGGGTAATTGACGCTTTTGTAGGTGATGCTGACTCCACACTCTGGACAAAAATACGGGGCATATTTTAAATGAAATCGCAAATGTGTGCGAATTGCACACATAGTAGGCAACGTAAACAGGCAAACGGGGCACGAATATGTCTCATTTGTATATTGCATGAAATGTGCAGCCCGATCTTTACATGGTATACCAACAACAGGTAGTGATTTCTTACACTCAACGCAATAAGTTTGCGATTTCATTTGGCTTTCATTTGGGGTCGTCTCGGTTCTCGGGCGAGGTTGAATTGTCTTGGAACCTGGAGCAGTCGGCGGCTGCTTATAAAGCCCGAGAGGCACTGGTTCAACTTTCAAATCTTGTATGCTAATTGTAGCAGTTTTAAATGAATGACATCGTATGTGGCTGAGTAATCTGCACCGATTGTAGTAGATTTTCGTCTGGTGACAGTATCGGCACACGTAAGTGATTAGCACGGATTTGCGATTGATGTGGTCCTCGTAACTGCTCTCAAATAGGAACCTGAAATGAAGAATTCGGGAGATGAGAACTGAAGTAAAAATTGGTTGTCAATAAAGTCGGTTTACGGACGATAGTTTAACATGACAACGTCATAACAAAACATTGAAGAAATTATTGCACCGAACGCTCAAGCCGATCGTGCCTTTCGCTTGCGCGTGTAGTAAGCGTAACGGGACAATAAGCCCGATTACAGAGGCGCCAGCGTAAATTAAATAGCAACGTAAAAAGCGTTCTCTCTATCGAATGCCTAAAGTGAAAAAGAAACAGAACTATGCTATTTAGCTAATATAATTACGCTGGAGCCTCTGTAATCGGGTTTATTGAGTAATTCTTTTTCGTGCGTGCAGCCAGCGTTCATCGATTTATTAGGGCCTTCGCTACGTTAACCGTGCGCACGCGGCGGGTACCCGCCTCGCGTGTATGTATTGAAAGATAATTTGGAGCAGCGCTCTCTGGCGCGGACGTGTGCGACGGGTTTGTACACGCGCGGCGAGTGGCGGGTGCGTGGCGCGGGCGCATGCGGCGGGTGTAAATTGTTCTAGTAACCACTAGATGCAGCGTCGGGCGCCCGCCGCGCCGTGGATCCTAAGCCCGCGTTGGAACACCGGAGCGGGCGCCCGCTCGTGCACCCGCCGCGTGCGCACGCTCAACGTAGCGAAGGCCCTTAGACGTTGTCACGTCAAAAATTGGTTGTCTGTAAAGTCTGTTTACGGACGATAATTTTACGTGATAACGTTATAAGAAAACATTGTTGAATCAACAATTGAAACAAGCCGAACGCTTAGGCCGATCTTGCCTCTCTATCACTTGTACCGCGCCCTCGCTCTGCTCAGCTCACACATCATCGTGCGTGCAGCCGGCGCGGCTTTCATCGATTTATAAGACGTTATCACGTCAAAAACTAAAAGTGGGACAACAACTAAAACAAACTTTATCATCATCATCCACAGGCTTCTTTATGCCACTGCTGGGTACAGGCCTCTCTCTTATAGCAAAGAATATATAATAATACTACGTACTTATAGTGCCATCTGCCTCGGTCCTTTGCCAATTGTGCCCAGGTTCGACCCGCTATATTAACGATATCAAATAATAAAAAAAAACTTGTAACAACAATATGTATTTATCAAATTGGTCAGTTCCAATAGGTATCACCTAAGCCACAGCGCAGCGCCGCTTGCGGCAACATATTTTCATACGTACAAAAGCGTTGGTGGTAGCGTTTGTGGTTATGACGAGCGCTTGTATGTGAGGGCTGGCTAAATGCCATCGCAAAGGAGAGTGTCGCCGCAACCATAAACGCCGCCACTAAAAGCGGAAGCTTGCGCGCTTTCACAGAACAGAAGACCTAGCTCCAGTCATAGGTCGCCGCCCCGCTGGGGTTAAATAAGTAGAACCGTTTTTAGGGTTCCGTAGTAAACAAATAAACCCTTGTAAGATCGTTGTTTCTGTCTGTCCGTCCCCATGTCACAAAGTCACAACTCTACATGTAGGTATGAAACGATTTGACATTAAACATTAAGATTTTTTAATATATATTTAAATATTAAATTCTTTTTCAAAATTGTGTATGTAAGGGTAGCACTCCATACATGTAAAAGTTGATTGAGATGACATACTATGATAGAGTGAAGTAGCGAAAGGAAACGTGCTGTGCCGATCCCACCTAGTGGGATAAGGGCAGGATGATGATCATGATGACTCCATGGAAAATATGGGTGAAACTTTTTTTTTCAACTGTACCTGTTTCCGTGTGTGGTATTAGACCAGTGCAGAAGTCTTGGAAAATGGTAAAAAGTGAAATAAAATTATAGTAGGCTGAAACCCATTGGAAAAGTAGGAGAATGTAGCATAAAAACTATACATATTAAATAAAAAATTACGAGCGATCTGAGGTCGGGAAGGTTAGAGAGTTAAAGGTTAAAACAAAATCGGCCAAGTACGAGTCGGACTCGCGCACGGAGGGTTCCGTACTGTATGGGATCCCCCTTAAATATTTATTTTATTTTAATTTTATTATTTACTATTAAATTAAAGTGAATATAAAACTAAATATTCTGTGAAAATTTCATCTACCTGTTACCATTATTAATATAGAGCGAAAAACGTCTAAAAATTCAGGTTTGCCTTAAATAATTATTTTATTTTGTTTTTAGTATTTGTTGTTATAGCGGCAACAGAAATACATCATCTGTGAAAATTTCAGCTGCCTAGCTATCATGGTTATTGAGATACAGCCCGGTGACAGACAGACGGACCGCTAGAAAGCTGAAATTTTCACAGATGATGTATTTCTGTTGCCGCTATAACAACAAATACTAAAAACAAAATAAAATAAATATTTAAAGGGGGCTCCCATACAACAAACCTGAATTTTTAGTTGGATTTTAATAATGGTAAGAGATAGATGCTTGTAATATTCACAGAATATTAAGTTGTATATTCACTTAACCAATATTTTTTTTATCGGGCAAAAGTGCCTTTTTTAACTACAACAAAACCACACTACCTACCACTACATAAAAAGCATTGGATCATCCACAGACCCTTGAATGTCTAAAGATAATCCAAATGCTCAAGCCAACTGCCAGTTGGCAGCATGCACAGCATGCTGGCTGCATTGTCTCGCGAATGGCAATGCTTATGCGTTGAGCCACATAAACACCAGCATTTTGGTCACGCATCGTGTCGACCAGGCGCTCAGAAAGACTGTTGAAAATAATATGAGCTCCCGGCCCCCACGGACCCAATGTCTCAATTCCAAATGGCTCAAATATGTAACCACTACCGAGGTTAGCATATTTGCGCCGCTTGTGCTGCTCCGCCGAATTGGCCGCAGTCCAGCCCTACTCTGAGTCTCACAAAGATGTGACGGTGCCAAAGTATCGACGCAAGTTGCGTCCCATACTAAGGGCCGTCCACACTTCCATGGGACCAGCGTCATGCCATCAGACCTTTTGCCATCACCACGCGCGAGCCTACTCGGTTCGAGTACGGCTGCGATATTGGCAGTGGCAAAAGCCCTGCGTATGACATCGTTAAGGCTGGCATGGCGGCCCATCCGACCAGCGCTTCTTGAGCAAGAGAGACCGTGGTGACCGAGCTGGTCAACTGCAGTACCACACTGACAGCGATGGGCCTCACAACACCTTGCACCCAAGCGTAAGCTGACAGCTAGACGAAATGCAGTTGGGTCTAAAAGGTTACCAGTATTGAAAGAAGGCAAAGCTTGCAACCAAAGACCGGACTCCCATACAGAGACCGCAAGGATTCAAGCGCGATCCGCGACGCTAGAACACGTATCTAGAAGAGATTTCCGTGCTAGTTCACAGATCGGCCGATCCCACAGTCTCTGCGACGACAAAGTCTTTGGAAGCTCGGTATTTGGGCAAGCGACCCTCCAAGCATTCGTTGCCTCATTCAAATGAGCTACATATACGCCGGAATAGCCTAAAGAAGGTGCGAGGATTTTTTCAACTAATTTATAATTGAAATAAAATAAATATTTAAGGGAAAAAGGTTCCCATACATTACGGAACCCTTAGTGCGCGAGTCCGAATCGTCTTGGCCGATTATTATACATAAATAGATGTTGTGTGGCTCTGTATCTCGAATAAATAATTTAAAATTGTACATAATGATTAAAAAATGGATTTCTTTTATTCGTTTTGCATTTTCTGAGAAAATTTATCATCATAAGTAAGTTTTTTTTGTACACCAACTGACCTATGGAAAATTTTGCAAAATAAAATGAGCCCCCATTTTTTCTGTTCACGCCATAACTTTCTGCTTTACTGATTTCATTCATCTTTTTAAAATGTTTTCTAATACTTCACAAAAGGTTGACATATTAAAATAATTGGCCAAGTACGAGTCGGATTCGCGCACGGAGGGTTCCGTACTGGATGGGAGCCCCCCTTAAATATTTATTTAATTTTATTTTTGTAATGAATATAAAACTAAATATTCTGTGACAATTTCAAGCATCTCCTCCTCCTTGAGTCGAATTCCTCATGTCTGAGGGTCGTGACCACCACCTCCCAAAAGCTTCTCTTTAACAATCCTGCGCCATCGACCTCTATCCTCGGCGGCGTGGAGCGCCTCGTAAACTGACGTGTCCAGCGTGGTGCGGATCTGATCGGACCAACGCATCGGGCTCCGACCTCGTGACCGCCTGCCGTCGACTTTCCCCGTAACCATTAGCTTTTCTAAGTTGTCTCCGTCCTTCCTAGCTATATGGCCAAAATACTCAAGGACACGTCTAAGGCAGATGGTCGAGAGTCTATCCGTGACCCTGAGCTGTTTAAGAATTGATACGTTGGTCCGATGAGCTGTCCATGGTATTCTAAGCATCTTCCTCCAGCATCACATCTCAAAAGCATCAATTCTTCTACGGTCCGCTGCTTTCAGGGTCTAGGTCTCCGCGCCATAAAGAAAAATAGAGAAGACCAGAGTCTGGACCAGTCTCATCTTCGTTTTCAGACTTATCCCTCTATTCTTCCAGATCTTATCGAGCTGAGACATAGCATTCTTCGCCATCCCGATACGTCTTCGGAAATCACGCTCGCAGGAGCCATTGCTACTGTTGATGTTGGAGCCAAGATAGAGGAAATCGTCGACAGTTTCTAAATTGGGTATTCCACTGAAGTTCAGTACCTTCGCTCGATCTACTACCATGACTTTTGTCTTAGACCGGTTAATAGAGAGCCCTACTGATCTGCTCCATTCTATTAAGTAGATTAACCATTTCAGATTCGATGATTTTAAGCATCTACCTGATACTATTATTAATATAGAGCGAAAAACGGCTAAAAAAAAACAGGTTTGTTGTATGGGAGCCCCCCTTGATTATTAATTTTATTCTGTTTTTAGTATTTGTTGTTATAGCAGCAACAGAAATATAGGTACATCATCTGTGAAAATTTCAGCTTTCTAGCTATAACGGTTTATGAGATACAGCCTGGAGACAGACAGATGGACAGCGGAGTCTTAGTAATAGGGTCCCGTTTTTACCCTTTGGGTACGGAACCCTAAAAATGAAAAAAAAAATGCGCAGACACTTAAAAAACTTAACGACTACGTTTATTATACACGTTTTTCGTTCTTTTGCATTTTCCAAGAAAATTTACCAATAAAGTATTTTTTTGACACATCAGAAAATAGAGATTTCATTAAACAAAAAACTGACCAATTTTTTTAAAAAAGCTGATTTTTTGTCGCGAGATTGTTTGATTCAAAATCAAGCTATTTTTGCTATATTTAGTAAACATAAAGTAAAAAAATAATGTTTTAAATAAAAAAAATAATACTTTACATTTGGAAAATAAAGGTTTTTTATCATGATCATGTTTATTCAATTTTCCATAGGACTTGTAGTTTTGCCAGTAATCGAGGTATGTAAACCGTTTTTTAGCCTTTAACTCAAGTTAAGAGGGGGCCCTCTTAACTTTCCTGACCTCCAATCGCCCGTAATTTATTTTTCCTATCATCTTTGTTATACTCTCTTACTTTTCCAATGGGTTTCATACTACTATAATTTTTTTCTGTTTCAAAAATTATCTACCCTGGTCTATATCGTGAAGTAGAGCTTTTAACATTAATAATAGGTAATTAATATTAATAATAGATAATAACATGAATACGATCCTTCATTAGTGAGATTACGGGGATTTGGTGAGGGCTCAGTGGGGGCTTGATGGGGGCTCGTTGGGGACTCAGTGGGAGTGCGGTGGGGGCATGGTGGGGAATCGGTGTGGACTTAGTGGAGCCGTGATGGGGGTTCGGTGGGGAACCAGTGGGGCTATGGTGGGGTAGGAGTGGTAGAGGTTTAGCGGGGGTTCAGTGAGGACTCAGTGGGGCCACGGTAAGGGCGCAGAACGGGCTTGATGGGGGCTCGGTAGGGAATCAGTAGGGCCGCGGTGAGGACTTAGTGGGGCCGCGTTGGGGGCATCGTGGAGGCTTGATAGAGGCTTGGTGAGGACTTAGTGGGGCCGCGTTGGGGGCATCGTGGGGGCTTGATAGGGGTTTGGTGAGGACTTAGTGGGGCCGCGTTGGGGGCATCGTGGGGGCTTGATAGGGGCTTGGTGAGGAATCAGTGGGGTTACGGTAGGGAATCAGTGGGGTTGCAGTGGGGGCTCGATGGGGAAAAAGTGGGACCGCGGTGGGGGCGCCGTAGAGGGCAGGGTAGGGACAGGGTAGAGTAACCTCACGATGTTGGTTATAATTGTTATAACTCATCACTAACAAAAAGAAGTGACATCCCAACAAAAACATGGTATGTAAAAGTACAACAACTCAAGCAACATATTTTTAGTGAAAAGTAGTGAGATCAAATGTAAGCACAAGTCGGTTTATTAATTCAACCAAATGAAATTAGATACCTAAGTACTAAATAAATAAATCGACTTGTGCTTACATTTGATCTCACTACTTTTCACTGAAGAATTGTTGCTCCAGTTGTTGTACTTTTTACATGCCATGTTTTTGTTGGGATTCTACTTTTCTGAGTTGGACTAAAGTAGGCCGCTGCTTCCCTAGAGAAAATCTCTAGCTATGCCAATGTATGGAACGGCTACAACATTAAGATGGTAGGTGGTGTAACTGTAAATAGAGGCAGATTTACATAAGCAAATGTGTCACATACTTGTCCCCACAATCGGTGCAAGGGAATATCTTGCGCCCTTCCACCTGCACTGTTGATGGTATTTCATGGTTCGGTAAGGCTTTAGTGAATAGAAGGTTTTTGATGCTGAGTTTGTCCATCGTGATGTCAACACTTGCAGCTTAGCGATCACCCATTCTGGAAATCAGTAAGTAAAAAACATTAATTACAAATATTGCATATTTAGAGTTTTAATAGTATATCCAAAGAATATGTATTTTATTAAAATTTCAGCCTAAGTTGGTTTACCCGGTCAAGTGTGTTTCAGTATTGTTCTGCAGTAAGTGATTGACTCACTTAGCTTCTGGTATACATAACTACACTTTTGATTAGTTGAGTGTTGACAAAACTGCAAAAAAACAGGCCCAACTGTTTGTTGCAGTTTCAATGATGCTATTCTACGACTTCAGTTTGTAACCCTGGTTCCAAGATCATTAGGTAGGGACTAAATAATACTACTTTGCTGTAATTCTACTGTTTTGACTGTCCTGTTTTTTTCCTGTGTTGAAACCATAGATTACTATAAACTCTTTAGTCTATAGTTTTTGTACAGCTCTATGTATGTCCCGTAGTGCATATTGATGTGCTTAGAGGATTTCACACACTGGATGCATTATGCAGTCTACGGTCAGATCAAACTAAACATAGCCTGCATTATGTATGAACAATGTTGTTGGTTTCTATATATTTTGACTGACGAACAATGTTGTTCATACATATTGTGAACTACGTTCAAGATGACCGGTTTAAATCCTTAAGTGTAAATCTAATTTCAACAATAATTTCTTGTTGTATTTTATTAATCATGTCTGCACATAATTATAATAAGGCACAGTATGCTGTATTAGTGACTGAAACTTTACAATACTCTGTTTATCTATGGTATTTATTTAGACCTCTTATCTATGGCTATGGCCTAACAAAAGAAAAGTTAAACAGGCACATAGTTGTGGGACCAAATTCAATAAGTAATATAATTATTTGTATGGGACAGAAATGTAGCAAGATTAATGCTTGCGGTCTCTTTAAGTACTCAAAAACTTGAATGTCTGGATATTGGCACTATAATAGGTGTGACAACAGGTAGTACATCTAGGCGTAACGAATGTCAGAGACAAGTTGAAAATTAGAATCCGGAACTACATGAAATACTTGCAAACATAGTACATTATGTTCAATTAGGCACTTACATAAAAAAACACAGAATAAGTACATAATTATTAACTTGAATTAAAGTAAATTAATAGTAGCGCTGATCACTACAATGATCTTGACATGACAGGAAGGAAAGAGAATGAAATGAACAAATTACTAAAGAACGACGTACCTAGCAAGAACGAAGATTCTTTATTTTTGTACGGTCAACGGTATCGCCAATATAAAAATTATAACATTATTACCAGTAAAAAAAAATTAAAAACCAGATTTTAGTGCAAGTTTTTCGTAATTCGTAAAATTAATTTTATTTGATTAAGTTTGACAGACAGGCTTTCGTAAAACCTTGACAACGACTTGCGATGCACGCGGATTTTTATTTGGATGAAATTAAATTGTTTTCACTGGATATGTTCACCTAGGATGCTTAATTTTTCAAATTAAACACTTTACTAGCCTATGACATGACGCTTGCGGTCGTATAAAGAATCTAACGATAGCACTAACATCACAATCGATTCAGCCGTTTCCGTCTTTAGATGAAATAGAATAACCCAGATAAGCCTGATACCTGGTAAATATTTGTGTAGGTACAGCTTGCCAAAATGTCTAGAATTCGCAGCTAGATTCGGAACAATTGTTTTCTCCCATGGCAGTTCTTACAAAATCCGTAGACTAATCTAAAAATATCATGGGGTTGCCATTATAAAAGCCAATGGCTCTAATTAATGAATTAGAGCCATTTGCTTGGATAATGGCAGACGCCAACTTATCTAAACATTTTAATTTCTTTTCTTCTCATTTTTGCCAAGCTAAACGTGAACCAGAAAAAACATGGTCACACCATCATGAACGAAAATGTTTTGAGGATGGCTCGGATTCTATTATCTTAGCATAGACAATACGGCTCTTAGCACAGACTAAAATGAGCTCTTGGGTTTGTGAGTGGCACAGATAACACAACACTTTTTATTTCTGGAACTGATCAATGATGAAGTGTGTGAACTGCGCCGCTAAATCGGCGTGATTTCACTCATAGTTATAGGCCATGGAACAAAACAACTGATAGGATAGGATTTTACTCATAGTAGTTAACTATAGATAGGTACTCTACATTGTCTCTCGTCCGTCTTACTGACATGGGAGAGTCACGTCTGGGTCAACCACAGACGTATAACTCTTATATATATATATATATATGTCTGTGGGGTCAACAGCTTGCATTTAGACTAATTTATTAAGCCTCTCTGTGAATAAGCCCATCATTTTAGATAGGCGTTCCTCGTGGACCAACTGCTTTCACACAACTGGTTGGACATCAAAATTACGTATTCCTAATGGCTAATGGCACAACCATGACCAGCTAACTATATACAATTTCATCTAGTAAAATTTCCCTTCACTCTACTGGTTGAAGCAGGGGGGATAAACGGGTATTTTAGTGTTTTTTTTTATAAAAAGTAAATATTAGGAGGCGCCACTATCGCAAGTTCCTATTTTTTAAACTACCAATGAAAACAGCATAAGTATACTAGACTAGATACAAGACTGATACCTTCTTTTGCTGGCAGCAAAACCGATATTATTTTAGTTCTCTGTATTCAATGCGAAAATATAAATAGGTCAAGTGCATATTTTGCACAGATTTCTACCCCCTTTTCTAATGTTTTGACCCCTTGTCTGTGGTACAGATGTACAAACTTGTTTTATAATTAAATATATTATTTGGTTGTTTTATTTTTTGACCAAACAGCTCTGGACCACATAAGCATTGACATCATTTTATCAGTTATCACCCTTATGTGGCATGTAGAGATAATTTTATTGAGAGTAAAATAATGAGGACAGTGATAACAGTAGTTTTAATAAACATACAAAAATAGAAATCTTTGGTATTACAATTTTAGCGTCTATAATTATGGCACTTGTTTAGTCTTATAGTTAATAAAAGTATCATTTTACTATTCATATTAAATGTTTCTACATTATGTATGTATAGCACCATTTAGTATATCACACAGTAAATGCAACTTTAAAGCTTAAAATTATTTAGTTATTATTACTATCTTAGTAAAACACATTTAAATTGGCTTTTTAAAAGAAGTCTACAAACGGAAGTCACCATTTGAATGTACTTTTTTGCAAAACAGCATGACAACATGTGGCAGCAGATGTTGACTCCTTTAGAATATGTAGTACAAAACAACCATTTAAGCAAAGACAAACAATTGCTTAGATAGTATTATGATCAATGTTTTCATTAATTCCTGAATGAAATAACTCAAGAAGTTTTTTCTCATACTTGTCTCGCTTAAAATAGTGTGTAATGTCAGATCTCTCAGTGATCTGTTTAGGATCTGCCATCGAGCTATAGATGTGAATATTTATAAGCATATCTTCATCATCTGGTAACATAACGAGATAAGTAACTGCTGCCTTAGCTGCATCATTCACTCGGTCGAGACGGTAGTAACATATTTGGATGTGATTTAATATGTCAGCAATAAATTCTATTCCAGAGTCATAATCCAACGCTTTTAACTTATTCTGACATTGTTGCTGACAATGTAAAAGTGCTGCAATGTTGTTTGCAATGGTTATAGATATTTCTGGAGACCATTCCTGTTCAGGCTGATGTTCACACTCAGCCCTGCAGGTGTTTTCCGAAGATAAATAGTCTGTCAACACTTCTTCCAGGTTAGCCACTGCATCTGCCCAATTACTCTGATGATATGCATCTAGTCCTAGTCTGTAGAGGATCTGATAGTCATTACTGAGAAAGTCAATCACTTCTTTTGCATCAACTTCGGGCTGATGTGTATAATATTGTAGATTTTGCTTCATTTTTTCATCATCAGGGTTCACCGTCAAGTAAGTGTAAACTGCTGAGGCTGCTTTTGGCATCATGTTCATTTGGAAATAACAAATGTGCAAGTATTCGTAAGGTTTTCTAGCTTGCATATCATATAAAACTGAGTCTTTAATGTCACTTGCAAGATTTAAATCGATGAATTCTTTCTCTTTACACTGCAGTAGACACTTTTTTTTATTGATGAATGTTTCATAGACTTTTAGATCTCCTATGACCTCCTTTATTTCGGGTTCGAAGGTTTGAGAGTTACATTTCATTCTACAATTCACAATAGCCGACTTGTAAAGTTTATACAAATGTAAAGATTCTTCAAACTGTGCAATACATTCTGACCATCTTTCGCCTTTGTATGCTTTGATTCCTCTGAAGTAAGGTTTTTCTACAGAAGACAACTTTTGGCATTGTGATATTATTAAAATCACGGATAAAAAAATTAAAGACTTCAAAAACATTATAACGTTTAAGGTTACTTGTTACAAGATTGCATTGCAAATTGCAAAGTTTCTTTTTACTGTGGTTTCTCTGTGACAGTGTGATTGCAGAATTAATGGCAGTGTTACCACCTTAGTTTTAGTAATTGGGGCTGATGAAGAAGCTAAAAAGGGCTAGCCCTTTTTAGTGGAGCCAAAAATATTAAGAAAAGGGCTAGATGGAGCAAAAATTACCAAGAAAATTCTTGCAGTAAAAACCGGCCAAGTGCGAGTCGGACTCGCGCACCGAGGGTTCCGTACAAACCTGCAAGGTTTACAAAGTTCGTTCATTACGACAAAAAAAGTAATAAGTTTATATTTATTAAAAAATATATATTTTGTAATGTAACTAAAAATTTAAGGTTTTCGGAATTTTTCCTTTATGTGTGCTATAAAACGTTGCTTCATGCCAAATTTCAAGATTCTAGGTCGACTGGAAGTACCCTTTAGGTTTTGATTCCCTTGCGAGTACTTGCGAGTTTCAAAATTTGCGGCATAAACGGCTGTATCTTTTGATTGCGTTGGCTTAGAAGTTTGATTTTTTCACAGCTTCAAGGGACAGTAGACCTGAGTAATTGATATAAATTTCAGCTTCATACCTCCACGCGTTCCTGAGAAAAAGGGTCTTGACATACGGACGGACGGACAGACGGACAACAAAGTGATCCCATAAGGGTTCCGTTTTTTCCTTTTGAGGTACGGAACCCTAAAAAGGCAAAAGTTACTAAAAACGTTTTCAATAATGTATTTTTTTATTTGAATCACGATAACATTTTTCAAAATCAATCTGAATTTTATGACAATTCAGACATTAAGTAATGAAATAATAGTGTTTTGAATTTTTGATACACATCTTTAATTAGTCGGTTCATAAGAAGAACATTAATCACATAGATAGAAATAAATCAATAGGTAGCATCATGACACTAATCGCGAAAGTTCAATGCTATCGCAATGTTAGCACGGCGCAAATTTCAGTTTCTGGTGTAATATTTCCAAGATAATGAAAAGGGTAAAAAAGGGCTCGATAGCCCTTTCCGGGCTAAATCATTAAACAACGAGTTCACCTAAAGTAAAATCTAATCTAAATACTAAATACTATATCTAGCCCCAAAAGGGCTAAAGTGGCATCACTGATTAATGATTTGAATTTTTTTATTTCTTTTGACCATAGAGCTATTACAACCTTTTGACATACAGCATTACCAATGCTCATGCCCCTAATTCCCTAAAAACGTAAAAACCAAAGTCAAATTCCCCAAATTAAGGAGAAAAATTAAGCGATGCGCGGCGCGTCGAGCCTGGCGCTGAGAATGGAACAAACTGCCAGCTCTTTGTTTCCTGAGAGATTAATCTGTAATTTTTAGTTCATGCTTGTTCATCTTCGACCACTATGTTGCTTACCATCAGATTCATCTATTTTATTTATAGATCAATATTCGCTATATAAAAATACTATAGGTAAATAATAACATATGTAATATAAATACAACGAGCTATTAAGAGGGCTATGCCTGGAGTCTCCTTGCGAGATCGAGGAAGATCAGAAATGAGGAGAGAGACCGCATAAGAACCAAAGTTACCGACATAGCCCAGCGGATTGGCAAGTTTAAATGGAAGTGGGTAGAGTGTGCTCTGCCTACTGCCATTGTAATTAGAATACGTAATAGTTCGGAGGACTGATGACTGGCGGGGTTGTAAGGTTCTCGACTGGAGACCACGTACACCGGTACATGATGGCTAGGGCAGCTAGCGCAGCGTAGGACACTATGAGGTGGACAAATGATCTCATTAAGACCGCAGGATCACGCTGGATGCAAGTCTCTTCCAACCTGTCTTTTTGGAGATCCATAGGGGAGGCCTATGTCCAGCAGTGGAAATCGTGTGGCCGATGGATTGACAGATGGAAATAAATAGTAAAATGAAGAAAAATATGAATATTAATCGCACGAGCGAGTACGAATAATTTTGCTACGTTGAGATGATTGTTACTTTTGCTAACGTTACCTTGTAAATGCTGGAGACCCAGTCTTAAAATGTTTTTGTCACGAAAAATTTTTCTTTCTTTCTTTTTTTTTTCGTTTTGGCGTCGCATTGTTGTGCATTTGCCAGTGTCAAGTAAAAAGTTTTAATATTTTTTTTATAATATTTGGTCAAAATAGTCAGTCGTAGTCAAGTCATAGTCCAATAAAGTCGCGGTCAAGTCCAAACATAGTCCAAGTCATACCTCGGTAAAGCAGTGGAGATTTTACTGGAGGCGTATATGGAGTTTTGGTAACAACACGGAAAAACATGATACGTTACATTATATCACTTGCCTACACTCATGCACGTCAATCAGCTCATATACGAAATACCACAATTTTTCACTAATTATCACTGATGAAAACACAAGTTTAACAAAATAATATAATGCGGCGACATGATTTTTCCGAGTTCCCGCCAAAACTCAAAAAAAAAAAATGTTTTATAGACTTTATCACGAAGTCACAATAGTTAATCACAGATGACGTATTTCTGTTGCATCAAATAACAACAAATACTAAAAACAGAAAAAATATATTTAAGGGGACAACAAACCTGATTTTTTATTAGCCGTTTTTAGCTTGATATTAATAACGGTAAGTGGTGCCAAGTAGATCCATGTAATATTCACAGAATAATTAGGTACCTAGTAAAATATTCACTCCAAAAATATATATTTAAATAAAAATAAAAAAGAAATATTTACTTAAAGGGGGCCCCCGTACAAGAAACGTGATTTTTTGCTCGATATTAATGACGGCAACAGGATAATGCTTATAATATTCACTGAATATTAGGTTGTATAGTATTCCCTTCAAAAATTAAATATACCATCAGTAGGGAACCCTTCGTGCGCGAGTCTGACTTGCACTTGGCCGATTATTTTAGGGTTTTCCAGGTTTTCTTCGCATATGGGCAAGGTCCAAGCAAGGAGTAGATATTTAGATTTTCCAAAGATGTTTCATAAATTTTTAGTCCGCCTCTTTAGAGCAACGATATTTTCCTTGGCCCATTACCTTAGCCCGTTACCCGTTACATACCTATGTCAAAATTTGTCATGTGTTGCCGTAAGGCCGTAAGCCTCAAGTTATTATTGATTATTTTTCTTACAACTTCTTACAACTTATTTAGTAGGTATCCATTTATGATTAGGTTACTTGTGCGAACCTACAATGACTTACAATAATTCAGTGTTGATTGGCAATTGGAGCGAAGAAAGACTGAAAAATGAAGTTAGTGCTCTCTCGTATGTATACTTACATAAAATTAGCTTCGGATGGGTCACCGCGGGTAGCATTTATAGCTGGGCGCTAAGGTGGCACCGTTTAACCATGTCAGAGGCTTTCAGGCGGCTTAGGAACTCTGACACGGGCTAGCCATCCGGTTTACACGAACTTTACCTATAGGTACCTACCTACCTACTTACTTACTTAGTTTTTTTGTTCTTCTTACAAATCTCACTAACAAAGGTATTGAATAACATAGAAATCTCCGTTTTACAGTACGAGTTCAAAGTATTTTTACGAAAACGCGACCGTAAGGAGCTATTGCTGCAGAAATCGAGAAATTTATTCAGTAATTTATTAAAAGAGGTAAGGAAACACCTAATTGTCTTCCTCTTCTTTGTTATGTCGTACTAAATGTTGAACGTCCAAATGTACCTACCTATTGTACACAAGTGTAACCGTCTTTGTTCATTTATTATTCTACTAGCAGCGCCCCGCGGTTTTACCCGCGTTGTGCCCGTTCCCGTGGGAATTTCGGAAATTTTTATACATATAAACCTTCCTCTTGAATCACTCTATCCATTAAAAAAAACCGCATCAAAATCCGTTGCGTAGTTTTAAAGATTTAAGCATACAGACAAACAAACAAACAAACGAAAATAGCGACTTTATTTTATACTAGCAGCGCCCCGCGGTTTTACCCGCGTTGTGCCCGTTCCCGTGGGAATTTCGGGAATTTTTATACATATAAACCTTCCTCTTGAATCACTCTATCCATTAAAAAAAACCGCATCAAAATCCGTTGCGTAGTTTTAAAGATTTAAGCATACAGACAAACAAACAAACAAACGAAAATAGCGACTTTATTTTATACTATGTAAGGACTATGTAAGGATAAGGATGAAACCCTATAACATTGGAATTTAACTAATGCAAAAGAAGAATACACTATTTGCGCTGTAGCATGATGCGGGTGACAGTTCCTTTTTTAGGGTTCCGTGCCCAGAGGGTAACAACGGGACCCTATTACTAAGACTCCGATGTCCGTTTGTCTGTCTGTCATCAGGCTGTAGGTATCTCATGAACCATGATAGCTAAACAGCTGAAATTTTCACAGATAATGTATTTCTGTCAACAAATAATATTTAAGGGAGGCTTCCATACTACAAACGTGATATGAGAGTAGTTTTTTGCTTGCTATTCATAACGGCAAGAGGAATGGCACGGTACGGAACTCTTTGTGCGTGAGTCCGACTCGCACTTGGCAGATTTTTAAAAATTTAATAAGGGTTTATTTTGCCGTGATTTACAAATTATGACTGAGTATTTTAGCTGTGCCACATTCGTAATATGTTAAATCCTTAATAACTGTAGTACCTAAATTAAATTAAAAAAAAGCAACTGTAACCAGCACCACGCTACAGCGCAAATAGTGTAGTAACTACGAGTATTTCATGTTCACCACCTCTGTGACATATTTTTTATTAGCGTAAGTAAGTAAAATATTTATGGATATGTATTTTGAACAATTGAGTTGATTATGCGTATTGTGTTGGAAGGATGGACCAAGGGCATCTCGGTGGGTGGACGCGTGATCAATAACCTAAGATACGCTGACGATACTACGCTTATAGCGCAAACAAAAGAAGATCTTGAAGAGCTTTTGTCTCGTCTGGAAACCACTAGTCTCCAATTTGGGCTTTCCCTTAATAGGGATAAGACAAAAGTAATGGTAGTGGACCGGGCTGGACGTAACAACGCATCAGGGCAGAAAATAGCCAATTGCGAAGTGGTAGAAAGTTACATTTACCTCGGTGCAACCATTTCGAACTCTGGAGGATGCGAAGATGAGATCAGACGACGTTGCGCTATCACCAGATCGGCAGTTGAGCGACTGGGGAAAATATGGAAAGACAGGCGTATAACCAAAAAAACAAAGGTTCGGCTTATGAAGTGTCTCGTCTTTCCGATTATTCTTTACGGAGCTGAAACGTGGTCACTGAAGCTGAAGGATCGCCGAAAAATCGATGCGCTGGAGATGTGGTGTTGGAGACGGCTGTTGAAAATACCATCAATCGTTTCGCACCAACAGTTCCATTCTCAAAGAACTTCACATACAAGATAGGTTATCGTCGATTGTGCAGTTGCGAATACTGAAGTTCTTTGGGCATATCTCCAGGAATGAGAACTCGATGGAGAGACTTGTAGTGCAGGGCCAAGTGGAAGGCAAGCGAAGTCCAGGTCGGTCACCAACTCGCTGGACCGATCTAATTAAAAAAGCCACACAGTCTACCGTGGTGCAGTGTGCTCGTGATGCGACTGATCGGCACAGATGGAGGAACATCGCGAGACGTGCGGCAGCCCTGGGAAGAGATGGCAACGGCGAGGAGCCTCCGTGAACCATCCACGCAACCACGACCACTCTGACAAGAGTGTACGATTAAGAAGAAGAAGAAGATTTTGAACAAATTAATTTCTTAAAGAGTAGATAAGAGTAAAGTTGGTCTTCAACTCATCGTAGGTATACCATAGCACAGGTACTTACCTTGCATTTATATGTCATCGGTGGCGAGGAGTGGGGATTTGCGCAGTTAGGGGCTCTCATCATAGACGTCACTAAGGGGCTTATTCTGTACATCAAACTAACAACTTTTGTCAAAACTAAAACAAAACAGCTGTTCCATACATTTCGTCGAGGGTGGGTGAACGATATTTTTCTATGGAACAACATTTTTTTTTTTGGAGAATTAATAGAAGTCGTAGAACAAAAGTTGTTATTAGTTTTGATGTAAGTATAAGCCCCTAAAAGGATGCTAATTGATTAGAAATAACCCTGTATAGACGCCATCGGCCTACACAGCTTATATTTACTTATAGACACCTAATCCTTACATAGTATAAAATAAAGTCGCTATTTTTGTCTGTTTGTTTGTCTGTATGCTTAAATCTTTAAAACTACGCAACGGATTTTGATGCGGTTTTTTTAATGGATAGAGTGATTCAAGAGGAAGGTTTATATGTATAATACACCTGTGCGAAGCCGGGGCGGGTCGTCTAGTTATACCTATAAGTAAACCATTTAACGAAATCGGTGTATGAAAAAGTTTTTCTGTCTTTACAGAGACCTCTAGCTATTAGTGGATTACACATTTTGTACGGATACAACGTTCAGGTGGTTGCTTCAGATATGCCAGGTATTTAACACCTTTATAAAGGAACATTTAGAGGGTAGATAGAACCTTGTGAAATGTCGAATAGCTTAAGCGTGGCTACCGAGAGATGTCGCTACGTATCCTAAAAACATTTTCAAAGGAAACTTGGTAGTGTAAGGACTAACGCGCGAAATTGTATGTAAATTAATAATAAGTATTGGTTGCTCCGGCATCAATAATAAGTAAGAAGTTATCTGGTAAAAATGGCCACATAAGTATCTCAACTAGGTACTCGGCATTTCGCATACCCTCGTATATCGAGTCCAGCATCGGAAATTCGATGCTATAGCATTCCTGTATACAGGACCTTGAGGGACCAAAGCAATGGACATTGAAAGTCCCTTTTCCGTAAAAAATCTTTTAAAAAAAAAAAGAAAACCTATGAAATTATGTGAAATAGCAGCAAGAATTTAGTAGGTACGCAGATTTAGAAGAATAAACTTTATGAAATTACCTACTGAATTTAGATTTCTTATGATATAAATATATGAGTAAAGATGTGTTTCAAGGCTGTCTTTATTTTATTTGACGTTTAGCAAAAGCGTGTGTCACGGGTGAGAAGCAGCAGCACGGGCTTGCGATGTCCAGCCTGGTGACGGACCGGCAGGTGGACTTCATGCAGAACATCAACGACGGCTGCCTGATGACCCTTTCACCAATCACCACTCCTTGCTGCCGGAACACCTTCGTTATTCTCAAGTACGTATTGTACTGTTGTGTTAGGCGAGAACCGTGCGGGTTTCGATGTTCAGCCTGGTGACGGACTGACGGACTAGCAGGCGTACCTACTTCAATCAGACCATCAAGACGGCTAGGGCTGCCTGATGACCATTTCGCTAATCACCGATCCTTGCTGATGTTTGTCTGTATGTATTTTTTGTGTATTTTCATCGATAGAACAGAATCAAAAAATTCTTTTTTGTTCGAAAGGGTATACCTACTCCCGAATTCGATTAATTAAATGGGTGGTCCCATTTAAATTTTATCGAATTCGGATCAGCCGTTTTTGAAAAATCAAGAATAATTTAAAAATAGTGTGTTTACCTACCTACATCAATTCGAGCGAACTATTCAAGTTTTGTACACACGATGGAAGTCAGTTTTGCCATTTTTTGCGAAAAATAATTATAGAAGCATGACGCCGTGTTGAGTGAGAAGCAGCAGCAAGGGCTCGCCATATTCATCCCAGTTCCAGAATAGAGCAAGATCTCAGTTTGTCTGTAGGGATGCTTGTATTTTTTTGTGCCGATTTTACCGCATGCTTTATCTCCATTGTTTAGGAGAGAAACATCGCGAAACTGTGCTTTTTACTTTTGAAAATTAAAGAAAATTTCAGCGCATACAGCAATCAAATAGCAACATCAATATTTTTGCTTGCCGATTTTGGGTTGAGGTCGATTACCTATGTGCGCTTAGTTACTAAAAAATTTGGCACTACATAATTAGAATATGACCGCTCTATCAACAACATGAAAGTATGCCCGTATGAAAGTGGATAGATGGATAGAGTAGATAGTAACTTTTCTATCCAGGGTTATCCAGAACTGGTGTATTAAGCTGAAAGAAGGTGATTGAGACCATAATTCAACACGTAATACGAGAAAAAAAAAACAGTTAGGAAAAAGTTGTTCATAATCACCTCTTTGCAGCTTAGTATCTACAAGGTATAAGCAGACAACTCTGTACATACTTACTTAGATGTCGGTACCTACGCAGATACTCGAATATGTAGGCAGGTCGGCATTATGTATGATTCAAGCGAAAATCATGAGCAGAACTAATCGTGTTTTCGTTGCTAATTTAGGCAATGAGCTAATTAATATCAAAACCTCGATGTTAATAAGTAATAACTAACAACTCGTCGAAACGAGCCTGTATATTTACAAGCAATATGCTACCTCTATGATCAAAAAACAGTAAAATAACCTGCTTAATACCTACCAATAGAGCAACTATAACAATAAAAATACTGTATTGTTCCAACAGTTACAAACATAATTAAATATCTAGAAACTAAAGGAATATTACAACCAGTGGCGTGCACACAGTTTTAAGACAGGGTAGGCAGAAAATTTTACTCACCGAAAACACGTTGGTTTTGATTCGTCGTCTTGTCGATTGATAATGTAGGTAATTGCCAAATGCCAGCTCAAATATCCATAGATTGACTGATTTTATAGACATATTAATTTACGGATATTCGAAGTGGCCTTTCGGCGCGTTTGTTTGATGTTTTGTAATATTTTGTAACCGATGTCGTTCCAGACGGTTTTATTAAGTATTTGAAAATAGTAGACAAACGAAACAAAATAGCCGATTACTGTGTATGCAACCTGTCAGCCAAGCCAATGATATGAATCATATTGTTTTTTATTGAATTTACGACTGACTTTACCTTTAATTTGTATTAGGTAATTGCAAATCCGGTGTAGCATGACCTATCTCGATAGGTAACTTGTTTTTTTTCACCGAAAGATAAATTTGAAAACACATCATATTTTTTTTTTCTCAATACACACACCATCTGAACCAGTTTCACAGACAATATTATCCATTTTTCACTCTATTAACAACGTTAAAATCCTAAATATCTGATAGCGTAGTCACAAACACAATACACAATACATCAAATCAAACAATATGGCGACTATTGACTATTGAAATTAGTAGTAAATAATCGGCCAAGTACGAGTCAGACTCGCGCACGGAGGGTTCCGTACTGTATGAGAGCCCCCCTTAAATATTTATATTATTTTAATTTTATTATTTATTATTAAAGGGAATATAAAACTAAATATTCTGTGAAAATTTCAAGCATCTACCTGGTACCATTATTAATATAGAGCGAAAAACGTCTAAAAGTTCAGGTTTGTTGTATGGGAGCCCCCCTTAAATATTTATTTTATTTTGTTTTTAGTATTTGTTGTTATAGCGGCAACCGAAATACATCATCTGTGAAAATTTCAGGTGCCTAGCTATCATGGTTCATGAGATACAGCCCGGTGACAGACGGACAGACAGACAGACGGACATCGAAGTCTTAGTAATAGGGTCCCGTTTTTCCCTTTGTGTTCGGAACCCTAAAAAGGGAAATATAATAAAATAAATAAAAAAGTAAAATTAAATAAAAAAATGATGGCCATCTAAATGTATAAAATTCAATGAAAAAATAAAATATTTGCATTGCATAGCAAACTTTCTTTCGGAAATGTTCGGTACGAGTCGTAATTGTTCGTGTTAGCTAAGCAAAAAGACACTGTCTTTTCATGCAGTTGTGTGCGTGATTTTTGTCATTGTGTGTCAGCAAAGCCCACGTAGCTATAGGAACGCACACACATTAAATCCGCATGACCACGACTTACCGCGAGAGCACACATATAAAACATTAAGAGATCCATAGTTTGTGTCTTTGCCGTGGCAAGGGCGGGTGGCGCTCGTGCAGCGCGAATCGGTGATGCGCAATCCTGTCGATCTTATCTTAATGATACCACCGGCACTCGATAGGTGGAGCTGATTTATGATTTAAGTTTTTTATTTTATTTTGTTTATTGATAAAATATTATTAGATCTATTATCAGAACTAGGGTAGGCAGTGTCTTTCTGGCTTTATGAAGCGTCCGCCACTGATTACAACACATGTTCGGTAAAAGTACCATTACCTACCTGTGATATTATATGTCTAACAAGAGAAAAAAATTTGCAAAGAACGAGACGTTCGGTAGCAGCACTGGCGGATTTACCACATTTGCCGTTTGCAATTGCAATTTTGCCGCCCTTATCGCCATATTTCCATTTTTTTTTAAAAAATTGTATTATTGTGAAAAGTTAGGAACTGAGATCACTCTTTTCACAAGCACAACTTTTAACAAAATGTCAGTTCCTACATGATAAATACATCTTTACGATTTAGTTAAAGATTGCACAAGAATTAATTGTTGCTTAAAAAAAAAACTGCCGCCCTCTAAAATCTGCCGCTCTAGGCTTCAGGATTACGCAGACGGTTGTCAAAGCCTACTCAGTCTATGCGTAAATCCGCCACTGTCAAGAAGATCAAGAAGATACTAGGTATCTAACGGGAATTGTTACCCGTGGTCCCGGTGGGTCGACCATTACCGGGTAATTTTAATTACCCGTGGTGCCATGGCACTAGGCATTGATAAAGCAAGTGATAAATTATCTTAAATTATACTAATTTTGTGATAGCCAGCATTAAAAATTCATAGAAAATCAATACTCACTTTATTAATAGTGATTCTTCGTATTTTTACGTTATTTTCCATGTTTAGCGAACTGATTGAAAATCAGTAGCCTCAACAAAAAATATGTAATACCTGTAATGTATTCGTAACTTGCAAATAAATAAATTTTTCAAAATGACGACTAAGTACTCTTTATTTCTATTTTCTTTGTAATATTATGGTACTTTGCATTGATGGTTTTCATTTTCTATCGATAAAATCGGAAGTCCAGGGAACAATTATGCCATGGGACCACGGGTAATTAAAATTACTCGTGGACCCAATAATGGGTCGACCCACCGGGACCACCAGTAACGACTCGTCTAACGGGTCTTATTAAATAACTAAATAGGTATATATTTTTTTAAATGATATAATTTCTTTATCTTCGAGTCTAAGAGGAGGAATGAAGATAGAGAAATTAGATTTTTTTTCTGATATCACGATGATACAAATAATTCATGAATTTGTAATTTATTTACAATTTCAGCACCGAGGATGAAAGTCTCCATGGAGTGAAAATGAATTATGGCGAAGAATTTCTTTTAAGATCCGAAAATTATGGTGATCCGGATGTAAGTAAGGATTCTTCACATATGTATTATTAAATAATTATTTATCTTATGTTTGTTTTACCTGCCTAGTTACTTACCGAAGTAATTTCATTGTGGATAGTTTTCGTTATTACTGCAAGTTATATTTCTAACCTATTTAGAGGCCTAGGTATCCATTTCAAAAATTATCAAATCTTGAATATCAAGAGTTTAATCCCTGCATATTTGTTCCAATATCGTAAAACATAATTATCAACATCATATTTATTTGCAAAGCACTCCATCCCAGAACAACATAAAGACTTTATTTCAATAACCAGATAATACATACTAGTCACTTATGTCTGGATATAAAATATTTGCTCGCATACAAATAAACAACCGTCTCCAGATTTCATTTGTCACTGTAACTGTATGACCTTTCTTGAAATAATAAGATGTATATCTTGGCGTTGATCCAATCTGATTTAGAGACACCGTAGTTAGGTACGTAGTATGATAACTTACATAGACTATATTAACAATAAATAACACTAAGCATATTTTGTACTGGATAGATGAATAGTAAGAGAGGGAGGATTATGTCTTATATAGTAGGCCTAGTATGACAGCCGCTATAAAATATTTTTCTAGTCTTATCTAAACGAGTTTTAGTTAGTGGGATCGAAATAGACGGAGCCCGATAGTACATCCCGGGCTTTCGGTACAATTTTTAATCCCGTAATTAGAAATTTAAAAAAAAAATACCAAGTGATAAATATTACTTATACCTACGTCAACGCTCAGGTGGTCTTTTACGCTTATAAACTTCGTGAGATATTTTTTGTGGACTAGGTGGTTAAAAAGATAAATGAATAATTAGTTCGTGAGCTAAATAAATTATCCCTTCTGCTGCTATTTTGACATTTTATGTTTTTTTATAAAAGGTCGATGCCTGCTGTACCGACATATTATGTTCGAACTGAAACGGGCTAAATTATCAAAGATTTTTGACACTTATATTTTGATTCTTTAATTGAACTTAAAAAATGATGATAATGGAGTCTGTTAAAAATCCGCGATTTTTACATACATAGAATTGACGTTATATATGAGGATAAGGATTTCAACTTAGTCATATTTACGCGGGTTTTAATAGGAAAACCGTAGCCGTGGTGGTCTAGTCGTAATGACACTCGCCTTACATTTGTGTGGTCGTGGGATCAAATCCCGGTCCCGTGTCCCGTACCAATGAGTTCTTTGGAAATTATGTACGAAATTTCACACAACTGACTTTTCGGTGAAGGAAAACATCGTAAGGCAACCTGCATACTTCGGTGGAAGAAATTCGATGGCGTAGGTATGTGAGTCTACCAACCCGCACTGGGCTAGCGTGGTGGGTATGGCCCAATCACCCTTCGTGGGTAGGCCTACGTTCTGCAGTGGACTATTAAAAGAGCTGGTACAGTACAGTAAATAGGAAACGACATTTTGTGCTGCTGTGTGCTGCAGTGATTGAAATGCCCGATGACAAGCAATCAATAATTGAATTCGCAATCACCCAAATAAACCAGTAAACGAGAGTAGAGTAGATGCGACTTGTGAACCAGTATACTGATCATTCGATTTATTTATGAGGCAAAAAATAAAACTGTGACTAGCCAAGAGTCTAGACAAGGGACTATTCAACCTACTTCCACAAAGGATGAGCTCCTCACTTCTTTTTCCTTTTTTTTTTTCGTTTTTCTAGCAATTATGGGCTAGTACTACAAGTCCTACAAAGGAAGTACGTGAAATAGTCCTAAAAAGATACAAAATAAAAGGTACTTTCGATCAGCAGTAATTTTGAAGCAGTTCTAAATAATTGAGCAAATTTCTACACATAAGTACCAAAAATCGCCCCTTACACCGCTAAAGACATTTAGTTCAGGCCTGAATTAACAGTTCTACCATTATTGTAAAAAAATACATGCTTTTAAGTTCCATAGCAGCTTGTAGTAATGGCGGTAGTAGTAATAGTGATTTACACTGGCGACGCACGTAAGATTTTGAATTTGACCAGTTCACTATTAGTAAGTTGAATAGCGTAAGAGGGAAGAGGTTTATGCCTTCAAGGGGGCTGCAAGAAACTGCCTATGACGATGATGATAATGGTTGCTATCAGATATAGATAACTGCTCCCATGTGCGTAGCTACAAGGGCACGGGTGTGCCTTGCTCACCCTAGAAATTCTATTGCATTCCCCAAAAACCTCAAAAGTTAGAACATAATATTTTTCTGGGGTGGGAATAATTAGTTACCTCCCCCTTCCATCCCCTCACTCATAGAGAAATTCTCTAGCTACGTTAATGGCTGCTTCGTTCACTATCACTCTTAGTAGTAGGTACCTAATGAGCGCACGATTGTCCTAGCACAGGCGCCGCCTCTGTACGTGCGTTATACGCCCGAGGGAGTCCCTGGTCCAGCAGATCGTATGCCGATCCGACTCAGCTCGATCAAGGACAGCAACTGTCGTTGGACCACCACGCCGCTGTTGCCGCGCCAACGCCTCGAGCTCCTGGGAAGTCCAGTGCCGGTAAAAGCATTTGTATACACATTTTTGATCTCGTTTAGTCACGGATCAGACAATAGTTATTACGTAACAGATACACTCACTCCCGTACATAAGTTAAACTAAAGCTACAAGAAAAATTGTATGTAGTATATCCGCGTGCTAAAATCAAGATTCGTGCGTAGGTACTTCACGCGAGATCGTCTACGCCTATGTGCTTCGGCTGACATGACGTTTTTTATGTAGGGCTACATTTGGCCACCAACTCGCCTGATGAAAGTGAAGTTGTAGCCGAAGTTGGAGTATGTAGACCTAGATGATACCTATTCGCTCTTCACTTGAAGATATCCAAATTGTAATTGTCAGGAAACCCTGAGTGGTTTGTTTTCAGCTTATGAAGTAAAAGGTATTAGAGTTCTGTCGTGGTAGCTGTTCGACGCGGTAGAGCTACGTTGAAAATTAAAATGAAATAGGAGCGACTCGTTGTAATCGCCGTTGCAGTATGTTGTCTCTACGGCTAAAAATTTTTAATTGATTTTTATAGCGCTAAAATTTTAAAGGTAAAAATATGGACGCTAATTGGCAGTTGTTTTTGTGACTTGTGTTGTAATGACACAATTTTTAACAATTGAGGAATTTAGTTCTGATTGTTTCATAGCCCAGTGGTATAGGAAGTTGAAATGGCAGTGGACAGGGTGCAAAACGTTGGAGTGATGATCGATGGGGTTGAACATTTTTCGAGTAGAGCATATGACGTCCACCCAAATTATGAACGGATGATAAGATAAGAGAATTATTTATTTCCACACGCACACACAAATTAAAAAAAATCTTAAATTTAACATCTAGATAAAAACGAAACAAAAAAAAACAATTAATTAAAACTATTTCTAGCGGTCCCACACTAGGCTCGAGGGCTCGTATTGTGGAGACAAGAAAAACGAAATATTCAGAAGTATGAGATCATTAAGACGGTGAGGTTCATGCAGGATGTAAACAGCTTCCGACCAGTCTTATTCTAAAGGGAATCTACATGATATCTTATATCTAGCAGTTAAAGTTCTATGCTTGAAATTATGAACACGATGGTGTATCAAAGCAGTTTTGTCTGGTTTCTGGTTCTCATCCTATAGTTATCAGAGTTCTTTGTAGCTTAATGCGACCCTATTTTGATTAAAACATATTTCATAAGACGTTGTTTATTGTTTGCAGACCGGGGCCAAGCTTATATTAAAGAACTGTGTTGCTGATAAGAGCTTGTGCGTTATGAACCAAAGCTGGATGATGACGTTTTTTGGACCGGTGAGATATATATATATAGATATAGAGGTAGCGACATATTTTCTGGTTTTTTTTTTTGTCTAATTTAATAGTATTACCTACAGTTGAGATGTTATATTTAATTACTTTTTAAACGTTACTATTTATCATAGCTCATTGTATACCCTTTTTATTTGTGCTAATCATTGTTTTATTGTTACAGGAATGCGGTGTGACGTGTCGAAATTATATTAATATTCACAAAATGCACACCGCTGAGAACATTTTCACTTTAGTCAGTGATATTCCAACTAAATCTAAAAATTGATTTTTATCTTTAAAGTTCTTTCTAACTGTAACTGTAACTATATGTAACTATTTTTTCAGTTGGAGAAGCGTTTTCTAAGTGCTGATATTCTTTAAAATTACTTTGTTAATGATTTGTTTTGAATATATCACATTGGAATTAGTATTCTATTTATTCTCTGATTGTCCTATTTGTTGTGATTTTCCGTTACATTATAGGAACCTGCTGATTTTTTTTCAGGAAAATAAGTAACACTAATGTATATTCAGGGTATAACGTATCTCTCATATCAAAATTGTTTTTTTCTCTTAATGATCGACATTTCAAATGTAGAAAATCTATGATTTTTCAGTTTTTGCAAGAGTCTCTGCAATAAAATAGTAGTTTATGCAACTGTCATATAATGAAGTTACCATTATGAAACTCGCTGCGCTCGTTTCATAAACTCACACTCGTGTTTTAATACCCGTGTTATATGCAGTTGCATACACTACTTTATCTTCACTAATAAAAATAAAAATAAACATATTGCGAAACATTAAATTCACGCGTACGTGTATTGTCACAGTGAACTTGGCGCCATTAAAATCTAACCAATGATCTATGCTGCGCGCGCAGGGCCAATCAGGAGAGAGCGCGTGCTGTTCTTTTTTTATTTCATTTGCACAAGATCTTACCAAAGAGTTTTGTGTATGTAAGTTTAGTAGTTTCGACGAAGTTTTCACGTATAACCCAACTGTTTTCAAAAGCCAGCCTAATATCAAAATTTTATACAACTTGTATGAGGATTTTGACATAAGGCTCGCCAGGTTAATTGGTTGCGTTTTATTGATGTTATAGTGAGATTTTACGATATCGATGTGGATATTATAACATCATGTGAAATTGCTTAAATTGAGTGTTTTGTTGTCTGCGCTATAACAGTAGTCATTGTAAGTCAAGTATTGGGAACATAAGTAGAATGTTACAACATTAGTGTAGATAAATAAATTAAATGGAGCGAAAACATATAACAATTAGATGAGAAACTTCTACGATTTTTGATCTTCTTTCAATAGCATTGATGTTGGCGTAGCACGTAGTGATACGAGTATGATGTGCTACGGCATCATCGTAGTACATCTACGTCGAAACTCAGTCGCCTTATGGAATTACCTTTTTTGAGAGAGAGTGTGTCTTGAATTACTGAAAATTTTATTAGCCAACTCACAGAGAACTCTCAAAATTAAATGTGAGTTTGAGAGCACCAGTAAATACTTTATACTATTCTCATACTTTAGCTATTTAAATAAACAAGGAAATTACCATAGGAGGTTTAAACTTAATTTAGCAACCACAACCGCCTGCTAAGAGTTTAAAGTTTTTAAGTTGAGAGCTATTCATAACACCTAATGGAAACAAGTTATATTTGTTTGCCGTTCTGTGTACACGTATATACAACTAATTATTTTTATATTTTTATGAGAGTAAAACAATAGGGTCATTTTCAAATTAATTATTAGTAGACAACACAATTTTAACGACTACGCAAGTTAAACAAAATAAAGTCTTAACATGACTAAGATTAAGACTAAATTCTGTTTAGGTATATTTTGAAGAACATTCTTGGGCTTTGTGTCCCAAATTCCGGTGCCCTTGCCTTAAGCGAAATGGTTTTACAAGGCTCGTTTGCGGTGTAATACCTATCATTACGGCCCGCGGGAGGAAAACAGCTTGCTTCATAAGTGTCTGAACATTTTGTTTTAGCTTCTGAGTTTAATCTGGGTGAGGTTTTTTATAAATAGGTGCTTAGAAATTAATGATTCAAGCACAGTATTTATAGACTATTTACCTTGAGATTTTATATGAACGAAAAATCTCTGCCACTGATCAATGAGTTTACATAATAAAGAACTTATTGGAGCTCCAGACATTTTATTGACACTTTGGTTTTATGTATCTGTCAGATACATAATCACAGACTACTATAGATACATAATCAAAGTGTCAACCTATATAATTACCCTGCGCTTTACACAATTTTTGATACTACTATACAATAAACCATAATAGGGCCTATTCTGTGCAATAAACAATCCTCAAATACACATCATGTCGAAATTAGACGAGGATAAAGGCATTGTTTACAGCAATCGTGTGCTAGTGGGTAATTGGTACGAGGCTGCCAAATTAGAAGAGGTTAGTACTCTTGTAAGGGTCAGTTTAAACCGTAACATGCCACACTGCGACAAGAAACTATTTACTGTACATGAAACTAATTACTTTTTTAATTATTTAGACTGCTTTTCTGGCTGCTACTTGCGATGTAAAAAGCCATCGATATCGCGCCATATTCGGAAATTTTAGAGTAATAGACGTTGGTCTTTATACGTACTTTTACGTAGACGGGAGCTGCACTTGGCTTCGACAGACTACGCAACCATGCATACGTAGTATTCAAGAACCACATCATCATCGTCCACAGCCTTCTATATCCGACTGCTGTGTATAAGCCACTATATTACTGTGCCATCTGCCTCAGTTTTATGCCAATCGTGTCCAGACCGTCCAACCGTGTCATCTTGCAGCTGGACGACCAACGCTCCGCTTGTTTTAGGAATTACGTAGAAACTAGTATTTCGTAGCAATATATAGAAACCACTAGTGTCACAGTTACACAAGTCTGCTGCTGCTGTGTACATTCTACTACAGCTGCGGCGGTGGCGTTGCATACTCGGACGAGTCGTGAACACTTCAAACATTTTTACGTCCACGTCGCGTTGCGTCTCAGTCGGTCTCAGCCTGAACTGATGTCCTTACTTACACACAAAGCTTCTAAGATCACAATGCACTTTTACGATGCATTTTCATATGCATTTTATTCACTTGTGTTATTCCGTAGTATAAACTGAATATCTTCTTGGAACAAATGAAGAAAGGTGATTTGATGCTAGCGAGGTACCGCAAAATGACTGAGAATCTAACCACACCTTCTATACTAACACAATGTACTGGCTCCATTGCTTTTGGAGATAGAATATCTGTCTTAGCGCCTCATGTTCCAGGTACTTCAATGATTTCACTAGCTTTTAATACTCTGCCGCTGAATATTGACCTACCCGCGCGAATTGGTGGATTCACATACATTTTTTTTCTATAGACATAATAATTATGTAGGTTTCCTTAAAATATTTGTGTTTCTTCATTAAAAAATCCGAAAAATAAATTCCAAAGAACTAATTGGGGCGGAACCGGGATTTGAACCCATGAGAGCTCAGGATTGTAACGCAAGCGTTGCTCCCGCTTTCAATGCCAACCGACTAATAAGTCGACTTGGTATTTTTTTACGTACGGCAATCACTTAAGTTCTGCTCCACGCATTATAGGTGTCCACCCCATCAAAACTTGTTCAATGGTCAAGTACCTATGTAGTACCTTTTTTTACGAGGGAGAAATTTTCCAAAGATGTCCGACCGCTTTGGGATGCAATCGCGTTATGTGGGATTGTACCCACTAAAACCCCCTCTGTGGCCAGCCTTTGTGCCTTCTTGGCAGCTCCGGGATCTCCAAAAGGAACGCACCGGTGCTCCCGGCACTTTGTGTGTCTACTCTCCTGGTGATAAAACCAGACTTGTACTGTCCTTTACGACAGCGTTGCCTCACACGCTGCCGTCCTCCTCGGGCCCGCTTGACTGGATGGCCAGAGCCCCAACTCTGACCGCCCACGAGCCCAGGAAAGTATGAAGAAGTATGAAATATAAAATCGTTACTAACACCTTTTACAACGTAAATAAAAATTGCAGATGTGGGCAGGTAGGTAGGTCCTTTCTACCCACATCTGCAATTTTTATTTACGTTGTAAAAGGTGTTAGTAACGTTTTTATCATTATTAGCAACGGACCCGCCAAAAGAAGGTCACTATGGGATGCTGCTTGGCGGGCGTATAACTTCGAATGAGATCGCGTATTCTCAAGAGCTCGAAGACGGTTCCACCGTGGCGGTGTTTCCGGGTCGCAGCCCCGCCATATGCCACACCTTCGTGATCACGAGCTCTGACTACTGCGATCGAACTGGAGAGGCATTGAAGTTTAACCAAGAATTTCTTTTTACTTTGGCGTCATCGCTGCAGAGAAAGGTATATGTCTGTACGAGTAAAAACATTGCGTATATTAAAATATTTTTTATGACTCTATGATCTATACTATCTATACATTGTGAGATTGTAGGAGGCAATCTCTGAATGTACTGAACCGATTTTGAAAATTCTTTTACCAATAGAAAGCCACATTATTTGCGAATCTCTTTTTAATTTTATTTAGGTTTTCGTTTTACTACACACTGCCGGTGTAGTCATAGGCTAAAGCTGTAATATAAGCGCGGGCGAAGCCGCGGGCAAAGGCTAGTTTGTTATATTAGGATAACAGTAGGTATAGCTAGATTTATCTAAATTGAAGCTTACTCAGGGCGATGTAATGTGATACTGTGTACCTAATGCATTTTCTATTTTTTGTGTAATAGTACATTATGATATAAGTGCGGTAATTTTCAAAGCGCACGTATGTGATACGACGTTTTATAACATATTTGCGAGGAAATTAATAAAACTGTGACTTGCTCCGCCGGCTGGTAGCAGCACGCGAATTACTCCAGGAACATCTCACTTCCAGCGCTGGCCATAAAGTCGTGCATCAGTCAAAGCATCGTACGTTTTACATTACATTACCGCACAAGTGCCGTAATGTCTCTCATTCTCGAGAGTGAAAGTAGGAGAAACGAGACCACACATTACAATAAAGCACAAGTGCGTAATGAAATATATTACGATAGTGAAATTGGTGTAATTACAGCCACTTTACGAGCAAATATGTTATAAAGTTTTTTTAAGCACTTTCACTATCTTGCGTTGTTTAATGTCGTGCGTGTTGCGTCTGCTCTCAGTCTGAGCTGTCCTGAAGATAAGCAAATTGCGGCCAGTGGCAAATCTCTGTCGTCTCATCGACGTCTATTTTTCCCACAAAAACAAACCATAAATATGTTTTGCAGTCTCAACTCTCATACCTTTCGGGATCTGCAGATTCAATACATTATGAAAACAAAATTGCTAGGGACGGATAAAATCTAATCTCGGTAAAAGAACTATACATTTTGTCGGGGACGAAAATCCCATTCATGTCAATAGGGTTTCTTCGACTTACGAGGTTGATATGTTAGCATTTGGGGACACCTTTAGTCAACCTTTCTATAAAAATAGTTTGTGACAGCAAGAAAAGTTGCCTTGTGACCAATTAAGTTTCAATTGCTTGTGATAATAACTATTTTTCGCAAAAAATCGCAACACCGACTTCCACCGTGTACAGAATTCGAATAATTTGCACGAATCAATGTGACAGACACAATGTACATTTTTGTTAATTTATAAAAACGGCTCAACCGAATTCGATATAATTTAAATGGGACCACTATTTACTATTTAAATAGGCCAATTTAAACTACTTTAATAGGCATGTTTTTTGTATGTATCATATAATTGAAGGTTGGTCCTAATTTTACTTCTTATAATGTAGAATCAAGAAAGCTGCTGAAATAAAAAACACTCTTCAAATCACAATTTAGAAACAGTCTATAGTCCGTTTCATAACTCCTGAGATTGAACCAGTTGAAAACTATGGAAGAATTTGGTACAAGTCCTAAAAATAATTCATAAAATTGCTACCTATGTTCAGCACGCATTTATTTTATAATAAAAATCGGCCAAGTACGAGTTGGACACGCGCATGAAGGGTTCCGTACCGTATGGGAGCCCCTGGGCAAAAAATCACTATATATATTATATGGTGTATTGTATGGGAGCCCACCTAAAATATTTATATTATTTTGCTTTTAGTATTTGTTTTTATAGCGGCATTCAATATACATCATCTGTGAAAATTTCAAATTTCTAGCTATTACGGTTCATGAGATATAGCCTGGTGACAGACAGTCGGACAGACAGAAAGACGGACAGCGGAGTAATAGGGTCCCGTTTTTACTCTTTGGGTACGGAACCCTAAAAACTACCAGAATATAGTGATTATTTTTAAAAGCAAACCCATTAGGTAATTATATTCGTCAAAGTTCGTCGCGACGTCGTTCGTCGTCTCAGCGGTTTTGGAACGGACTATGTAATTATCTACTTACTTCTAATTTATCTTTTGGTTGGTTATTAGTCTGGACGCTATGTACTTTCCTGCGGTGTTTGTAAATAATGCATTGCATTTCAGCCTCTGTACATAAGATATGACCCAGACCCGATTCCTGGGCTCCACGGCTTGTTTCCATTATATCTGAGCGAGCACTACGTGACCAACACTCGGTGGCGAGTGTTACCCGTTCGCGCGCCACCGGACCAACCCACTCGATTCGAGTTAGAAGGAAAACCTGTTACTGTGAGTACTGAATCTATGTTCAAAGTGATTGAGGAGGAGAGTCTTGTCACAAAAAGAACTCTAAAAATAATGGTAAGTGGCAGAAATGGAAGGGGATGACCAAAAAAAGTGGATGGATTGTGTGAAAGATGATATGCGAGATAAAAGAGTTGATGATGAGATGACGTATGACAGAGTGAAGTGGCGAAAAGAAACGTACAGTGCCAACCCCACTTAGTAGAATAAAGGAAATATGATGATGAAAGGTGTTGGTTAAAGTCATAATAACTTCATTAAACTGTAATCCTAATCACTGCCAGCTTGACAGAAAGATTAAAAATATTTAGTTTGATAGGTCAGTGGTTTAGCAGTGTTGCATGGTTTTACCACAGGATAGCAATAATGTGCAAGAAATATTTGATTAAAAACTGCAGTAAACTAAGAATATAAACAATAGTAAGATTTTTTTTACAACATCTTTTTAAATTGATTTCAGATAAACACTGACGTCATAATAAACCACTGCGCAACAAATACAAATTTGGGAGTCAACACGGGAATCAGGGTTACAGGATTCTATGGCAAAGTTAGTACCCACAATTTTTAATTATACGATTTGGATTAAATAGTACATACAATATTATTGAATTATCTTTAGATCTTCTGTGGTCTGGATAATTGCTTACAAGTAGCGGCACTTAAGTCTAGCGCTAAGGGTACTGTGGAGGGGATGGCTGCGCATGTTGACCGCCAAACTAAACTCATGCGCAGCCACCCCCTCCACACTTCGCTCAGCGCTAGACTAATATGCCGCGACCTGTAGCTAATTTAAGTGGATTGGCTATATTTTGTTGCAGCTAAATAAGGCACTTGCCCGTAAAAAAATTAAAACAAAATAAGAGTAGTTTCAAACTAGTTCTAATAAAAAGGACGAGCACAATAAATAAATAAGATAATTGTGATTGATTGATATTTTCTTCTTTTTCAGTTTTGTCCGCCTCTAATGAAAACTTGTTTGGATGTCTACGGCAGAGAAACATCTAATAATGTCTGGCAAATTTATTCTCCAATACAACACAAAGATGAGATAAGTAAATAAATAAAAGTACTACTTAACAGCGTCTATCTATCTAGCTTTAATTGATCTGCTATACTTTTGGATCATTAACAGATGTACTATACGGTAACAATTACTATTATAGTATATTTTCCAACAAATCTCGTTTTGGGGTATATTAAGGCGTCATGAACCCTCACAAGCTGCGAGCGAAAATATTTCAGCGCATTGTTTGATGCGGGGTACGGAACGAAAGCTCTACATCGGTCATATTCGTAGTAGTGACTACGGGCTACGGCGTAGTACGGCGTAACATGATTATCTGCTACGGGGCTCATTCCTTGTTGCCTCTCGTCAAAGAATATATAATAATGCTCTCGTCCTAGTTCAAATGTGCAAGTCAGGTCTAATACCAGTGAAATCTTGAAAATATCCAGGTGTTCTTTAAATTATGTTGAAAGTCAACCGAATTTTTATATGGGACACCTGTTTTATTTATTATTTTCGATTTGGGATTGGCTTGCCTTGACTCCATCGTAAAAGTTAGACATGATGATGAGTACATTGAAATATTAATGTTTGTGAATGTCCTTCGTCTAGATATATGAACTTGCGCCTTTATAAATCGAAGGTGTCAAGAAACGTGTGTGCCGATGGAAACGCCCCACCTTCGTTATTGTCTCGTTTATTATACGGCGCTGAAGTCTTCGAACTTATTGCGTCTACCTTCAAAACATGAATAAGTCATGGTGTTCGTTACAAGGATTGCTCTAAACGCCTCTTCAGCCGTGAATACCGGACGGATGTTTATAGCCGTTACATAAAAAGCTGTTGAATACATTCCTATTTCATAATTCATTAAATTGATTTCAAAAATGATGAAAACTTCCACTTTGTATACAATGATCAGACAAATTAATCGCTATAAATGATTAGATCTTCTACATACCACGTGCTTAAAGGATACAAGTCAATTTGAATTTTTTTCTTAACGTATAGCTTTTATCTTGACTGCCTCGGTGGCTCAGTGGTTAGGGACCCTAACTCCTGGGTCAAAGAGGCGTGAGTTCGATTCCCACCCAAGGCAAGTATTTATAAGTGTTTTTATGTATTTTTAAGTGATGAACATTGGTGTTTGCACTGTGTCTGGGCGTTATTTAGGTATTATCTATATAAGTATGTATTTAACAAATATGTTCAAGTAGTATATCAGTCTCTGGCAACCATATCACAAGCTTTGCTTAATTTGGGGTCAGAGACCGTGTGTAAGATGTTCCTTAATATTTATTTATTTATTTTATTTATAGCATCTCGTTGAGTAAAATACAGGTATGACTTCTTATTTCCCTTCTCGATTGGCTAGTAAAGAAATGAATCGTCTGATTAATTAAAATTCGAAAACTAAATAGAAAGATCTGTCTGTTCAGATTTTATAAAGATTGCTTTAAAGCTGCATGAAGGCTAAAGAAGGATGCAGCGAATGGACCTGTCGTTTTTTTTTTTTTTGCAAGTAGGTAGAAAACAAAACATCATTTATAATAATGATTTGTGCTTCAAAAATTTAGTGATTTTTTGCTGTTTTCATATCACTAATTAAAATTAATATTAGACCACCAGAAAAATTACAATGATTTTTTATTGTTTTAACATTATAGATTACATACATAAGAAGTGGCGGTATGAGCTTAAAGGCTTTAGCCTGTCCAAAAATGGGCACATTATTTAAAAAAATCACTATTTTATTACTGTTGCTGTCAAAAAAAAAGGAAATGTCAAATTCAGTCGATCAGATGATGTATTCAGTATTGCCAGATTTCGTTTTCGGTATTCCGACTAGCAATTTTTTGGAGGGGTTGATATAATTATTTTCTTTTTCAACAGTTGGTACATGCTCCTTCCTTAACTCGTTTTAAGTGTTTCAACTAGTAATTTTACGAACTGAGGTGTCTTTTTACATATTTTATAGAAACATACATTTTTGTATACTAAAAGATTATCAAAAAGAAAGAATACTTTTATTTTTAGGTTTCACTCACTTTACTACTAACAAAAAGCTGCAGTTGAAATTATCCGAGATATTCCTGATTATTTTGATATTGCTCGTAATAATCCTTAAAGGTGCTATTCGAATCTCGGCAGCAGGCTACAGCTACAAACAGCACTTGCAGCAGCTGCGCGAAGCCGGCTGTGGCTGCACAACTGAGGGGTTAATCCAGGTTTACACGTAAATTGAAACTACAGATGTTTCGGTATGGCCCTATACATTTTTGTACAGCGCCCCTAGCAGAAACGAGGAAGAACTAACCAAAATCTATGGAGCCACACGCGAACGCGAAAGTTTGAGTAAACTTCGCAAAGCCTGGACTACGAGTAAGGGCTCTGGTTATCTATGTAGTAGTATGAATTTCTGCAAAAAAGATTCCGATTGCGGCTCCGGCAGCACGTGCTACCGAGCCTCAGCTGCGAGTGTTGTTCACCTGTTTAGAAAAGTCCGACGTGCTGCCTGTCGCAGCACGTGTAGCCAACCTCGGAATCACTCTCGACTGCGGAAGCAGGCAGTGGCTGCATTTCAGATGTGTGTTACCTGCAATCGCGACCTGCATCCGCAGGCTGCGGCCGAAGTTCGAATAGCAGCAAGTTGTGGTTCTTATACTATTGCTAATGAAGTGGATAAATACCGAAATTCATTATCATTCATTTTTTCGTAGTACCAGTCGTCGTAGTTACCATTTAGCGCTTCTGGCGCGTTTTTGACGTGCTGATAGCGAATTTTTGCCAAAAGGAGTTGGCAGCACTGAAATGGTCTATAATTCTATAAATCAAAGTAGGTACCTATAGCTTCAAAATTGTTTTCGGTTTTTCTTATTTTAACTTCATTTTAAACAAACTTGTAATATCAGAACAGTTTTAGAAGCGTCATAAATTACTCTGGTGAAGATAACATTTTTATAAATGAGCTTGGGAGAAACTGAGTGTATTCGTACACAACAGGTATTCGTATGTATGAGCTGTCGACATCCTTCTTTTTAAAACTAGAGCCATATTGATAGATAGCCAATCCACAATTATTTATTAGAAATTTATGTAATTAGCACCATTGATTTATTCAATTTGGTAGTATTTTTTAAATGAAATAATCGGCCAAGTACGAGTACCACTCGCGCACGAAGGGTTCCGTACTGTATGGGAGCCGCCCTTAAATATTTACTTTATTTTAATTTTATTATTTATTATTGAAGTAAATGTAAAACCAAATATTCTGTGAAAATTTCAAGCATCTACCTATTATTACCATTATTAATATAGAGCGAAAAACGTCTAAAAATTCAGGTTTGTTGTATGGGACCCCCTTAAATATTTATTAACGGCAACAGAAATACATCATCTGTAAAAATATCTGCTGCCTAGCTATCATGGTTCATGAGATACAGCCCGATGACAGACAGACAGACGGACAGACGGACATCGAAGTCTTAGTAATAGGGTCCCGTTTTTCCCTTTGGGTACGGAACCCTAATAAAAATAACATAACATTATACTTTTTATTCACAAAACGTGCTGCGTTTTCTGTTGCATCGAAACATCCGTTTCCGCTTTCTCTCGGAACGAGACAAATTGCGAGGGAAACGCAAACCTCCATTCAAATATTTGTTCCTGTCTCAAGTTTCAGTTACAAGATTGAATTTATCAAGTGCACTTTTCCAATAATGAGCGCATTGCTTTGAATTCCAAGTCCCATGGTTCAAGTTTTGAAAATAAAAAAGAACTCTCTCGAACAGTCTTCGCTGAATTCCTTTTCATTATCTAGCTTCTGGTTGTGAGGGTTTCCCATTTGGAAATTGATATCATTATTGATCGACAATCTTTTTATTGGGAAGTAGCAAGGCGTCATTTTGTGTTCTGAACTATTCTGTACTATTGATTGAATAAAATAAGTGCTTATGTCGGCTTAAAGTAAATTGAAGTAGAAACAAACAAACAACAACACTTTATTAAACAACCACATTACAAAAAAAACGAATTGCATGGACAAATCAATACAATTAATAAGTTTCTAACTAGCGGCCTTATCGCTTTAAGCGATTTCATCCAGGCAACCAAGACATACACCAAGAACACTGCAAAGAAAAATTTTATATTTAGGTGTGAAACTAGATCGTCATAATCATCACATCCTTGTTCTGCTGCTGGGTACAGCCGCCTCTTTCTTACAGAGCTATACGCCGTAGTCCTGAGCCAATCGTGTCCAGGTTCGATACGCGATGAATTTTTTTTTAATACAGTTGATATTAAATACTTAAATACCAAGTAACAATAAGTACCTAGCTTTATTTAAAAATAATGGCACGTCCGAGAGAGCTTTGAATGGGTAAGGTACCACCTTACAATATTTTAACACAGTAACAAGGCCTTGTCTGTGAGGTGGCATTTTAATATTGTCATAGGTATTTATAGGTATCGAAGCTGGGAATTTTCTCGTGTTTTTTGCCTTAACAGTGTCCCTTTTTAGCTACGAAATCCTAAAATGGAATAAAATTGTTAAATTAGCATTTAAGCCTAGAAGCAGTTTTAGGGCAAGAGGATTAAAAATACAGTCTCTTGGGACTTCCCACGCAAGTTCATTACGCTTTCTTCAAGTTATAGTGAAAATGTAATTAGTCTACCCACGCGTCGCTTGCAGTGAGATTACGTATGTGGAATACACAATACGTTGTTTGAAATGCAGTCGTGATATTATGCGACTGATTTGCTACAGAATTTTGTGCATAAATAATATCCATTTGAATACTAAAAGCCGTAACGTTCAATCTCACTGTTACTTTATTTTTATAAAGCGTAGCGTTAGACGTCCATCGACAAGGTGGACCGACAAACATATTTAGTCCTTAACCCATTCACTGCCTTTCTGAAAAGTAACGATATTGCCCAGATGCCGCAAAGTTATTGCAGCTTAAAATCAAACCGCCCATGGGCGGTCTCGGCGTGAAAGTTAAAAAAAATCGCCCATTCGGCGCTGAATGGGTTAAGAGAATTCTGAAACCGACCAGTGTTTTTGCGTTTTCTATAAAACATCGAAAAAATTTGCGGTATAATTTTGACTAAATGTACGTTTCGGGAGAAAACTCGTTTCAAACCTTTAATTGAAACATAATGTTATGGTTTTAGTGTCAATCGCTTGAGTAAGAAATATTGCACGCTAGTACGTCTTGTTTTTACTAAAAAAGGTTTTTTTTTGGAGCGAGCTGGTTGCGAGCTGCTCTAATTGGAAATCCATAGGAAAGGTCTACGTCCAGCGATGGACGTTCTACGACTGATTACGATGACTATATCTACCTATTTCTGGCTTGAAATAATATTAATTTAGTAAAATATCGAGATCAATTTAAGCTTGTATCAATTTCGGTTCAGTGATTTTTAGAAAAGAGAACATAAAATTGCTGGTAAAACAATATTACATATTAGAGATCCAAATGAAAATTTATATCTCCATAATGTAATACGCGCGTTAAATATTATCTGAACTTGATATTAGTTTAACATTTTCTAGGGAACAATGAGGTCATATTAAAATGGTGATAGTTTTCTTGTTACAAAGTCGCGGATCCACCGCAGTTGCTAACTGTGGCTTACTATCGGAGACGGACAAAAAAGCGCCTCAGAAGTATTCTATGGGACAAAACACAGCAACTAACCACTGAATCGAAATATTTTTCATGTCTCTTTCTAACTCATGCAGTATAAAATCAATGCATCTCTTTTTTTCTTTTCTCGATCGACAACATGTTGGAGTTATTATAAACATATCATCAACCAAGGCGAACATGTTTTCCAGTAAGCGGCGTAGTATCGTTTGATCCGCTTATAATGTTGGTTTCTTGAAGAGTGGGCAACAATGATTGCTCATTCCGGTCTGGCCTCAAAGTTCCTTCGGCAGCGATGCTAATCGGCGCTGTGAAAAGGCAAAGAGAGTGGAAACTAATCTCCTTCAGAGCGGCGGACGGTCACCCAGGTGCGGGTGCGAGGCACGTCGCCGGCCCACGGCTTCCTACTTGCTAAACTACCACAATTCCCTACTAAGAGTTTCTAGTCAGTTTATAATGAAGTAGTCTGTTTGTTTTTTTATCACATCCTAAAGATAAACTTGTCTCAACTTTTAGGTATTCCGCCGTATTTAGATTTCTTCAATTGATTTCTCAAGGGACGTTTTGTCAGAAGAGGCTGTCTGTATTGTTCCGGGTCTTTTTTAAATCTATGTCGGGAAATGCCTCTCCTTATATATTGTACCTACAATAGCAGTAGTGTGCAAACATTGCAGGTTGCAGGACAATGTTGTCGATCAAGGAAATTAAAAAAATATTCGGAATCTGATATCGCAGATTGGCGAACGCAGTTCTCCTTTTGCGTCGCATAGGATTTTGATTTCAAGTAGCCCTGTTTATTACGGGCAAGTTCAAATGTTTTTTAACACTACTCAAGTGTCAAAAAGTTAGCATGTTATCTATTTAGACCAAATAAAAAAATCAAGACAGAATGTTGAGAAACAAACTAGTGAAGCCGGCAAACACGTACAACAAAACTACGCCTTGGCTCGTCAGTCAAACTATGGCGGCGTAACAATAGAGCACTCAGCACAAGTATTAAAAACTGGCCTCATTTGTCTGTTCACGACGTTCTGTCTGGATGTATATTATTTGGTCTGAGGTTGTATATAAGACATATTATGTACCTATGTTTAAAAATGTCGACAAACAATTCAAAAAGAAATAGAGCAAGCTGTTAGTAGAGTACTATATTCTTTTATTGACTCACTATTTGATACAGGCATCTTCCCACTCATATCATCCTTCCCAATTCAAGGCACACGTGTGATATTCATGGCATGAATGGATAATGTAATTTTACCCTTAGTAGGGGTGTCCAGTACCCGCACTACTCTACCTCGTTTGTTTGTATGTACAATGCATGTCCTTTGTGAAATGATTCCTCCTGTACCCCCGAGATTTGCAATTGAGCCGTTTGACGACGATATTAGATGTTTCCGATATTGGGTTTGCTTAGTCTCTGAGGGTTATCGAAGCTATTTAGATTCGAGATAATGTTGTCTTCTCAGTCGACATCATCATCATTTCGTTTCAATGGCTAATATTTTTATTTTTATTATTTTCTTATTATATTTCATTTCTAACATTTCAGTCTTCTCAGTAGAAAGGACTGAAATGTTAGGAATGTTAGGCAAACCTTCATTTTTGTACGCAGACGGTTTCAACCTAAGACTATGTGGTTAGCCATAATATTAACTACAACTACATTGTTCGTAGCATAAGTTTCAAGAAATTTACAGGCTGGTGGTCCCAATAGTTATGTTCCAATTTGATTATTATTTACCTAGCCTAGTTAGATATGTACTCCTATCCACTTCATTTTAATATCAAGACCTGATTCCTACTAATATTATAAACGCGAAAGTTTGTATAAATGGATGTTTGTTACTCTTTCACGCAAAAACTACTGAACGGATTGAGATGAAACTTTGCAATAGTAATGATTCTACATCAGAATAACACATAGGCTATAATCTGTAAAGATATTGCGTAAAACGAAGTTCGCCGGGTCAGCTAGTTAAAAATAATTGATAAAATGTATTTAGCTAAAAGATTCTACATTTCGACTGTAGCAACTACAAAACAATAAGCTGTACAGGTCGCGGTCGCCTCCACAATACCCTCAGCCAGCGCTAGACTTACGTGCCGCTACCTATACTAAACTAGCCATCTATAGCCGTTATCTAAACTGCCGGATACTGTAATAGATATTAGGTAGTCGATATCAATATAATCCATTAATTGATGATGTAATAGACTAAATTGAACGTGTATCTTGCCTACATATACAATATTCTCACGTCTAGATTGGTTTCGCCCAAATTATATTTTTATGGCGGGGCTAATCGAGCCCCCAGAAGAGTGGACTGTATATATTTGATAACAGAAAAATAGTGCACGAATAAAAGAGCCGGGATAGGATAGAGAAAAGAACCGCATTTAGTTGTTAGTCTAGTAATATCCGTCGGGATCCCTCGAGACTCGTGCAGCACTTTCACAAGCGAAACCATGTAAATTTATGTGCCACGAGTCACTCTCTAGCTGTTAATCACAATATATATCACCTTTTCGTCTCTGTATAGGTAACACTGCAGTTAATATTTAGCGGTACTCGCGAAAGTATCGATACCTCTGGGCTCAAAGGTCGTAAAGGACAAAATGCGACTTTTCAGAAGCTAAAAACGAAAAATAAAAATAAAATTTTACTCTAGCATTTTTGTTCCTTGAGTTATTTAAATGAAACTTAAGAAGAAAGTGCCACTTTCTGCAGTAACCCTAAGACTCTTCCGATGCTAAAATTTAGTTCTAAACGAAAATACCCTATAACTTCCAACCTCACTGCTTTTCCATGAAACAGTATCATTAAAAGAAAGCCAGGATCATTCACAAAGAGAACAAAGCAAGCGAAAACAACTTTTGAATTTATCACAGGTATTTCATTAAAAGTGAAGAGCAGTATCAGGCCCTTGTGTATTTGCCGGTGGAAGTTATCTACCCTCCAGTGAGATATGGTTACAATGGGCAACCCTTGCGCCATCCGCTAGCCGAGTTTCGCTTTATACAGGCACTGGGAGCTCCAATTACTTGCTACTGCTTTATATTGTGCTAGTTGCGGATATATTGACTATTATCTATTCTGTGGTTGCGGTAACTAGTTTATCAAGGAGCGGGGAACGTATTTTACCGCTGAGAGAGGTGGTCGGGTGATTAGTGGCGTCTGATTAGCTGAAGTTATATCGCCGGGTGGAATACCTGGTGGTGATACATGAGTCATACAGAGTGTAAACAGCTCGTGTATTGATTCGCGTAGTTTAGGTATATAGTCTCTAAGTAGCGTTCACTTGTTAATACAAAAAGAAACCGTTTGCGAGGAGTAGGATCTAAAAGCTGCAAGAGATAAGTTAACATTAAATTAAAGCATAATAAAAACTTTATGAAACCTGTCAATTTGAATTTAAAGGTGTTTTTATCTTATTTCAACATTATTTTGTCTTTGTAAGCGTATATGTAATTAATTGTTTTGAGGAACATTAGAAAAGCGTCCTAAGTTATTTTTAAATTTTCATTTTTAAAATCATGTACAATTATAGTATTATTATTTATAAAAATAAGTGCAAGAAAAACTGAATTATTTAACGACCTATTAGATTTTTTCATAAGTTTGATCTTTTGGTTTTATTCATGTTCACTTTATGGACTGTGGGGTGTCTATAAGTTTGGTTGCCTTTGTTGAATTTTTGGCTCGTTCTATAGCTGCGTTGATTTTATTGAATCAATTCTGTATGCGCTTAACCTTAACTTACCTAAATATTTAAAATTTTGGCTCCAAATCAGAACTGACCAACCCAAAAAAGCAACATTCCCTGTGAATAGTAAGTGAATCCATTGGCGTAACTTAGTCAAATGTTTCATCCTTCTACGTTAAATTTTATAAAGCGTGGGGGAAATTGGCCATGATTTCTTGTGATATGTCAATAATATTATTTCTAAAAGGTAACTTAAACCACGGTAACAGCTAGTTAATTATAATTTAAATGAACTAATTGTTTAATTAGTCCCTGCACATAATTTTTTTCAAAGCGTGGGGTAAATTGAGTACGATTTCTTTTAATCTGCATCGATTTGCATACAATTGCCCGATTTATTCTCTATTTATCTTGGACGCAACTACATGAAGCATATAGAAAATAGCCCGAAAAGTCAATGGCTATAATAAAACTAAGTGAAACCGCTCGCGCAGCTAGTTAATTATAATTGAAATGAACCAATTGTTTCATCCCTGCACATTACATTTTGTAAAGCGTGGGGTAAATTGAGTACGATTTCTTCTAATCTGCACCGATTTCCATACAATCGTCCGATTTTAGCCCCTATTTATCTCCGTTGGAGCGGCATCGGCGTTACCCGTGAAACGTTCATTAAGCTCACAATAGGCCCGATAACAATTCTAAAAACACGTCAGGAGGAACAAAGACTCGGGAGCCTGAGGTGTGCTTGTATTAATAGATTGTTCCCTTTCAATTTGCCCGTGGCTTACAATCATAATAATTAATTAAGTAACTATGCCAAGTAAACTAGATATAATTTAACTTTCTTCTGTAGAGTTCCATTTTTGCATTTTGCTCCAAAGAAGTTTTTAAAAGTGACTACCGCTGAAAATACTACTGCTTCATAAATCATAACAATTACCTTAGTATTATGTTAACTATATGCATACATAATTATTTTTATATTTTGAAGCGGTAGGGTGCAATTTGTAAGTCTTGAAAGGATTTATCTTACAAAATACTCTGGATTATTAACGTGAAGTTCACATTTCCGCATTCAAAGTTCCAATTATAACCAGTATGCGCATACTATTAACGTACATACATAAACATACATGTATAAACATAGGTATCTTTACATCTGGCTTTTAAAAATCGGGACTATCTACGAACTATATAGATCCATAATGAATAAAAGAAAAAATATAGCTTTAAAATAAATCATTCATGTGCACAGAAACACATGTTAAATTTTACGCCCTAATAAGCACTAGATAGAAAATGTTAGCATCATGTTTAATTTTAAATAAAACGGTCAGATTATTACAGCAAAGTTTCTACGAACAATTGTAAATTGTTACAGTTGTTCAGGGCCGGTAACCTTTCCCACGTGAATTATTCATAAAGTTGAATAACAATAACACTCGTTCCTGTTCAATATACCAACAAATTCATTACATCACTAGCTTGTGCCCTCGGCTTCGAACGCGGTTTTGGTACTGAATTGTATCTTTACCTTGGAGAGACAGAAAATATTGAATCTTACAATTGAGTACATAAACCTATACCTCACTTTATGTTATTATCATGCATTAGTCAACAATAACTCGCTCTATACGCAAAACATTTAAAAAAAAAAACTGTTGTTTCCGCTGATATGGGTTATGCGTTGAAAATATACAGTGTTTATTGGTTTAAGGCGCTTGGCACATGGAGCAACTATTGCAGCATCTGACCTCTGGCAACTAGCTCTTTACCACAGAATAGGCCCTATTACACAGGGCAGTCGCTGCTCTTTACATTATATTTCAATTTACAAATTACACATTGTGTACGCAGTCCTATTGAAATAAAATGTAAACAGCTAATTGCTGCAATAGTTGCTCCATGTGCTAAGCACCTTAAGAGATTACTATGTGTTTTAAAAACGCAGGAAAATCTTTTACATCAATAGTAATACCTATTCTTAACACCTCTTGTCAATTACTTTGACAAAATATAATTATAAATTTTGCGATCTTGAATGTAGTCACAACATATTTAAATAAGGTTTCTAAATGGCAATAACTGCTAGGAATTTCAAATAAAAGGTTTGACCTTTTCATTGGAAACTCTAGAGTCTGGCAAAGCTGGAAACCGAATTGCGTAGCTATAAAGTGTAATGACGCATGGAAATGAAAGGTCGGGCAAGTGTGAGTCGGGCTCGTTCACGAAAGGTTCTGCAAAAACTGTGTTATTTAATAAAAGAGAACATACACCTAAACGAGGCGTTCCAATGTAAGTGGCGCGTAGAAAAAGCACTGCAAAATACATGCTTTTTTCATGGAGATAGTTTGATATATATAAGTTTTTAGCACAATATCATAGTAAATAGACAAATTTAATTGTCTTCCTACCAATATATCCCAACGTAAAAGAAAAATATAGATTGACTGTATTATTTGAAAAAAAGTTCTTAACGAATTGAAGTTTCGAGCATCTACAAATAATTTAAGACAAATTCAAGGGAGGATTATTTCGAGCGTACACTTAAATTGGTTTATCTATAGGCTCTCATTTTGTAAATCTACGTAAGTAAAAATATTCTTAAAACGGCCTTCTATCGTTTCTTGAAAAGACAGAGCGTTAAAAACAAAATTAATTTATCCTCGAGAGAGAAATATTTTAACTTCGCCAGACTTGTGAAAGAAATTTGTAGGCTTCTTTGAATCGCGCAAAAAATGTTTCAAAAGGTCCTCCCGTAAACTTTCAATTATTAGGTAGGTAGAGGAAAGTCGTGATTTCCATGCAGGTGATGATGCTTAGGCCGAGCGGGAGATCATTAAAACTTGTAACGCGGAAGTATCAACTGCGTCACGGAGTCGAGCCGAAGCTTTTACAGAGTTAGGGATTTACGAAGGCTTTAAGAGTAGCAAAATCAAAACAGACAGAATTCTGTAATTTTATATCTGTTTCTTGTTGTCTGTTACGTTGTGTTTTAGTGAAAAATAGGGGATATAGAGCGATCGCGCTTACTCAAAACATATTTTTTTTTTTGTTCTATGTAAAGTTTGCGTTTTATCACATGGTGACACAGACCTAGTTCTAGGTTGACACAGTCACAAAAACTTTAATTTTAATAAGTTGGAACAGTTGGCACTGGACCGTCTACTCAATATGCGATCGACAATCGACATAATCAGTCATACTTGTGAGTTAGGCCGCTCCATACCAGATCGTATCTCTGCCTCATAATTATCAGTAGGTATCAAAGCAGGATTTATGTGGGTTAATTATTTTCATTTTCAGGGACGATAATATACTGGTACTAATTATTTTGTAGAAAAAGAGATCACGAAATAGTTTAATAAAAAAGTATTATTTCTTTAACAAAGACAGATTCATTTATCTACACTTCTCTCTGAAAGCCTCGAAAGGTAATCTCAAAGGTATTTCGTCACAGTATAATCTTTTCACCTCAGACAAGCAATTTTCGTTCCTGACTCGGCGAATTCTTAAAAAAAAAAACTACGTGGCGACATAAATAAAGCGACGAAACTGGCACGTCTACGAGAGGGTCTCTTAAATCGCGCGCATTTATCGAACCTGAAAAATGTCCGCGATTAGAGCACAATGCCGATACAACAATGCCGTTAAACAAAATGTAAATTCTCTTAGCAAATGTTATTCATAGAGCAAGCGAAAGTTCATTTATATTCAGCGGAATTACCTACTCTGGGTAACGCAAAACAAAGTGAGGGTAGAGCGAAATTAGACGAGGTCTCGAATACTAACGTAACTGCCGACACAGTGTGATTGTGGCCCGACTGTCGCACCTAAAACCAGCTAGTACAAAGCGTAGCTCGGATTTCCGACAGAGTTGCAGAACTTGCTATTCACGGTTATAGATGTTTGTTTGATTAGCTCAACTGTATTTATATGATTAGCAAAGTCTTTGATTGGCAAGTAGGCGAGTCTAATCGGTATACATTTACAATCCAATCCTGTCCAACACAAAATCTTTTACCCAACCGGCTCACTCCTAGAATGTACTTAGTCCATTTATTTGAATACCTACTCTAATAAATTCATAATGGGTTATGTTTTTAAATATTTTTTGACAACTAAACATAATTTTGAAGAGTTGCTCTTTTTGTCTAGTAGTTACAACAACACGTAAAGACAGTTATATTTTTTGGTAGGAAAATTTAGACCTCTGAAGTAGTCTTTAAAATTGAGCTTCTATTTTAGTTTAGTTTATAACTAGATATTTTTGATATAAAACATTTTTGGTCTTGGTATTTGATGGAAATTAAATTGGCAAAAATAAAGTTATTATAACGTTAAAAATTCGACAATACTGCTGACAAACATCTCGCAGAGATGCAAAATATTTATATTGCGCTGGAGAAGTCTATCCTAACAAGTACTAACAACGGATCTACTAGCAAACGTCAAATCATGAAATGTCGTGGTTACTACCCCTTGGAATATTAGTAGGACTTTTTTGCAGTACCAAAGACACCACTGGACAAATACCGGTTGGGATAAATATATTTATCCTAAAATAAAAGCTCCACAAAGCTGCAGAGATATTTTCAAAAGTAAATCACAGGTTTTGGTTCTCTACATCGGATATTTTATGAAAGCACCATTGCAAGCTTGAAAATATACCACAGGTTGGTTAGGCCTATAACAACAAATCCATTTGCTGTTAGTGCTCCTTATGGCGCTGTCTGGTGACGAACGGCTTGGGACGGGCTTAGTTGGTTTCATTTTCCCTCTAATTTATTTCATAGGAGTCTTTGGAGCGGACTCAGTGTTATGATAACGATATTTTTTGCTTATCCTATTTTAGTAGGTAATGGCTAAATCACATACCTAACCTAAAAAAAGATTTGATCTGGAAAATTTGCAGTACAAAAGTAGGTAAGTTATGAACAACTAAGTACAATCGTGTGCAACACATGCAGTTTAAATGATGGGCTACGCCACGCCACACCAGTACCTAATGTTTTCCTCCGATGTCTTGAACTCTCTGGCCGAAATCGAACTAGGGCGTCTCTACCGCTACTTTGAAAGCGTTCTTACTACCTAAGCCAGTAATTTGATAATTGCTTGCTTTCGGCATAAAAAGCAATATAGTTAAATATTTTCTTCCTCAATATTATGTCGAGTTGTTTGGACAACCCTAACTGAACTACGAATATTGGTTGTCTAGGCGCGCGTTATTAGCCGTGAGCTTCCCTCGAATTGTTTCCAATTATCACAATATTATTTATTTCATTCCACGTATCTACATAGAGTAACAGATATTTTGCCCATAGGCAATAATTATTTTATTTCGGTAATATTATACATACTGCCTGCGGTAACGTTATAATATCCAATAACGGACAGAATTGGCTTGATTTTGAGCTAATAACGCGTTCGCATACGGTAGTGCCTACAGATTGATTGGTGAAACGATTTTTTCAATCGTAATGTGCTGTCCCAGTGCAGCTTACTGCAGTAAGTGAGCCTTACGGCGGGCATTTTCATTTACGTCTAGATTCACGCTACGCATCTTGTAATTTGGATTTAAGTAAAATAATTCCATTCTCATTTAATTTGAAGTTAATTAATTTTACCGAATTCAATAAGCAATTAAATAACAATACGCTTTTAGTAAATATATATATTTTAACTATGTTACTGTGGAACCGGATAGCCAAATATAAATTTCCCAGCTCTAGCATCGGACAAATCCAATAACACGTAGACCCAGGTCCAAATTTACGTACGAAGAAAACAAATGAAAATATTGTAGTTGAGGTAAACTGTAATAAATATTTTCCAGTCGACAAACAAGCTCGGGGGTACGCTACATTAAATAACATCGACAGATCCAAGCCAATTTCGTACTTTCCGCTAAGCTTATTTCAGACTTCCCACACGCAAACATTTTTCCATGCGAGAATATATTCGATTTGCATTTCAGGGGTATAAAGACGAGCAATAACATTTCATATTTGCCTCCGTGCCGTACGTTATTTAAGAAAATGATTCAGATGCTTTGTGTTGGTTCAAATGAATAAATGAATTACCGATCCGATTTGCGACGGTAGGAATGTCGTATCATTTTCGTTGAAATTTTATTATGGCCAGGTGTATGTAGTGTAACCTGTGCATTTCATAAATCTGTTTGAGTTTAATTAAAGATGCTTAAGACAATAGTGAGATGCCAACTTGAGCATACAAAAACAACAACTGTTATATACCTCTAAATACGAGTATTACTTGTATCTGATTTGAGTGATTTTTTTTCATGTAGTGAGCATTTTTATCGCTAGGAATAAACTTAGTTTTTACAGTTTTTTTATACGAACTAACCTTAAGTTCGTTTAATAAGCCTCTAAAAAGTTATATTTTCACGCAACTTTTATGAAAAATATAAAAAATAAGTCGTAGGTACAATACGAGCGTGCAATATTTCTTACTCAAGCGATTGACACCAAAACATTACATTTTGTTACAATATCACGGAACGTAAATTTTATCAAAAATGTACCGAAAATTCTCTCGACGTTCTACAGAAAATGCGAAAACAGTGGTCGGTTCACGATCCTTTTAACCCGTATATGACCAAGTGGTCGAAAAGGACCCAAGGGTAAAAATTTGTTTCTTATAAAATCCATAAATGAAAGAGATATTGCTAAGATTTTATTTTGATATGGCTCGTTTTAGTACTCTTGAGCATATATGGGTGTGAGTTGTACGATTGCAATAATTATGGAAAATATCACATGATTATTTGTCTATACACAATTGGCACATGCGTGAATAGCCACATAAATTTACGTTTATAATTGGTTCTATATTAAGCGTGTATACCCGGTCTTTACGAAATAATTATGTTATTGTGTCGCGCCCACTCAACTCCGCCTGCGTTAGACGGATATTATACCTTATAGTCTTCGTATAGTCGTATATTATACATATCCATCTAAAATATCGTAATTAACGATGCCTAGCTATACTAAACCCAGACATAATTTTCAATTAACACGAACGGTTGACTAACAAAGTAAACAGAGCTTCGGTATTGACCGTTCCGGCGTCATTACTCTGCGAATGGAAGGTGACAACGGAAACCCGGCGCGGAATGAAAAAAGGGATTCATTATGATGGCCAACCCCTTGAGGATAGGATGGCAATTCTCGACTGTATAATAAACGTACAGTACGTGTGTTGTCGTTACGTGGAGCTTAGCTCGCCCGCGGCAATTAAATTAATCAAGCGAGCTTTGTAGCGTGCGGCAGATTGTTGAGACTACATGCATGGCATTAAGGGGATAGTGTTCATCATCACTGTTACGGTTGTGACATTGGTGTTTTCGGAAATATTGGTAAAGTCATCAACATGGGTCACCGTTAAGAGAGAAAGTGGCAGCGTGTTGCATCAATATATTTTTTTGGAGAACAGTTCAAACAGATTTTTTTTTCAACCTATGAAGAGGGCTATCCCCTAGTGTCTTTCGGTCTATCGATCGATCAAATTTGAAATCCAAGGAGAACAGTAAAATAATTGATGTTAAGATGTAGTCCAACGGCTTAGCGTTGAAATGGCAGTGGGCAGAGCATATAACACTGATGACCGATGGGGTCGAAGAGTTTTCGAATTGAGACGTAGACGATATACCGGAAAGCGCAACGTAGGACGTCCACCCAGTGGACTTAGACAGATTTCGCTATTAAGACCACGGGGTCACCCTGAATACAAGCTGCTTCCAATTAGTTTTATTAGATATCTATCGGTTTTGCCTAAATCCAGCACTAGACTGGCTGAAATGATGATGATGACCATAAATTACTCCATTTGTATTATATGAAAAATAATTCTATTACATCGACGATTATTTATTTACACAATATTACGTAAGTACGAGTACCTAGGTAAAATCTAGAGTTGATTTAAAATCTTCAATCGAAATAGGCAATAGAAATAGGTGACAACCGGTTTTCTCCCCCTTAAGGTTCTGCATAAACTGTGTCACCTGAAGAGGTTCTACAAACTGCGACGCGTAAAGTTTTCACTCCATTACGTAATTTCACGTGAATGTGTTAACATTGTAGCTTTTATGATATTAAAATTTCGTAAAACCAACTCTTTGATTAATGGTTATTGCGGTTTCAGCAAACAAACAAAGAAATTTCGGGTTGTTTGTGGCGTGGTAATTCTTGGAATCACGAGGGTGCCAACAATTAATAAATTAAACCATTTGAGGTTGTTACGCAAAAAAAGTTAAATAAAAAACAGCCAAGTGCGATATGCACGGCGTTAAAAGTTCCTTAGCATTTATTTCATTCAGAATGAGATGCTTAGCGTACTTGTACGGTCTACATAATTTAAAGCTCAAATTACTCTTGTTTACTATTTTGTTTTTGATATAAATTATGCGAAGTTTAATGATTGTGTGCATTATTTTCACGATAGCGATAATACTGTCCATCATAAAAAAACTAAAGATTTTTGAAAAAAATCTTTAGTTTTTTTATCCCTCCCTAGCCTCCTTCCATTCCTTTCTGTTCTGTGCTACCTCCGTCCAACCTTTTTTAAACCTCTCGAAGGAATTGGGGGAGACCTTTGCCCAGCAGTGGGACAGTACAGGTTAAATAAAAAAAATAAAAAAATAGCCTCCATTTTTGCTTTGTGATGGACCCTAAGAATCTGCAAATGTATTAACAGTATTTATGTTGTATCTACACGCTAAAAGGGAATAGTGCCATGTAATTTGTGCAAAGGGGAGAGTGAACACGTACGACCAATATTTTATTAGTCACGAATTTATGCATTATCGGTGTCGTTCCGAGTCCGTGCCGGATAGGATTTGGTAAAGCTATGTAAATGTACAAAATGTATCGCTTTAAGTGGCGTAAAAGCCATCATCACTAATGTAGGAGTAGAATTGCTGCAATATTACACCCTGAATTTCATTGAATCTGTTCAGCCGTACTTATAGTCTACTAATTTATTGTAAGTACCTTTTATGGTTTAGCTGTGAAAACGTTACAGTTAAATACAAGCTGTTGATTTGTTTGGTGGTGGTTTCAGAAGTACATAATATGTTCATTATTATGAACAATTTTTACTGTGGAACCAACCTCAAAAATTCGATAAAACTAACTGTTTTATGTTAAAAGTGAATTGAATCTCTGCGCAGTGTACGTATGGAAGAGCTGACTTTTGCGATTTCCGGGTTGCTTCAATAGTAAAAGTTATTCATAATGATGAGTATATAATGACAAACAACACTGAAAGCAAAAACTTCAAGCGACTGTAAGTATACGAGTATGTGACACTTTAGCATACTTTATCACGAGTACGAAACATTAACGAACAAACTTATTTCACCTGCTTTGTTCTCATAGAATTAAAGTATGCAGTCCTAAACAACAACTAAAAACTTTTCTAGCATGTTTTCAGCTTTTCCTCATTCAACGGCAGAAGGAAGTGGTTTATAGGTTTCCACTTTGTGACGAAGTACACGAATTGCAGCAAAAACTCGACACGTCCATTTGAATGAAAGCTACAGCAAGTACGTGGCCTGAATGAGTCTTCAGGGCGGCGACTGATTTCAAAGTTTGTAGGTGTTCCGGGCGACAGGTTCACTGTGCTTGGCGGGGTTAGGGTGAAACTCGGAGTTGTTATAGTCTAATAGACCTTTATAGAAGCATGTTCAGTGTTCACACGTCCGTGCAAGTGATGTAGTCAGTGAGACTTGTAGATAGGTTATATGACAATATGATTTTTAACATATTCATAAAATCTCATTTTTCATTCAACAGGTATTGCATAATTGTCGCGTTGCTTGTTCGTTACGTTAGTCAAATCTGTGTGCACCGATTATAAATATATTTTATTCTGTAGTAACTTATTCTGTGAATTCAACATAATGGACCGGAAGGATTGTATTAAGTGAATAATTTTCGCACACAACAAAAAATATTCGAGAGGTTTACGGTCCAGGTATTAGGTTCTTCCTTGTTTATCTTCTAAGTCTTCTCTTATTTTGCACTTTGCACTTACGAGCTCAAATCAACACGTTTTTAAAACGTAACATAAAAATGTATAACGAACGTTGAAAGTATTTAAAAGTTCTAAGAAACTACTTATCAAATAACTTTTTCATTTATTTTAATAGTTCCGTCTTGATAGCTTTCGAAATGTGTTTAAAGTTTGACTTCGCATAAAACTGTTCGTAACTTAAGATCGAAAATTCTTTGAAAGCCGCCATAAAGAGCCGTCAATTTTAAGCTTTGTAGGTTGCATTTCCTTTGAGACTTTTCCGCGCCTCACTCTGTTTGAATTATTCATACAGCTTGCAAATATCTATCAGGCAGAATATTAGATACGTCTGAAATGATCCAACATATCATGCACCTTGATTTTGAAAGGTGTTTATATCTTTCGCGAACTAGATATGAACGATGTAGTATTTGTACAATATGCTTTATATTGGTCAAGGAAAGTTTGCGAGGTTGATATGGGTATTCATTCACACAATATAAGCACTATATGAAAGACTTTCTTTCTAATTTCAGATACACTTTATTAGTGGACTTTTATCCCAATTTTAACATCATTAGGTACTACATATGTAGACGTAATACTTCTGATGCAATACAAAATTTCTGGCAAGCAATAACAAGACATACTTATGAATCTAATATTTTCTTAAACTCCATTTCTTTAAAATTTTGTAAGACTCCATCATACTAAGTTTATGTTTGCTAAAATACCTAATTACTTAATTTAGCAAAATTTCACTAACATTAACTGACACTCCCGGAGTCTATTTTAAAACAAACGAGATAAGTTTCCGAATTCGTTTGAATTAATTTGGAAACGAATGAAAGTTAATTAACTTGACATCGCTCCTTCCTGCGAAAAGAAGGTTCCTAACGAGGATTGTAAAACTCACAACAATAATGGAAACAATGGACGAGTGCGGAAGAATAAGCCGGAGCTGGGTAAAAGTACCTACTAAAGTAGCCATAGACCTCGCGAGATGGATTGTGTTATCTAGATCTAGCGGATCTAATTTAGCACGAAAATATCTCTTCATAATTATTTTTCGCAAAAAATAGCAAAACCTCCTCCGATCGTGTACAAAATTCGAACATTATTGTTGATTTATCAAAAACAGCTTAGCCGATTTCTGTATAATTTAAATCTTTGGAAGTATACCTTTTCGAATTAAAAAAAATATTTTTCGATTCGGTTCACCATTGGCGAAATTATCGATGAAGATACACAAAAAAATACTTACTGACGAACATAGATCCTCCTCCTTTTTGGAATACAATACAATATAACTTTATTGTACACCAAAAAACAGCTTAATTAACAAAGTAGGTACATAATATTCTTAAAATTAGGTGATACAAGGGCGGCCTTATCGCCTTGAGCGATTTCTTCCAGGCAACCTTTGGATGGACAGAAATTATAGTACAAAAATGTGGTTGGTGGTGTATAATAAATAAATGTGGAAAATAATAATAATTATTATCACAAACTAAATACAATAATTACACATTATAATAATATACTACATCTTCAATAATATAAATATACATACATAAACAATTACATAAATATATAATAAGTATAAGAATATTTACTTACATACAATAAATTTAATATCACGTTAAGTTGTTATTTAACATAGTGAAAGAAAGTGTTTGAAAACTAGGTTATTAAAAAAATATGGAGAGACTTAGCCTGCCTGATAGTTACAGGCAGCTCATTCCAAAGCAGGACAGATTGTACAGAGAAAGATTTCATATAGGATTTCAAAATTATTTTTTTCTGCTAGAAGTAAATACATTAAAGGAGGGCGCTGTAAGCCGAAACACAGGCCACTGGCCTAGTTCGGCAACAGATAAATAAATTATGTTCATCCTATTCTAGCTAATTAGTTGATCGGAATGTTATTAAGTAATTGAAATGTTTTTGAAATAAAGAATTATTTATAATTATAGGAAAGATTGGTATGGGAAGAGGAGTGGACTTTGAGTTTCAAGGCACGAGAAGATCTCAAAGTACCAGAATGACCTTGAATAAATTCGAAGCGTTCTTTGAGATACAAAGGAGTGGAAGGAAAGAACAAAATTTTGTAGAGGAAAGATAAGATGTGAGAATTACGGCGAAGTCGGATAGGTAACCAGTTGAGCTTTTGGCGAAATTGTGAAATGTGGTCATATTTACGTAATCCGAATATGTACCGTACACAGAAATTCTGTAGACGTTCCAGTTTGTCGAGTTGCTCTTCGGTTAAATCCAGATAGCAAGCATCAGCGTAGTCTAATATGGGAAGTAGAAGTGATTTTACAAGTGCAGTTTTGGTAGTGATGGGTAGAAAGTTCCGCAATCGTCTGAGTGACGCCGCAGAACCAAAAAATTTTCGACTGACTTCAGACAGTTGTGGACCCCAAGAAAACTGTTTGTCAAAAATAATTCCCAGGTTTTTCACAGTGTCACTAAATGGGATAGGAATATTGTCAAAGATAACCTGAGGTGGTCTGAACCAGTCAATTTTCGAAATCATGCGAGAGCTCCCAATTATAATTGTCTGGGTTTTTGCTGGATTAACTGAGAGGCCATATGATCTACTCCAGTCCCATATACGCTTAAGGTCAGAGTTCGTAGTATCAATGGCCTCATGCAATTGCCCTAGAGGAGCCTGAGTATAGATCTGCAAATCGTCTGCATAGAGGTGGTAGGAAGAAGTCAACTGTTTTGAAATCGAATTTATAAAGATTGCAAAGAGAAGAGGAGACAAAACGCCGCCCTGTGGAACACCAGCCGATATAGAACACCAAGATGAATATGAATCGTCAATACGAATTCGCTGCCGGCGACCAAACAGGTAAGTACGAAACCAATCAATTACCGTTGGAGATATGTTAAGAGACCGTAAAATTGCCAATAAAACGTCAAAATCCACATTGTTGAATGCATTGCTAAAGTCGAGCAGCGATAGCACAGTCAGATGACAACGTCCAATGCCGTCTCTAATGTCGTCGGTGATTTTTGTCAGAGCTGTCGTAGTACTATGACCAGGACGAAAGCCGGATTGGAACGGGTTAAGAAGATTGTTTTTGATAAGGAAAGATGAAAGTTGTTGGTGAATGAGCCGCTCGAAAAAAATCACAACAATAGCAATAACTACGCAATGATTAGTAGCTATTATAATTTATGATGCTTGAGTATGATATTAACCCTTGAGATGATGGCATGTTTCGAGGCTTTCTAGCTACGCCTCACTCGCCTGCAGCGCGGATCTTGTAGGTAAGTCATGGTTTCAAATAATACTTACCTACTCAACGTAGGGATTCCAATCCCTTTCTAATGTGTTACAGTACTAATATTGTAAAACGTTGCTGGAATAAACGTTTCGCGACTAAACCACCAGCATGATAAACCAGATTGCAAAAAATATAATATATAAGCGCATATATTTAACATCTACCAACTCGCACTAGGCCAGCGTGGTGGAAATGGCCCAATCACCCTTCTTGGGTAGGCCTACGTTCTGCAGTGGACTATTAAAAAGCTGGTATAGTATATTTAATATAACTATTTGTGCTCTGTAGGTCGTTATGTTCTCTCATCGAACAGCACCACCTCTAGTACTCTAAGCGATGTAATTCGATGTATGTTCCCACGTAACTTAATACTAGAGATAAGCGGCCGGTTCGCAGAAACAAACCGAGCACTGGTCTTATCAGTAGAGCTGACTACGCGTCTGCGAATAAGACCACCTAGATGCCTAAGTTAGCTTGTAAGATGTCTCAATGTATTTTATTCATTAATTATAGTGCCTTCGCATCGGCAACAACTTAGTTTTATTTCTAGTTTTTAAGAAACATTATCTCGCGCTTCCGAAAGTTAACTGGCGCAGCCGGTAGGATAGTCGGCTGCTGCCAGCGCGAAAAGTTCGCTCTTAAATTCGGTGAATTTCCCCCGCGTTGTGCAACATTAAGTAAACGGTGTTAATACTGAATTCAGTTGTATCCGTTCCGGCTATCCACACGAACCAAACAAATAAGTTATCTACGGGCGCAGAAGATGCAGGTCGGTTGGTGAGTAAGCCTTTTTCGCCTTCCTTAACCTTCCACCCCCATTTTCCTTGAATATTGTAAATTTTGACCTTGGTCATCGGTCAGATTTGCTTGTGTTCATTGTATAATTAGACAATTTGGTCTAAAATCGATCGAATTGTGTTAATTAAGGATATTTAGGTAATAATAGTAATAGTATCGGAAAATTTAATCTCAAATCGATTGAATTGTTTTAATTAAGGACATTTAATAAAAGTAAGTAATAGTATCGGAACATTTAATCTCAAATCGATTGAATTGTTTCAATTAAGGATATTTAATAAAAGTAAGTAATAGTATAGGAACATTTAGTCTCAAATCGATTAAATTGTTTTATTTAAGGATATTTAATAAAAGTAAGTAATAGTATAGGAACATTTAATCTCAAATCGATTGAATTGTTTTAATTAAGGATATTTAATAAAAGTAAGTAATAGTATCGGAACTTTTAGTCTCAAATCGATTAAATTGTGTTAGTTAAGGATAGATATTTAATAATAGTAATAGTATTAGATAGTTTTGTCTCAAATCGATAAAATTTTGCTAATTAAGGATATAACATTTAATATTAAGTAATAGTGTCGGTATAAACTCTACCGAGACTCTAAATTAGGTTTGAATTATTTTGTTTTGGTTATATTAAAAAAGTATTAATTAGAACTGGCGCAAGAACATAGAGCTGCTACTCTTGCACAAACGGAAATCCCAAAAAAGGATGCTCTAAAAGTTGTGCTGGAAGAAGTAAACTTCAAGGAACAAGGGTTCAGACACCAATTAGGGACGTCCCCTCAGCTAGGTTATAGGCCACCCCAATTTGGGTACAAACCACCCCAATTCGGGTACAAGCCACCCCAATTCGGGTACAAGCCACCCTATGAACCACCTCAACAAGTTAACCCGTTACACTTGCAATCTGGCGACGTATCCATAAGGACCGCCCGTTCTATTGGTTTTAAGCTTAACGCTCTATCTATCTATCTATTGTTATGTTGAAACTTATTAAAAGTTAAGTTATGTTACTGTTATATTTCGCTTGAAAGTTTACGTTACAACTTTGCAGGGATATAGCCTCCCAAACATACCTAAATGTAAGTAATTAACATTGTTGCAAAAATGTGATTGGGAAGTTACAAAATAAAACGTTGCTGCAATGTAATTTTACTAACCTCACTGTCTGGCATTGCCTGTACTTTATATATGAAAGTTTCTGAAATGTTATAGTATAACATTGCGACAATAGGTCTATTGTTATATTTTTTTATCAACTTTCCTACAACATTACGAATTGTTCTTTTTATTTACCTAACCTATGTAAGTAATGTTGCTGGAACTTAATTTTTGAAAGTTATCAAATGTTACTGTAGAGTTTCTTACTGAACATTGAAAAACTAGATGGCGTTGGCATCGCACATTGAAATTCTGCATCGCGATGGCGTTGTTTGCAGAAATTGGTAATCCCATTTGTAAATTTGATTACCTATAACATTCCTTACAGCGGATAGAGGAAAAGTCTCACACACACCCGCTTCTAGGACATGTACATAGAACTATAGCCTCAACAAAATTTAGAAAAAAAAATGATTTTTTAGAAACTGAAAACCTAGAAATGTAACTTTGCGACAACTAAATAAATGCAAGCATTGCAAAACTAAATAAATGCAAACCATGTGCATGTTTCATTTGGAAAATTTTGTAACCTTTTAGCAAGATAGATGAGACAAGTTACTTTTACCTTTCATATTTAAGGTTGTGGAAATGTTAAACGTTATACTTGCGGAAAGTTAAATTTACAGCTTTCAGATATATTTCATGTGTAATGTTACTGCAACTTCACGTTTTAAAGTTTAGGAGATCAGCTCTGGGCAAGTTACAGGGCTTATCTACGGCGTGGCCGTTAGGGCTTCGTTTCAAGCTATAAGCTTGCATGAACGTTGCAACCTTATATTTGTAAGTTACAAGCTCGTTGATGTTACTTTCAGAAATGTTATTGCAACTTTTGCTTTCTTATCGGGACCCTTAAAGAGACTGTTATCCGAGAAAATAATTCAGGGATATCATATTATGCGTTAGAACTATATAATCTATTCATAAGTAGTTTTAGGACTATATTCATTAGATTAAGTGAAATCGAAACCGCTCTAGCTCTAAGCAAGAGCTCCATACTACACCAGTCTATAATTAATTCCACCGAACTGATATACCATTTGAACTTGATAGCAAAATCTAGAAACCTGGTATATGTACCCAATGAATTTAATTTAATTAAGATTGAGGAAACTATTGATGTTAAATCTTTTATAAAAATACCAAATTACCTTCATATTGGAAATCCCTCTGACCGATAATGTTACGTATAACTATTTTAAATTGTACACATTACCCATCCTCCTCAAACCTGAAAACCTAACCGTTGCCATATTTCCTAAGTACCCATTCCTATTGGCGAAAGGGCTGAAGTATCAGCCGATCGCAAAGCCGTGTCGCTCACTCGCTGCTGGAGACGAGTTTCTCTGCGACGATGACAACCGCGCCCCATACAGCGGACCCTCCTGCGAGGAAAAACTAATGAGTTACGAGGACGTCACTGGCATCTGCAAGCAGCACCCCATTCACTTCGAGGATGTGAAGCTGCAGAAAATAGATAGAAACAACTGTATACTATTCACCAGATCGGAAACAACCCTCACAGAGACCTGCGGCGAAGAGGCTTCGAAGCAGCAGATATGCGTAACGCACGTTGTGACGCTGAACAGACCCTGTGATGTCACTGTCAACGGGACGACCATCCGGCACCACCGCTTTTACACCGAAGTGGACCCAGGGAACCCACTACTCTGATCATCAACTTACCAAAATTACGCGCGGTCGAGGAAATATCCAGTGCACATGCACTCAATATACGAGAGATTGCACTTGACGAAGTTAAATACATAGCCTTTTCTTTGAAGTACAGTGAAGTTTTCGGTGATAGCAAAGAAACGGACTCTATAATTAGTGTTATAGCATTAGGATTAGTATTAAGTATAGTTTTGATTATTTTTATGTTTGGTACACCAAAATTAAGCCTTTCATTCAAAATTATCGGAATCCCTCTAAAATCGAGCGCTCCGATAATTTTACGCTTGGGGAGGGAGACGTTATGTTCTCTCATCGAACAGCACCACCTCTAGTACTCTAAGCGATGTAATTCGATGTATGTTCCCACGTAACTTAATACTAGAGATAAGCGGCCGGTTCGCAGAAACAAACCGAGCACTGGTCTTATCAGTAGAGCTGACTACGCGTCTGCGAATAAGACCACCTAGATGCCTAAGTTAGCTTGTAAGATGTCTCAATGTATTTTATTCATTAATTATAGTGCCTTCGCATCGGCAACAACTTAGTTTTATTTCTAGTTTTTAAGAAACATTATCTCGCGCTTCCGAAAGTTAACTAGGTATGTTTCGCATATATGCGCTACATTCTGAATTGCACTCTGCAATATACTCGTATGGTTCGCAAATATGAACTTTGCGTTTTTTTTTATCGGGAATAAGTCCGCGCTTGAGCATCAACTCGCCTGATGGTAAGCGACGTTGTGTTCGAAGATGAAGAACGCAAACCTAGAAGATACCTCTTATATAGGAAACTGGAAAGCAGGAAGACTGTTCCATTCCCTGGCGGTACGAATCAGAAATGTTGATTCAAACCGCTTCTTACGTATCGAAGGAAAATCGACAGTGTAGGGGTGGTAATGTGGCGGTATATGTTTATTTGTTTTGTTATAATTATTTTGTTAAACGTTTCGCGCACTGGGTTTAAGCTAAACTGGTAAAAGCTCCTCTATAGATCTCTATGAAAAGTAGCGGAACCATCAATCTTGAGGGACGACACGGGGGTCCACTCCGAAACTCTTTCCACTAAACTTTTGGAACAACAACGTGATAAATAGTCGGGAAGGTTAGGTGGGAGTAAATAAATGCCTAATTGAGTAACCAGACCGGCAAACTACCGGGCCGCATTACGAGATTAGGTAATTACTTACCTAACCAATTACGTAGGTAACAGTTTATACGGCTGTCTTTTATTGATGTCCGTCTACACGGCTAAAATATTGAAAGTAGTCAGTCGTTCTTATTTACCGATTTTAAGTAACGGGCAGTACGTAGACAAGTGAGGCCAAGCAAGTTGAATTTGCTTTTGAAGGTTTTACACTCTGTACATGAACTGTGGTGAGAGAACGCCTGTTTTATAATCATGAGGTGTGGGTTCGAACCCGATTCCGTACTAAATATTTCTTTGGAATGTATATAGATTTAAACACCACTGGCTTGACTCTTACTCTCTAAAAACTTCATAGCCTGGAGCTTTGCCGTAGGGTTGCGAGTCTGTCCATTTTCTATTTGTCCGATTTATTTCGGAGAGTTTGCATCTGAGCTGCACGGCCTTTTTACAACAGGACAAGTAGGAAGACGCCACATTACCACCCATACACTGTCGATTTTCCTTCGATACGTACGAAGCGGTTAGACTCAACGTTTCTGATTCGTACTGCCAGGGAATTGAACAGTCTTCCTGTTTTCCTGTTTCCTAGGAGATATAACCTAAAGCTTTTCAAGGTCAGAGTGAATAGGTATCTTCTAGGTCTGCGTGCTTCATCTTCGACCACAACGTCGCTTGCCATCAGGCGAGTTGGTGGTCAAGCGCGGACTTATTCCCGATAGAAAAAAAAAACGCTAAGACTTTTTGAGATTGCGTGATGGATTGATTTTTTGGTGAAGGAAAACATTGTGAGGTAATTCGCAAACATCAGTGGAAAAAAAATCGGAAGAAATCCAGCCGACCCACACTGGAATAGCGTAGTGGATTTGTCTCATTTGCCCTTTCTGGGTAAACCTATATTCAGCAGTGAATTATTAAAAATAGGTCAGTGCAAAAGTACCCATACCTAATATTATATCTTGTTAGTTTCGATCGAATTGCGTATCAATTTGTTTGAATTGTTTGAACAGAATCCCTTATAGAGTTATTAACAGACGATACTCGTATAACACATTTATTAACTGCTATCGGAGGTGGTAACCGGGATTATTATTTCTCGGTATCCCTTAATAAATTCAACGGCTTAATTTCCTTTGCGGTTGATTGGACGCCGCGGGGGCGCCGCCCGCCCAGCGCCGGCCGCCCAAAGAAAATTGAGCCCGTGTGTTAAAATTACGATCCAACTTTAATTGTCTTTCATCACATAATTCTACCTGACCTTTTAAGTTGAGGTAGTAAATTTTAGGCTTTTCTGATTGGTGGGGCTTAAGCTAAAGGTTACTGTTACTGTGTGGGCGGTTTCTGGCTGTCCTAGTTAGCGTGATTTTTTGTAGATTTTGTCTTCCCTTTACTTATGAAATTATCTACTTCCCATTTGATAGCTGAAGTAGAAATAAATAGAATTTATCCTTTTGTGTTAATAGAATAGGCGTTTCACTATAAGGCTTAGAGACGTTTTGCCCGTAAGGCCATCGCGCTTGATACTCTATTATCAATTGTACCAGTATTAATAATTATTTTAAAAAATGAAATGAAAAATTGTCATGTGAATGAAAATTAGCACAACACTAATAGTAGCACCTGCACTTAATCATACAATGGCGAGATATATGTATTACGGAAATTATTATATTAATATGTTACTGACTCATAATAATGGTACTTACTCGTACTGATCCTGTTTTAAACTAATACGATACTTTTGTAAGTATACATTAAATATAATACATATTTCTTTTAATTTTGATGCGGTTTTCTTTTCTAAATACCTACATAAACTAATTAGGTCCTTTGTATTTATACTAGCGGATTTCACCATGCATTTAATTTAAACATTACACGGGTAAGATAGCAGTGGAAGAGAAAACTTACGTAAATATAGAGTACTTAACATAATAATTAAATATTTATGCATAAAATGTATTGCCCTTGTAGAGCTTTAAAATATAAAGAAAGCGATAGATAAAGTTTACCAAGTTGTCGGCTAAGCTATTACGTGTCTTACGTTAAATTACCAGTTGTTCCTCATGGACAAATATAATTGTGCCATCCTAGGGTATCGGTTCCTGATGTCAAAACTACGCTCAACTAAGCACAACTGTCTGTTTTATGACTATTCCTTGTCACACAAAAGTAGAACGTAGTAAAATTATATACTATTCTTATTACAAACGTTCTGATTTGACGGTAGTTATCGCGGAAAGAAGGATGCAGCGAATGGACCTGTCGTTTTTTTTTTTTTGCAAGTAGGTAGAAAACATAACATCATTTATAATAATGATATGTGCTTCAAAAATTTAGTGATTTTTTGCTGTTTTCATATCACTAATTAAAATTAATATTAGACCACCAGAAAAATTACAATGATTTTTTATTGTTTTAACATAATAGATTACATACATAAGAAGTGGCGGTATGAGCTTAAAGGCTTTAGCCTGTCCAAAAATGGGCACATTATTTAAAAAAATCACTATTTTATTACTGTTGCTGTCAAAAAAAAGGAAATGTCAAATTCAGTCGATCAGATGATGTATTCAGTATTACCAGATTTCGTTTTCGGTATTCCGACTTAGCAATTTTTTGGAGGGGTTGATATAATTATTTTCTTTTTCAACAGTTGGTACATGCTCCTTCCTTAACTCGTTTTAAGTGTTTCAACTAGTAATTTTACGAACTGAGGTGTCTTTTTACATATTTTATAGAAACATACATTTTTGTATACTAAAAGATTATCAAAAAGAAAGAATACTTATATTTTTAGGTTTCACTCACTTTACTACTAACAAAAAGCTGCAGTTGAAATTATCCGAGATATTCCTGATTATTTTGATATTGCTCGTAATAATCCTTAAAGGTGCTATTCGAATCTCGGCAGCAGGCTACAGCTACAAACAGCACTTGCAGCAGCTTCGCGAAGCCGGCTGTGGCTGCACAACTGAGGGGTTAATCCAGGTTTACACGTAAATTGAAACTACAGCTGTTTCGGTATGGCCCTATACATTTTTGTACAGCGCCCCTAGCAGAAACGAGGAAGAACTAACCAAAATCTATGGAGCCACACGCGAACGCGAAAGTTTGAGTAAACTTCGCAAAGCCTGGACTACGAGTAAGGGCTCTGGTTATCTATGTAGTAGTATGAATTTCTGCAAAAAAGATTCCGATTGCGGCTCCGGCAGCACGTGCTACCGAGCCTCAGCTGCGAGTGTTGTTCACCTGTTTAGACAAGTCCGACGTGCTGCCTGTCGCAGCACGTGTAGCCAACCTCGGAATCACTCTCGACTGCGGAAGCAGGCAGTGGCTGCATTTCAGATGTGTGTTACCTGCAATCGCGACCTGCATCCGCAGGCTGCGGCCGAAGTTCGAATAGCAGCAAGTTGTGGTTCTTATACTATTGCTAATGAAGTGGATGAATACCGAAATTCATTATCATTCATTTTTTCGTAGTACCAGTCGTCGTAGTTACCATTTAGCGCTTCTGGCGCGTTTTTGACGTGCTGATAGCGAATTTTTGCCAAAAGGAGTTAGCAGCACTGCTATGGTCTATAATTCTATAAATCAAAGTAGGTACCTATAGCTTGAAAATTGTTTTCGGTTTTTCTTATTTTAACTTCATTTTAAACAAACTTGTACATATCAGAACAGTTTTAGAAGCGTCATAAATTACTCTGGTGAAGATAACATTTTTATAAATGAGCTTGGGAGAAACTGAGTGTATTCGTACACAACAGGTATTCGTATGTATGAGCTGTCGACATCCTTCTTTAAGGATAATGTATCAGTGAAGTTCCTAATATAAGTTTTAGGAACTTTACTGACAGCTTCAAACAGGAGAAAAAACCTTATCGTAAACAGCTGATCACACTTATTTGAGATCTTGAATCGACACCTATTCTAATTTACGTTGGTAGATTTAGCAACAACATAATTATAAACTACAAAAACTCTAACATAAAAACTCCCTTTTAAAGATTAGCTTCACATCCGGTTATTTGGCCATATCTCTCACAAATAAATAAAAGTAGTCGTTGAGTTTACATCCCATAATAAATAGGAATCTATCTCAAAGGGGCCAGATGACGGCTTAAAATCGGTGGCGCTCAGTCACAACCGTTGGGACCTCTTTATGCCCAGACTCTACCAAAGCGGAGAGGAGCGAAACTAGGCAGAGCGTTGTAGTCCGTCATCCCATTGCATAAATGCAATCAAAACAAAATACGGTCGTGAGAAGAGTGGAGTGGCTGTATTGTGTAGGCGGTCTGACGTTCGGCTTCGCATTTTCTCCTGCTTTCACCAGCTATACTCGGGCTACGAGAGCTAGAGGAAAGAAAAACAAAACGTTAGGACGCATAAACAATAAGGCTGGGCGGAGGTTTTATTTTCGCTAATCAAATAATATTATGTTAGTAGATTCCCATCTCGAATTTGTCTGGGATGCAAAACAAATCTTTTTGATTTTCGTTTTTTAGGGTTCCGTACTCAAAGGGTAAAGGACCCTATTACTATGACTCCGCTGTCCATCTGTCTGTGACCAGGCTGTATCTCATGAACCGTGATAACTAGACAGCTAAAATTTTCACAGATGATGCGCTTCTGTTGCCGCTATAACAACAAATACTAATAACAAAATAAAATTAATATTGGCTCCCATACAACAAACTTGAATTTTAGCCGTTTTTCGCTCGAAATCAATAATGGTAACAGGTAGATGCTTGAAAAATTCAAAGAGTAATTAGTTGTATATTCACTTCAATACTAAATAATTAAAATAAAATCAGTATTCAAGGGGGGCTCCCATACAGTACGGAGCCCTTCGTGCGTGAGTCCGACTCGTACTTGGCCGATTATTTCTACTATGCATGTATTTATTAATGCTAAGCTTTTTTTTATCATCTATTGTTGAAAACTGGATTAAAATTCGTTGCGTAGTTTAAAAGATCTAAGCGTACAGATGGACTGAAGTAATTTTGTTTTATACATATTTTGTAAAGTGTTCATGGGCTACCCACTTAGCTGTGCTTCACTCTATCGTCGTCCTCGTTTCAACTATAGGTCCTGCATTGCTGGATTTAGACTTTCCCTTTAAATCTCAAATAAGACCGATTGAAGTCGGCTTGCATCATCAACTGTCCACTTTTACTAATCACTATGCTTCCCTCCGTGCTGCTCCGCTGGATTGGAGTCTGGATTTTGCGCTAGTTGGCCGTAAGCACTCAGTTTGCCGGGCTTCGATAAATGTCCGTCGTTGAATTCAATAGATCATGGTTATGCCATAGAATACGGAGCACATTTTATCCCTTATTCATGAGAGCGGTGAAGAAATTTCGTCATCTTTGTGCGAGAAAAAGATGTTTTAGTGTAGTGTAGAATTTAGAGGCAGATTTTGAGTCCGGTGTTGGATTTTCTAAACGGAATTTAATACCTAAAGTTTATAATATTCATAGTAGGGATGTTAAATCATTCAGCTCAAAATGTTAATAGGTATTCTAGATTGATTTTTTTAAGGACGAAACTATTTTATGTACAGTTTGTAAAACAATTATATTATAAGTAAGCAGACACCGTAATGATGCAATCCTTTTAGTAGTAAACATCACGAAAATTTAAGTCTATTAACGAGATCTTATATGTATGCATGTAGGTAATCATAATTTCTTCATTTGTAGGTTAAGCAGTACTTAACATAGATGTCTTTGCTTAACTAATAAAGTAATACAGTAGGTAATTATTTTTTGAAAAATAACAAGGAACAAACAAACAATTTAAACTTTCCAAAGGTGAAAACCATGATGCATCTCACGGAGACCTGCGTAAGCTGACAGCAAAATAATAAGTTTGCAGAGTTGCAACCCCGCGGGCGGTTTTCAAGCACGACTTTCCAATTCCATATTTTATTAAAAGTTACTTGCTTGTCATTTATGGAAATCGTTTCTTTGCGTACTCGTATGTTGCATTTTTAACCGATGATTTTATATTAGAATGCAGTTACTGTAGAAACTTACTTAACGTGTTTAGAGATTTACTGTCAGTTGATTTGTATCATAGATGGTATAAGTTGTGTAGCTTAGATTGGTCGGTTTCGGGCAAATGATTCACTAAGCCCAATTATGAAGACGCCATCGTAAATTTAACAGCAACGTAAAAAATGTTCTATCGAATGCCTAAAGTGAAAAAGAAAACAGAAATAATCTAAATCTATACCAATATTATAAAGAGGAAAGATTTGATTGTTTGTTTGTTTGCATCGAATAAGCTCCGAAACTACTGAACCGATATGAAAATTTCTTTCAATGTTGGAATGCTACGCTATCCCCGGTAAACATAGGCTATATGATATTCTAAAAAAAAATATAATTGGGCCTACTATCCTCCTTAAGATTGTAAGGTGTTTATTAAAGTTGCGAAGTGCAGCTAGTTTATACAAAGTAATCAAGTGCCATAGTAGGTATGTCTCCGCTGAGACTTGGGGTCGTGTGAAACAAACTTGTGCACATTTTCTATTACACAGCAATAAGCAACTTTGCCCCAGACAAAGGATGCTACTGGATGCTTGCTATCATGTGAGTTAACGAGTAGACTACAGACACTGCAACTGCTTGAATTTGGGAGCTTGTCTACGCATTACAAGTGCCTCGTTTCTTTGATAACAGAGCAAATGTACACTAACATTCGAGCTACTTGCCTTGAATATAACATCTATGTCGATTCATAGGTATGTAGGAGTTCACAGAACAGTAGTAGCAATAAAACAAAAGCCGAAAAGCCAGTGCTAGCCCAATAGAACTATTTAAAATGAGCTATGGGATTGATTAAAAATGGACCTATCTAAATATTACATGAAAAAGTGTATATAGGTACTTGCTCTCAAGAAAAGGAATTAGAACTGCAACTGTTACTTCGTGTAACAGAGTTTATTAAATAACGGATAGTACAAACGCCCATTGACTTGTACTAATCAACGTTCCTCGTACCTATAAGGAAATTGTTATTTATTTTGAGCTTTGTGCTTTACAAAATAAACAACAAACTGTTAGTACTATTAAGGTTGCGTGTTTTCCAGCAAACCCTCTTGTTTGCCGTAGCATCGTTAGGGTGCTTCGATCTACGTTGGGAACCATCCCATACCACGAATCCTTAGCTAGAGTTTGAATAAGATCGGTTTAGCTTTATCTCACTTTCTCAGCTAAAGAAAAAACGAGATGGAAGCCAATGTGCCTGAATAGGCTCGCGCTAAGAGTTTATAGTGCCGGCTCCGACCGGCGCGGGCGCGGCAGCGGACGGAGCGCCGGATTGCCGGTTTAGCCGTAATTAGCGCTCACTAATGGCCACCAGTCAGCTTTTACAATGTGCACGGAAAAGTTCGCGCTCCAAATCCGCGCGCTGAAAGCTGAAAGAGCGGAACCATTTGTAAATATTCGCTCTTCGTTACATTCGGGGAATATTCACGCAGAACTTTGTTAACTTTTGTCAGTGGCTTTCTCATATTCGATAGGTAGGTACACACCAAAATAATATATGTAATGTGGTACCTAATAAATAATGTGAATATAAATTATTAAATTAATCTATCTATTTATAGCAATAACTTAATCTCGAAATATGTGATTATCTTTATATGATTAATAACATTCAATGATAAACATGATATTGTTGTGCTTGCTTTTTACATATAGAACTTTTATATCATTTTCATAAATGTGCGCGCTAGGAAGCAAAAATTATTTCATGCAACTTACTCTAATCTACTACTACAGCTATTTATACTACTATTATATATAATACAGCTAGTCACTTTGGGGTTTTATTGAATTAACCACTAACCGTAACCGTAAATCCAAAGGTTGTCTAGAACAGATCGCTGTAAGTGATAAGACCGGCTTGTGGTCTTTCTTCTGTTATGTTTGTTTCTTTTGTGGTGTCTATTGTTTTGTAAGCATTACCTTTAAACTCATATTTTGAGGTGTTGAAATAATATGAAAATCTACTATGTACATAATATTTGAAGGTAATTCACCCCACGTTACCATATTTTTATCACAAAGATGCACAGAAAACCTCGAGTTCCCAAAATAAATCCACAATTTTGTTTATAAACGGAACAATAGCGCTCGACGAACGCTAAACGCTAATGCGATTTAAGCGCATAGAATGAGCGTTGAGTTTCCGTCACATTATTATAGCATTTACATACTGCGTGTGTACATAGAGCTTATACTCGTGGCTTCGTCAGTTCATATACTCGTAATTATACGTAAATGTAAACCAGGTAAATAGAGTCCGCCATAATAACGCATTATGGCGAAAACTATTTACCTGGTAATTGTCTAATAGTAATAGTGCGCTAAGGTCTAATACCTGCATAGGTACTGCCTTGAAATTGCTTCAATTGGAAAATTAAAATTACCTACTCTAATTTTTCTAAAAATAAATGAGTATTTACTTATTCATATATTTATTCATTTATTACAAATATATACATAATTCAACTAAAACCTAGGTGTGATTATGTGATTGATTGTGTGTGTAATATGGTTGCTACTAAAATATTACTGTTCGTTTTTCATGGCGATTTTGCTTTCGTCTGTTCAGATTTTGGTTTTTGTCTACAAGTCGCATTTTTCAACGAATTTCGACGAAACTTTGTTTTATGGTGGTTCTACCAGTATCAATTGATAGACTTTTTGTTATCTCCGATTTTTGATGGCGGTTTGCGAGTATGAACCAAATCGGTTCAGAGCGAGTCGAGAGATAGGTTTATGAAGAGATAAGTCGCGAGATCCACTGTTCGGAGAACTACTAGTAATTATGTAGTTAATAAAATGTTTTGTTCTAAAAAGAGAGATTTGTATGTTCGTGTACACATGCAGTGGTCGTGTGACTGGAAATGTATTAAGTAGCTACCAAAATAATGAACAGGTTATGATGTTGTTTTTTTTCTAAAAGCTGAAGACTGTCTAGATGAGTTGAAGATTAGGTTGTAGATATTTTCTAAATAATATTTGTTGAATTAATTTTTTTTGTTAAAGTACCATGCAATATCCAAAAATCCAGCTCCCAAATCCAAATCAATTCTACGGTGAAGTGAAAGTATCTCTACCATTCGAAACAAGATACGCTAAGCTATAATTTTATAAAAGTTGCGTGAGTACCTCCGCCATGACTATTTTTAACTAGTGCGAGTAAACGCTATACCTATTGCCGGACGCGAGTATCTATGTCAAAGCGCTGTATAGGCAGGTCGTAAATAACGTGAAGCCTCTTATAGGCACGCGGTGACCGCAGACGGCTTTCAAATAACTTCCAATAAGCGGCGCGTCGATACCCGGACCGGCTAAAGTCTCATCATCACGAGCGTTTGAAATACATCTGTGCGTTATTGCTCGACCACGACCTCGTCGCTATGAGCGGCAGCGGGGCACAGAGCGGCGAGTGGTAAAAAAAAAGGTACTATAATAATTATTTTTTTTGTAAAAAAAGGCATGACCGTCTTCAACCGTGCACAGAATTCGCGAATATTTCTCTAGGATCGATGTAGCATTTTTCACATTATTGTTGAATTTTCAAAAATGGCTCAGCCGATTTCAATAAAATTTCGAAGAATACTCTGTCCAAATAAAATAATTATTGAAATCGGACGACTATGTGAAAAGTCATGCGTAAAAAAACATTATACATCTATACATCTTCTATACATCTATATCTATACATACATATAAATAAAATTGGAGTGTCTGTTTGTAATATTGAAATAACCGTTTTTTGCTATATATATAAATAGTAATAAATATATTCATATTTATATATATATATATGAATACATATACGGCACATACACCAAAATAACATTTTTTAACATTTTTGTCTGTCTGTCTGTCTGTTTGTTTCGGCTAATCTCTGAAATGGCTGGACCGATTTTGACGGGACTTTAATAGGCAGGTAGCTGATGTAATAAAGAGTAACGTAGGCTAAGTTTATTTCTTTCTTTTAATTCTTTCGTTTTTAATTTCGTTTTCGGTAATTCTTTATATCTCGGACTAATGCGTGTAACACCGCGGGGCGCAGCTAGTAAAAAATAAGAATATACGCGTCAAAATGTCGGTCAAAAATCTTCGAATGATGCTACGACGTCCTCTTCCGAGCGCTCGTAGAACCCACCGCCGCCGCTGCTGCCGCTAAAGCCCAAACTCGTGGCCGAGCGGTTTGGTAGTCTTCGCTTGCTATGGGCAAGCATCACCTTGCCCTTATCTCAGTAACGTAGGGTCGAGGGCCCAGCACGTTTCCTTTCGCCACTCCATTCTATCATTCGTCATCTCGTTATCATCAGTTGTTATTGTCGAGCGTGAGGTCATATTAGGCGAGTAACTTCCTCGAGTCATGAAGTTCGGTTAAACTTAACCATACCTTAACTGAAAACTATTTCTTATCCAGAACATTAGTTTATAAGTTAGGATTTTTTTAACGTCCGCAATGGTTAATTGTAATCGTCCTGTAAATGTTCAACCCTACGAGTACAAAAGTTTGAACTTTAAATTGCAAAATGTTTTACGAATACTTCTTTAAATAGATCCGTGCTAACGTCGTCTCGCAAAAACGTTAGTGTAAATAAACACGAGCAGCGATCCCTCTGCCCTCATATTATTGAATTTTCTTAGCTTCAGCTCCGATTTTCCAATAAGTGAAGTGTTTTGTAGCTTGCAAACCGCACTTGTGAGTAAACGTATGAGTGAAAATACATCCCCTTAATTGATCATTAAATGCGCAAAAGAAAATCACACTGCAGTGCGGTTCTTGAAAGTCTTGTTTGTAAGGGTTTGTTTTTGTTTGTCTTTTTTTTTGTAGAGGAAAAATAAGGGAAAGACATAATCAAAGGAAAACATATTACATGAGCAAACTGCTCAAAAATAACGAATGGTAGAAAACTAGTGACTGGCATTTATCAAACTTTTGGTAATTTCTTTTTCAAAACAGAATTGCGTCTAACTATTCTTTACTTATGTATACCAACTTTACTGCTGTTAAGAAGAGATCTCAATTTAAAAAGTACTTCTGAATACTATTTTTACAACTTTATGAATTGCCGCTTATTGAAACTCATACAATATTTAGATAGATAACAGAATTATTTTACGCAAAAAATCGCAACACCGACTTCTCCACCATGTACAGAATTCAAATAGTTTGCACGAATCGATGTGACATCCATGTATATTAATGAAGATCTATGAAAAGCGGCGAAGCTGATTTCGATGAAATTTCAATGAGAGACTACCTTGGAAGTATACCTTTTTGAACTAAAAAATTTTTTTAAATCGGTTCACAATTGTCGGTAATATCGTAGTACCTCCTTCTTTTTGGAAGGCGGTAAAAATAAGAGTATTTTATCATTTTTAAATCCCTATAAAATTGGCTGTATAATAAGAAACAATTTGCCAAGTATAAAAGCTAGTGTTAAAAAATAACCATCAAATCTCCTATACACTCGTAATCACAATAGTGTGGTCGATCGATAGTGCGCTGGTAGAGCTCCGAATTTCGGCCTCGTGACAAAGGGAGGCCTACAAATTGTCATGGCGGCGGAAGCACCGGCCATGCCTCATACACAGATCGTTGGTTGATTCTCTCCTGGTCACGCATACGGCGTGTAGGTAGATCACTATAAATACGATTTATGTTTAATAATAAAGTAAAGTAAAGTTTTTGATTTAATTTAGATTGCTGTTCTGTTGAAGCTAATCAAAACTTTGAAAAAAGCTATTATGCGTGAACGTAGTGAACGTGACGTAGGTAAAATAATGTTTATATGTATAGTATTATCAGTAAAAACATAACAAGTACATACATAAATATGAATTTCATATGACATCACAATAAATACATATAGCGCTGACAAAACATCTTCCTGACTAATTAGATATTATAGTCTTTTGGAAAATAAATGTGTCGTACCTATTCGTAAAATGTTGCTTTATAAACAAAAAAAGCTATCCATATATAAGAATTATCGAGGAAGGCGGCTATTACTAGTACGTTCATCTACTCACATATGATACCACATTACACACATAGATATAGCACGGATAAAACACCCTCATAGCTAGTAGGTTAGCTTCATGGCATATTGTAAATGATTCAAAATTGTTCTGCCGTGCCTTTTTTACGCTTATAGATAGCTACTATTAAACCCTAAAAACTAACCGTTCTTACGCGTTAGTAAGAGAGTGATATCACTGAGCGTGGATTTTAGGTACCTATCATAATAATATACTGTTTACTCATGTAGTACACCACACTACACGTATAGCATGGACAAAACACCCTAACTAACGGCTAGGTGTATATTTCAGACAATAAGAAAAAAATCTGTCGTGTCTGTTCTATGCCCATAGAAAGCTATTTTGAAGTCAAGAAAACTTAACGCTCTTTCGGCGTGTGAACACGCAGAACACAGTTATTACTTACCTATCATATATGACACCACACTACACACGTATATCGCGGACAAAACACCCTAATGGCTAGGCGTATATTACAGACAATAGGAAATAAATCTGTCGTATCTATTCAATGCCCATAGAAAGCTATTATGCCAAGCGAAAGCCAAGAAAACTAAACGCTCTTTAGGCGTGTGAACACGCAGAACACAGCTATAACTTACCTATCGTACATCTCCTCACATAATAATGTGAAACCACACTACACACGTATATCACGGACAAAACACCCTCACGGCTATGTGTATATTGCAGACAATAGGAAACAAATCTGTCGTGTTTATTCTATGCTATATGATTTTATGTGCCATATTATTTTATGCCGTATTATTTTTTTGCCAAGCGAAAGCCAAGAAAACTAAACGCTCTTTAGACATGTGAATACGCAGAACACAGCTATTACTTACCTATCATATATCTCCTCACATATGACACCACACTACACACGTGTATCACGGACAAAACACCCTCACGGCTAGGTGTATATTGCAGACAATTGGAAATGAATCCGTCGCGTCTTCCCCCACACCTGTCGTTACAAACTTTATTGCGTGCCGTCTTCATTAAATCCGAGCTCCTTTGAAGTTTGAACGAGCTTTCAAAATGTAGTGGGTGTTCACCTAAATGCTATTTTCACTTGCCTGCTATTTTCAGAATTTGTCTGCGAGCTTAAGTTCTTTAATAATGCTATTGCGTTCTAACTGAGTGCATAGTTTTGTTGTTTAAGCGAAATTATAATAAAAAATCTATGACAATATCATCATCATTATCAACCGTAGCACGTCCACTGCTGGACATAAGCCTCCCCTATGGATTTCCAATAAGCCCGGTTGGTAGCGGCCTGCATTCAGCGCAATAGTATATATTAGTTAAGTCGAAAGAGAGCGATTCAGAAATAACTGTCCTATACAAAAATACAACTCGAAATCGAAAAATTGTACGAAAAGTTTTTGTTTTTCAAGTTGTTTGTTGGCCCCATAGAATAATTGTTCATAATGGTGATCTAAATCACCCCTTTTCAGCTTAGCACCGTTTTTGAATTACTCTGTACAATCATTACTATAATTACGAGTTTATACAGTAAACTAGAAGTCTTGTATTTAGTGGTAGTTGAAAGAGGCACTCGCCCTTTTTAAAAAAAAAGTGAACTAGAACATTGAATTTGGAAAAAATAATTACGGTAACATAATTATAATATTTATAGCGGTACCCAAATATGTTCCATCAACATTATATTTTAAGGTTCAGATTTACCTGCGCCCAAATTCCACACATTTCCTCACGATTGAGAAAGTAACGTAAAAACATGGTAGTAAAGGATAAGTAGGTAATACGTACCCGCATGAAGCATTTACAGCGGTCTGTACAGCCCTTGGGAAATCAACAAATCCGGATTCTCACAATTCCTTACTAAGCCGAACTTGTATTTACAATAGATATTCATTTTGGGCTAAACAGCCTATATTGATTCCTTCAATAAAATATAAGTCATAGTAGTGATGCTAGCGCAGCTCAGCTATTCATGTCTGGAAGAGATCACTTTTAGTGAAAAGGCCGCCCACTTTTTCACTCAGTTTAAGCTTTTGTGTCTTTACATCTGTCTGTATTGAATCAAGATTTTAACACATATATAAATCATAATCACCGATGTTAAGCTATACCTACACGAGTCGGTTATTCTTAGGATGGGTGACCGAGGGTGGCATTTACAACTTCGTTTATGTGTTTCGCGTAACAGATTAATATGGGGCCCGGTTGTTTGAACTTGTAATCCGTTTCAAAGGCGTTGTGGTGGCAAAACTTGACATAAAGGTTACTCATTCAACCTCTAGGTATAAAGGAAAAATGCCAAGTCGATGCTAGGTACCTACGAACTGAATTTCTCTCCTCCTCTCCTCCTCTATCTCAAGAAATTGACGACCGTCTGCGTAATCCAAGTACAACTATATAAGTAGGTACAACTCTATGTCATATCAAATCTATATAAATACTATATATTACATAGTTAAATTTAATTAGTGATAGCATACATGTAATCTTAAAAATTTATGATCTCTTAACTTCGCGATACAAAATTGTATTTAAAAGTCAAGTGTAACTCAAAATCAACAAAATTATCTACCTCGGCAAAATTCCAAAACGTAACATAAAATAATTTCACGGTGCCTTTTTATTTTCAACGCAAACATTTACAAATATATCCTTATGCAAAAAAATGTATATTTTAAGAGCGTCCATTAACTTTGCAGAGAATTTTAACGTCTTATCTTGAGCATAAACCAATTCTCTGATCCTCTTACCGGCCCCTCCGTGAGCTTAGCTAATGGACTAGATATTCCAAACAATATTTTAATGGGAAAAAACACCTAGATACTCGTATCTACTATCTATCTACTCGTAGCTAGGTACTGTAATAATTATTTACCGCTATAAATGGTAAATCCTTCCATCGAGTACAAAATTCGAATATTTCGCTCGAATTGTTTACATTATTGTTGATTTTTCTGTAAAATTTAAATGGGACCAGCTCGGGAGTATGCACTCTTTAGAACTAAAAAAGATTTTTTCGATTCGGCATTGACGAAATTATCGATGAACATACGCAAAAAAATTAAATACATACAGACGAACATAGAACCTCCTCCCTTTTGGAAGTCGGTTTAAAAGTGAAGTGATCTAGCAACTCTTTCTATACATATAAGGGATGGTTTCATTTTGCTTTTCTGTTTGTACCTATAACGAATTTCTATCGGTATGAGCCGTATGAGTTCTCCTTGATAAAATTCCTCTCATATCAACTTTACATTCGTTCAACAGTTTCACGAAGACGTCATACATCATAATAGCCACAGCCATACTCCTAACAGCACTTAGGTCGCCAAAAAAGGAATAGGCTAATAGCTAAGTACATGGGATAACTTTATATCTAAGTAGCAGAAATCACGCGAATGAGATAACCGAATAAAGCTCTAAAATGAAGGCATCGTGATAAAATTCGTAGAAAAATATTGCAAGACAGGAACTACTAGCCGCTCTTTTTAGTATACTCAAAAGCCTAAATAAAATTCTACTTTCACAAAGCATCGAAATCAAAAAAAAACCATTTACAAGGTTCCAATTTTCACAAAGAACATCTAATACCAAAATACTTATTATAATGTTGTAAATCACGCACCCAAGTACGAAAGAAAACACGAAGCTCAAACAGGATTATATTCGCTTCGATAGATCTGAAATGATTACCGAAGAAATAATACCTCTTATAAAATAACACCTGCGATTGTAACACGAAAATGCTTTTTCATACGACAAAAGTAATTGTGAAGAATCGTCGGCGGATAGCGATGGCACTCCGTGATGGATGCGATGCGAGTCGTTTTAATTAAGGTAAAATTTCAATCGAGCCGTGTGGCCTCTATGAAACTTGTTAAAATATGCATCAAAGGAACCGAGCAAATTGAACGCATGACGAGCAAGCTCAATTGCCAATGGACCGTGAATTCATCGGAGCTGCGTGTATCTAGACATCAAAAGCAGAAAGGAAGTCAAAATTTTAAATGTCGATGCCAGTTTTTTGGGCAACTTTTTACGGTTTTGGCTCTTTCAGAGTCTAAAAGTTTCAGTATGATTGAATTGAACTGTAAACCGTAAAAACGGGTGGGAGAAGCTTTCGGTTTTAGGGTCCCGTCGCCAATAAAAGGGCTTTATTACTAATCTTTCGTCTCTATATATATCTTACTCAAAAAAGTGATTGCGTTAGTACAATACAAGCAAATTAACGTATTATAAAATCACCATAATTAGGAATGTAAGGTTTCAACTGATTATTACAACTAACATGAGTTTTTTTTAAATACAGTGAAACCTGGATAAGAGAGAATTGAAGGGACCGCCATCTCATTCTCGCTTATAGAGGTTTTTCACTTATCCAGGTTTCTCACTTATCCAGTTTCGGAAGTGGCTACTCTCTCTTATAGAGGTTTAAAAATACGTCTAATTTGTATGTAGGTATCCACATGCATAAAGATTGATAAATATGTTTATAAATTGTACATAGGTACTGTTTGGGTTGTGTTGATTAGAATTGAACATAGATGATAGTTTGTTTTATTCATTCTAAAAGACACATTTAAATATCGGGAAAATCAAAAACCAACTTTATAAATATTTCCATGCCCTTTAGAGCACTGAAACCTTATAGGGACCGTATATCTTTTGATTTTATAATTTTATAAAAGTAATTCTGTTAAGTCAAATTCATTGCGTATTTCATTTCGGGATTTTCCACCTTTGAACGCATACAATACCTAGCTATCTTAGGCTTATCGCTTTACAACTTATTCATTTATTCCTAAAGATTTATTTACTAACACCGAACAATCTCCTCAATTAATACTTATCAACTGGAGTAAGTTTGACCAATGAGATAGTGTAAACGCATGTGTAGCTATTCCAAAAGAATGTGATACAAAAATAATGTTAGGTAGATTAAAGAAAACCAGAAAATAATTTTAAATAGAACACTATTTCAACAAACAGGACAGTTTAGTTAGACGAACGTGTGGCCATTCCAAAAAAAAAAATGCGATACAAAAACTATGTTACTTATTTCCACAAAATATGTACAAAAAAAAATGTTTGAATAGAACACGATCCGAAACCAACGGTAGTTAGTTCCACGAAATTTAAGAATGGATTATAAAGTGCAGATGTTTCATTACCCTCAACTCTCGCTTATAGAGGTTCAGACAAGTAGTACTCTCAGTTATAGAGGTTCATGAGGGAAAAATGACTCTCTCTTATAGAGGTTTTGGTCTCTCACTTATAGAGGTATTTGAGGGGTAAAATGACGGGACCTGGCAATTACTCTCACTTATAGAGGTTTCTCACTTATCCAGTTCTCAGTTAGCCAGGTTTGACTGTATACAAACAGCTTGTTTAAATATCAACCATTTCAACTTAAGATTAATAAAATAACTTTCCCGTAAACGAATTAAAACTTGAATAGATTTTGAAATTGTTAACACATTCAGTGTTAACTTTAAATTAATTTTCATGTACTCAATAGATTTCGAGCGTCGCAGATGATCGAGGACATCGCGACGTGATTTATAAAAATAACGCTTATTTTTCTTGTTATAAAAATAACGCCAAATTCATAACACACCTGTGTATTGCTAAAACGGTTGTACGGCTTTTGATTCCAGTCGGAGATGGCGAACTTCCGTTTCCGGCAAAGGAGATACTATTTTACGCTCACTCGGTGGAGCAATCGACCTCTCATCTCGTTTTTGCTGTCTCGTTATAATTTTACTGATATAATACAAAGAGACTTAAGTTTAATAAAATTAATCAAACATAACTAAGGCTAAAAAAATTATCACACAAAACTGAAACGTTTGCAGTTAGATTAATGAATTGTTTGCTGAAAAGTTGTAGATGGATCTTTTTATATGGAATAATGTGTTCGTGTTTGACAATAGATATTATTGTACATCTACTTTCAAGTAATGCTTGTTCGCGATAATCATCAAGCATTAATTAAACACTTACTTTATTTTCCTTAACCTATTGACAAAATATTATAGGTAGGTATATGTTCGCGACAGTTACATTTATAGCATGGTAATATTTCACACAGGTGCAACGACCAAAGTTTGTGATATTTAGCATTTCAAACATACCTTCTCGAGAAGGAAGCTCCGACAACACAATAAAGTTATAATGTGATCACTATGGAAATACAGCGGGAGGGCGCCCGGGCACGGAACAAAAGACTCCGAAGGGACGTGTATAATAACACAGAAATTGAGCTCAATTATTATCAGATTATGAACCAAACGAAGAGATTTGTTCAATTGAACACAACACAATCAAGCACAAAAGCGTCGTTTTATTAACACGCTACCAAAAATGTACTAGGGAATGGTTATGTTTTTTTTATTCTAGCATGTGATTGTATATTCTTACGATTATCAAGTATTTGAACTATGGGAATAGCTTTACAAAAAAATAACAGCTGTTATATGCATTTTGATGAAAGTGAATACACTAGTATTTTTGGTTTAGTAGGTATATGCATGTATGTAGCGTGACAAGAGTAACTGAACCGTTGAATCAACACTCCTGAAAAGTCAATATAAAAACATGAACCACGGGTGACAGGTATTAACACGGTCGAAACCTAAGGTCGAAACTATAGTCATCCCGGGGTACAGACTACAACGACACGTGAGTGATTCCCGTTTTATATTTAAAACTAGACGACACGCCCCGGCTTCGCACAGGTGTATTATACATATAAACCTTCCTCTTGAATCACTCTATCCATTAAAAAAAACCGCATCAAAATCCGTTGCGTAGTTTTAAAGATTTAAGCATACAGACAAAAATAGCGACTTTATTTTATACTATGTAAGGAAGGATAAAAAGTGCGAATGCCACGTTAGTTTCCACAATAATAGTACGTGGTTGGTTTCAGTAATTCAGATGCGTATCACTTTTTATGCTTTCACAGTCGTGATGTGAGTGACGATAAGTCACAATGGCCGCCGATAGGTGTTGACTGTTTACCTGATTCCGCAGCCAATTCATATTTCATGAGGAGCAGTAAATGAAATGCGGGATCACGTTCCTATCGTCCAGTCTCATCCATCGGCCGATATCGGCGCAATTCTGGCAAATAGGCTGAAATGAGCACGCATTCTCGTTTGGTGAGCGCCTGCCTGGCGGCGAACTTACTCTATTACGTATTACTCAAATAGGATAGCTTTCGATATGACTGCTATTGCTGAGATTTAGAAAAACTTCTCCAATGCTCTTTTACGAAACTTTTAGATGGTAAGTAATTTGAAACCAGCTTGACTCGTCGTATGGGTTTTTGCTGAGTAAAAAATTTCATTTGTTTAAGTACAGCTAAGTTGAATGTAAAAATGACATCAAATACTGCACTTATCTTTTTTTTGCATCATACTTTTTTGAACGTTTAGGTAAATTAATGTTACCAGAGTATTTTCTTCAATGTACTTAAAATTCAATTACTTGTGTAAAGGTTAGATAAATAATTAATAAGATTTTTACGTATATTTCAACTAATTGTATATTATGGCGCAGTTTTTAGTTCAGCGTGTACATTTACATGAAAAAATTAGTGCCATTGAAACAACAGTTGAAATACCCTGATATAATCCTAAAGTGTATTTGTTGGTATCATGGTTTCTTTGTTAAGACCGATTTACCTATGCATTTTAGACAAGCTACCGTGATTGCCGGTGCCGGCTCTGAAACGGATACTGATAAGTGTGAATGCGTTCATAGAGAATGTACGAAAGAATATTTTTCACTGTGACGGTATGGTACTGTGTCGGCGCCCCGCTAAGCAAGCAAAAGTTGCAATGACATTACTGAAAGTAACATCAATAAGCTTGTAACTTACAAATATAAGGTTGCAACGTTCATGCAAGCTTACAGCGAGCTTGAAACGAAGCCCTAACGGCCGCGCTGTAGATAAACCCTGTAACTTGCCCAGAGCTGATCACCAAAACTTTTTATAACTTTAAAACGTGAAGTTGCAGTAACATTACATAAGAAACATGTCTGAAAGTTGTACCGCCTGTCAGACTTGTTTGCGACTATGCCTTTTGTAATTTTTTATTTACTTAAACTACAGTATACACCTGCGCGGTTACATCAGTGCCCTTATTTTTCCGCGTGGATATGGTGTTATTTTTTTTTCCTAGCATGCGAGTGAGGCATCAAGTTAAAGCTAGTTTAAAAAAATCAAGGTTGTTTTTTATTTTTAGAACTATAAGGTCCATTGCAGATTTCAGACCCTCAAGTGTTTCGTTCGTTATCGCGATGTGTCTGTAATATGTTTGAGAGATCGCGACGAGTGTGGTAAATTGGTAGCACGTAGTCGGTCCCACTTTGCTCACTCGTTTCTCACAGGATTTTATATCGTTTCCGCCCAGCTCGCTTGTCTGGCCGATATGAGCGTCACGTCGCCGTCGCCACCCCGCATCCCCGCATGCTGAGAATTTTGCAATTCAAACAAGTTACTCGGAGCTTTACTTTCTAACTTATAAGAAGTTTTAATTGGAAGTTCTTTATTATTACATTTAGTAGTCTATCCGACGGTGCGGCTCTGCTTGTAAATTGTAACTATGTTAAGTTTTGTTCAATTAGTAATATTAAACTTTGATAATTTCATGTAGTATGATTTCGGAATTGTAATGGGCACAATTCATCTAATCAAGCTGTGATATCTGTTATATTATTGTGTTTTGGGATATTGTCAAAATAAAATAAACAAAATGTTAACGTAGCGCTTATGAAAGCGAATATTACAATTTCTTTATAAAAAACTGCTTATTTGACCGTATTTTTATGATATGACAGCAAAGCAATAGCTAGGCCAAATAGAAACAAACAAATGATTCAATAAAAAGTGCGAGTCTGCAAAGGGGGTGAGGGGTAGGTATGAAAAAGGAATGGACACATTTTCCTTCGCAACGAAGTCCTTTCGCTTTAGGCGGAGTTTACACAACTCGACCGTTGTCAAGCTTGTTACAGATTTTTAGACTATTGTGAAAATACACACGTTTTGTAAAATCCCAGTACATATAAAAATAATATTGTGCTAAATATCTAATTTAAAATAAAAGTTTATAGCGTAAGTGATTTTAATTCATGGCGTAGGTCATGTAATTTCATGGGCATTTATAATCAAGATATGAATGAACGCTTTTGATTTGGACTTCAGTAGACGTGTGTTTTCATCTTATTAGTTATAGTATTAATCGCAGATGATTAGTGTTAAGCCCGCGTTCTTGTTAGACCGTAGCAGTTCCAATCCCTTTTAAAATTTTGAATTAAATGTTGCATGTGTGATGCAGAATGGGTTTATTTTATGATATTAACACGCCTTAATATTTTTGTTATAATATCTACCATTTTACTCACAACTTTGCCCTTTAACCTAATCAATTAGTTATACATACCTATCGAGTTATCTAGAGGTAGGTACCGATATCCGACTACATAAAGTGATCTACTTCATTCATCATAAAAGCTCTATCACTGTTAAAATATTTGCCTATATCCAATCATCGAATAGTAACATAAAAAGGCTCAGCAAATGTCACTGATACGTAATCTGTGGCTAGTGTGATCTTCCCCTGCGTCGCGATACCGCGGATTGAAAGCTGCCCTATCCCGGGCTTATCCCGTCCTTCAAATACTTTGTTATTCTTTATTCGCATCCTTTTTAGCTCTGGCCGCTGTGATATTGTTATTTCCCTAAATACTACTCACTATACTTTGGTGTATGTATTCGTAGGTATAGTGGGTGTACCGGTTGTGGCCATTTGGTGTCAAAATTATTGTATTAATGATAATTATAAACAATTTAATACCATAAATATTGTTTGCGTGAATCTTAATATTTAAATTTTTTTTAAACAATATTTTAACATAAAATTGTCTTTTTAATCCTTTAAATTCAAAGTGGCCACAAATGATATTAAGATGGGCACAACCGGTGCTTCTACTCTATATAATAATAAAACGTTTATTTCAGGAAATTATACAACCATAATAAGTCAACAAAAAAAAAAACTAACACAATGATGAAATTGAATCATATAAAATTAAATCAAACCTTATCTAATTAGTCAAATAAAAATATACGTTAAATCAAAATAAAATGTCATAAGTTGTCACCCATAGCCACGCACATCCATTTATGTTGGATGGGGCAGTCAAAGCGACCAACAATCATTTTCAGTTCAGTTTCAGTATATCAGTTCAGTTGACTAGATATGTTATAATCTCAAAGATACGGGGAATTTTGAAGTTTTTGTAGCCTAATTGAAGGTTGAACTCATTAATTAGCCTTTGAGTACTCACGGAGTTCTATTAATTTTCTCAGTAAGTATATACACAAACTATTACCAAATGTATTTTGGTATGGTGTGTTTTCTATTGTTTTAAAAAGCGTTTTTGGTAGCGCAAACTGTTATTTCAGAGCGTCTTAAAATTTGCTTGATATAGTTTAAAGTATGATAAAGTAAAGTGACTGAGATTCCTTGCCATATAAAAAGTTTGCGGCACAAGAGTAAATAACGGAAAAATAGCAGCATTCTCTACGGAATAGTACGCCTGCCTACACTCCGTTGTAGCTCTCTCGTAGCCTCGTAGCGCTAGTTCGTAGCAAAAACGTCCCCTGGGCGGGACTTTCGTATATTTGGGCAAACCTGGCAGAACACGTTTAAAATAAATATTTTAAGCCTTTCAGGGATTACATTTATTTAGCTGAGGCTTAAGCTAAACCTACACGAAAAAGGTACTTTTGTACTTTTCTCTGCATGAATCTTTGTGTTTCGAAATTACTTGGAAAATATATGAACACACTCGGACTAAAATTCCTTCCCATATAGGGTCAACAATAACATAACTCTGCCCTCATAACGTCTACCATTCCGGCTTTACAACCTGAGAGCGTAATAGCTTTAAACGACTGCCGTCGTCAGAACGTCGCAGCTCTCAAGGGACAGGGTAATATGAAGGCGGAGCGTACAAAACCTACTCGCTTATTTGTACAACAAGCCAAGAATGCCGGCGAGATCAAAGACCGCTACCGGAATTAATTTGTGAGCGCTATCTCGCCCAATACCCTCCTACCTCACGCCACGATAAGCCACCAAAAATATAATTCCTTTTTTTTCGACTAAAGTATTTCCGGTGATTCTGGTAATCTAGTTTAATACTCTCGAAGTTATCCAGTCGTTGGAATAATAGGTAGGTAATGTTGTCAGGCCCTTGTTTGTTTACGTTATAAGGTTGTGCACGTAATTTTATGCATGAGGTTTTATTTGACCTATAATAGCGAGGCATTCGAGCCACTGAATCTGTGGTTTGTGGTACGCAATTCTTTCTATTGACTTGCTGACGAATTTACGTTTGAGGAAATTAAGATTTAGATTAAGCTGTTATACTTTGTCGTCGTTTTGTATATTTGAATATTACAGTAAATTATTTAATCACTAGTAAAAGGTCGGTTACAGCCATTAAATTTATGAATGCGGAATAAAAATCTTGCAAGTTATTTCAACTCAAGATAAAAGTTTTGAAAATTGTGTCCTATATTCTACTACAAATTGTTAAAAAAATACAACTAATTTACAAATTGATTTAAAATGTCATTGTTAAAATAGATCTTATATTTTGAAATTACAATATGGTAAATTACCAAAAATAAAATTGAAACATGTACCTACTACCTACGAAAAAAGAGTTTTTCCGGTAATTTAAAACAAAGATTTTGCTACTAGGTACCTACTGATAATCTATGGGTATTCATACCTACAATCAATTTACATTGATAGAATATCCAAACTCTGTATTTTATCTAGAGTCTAGATAGTAGAATCCCGCAGACTAACAATAATATTCGGTTGAACTATACGAGACTAATACCCATACAGAGAACGTCTGTTTTCATTCTGTTTTGCATTTCATTACGTTATCAAATCGAATCAAATTACCATTTATAAATACGTTTGAGCTTTGATCTGAAACACTCATTTTATCGTTAGACAACTCAACCGTTTATAATTACCGAGAAATACGGTGCTTTGATATAATTACTGTTTAATTGGAAAGGTCTACAATTAGGTTACCGCTTTGTGAAGAATTTTAAAAGATTTTATCTACACTAATGTTGTAACATTCTACTTATGTTTCCAATACTTGACTTATAATGACTACTGTTATAGCGCAGACAACAAAACACTCAATTTAAGCAATTTCACATGATGTTATAATATCCACTTTGAATTCCATTTTGACTCCACTCCATTTTGAAATTAAAGATGGCGGACTTCACTTTTTTGAAAAAGTCGTCATGGGTATCGTTTTCGAGGTTTTTGGGGGAGTAGATTTCGAAATTGGCGTCCATTTTGAAATTAAAGATGGCGGACGTCATTTTTTTGAAAAAGTCGTCATGGGTATCGTTTTCGAGGTTTTTGGTTAGATTTTAATGGCGCCAAGTTCACTGTGACAATACACGTACCTACGCGTGAATTTAATGTCTCGCAATATGTTTTTTTTTATTTATTTTTTTATTAGTGAAGATAAAGTTGTGTATGCAACTGCATATAACACGGGTATTAAAACACTCGTTACTATTATGAAACTCGCTGCGCTCGTTTCATAAACTCACACTCGTGTTTTAATACCCTTCATTATATGACAGTTGCATAAACTACTATTATGTTACAGAATGACGTTTAGCTCATTACTGACCATTTACTGACACGTATTTATCACTTGATACGTACTGTCATTTCTCCAAGATGCGTATGACCAAAATAACTTACTCCACCAACAAGAAAAAACATGGCAATGCAATGTCAATGACAAACCTAAGTAATGTAATGCCCACGCATTTTTGTTATTTCAGGTTTGTTTATCATTGTTTGTCGCCACCAAAAACCTTTTTACTTCCAAATTAGGAAGGTATCGTCGCACAAATGATAAAGAAAACGTCTTATTCCCGGTATCGTTAATTACAGAGAGTCTGCGTCAAGTGAATAATTAACCTTTATGATAAAATAAATAATTTATGAAGTTCCACGTAAATAATTTACTACGAATCTGTATTAGTAAAATTATTACGATGTTTTCTTTGCATACAGTAAAGTATTTTGAATATGTATTTGTCTAGTGATTAGGAAAATCTCCTTATCTTAAGATACTTTTATTATTTATTTTTTCTTGACAATTTTCATTCATAACTTCAGCTCAAGACTCGTTTTGATCGTGCTCCATTTGTATGTGTTCGTATTTTCGTAACCTTATTTGTACGCTTTGAGACATTATGTAGTGTGCTAAATATAAGGTGGTTGCAGTTGCAATGAATACAAGTCGCGTCCTACTTATCTTAAAAAAAAAAAATCTACTATGGAAGTGCCTAGTGCCTATATCCAGCAGTGGAAGACCTGAAACTGAAATTACACTGTAAATATTAAACAATAGCCTCAAATACAGGACACAGCTGGTAAGATAACCAGTCACATAAATACCTATAATTGCAAACTGATGTCGTTCTCGCTTAATAAATCATTAATAGACAAAGGAGATAATGCAAAATGGGCTCAGACTAGGTACAGTAGTTCAAAAAATCCGTTAAACTATGATAAATAAATGCGCAGAGTAAAACAACCGCGTCAAATGCTTAATTTATGAGTAATTTCAGATTTTCCAATTTGATTTTTGTTCAGTCATTGAATTACTGTCATTTTGGTCACTTGTAACCTTAATACCCGAATACACGAAATTACTTTTAATGGACACTGTTATTGTAAAAAAAACGGGAAAATCATTTTCTGAAAGAAACAAAGCAAATTATGAAATACTGTACCCTTTAGTAGCCCAATTTCTGTGCATATTTGCAATATCTCCTTTGAATTTAGGTATTTCTCTATGGCAACACCTATCGGCATATTTATCTTTTCTGTCTGTGCTACCCTCAGTACTACCTAGTCAAAATTGAGGATCGCGGGTTTTGTTTTTTAAAAAGACAAAAATTGATTTTTACTTATTTAATACGTCTGATCATATTGAGAGTTGAATTATAACTAACTTACAACTAAACTAAAAGCTAACGGGAGCGGTGTTATCTACCGCCTCCCACGGTAATGCATGCCGGACCACCGTGGAGCCAGACGCGCATTCAGCGGTTTTGCCGTCTGGCTATTCTCGGTAGTGGGCTAGTGGACAACAGTTATAGTTGCTGTCGGTGCTCCAGCATACATGACTCCTTCCTCCTTAAGATCGAAATTATCGCGCGGATTTTCTTTGCCACGATAATTTCGTCTGTAAAAGTATACTGAGACACAAAATGCAAAAACTATGACTAAAATTACATATAAAATTAAAGTTCCTATGCTTATTCTCTTCATGTTAATCGCACTATCACGTTCACTATATTGACTCATTTCACTTTCACTTTTCACTAAAATGCTGGATAGTTGCTGCAGGTTGGTGAGGTCCATCCCTTTTACGTTCAACGGCTCCACAAAGCGCGTCTTCTCCGGCGGCATTAATTCAGGCAGGTTTATGATGGGTAATGCAGGTAGAGACATTCTTCCTGAGTGCTCTCGATGTCTTCTCATGACTAAGCCTTTAACTTCGGCTTCGCAATCGTCGTCTGTAGTCACGATGTAGGTCCCTCGAAGGTGGTGGTGAGTTATCTCGTTCCCGCAGTTTTGAGTGAGGAGGACGTCAGTCCTAGCAAACACCATCCATCGGCTATCCTGTATTTTCTCTACTTTTACCTCTTCTACGTCAACTGGTATCTGGTGACACTGAGTTGTATCTGATGCGAATCGGAGCAGGTCGGCAATGCAGGTATCCTTAACCAAGGAGGATGAGTTGTCTTCTTCACAGAGAAATAGGTATTCTTCTATTTCCTTACAGGGGCGTGATAGCGACACTGTTTTCAACCTTTTCGTCAGTAAATAAGGAAATTTTGGCAGGATAAGGTGAGTTTGGCTACGGGAATTTGTAACAGGTAGGGGAAGGACCTTGTAGTATGTAAATGTATCGTTTTCTACAAGGGGTATGTCCATAATGAAAGTTATTTGATTTTCCTTTGCGTAAGCCTTTAGCTCTATACATTGCTCTAATTTCAGTAGATTTTCAAAGTTAGCCGTGAACATGAGTTTACCTTTTCGTTCTACATCCTTAAGTATTAACAACAATTCGTTAGGGTCTAAAATGGCTTGATGTAACATTCCTAATTTACTAAAAGCTACAGTAGTTTCAATCTCGTTCAATATGGTATAGAGAGTTTGGAAGTTATGGAAAAATAAGTGATATGTGTTAATGATCTTGAGCGTATCTGTAGTGGCGTTATTACTACTTAACTGTTGTTTAACTTCCCAAATTGCCTTATCCAATTGAATGAAATTGTTCTTAGTATTGTTTGTAATATTCACCAATGACTTCAGCATTTCTGCGACCACTGTTACTCTTTTATTTTCTGCGATTTGCGTCGATTTTACATTTTGTATTAACGCGTCATACTTCATAGCGTCGTCATTGTCTAAATTTCCGGAAATTAATTTGATTATCGATCCCAGGGGATTTAGGAGGCCGCGTTTAACTCTTTTAACAGGAATTAGCTGGTTTAATTTCTGCAGTGTAATATTTTTGATAAAATCTGTCTGAGTCTTTATGTCATTGATGCCTGCGTTAATGGGTTTGTTTCCGAAATAGTTCTCTACATGCTTATTCAAATCTACATATCTATTAACATTAAAATCTAAATCGTCTCTGATTAAACTTAAATCTAGGGTTTTAATAATAGACCACTTATCACTACTTATAAGGGCGTGACCTTCTTTGATCGGGAAGATCCCGGGGTTATCCCTGATCTGCTGAAGTAGAAGGGCCAGGGCAGCTGACGTCTGCAGCAGGACCAGGGCGCACCTGTGAAGGACGTTTTAAATCCTTAATTGGTGCTTTCGTCTCACGACCTTTCATTTTAATCGGTACTATGTTCCTGTCTAATTCACCTACGACTTCCGCCTTTTCGTACCGCGGTTTATCCTTGCCTCTTCTAACGTTTACGCCTTTTACGAAAACTGTATCTCCCTCTTTTACTTTGAACTCTTTTTCTCCTCCAAGTTTCTCCTTGATTTTCTTTTTAATATTTATAGCTTTATCGGTTAAATATTTGTATAAGAATTTGATACGGTTTTTGTGATCTTGTACTAGTTTTTGTGTGTATTCCCTGTTAAATTCGACATTAAATGGATTTTTAGAGTCGGTGTGACCGAATACTACTTCGAAAGGCGTTAGTCCTGTGGTGGAGTGGATTGTATGATTATATGACATGAGCGAGTAGGTCATTACTGACGCAGCGTCTGTGAGTTTGTGTTCGTATTTGGCAAGCCGATAAATTTCGATAAGGGTTGAATGAAACCGTTCGACCACCCCCATTGAGTTTGAGTTATGTGGGGTACCAATATGCAGGTCTACCTTATAGAGGCTTAAGGTTTCCTTCAGCAGGGCGTTATTAAATTCTGACCCGGAGTCGGCACTGATTTTATGTGGTACTCCATACATAGAAAAATACTTAATGAGAGCCCTAATTATTTCAGGTGTGGTTTTGTTCTCAATCCCCATGGCTTGTCCGAGTTTGCTGAAAGCGTCGACTAAAGTTAGGTATGATTTTCCTTCTATGGTGAAGACATCTATGAAAATCTCTTGGAATGGTTTTGTTTGGGTCTGTGTGAGTTGTAGCTCTGGTTTTAGTGGTTTCCTGTCGTATTTCATAGTTTTACAGCCGTCGCACGAATTTATTATGGTGGCTACTGTAACCTCCATGTTATTCCAATAGTATGTTCGTTTCAGATGCGTAGTCGTCTCTTTTATTCCTCGGTGACAGGTTTTTCCAATGTGGTACTTTTTCGCAATCTCTTTCTGCTCATTTTCATCTTCAACGTATATGACCCTCTGGGTACATTCGAAAATCTTTACGGTATCCTTTTTGAATAATTTGGTAATTACTTCAGCAAATTGTTTCCGGTGTCCTTCGTCTTCAAAATAGATGAAATATTTAACTTTTGGTTTAATATATTCTTTGAGGAACTGTTTCACTAAATCTGGTCTTTCCAGTGGTAAGTGGACTTCCAAAATCTTTTGTTTTGGCCTTGATAAGTCCTTAACCGTCAATTCTCCTCTGAACCAAGTGTGTACTAAGATTTGGTTAGATTTAGTATCTATGGCCTCGTTCATAATGGGAATTCCGGAGGAATCCGTTTCGTAAACGGAATGTTCAGTTTCTGAGTGTTCCGATGCTGTCAACGTGTCGCTTGTTGCGGATGGAATAGAAAAAGGAGACCTTGGTTCGTATATAGGGGTTAGCGGGCCATATTCTGATTCGGATGACAAAACGATTGTGTCTTGGCTTTGATCTTCTTCTGATTCTGACAGTATTATCTGGTAGACGGTCATATTGTCGCCATCTTGAGTTTCCTTATCTGTTTCCTTTTTTGGGATTTGCTTTTGTTTCTTTTCTACGTTGACCTTCATAGAGTCGACGTCCTTCTCTATCGCGTTGACTTTGATACGCGATAAGGCATCCGCTACACAATTTTGTTTGCCTTTTTTATAGATGATGTCATAGTCGAATTCTGCCAAGCGGAGCTTCCACCTGGTGAGCTTGCTGTTATGTTCTTTCATATTATTGAGCCAGGCAAGGGGTCTATGGTCGGTATAGATGGTGAACCGCCTACCGTATAGGTATGGCCTGAAATGCTTCACGGCCCAAACGATGGCTAATAGCTCCTTTTCTACGGTACTATACCTGGTTTCAGCGTCATTCAGGGTGCGACTGGCATAGGCTATTGGTTTATCCGAGCCTATGGGGCCCTGGGATATTACTGCACCAACCGCGAAATCAGACGCGTCAGTTGTGAGTATAAATGGTTTTGAGAAGTCCGGGAATTGTAGAATAGGCGCATTCACTAGCAGCTCTTTACATCTCTCAAAAGCGCCCACAAATTCGTCTGTGAGTTCTATTTTGTTTCGCTTTTTTAAACAGGACGTCAAGGGACGGGTGATTTTGGCAAAGTCCTTAATAAATTTACGGTAATATCCCACTAATCCCAAAAAGCTTTTAATTTGGGTAGTCGTTGTTGGAATTGGGAAGTTCAGAACGGCCTGTATCTTATCATCATTGGGTTTAAGTCCATCCTTAGTTATCATATGGCCAAGGTAAAGTACCTCCTTGCGGAAGAATTCACACTTGTCCAATGTCACTTTCAGGTTTGTTTCCCTCAATCGGTCGAAAACCATACGCAACTTCTCAATGTGTTCTTGCAGGCTAGATGAATACACGATTATATCATCTAGGTACACAAGGCAATGCAGTCCTTGTAATCCTCTGAGCACGTTGTCCATTGCGCGCTGAAACGTAGCTGGTCCGGTTTTTAGACCGAATGGCATTCGGGTAAACTCGTAGTGACCCGCTTGCGTGGAGAACGCTGTCTTTTGTCGGTCTTCTTCCCTCACTTCGATCTGGTGGAATCCGCTTGCTAAATCGATGGTACTAAAATACACCGATTTCCCTAATTTGTCGAAGAGATCAGCGATATTAGGCAGCGGGTATTTATCATCCGTGGTCACTTCGTTGAGACGTCTATAATCTATGACCATACGGTATTTTCTTTCACCTGATGCGTCGGTTTTTTTGGGTACCAGGTGTACTGGCGCGCTCCAAGGTGAGTGCGATTCCCTTATGACGTCATTTTCTAAGAGTTTGGTCACTTGGTTTCGGATTTCTTCGTTGTAGAGGGGTGGATGTCTATACGGTCGAATAAATATGGGGTCTTCGTTTTTGGTTCTAATTTCGTGTTTGACCTTGTTTGAAAATGAAAGTGGTATACCTTCGCAGTGGAAGATGTCTCGATATTCAGTGCATAACTTTTCTATAGCTTCTCGTTCTTCTTTATTGGTGTGGTCTAGCCGTAACTTTTTTAGATTTTCTTTTAGGAGTTGGTCAACCTCGCAACTACTCGAGGTTACGTTTGTGTTACATACTTCGCCCTCGTGTTTGGTTACTTTAAGTGGCTTAGCAAATGCCATTGAAATGGTGTCTTCGGAAGTATTTTGAATAACGGTGTAGGCGAATGAATTTTCACACGTGACAAGGGCACTTGGCATTCTTACTCCTTGTCCAAAATCAACAAAGTCTATGATGGCCTCGCCATTTTGTAGATCGGTTGGGACTTTGACTCTTGATTCCGTTCGGGGCTCTAGTAGTATTTCGTACGGTGGGTTATATATAATTGGTATGTTTGCGTAGGGTGTCTGTAGTATCTGGTTTTTCATGTCGATTTTAGCTTCCAGTTGCTTCAATAGGTCGCTTCCTATTAGACCATCGTAGCGACTATCGACGTCATACACATAGAACTTGTGCTTGCCTACGCATTGGAAGGTTTTTAATAGCGGTATGCAGATAGCCTCGCTGTGCTGGCTACGGGCGTGTGTACTTATCACCTCGAACGGCTCGTAGTATTTGAAAGCTGAAAAGTATTCGTCCGCTTTTGCAGGGCTAATGAAGGACCTTGTACTTCCGGTGTCAATCATGAAGCGTGCTTTAATTTCGGGTATTACTATATGCGGTAGTTTTAGAACAGAACTGCAATTTAGCTCTATTATTTCGGGTGAAAACTGGAGGCTGTTAACTGAAAATTTTCCGTGCCCGTCATATCTGCGTATTCGTACGCCTCCCCGGGCATGTCATGGGCTTCCGGGACCTCTGTATTGTACATGTAGTTTTCATCGTAGTACGCGGCATCGACATTTTGCTCAGTGGTTTCCTCTACAATTTCGTTATTGTAGAATACGTTTTCTGTGTCCGCCGAGGCATTCAACATGTTTTGCCTCAGTGGTCGGGCTGTCCTCATCGAGACGTCCGGTTCTTCTATTGGTTTGGGGCGATTTGCGTTTGGCGGGATGCCGAATTTAAATCCTTGGCCAAAATGTTGTTGCGGCATAGGTGGTCTTGCAAAGTTTGAGTTAAATGGTGGTCTAGGACCTTGTCCAAAATTGAAATTTGGCCGTGGGGCGCCGAATCTGAAGTTCTGGGGCCCGGCATTTTGATTAAATCTGAAACCTGTTGGCGGGGTGTTCATTTGAAAATTGGGTCTAAAACCAATCTGTGGGGGTGTGTTTTGGGGCTGAAGGCCGAATCTAAAACCTTGGGGTTGTTGCGGTATCCCAAACTTAAAGGTTGGGTTAGGCGCTGCGACTTGGTTTTGGTTTGGTATTCCGAATTTAAAGTTATTATTAGGGATGTTGCTTACTGTTTTAGCGGGTGCGGCCGAGGCCTGTCTCTGTTTTTGTTTGGCATTAAATTGCGTCATGAAGTTAACTTCTTCGGTGACGATGCTCAACGCGGCCTCTAAATTGGGGCACCCTTTCAGGCGCACGATGCGAATTAGATCTTCAGTGAGGTTGTACAGAAATACATTTAGAGCCATGTTATTATAAACGATCATTTTAGCCGCTTTTACTCCTTCGTCGGTTAAAAGATTAACCTTGGCAAAGAGTGTGCTACGGGTCTGCTGTATCCTGTGACAAAAATCTATGTAACTTTCCCCGTTGTTAATACGCATTTGTTCTAATTCAATCGCGATACACTCCTCGGAGCGTGGGTCGCCGAAATGCTGAACTAATACATCTCTGAGTGCGGGCCATGAGTTTATGTCTTCGCGCTCACTTAGTAAAGCAGCGGCCCTACCATGCAACCTACTGGTAATTGCGTGAAATATATATTGTTGCTGTACTGCATTAGTTGTTGAGCTATATCCGTTATAAATGTACTGCGATTTTCTTATAAAAAGATTTAGCAGATTTTGTTCCCCCTCATATTTAGGTATTATACATAATAAATCTTTGGGTACTATTCTCACCGTTTGGTCTACCATTTTGATATATTTATCTTAACACAATTTATAAACTAGTTTAACTAAGTACTTGAAATTATAGCGACGATGTCGGTACGCAATTGAAAATCAAATAACGATTATTTGGTCTAACCAACGGAAATAAATGAAAACAGGGAATGGAATGCGAAAAGGTTTACTCACATAACACCCGTCTTCATCCTTCTGCTGTAGTTAGTAGTGCCTTGTAAAAACTGCCGCGTCCAATGAAGACAAATTTATTTGTTGGTTCGGATTGCTGCGAGCTCGGTCACTGAATTTAAGAAACCGTAACTACGTGTACGCGCGAATATCACTTTACGACTTTACGCGACGTATCCCAGCAATCCTACCGGCTGCGCCAGTCAAAATTGAGGATCGCGGGTTTTGTTTTTTAAAAAGACAAAAATTGATTTTTACTTATTTAATACGTCTGATCATATTGAGAGTTGAATTATAACTAACTTACAACTAAACTAAAAGCTAACGGGAGCGGTGTTATCTACCGCCTCCCACGGTAATGCATGCCGGACCACCGTGGAGCCAGACGCGCATTCAGCGGTTTTGCCGTCTGGCTATTCTCGGTAGTGGGCTAGTGGACAACAGTTATAGTTGCTGTCGGTGCTCCAGCATACATGACTACCTATACTTATCCCTTAGCTAGTAATACGACAAGCGATAACTTGTCACTCCCGTTATTGTTTGCCGTTCGGCCAAACATATCTAATAAAAGTGAGTAGTAAGTCAGCTCCCCGGTGGGATGTTCCCTATCAATGGAGGCGATATGTTAAGGTAATGGGCCGCCGCGAGCGCTTGATTAACTCGACCCTTGATGTTGCGTGATGACCCTATCAACCACTCGCTCGACCGCAAGCCTTGCCTCGATCACAATTGACAACTCTCCACTGTTTGAGTTCACTGATTTACTGTTGGCACTTTTTATGGCTCATAATGAACTGTTCTGGACCTCTTTTTGACCGTTCTTTCGAATATCTCTTCTTTGGTTTGATTATTTGATGGCACCCTTGTTTAGATTTTCTTAAATAAAAATCTAAATGAAAAGGTGTGTAGCATAATTTGTAACAAATCAATCATTAGGCATCACTACAAGGAAATATAATTTTGATAATAAACAAAGAGTAGATATAACAAAACTATTTTCTTAATAGCTGTTGGCGAACTAATTCCAATAAAATGATAAAAACACGCACAAGCATCCTTTTTGCCTTAAATTTGCAAACGTAGCTTATTATTTTTCTATGAAACTAGCTCTATAAAAGTCAAGTTTACAGCTTGTCGACATTAGAAACAAACGGGATAATCAGATACCTAAATGCCATTGCCAATTTCAACTATCCTACTTGTATATTCAGCAGCGAGTATGTGATTAAACATCCGTCTATTTGAATTGAACGAAAATCATAATTACCATACCCTTGTAAATGCTAAGTCTAGAGTAAGTTTCGGCTTTCGAAGCATAACTATACCGTCCTAAAATTAGGACATCCTTCCATTATTATCCCATTCTACAAAATAAATACTCCTGTTTGAAACTTTAATTAATAAAGTTTCCTGACTTAATGGAGTTTTTAATGAAAAATTACGTCTTCGGTCAGATCCCAGGGGTTAATCTGCGTAAATAGCCGGCCATCCTGTTAAATAGTCAGCCGCATCGGCCGAAGCCCGAGTGGTTCTTCATTAAGTCGATATCCGGAGTACCCAGAGCCGCCGAAATGTGCCTTCGCCGAGATTTACTCACTCATAATATTTTTGCGTCTGAGCGGCTCGTGGATTCAGCTTAGCTCTGATAGAATAGAGGGTATTTGTGCCGTGGCCTTAGTACCGCAAATAAATAGAGTTTTCTAGATATCTCTATTAATTGCGCCTTTGGTTTTACTAGTTGTTTTTTAGATGTTTTTTTAACTGAAATCCTTACATACATAGTATAAAATAAAGTCGCTATTTTCGTTTGTTTGTTTGTTTGTTTGTCTGTATGCTTAAATCTTTAAAACTACGCAACGGATTTTGATGCGGTTTTTTTAATGGATAGAGTGATTCAAGAGGAAGGTTTATATGTATAAAAATTCCCAAAATTCCCACGGGAACGGGCATAACGCGGGTAAAACCGCGAGGCGCTGCTAGTATCTAATAAGAATAGAATGAAATGATTGAAAATACACAAGTACATGTCAATCTATTAGCAAATAGTAACTCAAATCTCCCCTAAGAATACCACCGGTCGAGTTATTTAGGCAAAAAAGTCAGTTCATCCACTTAGAAGCTATGATGCCTCAGACAGACACAAACACGCAGACATTGCGCACTTTTTGTGGCAAAGGTTAAATGGGTTAAATGACATACTCGTACCTACAGTTTTAACATTGCCGTAAGCCGTGTAATTGTTGTAAGCCGTGGTGGTCTAGTGGTTGTAACGCTGGTCTGTCATTCTTGAGGTCGTGGGTTCAATCCCAGTCCCGTACCAATGAGTTCTTTGGAAGTTATGTATGGAATTTCAAACCACGTCCGTAAAATAAATTCGATGGCGTGTGTGAATCCACCAACCCGCACTGGGCCAGCGTGGTGGATAAGACCCAATCACCCTTCATGGGTAGGCCTACATTCTGCAGTATACTGTTAAAAAGGGCTGGTACAGTACAGTACTGTAATGTTTGATAAAAAACTGTATTTCAATAGATTTAATAATTACCAAGGCAGTGGTTTGCCAAACGTCTATTGTAAATAGGAGCTAGCCGAGTCGGGGAGCGCCTCGTTTTGTCAAGAGACGGCCGATAGGGCGAGTCGCCCTCTCCCCGACCGATTGATTTAGCTTTATTGGCGGCTATAAATTATTCCTTAGGTTCCCATACTCGATGGTAGTTTCTGTATAGATTTCACACTTTTGTCACTTTCGGAGGAATAAAAAGTCATAGTGTGAGAGTGTTTGGCAATTAATAAACTTATCTACATCTTTTTTACTATGGAAATTCACGTGATTTTCACACATTTTAAACGATAAAAAACGGGACTCACTCACGTGTACGTACTCATTGCGCGACGGCTCCGCGTGCTAGCACTCGCCAAGTTGAGAAAGGTCGTGTTATGACTATACGTACACGTGAGTGAGTCCCGTTTTATATCGTTTAAAATTATCTACATCTCTATACCTATACACTGCATACAGTGTAATTGTCCAAATTGTACATATACAATTTGGAAACGTGTATAATATCCGGCTATAATTTGTGTTAAACACGACAAGATAATTTATTTATTAGGTACTGTATTTAATTATTTTTTTGACCGACGAACCGGAGGAGGTACTCAATTCGACGCGTATATTTTTTTTTATGTATAACCACGCATAACTTTTTTTGTAGTGGTCCGATTTCAATACTTCTTTTTTTATTGAAAAGGTATACTTCGAAATTCGTTTCATTTAAATTTTATCAAAATCGGGTGAGCCATTTTTGATAAATCAACAATAATGTGGAAAATGCTACATCGATCCGTGCGAAATATTCGCAAATTCTATACACGGGTGAAGTCGGTCATGGTATTTTTTTGCGAAAAATTATTTAACAGGTTCTTTTTTTGCATTATATTACAAGTTAGTCTTAGTTAACTATAAATATGAGCACTTAGAGAGAATAGAAGCTATCTACTCGTATGGAATTAAATTACCAATATTTTTGCCACACCTAGTAAATGGATAAAGTAAGGTTTTTTTCATTTTATAGTAATAATAATTTGTGTAAATGTAAGGCTATGTGCAACTAATTTCGAATTTAATTTCATCAAGGTACTTTGCCGAAATTGAACGTATGCCGTAAACTTTCATACGAAAGTGTGTAGTCCGAGGTTTAGTAGTTCTCTCGATTACAATGTGGCTTGAAGAGTTTTTTATGACCACTTCCCTTCACAAGCAAAATGTTGTACTTTTACTACCAATATAATTCTCTAAAAGTAAGTAAGGGTTTTAGTGCACACCATAATAAAATATACTTACGGAGTACGATAACACGTGAGAGGAGGATAGAATTTATTTCGAATGATTTTAGAAATGGCTTGATCCGTAAAACAATTAAAATCACTGGCATAGCTCAAGAATAGCAAGGGGCAGAGCTAACAGAACGGAGGACCGTTGACCATAAAGTTCGAAGATGGGGTCGAAAAGTTTTCGAAAGAAGCTCAGTTACCGTAAGGACGTCCACCCTCAAGGTGGGTATATGACCCCATCGAGACTGCAGAATGAAAACCGGTTGCAAGCCGCTTCCAGCCGTTTCTGTTGAAAATCTATATTAAACGTCTATGTTCAACAGTGGATGTCTTACAGCTGAAACGATGATAATCATATCTTTGATTGTGGCTGGTTGTTTTCGGTGCAACGCTAGACTGATGCCTATTATCTGAGCTATTATTCTGCTAGCTTGCGAGAGTAATGAATGTAAATTGTATTTATAGAGAGTGTGCGTCCACGGGCGTCTGCAAAGTTGAGGCAGAACAAAGGGCGAGAAGACGGCGAATAAACAAGTTGCAATAAGTTTCTCGGCAGCCTGACATCACTTGCTCCGCAGCGAGCTGCCTCGCTAAATGCCGTTATTACTGTCTACTTAAACTTTGAATGTTACTTTATTTTCTGCGATCTCTTTTGTCGACCCGCAAATTAGAGCTATCACCGCAGAACACGCTGTAAACGAAAACACGGCCGTTTCATTACTAGATTAACTCTGTCTCGAAAACATTGCGATACGAGTACGTCGACTTTATACACGAGTTTTATACCGTTATTTTTATATCAAAGCCTCTATTATGTACGTAGGCGTTCACAGAAGTAAATACACCTAATAGTAAATGAGGGATCTTCCCCTACGCAATCTGTCAAGGATCTCCTACTTCCGCTTTTCTGTCGAGTTCAATTAATCTAAGCGTATATAAGTTTTTTATCCCTCGAGAAAAAGTAACAAATCTGAAGTATTGTACAAATTAAAGTGGGGGTGCTTTGAAAGATAAGCTAAATAAACATGTTCACCCAAAAATAGCAGTAAGTAAGGAACTCGTTCATGTTCGTTCGGTAACGATATTGGCACCGCTATTAGGCCTTTCGTATTGCGTTTCCGTGACAAAACGCTCATTTGGGTGACTATGAGCGGGCCCTTTTGTGTTTGGCACAAATAAAGGAAGTGATAGAGGGACGTGAGGGAAAATGTCAGAGGTATCGCTGAGACGGGTCCATAGTTTTTGCTACAAGATAGCGCTGGCTACCTGTGACGTAACCGACAATTCAATTTTCCGCCAGAAGCGACACTCACGGAAGTGATACTTTTCCAATGAACTTCTGTTTCCTAACAAAAGTTCTCTATCCAAGTTATCGGAAATGTCGGATATTAGGTAGCTATCAAAAGTTCCGTATTATTACGATAGCGTAACAGATATGCTTTGGCAATATAGTCAATTGATATTATCACTGCAGCATTGACATAAAAGTATATTAGGTACATACTGAGAAATTAGGGTCAATACAACGGGAAAGGAAAATGTTGGAATCCCATCACAATTGTATCACCGTAATTTCTAGAACATCTAATGTTCCCAAATTGTTTTGCTCAGCTGCCGGTGAAATGAGATTAAGGTGGAAGAATAATTGGAACAAAACCTTCTGTATATGTATCATGGCTGTTTAATCCGCGGAATGGCACAGACGAGCTTCTGTAGCCTTATCGTAAATGAACCATTCAAGTGCATCGTAACAGACCTACTTAGCTTCGTAACATAACTACTTACTTAGGTTGTTGCAGCGTTTTATTCATTTCTACCTATGTAGTGTCAGTGTACATAGTAGGTACCTAGCCTCTAGAAAGGATTCCTATAATCGTAAAGATTAAATAGTAAACCTTTTAGATAAGAAGGTACTTGAAAATGAAACTTTCGCTATCAAATCTTCAAGTTTCTTCTAAATTATCGTTATTACTATAATTAACCTTTGCCTCTACAATAAGATATTATTTGCAACGGCCTAATCAAGATAATAATTTAGCATGTGAAGCACCGCGATAAGACCGTACTTAAGTAGGGTAAAACTATGTTTGTAGTAAATAGTGAAGCTTATTAGGCCTTCGTTCTATTGAATCTGTAACTCTTCCGACTGGTTAATTGAATCCAAACAAAGGGCAGGTACTAATTGATTTTTTTCTGGCAACTGTATCGACTGAAGTCCACTCGATGGGTATAAATTGTACAAAATGACTGAGATCGCCACTCTCCGGGCTCCGGGCTATGTTGATTCGGTCTAATTGAAATCAAACTGCACTTGGTAGTTAATGGAACCTGGGATTAATTTAGGTTACATACCGTTTTAAGCTAGTAGAGAGTTTTAGGTATAGTTTAGTGTACCTGTTTCTTGTATTTATGTTGGATCTTATAATTCCTATTTCAGTGAGAGTTGTATTGTACGATTAAACTGACTATCGTGCATATAAATAGTTATTTATCTGACGCGCCTTGAAAAAAACACATTAGTACAATAATTCTTAGTTTATTATATATTTATATAGTAAATTCTTAGTTGCTGCGTTTTTAATGAAAAAACGCAGCAACTAAGAATTTTATAAATCTTCAGTGAATTGGCTTCCGTGTAATACGAAAATAAAGTTGATACAAATACTATAGGACCAGATAACATGTTTATATTTGTTTTTTATAAAAACGAAACAACCGCCGTCAAACTATTGCAATATAATAACTAAATATTTTAGTGAACTGAGCAAAATGCTTAACGTTGTAGCGTTTTGTTATTGGACTTTTTTCAGATGCGATTTAATTTTTTGTTCGAAGCAGGTTTAAAATTACTAAATTAGAACACATAAATTAAAATTTTATGGGGCCGTCTCACGGAATTCTTCTACAAATTGAATAGGTCAAAATATACGTGAGAAATAAGCAGAGAAGTTTGGTAATATCGGACAAACAAACAAAAAAACTAAATAGTATGTTTAAAAATCGGCCAAGTACGAGTCGGACTCGCGCACGGAGGGTTCCGTACTGAATGGGAGTCCCCCTTAAATATTTATTTTATGTTGTTTTTAGTAGGTATTTGTTGTTATAGCGGCAACAGAAATACATCATCTGTGAAAATTTCAGCTGCCTAGCTATCATGGTTCATGAGATACAGCCCGGTGACAGACAGACAGACAGACAGACAGACAGACAGACAGACGACAGACAGACAGACGGACATCGAAGTCTTAGTAATAGGATCCCGTTTTTTCCTTTGGGTACGGAACCCTAAAAACAAAACTGATTTGAGAACAATTTCTTTTTGAAAGTTCAAAACTTTCGCTAAAAAATTTTGCTGGAGGAACATAACATTTATTTTAACTTATAATTTAAAGATGATGATGTTGAAAAAAATATAAATAATATTATCTAAACAGGGTTATTGCCTCCCAACAATTGCGTCCATTAGGTTGTTTTGACGTTCTTGGAAGACATTTTACGTTGTTTTATATTGCTTTTATAGCTCTATCTCAGTGCAAATTAGTGACTGTAACTACTAAACTCCAGCTATTTATACCCTTCGTTATCTAGTGTGGTGTAACATTAACTTAATATATTAGGCTGTTGAAAAACTAAGCGAACATGTATTAGAATAGAGAGCCGTATTTGTTCCCACTTATGTAATAATGGATTCGTAGAAATCAGTGTATTCGTCAATCTTAAAATTTTTAATGTGTTCCTGTGTTTGATACCAACAATTTTAATTTTTCTACATTGGGTATCGGTTAGGTAGTATATGTTCTTTGTTCTGAAAGATCTAGGCATCTTCGCTACCTACTTAATATCATTCATGTTTCATCATTCACAATTAAACCAAAGTGTTTCCAACTATGGCTTATTAAATGCTAAAATGTAAAGTACGATATTTACAGTGAAAAAATTGATTAAACCTAAATGAGCAACTACTACGAACTGTCTATTTTTATAAACAAGCAAAAGTATGGTAAAAGGAAAATAGAACTATGTATTACGTATTATTATATTTATGTTCTTAGCTATTACTTACGCTAAGCTCGTCATTCATCTGCAGCTTACATACTGTTTGATAAATAGTGGCCACCCAGCTACTCTGGGCACGCCGCACGCTGGGCACCGCTGGCAATCTGGGGAGTGGGCAATACTTGCTGTTAGCAATTAATTACACTACGTAGAGCTAGAGAGCTCCGTGATACCTAGTCCGCCAGTCAATGCCATGGCCACAGGTTTTCTTTGTACAACCAGTTATAGCTACCTCTATAGTGTTATTACTTAAACTGTAGCGACCTTTTTAATTGTCCATTACTGAAAAGCCTAGCCAAGAAGGACGATTGGGCCAAATATGGACCATACCCATCAAGCTAGCCTAGTGTAAGCATATACATAAGTACGAGTAAGTGGGATTATAATAATATTAAAAAAGTCTAGCCATTGACACGAAATGAATGAATGAAGTGGGATAAAGGTCATAATTATAACCTTGAGGAATAAGTCTACGATATACTGATGAATCTGATGACATTAACTAAAATTTTGGTTGTATTTTTAATTAATTGATTGTTCGTTTAACCTACAATAAAAAGGTTGAGTAAGAATGTTGGAATAATTAATTTATTAGCTTTTCATTGAGGTTGGAGTCTCTGAGTTGAGGAAGAGCTAAAAGGCCAGCTAGATAATTAAGTAATCACTGCGGAATATCACAGTGTTACTCGAAGTTTCTAAGAATTTATATTTTCCATTGTCATCTTTTTATTTTCTTAAAAGTAGGTAGGTAATGTAGGTATTGTTAAAATGGTAATTGGCAAAATAATCCAAGCAAGAATATTTCCAATGTGAAATCATATAATTGTGGTCGCAAGATGTCATTACAGCATGGAAAAGGCAATTAATACTGGCACTGCATCCAATATAATATTTAAGAGTATTCCATGTAGAAATTAGTAAATTAAATATGCATAGGAACTTCAACACGAGGCTGAATGTGGTAATTTTATTATTTATAGTGTAGACGCAAGAGTGACGAGAGTGACTACAGCGACAACGCTATTCTATGCATAAATTTATGGACAGAAGTTCTTCACTTTAGTGGCTTTAGTGGTGGGTAACGAACCGCCTTTGGCTAACATAGGAGCTAAGAGTTGAACGCTCGAGATTATCGCACTTACGCTCACACATAGGACATTTCCATTGAGAGGAGCAGTGACGGAGATAATCTCGAAAGCACAAGAACACCTCCCCACGAGCTGAACCAACTCGCGGCAATGTATCCAGTGTCTCCGAAACCAGTTAACGTTGCTCGCCAAGTTATTCGACCGGGAAAGTCATTAGCAATTCAAATACCTAACCACCGCATGGCTACACCCGCCGAAGAGGGCTCCTCTTTCACATGACCGCTTTTGTAAATTATTTATTACTGTTTGGTCAGTTCGAAAGTTCGCTTTGTTCTGCGGGCCAATACAAATTCACAATCAGTACAATTGACTCCCTTAATATTTGACGGTGGCGATACTTCCGATACGCCTTTCCTGTTTGTTAGAGCGTGGGGATGTCATTAAATACGAATTATGTTGGCTATTTTTGGGAAAATAACCAGATGGAGAGTTATTTGGGTCGAGTTGAATGAGATTTGAAGCGCTTTGTGCTCCTGTCTGTGCAGGTAACGATATAAAATATATTTACTTTGGTCATTTCTCATAGAATGTTCTAAGCGGCAACGGGACTCGGAAAGATTAATAGTGATAGCTACAAGCTACCGTCGTGTAGTCACGTCGCAACCATGCCTGAAGGAGCGGTAAGAATTTCAATCACAGCCGCCGAAGGCAGCGCGAGACAAATTGCATACGACTTTGTTAGGTTCTCGGCGATTCAGGCGTTCCATAAAGCTCTACCAGCTCTCTGATTCACTCGTTTAAAAAATATTGCTTGTTGATACATGACCCTACAAGGGCACATTCAATGATCACAACTGACATTTTCCCAATTTTAAGTGCCGTTTAATGTAATCTACATTGAAATACGTTTGCCTTTGATGCTTGTGAAAATTACAAGGTAACAAATTCCTTCCAGATAGGCGCGCAGCAAATTTCCTTTGACTATTTATTAGAATTAATTTTACTCTGAGCAGCTTCGTAAACTATGAAACTTAGGTTAAATACGAGAGAAGTGAGGCTTTGTTATTAAAGTCTTAAGGAATCATAACCCATTAGATGAATTAACTACTAAGAAAATTATAATTAGGTATCCAAAGAGAAATTCATTTTGCGAACGTTGTAGATATCATTAATTCTCTTTGATATTGTAAATTTCTTTCTCACTTGACCTAAATATCACGCGTATTATTCTTCCCTAAAGGAGCACCATATCTAAGTAATCTGATTTAATTCCCTACTAACATAAATACAACGCGTGCGGTGACATAAGATAATTATAATACAGGGTAACATAGAACGACAGTGCTAAGCTGAAACAATACATTGTACTCATCACTTCCATTTATTTAAGTCCATTCGTTGAACTCGAAAGAAAATTACATGGTCCCAAAAATTACATCCGCTAATTCCGTAATGTGATGGAACTACTGAGACCTGTTGTTTCGATAATCATTTTTCGCAAAACATGGAACCACCGACATTTACCGTTTGCACGAATTGATGTGATATTTTTATTTTATTTTATTAATATTATAATATTAATATTATATCCATGTATCGTTGATTTATTAAAAAAAACGGCTCAACCGATTTGAAAAAAAAAATAATGGGACCACTTCGGAAGATTTTCGTTTTGAATTAAAAATACTTATTTTTTTAAATCGGTTAACAATTGGTGAAACGATGAACATATACAAAAAAATATATTTACAGACGAACATGGTACCTCCTCTTTTTTGAAAGCCGGTAAAAGTATGGCAATATGAAGATTTCATTTATCATTTTCCAAAAAAGCTGTTTTTAAATACATAGGTATATAAACGGGAAACACACAGTTAGCTATACGTATTATTTTAGTCTGTACACCGGTGTGAAAATCACGCTAACGTCCATAATAAAAGCGCTGTAATTTTTATTTAATTTCAGGTTTGATCTAATCTAAAAGTATATTATAATGATTAGTACCTACAGTTATCTATTTTCGGCGTAGCAGCATCGTCCTATGTAACCCAGCGAAGGCGCGGGGTGCGGTAATGAAACTGTATCAATTCAGTTAGCGTTATAGCAAACAATTGTCTCCCTTATTGGGTCGGGGTTGCCAATATAATTGGAGATCCGTATAAGGACATTAATAACAACAGATACTATTAGACGCAGGGTTCCGGCCCTCTTGTTATAGTCGAAACAAGGAAATTGTAATAAAGTTACCCGATACGCTCGTTGCCCGGTGATATTGTTAGCGAATATTACTGTGATTGAGATTTGCCTATATTTAACGAGGATGATTTAAAATTTAGTTTTGCTTAAAATAATGAAATTTCTAAAACAACAAGTTTTAAAGTTTACAAGATTTAAGGTGACGTAAATATTTTGTAGGAATACTTAGTGCTCAGAAGATAGGTATATAAATGATCAGATATTGTCACTTTTCTTATTTGTTCCTTTATTTATTTATTAAAAAATTTCAAATAATCAATTAAAATGTCATATTTGTGTTGTGATTTTTATTAAAATTTCCCACCACAGTATAAAGAGTTGCAAAAGCTACACTAAACATCTTTATATGTCTCAAGCAGTATAGAAAATCGAGCAGCATTATTTTCAGATAAATAAGAATTTGAATTCAACGAAGCACCCTGTCGTAACAAGTACTGATATAAGACCTTTGACATTTTAGTTCTATTGTCGACAGGAGCGCGAGCCACAGGCCACGAGGCCGCCTAGAAGCGACTGCGAGAGCTGCAGCTGTGTGGGTGCTACAAAGCTAAATCAAACGTTCCACTGAAACCCTTAATCACCTTACAGCCTTTGATAAACTGAACCGCATCGAGGTGAACACATTAACACGTAACCGGCGTATATCCATCGCACTCTATCACACCTATAAATCAAGATTACGAACCAATTAGTGTTTCAGCTACATTTCGCGAAATACGTGACAATTTTACAAGTCGATACATAATTTAATCCCAAACGAAAACAATAAAAAGATTTACGTCCGACCCTTTCCAATTAAATATAATCGAGTGAAAAGATGCGAAATTTTCCAAGCTGTGAGAAAGGAAAATGTATTTTGTTTTTGATTTTATTTCTTTGGATCGAGTTTTTAATTAAATAAAGCTGTGGCAATGGTCAGATCGTTAACGATTATAGAAATTTAAATGATGGTCGTTTCTAAATTTTTATTTCCATTTGTTCTTTTTTTTTTTATTAGAAATCATAATAGGTACTGTAGCTATATCTATGCACTAATCAAACGTCGTAAGGTTAAAATATAAGAAATAGCGTGAAGCTAAGTACTTATTCTGACAAATAAGAAAAATAGGAATATAATTTTACTAGCGGCCCGCCCCGGCTTCGCACAGGTTTATTATACATAATTACAAACCTTTTTTTTTGAATCACTCTATCCATTGACTTTGACTTTGACTTAGAATATAAAGATAAATACATAAAGATATAAGCAAACATAGAGTCATAGAGAGCGGGAAGCGGCTTTGTTTTAGCCTATGTAGTGATAAGCTTTACCTTGAGGCAATATACCTACGCGTAGGAGACATAGGAGGACCATCCCATTTTTTTTGTGTTTGACTCTAAAGCCTGAAAAATGTTTAATTCAAATATAGCAGTGGCTTACCATAGTTTCAGTGCAAAGAAATTTATTTCTGAAAATTGTATACATAGGTTAATTAAAAGTATTTCGAAATTTATTCACCAACTTGAATTTCGTTAACACCCCAGTCACACGAACCAAAATATTTCCACAGAACACCCGTTTCAAAGCCAGTATTATACAGGTACAGATATAAACAATTTGCTCGTGGATTTCCTGCGATGAGGATTTGGAAACGAGAGCTTTCCTGTCTGGCAACTTTGTCTTTACTAGCTTACAGGAACCACAACGTCACGGAATACCTCGTTGAGCTATTAGAAGCACTCACACATTGTAGTCACAACTTTGAGGGGTTTCTGCGCACGGTACTTACCTGCCATAAATGCCACGTTAGCACAAAAGTTGGGAAACAGAAATTTATTCTTGTGTTGCAATAACGTTTCTTTGTTCCATCTATTCGAGTAAAGATGAAGCGATATCCGCAAATCTACGCATTCTAACAAACTTTTTTAGAGTTCCGTACCCAAAGGGTAAAAACGGTACCCTATTACTAAGATTCCGCTGTCCGTCCGTCTGTCTGTCTTTCACCAGGCTGTATCTCATGAACCGTGATAGCTAGAAGGCTGAAATTTTCACAGATTATGTATTATAGTTGCCGCTATAACTAAAAATAGAATAAAAGTAATATTCAAGGGTTGGGTCTCGTACACTTGATGCTTGAAATATTCACAGAATATTTCTTCAGGAATATATGTATAATTAAATTAAAATAAAATAATTATTTAAGGGGGGCACAAGAAACGTGTTTTTTTGTTCGATATTAATAACGGCATCAGGTAAATGCTTGAAATATTCACAGAATGTTTAGTTGTTTGAAAAATGAAATTTTGATAAAATATTAAGGGGGCTCCCATTCAGTACGGAACCCTTCGCGCGCGAGTCCGACTCGCACTTGGCCGATTTTATTTACAGTGTGTTACGCACTCCGCGCTTCTTTACGCTTCGTATAAAATATCTCATCAAATATCCCACGAAGGCCACCACGTTGGTTATTTAATGTCGTAACTTTAACTTACTTTAAATAAAAAATTGATCTTATAAAATTATTCCAAAATAAATTTGCGAAGTTAGAAAATTACTTTTGCACGTCATTTGCTTGTGTTTTATAAAAAGTTCTGGCCAAACACGAATTAATATTTTTTTATCAACTTGCTAAGTTTACTATTATCAAAATGTTAGTTAAATAGATGTAATAATCACAAGTACAAAACATTCACTGTCTCAAAAACACCACACAAAATAATGCCTTAGCTAAGTCTGAATTCTATAAAAATATTTCAATTATTTATCATAAATTCATCAACAATTTAATTAACTCGAGTTGGTGTAGCTCTATCTATGTTAACGTATTCTTGAGTACTTGTGCTTTCCACTCTAAGTGTTGGAACGGATTAATTTATTGTTAGATAAATTTTGATGGCACAATATTTTACAAGGGAGGCAGCGGACGTTAATTGGATTAAAATTTTAGCACTCCTTGCGGCTGCCTTATTGATTTTTGATTTAGGCACCTACTTCCCTAAAATTATAAAACACTTCAACTTCTAAAAGCTTTTGTTTTAGGAATGTTTATTTCTTGTTAGCTATACTTTCACGTCTGATTTCTCGACATCCTGTTAGTGGAGTGCCGTTAGACGTAAAAATGGCAAAACCTCGAAATCCAGGGCTAGTCCATGATTTTGAAATGCATAAAAGCTCAGATAAAAAAGTTAATTGGCCGATCTTGATAACAACAATTTACTGAAAATTGAGAAGGACGAAGGAAGTGGAAACAATTTTTAAAGCATAGATTTTGGTTTCATACGTAACTATATAGCTAACCAAATGAACTTCGTCTCACCATCTGTCAACTGTCGATGACAACTTTTACAATGTAGGAACATTTTGATGTTTTTATTATTTTCATATGCTCAGTAGGTACAGAACGCAGTCAGGTAGTACTATAATATACAAACTTTTGTTCACTTTTTGTCTCGTCTGGGAGAGGAAATACTTTAGAGCGGTAATAAAAATGGTTTCACATTCTTACATGAAAGTTTATGTTGAGAATTTACTCAGTTATTTACTATAAGTTCTGGACATTTTAGTGCTGTAGAGCGGGCGGGTGATACGAGGGCTCTACGTTCCATTGAGCAATTTCAATAGCTATTGTTAGGCGGTGATTGGGCAGACTTGTTCTTGGACATTCAGCATTTGACAGTTTATTCAAATGCTCTCGTGGTTAGGTGTTTGGCTTGCCGCACGCGGTCTGCTATTGTACTCTTGAATCGTGAAGTATTTGCTTTTCAAAAAGATAAAGTTATTTTTAAAATGATTTCAGGTGATATTAAACGATAATGATTTTCTTACACTTATTTTTTGATTTTGACTCAGATTGTAGGTTTTTGTCTTTAGCTTTTAAATGAGTATGTACGTTGAGTACTAACGTAATTAATTTACACAAAAAACGATTGATCTAGTTAACCAACATATAAGCTGATTATGGAAACTAGCGTGGTTTTTGCATATTTTACTTTTTCGGCATTATATACAATGGATATGTTTATCAATGTACATAGTACCATAGTATCAATGTACATAGTACAGGTAACATTTAACTATGTACCTACATTTCATAGACATATACACTTACGAATACCTACGCATTATTGAAGTATTTATTAATATTCAAATTCTTATGTAAGCATTATAGGAGCTCATTTAATATTTTCTTTTGTTTTTTTTTCAATTCATAATATTGTATTTAAGTTTAAGTTTTACATTTGGTTAATTTTGTTTACAAAAATGTTAGCGCGGAAGTGAGTACCGAAGTACCTAGACAAACCTACTGTGGTTTTTAGGTACTGAGTTTATTTAAATCTTATTGTATTATATGTGTTGATCTTAATAAGTAAAAAGAACAAAATATTTCAATTAAAATATAGCACTTACCATATCCATATTATGGCATATGGATATGGTAAGTCTACTTTAGAAGAGTCTACTATGCGAGACAAACCCGCGTGCTAGTACTATAATCTTCAAAAAGATCACCAAATATGGTCAAAACTATGGTAAACTTACTGTTTTCCATAGAAACCACGCGAGAGTGGCACCTTTATTATATTTAAGTCAATTAGATATGTTTAAAAAAATACATTTTAAGCCAGATTTTTACCACTTAATAAGTGTAAGCCACATAGGATAGTTCATTACAGACAATAAAATATTTTAATTAGGTTACCCTTTGTACCAAATATAGTAGTATCTTCGACTAATAGAATTAGCTCAACGAAACAGTATAATTTTGATTAAATTTGACACAATGCGACGTGACGACAATGTCAGGTTTAGAGCACTCGTGAACTGTTTATTAACAACATTCATCTGATTTTAGCTAGCTACACAAAGTGCTAGCTTAACTTAAATAATTGTAGTGTACAAAGTAATTGTAGTTACTAAAATGTAGAGAAGGAAAAGACAGGACATTAAACGTCTGAACAAAGGAAATAATCATTTTTCGTGAACACACATTTAAGAAACACTTTCAAATCAATAGATCTTGCATATCAAAACGGATTATAACTTATTATTTTTGACGAAAACAGAAACAAAAAAAAATAAATTTTGAACAATAATTGGCAGAGACATGAAATAGTATAAAAAAAACTATTTTATACAAAATGTCCCGATTCAACCCAGAGCCGTGAGGGTCAATAATTGGTACCACCTATGTGCCTCGATTTTCAGCATACAGATTAAGTTACGTACGTATACGGGTGATATATTGATACGTTCCGCGTGGCACAAAGCCGACGCGGGTGGAGGCAGGCAGGCAGGCGGGCAGGCAGGCAGGCACCGCTCGTCTGCTCTATTTGCACACGTTTTGAATGTCATTGTCAGGGTGCTAATTGCCGGAGACTGCACGCGACGCGCTCGCAACTTCTCTCCACTCGCGACACCGTTACAATACATGTCTGTTTTCAATGAATAATTTAAATATGCAATTTCGACATTTATACCTACCCTATATTTCAAATCGACCAGATTTTCTCATTAAAACTTTAGAGCGAAACATCCGCGAGTGATACGAGTAGTCGTGTCGAGTAGGTAGCGCAGTTTTGAACGATTATTACGAAGTACGCTCACAAAGGAACACCTACGAGCTTGATATTTTTAAGTCTGTTTATTTCGTTTATGAAGAGCGAAAATGATCCTGAAAGCAGAGGGCGGCTGAGGCGTGCCCTCGTATCGCGGCTTCGAATTAATTTTTCCAGGCAGTTGAGTTCGAATGCGCTTCCTGCTCGAGTTGCCGCAACTCTAAAGCAAACTTTTCGTGTTTCCATTACTGTAATTTCTTTCAACTCTTAACATTTGCTTTGCGATACTTTGTCTCTTATTTATATGACATTTTAATGAATATAAATAAATAGTTCAATTTATAGTGACATTTTGCTCACAAATTTTAAATTTATTCAGAAATAATACGTTTAGCTGTAGTGAATAGGGTATGTATCGAATATCTGCAGAGTAAATCCAATTCCCATTTCAATATTGCCCAGCCAGATTGGCTTCAACGCAGAAAACGCCGCGCTAAATATGATTTTGTGACGAGGTATATCAAAGGCTAATTGCCTATGCGACGAATGGGGCAATCTATACACGTGGCCGTGGAAACGTAATAAAGAAAATCTGTTCGTAGGGTAGACCGGGGACAATTGAAACAATTTTACTTAAACCGTGTGCAGTAAAGTATCTGTAGTACCCACATCCCTCGGATTCATATCGTTGAAAGGGTCGTTATCTTGTTCCTAAATTAAATATAATTTTTAACTCTATTTCGAATAGTTAACCTACAATCACCTATTAAAGAAGACCGGGCACAGTGGTTCTAGTGACCCCACCTCAAGGACGGTTGAAACAGTATGTAGGGATAATTGAAACACTGAAAACATTTTAGGAACTACTGAAGGTTTTTAATCAGTCTTAACAATTTTAACTTACCACTAAATTATTTATTGAGATCGTGACAAGTCCGTCAACGTAACATTAATATTTTGAAAATTATAAATTCAAAAACATCTTCAACATAAACAACTCAAAATATCTCTTATTTATATATTTTTAGTGCTGTAATTTGTGCTATTGAATACTATTTCACATTATTGAAAGACTTAATATCCTAACATGCTATAATGGCACTTACATGGGAGAGAAAAAAAGGTCATCCAGTCTCATACAAAACAGCTTGTTTCAATCATAACAATGTTTCAATCATGACAATGTTTTAATCATAAAAATGTTTCAATCATAACCATCGTTTATTGACCCGTATAGGTTTGATTCTTCTTGTGAAATTTAATTTCAAAGATCAATTAACATAATATGTAATATTAGGCAAAACTTAAAATATTTTCTGCACTGTTGTTATTCCCGTTTCATCTACATTGTATATATCCTTGTGTTCAAAATTATCACGATCAAGAACCAATGTCAAATTATCAAAAAATTCATCCACATTATTTTTATTAAAACTCGTCGCTCGTGCCAAGCTTGTCGCTTGAGCACACCTGACAGACAATTCTGGATGGCGGTCCAAAAATCCACTGAACCACTCTACTCCGGCAATCTCATTTTCGTCCCATGTAGCAGGTCTTCGGAGTTCGTAGCGTACAGTCAAATCATATGCCAGTTTTCTCATGTCCTTAGCGGTTAGCCCAAAGTAAATATCAGCTGACTTGATTGCATACGTGACCATCTCGTTTTCCTGAGCAGGTGTAAATATTTTTTTTGCCGAACCCATTGTTATATCATCGACAGGAGTATTTTTAGGCGCGCTTTCTCTCTTTTTTTTATATCGTGCTAAGGAGACATGATCTAAATCGAACATTTCTGCAGCCTTCCTCAACGATTTACCAGTTGACAATTCCTCGTATGCTTGCTGATATGCAAAAATGTTCTTGGAATTTCTCTCTGTAACGTGTTTACGTTTTCTGGGCATCTCTAGAAAATATGAATGAAAAAAAAAATAGATTAAACTTAATGTCGCGGGCTCAATTTTAGGGTCGTCGGAGTTATTGGGTTTCCTATCAGATTTATATAATAGCGATTTTGTTTTGAGTTAAATGTGGTTGTAATGGTTATTTTCCATCGTATAGGTATCGTTTATTTAAAAAAATCGGTGCTTTTTATATTCTATTAATTATTTATACTCTAGAAAACACAACCATCTTCTGTGCAGTCGGGTAAAAATGCGGAATATGCGGGGACGTTTGAAACGTTTCAAACGTCCACAGATAAGTTGTTTCAAACGTACCCTTGTCACATCTTCTGCTTCAATACTCAATATTTTGTTTATTATTAACTTTAACATTAATCAACAGTAATAAAAACACTCTTAGATAGCTAAACAATACTCCAGAATAAGAAAAACTGTCAAACAACAATATTTAAATAGGTAAATAACAAAAATAAAAAAATCGTGAATACTTACTTTTTGGCGCGGAATTCGTCGAGGCGTCCTGTGCACGACTGCGTCGCTCGCTCGCTCGAGCCGAACTAAACACAAAACCGAACATGGCCGACGAAGCAACGAACGACGCGTCACACACGTAGGTATCATGGTTTTCGAGAAATTGAAGTTGTTGCAATCATGACCTGTTTTAATTGTCCCTGGTCTACCCTAATTATTACCTTTGTAGATCTAAGAAATAAATAATTTGAAGAGTAGGTATTCATATAAGAAATATCTATCTGATACTAGCTGTGCAATACTTGATGATTTATTTGTGTGTCATGGTATGTATCTAAAAATATTACAAAACATTTTTGTACTCGTATTATCGCTAAATATCTACACATCAAAAGTTAGCTGCCTAAGACTTTAAATTTTCCTGTTTGATCTATTTTTCTGCATAAAAATATTATAATTACGGACATACTGCAGTATAAAACATTTTAAGAGTTTTCTTTCGCAACTTCGTGATAATTTGATAACTTTATGAAATAATATCAGTTTAGAAACAGAAGCTACATGTGTATAATTATTTTTCGCAAAAAATGTCAATACCACCTTCCATCGTGTACAACATTTGAATATTTCGCTCGAATTGTTTACATTATTGTTGATTTATCAAAAACAGCTCAGCCGATTTCTGAAAAATTTAATTGGGACCACCTTGGGAGTATAGTTCCTTTCGAACTAAAAAATAATTTTTCGATTCGGTTCACAATTGGTGAAATTATCGATGTTCATCGTGTACAAAATTCGGATATTTCACTCGAATTGCACATTATTGTTGTTTTTTTTCAAAAACGGCTTAGCCGATTTCTGTAAAATTTAAATGGGACCACTTCGGGAGTATACCCTTTTGAACTAAAGAATATTTTTTCGAATCGGGTCACAATTGGCGAAATTATCGATGAACATACACAAAAAAAACATACACATAAACATAGAACCTCCTCCTTTTTGGAAGTCGGTTAAAAAGTAGTTTTAATGAACTTTTAATGCGTTTGCTATGTAGATATATGTACCAAAATCAACGATTTTTTTCACCACCTTCTAATACAACTTTTGATTTGATAGATAAACAGAAGAAACTCACACGTTTTATCACTATCAATACATAGCACGAGTATAAAACAAAGTCGCTTCCGCTGTCCCTATGTCCCTATGTCCCCATGTATGCTTATATCTTTAAAACTACACAACGGTTTTTGATGCGTTTTTTTAGTAGATAGTGATTCGAGAAGAAGATTTATATGTATAGTAAACCTGTGCGAAGCCGGGGCGGGTCGCTAGTACGTATATAAACTTACCAACGTGTCAATCTCAATACATGTGTTAATCGATACCGAATCCAATGGAAACAAACACTTCCTCGTCGTAAATTAGAAATAACCCACACTTATACATTTACACACACTATAATCATTTATGATAATTACGAAAGTACCTACCTACTTAAATTGTACGTCGGAGCCGTGTCTCTTTCGTTAAATATGTACGAATGTGTACGAATAAATTCTAGTGTAGCTCGAAATCCGTCTGAAGCCCTTTGAATATAGCTGTAAACCCTCGCAATGAACTTAATATATGGCGACAAGCACTCAGCGTGATTAGAGACGGCGTTACCTATCCCTTCTATGTTATTAAATAGAAACAGTAAAACAATATTGTAACGTGCGTCAAATGCAGCCTTCCATTAATCAGTGTAAAAGCCCGGACGTTTTCGGCGAAATTTATTAAGCGTCAGAGTATACAAATTATCGAAAATTGTAAAGGCATGTCCGATAAATAGAGTAGCTTTGTCTCGTCGCCCTCTGACTTGCCGCCTTTCAATTAACCAGTAATCATACACGCCCCGGGCACCCTTTCATTAAACACTGGTAATGAGTTTTCACCCTTCGCCGTGTAGTGGACATCGGACCCTGATGGACCGACTCTTATTTTGTCTTTTACCTTTATGCGGCCAAATTGGACCCGTGTGCCGCGTTCACTCAATTAACCAAACTTTATTTTGTTTTCGTAGACGGTGTAGGTAACAGTTTCGTAGAGCTACGATACGCTATAGGTATCTATCGAAATGAAAGCAGCAGTAGGAACTACTAATGAATTATTTCCCAAAACAAATTAAAGTTAATTTACAGATTAAATACATCATAACTATTATTTCACCAAGGTGTAAGCACTTCAAAGTAGCATAATTATGTACGATGAAAAAAAGAAAGTCAAAGTGAGTAAGACAAAATCAAATAACTAATGTCTAAGATGAATAATGTATTGTACTGGTGAAATAATAATTTTTCAGCATCTCACTATGTCACATAATTGTAATGGAGTTAGCTTTCTGTAATTCACTGCTGAACATAGGCCTAGCCACGAAAGTTGATTTTAAACTACCAGATTTTGGGTAGGAGGAACATTATAACATTTTTATATTCCGCCCGAAGCTATTTTTACTGCCAGAAAATCCAAGAGAAAGAATGTTGGAATCATTACATTTAAAATTGAGCGAGAGTTCTGTATTCGCAACGAATCGCCCTCATTAGTGGTAATGGCGGTCGGAGCCAATATCTGAGACAGAAAAGCTCAATAATTAATACCGGAGTCAGACTCTTTCGGATAATCGATAATCGCTGATATTATGTTAAACTAGCGATCTGTTGCGGTTCTCCTCGGATCAAAATTAAATAGGTATGCTAAAATGAACACCACAAATTTAGCAGGTATTTAAACCGCTATGCAAACAGTAGTGTGCAAGTAATAATGTGTTTTTCATAAAGGATTATAGTTTCAAATAATTTTCGGAGTGCCATTAGATTTAAGATTTTATCTCATAAGGAAGACTGCAGTGTTGTGCCGTTCAGCGTTTCGAACTGATTTACAAGTAGTTTAAAACTCTGGGTGATTATGGCTGTCGTAGACATACTCGTACCTACGTTATAATAAAAATGTAATGTAATAAGTTGTCAAGTGCGTGTCAAGACACGCATATTATGATAGGCTTCCGTAGATGGTGACGATGATTATGATGATAATAAAACCAATTTCCACGATGACATTAGATGGTTGACTGCTAGAAAAACGTAACTGAGTATGGAATATTTTTGTGAGGTCAATGACCTCTGAGCTATGTGCATGTTTATAAATTTGAATTTTCCTCAACAACTCAAAAAGTTATCATCCCACAGTGCTCAAAATAATTTTTAATGAAAGTTTTTGATATGGTCTACAAACTTAGAAAGTTTGAACATTCTATCTCGCATACTTTAGAAATTACGGGGGGATGGGCGATTGAAAAAAAAATCATCCCCACTTTACATGAATGGGAGCTACCCCTATCCCCTATTTATAAGAGTTCCTTGTGTTACTACGGAACCCTAAAAACCGCAAAAGTGCGATAACCGAAATGTTTTTTTTTAACACCACTGCAAGAAGTCAAACTTACATACCTATGTATATGGTTTTAATTTCAACTCGATACCTCCATGAATTCTAGAGATTTAAAAGTCTTGACATACGGACAGACGGACGAAAAAGTGATCCTATATGGGTTCCGTTTTTTTTCCTGTTGTGGTACGAAACCCTAAAACGAATAAACATACAGTCGCGGACTTTGTGTTATAAGTACTTAGTACGAAGAGAAACTCCTCTTTTACATAGCATACCTACCTGAAGCACGTTTCAGTGTTATGAGTAGTAACTTGTAGTTGTGCGGCCCTTTTAGTCCTGTAACGTTTCTTTTAATTCTCAAGTGTTATAAGGATTCCTAGACGGATCATATAAGTATGAGTAGGTATGTAATGGATATACCACACCCCGTTTTAAAACCACTCAGTATTCGATTTGGTAATTCTAATACAAAATATTTTATTACTTGAAATAATAAGTGTAACCAATTCCTATTTTCTTTCTTATTCTTTTGCGTCAGTTAAGTTACAACAATCAGTTTTTTGATGAATTTTTTCAATAGGTAAATAATACCGACAACGTTAGTCATTGGTCTCAACTCAGTTGAACAACGTACGGAACAAGTAATCGGTCAAGTGCGAGTCGGACTCGCACAGGAAGGGTTCCGTACCGTATGGATGCCCCCTTGATGTAATTTATTTAAATTTAATTACTTATTTTTGAAGTGAATATTTAACTAAATATTCTGTGAATATTTCAAACATCTACCTGTCACCGTTTTTAAAATCGAGCGAATTAAGGCTAAAAATTCTGGGTTGTTTTACGGGCGCCCCTCAAATATTTTATTTTTCTATTTTTAGTATTTTTGTTATAGCGGTAACAGATTCATGAGAAACAGCCTGGTGACAGACAGACGGACGGACAGCGGAGTCTTATTAATAGAGTCCCGTTTTTACCCTTTGGGTACGGAACCCTAAAAACAGCGGATCTTTCTCATTCGAAACTGAATGATTATATTTTATTGTCAAGTGTTTGTTTGTTACACAAACTTGTTTGTCAGTGGTGAATAAACTACAAAATAAAGGCTAATTACCTACATAGATGATACCTATAGGTATCCTTGCCATTTCTAAGCAGCCCTTAAAATTAAAGTGTTTGTATTAATTAATAGCAAATGAATATACCCCTTTACCCTTTAAACGCATAATTAATTAGGACTTTGTAAATTCAGTATACTGGGAGCAAATATGGCGAAAACGTTGATGTAAGCCATTTTGGTTTCATGTAGAGATTTTATCGTGAATTGTTTAATTTTATGGCGATGGCTCATGTAACGTTGAACTCATGTTAAGATAATTCTTCGATAAAGTTTTACGAGATGGATCCTGTACAATGCTGGCTTGGCGCATGGCCCAGACAAATGGAAGTAAAATACCTACTTAACACTGCATTGAACCAAACGAGAATAACTTATACCTTGGGCGTGATGCTGTCATGGTCTTTTAAGTTACGTTTGGTGCCAACTACCTATGATATTGATATTGGGTAAACCTTGATGAAATTGTTGAGTTAAGATGTGGTTTATGCCAAATAAATAAATAAAATAAATATTAGGGGACAAACCCCACACCCCAAACTAAGCAAAGCTTGTGATATGGCTGCCAGGGAATGATATACTACATATACGAGTATGATACATATTTTAAAAAATACTTATAGAGAAAATAACATCCAGACACAGAGCAAGCACCTATGTTCATTTTACAAATATTTGCCCTTGGTGGGGATCGAATCCACGCCTCTTTGACCCAAGAATCATGGTCACTAACCACTGAGCTACCGAGGCAGTCAAATCAAAAGTGTCTCTTCGATTATATTGTACAACAGCTTGGTGAGGTCCATTCTCGAATATTGTTCGTCAGTATGGTACCCAATTTATGATAGGCATATTGATAGGCTTGATTCAGTTCAACGTAGATTCCTAAGGACACTATGTAGTAGACTAGGTCTTAGGCGTAAGATTGGGGAATACTCTGACAGGTTGATAAAGTTTCAAATGAAGAGTCTTGAGAGCCTCTGTATTTTGTACAAGATCGTCTACGAAACACTTGGAAAAGAATTGCTTAAGAAAGTCTATTTTAAAGTTCCCTCTCGTTCTGTTCGTAATTTCCAGTTGTTTAGTGTACCAGCCGCCCTAAATAATGTGTCTCGAAACAGCCCTGTGAGTAGGATGTGTCGCGCATACAACCATTTGAGTGACCCTGGAGACATTTTCTCATGTAGTTTTTATTCCTTTAAATCGTCAATTGTTAATTCAATCAAATAATTTAAGTATGTTTTTTGTTTTGTTTTTGTACTTCTCTTTTTTATGTATTAGAATCTATTATTGTTTTTGTAACTTTTTTTTTTTCTCTTCACTTGTCCTCAAATAAGCTGTGTACGGTTATCATTGGACATTAGGTTTAGAAAGTTTGGCTAATGTTTAATTGTATCATAGTTATAAGCCTATTGTCTGTTACCGAACCAATCGTAATAAAATAAAATAAATACATTCCTTGACAATTCGACATAAATTCCTTAGTTTTGCACGTACCTAAAGTAACTTGAAAGACGATGAAGACCCTGTAGAGACCCTGACCAAGGCCCTGTTGGTCTTTGCTTATAACATTGTAACGTTGTGGTTTGTCCTTTATCAGCCTTTGATAATACACTGTTGGGATATACCTCCCTGTGTTTTTGTTATTAAACTCTGTCCATTGCTAATCGTGTCCATTTCCGTATTTGTCGTTTGATGCCGTCAACCCATCTCATTCTATGTGTATATAATTATGTCTAATCTATCTGTAGCTTAGAAAAGTCAAGTGAAAGATGAAGGTGCTCACGGTGTACACATTTTTAGATTTTTCAAAAAAAAATCCAGACTATTTATAGGTATAGATCAACATTAATAATTGTTCAGGACAGGCAAAATCCAGATATAGAGCAGATATTTATTTCACTAGCCAGCCGGGAATCGAACCCAGACACTCTTGCTCATAAGACTATCATGATATCAATTAGATTAAGTGATCGAATTAAAAGCCAGAAAATGTTTTTATAAAAGATCTTTTATTACGTGAACAATCGAAACAATCATGAAAAATACATACAAAACAGATTTTGTGTACAAAGTCCAGGCGATTTTAATTTTACAACTTATTTCAGTCTTGGTCCAGTTCATTTCAGAATTTTCATAGAGAATGATCAAAGCGGATGTTTTTTATTTTATTTCTTTATTTTTCACGGCCTTTCTACAGGCCACAGCTACTGGCACATTTTCATGTTTGTGTACCTATATAGGCATTGAATTCCTGAAAACCCTACGTAGTGTTTACTCATCAAGTAGGTATGTATCAATTGAAAATTGTTTTTGATATCTTTTAATTTAACAGAAGATATCATCATCACATTACTGTTCTAATTTTTTCTATCTTCTTCGTCAATTTAAAAATGAAAAATGTTACAAAACGTGTGCAATTTTATTATTTGATCAAACAAACTTACTTGGAAGTGAAGTTCGATCTTAATTCTGTTATATTATGACACGAAGAGATTTACTTTCGATGGTGTCATATACAGCAAAATGATAAACAAACACTACATTTATCGTTTTTGGAAATTTGTATGGCACATAGACACACAAAAAGATGTAATTTGGCGTTATAAAATCCCCGTCATCGCTGATGAATACGTTGCGATGAGAGTTAGAACAGCTAATTTTAGTAAGATGTTTCATTATTTTCTTATAATCAAAATATTATAATTTTAAATGCGAAATTGGTGACACTCATTTTATATATTTATTTCTGCTGAAAGGTTGAACATTTCACATATTCTACAATTATCATATGTAAGTGTAGTTTTCATTAATATAAACAACTTTTATTATGGACCGATCGGTTAAAAAATTTACTGACGGATTGCACGCCGGCCGTATGAGTAGACCACAGGAGTAGACATATTGTTATTACTGTGACGAATGACTCATTACAGCTATTTGAAACGTTTTCGCATATTAGCGGTTTTAATATCAGGAACTTTTCTGTAATGCTATTGCTCCACATGTTTTTACACGTAAATTAGCGCGCTAATTAAGCCATCTTAGGTGCTGCTTTAGTCTCAGGTTTTATTTTATTTCGAAAGGACATACTTTTTTTTTTTAATCCATATAGGTTTGCGTTTGACTACATACTGCCTGATGTTGAGCAGATATGCGGTCTAGGATGTAGCACGCTTACCTAGAAGATACCTATTTACTCGGGATTAGAAGACACCCACGTCGTACTTTAGCGGGAAGACAGACCCAGGCAAAGCGTAGGTAAGACTACTTCTGAGGTAGTCCCATTTAAATTTTATCGAAATCGGCTAATCCGTTTTTGAAAAATTAACAATAATGTACATGAATTTTAATCGATTCGTGCAAACTATTCGAATTCTGTACACGGTGGAAGTCGGTAGTGCCATTTTTTTTTGCGAAAAATTATAAGTATGTAATAGCGAAAAGCTCAGCTGCCTTGATGCAATATACCGTAAGTTTGTAAAGGTAGGTAACACCGAGAGGCTGTCTGAAAAAATAAATAATTGAATTGAATTGACTGACATTTAGTTCGAGATTTCTGAACTGACATTTTGTTCGCAATTTCAATATTGGTCCCATGGTAAAAGTTGTTCTTACTAATGGTATATACTCAATAATGTTAAGTGTTCAACTAATCACCGCGTGTAGTAGGTACTGATATGGATGCTACCTAACATCCTGTAACTTACAATTAGCCATCAATGAATTGCTAAGCTTTTAGACATAAAAGTATAGTTGTTTAATGAAATATAAATAAAAAGATATCTTCAAAGTATAAATCGTATTTGTCATGTTTATTTTGAGTATAAATTTAGTTTTCATCTTTTTACATTTCCATGATTTATTTTACACTGAGATAAGAATAATATTTTAAAAAACTACAAATGATTACCTAAAGATTTTTATTAATAAAGCTAAACTACATAACAACTGTACAAGACTTGAAAAGTAATTATTCTACGAAATTGCATGGTAAGTAATAAAAAATTAATTTATACCCGTAGGTAGATACTTAGTCAAAAAATGAATAATGTTATAAAGCTTATTCTATAATTACAGTAATAACTGTTCATATACGTATTTATATAAATGCATTTTATAGCAGATTCATTACATCATACAAATGCAGTAAAAACATGTACAATAACTGTTAACTTTTGAAATAATAATGTCTGAAATTCTTTGGCACGACACAACATTTTATTGGTAAAAGTAATTGATGTGGTAAAGTATTTACATATTTTATTATTTACAAAAAAAATTGTTATAAGTTATAACATAAAATACTAATAGACTAAAATACCAATATTGTTCAGCAGTTGATCACCATAAATCTTATCTAATTTTGAATCCCAACGTCCTTTATTTTATTAACACATATTATTTCAATAAAACATTGAGTATTAATCATCTTGAGCATGACATTAAATACAAAAATAAGTTAACTAGATATTTAAAACAGTGTTCATAATTCAGTGCTCATTTCAGCAGTTGTAGGTTTATTATGGCCGCCAGATGGTGAGACGACCTCCGCGCCAGATGTAGCTTCTGAAGACGGGCTCAGTGGCTCGGCAGCCTGCCACGGACAAACGATAATCAGGCAAAATTATAATAACATCTTACTAAAAAAACATCTCATAGGAAAATGAACATTTAAAGACCAAAACATTTTCAAAATAACGATTAAAGGTTAACAAATCGTTAACACAAAAATGCAACACAAACGAGATAAAAATTAAAAACAACAAGACGGACACAAAACAAGTCTTAATATGGCTTTACACCACCCAATAAATTGCGTGCTTATAGCGCGTAGAGCCATGCCCAGACGAAGGTAGGGCTCTAGTGCACGCCAAAAATATAGCCTTATTTATTGGGTAGAGCGTAATTAGACATAAAACACAAAGGTTAGTGAACCGGTGTTAGCTTACTAATCTACAAACACTATCTACCGCCACCGACATGCACAAACAAAACATATCAACACAACAAACAAACCAAGGGTGCGTGCAGGCAATCATTCCGCTACTGGTTGCGACACAAACATGGGTGGTTCCGGAGCGCGGCCGGTGCCGTACTTACTGCGTGCTTTCTATAAGAGGTTTTAGGATAATGTCGAGGGTGTTGTCCTGCCTGTGGGTCGCGTGCACGTGCGCGAGGCGCGAATGCGTGCGCGCCAGGTTCGCGTTGTGATCGCGCGCGGGCCGCGCGTGGCGCCGCGCCAGCGACCCGCCCGCGCCCGCGCCCGGACCCGCCAGAATGTTGTTGTTGCTAGCATGTCTCTGCATATCCCAACCATACATACATAGATAAGCCGATCAGCTGTAGAGTAATTGGTCATATAAAAATAAGCTGTGCCTTGAAGTTCATCCGCCATTTGCGGAGACGTCAATGACAATTGAACAGTAGCTCAAATATCGCTTGACGTGTCAAGTTTTATCATTGTTTACATAGCAATCACTATGCGTTTTGGGCGCGCTATTTTGCAGTAATCACGACTATCCCAATATACAAACGCTCAAACTACCTGTGCAGACCTCGCACTAGCGACACGTAAACAGCACAAATAATAGCTCGTAAATCAAGTGCGATATAGGAAACCCGAACGCAATAGGCGCCGTAACAACGTACTAAAGTGGTAATAAAATTAAGATAACGCATCAAATGTGATTATCGTGCCGTCGTATTTCAGACGCATTATTACAATTTCTGGAAGCGTCGTAAAATAACCACTGTAGCACCTTGCAGATTTTATCTTCCTGAAGCAAAGAGAAAAGTTGATCTCTACAAGGTATCTACACCCGTTGTATTAAAAATTGTTCTCTTCCCCAGATATACATAAACGAGAATAATAAACAGAAATATATAAACGATAGATATGTTAATATTGATGCTTAATTAAACCTGCGAGAAGTAATTTCTTCGCCGTCAGCTATAAAAGTAGTAGTACAAAACGTAGGATCTTAAGACTAAATGAACCATTTGGTATAGTAGCAGCCTGTATGTACACTGTTAGCGGCCAGCGGAAACAGACTGCGGATTACGCGCCGGCCCTCGTAAGCCTATTTAACACCGCCAGCATTTTTCACGTTTTAAAACGAGCCCTCTCTTTCATGATAATTGCAATTGGAGAATAAATACAGGAAACAGTTTTAACGGACTCCAAATTGCTAGTCTCATTAATTAAACCTAAGTCAAGAACATCGTCGTTAATTATTTACTTTTTCTAATAAAAGGGGTTTTCCTTCTTGTACACCGAGTTCTGTTTACAAGTAAAGTTATTAGCACGACGTGACTCCGCGAACCAATATTAATCAAGATCTTAGTTCTAGAGAGAAATTCTCTTAGATTCATATTTACTCTACAGGCAATTAATCAGTCCCGCTACATTTCAAAAGGATTTCGTAGGTTTTATTAGCTTTCCTTTCTCGTCAGTACTAAAATGGACCAGTAAATTCCAAAAAAATAAATTGTAGTCATTTGAAAAAAGATGTCTCAGTTAACAATTATTTATTTATGCCTGAAGAAAAGTGACACCAATAATAAATCTATACTTACTGCTACTAATCTGATATAGTTACTTATTTTGTGATGAATTAAGTCTACTTCTTTCAGGTAGAATTCATCCCTTGACCGAACAGATGTATAATATACCTATAGGTATAATCTTCTATTTAGACCAAATGAGTTTCGTGCTAAGACGAAAGCGTGGTGCCAGAAGATACCAGAGGGAAGCTCGTTGCAAGTTTCCTGCTTAAATGAAGATCTGCTTCTTAGTCCTGTGCTAGCAGATACCAGAAAATGGCTCGTGGAGGGCCGGCGGTCGCGGAAGTATGTTAACAAGCGAAGCGCCCACTCACGAAGAGAGAAAAGCCAGAGTCCTGCGGGTAGTGGCGGGCGGTGAGCGGGTCGCGCGGGCGGCGCGCGGCCGCGCTGTCGCTGGCCACCGACACCAGCGAGCGCTGCGAGCCGGAGATGCGCGGCGCCGCGGGCGGCCGCCCCCGCCCCCCGCCACCCCACGCCCGCACCCCGCCGCCCCCTGCGCTCCACTGCCTACTCACAGCCGCTGCTGAGCCGCTAGCTCCCACCTTCGCGCTGTCGCTTGACCTGCACACAACAGACCTAGAATCAGACGATCTTTGAGGTTAAAGCAAGGACCACCAGAGCACCATCAGTCCATCACCATCGGTTCATCTACAATGACATTATGAGCGAGGGAAAAGGAGCCTTAAGAAAGGCGAAGGACAGTAGGTCTGGAAAAATGAGATCTCTCTCTCTCTCTCTCTCTCTCTCTTCCAACCGCATCTGCTTCCACAATGATTTGGCCTAGTTTATATCAGAATTTTGGTCGGTGTATATATATTAGGGTTGCTTGGCTTTATTGGAATTCCGGGGAGCACTACGTCCAGTCCACTGGATGTTCTACGACTGATAATGGTGATACCAGATGAGACCATGATTTTGAGTTCTCGAGAAATCTATTGAAGCAACCGAATCACAAACATTTGAATCAATATCGTTTCATCAAGTTTAATTTGCCTAATCAGCTAACTGATAGTTACCTCTCCGACGAATATGCATAATCCTGATCGGCTCCAAGCCCCGAGTCCGTGTGTTCGTGCGACACGCGAGCGCTGCCCGAGATGAGCTCGCCGCTGGAACTGTTGCTGTTGCTATTCGTCACGGGGCTGTACGGGTTGTTGTTGTTCAGCACCGGAGTCACGTTGCCTTTGTATCCGTTATTGGTCAAATAGTCCTCCCCAGCTCGAGCGCTCGGGTCGTCGTAGCTGGGGTACACGCGCCTGCAAAGTTTCATAATGCTAAAGTGTCTCACGAGGTATGTAGTAAGTCTCTAAACCAATGTCCTAGGTTTCCAGCACAAGTGATTTTCATATTGTCCCTTCGTGACTCTCTGAATATTTTTAACAATCCCCTTCCCCAGCGTTGCAGAGCTTAGTTCCGGTGGCCTGATATTACATCATCTAGGCTTTACTAGGAGACCTTCTATACGATGCGTACTTTACGCTGGTCTAGATTCTTCAAAGTCTGACTGAAGTTTCTAAAAGTTTCAGAAAGAAAAAAATACCACATACCTTCCGTGCTTTTCGTGGCTTGTTCTGTGAGTACTAAGCGTACTCGAACTGGATCTAAGTGATCCTTGGTGGACGTCATGTTTGCTATTATTATGTGACGATGAACTCTTATCTCTTCTCGCTAGAGAGCCGTGTTCAGTCCTGCAAATTATTTGTTTGATTAAAATGGTTGGGGACTTGTGGATATGTGGAAAAGTTCCAAGTGTATTATAATTGGACGTACTGTTTATGTTTTGACGATGTTCGTATCTTTGCCTGTCGTGCATGACTTGTTTGCACGACGGTGTAAGGAATCTCCTTGAGTTGCTCCTCAGTCATTCCTGTGGTGTCGACTAATGAAAACTCTAGATGTTGCTTCAGCTCCGTTGGCAGCCACTTCTTTTCATTTGGAGATCGAGAGCGGGACCTGGTGACAATAATTGGGATAATAGTCATTAGCTTATAATATGTATACGTTGTTGGTCTATGTCCCAAATTGTATTATTAAATGTACCTATGTTTCTTGTGTCTTCTGTGTCGATGAGAAGATCGATGTGTTCCAACTTCAGGTTCCATTTGCGAGCGACGCACATTTGCCACCTGCACAAATAAATAAATGATACGTAAGAAACTGGAACATTGTTACCTATAGCAGTTTTCACGACTGAAAGTTCTTACTTGAACATGGTTACCCGTCGACGTTTGCCTTAAAACTTCTTTCCACTGCATTTCTGAATCTACGAGCTCGTATTCTCTGCAACAAAAATATAATAATGTACAATCAAATGTAAGATTAACAGAACTGGTGAGAGATAAACTAAGGCAGCAGTATGTTCTGGATACAAGATCTAGACAGCGCTTTTGGCGTCTTCATGAATAAGAAGAGTAGGTATCAGATTTATGGCTCTTGTATAGTTATATTATACAGTAAGTTCGTTTAGGCCGGGTGGCTAGCCCTGGTGTAACAGTTTTAAGCCGCCTGAAGGCTAAACGGTTAGAACAGCCGGGATCTACAATTTAACGTGTTATCCGAGTCATGGTAGGCGCTCAGTTGGAAATGCCACTCGCGGTCACCTATCCGGAGACTGACTGTGCCGAACGTTGCTTAACTTTGGTGATCCGCTGCCAAATAGCTATGGCTAGCTATTAAATAATTATTATCCACTTTATACTAACTTGGTGTCCGGATGAGAGTCGTCCCGCTCCGAGCCGGACTCGTGCTTGTGCCGCGAGCGGTGCCGCCGGTGGCGCCGCCCGGACCGCCCCGAGCCGCGGGACAGCTCGCTCTCTGCGTCGGACTGTTGCCGCCGTGACCGATGCTTGTGCCTGGTCGTTGAGAAAATAAAATTAAAAAGAGGACTGAAATTAATGCTGAATTTATTTTGTTTTTGTTTATGTATTGTTTACAAATAAGTTGTATCAATTGAACAGAACTATCTACAGAATCATCTGCTTTCCCTGTGCTGAGCTGAAAGGGGGTGATTAAAACCATCATTACTACCCAAGGTACGGGTGCTTTATTGTAGCCAGTTTGAGGAATAGTGTTTGAATTAAAAATGTAGCCTAATATCACGAATCGCTCTCAACCTATTTGGTTCATACGGTTCTATGTTATAGAACCTGTGTACCAGATTTCGTCGAGATTGCTTGTAAAATGCGACCTGTAGAGGAAAATCAACATCTGAACAGACAATAGCGAAATCGTCAACTTAAAACGGAGACCTCTCTTATTTCTTTCGCTAGGTCAAATAATTTGAATGTTAGTTCTTACTTGCGGTTGGAGCGCGAGTCGTTGGAGCTCTGCGAGTCGCAGGAGCCGGAGCGGTGTCTGGGCGCGGGCGGCGGCCGCGTGGCCGTGGGCGAGGCGGAGTACAGCCCGCGCCGCGCCGGTGCCGAGCGCGTCGACCGCGGGGACCCCCCGCCGCCGCCGCCGCCGCCGCTCGCCGGCATCTCGTGCCCCAGCATCTCGCCGCTGATTCTAACAAGTTTTACAATACAATACTAACTCAAAATATAGGTTTTAAGAAATTATAAATACGCCATTTTTGTAATAAGTCAAAAAGAAATAGTCCAGTAAAATTAAAGTTTTGTAACACGTTGGATTTCAAGGAATAACATCTACACTCCACTTCTGCTTTCCCATTTTACAATGGTATGTTTAGTATTCAGGGGATTGTTGCTGACACATTGATACATGTTTCATCCCCTTCAATCAAATTTGATGTAACACATAAGTATATGTAAACCGAATGCAGTTTTACTGGCCGAAATGTACTTACGAGTTAGGTCGATGCACTGAGGTGGGCTGTTTCATTTCTGGGAGGCAGTCTTTTATTCTCAAGTCTTCTAGTTTTGGAACTGAAACATTAACTCGGTGTCAGAACTGTTGCAGCGTGTTCGGGAACTAAGTTAGTAACTGTTTTAGAAGGGTGCCTTACCAATGTACATACCGTCATGGAGCGAGGCTTGCGAGGCGTGTGCTCGACTGATGCGACGTGACGGGGTTCGCGTGAACGTGGGCGGTGGCCGAGGTCTCGCTCCTCGCCCACTTGTGGACAAAACATCAAATAAACTCCACAACCATGACACTAACATTACCAACAATGGGACAAAACCAATCCACAGATCACGATCTAAACGAAGGTCAAACTAACAAAGGCACGACTCTGATATAACATGGCTATGACTGGCAAAATTACACCAAATTGTCATGAAAACAAAGTTGAACCAAACGCCTCCGCCGATTCAATTTGCGTGTGAACCGTGCGACGTCGTTAGAAATGGCCAAACCAAAAGTATGGCGGACGTGCGCCGCGTTCTTATGTAAACATTACGCATGACTCAATGTGAACTTTAGCAACGTTAGCATTATTCCAGGGATGCTATACAAATGATCAGCAACAAAATCATATTATGTTAGTTACACACCCAAAAAAATATTAATAGCCGATTTTTGGTAGAGTAAATAATCGGATCTAATTGTTGGCTGATTAGTTTCTACAGCTAAAAATGGGTTTTGATTGGCTAAATAATATAGAATATACATAAAAATAGGTCTTACAATCTGAGACGACTTATTGATATTTTAACTTATTGAAATGTAGCCCAAACTTAAATTAATTTTTCAGACCACAATTTTAGTTCAAACTTCTTGACCAAGTTAACCAATTCAATCTAGCTAACCATTAAATCGTTCTCTTACATACTGGATAATATTTGTAAACAAGGCCCTCGGACGACACGACAACAAACGGCCAGACATGTAAATCAAGCATCACGGGTGCCAAGACCCAGGCTTATGAACTTGGCGCTCAAGATATTTACGGTGTTCTTTGCCAAGCTTCTAGGATTTATTCCCGGGAACAAGCTTAAGTTATACGATATCTAAAGCGGCCTTTGTAAATTATGAAGTGAGATATGCGGGAAAACCTTCACGCGAAGTGGAATACACAATGTTAACACGTGTAACGAAATATAATGTAGCGAAGTAAATTATATCTTTTACGCCGTTTCAAGTTAATTAATGTTCTCGGAACTTGGAAAGGCTTCAGTCATAATTGTTTTGGTTTCAGAATTTAAATATACATGTCTGTTCAAATGATGAAATGGCTTCTTTATATTGGTATATACTAACTCAAATGTAATGATGTAGGAAAAAGGTTTGTGTTCGTTTCACATTATTTTAAGTAGCGTTAAATCACCCATTGCGGGGTCTATGATTGCTAGCTTATACGTCTATCTGTGATTTAATTAGGTCGTAAAAGTATCTTGAAGACAAACTTCCTACGCTACGTTTCAAGTCAGTGTTTTCCTGTCGAAAATTCTGAGTCCTCATTTTGGTTTTATAAGTTCTGGACGCTACATGCTGTGCCACTAATCTAATCTGCCAGTAGCTGTATTCGCTTCAACTTGGTTTCAATCTTATGATTACATTTGAATTGCAAGAGCCCTTCGTCGTAGGAAATGAGTAGTTACGCCTTCCGGTCATGATTGTTAATTGTCTGAATAAAGTAGTATTTCGTAGCCAATATATTAAGACAGCAACGGTAAGCTATTGCTGTTTTATATCCATACAAGTCTTCTCAATTTTACTCATAAACTAAGTGTAAAGATGTTTACTAGCTACTAGAAGTACGAATAATGTCCGGTTAGCATCTGCTATATATTTAGACCAGTAACTTAGTATGATAGTCTAGAGCTGGACGGAAGTAATTTGTTTTCTGAAACAGCTGAAAGAAACAGCTATACTTACTGGAATAACAAAAAGTAATTTTGCTGCTTATTTTTCGAAGAAAGGTTTTGGAAAAAGGAAGTTACTTACAGTCAGTGACACTGTTGTCGTCTTTTACACTTTTAGGTAATTACCAGAATCGATGAGCTGGATTTCAACATCGACTCGGATCAGTGAATCGACTCCACTCCTCACTGAATACAGATCATTTAGCCCTATTTTCTCATTTCTGTTCTACACAGCCTCATTCAATCCAGCTCTAGATACCATAATATCGCTGGTTCTTAGAATACGACTGAAATTATAAGCTGGCTTACAACTTGACGCTTGCTAGTTGCTTCAGGATTTACCTGTTCCTGAGGCGGGTGCCAATAGCGAAGATGTCGGCGGAGGCGGGTGCGCTCTGCTGCAGCCGGAAGAAGGTGTGGTGGTCGGCGCAGCACCGCCACAGGTGGCGGCACGCGGCCCGCGTCGGCGACTCGAAGCCGTATGTGCACGTCTCGTTCTGATAACGTGTCATTTTATGTAGCTACGTATACTCCGCGCCACACAAGTTGATGGATGTGAAGTTAGCCACTAGCTGCGCAATAGCCAATCAACGTGCGGCTTCCACGTCACGTCTCGTCAGGATTGGCTATTGCGCAGCTAGTGGCTAACTTCACATCCATGAACTTGTGTGGCGCGGAGTATTTGTATACTGCACAGTCGACATCGAACAAATTAATACTCGTACAGAGTTGTATAACCATCAAAAAGCCAAGTGAGCCTAAACGTACGAGTATGTTTACCGAACGTACATACAGCAATCTTTGCAAAGACATCATGTATAAGCCTAATCATACAAGAAGACGGATGTGAAGTTAGCTACAGATTACGCAATATCCAATCAAAGCGCAGCTTTATGTGAGCTTCAGTCAGGATTAATAATTAGATATATTGCGCAGCTTGTAGCTAAATTCACATCTGCTGACTTGTATGATTCGGCCTATAATAATGATTGCTATACTACGTCTCTAGCTATAGTTTATTGTCAGTGGAAGATTTTACAAAAATTTGTTTGTAACAAAAACCATCCATTGTATTCAATAGGGACAAAATACAGTCGATTTTAAATGAGATCTAGCATCTTAACATTCTCTCAGAAGGACGAAAGAAAATTTGACCACTTGATGCAGAGATGCTTTGCTCATTTAGCTTTTTGTCAAAAAAAGTTAAGTAACTTAAGCAGCCGGAGTTAATTAAAAACTGTTCAATACATTAATACGAATTGTAAAAAACTGTCAATGTATCCTACAAATTACGCACTGAACAAAACAAAACAATTAGCAAATTGTTGTCTAGCGTCCATGCTAGAAATTATGGATAATGTAAATATGTAAGTATACTGCAAAAATTTTCATGTTTTACTTGCTAAAACATAGAGACACTCGTGCATAATATTTGTTTGCGTAATATATATGGAAATTCTAAGCCATTTGTTATATTTTTAATGTATAAAAGCTTTGCCAAATACGTAGGAAAGTCTTGGTATTCCCGGCGGGCGGGCGGCGCGCGGCGTCGGCAGTTATCGCTGCGCCCACAGCGCTGTAAATACTGCGCTCAGTTCTACGCGACTTATCTGTAATTGCCTGCCTGCGAATGTCTTTCAAGGAAACGGCGCAAGGTGGACTCCATCTTGCACCACTATTCAGCTCTCCGCTATCGGCCGCAGCGATCTACCAGGAACCGGGTCAAGAGGCGCACACAATTTTTATGTTTATTTATTCGAGAGCTTTCCTTATCTCTACCGAGTATATGTTACGAAAGAAAGTTAGTCTTACATTTTTATCTGCCACGCGAAGCATGAAGTAGCGCCCCTTGTAGTAAAGTTTGGAGACACGCGGCCAGTAGTAATTTGCTACCGTATGCTTTCCTCGGAGTAGCAACAGCCCGCTCGGCGCCAGACCCAGGAAATATTCCACGCTGTCTTCGCCCTGGCGTAATTAGTTTTTATATTGCATTATTTATGAACTTGAAAATTCTTACAAATTATACGGTGTAGGTGTAGTCGAGGAGCATACCAAAACGGGGTGTAAATCCACGCCGTACATGTCGAGCCATTTCACTTTATCAAGGTAGCTTAGCTCGGCTTGCGCTGGCGATATGCCTCTGCAACAAAAGGAACAGAAGTTAAAGAGTCAATTAAACAGTTAACCGTAATTAAAGACAGGTTGTATGCGGGGTGGCGACAAAAGGGCACGATGAATAATCTTGGCGCGTGGGGGTGCGCTCGTGCGCTGATACTCGGCTCCGGCCATTAAAGAAAAAAATACCAATTCGATGGCTCCAGCACTCAGTAGGTACACATAATTTGCATATAATTGCGGCTTTGTGACGCCTGTGTGGGCCGCAGACTGCATCTTTTCACAGTTAAAAATTCATTCAATTAGAAGAAAGGCGACGAAGTTTAATTTCCGGGCAGCCGGTGACACTTTCAGTGAGAAGCTGCTCCTTCTGAAATCTTAATCTCCAGAAACTTTCTTTGTGCAAACCTCGACTCTGGAGTATCTTGTGCGCAAAACTTTTATTGTATCACAAAGCAGTAGGTATATTCCGAGAAACAGTTTGTTGCCTACTTGCAGTTTTATGGAGGTGTGAAAGAAAGCTGCGAGATATGACTAGATGGTTCCAGCTTTTACACTTTTGAAACTTGTTTAGTATTTCGCGTGTTGCAATGTTGGTGTTGGTGAACTTTGTATCATGAAAAATGTCTTTTAGTGGGTAAGTAAAAGGATCTATAAAATTTATTGTGATGCTTTTGTTGTGTAGGTATAAACTTACATTGTTAGTTTATCTGTCTTGTGTGTTGTTACTGTATTTTTTTTAAGTAGGTACTTTATACGATAACAGTAGGAATACAACATGAAATAGTGTCATCAACGTCATTGTTCGAGCAAATATCTTCAGAGCCAGAGAAAGTAGTAAAAAATGTCCGAGCGCCGTCATACATACCGACTTACTATTTACATTAAATAATTATAATTCACAATGACCTGTTTTCGCGAATGTCACCTAATTAATAGTGCTTGTAACCGAGCACTTTGGCATCGCACGGCGTTGTAGTTGGCTTGCAATCGCCTTACGACTAACTAGAAAGCCTACCCACTACGTAGCTTGGGCAGGGTTTTGGCTCGGACACTTTTTTGTACGATTGTGAATTTGTGACTCCACATAATACACATAAATAGATATTTGCTCGAAGACGTCATTACCTATTCTTAAGATGAAATTGATGTAATTGTGTGTTTACATTAGACTTTAGCCACAATACTTATCAATTAATAAAAAGTATCTGGTAGACTCACGTGAGTGTGCGATGTATCTCCGCGGCGCGGCTCTCCAGCTCGGGCGTCTGATGCGCCAGCAGGCGGAACTCGGAGACGTAGCCCGGCGCGTGTCGCCGCGTGTCATAGTCGCCCAGCTCAGCTGCACAAACAACACTCATATCACCGCAAGCAACAACATAACCAACAAAAAAGCCCCGCACCCTCTGCTAATTCTACTAAGGCTACTTTTTCACCTGAGATGAGCGGCGGTGTGAGGTAAAAAATCTACCAATATTATCACTTCACATAACACGGTTTTTTTAGTTTAACATTTTTTTTTAGTTTGTCATCTTTGGTAGACGGTATGCGTACGAGGTATAATGACACATCGTCACGTAGGCACTATAAGATTCGAACTAAAAACGTCCTGTTGATGTAAATAAAGTGAACACTATTAGAGACTTTTTCCTTGCACACCACTAGTTATGATTTTTACATCTCATCTCTCTTGGCTACGCAAGCTTACAAGAACTTTTTAAAACAAAAGCTACACCCACATCTCGCAAATGTAGGACTGACATATCTAGCAAATGGGGAATAGGACTAAAAGGAAACCCGCATATCTCTTAGCAGGCGACGTAAAATATTCCCACAGAATGAAATAAACAACAATATGTGCTCTCGTAAGAGATATCTCCTCGTATAGGATACGTAAAATGTGTGCCGATGTTATTGAACACTTTATGAGATTCTCGTTTATGGCGACGACGATCAAAAAGTAGCTAAACGCAAATTGCTTAAACAAAGCACAGTAAAAAATAAGATGTGGCCATAAAGCTGAGAAACGACATACGGGAACGTTTTGTCGCGGTGAAGTCATTTAGTTGATGGCACTTCAAACGGTATAGAAATAAACCACGAACGCGCGGGAGCGTAGAAAAGCGTATGCTCCATTTTTGGAAGAAACGCTTTGTTTAGAAATATGCCATAGACTATTTCATTGTTTCAAGATAACAGGATCACATTGTTAAGAAAATAGATGTTATAACAGAACGTCAACTCTGTATTGACTGAATTTACCCATTTAAAGGAAAGGCTCATATCCTAACCAAATACAATGTGCTTCTCAAAGTAAACATAAAGGGCGTGTACCCTACAAAGTATTTGCACGTTGATTGCAAAATCGAGGTCTTGTTATAATTTCTCAAGAAACCCTCTCAAAGAACAAGTAACAAGTATTTCGAGAGCTTAGAGAGAAATTGTTGAGCTACATTCTGTTATTCTATTTACGGTAACATTGTGTGCTTTCTTTTACTACTGGATAGAACGAGGTATCTCCTCATAGGGCAGAGCCTAAAAAAACTGTGCCTAGTGGACGAGGCTGACAGTCATTTCCCGTCGTAAATCTTTTTTTTTCCTTAGAATTCGCAACATCTGGTGTGCGCATATACTTACCTACCTACATAGAGAAGTTCGGACCTTTCATACATTACGTTAACGCTCGCCTGAAGGATAAAAGTGGTCGTTGGAATTTCACACGCCTAGTATCTTTATTCTGCACATGTGCTTGTTTTTATAGCATAAAATTGAACAGTTTATTGATCCCGTCAGCGTATGAGAAACGGGCTTCTTCTTCTGCATGTTTAATTCTGAAAGTATTGGTATCATTTGAGTGCCCTCAGCTCATTTCATGTTTCTTAAATATTACGTCATAGAACCGCTGTAATTTTATGGAGTAATAATTACGCTTTCATCTTCAAAAAGTTAAACACGACATAATATTACATGCCCGAATAACCGTATATTTATTAAAGCGGTAACGTTCAAGTTGTCGTTTAATTTATACGAAGCAACCGCGGGGGCAGCTATAAATATGATTATTTTTAAACAGTTTACGAGCTCTTTGAAGTGTCTTGCTGGGCGAAAATAGAGTTTTTTAAGTGAAGGAATGACTGGAATTTAAGAATGGTACAAAACTAGATAACCTGGCTAGCTATTTAGTCTTTATTTCGTTTTGTTTCTAAGTAATAAAAATATCTTAAAATATCTTAATAATATAAATATCTAGGTATAAATAATTGAAATTAATAAAATATACTTACTTAATGAATACAACTAAAAATACAGTCAGGGCCGTTCGGGATATGTTAGGAAAACTTCAAAACTCAGAGATCACTTTCATAATCCAAGTGTGGCTGAAATCAAGATCTAACAACGTAATACATAAACATTGCCTGTATAAAATGGCCCATAATTATTTATCGCTTTTATCTATACCTTGAGGTATATACTTGAATAAAAGCCAAGTTCCGTTTCGTTTAAACTCGAACTTCAGCACAACATTTAATCCAAAATAATAACATACCTAACAAATCTATGCAATGAAGCATTACAGTTTACTTTAGAGGTGTGAACGTGAAACATCAAAGTCCCTTAGTGGGTTGGTTTATATCACAATCTGAAAGATACGAGTCAGTCGTCGAGGCTGTTTTGCATCGGGAACTGTGAACGATCCGTGAAGCATGGCTCATTCGACGCGGAAAACTGTGTCGCCATTATTTTGAAACAGTGTTGAGCAATTGAAGAGTACATACCTATTGATATACAACGATTATCAACGATCTTTATTTTTTCTCAGTTTCCTTGTGGATCAAGTACCTATTTCATAAAATAAAACTTCACATTATATTAGGTTGGGGAAAAAGTCTTTTCGCTTTATAGTATGTATGAACTTGTAATAAAATCTCTTTGGCTATATACTATTTGTATCTGTCTGGTTTTAGTATCATTGAAAGTTTAAATTTTAAAGAACATAATTCCAAATTCAAATTAGGAAAATGTGTGATTTTCATTTGTTTTTCGTAGTGTCAAGATGAGTGAATCTAATGAAGAAATTCGATACATTTTAAAATTTTACTACAAACAAAGTAAAAATGCAACGCAAGCCGCGAAAAAAATTTGCAATGTTTATGGACCTAATGCGGTGTCTGTGAGAGTAGCACAAATTTGGTTTAAGCGCTTTCAATCCGGAAATTTTGATGTCAAAGACACACGTAGCTCTGGACGCCCTATTACGGATAAAATGGATGCCATTTTTGAAAAAGTGGAGCAAGATCGGCATATCTGTAGTTACGACGTAGCTGAAGAACTAGGAATTGACCACAAAACAGTTTTGGCGCATTTGAAAAAAACTAAGTACACAAAAAAAGCTCGATATTTGGGTACCTCACGAGCTCACTGAAAGAAACCTAATGAACCGTGTACTCATTTGACCTTACACATCTTTAGCCAGCAAAAATTAAGAGAGTTTGGCTTTGGTGTTAATGCATCCGCCGTATAGTCCTGACCTTGCACCTTCAGATTTCCACCTGTTTCGGACTTCAGAATTATTTAGGTAGTGTCAGGTTAACATCACGAGAGGACTGCCAAAACCACTTGTCGCGGTATTTTGATCAGAAGTCCCAAAATTTCTATAGCAATGGGATCATGTCCCTACCTACAAGATGGCAAAAAGTTATCGAACAAAATCGTACCTACATACCTACTTTAGTTAATGTAAATAAACTATATTCAAAAATGTTTTGAATTTTCTTAAAAAATGCGAAGAAACTTTTTCCCTAACCTATTATTACTTAATACTTTTTCAGAGTTTCTAACGAATCGCGTGGTTATTTCATAATTTCTTAACAAAAATTATAGTAAAAAATACTAAAAGTTTTTATTAATTTTATCACAGCATGAGTACCTAAATCAGTGATGCTTTCTAAATCTAGCTATCTAATTTCAATGCTTTGATGTCTGATTCAAAGAAAAAAATGTGTCCTTGGTAGGTATGTTCTAACAGCTTTGATTGAATACTTAGGTATTTCATTGCAGGTCATGATTACTTACTCTCACTTAATAGTGTGATCAAAGAGACAATGAATTATGTAATTAGTCAAGTATATTTATATTTCTTGGTGTTGTTACACACTTAGCCTATTTTTACCTGATCAGAAAAAAATTAAAGAAACTTAAAAATTTTTGAATTAATTTTGCTACAACTCATATTGCATGATGTAGGTAAGTAAATATCCAAGTAGTTCTGTCGGGATTCATCTGGCATGGCGCCTGCGATTGCCCATGTTGTTGATTAATGTAAGGCGCGTTAGTCGAGTCCGTTAACTTGTTGCGAAGGACGGCATCCCGCTCCTCCCGTTCCAAACAGGGAATACCGACTGCCCAACTAAATATAGAACTGGCTGTGATTAATAGTGGATGTCCGCCCGTTCAGTTACTCTGAATCGATTTTGAGTCAACTTTTTTTTGCTATTCGCTTTGAGAACTCCATGAGATGATTCTTACTTTATTCTATAGTGTAACGCTATATAAAAGAAAACATGAATAGATTATAAATATGGACAACTAAAGATGAAAGGTCTATTTTCCTAGATTCGAGGAAAACGTTCCTCCAAGAAACCGAGATAATACGCCGTAACCACAAAAAAGTATTTTGGGAAAAATAATGTGGATGTTGATACCGCTCATAAAACGGTGAAAGGGACCGGATAATTTCGGGTGCTAAAGAGCGGAAAAACTCAAATATTTCACTGTACCAAGGTAATTGTTTCATTGGGGCATAGACGAGCGGTTTTCGTCATAAAGCTCTTATAAGCAACATCGTAAACCAAACGGGAAAGGGCAAATTGAACGTTGCGTAGATAGATACCTATTTTTATAGACCTTTCTTGTGTAGGTACTTATACTGTAAATGTAAGAAACAATATTACAAACGTAATTGATTCACACGATTCTTTATCCTGTAGGTACGAATTCGTAATTGATTTTAAGTTGGAAATATAGCTTCTCAAAGAGTCAGATTTCCAAGTTAAATAAACACACATTAAGCTTGAATGATTAATATTGGTACCTACCTACATATTAATGTATTTTCATTATTACAAACGGACGTCCTTTTATATTTTAAAAGGTCATTTTTACATGAATTAAATATAATGTTCGAAAAATAAAACATGCTTGTTTTTCAGCGACCTACCATTTGCTCATACTTTTCCCGATATCGCTTTTCCAAAAAAGTTTCCTTTTGTCAATAAACGGAATCAAATTACCATGAGGTAATGCATATCATCAGCACAAAACGCTTTGTAAAGAAGGATGGTTAGTTGGCAGGGGTCGCACGTCTGCACGAGTCCCGGGAGGCCGCCGGGAGGCCGCCGCGAGGGTCGCTGCGAGAGCTGATGTAGCAAGATTAGATGCAAACGATGCCTCGCCGCTGATGGCTCATTTACCTCTTGAATAACGTATCGATATAACACCCCCGCCTCTACTTACTCTAGCGATTGCGTCTAATATAAATGGTGCCTTTTTGCCTAAATTGGAATTGAACGCCGTCTTTTTAATTTCAAGATTTGCTTACCTGTTTGGGTGGGAAATTAAATATTATCCTTTATTAATAGAAAGAGAGGGACAGCTCATTTGGGGGCTGGTTCGATTTCAGTAGTCTGGTATTATAACTGTAGTTGCAAGTGATTTCCATTCATTGTATTTCTATAGTCGCATGTAAACAATTAACATAAGCTATATTCAAAATGTCTACAGAAAATAGAGCCTACGTCCAAATGTGGACGTCTTACGAGCAAAATGGCGGTAATGAAGAATATACCTATGGTAAATAAATAGAGATATTATTCGGCAGATGGTATAAAATGATAAAAAATTGCGAGGAAATTCAGAGATGTCCAAAAATACTTATTATACATAGTCAGATATTTATCTTTCGCCGGTCGAAGAACCAGAGGCAAACCGAAGACAAGATGGAGGGATGTAGTGCTGAGGGACATGAGAGAGTGCAGTGTTTCCGAAGACGATGTCGAAGATCGAGTGAAGTGGAGGAGGAAAGTGAGGAGAGCTGACCCCATTACCATGTGGGATATTCATATAGCCAGAAAGAGAGAGTCAGATTTCTAAAGATAATTAATTTCTTATCTTCACTACCTATTGTCTTATTTATTATTTAGAAATGCCAGAAAAACTAGGCCGCTATCTATTTCTTTTCTTATCTACTTTCAAGGTAGGTACAATATTTCATTTGTGACTAATAAGTTTCATTACGTTGAATGCCTTGAGTCTAGACGAGTCTACATTAAGAAAGTTATTAATCAGAAATATTACTATTCCACAATTTAGGTGAGTAAATAAACTTACCTGCGTAATTTGAGTAATATTTTAACCTAATAAACCCAGGCGTGTAATTGATTAACTTCGTCTTCAAAGACAGACTTTAATTATCTTGTTTAACAAACATTTATGTTGCTCTACGAAAGTTAAAAATAAATTATGAAAGATGTGATAAAAGTTTGCGGTAGGTATAAGATAAATCTCATTTACAAAAAGTTAATTTGTATTTTGTGGTAAATTGCAATTTATGACCCTCATGAGGGTAGTTACTAGTTACCCTGGATAAGATATATGCGCGTGCCTGCAAAGCAGTATGTATTATCCAAGTTCAATTTCTAGCTAGGTGTTTAATTATGGTTTCTCGATATGATTGTCTAGTGTCTCTATGTTGGTTATAAGCTTATACCAATTTTCAGTAATATACCTACCTGCTAAATGGTAACAAATTGTAACTAACAACCAGACAATTTAGTCGAAATCTCGCAAACACTATTTGGACGACCTCACTTTGGTCATCTCCGTACAATATAATATTATCTATGAAATATGTCGGTCAGTCTTGGGAAGGATGACCGCGGGTGTCCCACTGAACGCTACCGTGACTCAGATGACACTACATTTTTGGTCCCTGTTGTTTTAACTGTTTAGCCATGTTAGAGGCCTTCAGGCGGCTTAAATCTCCGTCACCACGGCTAGCCACCCGGCCTATTCGAAGTTATGAAAGTTATGAAATACGAGTATGTTCTATTTCATCTGAAAATTATCAGAATAAAACCAATGACTCAATCCACATACCCATGAAATGTACACATTATTTTTTTCTTACTGCAACAGTTTTTTTATTCCTTTATCTTTAAAAAGCAATTTGATAATCCATGAAAAGTTTTAATAGATAATAAACACAAGTGCTCGGATGGTTTATTAGAACGTGCAGAACTAGCGAAGTGGAATGTCTGATAAATTTTACCGAGCTTGCGGCGAGATAGCCCCAGCGTTTGCTGAACTCCCGAGAAGAATAGTTCGGACTATTAGTACTGGTATTGAGCCAGATTCAATGCTATTCAATACTGAGGCACCAATTGAACGAACAAGAAAGGACGTTGTGAAAACTGTCTGGTACTTATGGTACGTCTATCTGGTTGAATAGAAACGGATCTCGGACGACTAGTTGATTAAGTTTTTATGGTCGCATTAAACATTGACTAAAGTCAGTCAAAACTGTAAATTAAAGGTAAAAGTATAAAAGTTTATGCAACTGTCATATAATGAAGGGTATTAAAACACGAGCGTGAGTTTATGAAACGAGCGCAGCGAGTTTCATAATAGTAACGAGTGTACGTACGTAGTAACGAGAGTACTTTATCTTCACTAATAAAAATAAAAATAAAACATATTGCGAAATATTAAATTCACGCGTACGTGTATTGTCACAGTGAACTTGGCGCCATTAAAATCTAACCAATGAGAGCGCAGCTGCGCGCGCAGGGCCAATCAGGAGCGAGCGCGCGATGTTATAATGAGATTTTACGATATCGATGTGGATATTATAACATCATGTGAAATGGCTTAAATTGAGTGTTTTGTTGTCTGCGCTATAACAGTAGTCATTATAAGTCAAATATTGGAAACATAAGTAGAATGTTACAACATTAGTGTAGATAAATATGTTTACTAAATTGAAACTAGACGGGGTATATATTCAACAATAAAGTTACTATTTATATGTCTTATAAAATGTTATGTCTGCTAAATATTATTTGCTGTTATGCTATCAATCGGATTATATTATGTCTAGATAGGTAGATAGATAAAAGACCTTTCCGTAACATAAAAAAATGAAAAGTAAAATTATTCTACCCGCAACATAAAAGTCTAAATAAATTCAATTCGGAGAAAAATTCAATAAAATGTTTAGCTATGTAACACGCACAGCAAAATTGGAAATCATTGTGTATGCCGCTCCACGCGTTAGCTTTAAATTTTTCAATTTTGGTGTAAATTTGAATAGAATAATGATTTTGAATGTTCAATTCAACATTAACTTACTAAAAACAAAATTTGTCTAAGTCCCAAATAAAAATTAGTTTAGTATTTGTTGTCATGTTTCTTTCAGCTTTCTGTCTCTAAGAGGGTTCTGTAAGACCCTATGTTTTCAATACATACTTACCTAGGTATAGCGAATCTCAGCTACAACTCTCAGCAACTGCTCAAACAAGCTACTGATCAAACGTTTCAACCTATATTAACCCGTAGTGCAGTTGATATAGAGAAACCTGCAATTACTCTGTTTACAGCAAATAAGCACGTACGTTTCAAAGACCGTGGATGAAACTTTGGTCCTGCGTTGCTATATGGGCTTCAAGCACCGAACTTCGGAGTCGTTCTGTTTAATGTACCTACGACTTACCGAGTTATCGTGCAAATACATTTGAAGGAAGTTGCCCCGTGATATTGAAAGTTGTTCGTCTAATGTTTTCCTACGTGTATTACAGTTTCGCAAATATGATTTCCAGCATACGAGTACTTGTTATAGCAGTTGTTTGAGAAAAGTTTCGGTAATGCTTTGCGTGAAATCCAAAACAGAAATTTTTGTGCGAACATGAACTGAGTTTACGAGAGAAACTGCAATGAATATGGGTTAGCAAAAGCTTTGAAACTCCAAATTGTTCTATTCATAAGTTTCATAAAACTCATTTTGTAGTATTTTAATATGGAAGACAAAAATAACAACCAGCGCTTGTTAGTTTCTCCATATTGTTTTTGAATGCGGATCCTATGATTTAGGTAGGTACTTTCTTTCAAAGCGCTTAAACGAATGTATTTTATTTTGATTATATTGTCACGTAAACACGCGAATAGTCAAAGAATCATGGTAACCTTCCTTCCAGTAATCTACCAACAACCACTATTTATAAACACTAATAGCAAGGCACTCTTATTTAAGTTGATGAGGAAGTTACCCTTCCTAAAAAGAAAGAGTATACTTACATTGAAGAACAAAAGCAGCGAGTTCAGCAGCGAGATCAAAGTTGACAGGAAGCCGACCACGCAGCACATCTTGCTTCAACTGCAAGAACAGCTGATACCTGAGGAAATGTCCAGAAACTTGGTTAAAACTAAACCAATGAGACTAATGAGAGTAATTTTATGCCTATAATAATCATTTTAAATGATACAGACATATTTGAAGATGACTAGAGATTGCTATTCAAATCAGGATTTTTAATTGGAGTTTGATTTAAATCGGAAACAAAAAACTATCAAAGAGGGTTTTTTTACTACATCATTAATGTTCTACGTATATAGATTTATTCAGACACAAGGGTAGCTAACAGCTGACTAAATAAATTAGGACATTCTATTTTTAGATTTAGGCCTCGTGGATTCGTTGAAAGAAACAGCGATTTGACACAATCTTTTCTGGCAAAGGCCGCATGAATTTTGTACGAGGGTTGTTTGTAACCACTTAGCTTTGTGAAAATCAGCCGCTTCTTTTATATCGCATCTTTGTTTAACATCAGGCAAGATAACATCAAACAAAAGACTATCTTTGGCAAAAAAATAACCGTGGCCCGTAAAAAAAAATTTTTTTTTTCAAGTAGACCCAACGTTGTCAACTAAATTCTCGTTGAAAGATAATTGTAAAGATTTAATATTTATGACATTGATGTTCTATATTTTCTCAAAATTCAGGTAATAATTTTCCAACGAATACATACAACGAACTTAAAAGCGTGAAAATGCAACCAGCACGCTGGGCACGCTTCCAACTGGCGTCCATTTGGATTATCTTTAGACCTTCAAGTTCTGTGGATGATCCAATTGATTTTATGTAGTAGTAGTGTATGTTGTTTTAGCTTATATAAATTAAAAATTTAAAAAACCCCCGACACTAAAATATTTGACAACAAACTTTCAATTGACAACCATTTTGGGCACATTTGTAGAATTTTGGTTCTTCCATCCCCACTTTAACCCACCATAACTCTTAAACGGCTCAATCGATTTTATAAAACATAGCTAAGAACACTCTCGATTAAGTCTCCTTTCATCTAAAAAAAACTAAACTGAAATCGGTTCAGTGGTTCGGGCGCTATGATGCCACAGACAGACAGACAGACACACAAACCTGTCGGTTTGTGTTGACGTGTCCGTCAAACTTATAACACCCCTCTTTTTCGTCGGGGGTTAAAAATAGTATTGTATTTTGTTGTAGTTAATATAGGTACTTTTGCCCATTAAAAAAAAACGAACATACTAATTTAAAGTATTACCAAGGAGCCATGTGGCTGTGCGGTGGTAAGTGCCATGTAACAATCTAAAACATTTAAAACGTAGTCTTTAAAAGGAAATTAAATATTAAAAGTCTATCTTCGTAAAGATTTCCAAAGGAGGGTATAAAACCGCGTCTCTCCGAAAAGAAGCCATTTACGCGCGCCGCGCGCCGCCCGTCATGGGGAGTGCCGTCAACACCGTAATAACGCAATTTTAATAAAACATCCCCCTACTCTTATATCACCAAAGGGAATAAAATTAAAAATAAACTGAAAGTTTGCGAACATTCTACTTAAACGTGGTCATTGTTAGAAAGTTAAGCAAGAACAAAATAAAGGTAAAGAAAGTAAGAGTTGTTTAACTTTTTCAAAGCTCTCATTTTCAGGATTTTAACGGGAATAATACAATGAATTGCTGTTAAATGAAGAGATATGACGAGAGGGTTAGCTTGAAAACCATCATGAATAAATTTAGTATAAAATGTGCGCGCTTTGTGCAATATTTTTGCATTGACAGCTTATGAGGTGCATTCGAAGCCAAGCCCTTCCACTTCATCAGCGCGTCGTCAGTTTACGAGCTCCAGGTTTTACTACGAGAGCACTACACTTCGTTTTGTTTCCTTACTGCTCTTCACTTGCTTTTACGGCTATGAAAATTTAACAGTTCATAAAAAAGCAAAAATATGTGTGAATATTAGCTGATAATACGGAAGGAGATATTATAGAGCTGGAATATCTTCTTCTTCTTCTTCTTTTCAGCCATTGGACGTCCACTGCTGAACATAGGCCTCCCCTAAAGACCTCCAATAAGACCGGTTGGTAGCAGCTTGCATCCAGCGCGATCCTGCGGTCTTAATGAGGTCGTCCGTCCACCTTGTGGGTGGACGTCCTACGCTGCGCTTGCCGGTACGTGGTCTCCACTCGAGGACTTTTCGACCCCATCGGTCATCAGTCCTCCGCGCTATGTGCCCTGCCCATTGCCACTTCAACCTGCCAATCCGCTGGGCTATGTCGGTAACCTTGGTTCTTCTACGGATCTCCTCATTCCTGATTCGATCTCGCAGAGAAACTCCGAGCATAGCCCTCTCCATGGCTCGTTGGGCTACTTGAAGCTTACCAATTAGGCCCATAGTTAGAGACCACGTTTCTGTGCCATAAGTCATCACTGGCAACACACACTGGTCGAAAACTTTCGACTTGAGGCACTGAGGTATGTCGGACGAGAAGACGCTACGCAATTTTCCGAACGCTGCCCAGCCGAGTTGGATTCGGCGATTGGCCTCTTTCTTGAAGTCGGACCTACCTAACTGGACTACTTGTCCTAGGTAGACGTACGAGTCAACGACTTCAAGAACCGAGTTCCCAACTGAAATAGGGGTGGGTACAACATGGGAATTACACATGACCTTTGTCTTGTCCATGTTCATTTTAAGACCCACCTGTTGAGAGACTCGATTTAGGCCTTCGAGCATCGTACTGAGTTCCTCCATCGACTTTGCCATGACCACGATATCGTCGGCAAACCGAAGGTGAGTGAGGTATTCGCCATTGATGTTGATGCCAAATCCTTTCCATTCCAGGAGCTTAAAGGCGTTCTCCAAAGTGGCAGTAAACAGTTTCGGAGATATCACATCTCCCTGTCTGACGCCTCTTTTCAAAGGGATCGCCTTCGAGCTCTCTTCCTGTACTCGGACCGACATGGTGGCGTTATTATACAAACACTTCAACACTTCGATATACCGATAGTCAATACGGCATCGTTGAAGAGACTCAAGCACAGCCCATGTCTCGACCGAATCAAAGGCTTTCTCATAGTCCACAAACGCTAAGCAAAGTGGCTGGTTATACTCCTCGGTCTTCTGTATAACCTGCCGCAGCGTATGTATGTGATCCATGGTACTAAAGCCTTTTCGGAAACCGGCTTGTTCGGAAGGCTGGAAGTCATCAAGCCTGCTTTCGAGACGATTCGTAATGACTCTTGAAAACAACTTATAAACATGGCTCAGAAGCGAGATGGGTCTGTAATTCTTCAATAAGGTGTTGTCACCTTTTTTAAAGAATAGCACCACCACGCTTCTGTTCCATGCTTCAGGCGTTATGCCCTCGAGGACGACGGTATTGAAAAGCTTCTGAAGGACTTTAAGTACCGGTTTACCACCCGCTTTCAGAAGCTCTGAAGTGATTCCGTCGTCACCCGGCGCCTTGTTGTTCTTAAGTTGGTTCAGAGCCATTCTAATCTCGTACAGACTGATGTCCGGGATGTCTTCGGTGAAGTGTCGGGTCAGCTTGGCTCTTGGGTCTTTAGCCGTGCTGTTTACAGGCTTTGCTACCGAGGCGTATAACTGTCCGTAGAACTTTTCGATCTCCTCCAATACCTCTGCCTTGGTCGACGTTATACTGCCATCTTCTCTCTTCAGCTTTGTCAACTGGCTTTGCCCAATAGAGAAATGCCTTGCGAACACTTTTGAGCCTTTGTTCCGCTCTATCGTCTCCTTAATATGTTAATATGTTAGCTGGAATATACACCAGGTATATCATTACTTCGCAGTTTGTGGAGTTTTACCTAAACAAGTGTTCATTATTTGTCACGGAAAGTGTCGTTCCCATTACGTACAGCCGGTTCCCATGACATAACATTTCTAAATGGATGACTACGTACTATCGCATGAGAGAAGGTTCTTCTTTAATGTAATTATGTGTCCCTTTATCTGTTTCCTTTATCTCGTAATGTGTGGGAATTTAGTTAGTGAGCTTTCGTTTGCTGCTAATATCATAATTATCTGGCTCTGTGAAAACGTAAATAAGGTTTTATTGGATAAGTTAATTACTTATCCAATAAAATCTTATTAAAGGCACTACTTTATTTACACAAGTAAATCTCGCGACAAGCTTTTATGATCATATAAATTGTGTAGATTATAAGTTGATAGTTAAAATTTAAAGGAAAATATTATTAATTAGGTATAAAATCACGATTTGCTGAATCTTTAATACCTGATATAATACTTACATGTATTATATCACTTAAATATTAAATAAGACCAATAAAAATCTTCAACCAAAATACGCCTTCGATATTGGTCGAAATATCAACACATACTGGCAAATGCTTCCATTTATACCTACTTTAATTTGATGACGAGACGACAAGGGAAGCTCTGATATGCCACTTGATTTGAAGCCGTACATCACAGCACAGATGTGTTTTACTACCGCTCACCGCACTCCAAATTAACGTTCTCACTAGGTATATGACTGATGTTATAAAACTTCTACATACAAACGTTCCTATAGACAACATTTCCCCAACACGTGCTCACTACTGCTCACACAAACATTCGAAACGCTTTGACGAAAAACCGCATTTAATAAATATCGTTTCGTATCGTTAATGGTGAACCATTAATTTGATTTTCACATGCAGTTAGTGGTTCTGCTGGATCCATAATAATTTTGAAATACACATATAGGTGACTTAAATCTACGAACTGACACGCAGCAACTGACTGCCTCGGAGGCTCAGTGGTTAGTGACCCTAACTTCTGGGTCAAAGAGGCGTGGGTTCGATCCCCACCCAGGGGAAGTATATATGTGACGAACATAGGTGTTTCCTCTGTGTCTGGGTGTTATTTAGTTACTATATATATAAGTATGAATTTAAAAGATATGAATATGTAGTATATCAGTCTCTGGCAGCCATATCACAAGCTTTGCTTAGTTTGGGGTCAGAGATCGTGTGTAAGATGTCCCCAAATATTTAGTTTGACAGGGTTCCGGGTTCTAACTTAATAAATGCTGATAAAAATAATATACTAAATTGTATTTAACGTGTAAATTTTAAAAGATAAATTTCAAGGACAAACTTAGGAAGGATAATCTTATAGGCTTACACAGAAAACAATGTTCTTTGCGTAGCTTATTTTTTGTAAGAATGGCTGACATTCGAAAGTCGGCTATACATAGGTATATGATTTATATTCTGGCCTCATAAATTATTTTGCATCGTCAAAACACATTCAAAGAAAATAACGGAATGCAAACAAAACTCGACAATATTGCGCGGGTCTCATGCCGAGTAAGAAGCTTAATGCAAGACTTTGCAATAAAATTTTATTGACAACGTCTACCGAGGCCAAAACGAGTACGTTCTCAACATTACACTTTATTATATTGAGGCAGATCAGGATAATATCGCTTTTGGAGGACAAATAACGGAATCCGAATATTTTTAGTTCTCACTTAGTGGGTCACTGCGCATCAAAATCGATTTCATGTGTACAACCAACTAGCTCTCTTAACATTTTTTACACTATTAAAGGATTCTTTGTTTTAATCAATATTTTGTTAGTTATCTGAACACCTTCTCTTAACACAATCTTACGAAAGTCTCTAGAGGTACATCGGCCTTACAATGTTATTTGCATTATTTCAGATGACTCACCCAAGTTAGTAGAAATCGAAATGTTTGGGAGAATTCACAACATCTCTTCATCTTATTAGAACAACAATGAAATGATTTTATCATACTTTTAATAAAAGTTTTCTTTTTAGAGCATAAAATCATGAAGGATTTCGTATTCTTGAAATTGTAACTAAGTTAATTTTGTGTACTCTCCAACTACAACAAAGAGTAAAATCTACGTAGTATTCATGTGCCCAATACCCATACATCAGAACTGTCCACGCGCCACTGGCATCTGCCCGCAGCCATTGGCACTACTGAATTTGCAACGCGCGCCAAAATAATGCAAGCCAAATAAGTACGTTTTTGAGCATAGTATCTTCAATAGGTATCTTCTAGGTAAGCTACACCCTAGACCGCATATCTGCTTAACATCAGGCAGATGTAGTCAAACGCAAACCTATACAAAAAAAAAAAGAATAAACCAGTCTCTAAATTCATTCTTAAGATCAAGCAATTAAAGAAACGATAACAAGATTGAAACAACACAAAAGAATCATAACAATAATATCCGGCTGGCTAGCTTCTGGTCAGGCGTAACCGAGTGCAATATCCGCCGAGATTTTATGGTAACAGTTAAAAGTGTGCTGTTGAGAGTGGCACTTACCGGGTTATTTCTTCTAGAAGCTTGCAAGGGTCTGCTGCGTAGAACTTGACCCCGAAGTAGAAAGTGTGTGGATCTGAGCCGCGAAGCTGGCGCCGCAACCGCTTCCCAGCGTCCAGCCAATGCTGTCCACAGAAAAGATAATACCTTCTTTGATAGATTCATCAGTGTTTTTACTAAGCTGTTATCTGTTTAGTGGATGAATGAGTTCAGTTCGTCCACTAACAGATAAACAGATCAGTAAGTAGTTACGCTTGACAGACCTGTGTCTCCGTTCTGATGGAAACGCAAGATTCACACTTTATGATTCCATCTGAATGTTATGCGGGCAGCCCACTGCACTTCAGTTTATTAATTAGGTACACAATAAATCACTTATTTATCTCGATGATAATGATGAAGTATCAACTTACCGTTTGACTGTCCTGATCAACATATCTCAGGCCGAAGTACGCAGTCTCCAATAAGTCCAGATGCCGAAATACCACATCCAGTAGAGCTTGCCCAGTGTTGTTATCCTGAAACCAAACACACATTTTATTCCTCTATTCATGATATTCAACATTCAAATATCAATACAGTACAAACAGAAATATTGTAAGTAAATAATGTTCGCGCACGAGGTAAAACATTATTCAGTGAATACACTCCTGTTTATAATTTCATGAACTTACATTGCGATGTGATATGAATACATACGATTCAAATATTGGCCTTTATTTATCCAGTATAGTTATTCAAGAACATAATTTCATCAGGGAGTTTGTGAATATGCTATGTATGTATTTTACTAGGAATTTTGCGGTCAAAACTCGGATGGCTGTATAAATCAATGAGGTTTTTATTCAAATGTCACACACATAAATATTAGTATTTTTTTACCGTACCGTAATATTTTACTGTGTTATTAATTTATGGTATTGAACATTTATGAAAAACGGTGTTTTTCGTATTTACTCAAGATGATTAGTAGGCACCTACAGCGACGTTTTTGTGAGATAACCTTTTATAGGCTATTTTAAAGTTAAGTTTACTAGGAAGGTTTCTAGGTAGGTTTATTGTATCTCTAAGAATTTTTATATCATGAAGCCAAGGTACAGCTCAAATAATACAACGCTACTTAAAATTTTGAATTAGAACATTTAAAAACTCTACCGGAGGCTGCTCTATCAATACAGTAAAGTGTGGAAGTCGCTAAATTAAACCGAGATCCAAGTGAGCCGCTGTAGAGACAACCTGGTGAAAAGGGGGAATGTAGAGAGGTAGCGCACAGGGCCAGTGCGAAGCTCCGGTACAAAATATGTAGCATCTTCTCTCATGTTCTCACTGCCCAAATAATTGCACACTTCGAAAGTATTCAGGACCAATACGATGCCTGCTCTCGCAGAGTAGCAGTGGCAAGGCACTGGAAAAAAGACCTTTTAAATAGTCGTTTAAATATTATTTGCATCATCGACACTGACACGAAGTAAAACCATAATATTCACTCCAGGTAGACTTTCAAATTAGATCTTTACATGGACGGTGAACCTAGTAAATTTCCATCACATTATAAAAAAAATCTATAAGGTATCTAAAGAACACAGCAGTAAATTAGTGAACGCAAATATGAACAGTCTCAAAGTTAAACCGCATCGGTTGCACCTAATTCGATTTCGCACGAAAATTGCAGCCGCAACAAAATCTCCCACGGAGCCTGCGGTAATGCAGCAGGCTAATTAGCATTTCTCGATGCTCGGCTTTCCACAATTAGGCTAACTTGCACGCCATGGGCGGGACCAGCAAAACCAGTAGCCTTCTGGTGATATCATATTGGCAGAATAATGAACGGCTTTGGTGGAAACTTTGCAGACAATGATCTCACGCCTTGTCGTTCCCGCTCAAATAATTCTCTTGCTAATCGAATTGCGCTGTGTATACTCTAAGCCCACGATATAAAGGTCAAAATAAACTCTTATTTTTTTTTTGGTTGTATTATGGTAGCGTCTGGAACATGAAGTTTGCGTGTGTTAATGTGATAGACGCTGAGAGTTCTACTTTACATTTTTCAACGATTTGTTTAATTTGTTAACGTTATTGAAAAAGAAACTTTTGAACTTTTTTTTATCTGATCTGAAATCATTATTGTTATAGTATAAATATTTTTTGTAGATGAAGCGACCTGGACCTTCACAATTTTTAATTTTGTTAAACAAATACATAAGAATTCACATAATACTCGTATGCTGACGTTGAACATACTTATATGGGTAACGAAAGTACTTATATGGGCTTACTTACTTGGGTAACAACCATTATTTTGAACTTCAGGCATTCAAAATAAATGAAGAAGCTTTTACAATTTAAAAAAAATGAAATGTTGAATCAGTATAGTTCAATTCTAGCACGATTTGACACACACATTACGCAAAAAATCGCGATTGGCGCGTCTTTACATAAACACTTACCATTAAACACTACAAACAGCGTAATTTAATTAAACCGCAAAATACATCGACTGGAATTATAGTAACCGAACTACGACCAAATAATTGGAGTTAGTAAGCTTAGTAGGTACGTGAGGTGAGGTGACAAAATATCCCACTTCTGAGATAAGGCGTTAATTAAAGGACGTAGATAGCACATCACTATAAACACCGCACTCGACGAAAGCATCCAGCTTGTGGGAAAATTGCGAAACAGTTCGCTGGGCTGAATAATAAATGATTTAATAACAGAGCGCGTTTGCTCCCCGTAGCGTTCTACTCGCACGGGGAGCTCGAAAAATAACAAACGATTTGAAAATCTGGCAACCCTGTATATAGAAGTACGAGTATAGGAGTCCGACGACGCACGCGATCCGCCGGCGGCCCGCTCCGACAGAACAATTCAAATTGGAAAACATTCTGTTTATCGAGTTACTGCCTACCTGTGACATCGCTGTTTTATTGCCCTTAAATAATTAAATCACACATGAATGGTCGTTTTAAATTAAGCTTTGTATTAATTTTTAGCGATGATATTTGATTCAAATTGTTATCTGTTTCACATCAAAATCCGTGTTATACTTAGCTCAAAATCAACAATAATTTCAATGGAGTAGCAAGCAGGTATCCGCATGTTAAAACTAAGACGTTATGGGAAATGGAGGCATCATTGGTAAACCGAACGGGAACGACCTGCAACGGCGCAGTAGACCGTGAAATGGTCCAGGCCGAGACAAAGACAATTTGCTCCCACATCAACTTTACACATACTCGTACCTACAATCAATGATGAGATTAACCTATAATGCTTTCTCACGCGTTTGTGATGTTTTTCTATGGGATTATACCTTACTGCTTAGTAAAGCAATAAGAACACGAAAATCTACTACGACGAAATTTCTAATCGAAGGCTTCAGATTCGCTATTAAAATATCAAAAATATTAAGCCGTAATAAACCACAAACAAACTTTTGATAACATAAACGATAGTAAGTTCGTCTATCCAAACGGTTGTAACGAAAATCTAAAGTACCTATGTAAAAGTTTTGAAAAGTATCAATTTACTTTATTAACTACCACTAAATACAAGACTTACATAATCTAAAACTACATAAACTACTTCTACATAACAAGCAATTGGATCGTCGAAAGACCCTTGAAGGAATTACTTGCTAGATATATTAACTAGGTATTTTGATATTGAAGTACGTGGTCTCTCGTAAACTCCAAAGAAAGATTTTTGATAAAAACCAGTCCTATGATACCGAACTATGTATTATATTCCAAAATTTCTTATGACCGTCTCGTGTTTTGAGATAATTTCAACGAATGGACGGCTCCACCCATAATTTTCTATAATCAACGCAAGCTCAGGCAGCTCAATCAATTATGTACTCAACCATTCGATTCCATGAAACGAAACGTTAAATCTTAAGAGCAAGAAACTGAGCTTAGTCTTGATGGCATGCGCCAAGCTTGCACGATTAAAATTTTCAATTAATTGTAATTACTGCCCATGAAATTTTAGTGTTTACAGAATTTATGCATATATGTAATGTATACGCAATGATTGCTTGAGCAATTCAAACATATTCTAAGACGACATTATGCCAATTGTGAAATATAAAATATTTACACTGTTCATTTATCATTTTAAAATAATATCCAAATCTAATTAAGATGATACACAGTTTACTCGTACTTACCCATTTATATCTATTCAAATACAATAAGTTTGTACATACTATCCGTCCCCTGTCAGAATTAAAGTTTGCATGACAAGCTAAAACTAATAGAAATCGTCGAATATTTCAGAAAAGGGAAAAGTTTCCGATTGTAAGGTTCGTTCAAGACAAATGTCCCTTTGCAGATAGGGAAATAGCTGTGGAGACCGGTGATTTATCTAAAATATCCATACAATTCCGCGGGAAATGTCGAACTCTTGTCACATCCACTTTAGCCAAATTGGACCATTCTAGCCCCATATATCTTCAGAATTTGTTTGATGAACAAGTTTGGAGGCTCGCGCAGGCTGAACAAAGGCATATCTGCCATAAATTCTTCTCTTGTTTACGGTTATGACGCGGACTTATGAAAGTATTATCTTGGTGTGTAGGAACGGAATTTGTCTAAAGCCAGTCTTATATGTTTCGAGTTTGTGAAAGTTTTCAGGATAATAAAGATTTGAGCGTAAGCGAGGACGCTGACGCTGAAGTGAAATTGGATTCAAAGGGCTGTGGTTCATTTATTTAGAACTACCTTTACCCTGCCTTTGTGTAAGATTTTTAGGGTTCTGTACCTAAAGGTCAGCAGAGAATACGATTACTAGATAGATTTGTCTTTTGTTTGTTTGTATGGCGCTGGTTAAATTATAGTCGACGTCGCGATACTGGTCTAAATAATCAGCTATTTATTTTCAAAGAACCTAGTGTCAACAATCTTAAATCTTTTAAGAATACGTTCCATTCGTTTAATAGTAGAATTACTTATAAGTTCAACATTTAGCGATTCAAGTTTAAGCAAATTCAAAATTCAAGGAATTATAACATCAACATCAAGTATGAGAACAGCCGTACAGCAGCCAGCATGCTGGGCACGCTGCCAACTGGCAGTGGGCTTGATTGAGCATTATCTTTAGACCTTCAAAGGTCTGTGGATGATCCAATGTTTTTTGTGTAGTAGTAAGTAGTGTAGTGTTGTTGTAGTTAATAAAGGCAGTATGAGAACTCAACATTTCGGGGTTCATTATGTTAGCAGTTCAACATTTTAAGATTCAATGTTTTGATGTACAACTTTATTTTCTGGGTCTGAAGGCAAAAAAATATTATAAACGCCAATCAGACTTATAAAAAAATTGTATCTACAAAGTAAAAGCAGCAAGACAGCAGTTTTAAGCTGCGGTTCACTCCCACATTCACCGTGCAGCGACAATGTGTACAAAATAGAATTTAATATTCATACAGCCGACGTACGATTCAGTGAATTCATCGTCCGCACCTTACACCCGTATTCCGCATATAAAAGACCTTCCTTGAGCCCCTGGGTGTACTTCAAATAATTCGCCTCGGAATAGCTGCACTTCAAAAGTGAGGGGTCGAGAGATACGAAGGAATCTACGCGTTGTTTCATAGATACGGAGAAAATTGAAAAATGCCATCAGACCCGCCGGGAAATGTCCGCAGCAAAGTTGCCTTTAGAAAATCCATTAGTTGCGTCTCATGTTTAGTTGAAAGTAGAAATACTTTGATACGTTTTGAGGCGAAAAGGTTTTTGAAACGTTTCAAAGTTTGTTATGTTCATGAAATTATATCGAATTATGTAGAAGAAATGTATGTGCTGAACAGACTGTAAAGTGTGCATTTTTTTAAAATAATTGAGTCATCAAAAATAACTAGTCTCTTTAAAAAAAACTATAAGAGATCAATATGTTTTTTTGCATTAATAAGACCAACAAATTCACGCGGGTGCTCAGATAGGTACTCGCACCTTCTGTGCACTGTGTTCTGTGTTCTGTATAGGCCACGCCACACAAGTTGGCGGATGTGAAATTAGCTACAAGCTGCACAATATCCAATCCTGACTAAAGCCGCACATTGATTGACTATTGCGCAGCCTGTTGCTAACTTCACATCCGCCAACTTGTGTGGCGCGGCCACATACATCCCCTACGAACAGAGCTACGAAGGGTGAAGGGACCCCAAATGTACGATTATTCCCTTCAGACTACCATCAGGATTACCTAAGTTTCTAGATTATGACAGGGCATATATAGATCACAATTTATAGTAGTAGCAACTTACTTGTATCTCATGTAACAGCTCTCTTTCATCCAGCAGTACGACTCGGCAGGCCAGCGTGCGCGGCGCGGGGCACAGGCAGTCCATCATATCGACGCCGCCCGCCGCCGGCGCCGCCCTGCTCCTATTCTAGCTGGAACAAACAAAAACAATCGTAAAATAACCTGTCTTTAAAACTTCTTACTGACAGGTCCAGAGCGGTGGTCGCTAAACATTGTTCTAATGTCAAACATATTTTTTGTCATCCTAGGTTTATATTTATCAACTAAGTGTAGTAAAGAATTTATAAGGTGTTTTTAAATGTTTTCGTGATCTTTACATATTGTAATGTGTGACTTTCTATACGTATCGTGCGCGTGTGTCCATTTCATTTTAAACAAGCACGTTCCGTCTGCGGAGACTTCTTCTTGTTACGACAATACATATTACAATCAATATATTATTATGCAAACTACAAAGTGTAGTTACTAACCACAAGTTTACATTTACATTCTGCCAGAAACCACCAAGCAGTAGCCATAGGTCCATTAATCAGTGTAAGTGCAATAGTCGCAGGTTGGGTACCTAGTTATCCTGGTGCATAACAATCAGCTAGTTTGGAAGTGTAATCCTGCTAACAGGTCCCAGGTACCTAATCCCAGCGGTCCGACTTAGGTAACCTCGATTCGCCACCAAAAGCCAGAAGTTGTTTTAAGTCAATTATGGAGTTATTTGCAGTCAGTTTCAATGCTGAAATTACCAAAGGGTTGTTCGAAACCAAATATATCCTCGTTAAAAGTTAGTCCGAACCGGGAGCGCGCCGCCGTGAGCTGTGTTTCAACAATTTTATTTTAATTAGTAGCAGCGTTCTCCCTAATAGGCGTATTTGATTCGACGGGGTGGGACGCAATCAAAAGTGGTACAGCGTCCAGAACAGTTTTTGTATATCCGCGCTGCAGTTTTGTTGGAATTAAATGCAAATTACTACACATCAAAATAGTTTGTTCCGTGTAAATATTTTCTGAATAATTGATGATACCATATAGATAAATATGCTATGCTATCTAGTTGATACTAATGGTATTGATAGAGAAGAGAGTGTTTTACCTATCTGAAAATGTTTAAAAGCTGAATAGGTACCAATGGAGTTCATGCTGGTGACACCTAACTTATGATTTTTCAGGGAGCTATTTAAAATTGTTGATTAACAACTTGTTTTATTTTGTTCCATTTGGTGTGCTTACAGAAGTGACCTTTTTTGTGACACTCATGAAAATTAATGGAAATAGGCTGAGTAATTGAGTATCCAATATATTTTTAGTTCACGGTGCAAACTTTACTGATAAATAGCTGTCACTACTGGCACTGCTGTATACTTAGACCGAGATCAATAGGCTTTAAATAAGCCAAATCTCTGTACAAATAAATCAAACTCAGTGACTATTCAGTCGTAAAAGTAAATACTTAAGTCAATATTCCAATAAATGTAAGTAAATATCCAATGTAGCATATTCACTTAAGCACAGAAAAGCAAATCACAGCTACCCAAAGTAAAATGATACAATATTTCCGAGGCAATTGGGGCGAGTATAAAAATGTTTTCATGCTTTCCTCTTGGTGGAAACTTTCACTGCAGGATAAACTCCCGGTGCCTGCCGCATTCACTTAGTCGGTCAAGAGCACTCGGGCGGCTTGATGCCTTTTCATTTTCATTGTTTATAAAAACGTCGCAGTGGAATGAACGAGTTACATCTGCATTTAGATTAATTTTAATGAGCGCTGAGATCTTCGAGCTGGAAATTTTATTTTGGAGATATCAACATTTCCTGTTCATTTATTTTTATTTGCATTTTGTTTTTAAGAAAGCACGATATTTTCACTAGATTCTTTTTTACTTAAACAACAAAAAAACAAAGTGGTAAAAACTTTGTTTCTAAAATCGTAATTAGCTCTCAAATGTGGCTGCCAAAAAGCAATTTACTAATTTTCGGTCCCGCCAGCCGAGCTCTAGTATCCATGTACTTGTTTACTGTTCTGGTTTACCCAAGCTCTGAGGTGTATAAATCTAACATTCCAACCAAGAACTATCTTCTCTGCACAAATAAAACGGGAAAACGCTCACAAGAAGGAAGATATTCAACAAAACAAACACAACACCTGGGTTGCAAAGAGAACGCGTCGCAACACAAACCGTACCAAGAACTTGTAACAAGTAGACAAACCAAGAACTGTGAAACAAACAACGGGCACGGCAATACGAGCCATTAATCCGAGCGATCCCGACAGAGATTAGTGCTCCCGCTGTTGACCCCAGCCCCACACCCCACCGTCCCCACACGTAGAAAACATTTTCCCTCCATTGTCTCACCAAGCAGGAAGCAAAAAGAAGAGTCGCGATTGACATCGTGGCTGCGCTGCGCTCGCTCGCGGCCGGGACTCCGCGCCCCATCAAGCGAATATCGCCCCGTGCACCGCAGACTAAATACTCTACAGAGCCCTATCTACTAGACGCGGCTTCTTTTTAATAGTCCATTGCAAGACGTAGGCCTACCGTACAAAGGGTGATTGGGCCATATCAACCACACTGGCCTAATGCGGGTTGGTGGATTCACATACGCCATGGAATTTATTCTAACGACGTACGCAGGTTGCCTCACGATATTTCCTTTACCAGACGCGGCTAAATGTTAAAGTGTACACAATACACATACACCAAAAGTCTTCAGATTTGGTTAAGTGATCGTACTTTGCAAGATAGAGGAGAGGTCAGCAGATTTCGTGTTTCATTCACAATTATACATTTACTACTCACGTCCATCTTACACCCATTTAAATTACATACCTGCACAGTTCGAAAGTGAGAAATGACATGTACAAATGACATGTAGAAATTGAATTGCTTTATACACATAAAATTTTTCTAAATAAAATTATAACGACTCCTTTACTTATATGCAAAACGAACACATACGAAAACCTTTTAAAAATCTACATTTGGTCTTACAACAAATGGTGAACTGAACTTAAATATTTTTTACAGAATACGGGTCAATTATTTTATGTATGTGTATTGTAATTACTTTAAATAGCTTCTTTGATTTGAAATAAGATTACGTGTTGCAATATAGCAAGCTTGTTCTCTGAAGGCTATTTACTCATTCGCACCGTAGTTTCAATCTCTACCTATTTTATCTTTTGTTTCTCAGAGAGCACCAGATATAATCTCCACTCAATACATCCAGGCTGCTGCAGTCCTCTCCGCAAAGCCATTTCACAAATAATCACTCATATTCTCACGTATTCGCAATCTCCCATGTGCATTGAAGTGATGCGACGTTATTGGAAAAACGAAAATGGGAAATAGCTAAATAATGTTCTATCCACGTTTTTCTGTTCATTTAGCTCCTAGTTCAGAATTTGGTCGGCTGTTGTGAATAACAAACGAGTTAGGTAGGCTTTATGAGACAAAGGAAATAAGTTTTCATTTGAGATAGAAATATATTTCTAGAAAGGGTTTCTTTTGATGTGCGACCATCAATAACACAGAAAAAATTTCTAGTCGATGTGTGCGACATTTGCTAAAATTTTTTTGTTTCCTATTTTTACTACTACTGCTCTGAACTATTTCTGAAATACGAGTAGTAGATTCTTAGCTTAGTCAGACGTTGTAAACTGTCAATTCTAAACATGAGATTCAAAACAAATTTCTTAGAGTACTATTGTCTACTGGATTGTAAATAAGGTGTTTGGTAGTTGTTCGTATAGTGATATAAACAGAGGTATCTGTGCGAGCGGACGCCGACGCATGCCGACACGCACAGCCCGCGCATATTGATTGCGCCCGTGACTCCTGCGCACCAACACTGACGCATTCGACATTTTTTCCATCCCCGTCACTCTAACACCAATACCAATTACAATAAAAAGAGACAGAAATATCTAGCACCTCGAAATAAGCCCGCAACTCTGTGCTACTCTTCCATACACTAGTAAATAAATACATTCATAGTCAATAGACACACATAAAACGCCTACTTTACAAAGAGTCAACTGTTTATACTCGTAGACATACAATACATCTTCACAAATTGACCAACGAGAAATAAAGATCTTGCAATGGATTTATAGATATTTGAAGCACCAGTTTTATTCACGAGGATAATTTTACATGATACGGAAAATAATGGCAATTGAGAACAAAGGGGAATAGCCAATTATTTTATATAAAATGCGTAGAGTCGTTTGACAAACCGATCGTGATCGTTTCGGGCGGCTCCGGCATGAATGACTGGCTTTGTAGTCATTGTTACTTGTAATTGCAGGGCATAATTTTATGAAACTTTGACCCAGAAGTAAAAGTATCTAAGTAGATATTTACTTATTTAGAAATTTAGACTATATCGTTATATTGTTAAGGAACTATGGTAATAAGCAATTCGAATCCTATATGTTATCGTACTGTAGACTACTACCATCAGAAATATGGGAATGCAATTAATAAGTACCCCACAAGTTATCGTGATAAAAACACTGCTCTTCGGTGGCAATATGGCAAGTATAAGTAAGTAGGTATATACCAGGATTTTTACATAATTAATTAATAGTACAATAAAAATCATAATATTACAAAAAGATAATCTTATAAGAGAATCTTAAAAGAGATTCCTACTCAATCCGAAACCGATTTAAGTCACGAACTTATGTTATTACTGTGTACAATTACGAAATAGAACGAGATCCGTTACACGCTTTCCTATTAAGTCAAATGGCCCAACTCGAATTTTATGCGGCAATAACTCGCACGCAGTAGGTACTCGTGAGACGCATACGTACTTTTAACGTATATACGTGTGGTGAAAAACGTAAAAACATTGATACATTATTTTTGTAGGGACCAGACTGAAATATGGTACCGATTTGGTGTGCACAAAAACTCTGCTTGCCATTGTCGATTTAGTTGCAACCCGCGCTAGTATGCGGATCTTAGAGAATTTAGAGAGAGAGAGAGGCCTTATTTTTACCCGGTGCCCGAGACTAGTATATACGAGTACAGGGCTATTTCTAATTAATTAGCATCATTTTAGGGGCTTATTCTGGACATCAAAACTAACAACTTTTGTTCTGCGACATTTGTCAACACTAAAAAAAAATTGTAACCCGCGACCAAATGTAAGGAACAGCTGTTTTTTTTTAGTTTTGACAAATGTCGCAGAACAAAAGTTGTTAGTTTATATGTACCTACAGAATAAGCCCCTAAAAGATGCTTATTGATTAGAAATAACCCTGCATATGTAGTAAAAATGGTACACGGCTAAATGTGTTATGAAATTACGAAAAAATGTCGTCATTGTGTAAAATATATAAGCGCATAAAATTAGTGATTTGTTGTGCTCTGTGAGTAATAATAATTATCATGTAGTTTTTGGCGTTACGCGTAGTCGTGATTTTAAGCTATAGGCTTCGAGTGAAATTAAGTCCCCGCTAGATTAAAACAGCATCTTCAATTTTGCGTAAGCTGCGGTTCAGACATTACGTGAAGTACAGCTACTGAAGATGATACTTACTGTTATAAGAGCGTAAACAAATCCGTTATACACGTCATTACTTATACTTCAGCAATTAAGTATTACTATGTTTCAAGAGTAGGTATATACACTAGATCACAGATAAACATTATTTTTTAATTTTATATAGTTTTGCGTTTCACTGCTTACTACTATGTAGTAGGTGGTCAAATCAAACGCAACTAACCTAGGCACTTATGTAAGTACTTCCGTTTCACGAAACTGACATTACAATTTTGGCGTTAGTCTTACAGCCAAAGGTGTACGACAACCTTACCTAAAAACGAACGAGACATCAAAAATTCAAGATTTACAGGCCTATAACCCTGTACTCGTATCTGGATACGTAAAAAGAGTAAGTGATCAGAGGCCCTAGCGCGGCGGACGTCGTAAACTCCCGCAAGGCATGCCGCACTTTTCGCGCTTCACCGATAAACCTCGTGATCGGCGGATTGGCTCGATAAAGCTCGTACCTTCCAAGATATCTCGCCCCGAGAGATACGTACTAACCGTAGTACCTGAGGGCAAACTGCGGAAGTGATAGCGCAGTGTAATGTTTAGCGCAGAGAAGATATTTGGGGCTTTTACTTGATGCACTTCTTATAGCAAAATCAAACAATTTTTGAATACTCGCGTATTAAAATAGTCGAATACTGAAAATTTGTTGCTAAAAAATATTTCATTGTTTAAGTAGATTATTTCTTTAATCCAAATCTGTTTTTGTTAATTTTCACTAGTCTGCAAAACTAGTTGCTAGTTTGGGATTTCAATGTTAAAGAATGGGGCAATCAATTCGATGCCTTTTTATATTTCAGTTGTAAGTACACAAAATGTAAATTTTTCCTTGTTCATCAAAGAATATCTAACGAAGAGAACAAAATTTATCAAACGTGCCGCAAAAGCTCCGGGTATTTTAACTTCTGACTCATACTCGTAGATAATATTCCAAGTTCGGTGTTCTCCGCCGTCTCACCGGAGAAGTTTAAGTTGTTTTGTTTTTCGAAATTAGTAGGCTACATTTATTATTATGAGTAATTTGTTGCTCTCAAATTACGGCAGGTAGCCCCCGGCGAGCTCCGGGGCACGATCACCGCGCAAGGCTCACCTCTCGTACCTTCGGCTCCGCCTACAGTTTAACATTTTTTCCTCTCACTAGCCTGGGAATTAAACCCGCTAGTTCATTGTATTGTTTATTATGGAGCACCGTAATTATACAGCCATTATTGTTTTCTACTTATCCGAACTGATCTATATGCATTAGCCGGGAAGGGTCAACGCCACGTCCATTATTAAATTTTCATCTATCAAACTTTTTGCTTAGTCCAATCCTGCCTTATATAGATACTAGCTTTTGCTAATGGCTCCACCCGCCTAATATTTTTATTTTTGTGCTATCCGATGGGAACCTTTTATTTTTCCGGGATAAAAAGTAGCTTATGTCACTTTCCGTCTTTCAAAATAACAAAAAACAAGTCAATCCGTTGATCCGTTGCTGCGTGAAAGAGGAACAAACCAACAAACACACTTTTAGATTTATAATATTAGTAAAGATGGACGGTTAAGGCCAAAGTAGTGATCAGCAAATATCCAATCACCGTGTTCCGTTTAGATGCTTCGAGGGCTGCGATTGGACGTCTGTTAATCGGCATTGTGGCTAACAGCGTAGATCGCGTCTGTGTGAGTGATAACCTCTCATAATATTACCTACTTAGAATTATACCTCTCATATTAGGTATTACTGAGAATATATATCCGAGATGAAATTAAGTAGCTCATGCGAAGTTAGAGGCAAGGTTAGTAATAAGCGCTCTACATAACATATACACGCCGTAAAAGTATTAACAAGGTGAAGTATCACAGCTTCCTTTTAAGCTCGAAAACCATATAAGCGAGGAAACAGTACGCCGTTATTTTTTGTGACGCAATAAAAGCGAGCGTTAATTAAAAACTGCAGTTAGAATTCCCAGCTCGATGACTCGCGGTAACCCGCGGCCTTTTTGCCGTCATTTTACACTATGCCATACCCTCATTTCAGGGGCTTCAATGGCTTGTTAACTGTCTCTGCGGATTATTGCAGGCGGTTCCAACTTTTTCAGTACTGTTTCATAAGGACCTTTTATAACATAAATTTCTTTTTTATTTCTCAGACTTTGATAAAATAGACAGAGAGTGGATTTAACAAGCAAACATAAGTAGTGATATATTTTATTCGATAGATTTTAGCTAAGACATAGATGTAAATATGGCGCTTTGAAGTTGAATTATCCGAAAAAATAAGTAGGTACAGGGGATAGTTTTTTGAACTTCGAACGCTTAATTATACGTAACTTTGACAGATTGTATAGAGAATCTCTAAGTTGTCTATGGAAGTTGCGAGTACTGCCATACAAGTTCAGTATACGATCACACCGTGCGAAGTTATGTTACCTCTATCCGCTATCCCGCTCGTAAAACATTTTCAAATTTAAGTATTTTTCCCAAAAATGGCATAACCGACTTTAACCGTGTAGGTACAGAATTTGAATAGGGTAGTATTTAAACGCAAATCAAAAAATATCCTTTATCTATGCAATAAGATTCCAAATTCCCGTCAAAATTACTGATTGCACAGCATAATATTCAACTCAAAATATCACTAAACATACTACAATTTATTTTCGCAGCGTATAGCGATTTTTCCTAAAGCAAAAGCTTTTTCATCAATGCACAGCTAATAATCTTAATGCACATTATACCTGTTAAAGGCGATTCGCTTCTGGCACTAAGCCGGCCGCTGCCGCGGCACGCTCGCTTCGCTCGCTCGGCTCGTGCGTTGTTTTGTCATGTTCTAACATAACCTAACCTAATTTTTGTATCACACCTAATCTAATTTCTTCACTAATTTACATATTGATGTAAAATTTCGAATTATCTGCAGTTTGAGTTTTGTTAAAAATTTAGTTTATTTGTAGTGAAGTAAGTTATTTGATGTAAAAAAGAATATAAATGATGAGTTTGTATTGATAGGCGATTATTTATTTGATATGCAATTTATATTATCCCATTTGAATAGTTCGCACGGACCGATGTAGTGATTTTCACATTATTGTAGATTTATCAAAAATGGCTCAGCTGATTTCAATAAAATTTAAACGGGTTCCCCCTTTGAAATATGATATACCTACCAAACAAATTATAGTAATAATTTGTTAATTTGTATAACAAGAATTATCAAAGTCATTCTGTAAAATACTATGCGTGGTCAAAGATAAAAAAAATATTTGAGTCGACTTGTAAACCTCCTCCGTTTCATCGGTTAATAATTATTTTTTGCAAAAAAATGGCATGACCGACTTCAACCGAGTACAGAATTTGCGAATAGTTCGCACGGATCGATGTAGCATTTTTCACATTATTGTTGATTTATCAAAAATGGCTCCTCTGATTTCAATAAAATTTTAATGGGGCCAACTTCGCAGTGTACTTTTTTCAATAATAAAATAATTAACGGAATGGGAATCGGAAATAAGGAATGAAATAACAAAATTTAAAAAAAATACGCGTCGAATTGAGTAGGTACCTCCTCCGTTTCGTCGGTCAAAAATATAGAGTTTGTGCAAAAAGAGAAGCGTCGTAGGTGAGGTCACCCGTGTGCTATTTTACTAATTTTGTTACGTTGACAACACTGCTCTGTCATTACGAGTACAACTGTGTTTGATACTTGGTAGCCAACAATTTGGTTTTCATCAGTAGACTCTCGTCAACCAAGTAGTCGGTACATTGGCTGCTGATTAAAATCTTATTGTTAGTTCACCGTAACGCCACGATGACGGTAATCTTTTTGCACAAACTTTACTGCTCCGTCATACGTTCACTGGAAGCGCGCCGTCCGAGCGGTTGCAAGGATACCCCAGGATAATTCTGCCCGCCCACACTTCAGGAGGTTGAGTATCCTTACGTTGCCGTCACTTGTTTTATTTCAAGTGACGGTGTATGTGAGGATGAATCTGGATGGAAACCGTATTTCATAGGTTGGAAAAGTCCGCAAACATTACACATGTATTGGGACCCAAGGTCTACAATATGTGGCCTGAAAGTGTCACTGACGCACCTAGCATAGGTTCTTTCAAAGCCCGCCTGAAACGCTGGCTTATCGAAAAAAGCATTTAATGATTTCGATATATTTAAATGTTTACAATTAGTGAAAGATGTATTGGTTAAGAATTATTTCTATTAATTTGATTCATTTATAATGATGTAATGTTTTTGTTATTTTTGTATTTTTAAGACATGTTTTATTAATATTTTCATCATTACAATGACTTACTTCATTGATGTAATTTATTTTAATTTTATTTTTCTTGACATTTTAATTATAATATGTAGTTAAAAATAGTAGTTTATGCAACTGTCATATAATGAAGGGTATTAAAACACGAGTGTGAGTTTCATAATAGTAACGAGTGTTTTAATACCCGTGTTATATGCAGTTGCATACACTACTTTATCTTCACTAATAAAAAAATTTAAAATAAAAAACAGATTGCTAAACATTAAATTCACGCGTACGTGTATTGTCACAGTGAACTTGGCGCCATTAAAATCTAACCAATGAGAGCGCAGCTGCGCGCGCAGGGCCAATCAGGAGCGAGCGCGCGATGTTATAATGAGATTTTACGATATCGATGTGGATATTATAACATCATGTGAAATTGCTTAAATTGAGTGTTTTGTTGTCTGCGCTATAACAGTAGTCATTATAAGTCAAGTATTGGAAACATAAGTAGAATGTTACAACATTAATGTAGATAAATGTATTTATAAACATCAATGCCATAATTCAATATAAAAAGCCAAACAATTTAAAAAAGGACATACACACACATTTGCCTGAACTAGGTTAAACCTGTGTTTCAGGCTGACAAAGAGCAAAAAATGAAAATTTTGTTTAATACGTATAAATGAAATAACTACTCGCTATACTTTAACTTAGTAAAATACTTCTAAAAACTGATTACAGTGCAAAAGTGCCAAATACTTACTTAGTAACCTAAACATACATACTAACTTAGTAAAATACTTCTAAAAACTGATTACAGTGCAAAAGTGCGACATACTTAGTAACCTAAACAATATACCTGATAATACCTAACAATCTAACGTTTTATACAGAATTAAAAAAATTGAAGACTAAGTTAAAATAGATGTCTACCTAATGCTTAAAAATAGTACTAAGTGACATTTGTAAACCTACATAAAAGTTCGGAATGCTTAACTGTACAGTTTCAACTTATTTCACTATTAACAACAATTTATGTGCATCATCGTACGACATATTTTGAAGGACCTCAGTGATTAGTCTTTTACAGATATTATAATTAACCGGGTATATATTAACTAACGCGTTCAACCTATAGTAGAGAAGCAGCCCAAGAAATATATAAAATTTAGAACTGAAAGCATGTTTTGAATTTCTTAGTTGAGGACAGACATTGAATTTCCGTCTTTTGTTACCTAGTCATTTCTGCGCTATAGGGAAGAGCTGCGTGCTGTTTTAGAACAACGTTTTGTATGAACAACTGCCTTGAACAAAAGTTGTAAACATAATGATCTAGTAGGTAGTTATTGTGAACATTAATTTTTTATCAATGTAATTTACTGCAATTTTTAATCTATTCATTGTATGACGTGTAAATTTTATTTATCAATAAAATAAACATCAAAAATGTTACATAGTAACAGATGGGACCTGTTAATTTTCTTACAATTTAAATTTTGCAAATGGGCCCCGCCTACTACCAAACAATATTCAATTTAAATTAAGCCCTCAGCTCATAATGTCTGTTATATCAATAAGTATAGTAAGTTTTTGGTAGTTTGTTTTTTCTTGTTTATTTTTTATAGCGTTGCATATCTGTTGATTATTTGTAGTCGGATTTTTATTTTACCTCATATAATTTTATGCGTGGCTGTACCATAAGAAATACGTATGCTGATTCGGGAAATTGATCTTTATCAACGTGGACCGAAACGACCTCTTCCTTCATCGTTCTCGGCGTTTCGCCCCGCGAGGCGAATGGGGGCCTTCAAAAAGAGTCATCGGCGATTCGCCCCGCGGGCTGAACAGCTTGCGGGGCTTTATAATATAATTTGTACATAAAATATAGTATAGAATTAATATTCATAATAATAATAGCTGATTTGGTCTTCCTCTTCTGTTTTAAAGCCTTCGCTTCGACATATTTTCAATTTAATAAAATATTTTGGTGCTTTACTTTTTTTGTTTTACTTTGTTACGTACACTTTTTCTAAAACATCATTTTGAAGCAATATGTTTGCTAGATAAACTAGAGAGATGTCAAAATAGCTCGAATATTTATCTCGAGAACTATAATCCTACTAATATTATAAACGCAAAAGTTTGTGAGTATGTATGGATGTTTGTTACTCTTTCACGCACAAACGACTGAACCTAGAACCAAGTCTGACTTCGTCTTGGGCGACTTGAACCCCTCGCTACGCTCCGGGTCCAATATGTCGCCCATGATGTAAGACACAACGGTTCTCTTGGTACATAATCTACTATTGGCTACCAATATCATCAAACAGTGTTTGTGTAAAATATGAAGCCAAAATCAGACTTGACTAAATCGGCGTCACTGACGATATCGTTACGGACGCATCGTCAATAGACCTTTATTCAGCCGCCCGCATAACGAGAGGTTAAATTAAATAACAACCAAACTTGGAGTTGAAATTCTTGAAAGTCCCGGCTTCCAGATAGCCTCGCAATCGATGGTGCTATATTAGTTCGATTTCCAGTGGAAGTTTGCGGCCGCAAACAGCTCTACGATGTCCAGATACGACTTAACTGCGTTCTAGTTTCGCAAGAATTAACTTCAGCATAACTCATTCTAAGCTCAATCTGGGAGGTAGTTCATGCACTTGCGACTCGTATGCAGAATGTATTGCAAGTACCCAGTTGACTATAACTAGCAGAATACGTTATATCTATAGAGATATAGATAGTTAGTTTTACTAGACTTGGAATAGTAAGAATCAAAGTACTTAAAGCTGAAACTATCTGATAAATAAGACATTAGAGACAAATGAAAATTCTTATGCAGATTGTATAGCAAGCTAGCAGTCGACTATACCTTATGCAGAATGCGTTGTATATAACTTGTAACCATAGAGATATATAGTTAGCCATGTTAATTAACTGTTTTTATGTTTCTATTAAGGTTTAAGTAAACTATTACCCGAAACTATTCGATTAAAAAGATATGGGAGACAATTTAAAGCATTTTTTTAAACAACGACGAGCTTTCCTTAATGAATTACGATCTAGCCATGGGCTAGTAAGTATTTAAAATATTTTTAACTTAAATTGCTGAGTAAGAGTGGGTCTATCAACACTTTTCCTATTGTCTCTATTAAGGCGAAGACACTACATTATTGTGTTCTTTGTAAGCGGCACTAGCACAATAACACTATGTCTACGAGTTAAACTCCTAAATAACTTTTACACTAATTCGAACGGTTTCATTTTTTTGAGTATTCTCAGTGTGTCCGTTTGGTCGAGGAGCTGGATTGCCTCAATATTCACATGGTGGTGAATTATCTGGTCAAATGAGCTTCTGAAAGCAATATGATTGAATATTTTCAAGTAAGTCTTTCCCGCATAACTTAACTTAAAAATCACTTAAGTACTAAAAACTTCAATCAACTTTATGTCGTTACTTTAACGAAAGTGAGAATCATATTAATACGAGCCAAATACATCGTGTAGGTACTTCAACAAATACCTATTGGCAATTGTAATTGCATTTTTCTTGTGAAAATAATGCAATAAGATACTTTACATTGTATTAAATTTGTATAACTGACGTTTATTTTAATAAGTATTGTACGATTTGTTTCACTTTAAAATCAATCAAAAGCAAAGCCCGTTCATTCACAGGATGCACATAGGTCTTTTGATACTCTTACCTAAAATCATAGCCCGTTGTCAGCGAAAATAGGATGTAAGTACAGTACCAAAAATATGGAAATATTGGAGCACAGAACGAGTTGTGGGTCTGCACTCTTCGTTCACGATTATTGGCACCGCTGCTTTGACGAACACGATGGACACGATTCAATCTGGTAATCGGAAATGGGCATTGTGCAACAAAGGTTCCATTGTCCACTGGAGGACACGCCGCGCCACTGCCCGCGAATATTCACCTTTATGTCCATAAAGCTTAGTACAATTATATTATACACAATACACACATGACATTGTACAGATGCATTTATACGAGTAGGTAGGTACTTAGATATCGTTTGTGTTCCCGAACGAAGTAGGTACATACTCGTACCTATCCATTATTTAACGATGAAATTATTATTCGGATGTTGATCATTACTCAACGTGAATTATATCGGCATGAAAACTATTAGTAAGTAACATTTATTCTCCAAATATAGGTATCTACTGATAAGGGTCTGTGGATGATCCAAAGTTTTCTAGGTAGTAGTAGTATAGGTTGTTTTGGCAAATAAAGTAGTATTGTATTTTGTTGTAGTTAAGGCACTTTTCCCGTTATACTCGTATAATGGTATCTAAGTACTTATCGTCGTAGACCTCTCGTGTGTTATAGATGCGCTTACAACTTTATTAGTTGAATAATGTAGGTTAGGTACTTTTATTTATTAATTATTGACCGAAGCGAAGTGAAAGTCTCCGTTTTAATTCGACGATTTTCCTTTCGTCGGTCCGGATGTTGATTTACCTCTACATGTCGCATTTTTCAACGAACTCGGCGTAACTTGGAACACAGATTCTATACTTAGGTATATGAATGGATATGTTTGGAATTTATTTCTCTCAAGAAAAGAAGAAATATGATGTCGCGCTATTTATCAGCCGATTTCGATAAGATTTGGCAAGATCATTTAGTAAGTACCTATTTCCTAACAGTATTTGCGAGTATGAACCAAATCGGTCAAGAACGTGTTGACGCTTGTGATGTGCTTGTGTGAATACGCAGGCAGTAGTGAAATACATGATTCGTCAAATTCTTAACCTTAGTTTGCCAAATACGTAATTCGTCAAATGTTTTATTAATCATATCCTGATTCAGTTAAAAAAGATGTGAAGCGAGGTACAGGTGTGTGTACTGTTCGAAGATCCAGGTACTGGTACATAATATATATTTCATGAGATTGTATGAAAGTAAATGAAATATGAATATCTATAAAATGAAAATAAATAAAAATAGCCTTTATTCCTATATTCAACGATTAATAAGAAAGAATAACATGACAAAAAAAATTAAGTACTCGTATTTGTCAGATTATTAAGATTCTATTGTCGTTATTATTTAATTGTTAATTACTTTTTCTAGAATATTATGATTATAGGACATACTAAAATAATAGTTAGAGATAGAGAGAGATATAGAGAGTTAGACAAGAAATAAAATAGTTTTTATTTCTTTCGTTAAAATACCTACCATGTAATAGACTGTTGTTAAACATTCTCAATAAAATGTCAGCACCGAAACCTATGTTCCGTAGAGATATTAGATATAAGAAACTAGGCAAGCAGTAGTAGGTAAATTGCATCGAATAACTACTTGCACATAATTATGTGGAAAAAAGATCGACATCTAATTCTTATTCATAAAAATACCAAAGGAACGAAAGTAGCAGATATAATCTAAAATTCCCTGGCGTACTCTTTGATTGCTTTTTTATGTTTTATTTTTTATGTTTGATTGCTTTCATTACCTGTCCCACATAAGTGTTAAGTAGGATATAAGTTTTCAGGGCTCATCTGTACATAATATGAAAATATATTTTTTATTCCAATAAGCATCTTTAATGATTTAGCCAATTTCGTTAAAAGTGCTGTCGTTAAAATCCTTGAACTACTCGTATCTCTATAGTGCACTAAATGTACAAACAAGCACAAACATGGAGCTGGAGTAAAATCTTTTCGATTTTCTTGATGATTTATATGTCTTTGGGTTTATTTTAAATGTTCATCCCGTTAAATATTTTTTTCTTTCTATTCCATCGACCGAAGGTCGTCCACTGCTTGACATAGGCATTGCCTAAAAGATTTCTAAGAAAAGATTGTAAGCGAATTGCGTCCAGCGCGAACCTGCCTGAAATAGGTCATCTGTCCACACATGCGGTCGACGTGCTACGCTGCGCTTGCCGGTACGTGGTTTCCACTCGAGATCTTTGGAATAATACGATCTTTACGTTTATCTTTATTATCTGCTTTTCATCTTAGTAGCACATCGTTTGATGGTCAATCTGTCGTGTAAAAGCGGATGTATCAAGCAGGTAATCATCTATTATAACTGCTAGCATCAAGGGCCATAAAACTTTAATGAAGTGAATGCCCGGGAAGTCTTTAGTACTACGATCTACATCATGCATAATCTATGGTATGAATAATTAGATGAAATTTAATTTATGTAAGAGTTGCAGTGAAAGAGATTTTGAACTATCTAGAGGCCTGCTGTTTCACTCGCTATAATTGTTCCAGGATATAAAGTATTTAGTCAGTAGTTGATCCAGTTGAGTAGGTATTGTTACAAACATTACACATACAAACTTCGTCATCATCAGCATCTCGGCTTTAGCACTTATCTACATATTTCTTATTCATTTTAGGACCTGTTGGAAGTGGCTTGCATCCATGCGTCATTTATTCCCTACGTCGATTTTGCATTTTTTCTGTTTTCCATATTGATGATTCCCTAGCATGTCTGCTTTATCGTTGATGAATATTTTCTTACTCTGTTAGCTGCGGTTGTAAATCTGTGGTCAATAATGGAGAGTTTTACGACCAATCATCTTGAATTTTTGACTAAAAATAACAAACTTTCATATTTACGTACGATATCACTCTGTAGATCTAATATCCACACAAAAATACGGAATCACATTAAAAATTGTCAGCTCAATGTTTATGTTCAATTTTAAATCACAAAAGATTTAAAGGATCGGGGAATTCAATTCAACTTCAAAAATGTTCAGGAGCTTCGAACAATCGTCCCAAGAATCGGTATCTCCAGTGGACGGACTGAGAGGACCGCGACTTACAAATCTCTATCGAGGACAAGAGGGCTCTTGACCCTCACGAGAGGTATCGCCCAAACCTACAGAATCACTGATTATTATTATAATTTTATCAGAAATCTGTATGTTGACTGGATTGAGAGAAATCAATATTTTGTGATACGCATATACAATAAATAAAATAAAATAAAACGCATAAATATATTGCGGTTAAGAAGACGTGGTGGTCTAGTGGTTGTAACGCTGGCCTGGCATTCTTGAGGTCGTGGGTTCAATCCCAGTCCCGTACCAATGAGTTTCTTTGGAACTTATGTATGGAATTTCACACCACTGGCTTTTTGGTGAAGGAAATCATCGTGAGGCAACCTGCATGAGTCCGTAGAAGAAATTCGATGGTGTGTGTGAATCCACCAACCCGCACTGGGCCAGCGTGGTGGATATGGCCCAATAACCCTTCGTGGGTAGGCCTACGTCCTGCAGTGGACTATTAAAAAAGGCTGGTACAGCCGGTTAGCCGATATTATTTTTAATATTTATCCTCGTTTCAATTTTCAATTCAATTTATTTGCAATTTCATGTTCAGATTCAATCTAATAGTTGTCAGAACGAGATCACAGAGATTTTTTTAAGTAGGTATAGGTTATAGGTAGGTACCTACGTATTATAACTATATCTATATAATATTATTTGTAGACTTACATCTTACTTTTTATTTATTTTTAATTTTATTCCAGTTCACCAACATTGTGTTTACATCAATACATGGTCAAAAAAATATACATAAATAAAAACCGACCAAGTACGAGTTGGACTCGCGCATGAAGGGTTCCGTACCGTAAGGGAGCCCCTCAGCACGTTTGTTGTAAGGAAGCCCACCTTAAATATTTATGTTATTCTGCTTTTAGTATTTGTTGTAATAGCGGCAATCGAAATGCATCGACTGTGAAAATTTCAGCTCACTAGCTATTACGGTTCATGAGATACAGCCTGGTGACACACAGACGGACAGCGGAGTCTTAGTAATAGGGTCCCGTTTTTACCCTTTGGGTACGGATCCCCAAAAATAGGAGCTAAACGTCACATTTTATGTATATTGCGTTTAAACTTTAGTGCAGACGTGTTAAAGCAATGCGATTAATTTTTTACGATAGTTTGTGATCTAGGTCAAAAGTATCTATAAAATGTATTACCTACCATGATAACTAATTGCTAATTAATTGTTATAAATATATAACTTTTTAAATACAAGCTTTTGAGATTATGGATATGATATCATGCAGCAGCGCAGAGTGCTAGCCAAGACAAGTAAAACTAGCCCAAACACAACGGGTCCATCTTGTTTAGTACAGGAGTTCCTATGGTTACCTTCCGACTCTATCATCAGATCAGCTCCATGATACCATGTTTTGCATTGTCACGCAATATACATATGCGTGCAAAATTTCAGCTGAATCGGAAACCGGGAAGATGGTCAAATTGAACTTGCAAGATTCCACCCGAACTAAGGTACATTCCATTGCAAGTTAAATACGAGTAAATTAAATACTACATGAAAAATAGACGATTTTTTTTTGTCAACTTTGCACTAAATTTCCGATCCAAATTTTTTTTAATAACTTTTAGGTTTACCTACTGAGCATAAAATCACAAAATGCTGACAGATCCAGGTGGAGCTTCTGGAAGCTCCGCCATCTTGAAAAAACGTATTTTGTCGATATCTCGGAAACTATGCACTTAAAGGCAAAAGTTGTGAAGATCATTATTGTAGAGAATAAAATGTTGCATCTTTTGTTGCCAGATTTTTTTCGTAAAACTTATCGTTTACGATTTATGGTCCATTTAATGAAATTAAATCGTAAACGGTAAGTTTTATTAATTAATAAGTTTACTGGGAACAAGGATGCAAAATTTTATTTTTTACAATAATGATCTACGTGACTTTTGCCCTTGGTGCATAGTTGCCGAGATATCGGCCAAATACGTTTTTTCAAGATGGTGCTTGAAGCTCCACCTGGATCTGTCAGCATTTTGTGATTTTATGCTCAGTGAGTGATCTTAAATCTTAATAAAAAAAAATTGGATCGAAAATTTAGTGCAAAGCTAAATTATTTTTTCCTGTGGTAAAAAGCTTGTATCTACAAAAGAATTTACGACCGCAGAGTTAGTGACGATTTTTGTCGGTTACAATTTTCGAAATCGAAAGTAATGAAATTATTATCTCTTAATATTCGATTCAACGCTTAAATTTGTTGAATGTGTATTTGCATATTGAGTATTTAATCTACTTCTTATTATCATACTGTTATCCACGTTTCGGCTGAAATCTACTTTTACTTGACATGGCGGGGTCTTAAATTTCTACTCCGATTAACATGGATTTAGGATAGACAATCTTATGAGAAATGAAAGTCTAGTCTAGACTTTCAAAAATTTGCCAGTGGATATATTATTTTTATGTTCATATGTTTTCTTTGTCAACAAATCAAACGAAAATCCATGAAAGATTTACTTCTCATAAATTTTATCTCCCTAAATTATAAAAATTGTAATTTTATGGTTTCCTCGATACAGCGTATCTAGTAAGGAAAGCAATAGATATTGTTTGTAAAATTATAATATAACTTCAAGTTCAAGTAAGTAGACCCAAAGGGTAAAAACGGTATTACTATTACTTAGACTTCGCTGTCTGTCCGTCTGTCTGTCACCAGGCTGTATCTCATGAACGGTGATAACTGGAACGTTGAAATTTTCACAGATGACGTATTTCTGTTGCCGCTTAACAACAAATACAAAAAAACAGAAAAAAAAAATTTAAGCGGGGCTCCCATACAACAAACCTGAAGTTAAAGCCGTTTTTCGCTCGATATTAATAACGGTGACAGGTAGAGGCTTGAAACATTCATAGAATATTTAGTTAAATATTCACTTCAAAAATAAGTAACTAAATGTAAATAAAATAAATATTTCAGGGGGGCTCCACATACAAGAAACGTGTTATTTTGCTCGATATTAATAACGGCAACTGGAAAATGCTTGAAATACATGTTCACATAGTTGCATATTCCCTTCAAAAAAAGCAATTAAATTATAATATAATGAAAGGGTTTCCATACGGTACGGAACCCTTCGAGTGCGAGTCCAACTCGCACTTGGCCGATTTTTTTTTTCAATGTGTTTTGCATGAATAAACATCTTTTTACTTAATTACATTTTAGGATTATGGAGCGGTTTCTGTCAAAATGTTTGTTTCAAATAAAAATAAAATCACTAAGATTTTCTTTGTACAAAAAAAAAAAACAACAACAATATCAATGTACCGTACCTAATGTAAAATGTAATGGTATTCGTTTCTTCATATAGAGCTTACTATTTGTTTTATCAAGTCCAATTTTTTTTCATTTGTGTTATTTACTTTTTGTAAGCACATTTACTTTATTAGCATAGTTTTAATATGAAACCAAAGGAAAGTAGGTAATCCTAACACATCTACACATACCTAGTTAGTTTTATCATTACAATGAGAAAGCAAGATGTGAAGACGTAGAGAGAGACTCCCAAGAGACTGTCTTTACCAAAAGGATTCCAATTTGAGATTTAACCTTTTGAATTTCTTGTGAGAAAAATATCGCAGGTACAGGTGTTCAGGGATCGGGAAAGGACGTCTTTAAATTCGGGATACTGAGTATAAAAAATGTATAAATAAGCAGGATAAGAAAATTACCTACTTGTCAAGATGAGAGAGGATATTTGTTATACACAGTAAAATAAACGTATAACTTTCAGAAGTATATACCTGCTCCTTCGTATCTTTATCTTTAGAACAACCATAAAAAATTACAAACCAATTCAATTACTGATCAATATCACGGTATCACGCACACAGCCGATACATTTGAAAACGTTCCCAGGAACGAGTTGTTTACAACCAAGTTTTTAATGTGAAAACTCCAAAGTGCGCGAGCCAGCGGAATATCAAATCAGTTCCGCTAAGAAACAAATGAGATTATGACCGAGGTGAGGTAAGTGAGGTGCCTAAGTGCGGGTGTTTGGATGTACGGCCGTGGCCAGGGCTAGGCCATTCAACTCGCCGCTCGCACTGAGCAGACCCCGCCATGCTCCACTAGGCTCCATCCAGGGTCCCACAGCCAACAATGCCTACACAGAGCCCACTTCTTAACTATCGCTCCATATTCGTCCCATTTGAATCACCATTCGAAGCGGCACCAATTAACAACACGCAACAGAACATACACGGCATGCACTATAAATTATTTTAATGTCACGCTTCTTCTGAAAGCACACATGTGTTGTTAAATATAAATTATGAACCTTTCGACAAGTTTAAAAACACAGATGACAGAAACCTTTCATCTCCAATAAATACGCTTAAAATAACCGAAATTCAAAAATAGACAATCATTTTGAGTTCTCTTAAGTAGTATTACTTACTTTTTAATAATTTACCGGTATATTATACCGGTATCGGAAAGTTTCACAACAATACAACTCATACGGTAGTTTAGAGTATCGTCAGGCAAAGTAAGACGATTTTTGCACTTAAATTGTACTTGACGACATGACTGACAAAGCCGGTATTTCTTCGAAACACTTCACCTCACTTTTGATTTGTTCACTTTGATATTTTGAGTAACTTTGGTAGCGAGTAGTATTTAGTGTTAGCACTGATCGAGGAAACAACAAGTGTTATAAACAAAAGGATGGTTTCGCGAGCGCAAGTTGTCCGCTTGGTACAGACAGCGCGCGGTGCCACCTGCCACTGAAGGGTACCCGACTCTACTGCCGCCGGCTAGAGGCAGTGGCTGCCGGTCCGTCCCGCGCTCACACGCCAGCTCACCACTACACAAATCACTCTACAAAACATTCTTCACACCATACATCGCTGCCTTACCTTTCATATCGAAGCTCACCAACAAACATCACACGCAATGTAAACCAATTCAGCGATACGAGCGAATAGGAAGTGACAGCAGGTTCAGCGTGGGAGGAAAAAGCTCGCCGGCTGTGAACCGTTTTGGCTGATACTTGTAAAGTCGGAATATGGCGCCACCTACAGCAGAGTTTTTGAACTTTTTAACGCCATCTGCTAGTATCTTCTTAAACTAAGTTGGAACTAAGTTAACTTCTGTGTTAAGTTAGTCATGGCTTAACTGTCGTAAGCACTAAAAGGTTTGTGCAAAGTGTAGCCAAATAAACACAGATGGATGCTCTAACAATTTATTTATCCTACTTCCTACTAAACGTGAAAGTTTGTATGGATGGATGGATGTATGGATGTTTGTTACTCTTTCACGCAAAAACTACTGAACGGATTGAGATGAAACTTTGCAATCATATAGCTTAAATATCAGAATAACACATAGGCTATAATTTATAACGATATTGCGTAAACTTTCCATATTATAACAATAAGTGTTAAGTAAGTAGGAAAAATTCTGCCATCTGCGAGCTATTATAGCGTGCGCTCCAAGAAATGTCAAAAAAGAACTGTCGAATCGAACAAATGTCAAATCGTTTTTTTTTCCACCTCCTTTATTACGGGTGGTGAGGTATATAGGGCCTCTAAATATCATGCGGGCGAAGCCGCGGGCAAAAACTAGTTTGCAATAACAAAATAAAATACCTCTGAAATGTAGACAAAATCAACAAAGGTTTATCTATAGGAAAAAGATAATAACGATGATGACGCCTATTCCATTGATTTAATGTAAAATATACATTAAAAAGTCACACGACAAAATTAGGTCAAAAAATAGAATCTGTTTTTTTATAGACTTTAAATGATTTTATTAATTTACTAGCTTAAAACCCGCGGCTTCGCCCGCGTTGTCTTAGTAGACAGGTACAGGCTTATGAAAATAGCCCGTGGTTTGACCCACGTTTGTCTTAGTACTTGCTTAAAATTATAAAAGGCTGCCGGTTGGCTTGCGTTGTCTTGGCACTTCCTTAAAATAATAATAGGTCGTGGTTTAGCAAAGCATTATCGTATAACGTATTACTTGCAAGGATAATGCCTATGGTTTGGCCTGAATTGTCATAGTATTTGGCTAAAATGATAATAGGTCGCGGTTTGGCCTGCGTATTCTAAGTACTCGCTTAAGATGGTAATTTATAGCACGCAGCTTAGCCTGCGTTGTCTTAATACTTCCTCAAAATTGTAATAGCCTACCGTTTGGCACGCGTTTCGTATTACTTGCAATGATAATAGCCCACGGTCTGGCCGCTTTGTTCGAGTAACTGCTTAAAATGATAATAAGCCACAGTTTGGCCCGCGTTGTCTTGGCACTTGCTTAAAATAATAATACTTCGTGGTTTCGCCTGCATTGTCGTATAACGTATTAGTTGAAAAGATAATGCTTAGTAGGCATTATCTTTTCGAGTAATAGGCATTGCCTACGGTTTGGCCTTAATTATCCCAGTGTTTAGCTAGAATGATAATAGGCCGCGGTTTGGCCTGCGCATTCTTAGTACTTGCTTAATATGGTAATTTATAGTACGTAGCTTGGCTCGCGTTGTCTAAGTACTTGCTTAAAATTACAATAGCCTGCCGTATGGCTTGCGTTGTCGTATTGCTTGCAATGATAATAGCCCATGGTCTGGCCCGCGTCGTTATAGTATTTGCTTAAAATGATAATGGCGCGCGGTTTGGTCCGCATTTTCTTAGTACTTACTTTAAATGGTAATTTCCGACAGTTTGGCCCGCGTTGTCTTAGTACTTTTTTTGCTTAAAATAATAGCTCTTGGTTTAGCCCACGTTATCGTATTACTTGCAAGGATAATAATTAGCCCACGGATTGGCCTGCTTTGTCTCAGTATTTGCTTAAATTTACTTGTATCTAAAGCTTATTATGGAGTACGACAATTTTTAGATGATAAATTGCAAAATATTCGAATTAAGTCTAATAATAATGATTGTATAATTTTTTCAGGTTCTAATGATTATTTTATGGCCATATTGGACCTAACTGATAATTCAATATTTTTGTGATTAGTAGTAAGATCTCAATGTAACACAGTTCAACAATAAATGTTCTTTGACTTTAATAGCCCACGGTTTGGACCGCGTTATTATATAACTTGTCATAAAATAAATACTTGATAAAGTTATATTTTAATATACCTACTGATTTTTTTTATAGCGAGAAAAGAATATTTTTCGATTTATGATGAGATATATGACGATCATGAGTTGAGCCATGTAGTTTCCCACTCGTGTACCAAATTTTATCCAACTCCATTCGCACGTCATGGTCGGCCAAGTGCGAGTTGGACTCGCGCACGCAGGGTTCCGTACCGTATGGGAGCCCATTCCTCTTGCCGTTATTAATAGCGAGCAAAAAAATCCTAAAAATCATCGTTTGTTGCATGTCCCTTAAATATTTATTTTATTCTATTTTTAGTATTTTTTGTTATAGCGACAACAGAAATACATCATTTGTAAATATTTCAGCTGCCCAACTGTTACGGTACCTACGGTGACAGACAGACAGACGGACATCGAAGTCTTAGTAATAGGGTCCCGGTTTTACCCTTTGGGTAAGGAACCCTAAAAAAGGCCAGTACAGGTATTCATCACCCTTCGGCCACGTATGATACCAGAGTTTGGTAACCAGTAATCATGTTTCATTAAGTCATTAGAAATTTAATTTCGATTATTCTGAACTCAATGACAATCTCGCCCATAACCGTTTACGCGGTCAAAAGTGATCGAGACACTTGTAGGACTTTCAGACATTCTCTGACCAAGTACAGACGAAAAAGTAGCACACAAGAAGGTACATTTTATTTGAAAAATACATAGCGCACCTACATCTAGACGACAGGCATGTTCTAGGATTCCATTATACTCATCATTTGACTAACTTTTACTATGGTACCAACCCAGAAATCACGTAAATAAAATTAGCTGTTCAACACAAAAAATTCATCGACCCGCGACAAAATGTAAAGAATAGGTAATTTTCGCTTCTTCAGGGTAGTTCCCATAGTAAAGTAAGTAGTTATTGATCCGTATGTACCCTTAGTTTAAGTCTATTGGCTCACAAAATAAAATCGTTCATAAACAATTAGGGGCCCATTTTGCCCCCATTGAAGGATCTAAATTATCTCAATTTAATTCTAGATATTTCACTACGTTTAAAAAAAAAACGCGATCAAGTTATTTTTCACGCTTATATAGGATGTTTGGTCTAGCGTTAGACAAGGAATCCGGGACTTTTCCCAGGACGTTAATAGTCATATATTAGTTAAAAGGGTGAGCTATTTTCAAACAATATTGCATCGGTTTTCGAACAGGCATTTAGTACTTTTTTAGGAAATTGATATCCTGAAGGACCCACTGAAATTTTCCGGGATAGCAGTACCCCAAGTGGTAATTTGTGTTATTGTCTAGCGTCGTACCAAATTTCGTTAGAATTCATTTATCTACCCCTTTTATCTTAGCTTTATAATTGATTATTTTGGCTATTGCTAAGAAACCCAATAGATTTTCCGGGATAAAATAGTTACTGTATTGAAACATGTTGTGTGCTTTCTACATACCTACCAGATTTCATTTATAACCGTTCAGCATGTCTGATGTAATTATTGATGCTTTTTTCACCAACTTTGGGAACTTATCTGACCCGTTAGATAAGGAAAAATCGGAAAAACAGGAAGAAACGTAACTTTTATTTTATTTGTAAAGCATAAATACAAAGTTTTAAGTCAATCGGTAAAGGTAATAAAAAATTAAATGCAAACAAAAAGGGCCCGTTTTACCCCGTTAGAGGTCGATTTTTCGAAATTTTCGTCCTTTGTGCTTCATTACGTTGTACATTGTACCTATGTTCGAAATTTCAAGTCTCTATCTTTAGTGGATTGGGTTGTAGCCTAAACTGATTAATTTTGGCTATCCCTAAGGATCCCCATAGAATTTCCGGGATAATAATAGTTCATGTGTTGAAACATGTTGTGTGCTTCCTCCATACCAGATTTCATCCATAACCGTTCAGCTCGTTGGATGTAATAGACGCTTTTTTCACCAACTTTGGGACCCAATTGGACCCCTTAGATAAGGAATATTCGGAAAAACAGGAACAAACGTAACTTTTATTTTGTTTGAGTAGCATGTATACAAAGTTTCAAGTCAATCGATAAAGGGAATAAAAAGTTACATACAAACGAAAAGGGCCCGTTTTACCCCTTTAGAGGTCGATTTTTCAAAATTCCGTTCTTAGTGCTCCATTACGTCGTCCAATGTATCTTTGTTCCAAATTTCATGTTCGTATCTTTAGCGGTTTGGGCTGTAGGCTGTCTGTCAGTCAGTCACTCAGCGAAGCCTTTTATATAATAGATTAAGATTTTAGATATTCAATTTAATGTATAAATTTAGAAATAAAAAAAACTACATTCCAAAAAAGTTGATGATTGATTTCTAACCAGTTAAAAAAAAGCGTATCTATACATATAAGTAGATTATAAGTATTTAAAGAGTGAGTAATATATAGGTACATAATAATATTATTATTCTTAAACTATTTTGTATCGTTACTAAAAACAAATAATTAAGTATTTAACATGTATTTACCACATATATTAGAATTTTAACATTTATTTACCACAAATATTAGAATTTTCTATGGAATTAATTCTAAGAGGTACCTAAACATGACTGATTCATACAACAATATTAATGTTAAGTATATCAAATCAATAAAACAATGAGAAATCATTAGAAACATCAATGAGTGTTCGGTCCATGATGGTGTTTATTTGTTTAATTCATCGTCAGACCGCTTCGATGAGTCAAACCATATAACTTTAATATTCTATTCAGCCGCTACAATGACTCACAGAGGTTTGTGTCAAGTAACGTGATAGAATTTTACCATCATTTCATTGATACTGAGCCAATTCCTAATCAAAGGCCGCAACTACAAGGCTATTAAATCAATAAGCTGTGGTCAAATACGTGTGTTTATTACTCGCAAAATACATAGTGGACATATACATCTTCATTTTCATCATTAAGTCTTTTTTAAGGTTCCGTGCCCAAAGGGTAAAAACGGGAAAGCCGGTTTTTATACTAAGACTCCGTTGTCCATCTGTCTGTCTGTCACCAGGCTGTATCTCATGAATCATGATAGCTAGATTGTTGAAATTTTCACAAATAATGTATTTCTGTGGCCGTTATAACAACAAATACTAAACAAATATTTAGGCGGGGCTCCCTCTCATACAACAAACGCGATTTTTGTCCGTTTTTTTCTCGAGATCAATAACGAGTACAGGTTGACGCTAAAATATTCACAAAATAAGTATATTTAGTTGTGTATTAACCTAAAAGTTCATAATTTTGACCACTTAGCACTCCTTACATTCAGCTAATAAAACTAGTTAGAGTAAAGATTGGTGTACAGTGTAAATATCTATGGATTTATCAAAGTAGGTATTAAGAAGCGCGAATTATGTGCACTAACATACTGTTTACCTATGAGTCACCGTACCTACTGCATTTCAAAACCAATAGCCATAGTTCTCAAACCTTAGGTGCCCTATGAATACCTACATCTCGACTTCAAATGATTTATGATACGAATTTATAATAGAATACGTTTACGTAAGAAATGTGCGCAATGCGAGTCGAGTGTACCTCTATAAGAGAACAATGGCTGGCAACATCCTTTATGGTCCAGAAACTGCGTCCGGCCTAGATGTGCGTGGTCAGAGTCAGTGAAAGTGCTGCTGGAGACATATCGAGGTTGGTCACTGCACGACACAGGTATAAGGTAGGAATATTTGATTGAAAGGCTATAGGTATCTGAGGAATAAACTAATAAGAATAGAATTATTTTAAACTGTTTTCAATAATATCAATTGACCACAAAAAGAGCCTAGGAAACAGAGTACCCACTTAATTCCATTTACTAATTTTTTTTTTTGGTTTATAGTGTAAGACTGATGAATTTAGTAAACTCTACCATAAAATCGAAGCCGACTCTTGCAGCGAAGACGAGTCAACAAGGTAGGTACTACTTACATGCTAGTGTCGTAGTAGCTTTTCAAGCTTGTCAAACTTAGAATGCTAGCTAGCCAGTAGAGCACTGTCGCAATTAGGTAAGTACATAATATCTAACAATTGTGCTGTAGTTACCTCATCGGCAGCTTGTCGCTTGAATTTGAATACACAAACCCTGCGGCGTATACCAAACGCCAACTAAGCTATTATGGTTACACGCTACATGGAAATTAATTTGATTTGTAGTATGTTAAGTATAAGGTAAATCAAAACTTTGATTACACGTAACATTGCACCGTACAACATCATTACTAGATAATATATTTAAAGTAATAAACACCGTGCATGAGAAGACGCGGCGGAGCCTCGGCAACAGTATTCGGTTTCAGCATGGGAAACACTCGGTTCCACTCGGCGGCGCCCGCGCTGGTACCCGGCGAACATATACCGTTATCTACATGAGAACTATGTAAATGATGCGAAATTACCCAGGCACTTGTCAAGTTCAATATCTTTTATTCCTGGCGGTGGAAACAAAACTGTAAGACCTCCGTAGCCTTAGAGAAATTATACAGTAATGTGATAGGTAAGGTTTGTTATAAGTACACCAAGTCATTTACTTAGTGCGGTTATGTCTTTGGTAACTTTACTAAAATGTAAATCTGTAATTTTTTCTTTGCACATTACAATACGATCTAGGTAAGTACAGCTACTAAGTATGTATTTAAAATATGTATATTTATGTAGTATATCAGTCTCTGGCAGCCATATCACAAGCTATGCTTAGTTTGGGGTCAGAGACCGTGTGTAAGATGTCCCATAATATTTATTTTATTATTTATTATTCATAACTCGAAAACTATTCAACTTAAATATATGAAATTTCGCATAATATATTTACTAGAGTTTTTTAGCTTGTCTAGAATACGAAATTTCACCAATTTTGCTCCAACAGTCATATCACTCACACACTGACTTATAGATCAAAAACCTGACCCACTTCCAGATAACCTAAAAACTTGATATTTGGCATGCAAGGTACGCATAAACAAAGGAAAAAATCTAAAACTTTGAACTTAATCACTACTGGGGGATAAAAGTTGGTATGAGACTTCCGCAAGTTTTGAAGCTAGAGATCTGAAAATGGATAAAAGTACTTGTTGTAATAAATGACCCACAAAAAGAAGTAAAATCCAACAAAAACATTTTCATGTGAAATGTAGCCAAGTCATGTAGAGTTAGAAACATGGCTCTACATGAGATTTGACAACTTTTTTCAAGTGCTCACTGTGTCGTTTCTTGGCTATGTACATGTCACATGAAAATGTTTTTGTTGGATACTATTTACTTCGCCAAGGTAATAAAATTATGGTTGGTTATATATAAGTTAGGCCTGTGAATTCAGATAGTACATTTTTTCTATTCTACACAATCACGAGTAAGGTTAAACATAACGTCATGAGTATGTTTTCTTGGCCATTGTAACGTTCAAAATAAAAAAGTTTCTCATAATCTGTACATGCACTTCTAATTTAGAATTGTAAATTAAATCATTAAAAACGAACGGTAAACCGTGGGATTAAATCTTGTTAAAATATTTTGGAAGTTCTCACGAAATTCTCTCAGTTCCAAATAGTCAACAATAGAAAATTTGCTGGTTTGAAAAACCGTTTCACATTAAGAGGAATCAACTATTTTATCGTTAATCGCGTTAAAATGACACATTTTACTGTTTTCATTGGACAGGTGCAACTTAGTGACGTCGCTAACGCGGATTTTTTTTAGTTCATCAATTAATATCAAAAACGTTTGAAGCCATTGATTTTTTCAAAAATGATCTTGGATAGTTAACTACTTTTAAAACAATCGATTACAATTTATATTTGTTTACTTTGAAAAGCTTCAAAAGTAAAATGATAAAATTTTGATGACATAAACAAACACTATAATGGATAGAACGAAATCTAATATTGACTTAGAAGCATTAACAGTAACTGAAAACAAAATACTTTCTAGAAGTCTATTTTTAAAAAGCACGTTGCAAAAATCTAAGTACCTACTTACCTACTGTATCTACAGAGTAAGAAATGCTGTGGAAAAGGTGATTGACTTCGTGTTGATGGTACTTACCAAGGTGCGAGTATGAACTTGGCGTGAATTCACTCACCGTGACGGCTATGTCGCCGTAATGGAAAACTTTAGTTTCCCTAGTTGGAGTAAAAGAAACGATTACCTGGCTACCATTATTTAAATGCACCCAAGAATATATAGATACACATACAAAAACGTTCCTACTGGGTGGGTGGGTACCTATGTTTTGCCAACGACATTAATAAAACCTAAATTATTAATGTCGTTGTACCTATCTAGTACCTAAGTTATGGTCAGAATATAAATATAGTTAACCGCTAGCCGCAACTATTAAAATAAATATAAGGAATACCAATACAATTCTACAAATAAGTTCAGTTAATACCACGTATAATACGTTTCAGTGGAAAATACATATTAGGTCGTCTCGTACCTTCGAATGTATATACGAGGCATAGGTAGGTATCTCTGTTCCAAACATTGATTTAGCTCAGGGCGTCCATCAGTTAATATGATAGAGATACCCAGTTGACGATACCATGAGAATCGTTGGTCTAACTAGATCATCATCATCAACAGCCTTCCTTTCCACTGCTGGCCTCTTCTCTACTATGCCATCTGCTTCGCTCCTGTGCCAATCGAGTCCAGGTTCAAGACGCGACTTTGCCGACTGCCCTTTATAAACTACTACAAGCTCCACAAGACTAAAATAAGTGACGAAGAGTAATCTACACTCGACCGTAGCCGAATACCTTTAGGGTGACGTGAGGTGAGTCTTTTGTACCGGTATATGTAGTTCAAAACTCAGGGCAGTGCTAAAATGTCATCTGCCTTGCATGATGCCGAGCCAATGCTCATTTCGTCACTCAATCGTATATAACTGGCGTAAAACTATTACCGTCTTACCACTAAAGTTTTACGCACGCTTTAGACAATGTTTAACAGTACAAATTTCACGGCTAAACAGTGTTTAAAGCGTGTTTATCAGCGTAATTCTATAATAAATTTAACTAATAGTCACAAAATTTCAACTAACAGTCACCTAAAATGAAATAGCCTGCCACTTAGGGTTTTTGGTGCAAAGGTGCCCATAATGCTGGCAGCATTATCATGCTGAATAGCGATATTCTTTGCGCCAAGAACCACCCGGAGCGGGAGTCACCTCCTCTGTCTTTGATTATTTGCCCAATTTCGTGAATCAAACACTTATCCTCGGCCCCCCAAGCGTAATTTAGATGTAGGTACCTAGTCTTGATTTTATTAAATAAACAACGACATCGAGCGAGTCATGCACTGTCTACACTAATTTGGCGCTTAGCAGAACCGGATCGGGAGCTATGATATCACGCAGACCTGGTTCGCTGATTATGGACATTTGCATTCAATCGCGTGACCGTAGGATTCCGTTTGGTTCCCAAACATTTCCCACTTGCTTCCTAAATTGCTGAACGGCTGTTTAAGAAAACATTAAAAGTCTGAACAGGAAGCTTTAATGTACTCTTGAGATAATTGCTGAAATAAACGTTGAAATTTGAATCGGACAATGCACTTGAAATTACATATAGATAATATAATAACCCAACAGAAGATTCGTACTTGAAGATAATTTTCGTTCTGTAGCAAAAATCTGTAGACGTATAAAAGCCGCTTCCTTCATTAACAAATTTTTAAAAAAAGATAAAGGTTTAAAAAATGCTATTTTTTTAACAATAGCTCTTGTACGGGAAATCTAACAATATGACCTAAAGATAAATAACTGGATTCTCCATGTGAAATGTCGATCCAAATCTAGAGTCTGGACTTCTAGAGCCAACGCAACGACAGCCTGCAGCCCGTCGTCAACAGTGTATCCAACATGCTGGCAGTATTACCACGATAACAGGCAGTACTTTAAATCGAAACAGGCAGGAATTGAAAAATAAAATCGTGAGAAAACTGAAGTGTTGCCTCAAGTACGTTACTCATAAATGAGTAGAAAGAACCAAATTTACCGACATAGCCCAGCGCATTCACAATTTAAATTTGCAGTGCGGAAGGCACATAAGACGGAGGACTGATGACTAGTGTGACCGAAAAGTTCTCGAGTTGAGACTATAATTTACAGGGTTATTTCTAATCAATTAGCATCTTTTTAGGGGCATATTCTGTACATCAAAATTTACAACTTTTGTTCAGCTATTTTTGTCAAAACTCAAAAAAAAAATCAGCTGTTCCGTACATTTTGTCGAGGTTGAATGATATTTTTGGAACAACAACTTTTTTGAGAATTAATAACAGTCATAGAACTAAAGTTGTTAGTTTTGATGTACTCTATAAGCCCCTAAAAGGATGCTAATTGATTAGAAATAACCCTGTAAACTACCGATTACCGGAAAGTGCAGCTCGGGCTATAAAGCATATGCGACTACGAAAAGCGACGAAAAGAACTCATTTCGACGTGTGAAAAAGTGACAGTAATATACTTTGCCATAACGCTGTCTCGTTCTGACACTACGAACGAAATAATTCGTGGCGCGCATACTAGCCCGGCAAGACGTCCTTGCGCTGGACTTCATTGAAGATCTATAGGGGACAGACTGGAATAATCCATAGGGATGGCCTACTGTGGCACTGCAGTGCACTTACTGTGGGTTTTTTTTATTTCGTATAGGATTGCGTTTGAATACAAACTGCCTGATGTTAAGCAGATATGCGGTCTAGGGTGTAGCACGCTTACCTAAAAGATACCTAGGTATTTACTTTTATTTATACTTATTGAAGGTACCCACGTTGTACAATATTGTTTTGCGCAACAAAACACTTCATATCATAAGTTACATCAAGTTGGCTTTCAGGTCTGCCCATATTTTTAAACAATAAAAAATATAGCAAAAAGTAAATGACATTAGATCATACATACGTACCTACTGCTCTTTAGTGTAGGTGAACTCTGCAAAGGTCGATAAATACAACAAAGAGTAACCTTGGAACTCCGGCGCACCTCGTCTGTTACATTTAAATGCCTAAATATGTACATACGAGTAGATAAATTAGTAGATTAACAATCGTAGTTAAATTAACGCAAAAGCTTAATATTGTTACGATTTACCAAATAATTTGTATGACGGTATCTAAGCTACATAGACTTGGACGACATGATAAATACAGTAAAAGTAGGTATTTGGACATATACCTATGCAGAACTTTGCTAACTGCTCTTGAAGGAATAAGTTAAAAAATAACATTCCTTTTAAAATACAATATGTTGAATGCAGTAGACTTTTTTGAAACCCTATGTATTTATAGATAATTATATTTATTAATAAATTCTAAAACTAAAAGATTCATTCTGCTACTCCAGAGTATGTTAGTTAGTTCTATGATTATGTTAGCACTCGTCGTTACTACCTACAATTTATTAAGTTTGCATTTGGGTGTTCACTTGTTTAGTAGCTGTTTGATTTCCTATTTACATATATGCAAAACTGACACAAATAATCATAGTACAAGCTTTGTTGACATGACTAAACAGGTCAGCGCTATTCGGGTACACCAAAAAGAACAAGAACGCAAATTCTCAGAATTTCTTCAGTAGAAAGATGTTTATTGATGTTCGAACCTCTTGTCTTTTGTTCCGCCACAAGAGGCTCATCGAGTGCTGGCTTTCAAGTGTTTCAAAGGGCCACCAGGTTTTTCTTGTCTGTCCCACTGCGCTGAATACAGTCCGATAAATCACACGTAACTATTACATATATACATCTTTTGAAGATGTTACTCATTCGTTTGAGCATTATGCTGAGTAACAACAGCATGAGAGTATGCTTGAATAAAATGTACGAGACTAAAATATAACATGAATTTTTTCTTGAAGAAATAAAAAATCAAAATCTTATATTAAACCAAAAGTACAATTAGAACCACAAGTAAATTAGGTCCACCCTGGTGGACAGAAGACGTAATCCAGATCGCAGGATCGCGTCGGACGCAAACCGCTTCCAACCGGTCTTATTAGAGATCTATAGAGGAGGCCTATGTCAAATAGTGAACGTCCTATGGATGTGCTGATGGACGGATGGGTGGACAATTATAAACTAATTAATTGGGTATTATTGAATGACTGAGTCAGCAACTTTCAGTCTAACAACCTCCGAACCTTTTATCACCCCTTTCCAATGTCTTTCTTTGATAAGTATTTTTGTATTTTATTTGTTCACAAGCAGGTAAAATAAAGATTTCAGAATACCTTGTAATTCAAAACTACCACACCTAAATCATTTCCTGCAACCGTTACAATGAAAACATTCATAGCGACCCCTCCCGTCTAGACATGCATGAATTGCATGCAGAATTCAGCCGCAGATTAGTTCAATTGTGTCTTCCGCACGAACGGATGTGTAGAAGTATGAAAATGTACAGGGTTATTTTCAATAAAGCAAAAAATAGTCCACTTATGTGTTTTTTTCTCATTTTCTCACGAAAGTTTAAAAATAATCCTTATATTTTTATTCACCTCCATTTAGAACTTAAATATGTTTGTGGGTACTAAGTAAATAACTATTATAAAATGGTTACTAAATTCTAATATGCTCTGTAACTCAAGCTCGTATTTAATTTTTTCAGTTACTTGTAGGTGTTACTTTAAGAAAGCTGTAAAGAACATACATAGATCAAAAAACAAGGAACAAGAGCATTGTTCTATGATTTTTTAAGTAAGAAGCAGACGAGGTAATCGAACTATTTGAAATAACCTTGTATAGTCATTTTCATTTCTGTAAATAAACATTGCTTAAAAGTTAAAACCATTTAGAAATTCTTAAAACTTCTCTTAAGTGTGATTTGTGAATAATGTACATTTATTGATTTGCCCATTACAACCATTTCATGCTATTACTGATGGGCAAAAAAATATAGCATCTAACCTAGGCATCTAACTCTACTTTTAAAAGATTTCCAGAGTAGAATGCTGATGATAAATCAAAGACATTTCTGGGTAATGAACTTTATGATCTTCAAATGAATAGATTTACCTATTTATAAAAAAACAGACCAGGATTAATAAACTCCTACTGATTGGGTGTAAACGCCAGCCGTGGTTGTTTGAAAAGGGTTCAAAGAAAATAAACCGTGCGCCCACACCCACGAATCGTGCTCACAAGCCACAACACTATACAGGCTGTATCCATTTGACTACCCAACAGGAAGAAGAACAGACATTTTTAATAGTACGTTTTTGAGTCAAATAGTAATAGGTAGGTATAATCTAGGTGAAAATCGCATTATAGGAAGAGAGTTCATAGAATATTTTTAAATGCCCATATCGTAAATCGTTACTAAAATTAGTATTTTTTTTTTTTAATTAAACGGTTTTATGCACTAAAAGCTATAAAAATAATAACACAAAAATGAAATCGTGGGGCCTTCGCCTGGAAGATTTCATTGTGTACGTTGCGCCCCACGCGTTTACAATTTTTATTTTGTTACTACAAACTGTCATCTAAACTAAAGCTGCGTATCCAATATCAATATCAGTATGTCCACGGGAAGGGGGTCCAATTTCTATTACTATTAATATTTTTGACCCAAAAAACGGGCAAATGAAGTTAAATAAAACCGTTTTGTAAAAATATTGTAGATAACCTTAGCAAAGCAACGCCGAAACGTTGCAAAGATGAATAGTGTCGGTGTACCTACATTTTGCACGTTGTAAATTTTGCGAGCAGTGATCATTTTGCGGATTTTATATTATACTCGTACCTACAAGAGTTTTGGTTAATCATTTTTCTAAGATATTATTTTTACGAAGAATAGCACAACCGTCTTTAATAACATTGCAATCCAAGTACAAAATTCGAATAGTTCGCTCAAATCGATGAATCGACGTAAGCATTTTTTAATTATTGTTGATTTTATTACCAACCAACTTTAAAAAAAGGTTACCCTTTCCAATACCTAATAATATAGTTTTATCAAAATTGTAATAGTACATACCTACTATGTAAAAAAGATATAAACTTTCATACAAAAAATAAAAAATATATTAAATGCGTCGACATGAGTAGGTACATACTTCCTCCGTTTCGTCGGTTAAAAAGATTTACTATTAAAAATAAACGTTCAACGAATTGTCAATTTTTATAAATCATTTCCTAGGTGGATTCTAGGCACAAAGCTTTGTTTTGATGACAATACTGTCCGGAAGTGGTTATACGCAAGTCCAATAAAAAAACAAAAAATACATATTGACGAGGTTCATATCCACGATGTTAAAACGCGTCATTGCAACATTAAAATAAATGTACTAATTAGCACAGGAAAATGGCGTAATCACGTCATATTAAAAGCAGGACATCATTTTGTAGGAAGGTACGTCAAAAGTACGAGTAACGTAACTTGACTGTGGGATAACATTACTACCAAACAAAGAATTCCTGTAAAAATACAAGTTTATAAAAAAAAACAGTACTTACTAACACTAGAGTTAATTTATTTTACTATAATTAGACGAATAGTTAGATCGTTTTTATTAGAATAGAATAATAGATTAGTCGTTAGAATAGTTGGCTAAAATAAAAATAAAATGTCTATCAGGTAGATCAAATCAAAAATACTGAACTTGTATTTTTTCCTTTGTTATTTATATATTATATTATTTAACTAAATATTCATTAATAATACTTACTTTTACTTTTATTAATATTTAATGAACAAATATGAAGATATTATAATATAGCCATTTAGTTCAATGTATAGAGGCTAGGTTAACGTACCGAGCGTCACACCGAGCTAGACTTTTAACGGCGTGACGTCACGATTGATTGGCCAAAAAACATACGTTCAATATTTTGACATTCTGCCTATTACATTATTACTGGCTTTTGCCCGCGTGATATTTAATTTTCGTGCTGTCCCATGGGAGCATTTTGTATTTCTGGAATAAAATGTAGTATGTGCCACTTTCCGTCTTACAAACTATGTCCATACCAAAAATCAAGTCAATCCTTTGCTCCGTTGCTACGTTAAAGAAGAACAAACCAACAAATCAGCAAACACATTTTCGGATTTATAGTATTACTAGATATTGCCCGCGACTTCGCCCGCATGATATTCGAGGCCCTACCTTACCATCCTTAATAAAGGAGGTTAAGTATTATTGTTGTTATATTGTTCGATATGACAGTTCTTTTTTGACATTTCTTGAAGCGCACGCTAGAATAGCTCGCAGATGGCAGAATTTTTCCTACTTACTTAACATTTATTGTTATAATATGGAAAATTTACGCAATATTATTATAATTTATAGCCTTTGTGTTATTCTGATGTATAGGCTATATAATTGCAAAGTTTCATCTCAATCCATTCAGTAGTTTTTGCGTGAAAGAGTCAGACATCCATACATCCATCCATCCATGAAGATTTAGGTAAAACTTCATGCATCCATCCATCCATTATTTTTTTTATTATTAGTAAGGCTTGTACCGTAGGGCATCATGCTGTAGGTGCGTCAAAGGTACGAGTAACGTAACGTTTTACGACACGCATTGGGGAGTCGTGCGCGTGCCCCTTCCATCAGCGCGCGCGCAGGAAACTAGCATGTTGTACGGCCGTTGTAGGGTTCCTTCACACTACTTTCTGGCTAGGACTTTTATTAGACTAAATTGCAGATATCATAGACTCTACATTTGAAAGAACAGGTTTAATTTCTTTTATCCTCATGAATTAACTCGAAATTAGAAGAAGAGTGGAGGTGTTTGGTGATTATAATAATAATGATCTCTACTATAAACTACGTATGATTACAGTCATATCGTAGTCTTTTGTTTTTGTTAACTGAATCTGATAAGATTTAGAGGGAAACTAATTATTCATCTGCTTTTTTCTGAAAAAATAAAATTAAATAAAGAATGTATAGACGTCTAGCTCTTAATGTTCGTACGAAACACTAATTACCTCGCAATCTGCTTAAAATAGGGTACTCAAGTACCTAACGATCAACATCTATGGAGCTGCAAGTGATATCTTCCAGGCAAGCATTCAACATAGCAATACAATCTAATTAACAGAGATTACTTTATACCTATTTCAAAATCAAATCCATCCTTATTCAGAGTGTAGGTATTCATTAATGCAATGACTTAAACACTGGGTATTCCTTTAGTGGTTAGAAAGTCGTATACGCAGACATCACAATGCCTCAAGTAGTAAAGACTACGTTGACACCCTACTTCACCTTATAGCTTGACAAATGCCTTGTACAGTTCAGGCGGGTCAAGGCGATCGACAGCGTGTTCAAATGTTACCTGCTAATTCCTGAGCGACTATTCGAGGAACGCGTGACCGTCGCAAGGATTTGCCTACTATTATTCCTAGACCCTTTAAAGGGCATTCAAGCAATTAATCTTTTTCGTGGAAATGCTTCTTGAAGTGTAGAAGCTATTGGTTGGAATTGTACCTCAATGTTAATCATTACTATAAGTCGGAGCTCACTGTACTGTACTGTATCAGCCTTTTAATAAGTAGTCCACTGCAGGACGTAGGCCTACCCATGAAGGGTGATTGGGCCATATCCACCACGCTGGCCCAGTACGGGTTGGTTGAGCTCACTGTCTCGGACATAATATAGAGTTTGAATTGGAGTTTCGGATGGAGTTTATGAAATGATTTTGAAAAAAACTACTTTCTAAACGGCAAAAATATGTGAATTATTTTTTTAGTAAACTTTCCAGTAATAACAAAAACACTTCGTATGAATTCTCGTATTCACAACTTTATGTAAAACTATTTTTAACCTGGCATTTTTTCATTGATGTAATGATTTTTTTAGAAAAAAATCATCTCCAGTTTGTTTATATACGAACGTAACAGAAAGGTAATCTCTGTGGAGTATTACTCTGTAAACCCAAAGTTTGCGTAATTTCTTATTATCTGAAGATAATTAATAATCATTATCAATAGACAATAGCCTTGCAACCTCTTCGCATGTGCGAGACATGTGGGCTCTCCCACCGTTCCATCAACCTTAACCTTCGTCAATCATACGAACAATAACACTTGCCCAAAACTATAAGAATTACTCATCGTCAATATCTTTCCTCAAAATCCATGCCTTTAGTCAACACGAAAACATAATTCTCCTCATCCTCAAGGTTTGTTCTATCAACATCAAACAATAAGGTAAAAAGGTAGAGAATACTAAGTGGGAAGAATTTAAAGCAGGTTGTTTACGGCTGTTCAAAATCATTCATTCCTCACGGTTGAATGGTTTCTATAGGACGGGAATGGGACCCGAGGGAGACGCAGGTACACAAATGCATGTCGCGGTAATTTTTTCTAACCTGTCCACAAGTTCAAGTGTGAGGTGTCTGTGATACTTCTGTGAAAAACGTCGCGACAAATAAATACATTTGTGATCTTTTTACTAAAGAGCTGTTTTACATTTCTTATTCCTTATATTTGCTGTTATATGTTTAGTAGAAGCGATAAGTTTAATAGCTACCAGTTTGACGTAGATATACTTCAAGAAATTCGGTAAAGTAAGTTTAGGTGCGGATATCTTATCAGTGTTTACTTTTAGATTTCTCGTGGACTGGTGTTTCTCAGACGTTGTTTTATTAAAAACTCCTAATTCTAAACTACAAGTAGGTAGTGTGTAATTTAGTAACTGTATTTTACAAAGCCATAACTCAAATTTTGTTGATATTTAGGAAAGGTTTCTATTGTTACTAGGATGTCTATAATATTATAGGCTTGCTCGTTTACTGCACTCGGCTCCCCCATCAGACACCTTTGACAGATGCTCTATCTTTTTCTACCATAGAGCCATGGTGTGTTGCCTTCCTCTTCACAACTGTACCCCATTTATGGGCGTACAGACAGCATAAACAATTTCTCGAGCGGCGCGCGTAAATTTGAGGTTATGGTAGTATTAATTCGACGTTCAGTTGAGACGTACGTGCCGCGCCGCGCCGCGACGCAGCCGACTACGATCGTGCATGCATTTATTACGTCACGATCGATACTTTAGTTCAATCAAGTGCATCACAAGTGATTGTTGAACCTCCTTAACCTTAAATATTTGAAGTTGATATCACAATGACCAAATTATTTGAATTAACGTCTCGCTTTCGTGGTTCGTTAATGACTTGGATGAATTAAGTCTGTGAGGTAAGTGTGTCAGTGCGATAAGCCATTGTTGTTATTTAAAATTAACGGTTGTATTTGAAAATATGCCTATTGTTGTGTAAATAAAATAATTACGTATGCAATTTACTATTTCAATGACTTCGTAGAGCATTATTATTGTAAACAATCATAAACAATAATACTTAGCCAATTGCATATTTGCGAATACAATTCATTGTTCAAATTTTATTTGCTACTTCTTCTACAGACGCTATCATTATATTTTTGTTCTGAATTAGTTGAATAAATAATTGTGTTTCTACCACCAAAATTATTTTCATAATCATTCATCACTCATTTTAATATCTACTTATTTATTATAATACATATATTTAATGATATCATAGTCGGTACAGTGTTTTTGTCTGTAATAACGATCAGCCCAATATTTTTTCACTTTAAATCTTGCATTTCGTTTTCCAACTTCAAAGGGGAGCCAGTCAGCTGGAAACTGATAAACGTTCGAATAACAATATTTGCAGAAAAAGCATCAGAGCGACATTCGATGGCTCTACGTCCCCTTATACCTTGAACCCTCGGCTGCCACACTCCAGCAGACAAACGCACCAACATCCACATGCACCTTACCAACCCTTAATTATGTATTGTTAGAGACTATTTTATCAAGTCCTACACTATCTATATCTTTGCAAGCACCGTCAGTGCGTGCATTCATCCCACACCCCCGTTTATTACCTATACCGTATGCATGTTGCGGTTCTATTGTGACTAGCATCAATCCATTAGACGATTACTCATATTGTTATTAAATGCATTGTCGTGCAAATTCCGAAATGGATTAATCCGTCCAAATTGTATAACCGCTTTTCGCGGTATGCGAAATTAAAATTGCAATCATAAAAACCGTTATGAACGCAGTTAAAACGGCTAAATGTTAACAATAGCCGATGGTGGAGCAATTTTTGGCGTTTTTGTGAATGATTTTGCGATGATATTTAAATCGAAGCGTCTTGGTTTGGGGCTCTCCTTGCTCTGTCCTAATACGGAAACTGGTCTCATTATGGAAGAGTCAATCGAGCCGCCAATTATGGCTAACTCGTGTAGGTTGAGAGATTAGTAACTTCTGGGTATAAGTAGGTGTAAAAATCAATAAACCTACAAAATTTATAACCGATTTGATATTTTATAGACATGTAGGTTTTACAGCAAAAGGTGAAAATCAGTAATAAATATTGTAACTTATGAGCTAAATGCTATCAAACTATACAACTGCATTTGGTATATTAAACACCAGCTTTTATTGGCAGTTAAACGTCCTTGATCTATTAGATAGATACGTTTATGAAAGGGCCCCTCTTTTCTGACATTTATATTTCGTAACGCTGCTGTGTAGATGTTGTTCAGGATCCACGTCGAACATTCAATACTTTACATTTATATTAGGTATACATTCGCACTTTTACTCGGTCTCATTGCATCGGATTACAATGCATTAAGTTTCGCTACTTTCCTTAATCAGATACGAATTATGTAATAGTCTTTATTTTTGCTGTTACAAAAAACAAATAATTAAAATTAATTGTTTAATTGTAATATTATGCTTAGTTATACTACAAATATAGATTTGTGTCTGCTTCTAATTGCTAATTTTATTCTTTAGAATCAACGTTGCGTAGTCTTTATACTGCTTCCACAAAATATGATTGATGTCTCTTTAAAAAATAACAGTTATATGCATAACACCTTTTGTTGCAAGTCAGTAGTTGCCCTTGCTTCACGTACATGATATTTTGATTTTTGTGCTATCCCATAGGATCCTTTTATAGTTCCGGGATAAAAAGTAGCCTATATTACTCTGCAGCCTTTGAACTTGTTTCCTTTGAAGATTCGTTGCTCTGTTACTGCGTAAAAGAGTAACAAACCAACAAACACGCTTTCGGACTTACAATATTAGTGATGGTTTATGAATTTTCAGATATCATACTTCGAAGTTACCACAAGATGATCATGATCTGCAATCTATAGTAAAAAACTTAGACAGCTCAGAGCGATGGTTGTAGAGTACTCACTAATTATTTTAATACTTTCAAGAAAATTATTGTACCTACACTGTAACCCATACAAGGAAGTACTTAACATCTTACCCAAGGTATGACAAACAGTCTCAGCAGTTCTTCACAGCCTGGTTCCGGTTCTCCCACGCCTCGTAATGCGTACGAGTACCATAACAATGCGGCTCCTGTACTTTATCGTTATAATTAGCTCAAATTAACTCTGATGTTTCATCTTGAAATACATGTGTGCATAAAGTATAAAGACGTCTCAGTTATATTAAGGACATAACTTATCACTTAAAGAAAACTATTAATAATGTTCGGTAGCCTCGTTATACATTCTGTGGTTACTCTGATACGCTCGTATTTTATCATGACGTACAAATATAGGTACATATATGTATTTAAATTTAATGTGAAATCAAGTGAACAAAAATGTTACCAAATACAATTATTATGCCATTTTTAGGGTTCCGTACCTAATGGGTAAAAACGGGACCCTATTACTAAGACTCCGCTGTCCGTCTGTCCGTCTGTCTGTTTTTCACCAGGCTGTCTCTCATGAACCGTTATAGGTAGAAAGCTGAATTTTTCACAGATGATGCACAGATTTCTGTTGCCGCTATAACAAGCAATACTAAAAACAAAATAATATCAATTAATATTTAATATAATTATGGGCTCCCGAACAACAAACCTGAATTTTTTACAGTTTTTCGCTCGATATTAATAATGATAACAGTTAGATGCTTGAAATACCTATCTACAGAATATTTAGTTGTATATTCACTTCAATAAAATGTATAGGTAGTTAAATTAAAATAAAATAAAATATTTAAGCCATACAGTACGGAACCCTTGGTGCGCGAGTCCAACTCGTACTTGGCCGATTATTACTAAATTGCGTGAACTTTTTAAAAATGCATGGTATGGTGAAATACCCACTTTCATCAACTGGGCTTTTACTTTGCAAGCCTCGTCCCACATTACGTCGAGCTTCGTGAGAAATTTGCGATTATCACCAGTCATTTATCATCGTATCCAAGCAATCCGTAGCAAAAATACTCTCTCATTATTGGTAGGTGTAAAAATGGCTCAGTCTAAGGTGTGGTGGGGAGAAAGATATTATTATTTAGGTCTCGCAAAATAATTAGGTAAGCAATAGAATTGTGCTACAATGAATTTTCTTAGGATTCCATATAATGATCGTACATTACGAATTAATATAATTATCATTTAAATTTATATATTTTTCTCAATTCTTTACGAAGAGTAATCAATATAAATAGTTTTAAATATCTAATTAGCGCAAAAGCTCTTAGAAATTTGTCTAGTAGGGCTTGTCTTGTCAAGCATTGTAAAATACAACTTGCTATGCCACTCTTGTATAACATGTCGTCTATAAATTTTCTTCTTTTGTAACGGGTTACAAAATATGGTAACAAACGCAGCTGAAAGGTATTGTTTTTATATCAATACTCCAATATTAATATTGATGACACTAATGACCGTTAAAAACATTTGTGAAAGGATTGATGCTTAGAAATCCGTTAAATATAAACGGATGACTCTACATAAGTATGACATCATTTTGTAGGTGCCGTTTCTCTCCTGCTTCCACTTCCATTGTTCTTTATTACCTACGAGAACTTCGAAACCTTTTTTCTATAGTTTATAACTAACTTCTAATTAACCGCAATCAAAATTGACTGTTTCATCTTTATTTTATTTATTTATTTATTCACATAAGAAACACCAACAGTATATACATTAAATATTAACTAGAATTAACACTTTCATAAAAAAACAATATATGTAGTTCTAATATACGAGTATATACCCCTTATACTTTTGTGCGTTGCAAAATTAACTGCTCTCTTACATAAACAACGTATTATGTTCGTTGATGTCTATCAATGACAAGATGTTAGTAGTTACGCTACCAATGTTATAAATAATATTAGTATAATCTAAATAATCCCAGGTATTATCAACAAAGATTTCAATCATAATACATAACTGAGATGGTTCAGATTTCTCCTGAGAAAATACTAAAATACATAAAGAACTGCGACATAATAGGAAGAGCGCAAAGCAATTTCCCAGATTCGTTCGATCTGGAGCAACAGTTTGTTAATTCAGATGAACAATGTTATTATGAAGAGATCTGCAATCACAATACCGTACTCGGCCTACTTGTTCATAAAAATTACAAATAGCGTTATAGAAAAGATGTTTACTGAACTTTGCAGTTATGCTACCGTTTAGTACAATAACATGATACAAGTACGTAATAGACTGATGTTTCAGCGGTTTTCTTTTTCACAGCTGCTGCTGTTGTTTCTGTAGATTTGTTATTCATTTTAGTACCTGAAAAGATAGGTACTGTTTGAAATACCTATGTAAACATAAAAATAATAAAAAGTATTTGTTTTCGTTCAATTCAAAACAAAAAACAAATCAAAATATGCAAACAAGTATTAATTTGACTTTTATATGCTTTGTACTACATAAAGTTAGACTACAGACACAATAGCATCGTCGTCGTTTTCAGCCATTGGATGTCCACTGCTGGATATATAGCTCCCCTATAGACCTCCAAAAATACCGGTAATAATACGGTATCTTAGTAAAATCAAGGTAAGTGATAATATGCGCCAACATTATCAATCATATCCAAAAATTAGGTAAGTATGTTGTAGAGCGCAGCTATTTTTAATGCTATTTCTTTCACGAAATTTTAAATGAAATGAAATTGAGTGCCAGCGATATGCTAATGCCGGAGTCACGGCTATAGTTTATAAGCAAACAAGCCCCGGGTCACATTCCACGGGCCCTATTGTGCCACTATCGCTCTCTTAAGTTACGCATAAATCTGAGTTTAGTTAATAAGTGTGGGCGAGCACGATCCGGAGCCGTTATGTTATATGCGTCGTAAATTCTTATAAACAATATGCAGTATATAATGGGTACGCGACTTTTCAATGCTAGGAAATTGGTTGGACCAGATCTGGAACGTAGTTATAAAGTCCTGTGTTTACAACCCATGAGCACGCCAGCGCCAAGACCTTATCTAGATATACTTTAACCCGTGTTTATTAGGAGCACCAAAGCAATTTTCGCATTTACAAATGTTTTGCCATTCTCTGAAACAAGTTACAGAAAACATTCAGTATAGGAAAATGAAAACCTTTTCGACATTAAGCTTTAGAATGTGTTTTTATACATTGATGAAATGGTTAATAAATAATTCATTTTTTGTTGTTTTCCTGGGCTTAAATAAGCATAGCGAGTATTACGCAAAAACGTCACAGAAATCTGTTATCAAATTGGCAAAACGGTTCTGCTTCAGGATGCCCAAGTGCACTTTATAAATGGAACTAAGTGCCTATGTTATAATACCTACTAATTAACATTTTGTAGCAATACTAATTAACTTAAAAGATAAAAATTGGAGCGCTGAAGTCGTCTGGTTTTCTTTGTAAACGGATATGTTTTAATGGAGTTTTTGCTCCAAAAGTCTTTTGATGGTCGGTGAGCCACTTGAAATACTGGGGAATGAACAATTAATGGAGCCCAACTTTATTAGGAGCCCACTTGAGTTCAAAGCATTATTTATTATTCAGCATTCAAAGCAGGGCTAACAATACAGCAACGGCCCCTTTCGTAGCTTTGATAATTATCTATTTCAGATAACAGCACGTTTTGGCCACATGTGTTACAAAATTGCAGTTGTGGAGCAAAACATGGCCATATTGGTTTTCAAATCCTATTAGATCCGATACAAAATTCTTTGTTTGAGTTTTGAAATTTTTTTTGTACTATTTAAAGATGTTATAGGTACTTGACTGCCTCGGTGGCTCAGTGTTTAGTGACCCTGACTTCTAGGTCAAAGAGGCGTGGGTTCGATCCCCACCCAGGGCAAACATTTGTGTGATGAACATAGGTGTTTGCTCTGTGTTTGGGTGTTATTTAGGTACTATCTATATAAGTATGTATATGTAGTATATCAGTCTCTGGCAGCCATATCACAAGCTATGCTTAGTTTGGGGTCAGAGACCGTGTGTAAGATGACCTCTAATATTTATTTATTATTATTTTTTACTTATATCAAATAGTAGGAAAAGGCAAATGCAATAAAATTAGCTTTTCAAACATTTAAGTATACAAAACTACTTTCATAAAACACTCCGAAAACGATACCTTTGCAAAAGTTATCATATACATACCATGATAATAAAACACATTTATTATTTGTAATAATAATTAGTAAAATATACCATTTGTTCTGTTGGGGTACTTACCACATTTTTTTTTATTTGTTTAGCTATCGCTGTTATCATAACAATAAACTTGTTACACCTACGACACCTTACAGTATTTCTACCATAAATAGATATTTCTTCGATCCCAGTACGAAGACAGTCGCTATTAGAATGTTCTATTATTTCTATCCATTGTTGTCTAACGAGTTATTTATCAGTAACAAAAAGAAACTGGCACTCGTTCGTAGTAAGAAGAACGTGGGAGTACACTCAATATGTCAAAACTAAAATGTAGAGCTGAGAAATTTTGATTTCTATAAACATTTCAAATGTATAACGTGTAATATCAGTTTTTAAAATAATAAAAGTGAATCATAAATGTTCCAAAAAATGAACCTAAACTGAATAAATAGAGTAGGTGGTAATGTTTCATGTTAAAAAGGATTAAAACTGAGTAACATTTCAACTAAAGTTTTAAATATCAAAATTCTTGATTTGGGTAATTTTAATTCCGAATACAAATACTTACCTAATACCTCTTGCAAAATAGCAGGAAAAATGGAAAAGTCACAGTATTGAGCTTCGGGTTAATAAACTAAAGTCTTGTTTTACGTGATGCATGGATTCATTTTCAATAAGTAAGTAGAGAAAAAGAAATACGGCTAAGGATTGTCTACCGTTGCTAGTTATTAGAATATTTGAATATATAGTGCCACCCCAAATAATTATATTTTGCTAAACAGTCAGACAAAATAAACTTCTATCACACAAGCATCGTATGCATCGATACCGTTGCCAGAGGTCTGATCACTTCGGACATCCGTTCTACTTACAAAGTGGTCGTTGTCATCAGCCTGTAGGTGTCAGGCTCAGTGTTTCCACTCAAGATTTTTATATTTTCCTAAATTTAGGATTTTTTTTACCAAAAAAATCCCTAAATAAGAAATCCTAGGAAAGGGGGCTCTCCCAGGCGAATATATGAAATCATTTTACCCTAAAAATCCCTAAACGTGTGACATGTAGTCATTTTACCCTAAAAATCCCTAAACTTCTGTTTCAACTCGAAACGCCCTATGTAGTAGGTACTTAAAACATGTGCTTTCGCCCTAAAATAGGGCGAAATCCCTAAAGTGGAAACACTGGTCAGGCTAGCTTACAGCACTGGCTCGGAACACCGGAAGATCATCGACCACTCGCCGCAGCCAAATTCGGTCCACAACGGTACTGTCCGGTGAAATTATTGCTAGTTTCCGACAGCTAAACTAATCAACCAATTACAAATACAGACAAACAAATTAGCATACTTTTTTAGCAGTAAATAAATTATTAGGATGTTCTGCTAACTGTTCACTTTCAATTCAATTACTGTAACGCACAAGCCAGGATAAATTTATATCTAAGCTTAGTATCCACTTGAATAAGACAGATGATGACAGATCTATAAACCTTTCAAAAGTTAATTAGAGAAAGATAGTTCTAATTTCGATGCCCTAAAATACAGACTGTAAATTCTATGTACGAGGTAAAAAAGATTCTAATAGTTATGCGCAAAAATATACCATATTACCTCTTTACACGAGCATTGACGTGTGTTTTGAACATTATAGAGCTTAATCTCATCATCATCATAATTTAAGAGCAGGGCTCTTGTCGGTGGAGTAACTTCCATGTCTCGCGGTCTTCTGCTAGTCTTTTCACTTCTCTGTACGACATGACGTCTGCATTTTCTTTATTTCGTCTAGAAATTATCTGCGTTGTCTGCCTCTTCCTCTCTTTCCTTCTATCTTTCCTTCTATTATGATTTTCATTAGATCGTCATGTCGTACAAGGTGACCAAACATCTTTCCTCTTCTGTTTTCGATTAAATATAAGCTTCCTTAATTCCTTGACTAGGTCTAACACTTCTTGGTTTCGTTTTCTTTTGTGTCCAGATGATTTTTTCCATCCTTCTCCAACACCACATCTTGAATGCCTCAAGTCTTTCTCTATCTTGGGGGTTGCCTGGAAGAGATTGCTATAAGCAATAAGGCCGCCCTTTGTTGCACTAGTTTTAAGACGCTTCTTTTTCCTTTCTGTGTATTTCTTCTGTGTTGTATTTTAGTGTCAACAATAAAGTGTTCATTCATTCATTCAACTTTCTGCGTTAGCGTCCACGTTTCACTTGCATTAGTGCAATGCTCCATATTATGTACATTTTAGTCAACGTTTTTCTAATGTATTTTGAGATTATTGATTTCAAAAGGTGTTTTTTGTATTTGAATGCTTGAGAGCTTGAAGGCTTATCTACCATATTATTATTCCATAATCGATTTGTGCATAACATTTTACGATGTTTTTCCTCGTGTACGAGTAGGTTTAATTTTAAAACATGTCGCATTCAATTTGATTGAGAAATCTACAACAACAAGTAAATGCATACGTCTTATCATTTTATTAGGTACAAACGTAGCAATTTACGTCCTGTCGAGTATGTATTGAATCCCCTTGTTTTTGCAATACCGCAAATAGGGTTATCAGCAATAAAGATCGCCTTTGGAGCTTGTCCTCCCAAACTCGGAATTTAATTACTCGCCAATGTCCACAGAAATCCCCGAGGACTCGTTAATCCTGCTCTGGTGATTTTGGGGTGGAATAATGTCAGCCATAATGTATCCTTGTTTGATTACTGGGAGTGTCAGCAAAATAAGTGTGCCAATTTTCTATTAAATGTTTTACATCAATTGTCACTCGTCAGATAAAAACCTAATTCTACTCGTTCACGTACAACTTTTCTAATTTTCTTATACCTACCTTACCTATTGTACCTGCAAGAGTAAATATTTTATTTGAGTACGTGTTTTTGTCTATTTCCTGTATACTTTTTAAAGTAATAAAAAAATAAAAACATTTATCTAGACACGCGGCAGCGTGTCCAGCCAAGGTGTTCAAAGAAAACTGGCAACGCAGCGACCGTGTGTAATATTACACGAACCATTTGGAGCTACTTTTGACCTCCTCACAACTCAAAAACTATTTAGCCTAGGTACATACATGAAATTTGGCACATTAACTAAAGTCTTTTAGCTTATCAAGAATCCAAAATTTCATAAATTTTGCTCAGTCAGTTATTAATATATTTACGTTTAAAAACACGTGTTTCATTGACAGATTCACTCACTGACTCACTCACTGACTTATAGATCAAAAACCTAACCCACTTCTTGATACTTAGCACCAAGGTAGACTATCGGGCATAAATAAAGGAAAAAATCTAAAAACTGAAAATTATTGATAATTAATACTATTAACAAAGTAATTGTAAAATTTACCTAACCAATACAATAAATGGCGGTAGCGTCGCGAGGCACTGAGATTTTCGATAGATGAACCATGCCATTTGTGATAGTAATATAATAAATACTAGATAACTTTTTCAGAGATAAGGGTACTATGATAATCATGATGTAACTAATAATTATTTCTGAACAAAAAGTTATGATATCTCATCAAAAACATAAATGTGAAATCACGAGCTTGAATTACATAAGTAAATCCCTTTAGAATGTTGTAGGTATGATCTTGTAGCTTAAACTTTAGGATTTTCTACAGAACACTTGGCCCCCGTGTTAGATCTCAATTCTTTTGGTGGCGACACTTTGGCTCCCATTTCACATTTATGTTTTTGATGAGATTAGGTATTACAACAAGTGGAGGAACTTACAAATAATAATCTTAAAAATAAGGTGCGGTGGAATGTCGCAAAAGTACCTGTAAAATATTTGGACCTTACACTAGGTCTCGTAAGAGCCTGAATAGCACGGTACAATTTTCTATCGGTGCTTTTGACTGCTAAAGTAAGTCTAATAGATATCTATATAGATATAGTCAGATATCTAATCTAAGCTACATTTTGAAACACTAATTGAAAAGTTACTAATAATTTTAACAAGTCACCAATTTGTAAATTATAAATAAGTAACACTAGTAATTAAGTAATTAATAATTTAGTCAGTAAAGTTAATTAATATACAATATTTTTAATAAAAATAATATATAAATAATAAATAGTAAACCTGTTAAAGCAATTACATGAGAAATTTATCTCTGTATCAGAACTTTAGGCTTCATTTCACGGCTAATACTGTATAAGCATAGCATAAGCTATTTCTAAATCTAACTATAACGCTCGTATCCTACTCATGACATTGAAGGAACATATGGCACGTGAACGGTCATGCTTGGGCAATTCTCAACGTCGCATTAGAGCCTACGCACAAAATTAAAATGTGCGAGGAAAATCCATTTTACGGTAGAAGAAAAGCGTCGATAAGAATTGTAAATTCTCTTGTTGACACAGTCTCTCGATTTTAAGCGTCTGACGTAAACAAAATAAACCTAAACGTGACTAAATAAAGTCGATATTTGTAAGCATTGAAACAAGGTGTTAGGTAAAATTTTGTCCTACTGCATGTGCTGTTTAGTATGAATGAGGAGTAAGCGAGTCTGCTAGCGGATATCCGGGACGGTTCCAGTGCCTGCGCTGGCGCATTCGGACGCGCACCGGTTGTTTCGTATAAGGATATAATTAAAATAACATACTTTAAATTTATACATCTCATTATGAGAAGCACTTCAGTTGGTACACACAAAACAGGATATTGACAGATTATTCTTTTGTGTGCCAAACAAATTAGATACCTAGACGCTTCCTGAGGCAGATGGGAACAGTTAAAACTTTCACTGTCTAAAATAATTATTTCCATTCAATGATGCTATTACTATTTTTAGCTTCGCCGCGGTACAAATAGGAAGCTGTGATATCAATTAAGTTATTATTTTATAGTAGACTAAAGACTTTGGTATTTGCGAAATAAATTAGGATTTAAAATTGACTTTATCAACAATTTAAAAGCAGCGATTAGAAAATTAGTTTTGCAAAAAATTATGAGAAAAGATCTACGAGTAAATATAATTATTTATGAAGCGAACAATTGAAAAAAATAAAAGACATCGAAATAATAGTATGATGTAGGTTTCCATAGAAAATGGTAAAACAAGATGTATAGTTTTTTTTATACATTAACATATTTACCATCCATATACTTAACACATGAGCAAAACTTTGTTACAATAATTTTAACAAAACATGTAAGGTTAATAAAGCATTTCAATGTATATATTATATAATATATTGTATGCACCCTGGATTTTGCGAAATCCAGTTTCTTTCGTTTTTTGTGAATTTAGATTGTGATTTAGATATTATGTACTTTGTATAGAAACGATTGTAATATACACATAATACTTACATATGTTGTATTGTATTTCTGTCTGTTAGCATATGACACATTAATCTAAATATCTTTAAATAAATTCAAGACGATGCAGCAACGATTTACTACCAGAAAAGAGTTCGACCAATCAAATTAATTATTTATCGAAAAATTAGTTTTCAAATTAGTGAGTTTCAACATCAATGGTAAGTACTTATTATAATTGTTTTTTATAATTTTATATATGTAAGTATGTGTGCAATATTCTATGTAACTCTATGGTATTTGATTATATAATTATTGATGAAAAAAATGGTACAAATAGAGATGACATTTTTTAACTACACGCCTACAAAATAGATACTCCAGGATAGGACATGGTATGTCTTAGCTAGAGCTACTAGCAGTAAACTCGTAACGTTAATAGATTCTTACACACCGTCTTCTTTTATCTAGGTCAGAGCTTGCCATAGTTGTACCGACGCAGGGCTTCGGCCACCGGACGTCGTTGATCGTTGTTTGTCGACCATAACCCACACAGTACCGTGGAAAGCAGTACTCAATAATCAAGTAGGATACTACTGCTGTACCTAAATTCGAAAGAGTGTGTAGATATGACTCAGTGACGTATTGGACACAAGTTTTTTTCAATTTTTCATTAACTTTCCCTGACATTTTAGACACCATCATTTTGATTATATTTTATTTTACATAAGTTCCTTCATCATGCCATTTAGGCCAGAATAAGAATATTTTATTGTCATACTGTGCAGATCAAAATAAGATGTGAAAAATGTTTTTGTGTCATCAACTTCATCCATCATGTGAGTTTTATAAACAAAAAAAAAACTTATGTCAACTTATAAAATATCGATGATCCTATAATCATATTCACCAGTAAATATATCTCTACATAAGTAAATGGGACAGTTAGATCAGAAATATTTCAGACTTCTGAACTAGATCTTCGTAGTTCTAGCTTTAATACTGATTTACAGTGACTCTAAACTAGTATAACTACTTATAATATACCTTCAAATGATTGCAGTGTAGGTGTTTATCTCTATGGTCAGAGTGTTTGATCTACATTATCTTATATTTATTCAGTCATAATACAAATTCATTATCTTATAAAATAGCACTTGGATATTTTTGATCAACTTTAAAAGAAATTAGACATCTCGGAGTAACGGAATTGTTTTTATTATTTGTGCATTTTTATAGCAATAATTTGCATTTCCAGCATCAACTGAGCTATTTGGACTAAAAAGCAATTTTAGTGTTTGTGACTCACTACTTCATCGAATATGAACTCTAAGTTATTATAATAGAGTCGCGAGTTTCGTGGCCATAGATTTGCTTGCACATAGTACATCTGTCATCGTTAGAGCTCATGTCATGATTTTATGATACAAATACATTATTCATGCCACACACTGCATTAAAAGTTGCATTACATAGTTTTAATATTTAATCAGTTGGGACTAAATTGTTTCTTTTGTAGATTTTAAATACATATTTAGATATTATTTAAAAAAATCTAAAATCCGTTTCAAAAGCCTGCAACGAAGAAGTAACAATTATGTACAGTACACACACATCCGTACATTTTAGTACATTGCATTATCATTTCAACAATAAATTATATAGAATGCTTTAAATGAAAATCAGATAATTTTATTACTAATACTAAGACGTGGCTATATGAAGGTGAAAGATGCATGACGATATTAACACAGTAATTTTACTGTGATATTAATTTGCATGTTTTACAATGTCAATTCTATGTGGAATGCAGATATACTACTTGATAATTATCTGAACATGGCATTCATGAATCTATTTATCATAATCATAACCGTTTCTACAAAAGCTCTGGTTTTAAATCAGTAAAAATAATTCTAATAACTAATCATCTACTCGTACCTGTTTTATCTTCGGCTCTATCGTGCATCTACCTTGACGGTAGAGGTTTTGCGCTGCGTTTGCCGGTACGTGGTCTCTATTTGAGAACTTTACAGCTCCATTAGCTATCTATTCTATAAACTAAGTATGTGCCCTGCTCAATTGAACTTGGTAATTCTATCTGTAGTTAATTGAGAATTGAGCTTTATTACTACTTTAGTACTCTATAAGTACCATAGTATTAGAATTTGCCATTGCCCGTTTAGTTATAGACCGTAGATCTCACGCTATTATGCGGCTGCTCTCACATCTAAGTGGTTATAAAGTCATGTCTAATTATAACGTCCAGCCTCTAATATGCTCAAGTGCTTACTATATTTAGCGATGCGTGATGTTAAGTGTATTGACTGGGCAGTTCTATTTTAACGTCTGGTCATTATACCTACACCCATCTAAAAATAATTAGAGGTATTGGTAATAACCTTTCGTTGAAATGAACTTTGCTTAAGGAAAGTAAGGAACACTATGACGAACACAGTGTCGGTTAAGTAGTAGAGCAGTAAAGTTGGTAGAGCTCGACTACATGCAGCTTCTCTAGAGGTATGAAATTATTTTACTAATCATTATGACCAATTTTTACTGATGTATCAACTGCAAAATAGCAAAAAACTTCCCATAGAAAGAGTTGATTTATTTTCGATAAAATGTAACATCAGCACAGCTGTTTTTACCGATTTCAAAGTAACCAATGTGGCTGACTCTAAAATCTCATATTTTACTGTAGAGTAAAATATGGCTTTAATGATCAGTTCAATTATATCCCAAATAGTAGTGTGGTAAAATTAATTTCTATCGGCTAGAAAATATACCATATTTAATTTTCAAGTAGTATTTGTATAACTCTGTCGCTAAACACTTGGCAGAGTATTAAATACCCTAACATGAAAACCAGTTCCACAGCTTAGCTTTCCATTGTAACCTTGGTAATTAATTTAAATAAATAAATAAATAAATATTAGGGGACATCTTACACACGGCCTCTGACCCCAAACTAAGCAAAGCTTGTGATATGGCTGCCAGAGACTGATATACTACATACACTTATTTTTAAATACATACTTATATAGATAGTAACTAAATAACACCCAGACACAGAGCAAACACTTATGTTCATCACATAAATATTTGCCCTGGGTGGGGATCGAACCCACGCCTCTCTGACCCAGAAGTTAGGGTCACTAACCACTGAGCCACCGAGGCTGTCAGTAACACGTATAATTACAATACATATCAATTTGTAATTGTCCTATAGTCAAAATACATTTAAAAACATTTATTTTCTTATCTGGTAAAAATCTTTTGGCAAAAAATCTGAAGAAGACCCTTTGTGATTTGGAGCAGCTGTTTTGTAATATAATATTACCTCTAAAATTATTTTTTCCCAGACTAGACCCGAAACATCGACAAACCTACTCGTATTGCTTACCTGCATCACGGTATTTCCGACATCTTAATTTTTTAATATTGTATTTTTAATTGTAGCTAATGTACCAAATTTTTTAGTAATTAAGTTATTGTAATATCAAGCCTAATAATTCAGTTGAGTTCATAATAAATAATTGTTATTTTAAAAATTCGTAAGGCGTTGCTCATAGTATATTGTTTTATACCAATGTATGTAATTATCCTTACTGAAAATAAATGAATCCATCTAATCTATCTAAGTATCTATCTATCATATCATTACCTTGCCTGCATGATTTTATATGCGTGTGTTATGTGATATCACCGAAGCTATTCATATTATATCCGTTTATAAACATCTAGTTGACTTTATGTTTGTTTACAAGTAAAATAATGTTTGCTAGTTATCGTAGTTAGTGTATGTATATCGTCTTCAAATGTTATGATTGCACTGTCTGACTCCAGTCGAGACGTCTGGGACAACATTGATTGGATCGCGTATCATTTGCATTTGTAGAGTTTTATTCAATGATATTTAACTTGTTGAGGAGGAGGCAAGTGATCATCGAGATGGTACTATTTATACTGTCTACTCAATCGGACTGAGATTAAACCAATCAAACTGAGTGCCTGAGCATGCATGGACATTACGAGTCATATCGTGCCGTTTTTGAGAAAATGCGTTACTCTCCTATTTTGTAAAGTTGATTCAACAATATTGCTTTAGTTATAAGCAATATTGTTCAATATGTATATACGCAATACAATTATCAGACACACAAAGAAAGAGTAGCAAAGTGTAGTAAAAAGTTGGAAATTAGATTTTCAAAAATAAATAATAGTTTAAAATATTTAAGACAGCGTCTCTAGATATTTAACTCCATGGATTTATAGCAGTTCAGTTCAGTACCCCAAAAGGAAGCCCCGATGTGAGCTCAATAACGTCTCTGCGCTATATCTTCGTATGCTACATTAGTGAGATGCGTTTCATCTCGCGTGGTCTACGCGCTATCTTCATAATTAACCCCGTTTTCTGTTTACGCTATAGCATTTATGAATTAAACATCATAGAGTTTTTAGTCTTACAACTGTTTAAATGACTAATTGTTATTATTATTATTTATTTTAGATGATTTTTGTATCTCTCCCGTTACCGGGGTAATCCTAACTATTTTCGCGGGCTTTGTGGCCAAACGAAAATAGGGTTCCTAGTTGTTGTTCGAAGTTAAGAACTTTCGGACTATGCGACAAGTATTTAGTATTGCCGCTTTCTGTAGTGTTACAAAAGTCAGTTTATGTACTCCTAGTGTGTCTAAACTTGTTAAGAGAGAATATGGTATGACACCGGTTGTTGAGGTAATGACAGGAACGGTTTTGACTGTTTTCACTTTCCACTGAGATTTGATTTCAATAGATAAATCGGTGTACTTGGCTATTTTTTCGGAGTAGGTGGAAGCTAGGTTATGGGTGTTTGGAACAGCAATATCTATCAGAAAGACTGCTGAGCTTTTTTTGTCGTGCAGCATGATATCCGGTCTGTGAATATTATTTATTATTATTATTATTAAGAAACAGAGTTCATAGTTTAAAATATCTTTTGATTTGCAAGACCAATACTCCTGTATTTTGTAAGTACAAGAAAAGATAACAAAAAACAAGGCAGCATTATCATGTCCAATGGATAAATAGATACGGGTCGATATATTATACATTATACATTGAATTTTGGATTCACAAAAGCTAAGATAGCCAAATATTCTCAGTCTGCAGGCCCTGGGTGACATACCCTTTTCAGGGTCATATCAAAACATGTTATTTAGGAACCGCATGTAAATTTCATATGTTGCAATATATGATTTGAGTTTGAGTTTGACTTTTATTTGTCTCTATCTGTTGTTTACATACAAATGGTTAGAAAACGAAAAGAGATAAACATTGCGTTACATTTCTCATTGTTATATTGGCAATTCCAGGTTCGAGCCAGCAATGGGTGCCCCGGCGTGGGGCAGCCGTGGCGGCGGCGACCGGCCGCGCTTACTGCGCATGACACCCCTGCGGCACAGCTTCGCAGCGCCTGCCTCGCCGCCTGCGCAACCGCCGCCCCGCACTCATGACTACGCTTCTGATGCTGACACTAACAAGAAAGGTACATCTTCCTATAGTATTCCTCTTTTTATTTAATTTCAGCGTCTTATATGCTGTAATACAAAACAATCGAGCTACTAAGGTGTTTGACACAAGATACATACATACATCCGTATATATGTATCTAAATATATACCTTTGTAGAAACATCACGCACACCAGAGACAGCCAGGTAAAAATACTATCCCGCCCACAAGACCTCGACGACTTCCACTTCAGCCGCTAACAAGACATGTAAATTCTTAATTTCCTTGTTTACCAAGCATGTAGGCTTAGGTAAGACAACCTTGTACGTATTTACGTATATTATTTGGACATCTTTTCATTTACAAACACCATTGCTTTTCCAATTATCAACAGCCCACTGAATAGAGCACTTCCGTAATTTGTACTCGTATAAAGCCTACGTAACCGATCGGTTTCAAATCCGCCACAAAATGTTTATTTCATGGTCTCATTCTCATAACTACTTAGCAGTTTACTGAGTTTCTGCGTTAATGAATTTGACAGCATACGTAATTGTATTTTTCAGAGGAAGGCTGGAATGCCAATTTGTCACAGAGGTGGCGAAAATTGCGGCGTCGGTGTTCACGATTACGGCCAGGCTCCGGGAACCGCGAGCCAAGCCCGGTCAGGTGTTCCCCATCCCCTCCACGGCCTCCGGCGCAATGCTCTCCGCCACCACCCTCAAAACTGTCATTCAGACATCGAGGCAAGGTCTACACGACAGCTTCTCTTCGCGTTACAAGTGGGGCTCCAGATATACTTCGAGCATTAGGAAAACTAGGCGGCGGGCTCCGAAGACGAGCCTTGTCTGCCCACGACGTCTTAGCTCCGCCGCCGCAGCAACCTTCCACATTCTACGTCCCAAGCCCGACGGCAGTCCGACAGCAGCCATCACCATCTCCGCCCAGACAATCTTCAGCTACGTTACGAAGACGTTGTAGTTCACCCAACGTGTACCGAGCTAGCAAAAACGGTCAAGTGACACGAGATCGTGCACCTCTCATCCAAGTAGATGATGAAAGCAGAGACGTAGTCGATTATAAATATATCCCTGAGAGGAGAAAAAACACACCCGAAAGCAGAAATCGACGGCCTTACAGTGAAAATGTAGAATTGGATATTCCTTATCGAAACGGGTATAGTCGCCTCCCCCCAGAAGCTGCACAGAGATTGTGGGAAGAGCCATACAAACTACCACGTGTGCAATCCCGACATGATCCAATTAATCAACTGAGAAACGGAGTTGCTGAACTACGTGTAAGTTCGACGCCGAGATCAGCACGACCTCCGGTTGCACCGCCATCATCGAACCAGCAAAGCGCTAAAAGACCACCTGTTACTGAACCTAGGGACTCTCATTCATTTGAGGTGAGCCACTGGTACTACTAATTTAAAGAAAATAAAATATGCTGTGAAATAAAATTTAGGCTATAACATTTTTATTTTACTTTTCAGGTTCGCTTCACAAAGTCAGCAGGAGGAAAGGGGCTCGGGTTCAGCATCGTCGGTGGAAAAGATTCGCCAAGAGGAGACATGGGCATTTTTGTGAAAACTATTTTCAACAACGGACAAGCGGCAGAATCTGTACTTCGGGAAGGTACGAGTAATTAGATTTTGACGGCCACGATAATAATTCTGGAACTGTATTAAAAGATGTAAAAACAATCTGCCTATGATGGGGATATGGCCCTTTGCATGTGCAAAAGATTAATTATTTCTTCAATAAATCTAACTAAAACAGTATTTCTATCAAAAACACCGAGTATAAAGGAATTTAACATCATCAACATATCATTATGATAATCGTAGAGCGTAGTGTCGTATAATTTTAAACAGTTCCACATTTTTCAAATTCTGAAACAGCGCTGTGTATAATCAGCTGCGTGTGTAATATATCGCCGCCCCCGGAGAACAAAATGACAATCGCTATTGTCTTGATTTTAATGTTATACCATATTCGACTTTAATGGAGCTTAATACATCTATACAATTTTTTTCATAATTTTTTTGTCGTTACTCATGAAGTTATAAAATAATGCAATAGTATTCGAAGTTTTTTATTACCTAAATAGTTTCGCGAATAAAATTGCCAGATAACAATAGTAAACAATAGTAAGTTGGCCGTGGGGTGCCGGCAGAGTAGAATAGCACCCCCCTCTAGTACCAGGTGTCGTAGGAGCCGACTGAGGTACAGCGGAACCGACTAATGGCGGTATAACCATTCAAATAAAAACGTAGCTAAAATGGCACAGGGCAGGGATGGGGAGCAGCATCCCTGTCGCGAAGCTACGTTTCTGCGATCGCCACCACGCCTGCCCAGCGCGGCGATTATGGGCAAAAACCCCGATATGGAAAACACAAATAGACCAGGCCCCCAGTCCCCAGCAGCTCCGCTAGCCCGGGGCTACGGTAGCGGCCCCGGTAACGGCGGAGAAGGGGGTGCTAAGAATCGCTGGCAGACGCCCGGCTACCACTCCCGTAAACGACGACTGGCCCTGGTAACACACAACGTGCGCACGTTGAGGACTGACGAGAAGATTGCTGAGCTGGAAGAAGAGTTGAGTAGGTTGCGTTGGGATATTGTGGGGTTGTCTGAAGTCCGTAGAGAGGGGGAGGACACGATAACCTTAAAATCCGGCAACCTGCTTTACTACCGGGAAGGTGACCAACGGTCCCAAGGTGGTGTTGGCTTTCTCGTTCACAAGTCCCTCACCAACAACATTATTACCATCGAAAGTGTGTCGAGCAGGGTGGTATACCTAATACTTAGAATATCCAAGAGGTATTCGCTGAAGGTCATTCAGGTATACGCACCGACATCGTCACACCCAGATGATGAGGTGGAGACTATGTATGAGGACGTAAGTCGGGCCATTCATATGTCTAAGACCCACTTCACTGTTGTTATGGGGGACTTCAACGCAAAGTTGGGCAGAAAAAACGACGATGAGCTGAGGGTGGGGCAATTTGGATATGGGCAACGGAACCCTAGGGGCCAGAGGCTGGCTGACTTTCTGGAGAGAGAGGAACTCTTTATGATGAACTCTTTCTTCCAGAAGCCGCCTCACAGGAAATGGACCTGGATGAGCCCTGATGGTTCCACGAAAAACGAGATAGACTTCATCATGACCACCGAGAGACGAATATTTAATGATGTCTCCGTGATCCACAGGGTGAAAACCGGCAGCGATCACAGAATTGTACGAGGCACATTAGATATTAATGTTAAGCTCGAAAGGTCCCGCCTGATGAAGTCCACGCTCCGACCTACTCGTGAACATATCCAAAACCCCGAGGACTTTCAGCTCGAGCTCTCGAATCGTTTTGCTTGCCTAGAGAACCTTGCGTCGGTGGACGAGATCAACAACGGGCTCGTAGAAACTGTCCAAACGGTGGGTGCTAAGTTCTTTAGACCCCACCGTTCAAATAAACCGCAGAAATTTTCCGATCACACTGTAAATCTCATGGCCGAACGACGCTCGCTAAGATTGCAGTCTTCCGATGATGCAAAGTCACATAGGCGTCTCAATAGACAAATTTCGAAATCCTTGCGGCACGACATCCGTCTTTTTAATACTAAACATATTAAAAAGACAATAGAGCGGAACAAAGGCTCCAAAGTGTTCGCAAGAGATTTGTCTATTGGACAAAGCCAATTGACAAAGCTGAAGAGAGAAGATGGAAGTTTAGCGTCGACCAAGGCAGAGGTATTAGAGGAGATCGAAAGGTTTTATGGACAGTTATACGCTTCGGTCGCTAAGCCTGTTAGCAGCGCGGCCAAAGATCCAAGAGCCAAGCTGACCCGACACTTCACCGAAGATATCCCAGACATCAGCCTGTACGAGATTAGAATGGCTCTGAATCAGCTTAAGAACAACAAGGCGCCGGGTGATGACGGTATCACATCAGAGCTCCTGAGAGCGGGTGGAACACCGGTACTAAAAGTCCTCCAGAAGCTTTTTAACACCGTCGTCCTCGAGGGCATCACGCCAGAAGCATGGAACAGAAGCGTGGTGGTGTTGTTTTTCAAGAAAGGTGACAACACCTTATTGAAGAACTACAGACCCATCTCGCTTCTGAGCCATGTTTATAAGCTGTTTTCAAGGGTCATTACGAATCGTCTCGTGCGCAGGCTGGATGACTTCCAGCCTTCCGAACAAGCCGGTTTCCGAAAGGGCTTTAGTACCATGGACCACATTCATACGCTACGGCAGGTTATACAGAAGACCGAAGAGTATAACTTGCCACTTTGCTTAGCGTTTGTGGACTATGAGAAAGCCTTTGATTCGGTCGAGACTTGGGCTGTGCTCGAGTCTCTCCAACGATGCCGTATTGACTATCGGTACATCGAAGTGTTGAAGTGCTTGTATAATAACGCCACTATGTCGGTCCGAGTACAGGAAGAGAGCTCCAAGGCGATCCCTTTAAAAAGAGGCGTAAGACAGGGAGACGTAATTTCTCCGAAACTGTTTACGGCTACTTTGGGGAACGCCTTCAAGCTCCTGGAATGGAAAGGATTCGGCATCAATGTCAATGGCGAATACCTCACTCACCTTCGGTTTGCCGACGATATAGTAGTCATGGCAAAATCGATGGAAGAGCTCAGCACGATGCTCGAAGGCCTCAATCGGGTTTCTCAACAGGTGGGTCTTAAGATGAACATGGACAAGACGAAAGTTATGTGTAATTCCCATGTTGTACCCACCCCGATCTCTGTTGGGAACTCGGTTCTTGAAGTCGTTGACTCGTACGTCTACCTAGGACAAGTAGTCCAGTTAGGTAGGTCCGACTTCAAGAAAGAGGCCAATCGCCGAATCCAACTCGGCTGGGCAGCGTTCGGAAAATTGCGTAGCGTCTTCTCGTCCGACATACCTCAGTGCCTCAAGTCGAAAGTTTTCGACCAGTGTGTGTTGCCAGTGATGACTTATGGCACAGAAACGTGGTCTCTCACTATGGGCCTTATTGGTAAGCTCCAAGTAGCCCAACGAGCTATGGAGAGGGCTATGCTCGGAGTCTCTCTGCGAGATCGAATCAGAAATGAGGAGATCCGTAGAAGAACCAAAGTTACCGACATAGCCCAACGGATTGGCAAGTTGAAATGGCAATGGGCAGGCCACATAGCGCGGAGGACTGATGACCGATGGGGTCGAAAAGTTCTCGAGTGGAGACCACGTACCGGCAAGCGCAGCGTAGGACGTCCACCCACAAGGTGGACGGATGACCTCATTAAGACCGCGGGATCGCGCTGGATGCAAGCCGCTTCCAACCGGTCTTATTGGAGATCCATAGGGGAGGCCTATGTCCAGCAGTGGACTTCTTATGGCTGATGGATGGATGGAACAATAGTAAACATTTTCAACTAGTATCAAAATGATAATATCGATAGCCACAATATTCCCGTGCAAACGAGTCTATAAAAATAGTGCTATGGATGTTGTCATTTTATTCTAGTAAAAATATACCGTGTTTGGCAATATCGTGTTTACCAATAATTTGTTTCATTTTGAAGGCAAGAACAACAGTCCAAAGTTCTATTACCATACAAAAATGGAAAAATTATAATGAGGATACAATGGTAAGTGATATTAAATTTCGACAATTGAGCTGTTAATAATCATTGAATAAAATTATTTTACAATATTGCAATATTTGTTTTCGCTTAGATGAACCGAGAATAAAAAGACAACGGACATAGAAAAAAAATGACGTTGATTATGTTTTATCAATATCTTATTTTGTTAATATCTATTTAATTATACTACTGTTAATTACAATACTTTTACAAAAAAAATATTTAAAAAAATATCTTTCATATGAGCTCATTCACTTACAATACTGTTCAGTGAATCATCAGCAATCAACGAAAAACGGTTTTTTATTTTTCCTGGAAAGTTGTGATTTTGCGATTGCCATTTTGTTCTCCGGGGGCGGCGATATTATGTTTAATTATGTAAACATTTTACGAAATACATATAAATACGTGGAATAATAAACGAAAGTTATAACTGTAGCCAAATTCACGTATGTAACATAATTTAGTGGAATTCAAAAACTTTTGCAACTTGTACCTACGAGTACGTTAGTTATTCAAGGAACTTTCATTACATACTCGTAATAAAAAGTCAGATGCGCACTGACTGGATAAAGCTTTTATAACATACGAAAAGGTGCAAACATTCCAGTGCGTTGGTTACGTGTCAGCTGCCTGTACTCTGCACTCCTGCCTCTACTCTGTACTCCCACACCTGCCTTTAGGCTACAAAAAACGATTATACTGCAGTTTGATTCAGAACACATAACGAAGTTAATTGCCTGAGGAAAATTAGATCGCCCTCGTCAAAAGTTCAATAACATACAGTAAATTAAAGGTCGAGGTAGCGGGCCAATTAGGTCTAATAAACGTAAACACGTAAAGTGCAGTGTTAGTTTCATTGTAATTGGAATTCCAGAAATTAATTGTTATAAAATCAGTTGGTTTGATGTTGTCGGTCAAGCCCATTAAATTAAACAACAAATTGCTAGCTGACGAGTAACTGTCTTACAAAACAACGTAAATTTAGACTATGTATTACGGAAATGTTCCTGAATCAATACTGATTATTATGAACTACTTTCCTATGGGATTAACCCCGAAATCGCGAAAAATTTTAACTCATCAATGTATAGCTTAGCTATTGTTTTACGCCGATAGGAAATGAACTTTTCTACGGAATAGCTGATTTTGTTTTCGCGATTTTTGGGTTGGTCCCACGGTAAAAGTTGTTCATAATTATGAGTATAATATGAAGATCTCTGAAAGTCTCTGCACGTTGCAAAGCAACAGCTTATAAAGCCTTTTTTTTCCTCAGTCTGTCGTGCCTCAGTACTGGGCAAAAGCCTCCCCCATTTCTTTCCACGTATCCCGGTCTTCCATCAAATCGGTCCAGCCGGGTTCAAAAAAGCGAAGTTCGTCAAGACTTCTCATTCAGGGTCAAGAGATCTCCAGCCGTCTGTGTCTGTGGGCTCTCATTGAGTGACGATCTCAGCCCATCTCTCCGGCTGCATGCCTGTACTATTTATTGAGGACTTTTTTTGTTTTCCATCCATCATCCATAAGACGCGGGACGTCCACTGCTGAACAAAGGCCTTTCCTATGGATTTCCTATTCAGCCGTTTGGAGGCCTGCATCCAGCGCGTTCCTGGGATCTTAATTACATCGTTAGTCCACCCAGTCAGTTCGTTCGAAGAACGCATGGCCGATGAGGCCGTTAAGTTCTCGAATGGAGACCACGGACCAGCAAGCGCAGCATACGACATCCACCGACTAGGTTTTTAATTTATTATTTTGTAATTTCCAGGTGACGAGATCGTGTCCGTGAACGGTCGCGGCACGGCCGGGCTGACGCACGGTGAAGCCATCCGGCTGTTCAAGGACGTGCGCGCCGGGCCCGTGCTGCTACGCGTGGCTCGCCGCGCGCCGGCACGTTGACTGCCCTGCGCCTGCTGCGACCCCTCGCACCAGGCGCTACCTTACAACCCTGACTCTTATTCTACTCTCTAGAGGCAACTAACGTTTTGACGTTGACAGAAACATCAGTAGTCAAACGTCCACTGACAAGTAATGTTTCATTAAGGTTAACCTTTTAATTCAGAGGTGAAAGTTATATAGTTAAAAAAACTGACGTCTAATTAATACAGTATAACATATTTAACACCATACAAATTATTTACTTTTGATGGCAGTGGCGGAAGTCACACTAGACATTGGCGAAATTGTGAAACACCCTCACAGAAGCCACAAAACCAGAACTGAATTTAATCAAACGCTAAAGTCACTATACGTTATATATACTTTACCAGCACTTCGGAGCGCAAACTATGTTTATAGTCGGCAAAAAACAGGGCCCTATAATATGAACTTAAAAAAATAGGCGTAGCGGTCAAAAGATTAAAAACACGGTTCTGCTAGAGTTGCCAACTATAGCCCACTGTGTTGCACACTGTTGAGCACGAAATGTTTCTAATAAGACAGACAAACAAAATCTAAAACTCAAGTCTATCTTATTATATCTTCTCTGCTCAAGTTTATCTACAATACTGTGGAGAGTTTAGGAGTCTGCACAACATGTTCAGAACTATTGTATGCTGCGAAGTACATAATATGTTTCTCTCGGTAAAGTAGACAACGTCTACAACTCAAGTTCGTCCATTGTTAACGAACATGTTTAGCAGTGGAACCGCGCCTTAATAACAATCGTAACGAAATGATAGAATGCTATTTGTAAGGGGTCATACCTTCGATATTATCTGCCTTTTTAGGATGTTCTTAGATATAATTGAACTCCTCATTGTGAAATGGGGACCAACCCCGCAATTGCGAAAAAAATCTGCGTTTATTGAGTACAATTTCATTGTAAACTGCTGGTTCAAAGCTAGTTTCGCTAAGTTACGGACGTGGCTGGTATTTTGGCAATAACAACAAAATTAAGCCCAAAAAAACGATGTAAATTCCAGTGTTTTAAAGAGCATAAGTATATAAGTAGAGGCATCGGGAGACTTCGTATAATTAAAGAGCATCTGTCTAATAGATAATAATAAGCTAGATAATTGCATTGAAATATCGTAGCTTATAAACAATGCACATTTTGTTATTATTTATGGACAACTAGGGACACAATAGGCCCAATTATAAAGGCGCCATCGTAAATTTAATAGCAACGTAAAAAGTGTTCACTCTGTCGAATGAATATAGAGAAAAAGAAACAGGAATAAGTATGTATTCTAAATTGCTATTTTACTTACGATAGCGTCTTCATAATTGGGCCTAATGTATAAGTAACACTATTAATGCAATTAGCATTACAAGAAATGATAGCTATTCATTTCGTTAGTATGTATGTATGTATGTATACATGCCTTTCCAAAATGTATATACTAATGTAAGACGGGATTGATCAACAGTGTCTCAGTGGTAGTATATGGAAGTAAGTAAATCTTATGAAGAACAAGTAACAAAGATATAATAGAACAACTAAGGATCATATAACCACAATGTAAGAGCAATTTGAATAGAGGCGAAGATATTACCTATTATTTGTTGAAAAATCAAAAAGGTCAAACTAAAAGTTTCAAAAATGCGTCATTGATCTGGAATCTAATCTGAATGGATCTGGTAGTATTTTTACGCGAACTTTTCAACGTAAAATAGCAATCGAGTGTTTTAACTCACATGATGCTTATTTACTGATGTAAGCATTATTATTTAAAAAGGTGACAATATTAACAGCAAATAAAAAGTCCAAAGAGTCTCGTCCATTCCGACAAGACTCTATAAAATTGTCTGTGATAATGAAATTCAAAGCTGAGTTAGCACAATATATAATAATATTAACATGTATTTTTGTAATATAATAAATAATATTATTTATAGACTTAAGGGTAGAATAGTAACTTATTTTTATAATCTAAAACGTTTACTATTCATTTCTAAACTTATTCAGTAATAGCTTACGTCTGCTTCTAAACAAATTATCCGGAATATATTTTGCACTCGTAAGAAACTTTACGTGAAATAACGATTTTACTGAGTTTAATTCAGTTCAAAATTGTACAAATATGTAATTAGATGAAGCATGTAGGTAAGGATTGAAACTTTTTAGTCAAAAAACTATAAAATTACGATATCTAATAGCTTGCTGCTCCTTCCACCTGGCGAATAATTCATTCAGCTCAGCTCAAGACTAAACTTATCAAGATTGTTTCACTAATATTTAGAGATTTTAATAAAAATTGGCCTAAAGTTGTCGGGCGATCGAAAACCTTTAAACATTTTCTTCAAGACGACAACATAGATTTAGCAATTTTTTGGCTCGGTTATATAAATCGATTAATATAACTTTGTATGGAACTGTGTATGCCAAATTATATATTTCTGACTAAAGAAATAAGCTTAACCGCGAACAGACAGACGAACGGGGTCAGGTATAATATTATTTATTGTGGAACGCTAAAAATGAATTTGTTTACGTCATCAAATCAAATATTTTCTTTTTCATACGAATATTATTATACGTGTTAATTGATTGATGGAAAAACCTGCATCATATATCCAAGTTTGCGATCAAATCGCAAAATATTTTACATATTATTATGCCACTGTGTTTAATTGGCAGCTTTTTGTGGTACTATTTTACACTGTAAATATTAAAAATTGCCCCTTATATACATATAGAGTATATTTTGTAAAATAAAGCTTATCGTCAAATAATCATAAACATATTTGAAGTACATATATTTATGTGCGAGTAGGTAAATATGGTAGTAATTTTTTTTACTAATGCAATGCCTAAGCCAAGGACTTAAATATGTTAAATGTCTTTGACAAGCTTAATAATTAAGTATGTAAGAACGAAACTTGTGAAGATATTTTTGCATTTTTGTATAATAAGTGGAACTTAAAATTTATTAATATTTTACACTAAGCAAAAGTTTGTTTCTTTTTTCTGCCCTTTATTATTAAGCTAAAAATCTTCGTCTTATTGTTTTTTTTTTTCATTCGGGTTTATCTAAATCTTTAATAGATACTACAAGATACCACAGTTAAGTAAGTTCTATAGTTATAAAGGTTGCATTTTTCTCAATTTTTATGCTTTTATGATCCAATATTCAGTAGATGCGCTAACTCTATTGCACAACATTACATGTAGGTAGGTAAGTAAGTATAGAATAATTGAATTAAATATTTTAGAAGCTATTTATTTCATAAGTAAACAAGATTTTCAATACTCTGTATGCCGAGTCAGTGAAATGCGATCAAGATCGATCATTGCAGCCTTTATTTAGGGGCAAGCTGTATCCTATGATTTTGAAATTCGTTTTTTTTTTGCACTTGACTAAGTTACTAAAAATCGGCCAAGTGCGAGTCGAACTCGCGCACGAAGGGTTCTGTACCATATGGGAGCCCCATTCCTCTAGCGAGCAAAAAGTTTCCTAAAAATCACGTTTGTTGTATGGGATTCTATTCAGTTTTTAGTATATGTTGTTATAGCGGCAACAGAAATATATCATCTGTGAAAATTTCAGCTACCTAGCTAGCTATCATGGTTTATGTGATACAGCCTGGTGATAGACAGACAGACGGACATCGAAGTCTTAGTAATAGGGTCCCGTTTTTACCCTTTGGGTACGGAACCCTAAGAAGGATACACCGTGTAAAGTATTGTAGAGCTCTAAACGACATTGAATTCTACTTAGAATTTGATTTTATGGTATTGGTATTAAGCTAAAATTTTAAGAAGGTAAATAAAAAATAAGGTAAATATTTAAAGTATTATATTTTGTAACCATTTTTAAGGTAAGGTACATCTAAAATTAAAAGGAGTAACATCATATTATAATCATAACTAGGTAGATATAAATATTTTTCAAAACAACTTAAAATTTTATTATCGGAATATAATGTTAGATTTATTTACACACTTTTCAAGTTAATTAGAAATAATGGTAAGATCAGGCTTTCAATAGAGGCGTGGCAAGGAAAATATAAATTACAAAATTAGCAAAAAATGTTATCTAATAGTTGTTTACTGAAATGTCATTTTTGAAATGTTAAACTAATAATAATAAATGTTAACTATAATTTTGACACAATTTAATTATGATCTACTTACCAGTAAAGTTTTTCCAGATCAAAAATGGGATCCAGATAAAAATGATAATACAATAATAACATATTAATGGATTATTTAGTCAGTTTTTCATATTTTTTAATTTTTCAGTTAATATTTAACTAGGTACCTACCTTTTACTTATTTTTTGTATATTTGTATACAAAATAATATTTTATTGTATATATTAGATAGTTTATAGTTGTGTAATAATAATAAAAAAGTAAAACATTTCATTTTGGCGACACGACCAGAGACCTTCCGATTAAAATATTATAGCCTCTGACTTACAGATCTTCAAATGTATTTCTTTAATATATAAATGATAAATAACATCGCTTTAGAAGCATATAGCATACATATCTACGGTATAGCGTAATAGTTACCTAACTTAATAAATCTGTGCGCGATGCTCACAACAGTGATATACCTGACCTACGTAATGGCACGCAATTTCGATAGATTCAACTAGCTCCTCCTTAAATGATATTAAAATCATTGAATCGTGCCGCATTCAATATTCTGACATCTTTCTTTACGATTCAAAGAAACTTCAACTTATTTATTGCGACAAGATTCCATGTTCTAATATGATTTATTTTCTAAACTAATCTTACATACCGCTACCAGTGGGCGTCGTACCACACTAGCCGCTTTGCCCCGTATTGCAGCTAATTCTTTTGGCAAGGTACCGGTTGTAGATTATTTTAGTTAAATTATTATCTTGAGTGCCGTAACAAATGAGTCAAGAACTCAAACTCCATCGCACTTTCACTTGCAGACTAGTAGTTAATAGAATAATAATTACCTCAATGAATAACCTAACAATGTTAGCAAGTACGTAAATAAGGCAGTCTTATATTACAATCCTGCTTCCTTTTCTATTTACGTGAATAAAATGAAAAGCAGCAGAGTACAAATAACTATGAACAATTTAAAGATTAAAGAAATTTTAGAGACGTAAAGAGTTAGACATAGTTTTATGATAGTATCATATTACTTATGTGACAACTTAACATTTTTTGTTACATCCGGGACCAAGTAAATCAAAGAACAGATAAGGAATTGTTAACTTCATGTCTTTTCCCTGCTTTTCAGTTTTTCTATATTCAAAATAGCACGAAATAACATAAACACGGTAAAACTACATGGCTGGCTACTCTACTTTTAATAAATTAGGCAAGCAAGGTACTCATAAACGTTCAATAAACTGTTCATTAAGATGCGCCGTCACTTAAAGGCATATTACATAGGATAACTATTAAACGTTTATAAGTGAGTGTAAATTACATTCCAATCGCTCGGGAAAAATATTAGTAGATAACAAGGGCGTAGCCAAGTTTCAGTTCGGGGGTTTTTAGTTTTTTTTTTTTATAAAGGTCAGAAATAAACAAAGGAAACTACTACCAGTTTTACTAAGCGTGAGCGCAGCTAGCGCGTAGGTACTTGATAATATGGAGTAAAGTTCATAATGCGAGACAGTACGTTTAACATTTCGGGGGGATGGTTTGAGTCCCATGAACTTCCACCTGGCCACGTAGTAAGTATTAAGTAATTAACGAGTCGTCATAGTTATCTTAAATAGGCTTAGCACTAATCTTATAAAAATATTTACAAAGTCGTAACAATTAATTGCTGTTAGGATTGTGTAGGATTCCTGAGGACGAGGGCGACGGGTCCCGCAGGCAGGGCCTTGAGCGCGGCCCACGCCTGCGTGCGCGTGAAGCCTTCCATGGCCTGTCCGCCCGCCGACAGGAGCTCTGCTCCGACTAGAACGAGGCCGCTTTGTGCTGCAGAACCTCCTGAAAAACAAAGATTGCGAACAATGTAGCGATTGTACCTCTAGTATTAGGTAAGTTCGTATTGGCCGGGTGGCTAGCGATTGTAGTACAATTGTTCAGATAATGATTAGAGTTTCGGACGATATAAAAATAAGTTCAGCAATCGCACATTTAGCTCTAACTAGCCGGGTCCATACTCAGTTTAGGGCGTATAATATGTATATACGCAATTGAAAGATTTCACGTTATTGTTTAGGTTTATACTTAATTACTAAATGTAAATTCCCAACATAGATCTATTTATCACAAAATTTCAAAAATACATTTTTTTAAAGAAAGTCCTTACATTTTTACAAAAACTGTAGGTACAATGTAAAATGTTCATAGAACATTGTACAGCCACCGCGTGAAGCTTACACAGAACTAATAAAATCCCTTAATTTGAGCGGGTGCATAGGCTGCGAAAGATGTTGACAAAAACAATATCTAAAATAAACTGTAGTCTGGTGGAAAGACTCTCGTGCTCCTGTGTCACAGGAAGAACAGACAGAAGCAAAAGTTTTCTTAGTAAATAATAAAAATGCTACTGAATTCTAAAGTCATATAGTTATAGAGTGATTACCAAAACCATACTTGTATTTGACAAATTAAACACCAATACCTCCTGCCCGCGGCTTCGCCGGCGTACCGTGGTATATCCTAATTTTTGTGCTATCCCATGGGAAAATTTAATTTTTCTAGGATTAAATGTTTCCCTCTTTCAAACAAAATCCATGCCGAAAATCAAGTCAATACGTTGTTGCGTGAAAGAGGAACAAACCAATAAACCAGCAAATACATTTTTGGATTTATAATATTAGTAAGGAAGTAAGGATATGACATGTAACAACATTTTAAAAACATCTAATTGTATATTGTCGATAGGTACCTGCAAAAAGTTTCTTGATTGTAAGTGGGCAATCCCCGCGCGGAGAGTCGCGGCCGCCGTCGAGGCCGAAGCCGAGTCCGGCGCCGCCGCCCGCCTTCTCCAGCAGCACCGTCACCACGGAGCCCGCCGCGCCGCCCTCCGCGCCCACCACCTCGTGACGCGCCTTCGACTCCGCTGGAAATTATAACCAGATATAAGGTAAGTCAAAACAATCTCTCTATCTCTCTCGACTCTCGAGATGTGGTGCTGGAGACGAATGCTTGAGGTATCATGGACTGAATTTCGCACCAATGTACTTCTAGAACTCGCCATCAAGCAGCGCCTGTCAGACACAGTACAGTCTCGTATACTCGCATTCTTTAGACACATTTCGAGACAAGGTAGCCAGTCTTTAGAGCGTCTAGTCGTCCAGGGCAAAATGGAAGGCACAAGACCGCGCGGAAGGTCGGCCATGCAATTAATGGGCCACCCAAATTAAATCTGCTGTGGGCGGGCCAGTACATCAGTGTACCAGATTCACCTCTAATAGAGAGAGATGACAAGACATCGCGATGCGTGTTACATCTGCCCCTGCCACAAATACTACTTGATGACCACGACCGCTCTATCAAGAGCATAACGACTAAAAAGATATGCTAAGTAAGTTCATATAAGCTGGGTGGCTAGCCCTTGTGTTAAAACTTATAAGCCGCCTGAAGGTCTCTGACTTGGCTAAACTGTTAAAACAACCGGAACCTACAATTTAACGTGTCAACCGAGGCACGGTATCGCTCAGATAAAAGTGCCAATTGCGTGACCAAGACCAAGACTGATCGTGATGCAGGATTAATATAGTGATTATTGATAAATAGTATCTACTGCATAGGTATATAAAATTAAAAGGTCCATCCCCAATGACCAAGCATACTGCATAATTATATCTACCTAAAGTACATTAATTGAATGTAACATTAAAACAATGCCAAGTCGATGGTAACATTATTGTTCAAATTCGACAATCATTAAAGTAATTGCTACTAGTTTAGAACTTTACCCCGCAGTAAAGTTTGGGATGTGTGCAGAGTTTAGCCTTTATCAACCAAATGGGAGCCAGACCACGATACCTTATACGCAAACTTTATGTGAATTAGATCCGTTTCTAGCACAACTGTAAAGTCGTAAAGCAGCTAGCACGGGAATTTCATTGGGCTCATTTGAATTTGTATAGCATTGTCTAAACTTCAGATAGATTAGCACGGAAACACTTTATTACTCGATTGTACAAGAAAATAGGTTAGTGAAATCCAGGCTGTACGTACTACGACTGTAAATACGTGAAATAATTTTAGAAAATCAGCTATCTTTGTATCTTATAGGTCATAGATTATGTAAGGTGTTAAAATTAATTACCTTTGTCAGAGCCGCCCCTATTTGTACTTGCATTTTCCGACGATTCGCTCTCTATTTCAATCACCACTTCAGATTTTTGTTCCTGAAAGAAAATAATAAACACTTTTGAAAAAACATAATTCCGCGTTATTTTGCAAATAGTATTTGAATATTCCTGAAACTTACAACATGACCGTGATAATTGTAATATTAACATTGTCCCAGATATCGTTGAATTGGTTTTGTAGACACTGTTCTAGCCGAAATAGATGAATAATCAATGCGTTGGCCACTACTAGTAGCCATAAATATGTAAACAACAATGAAATATGTACACACCTTTAGAATAGTAACAGATTGTGCGTGGGTCAACCCGGTCATGGCGCAACCGTTAATGCTGCGAACTTTCACACCTCGTTTCAGGCCTGCCCTGGCCGCTACACTGTCGGCCAACACGCGATGAACCTGGAATCAATAGGACAAACATATTACCAACTGTTCACGACAATTAAAAGCTATAAATCGAATAAGCAATTACACGTACCGTAACGTCTTTAGCTTCGCAGTCGATACCGCCTGCTAGAATAACACCCACACCGGTGCCCGCTCCCCGCTTGAGGCGAATCATTCGCGTTGAAATCTTAGTATCTTTGATAGAACTACCGTTCACATCTGTCTTGGTGTCAATAACAGTGTTTTTAAGCGCTACTTTCGTTGTAGGTATTTCTTTATATTGTATATCACAGACTTTACTCTCTTTAGTTTTCGTTGAGATATTAGTTTTGAAGCTCTTTTCTTCTTTACTCAAACCAATGTTGTCGCTTTTAATAACGTCAAAACTATGTTTATCCAACACGACGGGACCTTTAGAAGAAGTGTAATTCTCTAGACCAGCCTTTTTAATTTCTTTAATGATTTTTTCCGATATCACCCTAGGAGCATCTTCAGCTTTAGGGCTTTCCGATGTATTTTCACTTTGTTTACTCTTGGCAGAACTTGAGTTTCGTTTTAATCTCGAATTTTTGAAGTCGGCCTTTCTTTGTCGAATATTAACGTCGCTATCGCTGTCTGAATCGGTTTCAGCAATTATTTTATTACGCCGCCTGTTTTCACCTTTATTCGACACAGCGCTCACCGATGGCGTGAGCGTAGAAAGGCGTTCAGACGCTTTCAGTACTGGACTCGGAGACTTGTCGCAAGACTCGTGAGGGAACTTAGCTTCAATCACAGGTGAAGTGAGGTTAATGTCTCTACCACTTCTACATTTTGCTGATGCCAAAATGTTTCTTCTGTTCAATGTATCGACGTTGGAAGTTTTTGAAACTTTCCTCTTATCGGAGTCGGCGACAGAGCTTTCAAGCGAACTGCAGCTTGCTTGGGATCCAGATGTGGCTGCCGATCCGGCCGACGAACTCAGTGAGACGTTCGTATCAGACGACATCGACCGACAAACGCTTCGTTTGATATACTCTTCGTAACTCTTTTCTGTCGGTGATTTTGAGGTTACCTCTGATTTAACGATTGAATATGTGTAATTTGATATTCTTGGTGAAAGCCGCGAACTGTCCGATTCAATAGTGTCTAAAGTATGCATTGGTGATGAAGCTGATGATCGGTAGCTCGATTGTGTTGAACTCATGGCAGAATCGTTATCGCTGTCTACGATATCTGTTACGGTACAAATTTTTATATCCAAGTTTTTATAGTCACGTGTATGATTTAAATTGTTGTTAAATTCCTTTTTAGTTAAATAAGAAGTGTTTGTTAAATAGCCCTTTGAAGGCAGTATCGATGTTGAAAGCTGCCTCGGGGTGTCATTCAAATCTAAAATTTTTGATGTCTTATTAAGTATAGACTTATGATTCATTTTATTAAGTGTCTCTATCCGTTCATTAAAATTACGTTCCGGCGTTGATTCTTTAGACATTGAAGTAGGGGTGTATACCTGTAGTGATTTTCTTTTGAACGCTGGTGAGTATTTGGGGATATTGTTAGAGAAATTCGTTTTCCATTTTGTTTCATTTAAAATAACAGGTTTAACATGATTTGGTTTACTAGTGTTCAATTTACTGATATTGTTTTCACTTGATTTTAGCAGGAATGACTTTGATACATTATCTTGAACTTTGATTTCAGGTAATCCTACAACAGGACCTTGAAGTTCTGGTATTACCAATCCTCTCAACTTTGACATAGATTTCTTTCTTTGTTCAATAAGGTGTTCTAAGTTAGATTTGTGTTTTGAAATATTTTTACTGCCACTATCATCACTCGTACTTCGCATGTGATAAATGATAGGTTGACTAATATTAGACTCCACACTTGAAGGCAATACTGTTGTACTGCCGTAGAAGAGAGGCTTTTCTGAATGAAGAGGTCTATTCATTTTCGTAACTCCGTAACTAGGAGATGATATAGTACTCCCGAAACCTCCTGATACTTCCGGTCTACTTTCGATGGGTTTCTTCGTGTAGCGTGGCAGTTCATCGAGATTATCCTGAGATTTTGTCAGACGCCTGTCCAAGGTCGATGATGTGTCTGAATAACTGTAAACATTTGTACTTTTCCGAGTATTGACAACATTACGAGTCGGTAGAGTGCCACATTTGTCGATGCGGTCTGTAGATACAGCGTGGTCATTTGAAAACATGGCAATTTTATCTTTGACGCTGGCTTCACTTCTTGCATCTTGCGTCCTGGAAGTGTACGAGTAACGAGGTCGTAGGAAGAGTAGTGGAGGGAGACGGCTCGGAGGGTCCGGTATCTTCTCCACTACTTCATTGGGCGTCTCCACTCCGTCAGGGGGCTGCCTCGGACACGACGGCAGCGGGGTCTCGTCATTTGAAAGACTTTTGTCTTCAGTGTCGCTCTTGTTAATGCGATCTGAAAGTGAAATAATTGAGTTAGTAAATAACTAGGTCAACATAATTATAGGGATTTGCTAAAAACAAAACATTTTCCTTAGTAAAATTTGTCCAACACTATAAAATGCAGTTATATTAAATAGTCAGTTGTAGAAGTATATTGTTAAAAAACTAGCAAGTAATTTTACATACAACATTCCAAAATTAATAACTAGAAACTACTGTAAGCTTGTGAAGTCTAATGAGTTAAATAGATTCTAGCTTCTAAAAGAAAGGCACGAGTCTCGCGTATATAACACATTATGTAATAGTTATAATAAGACGTAATAACTGCTCGCTCTAATGCACGTAGCGCTCTACGTGATACGTGCTACTTTTGCGATGAAAATTGAACATAGATTGAGATATATCTTATCCTTAAGTACTATGAATCACTTTCGGTGTCCTATTACCTACAGTTGACCAACATTATATTAGCCAAGACATATGCCAAGATGATGCGTCACTCCTTCCATTAAAGCCTACTTAGTCACTGTGATTTTTATCTGGTTTTATTTGTTCAGAATAACTTCATGAATAGAAATAATGTTATTTTTCCAGATATTTTTAATTATACGGATTCAATTTTAGGTAGATTAATTTAACTCCATCGTAACGAAATAACATTTAATTTTTATATAAAGGTAATTGCTCATTCAAAAACGATATTAAGGTACACAAAAGCACTTTGGTCCAATGAGAACTTTTTCATCGTCGACGCAGAGTCGAATGTTCTCTGATTTTTTTAAATCAGATAGTCGCGAACAGTGTGATTATCCTGGAATCAGCAACATTACTCTATTAAACACTTTTTCCCGACAGCCAAATAATCATAACCAAAGCGCCACCCTCAGATACTGGTACCGTACATTCCTTTATACGAACTCATACAAAGTGGTTTGGTTCCATATTTGTCATGCAAAGAGCAAGGATTTTCTACAGGTTGAGTGTTATATTGTGTGTTTAAGTATTCCGATAAGTATATTGTTGGTATATTCAAATCTAGGGCAAATAAATAAAATACCTTTAAGGGAAGCATGAGTAATTGAGTATCCTGGACTGCGTCGCTGCTTAACACAATGCAGGTTGTGGTTCAAAAGCAATTATACTTTACCTCTAGCAAAAAAATAGTCATCAGAACGCAACAAGTTTGTCTTAACTTGACACGTGCAGCTTACCAACAAATTTTAATAGTCTCTTATACCATGCAAATAACACGTAAACATAAACCTCTCAATTTTAAATGTCAACTTAATTTATTATGGATTCAACACAAGACACTTCACCGAATTATTAAACCTTGTCTATTATGCTTGATAAATTAATAATGTATTTATTAATAGGCAAGCCATATTCTAATGGTATTTCATTAATGAAATTGATTGTCTGCAAGTCTTCAAACTAATTTTCTTATCATCTTTTTTCATTTTAATAATAAGTCTAGCAAGAAATGTAACATGCGATGATTCAATTTTGTTGCTTGATTGATATTAAAATAATTGTTAGAGTTATTTGATTCATACTTTATGGCGTTTTTGCTATCCATTTTTTGTCTGTTTGTTGCAGTTGATTTCAAAGTAACTTCCCAAAGCTTTTCTTTTTCCAAGATATGAAACATTGTTCGTGGTTTGATCGTAGCTCGAAATTGAATGACAATGCCATAAAATTTTACACATCGTGATTTTTTAGTATGCTAAGTCTATTTAGATTTCGATATATTTTACTACTTACGCGTCTTACTAATAAAACAAGTAATATTTTGTGCCTACTTTTATAGTTAGAGTAAATATAACTGCGTAAATTGATTCCAACTGGAATCTGATGTAATGCTATTTTCTTTCTAATTAGGTCAAGGTAGAGAAGCCATTGGCAGTCAGTTACCTTCTTTTTCTTCTTCAATCGGATGCAAACAACGAGAATGGAGTATTTTAACAACACTGTACGATTGAGTATCCAAAACTATAATTTTCCGAGTGTACATATCGTAGTAAAATTGAAGTTAAAAATTCAGAAACAATGTTGGTAAAAACATTTTGCTCGTACGGTATCCGAGGCTGTTATGACAGCTCCACTCCGTGGTAATGGCACGCTTTGATATTTGGTCAGGTGTCGCTGAAATTCAGCTCTCGTACGAGCCTGAAAGGTTTCAAACAGTATTTCGTCACAAACTAGAACAAAGACAATCGATTTATACAGTTGCGCAAACTGTACGAGTCCGAGGTACAGAGAAACGCTTGTTTCATTAATTTACAAAATTGCTAACATGTATGATCTGCGTCATTTAGACTGCCTCAATATTATTACCGTTTTACTTTTAATTATCTTTCGTGGTGTAGTTATATTATTTGCTTTTAATAAGGAAGCAACTTAATTTGGAATCGATAAAGTCGCGCTTGCATTCAAGGTTATGAGTGAATGAATATTTTTTTTATGAAAAATCAATATAATATATTACTTATAGAATTTGCGCTTTCAACTTGATATCTCAGGAATGATTCTAAGTACGAATCGCATTTAGTTGCGATGTAGAATTAAGAATGAACCACATTATATTTATTTGAGTTAGCCTTATTAACGCCAATGACAAGTACATCAGGTTAACCACCAACGATGGATTAATCCGCTTGCATCGAAATAAATAATACACTTTTTGCGATAAAAATTCAGTATTATTAACGACAAAGGCAAATATCCAATAGAAAAGATTTTACTATGAAACATTTTAGGTTTACGTTATCGGTAAATTAAATTTAAAATTAATCGCTTAGAATCACTATTATTCTATTAAATTATATCATCTGTGGCGTGGAGAGCCTTTCAACAATAAAATTAAGGCGGTCAAAGGTTAAAAAAAATCATGACAGATCAAAAACAATTTCAGTATATCTCACGAAATAATTAATTTTCGGAACTTTAATCAAATTTCAGTAAACTCAATATCCGTACAGGGTCATCTCCAAAAACTTGTGAAATCTTCCATAGCTCTATTTATTGGATTTGTAATTTGATGCTTTGTCTAATTTGATTTCCTCACATATTCATTTCAAATTCATTTTATTGTCATTGTAAGTATTTCAGTAAGCTATGTTATCAAAGTTGTTTATATGTAGAGGAACTTACTGTGAGTAAATTTAAGTGGGTATAATAGTAACTTATACCTTTAGGAGGTTTTATCGTAAAATTCCGATTTTGGTTTGACACATAAATAGACAATTTTAGGCGATCATTCTACTCGTATACCTAACACTAACAATTTACATGATATTTTATATTTTTTTTAAGTTAATTAGGAGGTAAATGTAGTCACCTATTATCACGTTACCTAAGTGTAAATAAAGTGAGCCACATAAGCAAACACTTGTATCATAATCTTAGTTTCATTTCGTAACAGGAAATAACTTTAGCACTTCCTTTAACGATAATACCTGTTTATGGCGATCGAATCAAGTTAGGTATTATAAAAAGAACATACTATATTACAAACATATTATTATTACATACAAGAATGTATATGCGAAAAACAGTGAATTCAAAAATATGGCGTGTTATTATCCATAATTGAAATTACTGACAAATACGAACAAACTTATTATGCAACTGAGTCGCTCACAAATCCGTAATTTTTTTCATAGTCTATAATTATAATCTCATGTTCATGATGACATTGTTTGCCGGGTAGAAGTATGTCCTTAGATAAAAACAACTGGTTTTATTAGGTACTTTTTACATATAATTGACATTATATCTAAACTCATAAGCACAGTTGCTTTTTACATGGTTGTATTATATTATTTCATAAAGTGTTTAGTATTGTATGTCTTTTATTTACATATCCAAATGCGTTTATGTAACTACTGAGCAAAAACTTCTAAAAGTTTACTCCAAAATTAAGTACCAATTTGATTTGGTTTTGATTTGATGTCATCTCTTATTGAATCGTTATATTATTACACATAGTTTTAGTAAAATTATACATACTCAAGTAACATTGTGACCACCTACAAAACATGCAACCGTAGTCAAAAAATATTTCACAATGCTCAGGTATTTACGCATTTTTTATCAGATGTATCACATATCGCAAATACGGCAATTCTGTGCATGTATTCATTCATGTTTTGCGTTTAGTATTTGCGTAAAGATGATTCATTCGCTATTTCAACAGTTTTTTGGCTTTACCCTGAAACTAGGTTCTTAAATAAATCATAGAATGAATGCGCAAAATCAATGTCTATGAAGGTAGCCTGTTGTAAGCATAAAAAATGCCAAAAACCTGATGGTTGTCAGGGTGGGTGCCAAGTTTGGATATTTGATGATAAATATTTTATGTGATTTGATTCTTTGAAAGATAATTATGTAGAGCTCACCTTTTTACAATGATGATATTGATTTTTTGGGAAGGTCCTTGGTACCAACTCCGGCAGGAATACCCAACCGGTACCTAGCGTCTAAAAGACATTGAAGTGGTTTTGAAAGCGGCATTTTTTTGATATCAACAGATACCATAAAACTTTGTGGCAAGGTCATTGGAAATATTTTGGCTCTATATAATTATATTTATTTTTGTCTCTGAATCTGGTCTGCTAATATGTAGATATAGATTGTCGTTTAAGAAATCTCATTTTATTTTTCTTTATACTTAACGGCAAAAAAACTTACAAATAATTTTCAAAATTATTTCAGTCTCTACCGTTAAAAACCCCACAAACTCCAAAAGACTAAATTCCTTGACATACATTTAAATAACAGTGCAACCTAGAAAATAACAACCAATGCTGGCCGCAACCTACATTAAAAAGAAAAATTACATCGGCGATAACTGACCACATTCAAAAGATTCCAAGTTTAAAAGTGCATCGGTGACCGCATAAAATCGTCGCGAAGTACAAAACCGCTGGGATGAGAACGGGTTCTCGAATGGAGGCCACATACTAGGAAGCAAACTGAACTGCCTGGGAGGTACTGTCTACATAGAAAAGGTAGACTGCCGATTATAGGTACACTTACATGACAACTGATTGATTTGAGCATATTTAACAACATTGTTTACAGACGATTGTCAATCAAACTGCTCTTGTTAACTGTACTCCAAATTATAATAACACCCTCTGTAATTTATCAATGACAAAAATACGAGTCATTAGAAAACCGAGTCTAATGCTAATGTAGAAGCAGATGATAAGCATAACATTAGATGCGCAACCCCATCACAAAAAAACAATACTAACCGTGAAGCGACTGCGATAGTCGTAAATATTTCCTCATCTCCATTATTGTGAAGATTTAACTCAGCTCCTGAACCAACGGTCATTTGATCCAAATCGTTACACAACACTTTCATTTATGAAACCAGTTCCGGATCCTGTTCATTCTGAAAATGTTTACTTTCATTATGAGTTTGGCGCACAATGAGAGTGAGCAGTTTCAGAATGATTCATTTTTTGCGTGCACATTTTCACAAAAATAACAAAGTCATACACTCGCGTATCCGGTAGCGAGAGAATACGGGGAGGAGGATCGGGTTAAGAATGCGGAACGTGTCCATTAACGACCGAAATAACAGTTATTTTTCATAGGGCGGTGCGTGTAGTGCGCGCGAGGTGCGCGTGCGGCGTGCGACGGCGGCGGCGGGCGACGGCGAGCGGCGAGAGAGCGCGGGGCCGCCGCGGCGGGGCGCGATGCACTGACTTGCCGTGGACTTGCAGAAATTTGCAGCGTCGCCGCCCTTGACGGGGGCGTTGCTCCGAGTCAGGGACGACGGCGCTGCGCACGCGACGCTCCCCCGCGGCCGTCCCTCGCGCTGAAGGCCGCTGCCGCCCGACAACGGCCATTATTAACGGCTGTCCGACCGCAACATGTGTCCGCATAATAAAAACGAGAAAACCTTATGGATCGAGAGCACTGATTTTGAAAGTTCGATGTTATTAAACAAAGCACTGGCGGCGATCGACTCCGCGGGCTATTTTTAGCACCGGGCGTACGAGGGCGGCGACCCTGAGTTCTAGAGCTGAGCAGACGGCGCCTGCGCACCCACAGATGTCAGGGTCTCGTTCTAACGACTACTTATTTCCGATATATATTTATTATCATATGCAGTAACAGTGTGGTCAAGTAATGTATCCGATGTCTGGTGACTCTTTAAAGATTGTAATTTTCTTAGAAATATACTGCGCTGATCCTCGAGGCTTAAATAAAGTACTTACAGTAAGATAAAATAATTCAAAAAAGTGATTTACATTTTTGCTTCTGAAAAAATGATTTCGGAATGCGCTTTGTGCGGGGTACGGTCGGGCGGCGGCGCGCGGCGCGTGGTGCGGCGCGGAGCTCGCGGCGCGCGGGCGGCTCGGGCTAGCAGGCTGGAATGCGCCCTCGCCGCCCGCCCCTCGCAATCCGGACGCGGCCTTTAAACCGCTCCGACGTGTTTGCAGAGTTGTTTGCACATTTTTTTACATTCCCGTCCTTTTATTAAACCTTCCAGTAATTCCTAGCCTCTGTGTACGCCGACTCATACCTATAGGTGTTATAGCTCGCGGAATGCAATTTAAACGAAGTTATCTGAAAGAATTTCTTTATGAAATGAACGTCTACTTCGCCTGACTTTACGATGACACCAATAACCCCAATTTGGTTCGAAGTATGACGAGGCGAATTTGGGAAACTTTATATCTGACTGGTAGAGATCGATGGATTCTTTCATTGATCGAACAGCGAAACTTTGAAATGGATAAGTGAAAGAAAGTGCAATAGATTTCACTTTCAAAACTAAATTAACTTTCTCCAGTGACATGTATTACGTAATTTGAACAAAACAAGACGGCCATAGCTGTAACATTTATATCGGCAAAGGTCGGTGGTCAACATTTACTTCACAAAGTCAATAGATACTTGTTGGCATGTTATACCTATTGTATTATGCGGCCAATGTATTGATAGCGAAATATTGCTTTATTTGAGCCGAACTTACTTAAACTTATTTATATTTATTGCCTATTATTTTTGCAATTTTCATAAAGCATTTCGATGTGTATAGTATTTTGTGTATTGTTCCTTGATTTTCCTAGAAAGAAAAGTTTTTTAAGTATCCTGACTGTCGAAGCATATTTTGATAAATAAGTCTGTTAAAAAACAGAAAAATTCCCGCCAATAACTCTACATTAAATCGGTAAGTTATTCGACTAGTTTTTAGCCCGCGCATACTGTGAATGAACTGCAGCCCCTCGCAGCACACATAGACGACTCCAATAAAAATATTTGTGTGTCGGTATGCGAGCGGTCAAGTTGAACGCTGAGCCGAGGAATCCGCTAAACGTTGCGACTGTTTTCACCCACCAGGTTACTCAAAAATGCTTTAAGGGTCTCATGGCAATGCCACAATTTTTCCAGTGCCCTGAAAGTTTTTGCAGTTAGAATAACTTTTTAATAAAAAGATTGTATCTCTTATTTATTACTGTTACGAATGTTTGTAGTGTAGAGCAATTATTATAATCTATTCTGACTTTATACAACAAAACATAATACTTAAGCTAAAACTACATAGGTACTTAACTACTGCTACATTTATCATTTTATCTATTTTGACTGATTTAGTAATATTATGTAACCTTTGTTTTACATGTGTATATCATATTTAAAAATATGATATGACTTCTATAAAACAACAAAACACAATCGTATACTTACATACTTACTAAACAAACTTTTTTCAGTGTAAATATCATAATATATCTTTAATAAGGTAAAAATAAGCGAGTACAACAGATGGAAGCGCGACAAAGGGCCTTAATTCCGTGATATCCGTCTTCAAGCGAAACTGCCCTCGAATAACTCTTTTTACCGCTTCCCGAGAGGAAATACCGCGACTGCCAATTTATACAACCATGTGAAAGAAGTTTAATTACACAAAAGCAGAATTGAAAATTCCTTAATGGTTCCTTGAAATCTTTGGACATAAAATCTGCAGACAGATAAAATATTATAGCTCGGAGCATTGAATCGATTAGTGTGTAGCAAATTTGAAGTATTGGCTATAACTTTCAGTGTTGGGCGATTGTTCATTGGCTGGACCGGTATGCAGAGCTTGTGGAACAATGAGGCGCAAGCGCAGGTCGGGGCCTGCGCTTTACGACCGCAGCGAGAATCCAGCCAACATTACTTTCATCGCAGGAATTCGCTTGAAAGCGCGTTTTATTACGGATGTTATTAAGTAATCCGAAGTACTGAAATAGGTACGCGGTGTAGGCATCGTTTGAACGCTATTTTACGACAGTGCGATTGACATAGTTACATTACCATTAACCTTACAATGTTATTAAATGATAACTAACTTTAACTGGCGCACGAAATATCAAAACTTTCTATTCTGTGTGTAAATGTAACTTTTTTTTCTTTATCGGGCAAAAGTGCCTTTATTAACTACAACAAAACTACACTACTATTACACAAAAAGAATGTAACTTACTGTAAATAAATGAAAATTAAAATATGAACCAATTTGTCTGTTTTAAATATATTTTTATAAATAAAAACTAGAGAACCATGTTTACTGAAATAAGAAATGTCGCATTTATGTTCCCGAATCGTTTTAAACTGACAATAAAAAATGATAAAAATAAGTTCTCTAAATAACTCACTCCTTAGTTCCGTGGTCCTTGACATGATGACTAACAATGGCACGAATTTCGGTCACCATCCGATATATCCTTTACGCGGTCACTTTGTTTACAATTACGAAAAATCCTTTGACTCATCGTTTACGTAACACATGTGCATTGCAACATGGTATAAGCTATTATAAATGCAATTTTATACATCAACTATTTCGGTGTCATTTGATACTAAGTGCACGTGCGCGTTTTTGATGTATCGTGTATCATCTTTTGAAAGGCTTTATTGGGACTTGTTCTGAATTCCTGTGTTTAATCGTTCACATGTGTAGGGTATCCGTTACGGTAAGATACTTTAAGATTTAGTTGATGTTCATCAATAGATTTTTAACTTCTACTATTGACTTGGCCCTCACGCTAGTATTAAAATACGATAGTGCTTCTACCGTGCGGGCAAATTTATTGCGACCAAGATGACTTCCAATTCAAAGTAGCATTTTCAAGTCTTCGTGATAAGATACGAGTAAGTACCAGTGTGCATTTTGCGGTAACCGGTAATTGGTACTATTATTATGATATGACTATCCGTAGCTAATACCTAAGTTTGGTAACGAAATTAGTTTGACGTGAAATCATATTTTGTCCGAGAATTTTCCTTCGTTCATGAATAATTAAAAAATATACCTATAAACGTAATTTAACCTTACTTACACAATAGAATAGGTATGCTAGACATGTATTTTCGCGATGTCGTAAGTAATGGACAGTTCAGCAAAACTTTTCCTAAAAGGTCAATTAAAATAGTATCCTCAAATATATATAGGTAATTAGTTAGTAAGTTAATTTAAGACGAATTAAAAAGATCAAGCTCCTTTCGCTCCTTCTCCGTTCGTTTTCTTGTTATTTTACATTAATTTTTATACTGATGTCATGTTTTTATTCCGTAGATTACCTTTATCGTTTTCTCGTTTATTTTACATTTTTTAAGCTGATATCAAGTTTTTAACCGACTTCCAAAAAGGAGGAGATTCTATATTCATGTGTATGTATTTTTTGTGTAAATTCATCGATAATTTCACCAATTGTGAACCGAATCAAAAAATTCTTTTTTAGTTCCAAAGGGTATACTCTCGAAGTGGTCCTATTTAAATTTTACAGAAATCGGCTGAGCCATTTTTGATAAATCAACAATAATGTAAGCAAGTCGAGAGACATTTTCGAATTTTGTACACGATGTAAGGCGGTTTTGCAATTTTTTGCGACAAATAATTATTATTTCGTATCCTTAATTACTAACATTAAATCTAGTCTAATAGTTGTCATGGCCTTTGTATTTATTTTATACTACCCCCTTCATAAAAAATTCTAGTGACGGCTATGAGTGTTAAGCTTTATAAAATAAATCACATATTATATGTAGCTATACTTACAGTAAGGTTTTATTCATGTTTTATTGTGACAAAATTTGTTATTCATACCTTATGCACGTATGTAGGTATGGACAAACATGTATTTTAAAATCCTATAAGTGTCTGTAAACTTAGTATCAATTAAATATAAAGATATTTATTCCTTCATGTAACAAGACTATTAGACTTTTTAAGTAAACTTGAAGTCTAAGCTCACATATTTATCCGACAAAAAGCTACAATTGAGGATATGACGGTTAAAATAAAATAAAAATAATAATTGCTATGTTCCCGAGTTCCAGCAACGTATTTTTAGGTTCATTGTTCGCATATGCAGGGTGTTGGATGAAACTTGCAATAAAGTCTAAGGGTTATCAAATCAGTTTAATTTTTTTCACGGAAAAAGCAGTAGGTAGCAATGAAGGATTCGTAGCAAAACTGATATTTATCCTACTAATATTATAAACGCGAAAGTTTGTGAGTATAAATGGATGTTTGTTACTCTTTCACGAACAAACGGCTGAACCGATATAATTGAAATTTGGTATGGTGGTAGCTTAGACCTTAGATTAACACATAGGTTACTTTTTATCTCGGGCTAACGCGGGTAAAGCCGCGGGGCGCTAGTTAGACAATAAAATAAATCTATTCAGTGTCACTCAAGTTAAAAGAATAATTAATAAAGTAGGTGATAAGGGGAACTCTACTAGCTATATCTTCTCTTTGAGGTTTTAAATCTTAAAAATACACTCAATAAATGATTTTCTAGCGAGGCATTCGGTTCAAGAGCAGTAGAGCTAGATGAATTATTGTCAACGTAATGTTTTTGTTTTAGTGATTTTTTTTTCAGCCTATTACATTAAAAGTATGAGTGATTTGACAACTCTTAGGCCTTTAATATTATTCACGCAATGTGGTCCAAGCTTTGCGAATCGTTACGCCATTTGCAAGGAATGGGCAGGTGCGGCCGGCGCAGGAGCAAGGTGCACTTTCACGACGGCGAAATATAACCTACAATTTTTTAAATCCGAATTTTAGCCTTTTCAATTTCTTTTATAATACTTGTACCATATCAGAGTTGGTTGAGAAGTGTCCTCTTAATATTTTTTTTTTATATTATTAAAAAATATTACGTGTGTTTATTTTAATTTTATTTTTTTCTTTCTTTATATTTATTCAGGTTGTTTTTGACCAATACTGTTCTAGGTCAGACGAGGTACAACGTTTTCTTGTGATTATGAATACTTATACTGTATAAATAAATATTGGGGGGCATCTTACACACGGTCTCTGACACCAAACTAAGCAAAGCTTGTGATATGGCTGCCAGAGACTGATTACTACATATACATATTTTAAATACATACTTTTTTTTAATCGGGCAAAAGTGCCTTTATTAACTACAACAAAACTACACTACTATTACATAAAAAGCATTGGATCATCCTCAGACCTTTGAAGGTCTAAAGATAATACAAATGCTCAAGCCCACTGCCAGTTGGCAGCGTGCATACAATATATACTTATATAGATAATATCTAAATAACACCCAGACACAGAGCAAACACTTATGTTCATCACATAAATGCTTGCCCTAGGTGGGGATCGAACCCACGCCTCTGCCAGAAGTCAGGTTCACTAACCACCAAGGCAGGCATATATGTACTATTGTAATTTCACATAATTATTGTCATTTACCCCAAAACCAAAATAAACAATCGGCCAAGTACGAGTCGGACTCGCGCACGGAGGGTTCCGTATTGTATGGGAGCCCCCCTTAAATACTTATTTTATTTTAATTTTATTATTGAAGTGAATAAAGTGAAAACTAAATATTCTGTGAAAGTTTCAAGCATCTACCTGTTACCATTATTAATATAGAGCGAAAAACGTCTGAAAAATCAGGTTTGTTGTATGGGAGCCCCCCTTAAATATTTATTTTATTTTCTTTTTAGTATTTGTTGTTAAAGCGGCAACAGAAATACATCATATGTGAAAATTTCAGCTGCCTAGCTATCATGGTTCATGAGATACAGCCCGGTGACAGACAGACAGACAGACAGACGGACAGACGGACATCGAAGTCTTAGTAATAGGGTCCCGTTTTTCCCTTTGGGTACGGAACCCTAAAAAACATAACTACGCTTTACAAGCATAATGCGGTCCTTATAACCGTAGAAACTTCTATACATACCTACTAATTTAAGAATCTCTGAATAAATGAATACTAATAAGAAGAGACGTGATATTAGGAATCTCTCTAAAGTTCAAAAACTTTGTCAATATTAGGAAATTTACATAAATGGGATTAAGCAACAAATAGGTATTTTATGATGACGCGAAACGAGTTTAGAACGTGTTGCGAATTTGGAAACTTACAACATAGCTTATGCCTAATGCATATCAAAAGGCTATTTTAGCTATTATGATTTAATTTTATTGCAGAAACCGCAGAAAGCTGCGAAACAGCACCTTGAATATAAATGTTTTTAGCGGGTTGTCCAGTGAGTAGTAAGATAATGTTTTCCAAGTGTAAATAATAATATAATAATACACATGTTCTAAACTAAAAATGATTTCAAAGTCTCGTGTGTTCTGAATAATTGGTATTATTTTTTTGTTAGTGAATATACATATGTATACAACTGCAACGACAGGCTCAGGCAAGGATGGTGAGATGTGCGTGGCCCCTATGTTAATAACCGGTCCGCACCGCTAAAATGGAAAGGAGTGGAAAAAATGATTTTCTTTTCAATAGGACGACCATAACTGAAATAAAAAAACTACAATAATATGCTTAAAATCCTTCTCTACATAGAGAATAATTGGATTGTTCACTAGACCAGCATGTCCTAAAAATATATATAAATGATTAATCCAAATGCAACGCAAGTGGATGTATAAATTACCTAGCTGGGAGACCAACCATATCACGGGATAGAAAACAAGTTTTCCCCGAGATGAGACCTAACTAGATTGATTTCTCGCCCCGATAGCTCCGATAAGCCGATAAGCTTTATCGTATTTGTTTTAGAAAACATGATCGGTAACAAATAATAATAACTATAAATTTAAAATTTAAAAAACCCCCGACACATTGACAACCATTTTGGGCACATTTGTAGAATTTTGGTTCTTCCATCCCCACTTTAAACCACCATAACTCTTAAACGGCTCAATCGATTTTTATAAAACATAGCTAAGAACACTCTCGATTAAGTCTCCTTTCATCCAAAAAACAATCTAATCAAACTAAACTGAAATCGGTTCAGTGGTTCGGGCGCTATGATGCCCCCCTCTTTTGCGTCGGGGGTTAAAAAAGAACTAATCGCATAGCTATTGCATTAATCCTATATTATTTCTCGAAACCAAAAGATTTCATTTTTAAATCAATGTTAGCATGCCTGAACATTGAACGTGAAGTGCAAGAAAATGTTTGCTATAGAGTTTCGATAAGGCTCTAAACAGACAGTTAACATAGACATAATATCTGTCTACAGGGTTATCCAAAACTACTTTACTAAGCTGAAAGGCGATGATTCCAACCATCATTATGAACAACTTTTACTCTGGGGTCGAGACAGAATTTGAGAAAAAATAAATCAGCTATTTTATACATTTTGTGGATTTCGAGTTGCAATTTTGTATGGAACAACTGATTTTTTTTGGACCCAGGTTGACTCCATAGTAAAAGTTGATCGTAATGATGGTCTGAATCACCCTTTGATCTTGATTTTTGCCATCGATTAGCATGTTTACTTTAGAGATTTTCGCACTCGTAGTTTTCACGTAATTGAGACTTCGTGGGCCTTATACTTTTGCACGCAAATTTACACGGCTCGGCTTAGAATATATAAATATATACTTTGTAATCACCCTAAATGTGTTAAATTTAAGTTACTTCAATATTAAAAATTCTGTTTCAGTTTTGTTAATTCTAAAATTATTTTTACAAATCTACAATCATAACGGTTACAAGCCTGCATCGAGCAGTGATATCATATCTAAAATTAACATTTAAGAAACATTTTTACTTAAATTATAAACTTGGCATTTGTTTCTTGTAAATCTAGATTAACTGGATTTAATTTTCGAAACATTTTATAATGATAATTTTATTTTATCAGTAGATACAGTCTAATAAGATAATTAAGACTTATTTCACGACGCTGAATTATACCATTTGTTTCTTTTAAAACTAGTTCCACTGGATTTTATTTTTATTTTTGGCATTATATTTTTGGTATTAAACATGCATTTAGTATGCGCACAACGTTTAGTAAAACTGTTACCGGTAGTAGTTTCTCTCGTGAATAAAATACCTACTTCAAGTAACAAGACGTTAAATGATTGGGTTGTTCCTTATTTTCCTGGATTTGGTGTTTAGGGATTTCACGACATTTTTAGTTACATCATTTAACTGCGACTTATTCCATTATAGAAAGAAATAGGTTAGTTGGCAATATTTTTTCAAGTTTTCATGTAACAGCTAATCTTAAATAGATATCAACGAAAAACTATGAACCAAGAGAACCAAGTGGTGTCTTATGACACGGGCGACAATTGGACCCTGAGCGTAGCGAGGGACTCTACAGATAACTCCCGATCAGCGAGGGTGTTTTAAGTTAATTCCCAAGCGAAGCGAGGGAATTATTTAGAGTCCTGAGTGAAGCGAGGGGTTCAAGTCGCCCAAGACGAAGACAAACTTGGTTCTAGAGGTTCATACTCTACTTTTCATACATCCTACGAGAAAATGAATTTCATACATCCCCAAGAATATGAGTAGTACTTGCGTCATAAATTCATGTGAAGTCGAGTAAAACCTCCTTACTATACCAGGTGCTGTACAATGTAAAAAAGTTATATTTGATTTTGCAAAATGAAACCTCTTTACGACGTCCTTAAATATTCTGAGTTGAGAGATTTTCATACGAATTAGACGTCCCAAATTGGAAATCACTTTAACCCCCAGGGAGCTTCATACAACTTTGTTGACCTGCCATAGCCCTCGAGATTGTGTTAAGATAATAATGACTCGTTTTACGTTGAGATTTTATGACAAATAATGGGTCATTTTCGAGCAGGTGGTATGACAAAAAACATATGTATTAAGGAAGTTAAGTTAGTTAAATAAGTTGTGGCATCTGAATTTCATGATAAACAAAAGCGAAATATACCATACTATGACGTCGCTATCTGTAAGCGTCTACATTTGCCATACAAAGCTATGTTTTGTAAGAAAGAGACAGGATCCCCTTGCTATATCTACCAAAATCTTTACAAGATTGTAACTCTGAACTCAATCAGTCAGTTACAACTTATTCTGAGGTCTAACTATTCCTTACTCTGAGGTTGGGACTATTTTTCTAGTTTACGAATCATAATTGATTACACAATTGACTATCCAGTATTTTATTCAAATACCAGTCGGCTGTACGATTCACATAAGCTACGTATAAGTACAAGTAAAGGAAAGTAGTGAAACAGTAATAATTTTAATAGAGATAGGTGCCGAAAAACCTGTTCTAGAACATTTTCGTTTTAAAGTTGGCAAAAGCATTAAGCCTAGTGATGCAGGTAAATGGAAAAGATGCTATTGGATGGGTGCCAAAATAACTTGGCATCAGCTTGTCATACTAATTAAGCAACCTACTTACCCTCTGACCAGTATCTAAAACACTTTACTAAATAAATACAAGATAAAGAAATCGAGTGAAAAGAAATTTTAGCTCTTGGGTACAAAACGTAGAGACCTTAAATTATTAAACGGTTCTAACTCTCCATTTTATGTTATGAAATTGCAACCTGTGATAGGTTGCAATTCGGAGTATTTTGTTATTCATTTTATAATTGTCATGTACATAAAACTAAATTTTGGATAAAAAGATGTAATTTTTTTAATTTAGATATAGCTAAACAAATATTCGTACCGATATAATGAAGATGTTTCTAAGTATGTCGTGAAACAGTATGCATATACATATCTGTTAAATAATATACAGGGTTATTTCTAATCAATTAGCATCCTCTTAGGGGCTTATTCTGTTCATCAAAACTAACAACTTTTGTTCTACGTTTTTTAATAATTCTCAAAAAAAAAAGTTGTTCTTCCATAGAAAAATGTCGTTCACCCTCGACAAAATGTATGGAACAGCTGATTTTTTTTTTGAGTTTAGACAAAAGTCGTAGAACAAATGTTGTTAGTATTGATGTACAGAATAAGCCCCTAAGAGGATGCTAATTGATTAGAAATAACCCTGTATACCCAACCTATTTTTTTTAAATGTATAATGTACAGTTCTATTTTAATATTAACTAATTATAACAGAATTCAATTGTATTATTATTATTTAAATTTTGGTTATATTTTTGACAATGCCCTTTTACAGCTGACTCGTTTAAATCTATAGGATTTATGTACGTAGGCATAGCATGCTGCGAATGTTTAGCAACCGCCGACATTTAACATTTCAATTTCGATGACATGCAAACAATATTTTATATACATAACACTTTATTTTTTTGTAATGTAGGTAGATTAGAAAAACAATAGAACTACTGTAAGTAATGACGAGTCCATAATAGAACCATTTATACTCCTTTTCCTCATATGAGAATGTGTAAATGTAATATTATGTCAATAAATGATTTTCTTTCTTTCTTTCTTTCAACCAGCACACATAAAGTATACAGAAACAGCATGCAGTAAATTAATGACATACCTTCCCAAAAGCTTCGTTCAAACGACGATTTTCTATCTTTCGTTTCAGAAGTCGATACAGGTTTCCTGCAACAAGAGAAAAATATATAAACATACTTGTAGAGTCCGTGATTTTAAATAAAATAAAGCTCCGCACTGGCATTGATCTTCAAGGTTAACATACAAAGACCAGTAGCGCGAAGTACGCTAAAAGAAAAAAAAGCTGGCAGCAAGTCATGTTCATGTGAAATGTGTTATTTCTTTATTTACAAAACAAGTGTGCTTTTGTGCAACCATGTAAACGTCTGGGCGCGAGCTTGCGCCGGCAATGGCAGGGTACGGCGGCCCAGGGTAGTGATTTATACCAATTCAGGCTAAGTGACCAATTTGTGTAATAGCAACAATTAGTGGCAAACGGGTGATACCGAGCCGCCCCTACCGCACAAACTACTTAGTAATCTTGGCATTTTTACATCAGGGCTTTAGAGGTTAGCGCCTACTGGGAAATAACAAAGCTTCAAAATGTATTAGGTATGGATCACTCCACTTGTTAGACTGTTCATACCAAGATTAGTATCTGTCGCGATTTTTCTATAAAATCATTATTATTATTATTGCTTTGGATAAGGACACAAAAGTTAAAATGATTGGAGAAGAGCAGAAGGACTTATCCAGAAAAATATATTTATTTATTTATATCAAATTGGCGCGGTAACAGTAACCAATTACACTAATGATAAATTATCCTTCAATCACCTCTAAAGAGACTGCATAGCTCCTTTATTTAATTTACTCAGTTGCAGAGCGTCCCGGCGTGCGTAATATTTCCACAATTTTTAAAGTTTTTTTTTTTTTTGTATAGTAACACTCTTGCGTTAAGTCATTGTGGTCCTATGTGTGACGTAAAATGGCAGGCATTTTTCGTCGTTAAGATGAAAAATGTTTTTTTCCCAATGCCGATTCCACTAGTTATTACGTAAATAGCGTGTAAGATGACCTGCAGACTTCGAGAAGTGAAGCACACATCTCACACTGTGTAAAAATAAGTGACTGTGTACATGAATATGTGTTCGACATAAAATTAACTTATTTAACGTTTTGCGCCTTCTGGCATCACAAAACTGAATTAAATACAAGTAAAAGGTCTTATATAATGACAGTAAGTACCTACCCAAACTGGGGAATCCATTCAAATAATTGAATTCTTCAAAAGTACCTAGCAGAAAGTTTGCATTTCGTGGCTCTAATTTATAGTAACCGTAACCTTGCTAACGTTTTGTCACGATGTATAAACAATAAAATACGGGTTGGGTATTAAAACGAGGAGCACAAACCTAAGGATTGCGACACTATGGGGGAGTCACGGGGGTGTTTTTCAATCGTTCCTATGCATTCTGGCTGCCGGAGTTGCGCCGAAGTATAATAAACAAAATAAGAAACAAAAAATAGGTTAGGTTAGGTTAGAACATGACAAACAACGCACGAGCCGAGCGAGCGAAGCGAGCGTGCCGCGGCAGCGGCCGGCGAAGTGCCAGAAGTAAACTGCCTTGATAGATTAGGTGTGAAACAAAAAATAGGTTAGGTTAGGTTAGAACATGACAAACAACGCACGAGCCGAGCGAGCGAAGCGAGCGTGCCGCGGCAGCGGCCGGCGAAGTGCCAGAAGTAAACTGCCTTGATAGATTAGGTGTGAAACAAAAAACAGGTTAAAAATTCTGATATAGCCGAAAGTGAGGTTAAGTACTAAAAAAAATATTACTCAAAAACTAAGGGCCTGCGGCTGGGGGGAGTTGCAGGGAGGGGCTTCCCCCCTCCCCCCAACCCTTCCCCCTTCACCCCTCCCCGCGGGTACCGGGCGGCTATAGTTTAACCGTTAAAATTTCATAAATTTTAAAAATTAATTTAAAAAAAACTACGCTTCGCCGGGGGGGGGTGGTAGTGGGGGGGTGACTCCCCCTCCCCCTACCCCCCCTCCCCGCTCCCCCGCCCCCCTAAAATCGTGCTCCTTCTTTCAATACCTTACCCATGTACTTATATGATGGGCAGACTGTAAGAAACAGAATGGGAAAGATAGGTAGGTCTGTTTTTCTTTATATGCTATAATTCTTTCAAAGATAAGAGCCTCACAATGAAATTATTACAGCTAGAAGTACCCTCTAGCGAAAGAATTCGACAAACAACAAAATTATTGTAGTTACTTCTGAAAAACTTCTCAGCGGTGAAGTGGTCAAAAGACACACTACTTACTAACTTTTCTGTCTTGAGTTAAACTGCGTGTTTAAACGTACAGAAAAAGCATCCTACAAAGGATACAATAGCACCGCAGCATGGTATACACCAATGCAAATTTATGCACAGTATTTACTGATGCGTTACGAGTACCTATCTCAGTGAGCAATCATTGAACGAGGACAAATGTTTTTTCTCAAATAGTAAAGGATGTGATGTCGTCATGTCATATTATGCTTAGGAAGAGATACGGGGTCACAGCTACCACCTATTAAAAAATCTTCTCTAACAGTAAGTTAATAATGAACTCTAAGCAAAAATAGTATTTTTCCTTCTTCCATCTGATTAATATCTCAAATTCTGAGTATTCAAGATGACCTGTAAACAGTCCAAATACACAAATACAAGTATGGAAATCAATTATCTCTGTCTCTTTCACTTCTTATTTATACCAAGCTGGTTATAAACACATTGTTTCAACGCACCATGATAGGTACTCATTCCATAAAGAATTATTACCAAGAAAATACCAATCAAAGTTACCAAGTAACATAATTATATCAGTAGAATCATCTCTAGGACAAAATATGGTACTTGTACTTATACTATACCGGACTTTAATAGTCTACTACTAAACATAGGCCTACCCAGGTAGGGCAGGGCGATTGGGCCATAACTATCACTCTGGCCGATGGCTCTGTGCAAGTTAAATACCATAAAAATTCAACTGCAAAAATATACACAACAAAATTAATACTTGTTATTTAGGTACCTCCCTACCTATTACACACATACCTTACATGTGATAAGGAACAGGGTCAATATATTTTATTTAAAAAAGTTATCTGATTTATAATAATAATTTTGTACCTAGTTAGACATTAATACATAAAGTGAAAAACTCACTGTTGTGGTTAGTAAGCACCTAATTAGATATCATAAATCAAAAATAAAAATGCTTAATTTCATGTTCAGGGCCCTAAAAATTGAGGAATAAAATACATTAAAGTAACTATTTATGCCATATTGGTAGTTACCATCCATACTGTGGTACATGTGAGGTCTAACAAAACCCCTTATTTTATTTTACCTTTTGGGGATAACTTGGAAGGGATTTCATCATTGACTGGGCATTATTTCATATTGATGGATTTCATAAATAGAATTTGCCATGTTGCCGAACATAAATACCTATTCAATGCTTTAGAAAGACCGTACCTAACCTGGTATCCCATCAAAAATCAATTCTTATACCTATGTCATAAAACATGATAGCATGGTAGTCAGAAATTCTTCAGTCCTTCAGAAAACTAGGATGATACTCGTAAGTTATTACATTAGGTACATACATAGGTACTAGGTTAATTGAATTACTAACATAATTAAGCTGACTATATTTACTTATACAATTATAATTATAGGAATTGCTTATTGGTTATTTAAATACAGTTTATATACTGAAACTTTAAGTAATTTCAGTTCAAGGGATGATATACCTTACATCTCCATGAAATACTGTGATTATGCCATGAAATATAACACCTGTGATTTAAGGGCATAATTATAATATCATAAATTTCTGTATTCCTCAGGGTATATCCTGAGTACCTAAAGCTGTTTTTCTTTCTTGACATATTGTAAAGTTGTATGTCATTACAATCTACTACACGGGCTTGAATAATTAGATGCTACCTGTAAATAACATTATGAAGCAATAAATTTCATGATAATTATGCTTAACGAATTTCAGTACCTACTGAAAGTTTATTCACAAATGTGACAGTAGGTATCCATCTTATAATTTAAACTAAAGGGGAAATGGGGAGCTAAGTAAGGATTATCAAACCTTAAATTATATTTTAATTACTCTTTGACTGGGATAGGTAATTATTATTATTGTATTGTTTATTATTTCATATAATGTATGTCTTTTCATATGGGTTGTATACCTAAAATAAATGTTTATTTATTATGAGTCAAGAACCTAGACATCAGGCTGTAGACATTGATTGTTCCTCAGGCTTTATTTGCCTCTTCATACCTCTATTCATGGGGACTCAAATAATAAATATTTACATATTGATATTAAACAGTACATAAAGATAATTATATAATTATAGACATATGAAATAGTACTAAAGAATTAAGTAAATTAAAGTAATATGCAACATAATCAATCAAAGCTGTCAGAACTTTAATGATAATTATACTTATTTAAAGAGAATATTGAGCCAATGTTTAAGACATCCACATCAAATAAATAAAAATCCAGTTTTCACAGGATTTAAATATATCTATAAATAATCTTTATCAAAATATATGGGTCAATTAGAAATACATTTTAATTTTAATAGTTAATAAGACAAAATATATTCAATTAGGTTTGTCTGTCTGAAATGACAACTGATAAGTCGGTACATCACTGTATAATTTGTATATTGTGTACCTAGGAGGTACTTAGAATATAAAAAACAAAACAGCACCAAGATCTTAATTAATTTGGCTGACCTTGTTACATACCCATTTATTTGATCTTGTATGACAAAATAATATATTATGGTATGTGGTGTAGCATGTTTGTTATAACATGCATGTTGCTGGATATTTTTAAGAGAATAATGAGAGCATGTAGTTAAATTTTATAAATATAAAAAGGGTGGCAATACTTTAAAACCTAGACAGGACCATTATATTTTGTTAACATAACTATGGTCTAAGCTGGTATAGTTTTACAGCTCCTTATGACTTTATGTGGTTAGATGAGCTATAATATATGACTAGATAAGTCACAATAAAACAAGTATGTGCTATTTCAAGATATACCATCTATTATTACCTCTTATTTTTTGTCTCTTAAAAAATGTAAGCTTCAGCCTTAAATAAACGATATTAAATTCACCCGTTATGAATGTCCTATTTTAAAAAGCTAAGATAAGGAAAACAACCCATAATTGTTTGTAGCCTTGCATATTAGGTATGCTGGTAGGTAAGTGACAAGGGTGACAATTTATGAAATTTAGGTAAAAATATAGGTAAGGGAAATACTTGACATAAATATATCAATAAATAAAATAAAAATATATATATATTTATAATAAAAATAAATAAAAAAGCATATCACAATGGAATATTGTTACTTTTTTTCTAACTACATGGTAAACTGATTGAAAATCTTAGATTTTACTTTACTTAATACTGTATAGATTAAGTACCTTTGTAAAGAAAATTAGCTGGAAATCACCAGACAAGTTGATATATTGTATAAATATATTCTAAAATCCATTGTTGGGGTCTGCATTACTTAAACTTAAGAGCATATTAAAGTGGCTTAGAAAATGAGCCATAATGACACGATTCAACTAGTAGATACATAATTATAGTTATGTAATTATAATTGAATAAACCTACATACTGATGCTCAAAAATAATATTTAGCTGTAAATAACAAGTTTTAGCAAACCAATATGAGATAGCTTTATCAAATTAGATTATTGATAATATCTATAAAGATTACTATTCATTGAACCAGATAGAACCTTAGTATCAAGTTTGTAGGCCTATGGCTTAAAATATTAGAACCTGATACAGGTGTTCTTTAACCATCATATTCTATAATTATACAAATAACTTCACTTCTCTTGGGTGTACAACAGTAACACAAAATATCCGATTAGGTATATGTAATACAAAAATATAGGCATATTTGCATCAAGCAGTGGCAAAATTAACAGATCACACAAAACATTTGGGGTCAAAGGGACAAATTTGATTTATCTGGTAACGAGGAATAGCTTATATGATATATATCTTTTGTATTAAATGGGTAAAATGTAAAAGTAAATATAAATATAAAATATGTATAAAAGTAAATATAAATATAAAATATGAGGTAAAAACATTTCACAACCCTTTAAACATCTGCAACTGAGTAAATTAAATAAAGGAGCTATGCAGTCTCTTTAGAGGTGATTGAAGGATAATTAAGAATCAATCGAGCTTACCTGTTAAGTGAAGATTGATGATAATTATCCGAAATCACCGAGAAAGAGACTGCATAGTGACTCAATCCCTCCCTCCCTTGCCCGGAGGTGACACTATGCAGTGATGAGTAATTTAATCAAGGAAATTATAAGGTATCAGTATAATACAGGTAAACCTCGATCGATATCATTATGGAAGTCCCATAAAGATAAATCTGTCCTAAGCTGGTCCTTCCTGTAAGACTCAGCCTCTATGTAGAGGTTGTGAAATGTTCCCGTCTCTACTTTGAACTCCAATGACTTAACGCAAGAGTGTTGCTATACAAAAAAAAAAAAAAAACTTTAAAAATTGTGGAAATATTACGCATGCCGGGACGCTCTGCAACTGAGTAAATTAAATAAAGGAGCTATGCAGTCTCTTTCTCGGTGATTTCGGATAATTATCATCAATCTTCACTTAACAGGTAAGCTCGATTGATTCTTAATAATTTTACTTACGTTACGTCAATGTCAAATTTAGTTAACAATAATCCCTTATTGTAATAATAATAATCCCTATATGTCAGTTTTATACTATTTCCGATCGAGAACCAGAAGTAAGTTCCTAGCTCAACGACCCTCCATTAAAGTTCCTCTAGTGCCACTGTTTACATTTAACTTACCTATTACAGCTTCACAATCAATGTTATGGCTGCCCATGTCAAAGTTAACAGCTTAATTCTAAGAACAACCTATTGAAATGCCAAGTTATGAGAAATGTTTTGCCATAACTTAAATGTTATAACTTGTAACGTTTCGATAGCTGAACGTGAGTTATGAAGTCAGAACAAATTGGAACAGCCAAGCTTGCTTTAGCATTTACCTGGTGACGTTCTAGAAAACGTGAGAGTGCATTTTTATATTCGCCTACATACAAATGTATGCGGACTTTTATAAGTTCAACTTTGAATATGGAATATCTTCATGTATATCTATAGATGTCATCATCAGTCACTTTTATGCCGAACATTTTAAAGCTTTTGCATGAGAACATGATTCTAGTCCAGTGAGAATAACTAGAAAAACCGTAGACACTGCTTGAACATCGTCATTATATAGCTGCAAAACATCTACTGGTGCACATAGGGCGTTCCTTGTAGGTTCGTACATAATACAAAGGCATAGCTTTAAGGCATTGACTTTAGAAAATTTGGATATAAATCAACCGGAGAGAAAAAGATATATAAAATAAATTTGCATTTTAATCAAAGTTGACGTGGAGTCCTTGATGGTGTATACAAAATATAAGATTACATAAATGTCTAATGATTAATATATGCAAGCTAAATGCAAGCTTTATGGAAAATGCTACATACGAGTATGTATAGTGAATATAGTTCAAGTTTATACGTTTCCATTAATTTCTACAGAAAATTCAATTCAAACACTTTTTGATTAATATCGATTATACGAGTATATCATAATATATGCAGTGTGAAGTCAAAAGTTTCTACTTTCTGTTAAACTTTTTCAGCTAGTTAATTAAATTATACCTACATATTTCGTTTCTCACTGGTTCTTCACAGAAAGCTCTAGCGCTTAAGTGGCAAATAATTTATACAGTTATTTTAAACAGTTAGGTACTTATATAATCCATGCTTTTACAATATCAATAAACTTTATAAGATACATGAGAGTTGAAGAGAGCTCGTTAAACGGTTCTAAGCGATTTATACCTAATTAGACAAATTGCCTCTTCACTTTAATCTTCATAAATTGTTACTGAATAGGTAAAGGTCAAACAATTTAAACCTTAGGGCTCAGCTCATCATATTGAATAGTGTACCTTTTATCGTCTCTTTAAGCTTGAATAATCATGTCTCTAAAGAACCATAAGTATTTATTTTATCTCCCAAAAGGTAGAGAATGCTCGTAAGTTGATATCGATAGTATGATGATTTTTCAGTTTCTTTTTTTTCCAAAATTTTGCACCGACATTTCGTAATTCACATATCATATTAAGATTTTCATGAAGATTATATCAGAAGATTAAATTATGTCTACCATCGACAAAAATTACATACACATAAGCGCCAATTTGTTCCCCTAGAATCTAAGACCTTCGCTTCGCTCGTTCAAATAACACTTCCCGCATTACACAATTGCATTTAACTGAACAACGAAACGGACACAGAGTTGCATGCAAAACGGCACTTTCAATTATTACTATAAATTTATGCCCACTAGCGCTAGCCAATACCAAAACCAATTAGCAATGAGTTCACAAACTACCATTCTAATTGGCAGTATTTTACCAACTATCGGAATTTATTCTAAAGCATGTTTTCACAGTAAATATCTTCGAAAACAGGTCATCGGCTGGCTCCGTCGAAATGTCAGGGTCTGCTGCGACGAGCTTGAATACCAGACGCGATATTTAAAACAAGAGCACAGATCACGGTTTTTTTAATTGACCTTTACAATTGTTGAAAAGATTGTTATATGAATATGTATTGCTTGTTGACCGCAACTGTTATTTAATAAAAAAAGAAACCGTGCTTTTACATTTGAAGTTTTTAATTACTAAAAGCTAACATTTTCTTGCAATTTTTTCATAGAGCGTTACTTAGTAGTCACAATGAAATACAATCAGAATCAACATGTTCTCATTTAGAGCTTCTCTCGGCCTATAGATATAGATTGACATCAACTTTGAATACAGCTTGTCAAAGTTACTATTTATTTATGGAATTCTTAAGAATACCTAGAATCTTCAATGCAGCAAGGCTTCGGCGTCAGAATCTAGCACATTTAAAAACAACAAACAATTGCGCTCCCATTTGAACATACGAGAGCGAATTCCTTAGAAGTGAAAATGCTGAGCCGAGAAAGGCATCGAGTCAAGCGAACCTAGTCTAGGCAAACCACGTCGTGACTCCGAGCTGCACCCCCCTCCGCTTTAGGAGGGGGGGCTCCCCTCAATCCGCGCAAAGTCTCGCGACGTTGCGCCCGCGCAGCCTGAGGACCACTCACCGGAAAGCCTTCACGTTATTATCGAGTAACATTCTCATATCGAACCACTCGATCACCTAAACCTTCTTTAGCCAAACCGGTATTTAATGCACATAATGTCGCGCCGACTTCTACATGTTTTGTACGTCACATTAGTTAAGGTCAAATCTGCAAGTATGTGGAACGGGTCGCGTTCCTTGTGCTGTTAGGTATATACAATAGTGAAAAGAATGCAGCCCAGATAATATTAATTGTGAGAAAACTATTTTTACTAGACAACCGCGTCTGTGACAATCCAGTCAAGTACCTACTTACCACTTTCCAAATATGGTCATGTAATTGCGTGGATGGGCGATGATAATAATTATTCGAGCACCAACCCCTATTACGAGACGGGTTTCAACCTGAGAATAGATGACAGCGTGGAACTGTGGGTAAACGCATTTTTTGCGGTCCACAAACCAGTAGCGAGAGATGTTTTATTTATTTACAAACAACATTTCAAAATAGTCATCCAGCTGTAATAATAAAAATTTTTAATAAGTTAAGATTACCTAATATTCAACGTTAGAAGATAAAAAAAAAGTGTGATTGACAAACAATTACCGTCTTACCACAAAAGTTTTACACACGCTTCATATATTTTTGGTAAGGCGGTTAGTTTAAAAAAGTTTAGGTTCCCTCAATTTCAAAAATAGGTATCTACCCTATCTCTTCCATATACTAAGCAATTATTTAAGTAGTTTATGAAAATGAGCTTTTGGCAACTTCTTGTACGCATAACGTTAAAATTGTTTCAACATCAAGTATAAGTGCACTAGTACAGTTTAATGTTGCGTTTTATGTCAGCGTAAGAACTTGGTCTTATTGGACATTTATAGGGTAGGTCTATGTTTAGCAGTAGCAGAAGTAGGTAGTAATAAAGGAAAAAGAGGAACTTGCAATCTTTACTGTCACTATCTTTCACTTTAATTAATTGATTATAATTTTTGTGAAATATAATCCACTATCATATAATAATTGACATAGAGCATTCAAAACTAGTAGTTCTCCGAACAGTAGACTTCACGATACATCTCTTTAACTGAATGCTCTTAAGCCTAAATCGCGACTCGCTCTTGACCGTATTGGTTCATACTTGCAAATCTTGTCAAAATTTAGATATTAAACAATTTTGGCAGATAGTACCGCTAAATAGTGCAAGACAGCAAATTTCCCCTTTTTTGAGAAAAATACCCCCCAAAAAATTAAAAATCGCCGACGACAAAAAACATACCTAGGTAGAACCTGTGTACACTACCACGTATCGTTGAGGTTCGTTGAATAATGCGAACTATAGACAAAAATCATCATACGGACAGACGAAAGCAAAATCTTCATGTGGTGCTTACAATACAATGATACAAGGATTTTATAAGTCTGTGAAACTAGGTAAAAGTTTACACAGGTGTTAGAAGAAAATCATTGTAGTGCACTAGCCTCCACCTTCATTGGTATACAGACATATAGTGTAGACCGTTGCTTCCACACGAAGATTTTGCTTTCGTCTGTCAGACCTACTGTTTGCTTCGGTCAATGATTTAGCATCTAAAATACACGCTCATTATTAAATTTCTACAAGCCGTTCACATTGTAATTTAAACAGATAGACAGAGTGAGATTTCCAGCTTAATAGAAGGCTTGAAGGCTGTCCTCTCAACGTCAAGTGTGCGTATAGGTTAGCAAAGGGCGATCGTGGGCCGCAGAAGTGGCTGTTAAGTGGGGATCAGGCTGTGCCGCGGGTCCGGACCGTTAGCAGACGCCTCGTCAGCACTTCATAGAAACTCTGCATCAGCCGGCTCTTTATTATACAATAGCTTGAATTTACTTTGTCCGGGTTAAACAATTACTTGCACAGGGTTACTGCGACCTGCGCGCGACGTGTATCAAAATATAGATAGATAGATAGATAAACTCTTTATTGCACACCAAGAAATAAACAAAAAGAAGAAACAAAGATACATAAACAGTGTAACAATGGGCGGCCTTATCGCTGATAGTGATCTCTGCCAGGAAGCGAAATTAGAAATATAGAGCAACTTTATTATGTGACGAATACATCTTACTATTTAAATCACAAAAAACACCAGTTGTTCGATTTGTATTATCGAAAATCACTGAACTTTTTGTACGGGAGAGCTATTTTGAGTTTACGATTACAGAGTTCGCATAGTAAAAGTTGTTTATTTTGTTACACTAAAGTCACCCTTAAGAGTTTGTTACCAGTAACCTTGTATACACTTTATATAAAATAATACTGCAAGACATGAGTATGGTAATCGTTGTTTCTTATAGGCGGTGATTATTATGATTCCCCGTACACATATATACACAAGATAACCAAATTCTGTGTTTTCTTATAATTAAGTAATTGCTACTAAGTAACTACAGGCTGCATGTACGACTGTACGTAGATTAGATGCCCATAAACCTAAATCTCTATCTGGAAAATATCGGTTGCTGGCTTATGTTAACGAGACGAATTTTAGAACATGTGGTTTTTTCCATGTATACTATAAGTAGGCTGTACATGTACAAGAGCTTTTCATGTCTTAAGTATTTTATGTCCGCATAATGAAGCTGCCCGCCCATCCAACTTCAAGTCCGATTGGCATTTTTTCCAGTGTTCGCGTGACCTTAATGAAAACGAACATTAGTGTCTAAGATTAGAGTATAAAATTATAAGGGTCCTCAAAACCTTGCTTATTCAATTTATTTATTATTATTACAAATGCAGATTTTTTAAATACTAAGACGTTCAAACAACGTTTCACTGGTACATAAAACTAAGTCAGTATTTTAAAACAAATAACAAAACATCAAGTAGGGTATATCTTTTTACCATGTCTTTAACCACTTCATTGTCTAGACTGAACAGGTAGCTAGTCTTGCCACTATAGCGTACCACGTAATTACTTAAACGTCGTTATCTAAGTTTATTAATTTTTGTACAAGTAATCATAGATATGGTACTTTTCTACCTTTTATCAATTTTACTCTTCATTGACATTTAACAGTAATTATTTCAATCAGTTGACTGATGAACTGATCTGAATTTTATTACATTTTGAGCAGACCATCGCATCTCCATCTTCTGATTTGAAGTGCCAAAAGGGTCACGTGACGCAAAATCGATAACACTGGGGTAAACGCGCTCCCGAGCAAAGTCAACGGCTGAAGGTCGTGTACCCTATTTTTTTTTTTAATATTGGCCGTGTAATTATTCATACTTACAGCTCTAGACCGAACACAATTTAATCGTCTGGAATACTCGTACACGTGGTCTCCACTAATGTTGATTGGTAGATGTACGTTTTGAAAGCATACACATTTTGTTTTTCTAGCACTTTCTCTAACACTCATTTTATAGAAACACTGATTATCTGATTATAAAAACTTATAAATTTACTTATTACAAATAGCATATCCTTACTAATGTTATAAATCTGAAAGTGTACTTGTTGGTTTGTTGATTTGTTCCTCTTTCACGCCGCAACAGAGCAACGAGTTGACTTGATTTCTGGCATGGACAATTGGATATAGGCTACTTTTTATCCCGAAAACGTAAAAGTTTCCTATGAGATAGCACAAAAATCAAAATATCACGCGGGAAAAGCCGCGGGCAAAGCTAGTTAATATATGCATTAACAGAAATCGGAGACAAAATATGAAAATACAACAATTAATGTAAATATTGTACTTACCTACATTTATGTGTGTCTTAGCAATTAGGTATTTTAAGTACGATACTCGTAAGTACCTTTCTATTAAAATCGATTTCCACACACATCCGAACAAATGTACGAACTAAATATCCCGCCGACAAATAAGGTGTTGGAATTTTCAGAAAGACCTAGATTCCGACCAACCTATGATCGGAGCCACACCTTAGACATTCGCAATGCCAGAAGAGCCCTACGAGATATTTCTGAGAAAACCGACATATCAAATGGCATTAAACCCCCGACATAGAGAAGTGTTGTAAGGTTGTAACTATGTTTATAACGTATATCTATATTTATGTTTGTCAATATAAAGCATCGTAGCTTCCAAAAATTAAGCTTATTTTATTGTTTATGGAAAAGTAAGTAAGTTTGTATAGGCCGAGTGGCTAGCTTTGGTGTTAGAGTTTTTTTAGAAAGACGAATTGATTGTAAATGTTGTTAGGAACAACATTAAGAAAAATCTGTGACCTTTTTTTACTCTATATCTACTTGTGATAGGTAACTATTTCCGTTGTTTCCCACCGCTACGTGATTGGAGATTTTGTTTATGGTAATGCCGTAAAGTGATTCAGTTTATTTCTTTTGCAAAACACGTTTACGACATCAGTCATGCGCTAATTGGATATAACATTTTGTTCTCAGATCATAAATAATAATGAGAATATGCTGCGATACAACTTGTTTGGGTAAATGTGCCATCTTTGCAAAAATAATGTTTCTTCCGCTTGGGGGTAGGAATTTTGGAAGATTCTTTTTAATTTCATTTTATATTCTTCTTTGAAGATTACGAACCGAACTGGTAGGTAAGTGGTAACATGTTTTAACATCTGATTAACTATTAGGCTCTTTGCACATGGAGCACCTTGAGTTGAGGCAATAAACTTTTTAAAAGTTTCCTGTAAAAAGTTGGTAGTTACTATAACGTTTACGGTTGCCGCAATTTTATGTCAATCTGTAAGCAACTTGTGGTCATCGTAATAAGATGATCACCAACAACTTAAAAAACCGGTATATATTCAACAGTTGCTAGTTGCAGCAATTAGAAACTAACTTAGTCGGCGATTGCAGCAACTGGAAACTGTTGACGATTGCCGAAACTCGCAACTCGAGTTGGTATGTTTGTAAAGTCCCATTGAAATATATGTAAACAGCTAGTTGCCAGCTTCCAGTTGCTGCAATAGTTGCTCCATGTGCAAAGCGCCTTAATAGTAATGTATCGATTCAGTAAACAAACCCGATTAACATTAACATACTTATTACTATTCAATTAGAGAAGATTCATTCAAGACTCTACAATAGTCATTCTGGCCATCGTCACTATATTTCCTCTTTCTTTACCTTTTGCTATTCTAACTTGCATAAACGGCGCAAACAAGTCGATAAATGGAGAGTAGGACGAGCGTGTGAACAGAGTCGAACGTGCTATTGTCACCCGACGTCACTCCGCGACATTTTCTACACAAACACGTGTCCTACCTTCCCTCTGTATGTAGGTAGGGCATAATTGAACAAGATCAAGGCGCACTCACCGCTTCCGCCACTCAACTTCGGAATTCCATATATTTCAACGACTCCACGCCAGTTAGTTAAATACGGGTGAAATGTAAGGCAGGAATTCGCTGACATCCACTACCGCATTGCCACGTTTAAACGATGTTTCATTCATGTTTCAAATATGCTACATTATGTGAAAATACCGTAAGTCGGTTAATGACAAGGCAACAGTGTTGCGAAGAATTCGTTTTCTAATTGGTTTATGTGTTCATATAAATATACTTACGAGAATTTATATGCGATACGGCAAAGTGAGATAAGTTCGAGTTTATAATCATGCATCTCCGGGAGAAAATAGTCGATTCTCCCACTAGTCATTAAAATTACTCGTAAGTATACGAACATAAAAATAATGAGAATGAGATGCATTCTCAAATAAAGCACCTTTATAGAGCCGGCTATTATACTCGAGTACGTTTCTACCAGTTGCATCGATTGCAAAACCACAAAGGTGCTTTTAACGTGGGTGTTGAAATATGTTAAGCGGATAAGAATGAGAATTTCGATAGGTCCGCCGTGATCGATGCCGGTGATTATCATCATACACGAGAGAAAGTATGGAGAGATACAAACATAAATTTAATAACAGTATTAGATGTATTGGATTGCAGAGACAGAGAGTTGCAGGGCCAATCGGTGCGCCGGCGCATGTACCGTTACCGCGGTCGCGGCCGGCCGACTACAGACATCTCAGCCTACTTATAACAGATAACATGCCAATCGTGTGAACTTATCTCGCATTATAATATTTATTTTAGGCAGGCCAAAAGATAAAGAAATTTCTCGATAAGCGTAACATTTTTTCTTAAATCGATCAAGTTTTTTGGGTTCTGTAGCACTTTAAATATTTTATAGTAAAATGTTTTGACCACTTTGCACATGAACATTTGTGCTATTACACTGTCAAGAGAAGCATATATCATGAAAATCACTTAAAATTATTGTATCAACACTAATCAAATAGGTATGTCAATTAAAACATCCTTGATCTATGACTTTTCACCCACACTAGCATTTCTTCACTGTCTGACCAAGGCACCAAATTTTAATAATGTCAGACAAATCATAAAAAATCACTTAAAAAATTTCGTATAATACGCCCGTTTGCGAAATTATTGTAACCATTAGGTACATTCGAATTGCGTCGCGGAACAGTGGCCAACATTCGCCACTAATAAGTGTTACATGTATACACGCCTTGTGAATACATAACACTGTTTACGAGAAGATGGGCCGTTAGACTCAGTGTACACAGACCACATCCATTCGAGAGTGACCTCATAGTAGCGCGCCGACTAATATGACTTGCACTCTGAAATAAAGCAAAACAGCGGTCTAATAATGGATATATGCAATGACCACTCCCGTCCACCGCATTCTAGGACAAGCCAATATTGTATAGTGTGTTCCACAGCGATCATTAAAGCGATTAAAGCTATCCGTTACGAAGACAGATCGAAAGCTCGGAAAGAATTTTATATGTACGTTACTTGAATGTGTTTGTGTTTCATTACTGGACATAATTGATGTGGGTCATCATAATTATCTTCGAGTGAGTACTGTTACTTCAATAATTTATATGAACTGTCCAAAGCGCACAGTGACGTCCATTACAATAGAGTTCCGGACATGTACCTTTGCAATGTTTTCAAAAGAATCTTTTACACTTGGCCTCATTATTTATAGAAAAGAATGATCAAACATAACTTTTTACGAGGTGGTTGCGGTTAGATTAGACTACATTCTGGTCAAACAGAAATCTTAAGTAGGTACATAATTATAATCATGAGTTGTCAAAAGCGTGTCGATCACGAGTGTGATTCCAATCCCGTAAAAAAGTTCACGAAATGGGAATCTAGACACGTGGCAGCGTGTCCAGTCAAGACAAAGAAAAATAAACTGACGAGACGCAGCAGTTTTGTGTAATATTTTGAACACTTTTAACCCATAACTTTAACCTCATCATAACTCGAAAATTATTTAACCTACACATATGAAATTTAGTATATTTATTTAAAGTTCTTTAGCTTATCTGGGTAATTATATTGACTAATGGGTAGGGTATGTGAAGTTAGGACTGGTAGAGTTAAAGCGTCTAGAGTTAGAAGCTTGGCTCTACACGAGATCTGATAACTTTTTGATAGTGCGAACTGTGGTCTTGTCTTGGCTACATTTTACATGAAAATGTTTTTGTTGGATTATAGTGAGAAGGTACTGTTTTAACTATTTACATAGGCAGACAGACAATTCTTTATTTAATCACAAAGCAAAAATTGAACACTATATACACATTTAAGACTAAATATTTTTACGATTATAAATTGGCGGCCTTATCATCCATGACGATTTTTTCCAGGCAACCATAGTAGTTTAACATATCTTCTTCGATTGTACAAGCTTGGCTATCAATTTACTACTCGTAACTCATAAAAATTTATATGGTGATGACAAAAGCCTTGTATGTTTGTCGCTCGTTAATATAGGAAACATAGCTTAGTGATTGGTATTAGAAATTGTTCAGCCTCGCTATAAAACTGTCAGCTCCGGGCAGTCATGGCCTACAAAATCTTATTGCTAGCTTTACAAGATTAGTATCCATAAACCGAAGCAGATTCATAGACATCTTGCTAAAATGATTATTAGGCACTGTTTCGAATAAGTAGTACTTTGCACTTCTATTTTCTTTTCCTTGGCTTCTCAAGAAATTTTTAGTAAGTTTGTAAATACTTAAGAGGATTCTGAATCGACCAGTGTTTTTGCGTTTACTGTAGTTCATCGAGAAAACTCGCGGTACTTTTTTGATAAAATTTACGTTCCGGGAGAAAACTCTTTTCACCCCTTAAATTGTATTAAAAACGTATGTTTTTGATGTCAATTGCTTGAATAAAAATATTGCACGCTCGGACGTCTTATTTTTTCTCATAAAAGTTTTTAGTTTATAATAGTGACCCGCCCCGGCTTCGCACAGGTGTTTTATACATAAACATTCCCCTTGAATCACTCTATCTACTTAAAAAAACCGCATCAAAATCCGTTGCGTAGTTTTAAAGATATAAGCATACATGGGGACAGACAGCGGGAAGAGACTTTGTTTTATACTATGTAGTGATAAGTAGTTTAGTTTGTATAAAAGGTTTTACTTTTCAGACAAAGTTTTGCGTAAAAAAATAACTATTTAGCGGCTTATATAACCTAAAGTAATTTAAAAAACTGAAAAAAACTAAGACGTACTCATATAAACCTAGCGATTGAAGTGATAATTACATGAAAAAACAAATCACCAAAAATCGGATAATATTTAGAGGTAGATTGACAGCTTATTAAGCCCGACTACAGAGGCGCCAGCGTAAATTTAATAGCAACCTAAAAAGCGTTCTCTCTATCGAATGCCTAAAGTGAAAAAGAAACAGAACTATGCTATTTAGCTAATATAATTACGATGGCGCCTCTGTAATCGGGCTTATTTTTGTATGGACAAGTTGGCGCCTCGCAATTGTCTTAAGTGCCTATGTTTGACGTTGTGCAACAACAGTTCGGATTCGAACATTGGGTTAGAGAATGCATCCAGGCAAGCATTCGATTCGATGAACACACACAAAAAAATACATACGTACGTACATAGTACCTCCTCCTTTTTGGAAGTCGGTTAAAAAGAACTTTACAATACGCATACGTGAGCAATGATATCATTAAAATGTGTAGCATTACAGCAATGAACATTCAAAACCGAACTTAACCAAGTGACTTTAGTCATTAAAAGAGTCATTTTATTACACACAAGATTTCATTATTAAGATTTAGATTAGAAGTATGTAACGTTCAGAGTTCCATAAAAACATTAAACGTCCCGGCCGCACTGGCTTCGTAGCTGGCGTAATATTGTAGCGTAATGCTCAAAATCGAATATGACATTGTTACATTAAGTACACTTTTTTTTTTTAATCTATTTTTTTGGGAGCTTTTGGACCGAAAGTACATGCCAGCCCCATCGTACCCTTATAATTACAAGCTTATTACATATTATAGACACACACAAATTAATACATAGGTACACACTAAGATATAATAAGCCAGCGAGGAAGTCTCGTGGAGTTGGCGTGATTTAGAGACTGGAAGAAGGTCTCCACCAGTCTGTACATCATTCCAGCCTCCTCCAAGTCGGGATTACATAACAAACTTTGTAATGCCCCCACATTGTTACATTACACTTGAACTCCCAATCCACTTTTACAAAATAAAAATGCATTTTTTTAAATACGTATGAAAATGCATTTTTATTTATGTATGGAAACGCATTTTTTATTTATGCAAAATAACCCATTTAATCAGTGTTTTAATGAGTAATTTAATAGGAAGCCAAAAACCACTGTTTCCGCTTTCAAAGATTTTAATTCTTCGTTTATTTATACACGGTCTATCTTAATTAAATTACAGAGGAATATTTATCCTGTATCTAGTAATGTTTTCTATGGATATAAGTACGAAATAGACAGTCAGAGGCGCAATGCGGTAATGAATGCAGTTTGCCGTATGTGGTTGGACTGAAGTTTGTGATTTATTTGCACAACCTACACGAGCACCCTGCCAATACATGTTTACTCAATCGTGCTACAAGAAAGATATTTAAGGTTTAAATAGCTGAGTAATACTGCGATTATGTTTGTTTCTTCGTGACTACCCGTAACATAAATATATAAGCAAAATCAATTTTGTGTTAGATATTCAAAATTCAGGTATTCAGTCGACTTTATTCATGTCATAAAATTATTATGGAATAGCATTAAAGACTCTACCTACATAAATGGTGCCATGCGCATAGCGCATATTATAAGTACAGTTTCTAAGTACCTATAATAAATCTATGTGTTAAATTCAATAATTGTACCTTATGTGAACGATACTATCTCTATAATACGGAAATATAATGATTGTGCATAGCGCATATTATAAGTAAGTAGGTATAGCTTCTTAGCACATATAATAAATCTATGTGTTTAATTCAATAATTGTACGTTAAGGAAAATATACTATCTCTATAATAAGTAAATATAATACTCGAATAATTAAACAACAAAAATTTGTAGAACTTAGTCCTACTTAAAGTTATCCTTTTTGACCGACGAAACGAAGGAGGTACTCAATTCGACGCCTTTTATTGGAAAGAGTATACTTCGAAATTGGACCCATTTAAATTTAGTTATATCAAAATCGGCTGAGCCATTTATGATAATTCAACAATAATGTGAAATTGCTACATCGATCTGTGCGTAGGTAGGTACTATTCGCGAATTCTGTACAGGGTGAAAGTCGGCCATGCCATTTTTCGTGAAAAATAATTAGACAATGTACAATTTTTTTCTTCTAATATTTCTCCAACCTCGCAATGACGGTCAGTCATACCCACTTGGCTAATACAAGCACTAATAGCCTAGAACCTGGACATGACACAAAGCAGGTGATTTATTAACCAACAAAAAGATGGGTTTGTAAATTGTCCTTCGCGTCATGTGAAGTTAATGAATCTTTAAAGAACTTGTCATTTATAATTTACTTAAGTTTGACATACACGATGCGATGATTTGATCAAATTTTCGCTTCATGCCAACTGGGCACTCATTCAGTTAAAGAAAAGGCAGGAATTGGTGGTTCACGATTTGAACCACTTCCTGAATGTTGATTAACTCTTGTAATTTTAATTTTTCAGAACTAAAGTTGCTTATAATTTGATTTCCTACATTTTTGTTTCCCATTAACTTTTTCTATGATTGATATTTTTCAAATAAAACGAAAAAGGTATCTAGATGTGCAATTTTCTTTCTTCTATAACTGTAACGACCCGTCGTTTTTGCGTAGGCGGCAAACAGGGTTATCGGGAGAATAATACGGCAACAGTCACTGAAATGAGATAGGTATTTTTCATGACAATCAGATTATCCCTATGGTTGTAATTATAATAGCTCTATGATCTGATATAGGTACGCCAACCTATAATGGTCCGGCTACAACTACGCCCAACGGCGAAGTTATCGTCACTGGGGGCTCATTTAACTAATTTAAACGGTAGTAGTTGGTTGTTCACGATTTGAACTACTACCTGAAGCTGGGCACACACGATGCGATGATCGCATCAATTCATCAGATCAGTCCAGCGAGGTCCTAATATAGTTGCATTGCCGGTAGGTAGGTAGTTACTCGTTTGAGGAATCAAAATGACACCCCTATTTTATTCGAAAATGTATTAACAAAAAAAATGATGGGTATCAAAGTTGCAGAATTGTTCCCATAACTTCTGCTGTAAAATTGAAATAACACAAGTTATTGAAGAAATGAAATGGTACCACCAACTATTTAAAAAAATATCGATCCTACAAAAAGTTGATGGGAATCAAAGTTGAAGAAAATCTAATTTCAAACAACTTTTGTTCCTATAACTTCTGCTGTAAAATTGAAACAACACAAGTTATTGAAGAAATGAAATGGCACCACCAACTATTTAAAAAAATATCGATCCTACAAAAAGGTGACGGGATATAAAGTTGTAGAAAATCAAATTTTAAACAACTTTTGTTCCTATAACTTCTTCTGTAAAATTGAAATAACATAAGTTATTGAAGAAATGAAATGGTACCACCAACTATTAAAAAAAAAATCGATCCTACAAAAAGTTGATGAGAATCAAAGTTGTAGAAAATCTAATTTCAAACCACTTTTGGTTCTGTAACTTCTGCTGTAAAATTGAAATAACACAAGTTATTGAAGAAATGAAATGGTACCACCAACTATTTAAAAAAAATATACCGATCCTACAAAAAGTTGATGGGAATCAAATTTTAAATAACTTTTGTTCCGACAACTTCTGATGACAATTTATGTAACACAAGTTATTGAAGAAACAAAATGGTACAACTCTCTATTTAAAAAAATATCGATCCTACAAAAAGTTGTTGGAATCAAAATTGTAGAAAATCAAATCTCAAACAACTTTTGTTCCGACAATATTTTTCGAATAGGATAGTGGTGCCATTTTATTTCTTTTAAAACTTGTGTTATGTATTTGAATTTTTCATGAGATATGGGATCCAAAGTAGTTTGAAATTCTATTTTTTACAAGTTTGATTCCCATCAACTTTTTCTAGGATTGATATTTTTCTAAGATAGTGGTGCCATTTTATTTCTTTAATAACAGGTGTCATTTAAATTTTTATGAGATATTATCAGAGCCGAAATGGTTTGAAATTTGATTTCCTACAACTTTGATTCCCATCAACTTTTTGTATGATCTATATTTTTCGAATAAGATGGGTGGTGTCATTTTGTTTCTTCAATAACTACCTACCAGCAATGGTTAAGTACATGATGATACTACATGGCCCCTGCTGCACTGATCTGATGAACAGATGCGATAGTTTCGTGTGAGCCCAGCTTCAGGTAGTGGTTCAAATCGTGAACCACCAATTCCTACCTTTCCATTAACTGAATGAGCTCCCAGTTGGCATGAAGCGAAAATTTGATCAAATCATCGCATCGTGTATGCCCACCTTTAGGTATTAAATCAGACATGATGTCACATCTATGCGAGACGTATAATGGGTACACAATAATTACCATGAGAACGTTTCTACGAGTATGACTCATTTATTTTAATTCCCAACATGAGAATCCAAATCAAAACATTGATCTAACATCATAAAATGATTCATTAAAGTTATGTTAACATAACTTGATGTTTTGACATTTCTTCTGTATTTTTCAGTCTCCAAAGCAGGGGATTTACTAGGGGATGAGATCTTTAGGGAATAAAACGGGACTTTTACTAAGCTTACATTTTCCATCTTACTCAAATAGATGTTTACTTGTAATACCTAGTCAATTTACAGAACCAATATGTTTAGTTCACGAGTTTCTTGACTATTAGTACACAAAGAAAATAGAATGAAAATCAACGGGATGTAATTATATTTAACATATTTTTATTCCATCATAAAACCCAGCCTAAAACTCTGCAATTATAATAAAACATCATCTGTTATAACATTTATGATGAATTAGTCAAGTTATGGACTACTGCATTCTGGTGGCATTAATCCGCACTTATTTAATTTATTTCCAACACAATACTTTTAATTAATGAACAGGCATACTCGTAAATCTATATACCTACACAACTTATCGTTGTTACATTATTTTCACGCGTAACGTTTTAAAATTTATTTTGCAGTTTTAATGCGATATCACGACGTATGATACTATAGTTACAATTGTTTAGGGTTCCGTATCCAAAGGGTTAAAACGGGACCCTATTACTAAGACTCCGCTGTCCGTCCGTCTGTCCGTCTGTCTCCAGGCTATATCTCATGAACCGTTATAGCTAGAAAGCTGAAATTTTCACAGATGATGTATTTCAGTTGCCGCTATAACGCAAATAAAAACAGAATAAAATTAATAATTAAGGGGGGCTTCCATACAACAAACCTGTTTTTAGCCGTTTTTCGCTCTTTATTAATAATGGTAACAGGTAGATGCTTGAAATTTTCACAGACTATTTAGTTGTTTATTTACTTCAATAATAAATAATAAAATTAAAAGATAATACATATTTAAGGGGGGCTCCCATACAGTACGGAACCCTCCGTGCGCTAGTCCTACTCGTACTTGGCCGATCATTATTCTCGACACATGCAACTGCGATAATGTCAACTGCATTCACATATATTACACTCAGCCTTCAGGCTGAAAAAGGATTTGCTAGAAAGATATTAAAATACAAATCTTATCAGCAAAGACAAGAATGTAGGTTTACTTAAATAGATTACGTAGCCCTAAGTGCATTATGCATCTCTAAATACATAAATACGGGTAGGAGCTATCCTACCCGTATTTCCATGCACGTATTCCCTTTTATTGATGAACAACATATGACTTATTTCTACCCACAAAGTAAGTCAGCGTGTGTTTATCCAAACTTGTTTAAATATGGAATTTGTGTTAAAAATCAGACTGAGATAGCCTGGTAACCCAATTTTAACAAACTATCAGTTAATCATAAATAATATATTAACCAATTGCTCTGTACATTTAATTGATTAACATATTTGTATAGGTTTTGCTCCATTTTCAGGACGCTCTATTGATAAACACTTTCAACGTGTTCCGTAAACTCCTTACGTCTAAGTACCAACGATCTATCTCACTAGCACGTTAAGCAAGCAAAGACATTCTGATAAAATATTACTTCAGTTAAGTGACCATTAATTATTAATTATGTACATAATAGTGTTTATAATGTACACTTACTTGTAGCAATTATCGCAAACAATGGACCATCTATTGTAGTGCCGTGATAAAATTATCTAGTGCCACTCACCAGCGCGCGACTTCTTATCTTAACACTTGTCTTCGAGATATTTACTAAGTTTACTACGAAAGTAGCTATTTTAAATCATATCTCGGAAGATGTATCATAGGCAATGAGTGATGAGCCATAGGATTTTCTCTACTGGACATACGAGTAAATCTCCAAAAAGACCGGCTTGTAGCCAGTGCAATCCTGTGCTAATCAAAAATAGAATGAAGTTCATCAGAAGTATCTACCGACTTCATTTGTAGTCAATTAAATATTTTAACTTTAAAATTACTACTCACAGTCTTAGCATACAAGACCACGACAAGAGTTTACCGACGTGTGCAAAGGTGACAGATATATACTTCATCATAACTCTGTCACGCTCTGACACGTCGATAGAGTTATTTTATGGTCCTTATGCTAAGCCCGCAGGTTTTAATCAAATTTAAACGTGGTCTGGTAATATGTTGTAGGGAAGATACACCGTTTGTGCGCATCTTATTTTTGGCTATTTTGAATTTTAATAATTGTGTAGACAGTTTCAATGTTAAAATATTTTTTTTAAGTTTCAAACTTTAACATTCACAAAAACAATACTTATGGTGTTTTGTTGTTTATAATCTATTTTATGCAATAAATATTACATGAAATGACCAAAACCGGTCCATCTACTATAGGTACAACATGAAATACAACAAGTTCGAAAGAACACATAAAAATACAGTCGAATTGAGAGCCTATATTTTTGAAGTACCTAGATTTAAAATCTGAGTGCAACTGTAGCTTATGACTCTTGACTTTAATACTAATATCACGACATGACCTGGCAATGCAAAATCGGTCAAGTTGTCTAAGCTGTACGAGTACATTGGTGACATTGAAATACTGAAATACATATCTAGATATAGAGAAATGGAATGTTAACACCTAATCTTAAGTGATTGAGTGGTGGTAAATGTTAGACATATAATATATACGTTCATACTGACATGGCTTGGAATTATGTCTATACGAGTACAAATTAAAAATGCATGGCGAGCGACAAAAATGATATTCGACTTTAGGGAGTGCCTAGTGAGCTGTACCTACACTAAAACAGGTCGTACTTTGGTTTCATCAAAATCATTTCAATTTTAATAGCTTCAATAGCCGCAATCATCCATCCATTCGTCAGACATAGAACGTCCACTGCTGGACATAGGCCTCCCCTATGGATTTCCAATAAGACCTTTTACAAGCGGCTTGCATCCAGCGCAATCCTGCGCTGCGATCTGAGGTCATCCGTCCACTTTGTGGATGGCCGTCCTACGCTGCGCTTGGCGGTACTCCACTCCACTCGACAACTTTTAGACCCCATCGATCATCAGTCTTCAGCGCTATGTGCCCCGCCCTGCCCACCGCCATTTCAACTTGCCCATCCGTTGGGCTATGGCGCTAACTTTGGTTCTTCTACGGATCTCCATATTTAGACTCCGAGCAACATTATCATCATAATCATATCAGTCGTAGGGCGTCCACTGCTGGATATAGCCCTCCCCTATAGAGCTTCAAGAAAACATGTTGAAAGCGGCTTGCAAGCTTATTCCTGAATTGAAACCTATTTTCAATCACATCTTCCTACATATGTAAATGCTAAGCTACACACTGAGTTATCATCAGATACAAAGAATAAGTACACAATTATTAGCCTATTACAATCACAGTTTCATTAGGATCAATATCGCTTGCTCACAATTTTTGTCATCGCTGAACGACCAAGGCTGGTACTAAATTAATAGTGATTGAAGAACGCGCCAGTCATCAGGCGGCCTGGCCGACAGACAATGTGATTGACTTTCTATTTCATGCTCCATAGCTGGCTTTGGGCTACCATTACGAATCTTTCATTAAAACTATCGGTTGCGCAACTGATTACATGTCAAATGTATCGTGTAAATACTCGTAACTGCATACTCGTATAAGCTTCCAAACATAGTCCATTTGATGATGTAGGTATTTCGGCTAATGTATCATTGATCGGGGTGGTTCAAAATGGAAAAAGCTTTTAGGATTGTTTTGTTTAACCCATAGAGCTATATTACTACGTATTAATATTTCCTCAAAGGTTTAACCTAAAAAATTGCAAATAACAGTGCGTTGTCTCAACGGAGTGTCCCTTATTTGTTTAAAATTGTCATTTTAAAGAATAGTGGGTATTTAAATGTAATTTTTTTTAAAGTATTTTGGTAAATTTACCGCATTAAATTGTAGTTCAAATATCCATTTTACATTATGGTTGCGTATTAGGTACACGTATACAAAAATATCACCATTCTCCCGGGAGTTAAAAATAAAAAGCGTGAAGCTCTGCAAGGTGCTTTGCAACAACTTTCAACATCTGCCAGGAAATTCTACATCTTCAATTTTGAACGAAGTGTTGCTCGTGTTGAAAGTTTTGCGTAAGTTTCCAATCGTAAGAACTGTAAAACTATTCTATTCCTTCCAATTGAAAGCTCTGCTATGAAACAAAATGGAGATACGAATATATATTTTCATTTAGAAATAATCATTTTTCGCCAAAAATGGCAAAACCGCCTTCCATCGTGTACGAAATTCGAATATTTCACAAGAATTGATTTTTAAAAAACGGCTCAGCCGATTTCTGTAAAACTTAAAGGAAACCATCTCGGGAGTATACCCTTTCGAACTAAAATATAATTTTTCGATTCGGTTCACAATTGGCGCAATTATGGATGAACATACACAAAAAAAATACATACAGACGAACATAGAACCTCCTCCTTTTTGGAAGTCGCTTAAAATCCCTCACTGTTACACAATTTTGAAAATGAAGTATGAAGTTGCATTAGGTGTTTCGAGATTCATATATTTAACAAAAAGATGATCGGTACGAGTACAATTTGGGTTAAGGCAATTCCAATACTGGTCGATACTATACGTTAATGCACCTTTTATTAAAGTTCGCGTTAAAGATGATTAATGAATGTATTACTAACGAAACGCCCACTCTACTACAATATTCGTTATTTCATTCTAAAACTTACAAAAGTGCATAGAAATGCGCAAGAAGTTACCTAATTTAACAATTGGATTAGTGTTACCTAGAGACTAATTATATTATTAATTATTAAATGTCTAGATATTTAACATCTGATTCACAATTTACGACATTCACACCGCATATAAATTTTAATGCTCATAAACATCAAAAGTTGACTATAATTGGTGATGCAAATTATCTCAGCTCAATTAACTCTTTGATATCCCCTTTCCAATAGGTAGATAAAAATGTGAACAACGCAGAAATAATAATTAGGTATGTATATTGAAATCATTTCTAGGCCTTGTATTTAGTTTTTGTCAGTGTTTCTTACATAAGATATTCTTGGTTTCCACCAATTTGATGCTGATCCGTTGGTATTTATACCATGAGATATTTTATAATAAAAAAGTATCTATATGGTACATAGGTATTCGACCTATAAGATAGTGCAGTAAAAGGTGTTTCAATATGCTCCACACTTGATAGAGGCTTTCGTTGACGCATGTACCTATATGTTGGTATAATGGGCTGGCTGGGTGCATTTCCAGAGTGCACCAGGAGGGCGAGGGCACAGAGGATAACCCTCCCCTCCACCCCCGCGCCACCCTGCCATTGTTACCCGCTAGTTTGCATGAAAATAGAGAAAACTCGCCATGTGTGTCGCCGTTCCGAATAAAATATTATTTTCTTTGTCTACAGCCGTTATTCCTGTGCAAGTGGTAAAAGTATTGTTTGCGATGTAAACAATGAAGTTATTCTAACTTGTAGAGAACCACTGCATAACAATTTGCTAGTTATGTAAACAACAAAACAAAAGTTATTAAAAAATCTCACGCAATTTGGGCTTAACCGCTGAGATAAGTGGACGACTTTGTTGGTTTTAAAAGCTGTTAATTTGCCCCGCAATTTAGAGGATGTCGAAACTATCAGCTGAGATTGGATAACGCCTTGAAAACTGCTGAAATCTGTATGTAGTTAAAGTAATCGCCAATACTTATATGCTGACAAATGCGGTGATTCAATAAAGCACGCGCGATATTCAAGTAAATGTGACAGACCCGGGCGGTTATTTTCTATGAAAACACTCCGTAATACATAAGATAATTAAATACGTAAGATTTTATTCGACGGATTCACATGAAATGGTATTTGTACTTCATGACTTACCAATTACCCAGTTATCCAGTTTTAATTTAATTTTAAAGTCTGATTTAGCTTATTGATGTGAAGCACGCGAAGTTAAATAAAATACGCAAGCGTGTAACACAGCTGCTACATAAATGTGGTAGATGATAATGCCCCAGATTAAAACTGTCATGTACCTCTAAAGGTGACAATAGGTATTCTATTGCGAGTAGTTCCATGTTTCTTACCTAGGTTTCCTACCGCCATTCGAGTACCTTATAGTGGTACTGAAGTGTGTATAATCAACTTCATCATCAACCCCTAATCATCAACTGCTGATTCTAGGCTTCTTTTCGTTTATGCAGCTGCTACCGTGCTTGATTTTATACCTGAATTCTTTTTGGGTCCAATTAATAGCGTAGTAATTAAAGTAAAACGATTCAAATATGTACCTACATACGTATTCTGTGTAAAAAGCGTAATTGGGATAAGACCAAAATAGTGGGTGAAAGCATCCATAGGAACATTTTTTAAAATATCGATGCCTAAATATTATTTTGCATAACTTCTCTATTTTACTACAGAATTTAAGTTAATCAATCGCCAAAAAATATTACTGCGTGAAATTTTGCGAAACAAAAAACTTCAGAATACGTCCCTTCGTCCACTTTTCTGAGGTCATTTATAAATTAATTTATTTTATTACTTACCAAAATATATATTTTAAATTATTTTCAGCCTCTCTTGGTCTACTGATTACAAAATTTCGTTTAGCTATGAGGTTTTGTTGTAATTAGCTACTGATTGCTTTGTTTGCTTTTTGACGAGCGCACGCTTTTCTCATCTATTTTCGTCTGCTCACGAAAGTGTTTGGCCTTATTATTTTATCAAATTAGGTCTTTAATTTTGAAGACAAGTAAAAGCTTTTATAAATGGTGAAAATGTTGAGCAAATTCGAGAAATCATGAAATTATCGACGAAGCCTCGTGGAAAGGTTAATTTGTAACGTCAAGTCGTCGTCACTTGAAATGGATGTTTGCTTGCAATGATTAGGTAGGTACTTCCCCTCGGGGAAATTAACTTTCCTTGCTTTCCTTCATCGATGACTGACTTTCTGGTTAAAATAGATTAATTTTTTTAATGGTGGCCCTGTAGGCGTATTTAGGGTTACTTTCTAATACGGTAATAAGAAACGATTGTGCTGAAATTTTGACATATTGTTATATGTTAATTTCATTTTAAAATGGGACTAACAATGAAATTTAAAAAAAAAATGCTTTTTCCACTATAAAAAGAAAAATACAAAATCCATGAAACAGAATATTTTTTTGGATATTATGGTTACTCCTATAGACAAAATTGTTCATAATGATGTGCCTGATGAGTATCATTAGGTAGATAATACACTTTTCGCACATTATAAGTATTATTACAATTATTCGATCCTTTTTTGAGGTAAAGGTTGTCATGTATTAAAAATAACAATTAAAATGTGCCTCAAAATTATTAACCTTCATGGTAGCACGATAGCAACACTCCAACGGAATGCAATTTAAAATCTGGTTTAAAAGTTCTTAATTTGAACAACTCCGAATAAAGTTTTTCAATGATCTCTCATTAATTTGAAGGTACTAAAATAAGCCCACTTTTCTTTTAAGATTATAGAATCTGAATCAATTTAAGTTGGTAGAAAGTCAGACTACGATTACAAAAATTATACTGTTATACGTATAGTTTGCTTTCTTTCGTCGCAATAGCCTTTTCAGTAGTAGATTTTCTATCCATAGTGGAAGAGACGTGGAAGAACGACCTTCACCCATCTGATAACCAGATGAGACATACTTTTTATCAAATGTTTTTTACATACAAATAGGCCTTTAATATGATAGCTATATCTATCGAAAAGTGTTCATGACTAAATTTAATTCGATTTTTTTTGAATAGATCTTTTTTACCTGCACTCTTTTGATATTAGCCACACGCTTTTTATTTTTTATTGCAACTAATAGTTTTTATTGTTGAGAATATACGTAGGTAGGCTTTCTTACTTGATTTTGTTCATACTGTACAAATATGTCAATATAGTACGAAACCCATCCTATATTCAACAGTCAAAATTGACCTATCCTAAGAAATATAATTTAATTACAAAATTAATCATACAGGCTTGTCCTCAAAAAACCGTGCATGACATATTTTAAATATAATAAAAAATAGCAATGAACACTTTTCGACAGGCAAACTATCATAGGCGTGTTTATAAATAAATCATAATTTATAAAAAATAAGTCTCAACTGGTTATCACGTGGGTAAAGGACGATCTTCAGCGGCTCTTAGGCCACTCGTAGTTTCAAAATGTTTGAGTTTGAGTGAAAAATCGTAGTTCATAATAATACTACGGGAAAAAGTGAAATGGTTACTCTACTTCAATAAAAATACTTTTTAAAAATTCTGTTGTGTGTTTTTTTCACAATATAAGGCTCTATCTTACAATAAAATATTGTTCATAATAAGTACAATGATGTCCTAAAGAACATAAACTGTTCAACCTGTCAGTCAGTACAACTAAACACGGAAGTAAAAGTTATGATGAATTTACCCATTCATTCATAAAAAGGGTAGGGTAGGGTCCCAAAGTGAACAAGACTTTTAGCGGTAAAACCTCTCACCCGGCAACTATACAATTTAGGGTGGCAAGTCATAAAAGCATCGACCTGGCAACCGCTTTGCTCACTACAGTATGTATAATTAGTGGAAAGCGAGGGGAGAAGAAATTAGTTCGTAGCTCGCCGCTCGCTAATGCTTTTCCAGTAATCGCTCACTAAAATAGATGTAAGGTAACTCTGTGTACTCTACTAAGTAAACTTGTTAGAGTTCAATCATCTTAATGGACTCGGACAGTTAATAGAAGGATAACATTTTTATCTTTGGATTAGAATATAGAAAGTAGAATTATTGCACTAGGTATATCAAGTGCAAAAGTGTACTTCTTTATTTTTTTTGCATTTGCATTTTTAAATCTCAAATATGTGCAAAATATTTGATTGAAATTGAAATTATTTGATTGCTGAAATTAGAAGGAAAGCTCAAATACAAAATGTTCAAAGATGTAAAAGGTTAACTGTGAAAGTACTGTGTGATCTTTTAAGTTTGTTTTTGCTTATGTATATTTGCCAAAACATAAAACGAAATAAGTATGTACATCGAAATTGATTAGGTATATCTTTCTACTATCGTATATTTTTACGTGATTTATAGCAAAATTATCAAAATCCGATGACAAATACGCGTAGCAAATCATTTGATGGTGCATTCGACGCGTGACAAAAGGTTATTGTTCGCTAATGAAGGTATTCAAGACCACTTGTTCGTTTTAACGATGTTGTGATATTTGTGCATCATTGCCAGTACCTTGGAAATAATAGCTCATAAATATTGAATCTACTAAGATATCCGTCAAGATGCCAGTGTTTAGGTAAAATTAGTTTGATATGCAATCATATAAAACAAAACGTTTAGATTATACACTATCACTAACGGCGAAAAATTATAATGACTAAATGTTTCTTTAAAACACATTGCAGACATTTCCAACGGCAGAACAAGTATACACGTATTTTAGACCATATCGCAACTTAACCCTAACCTGGAAATGTTAAAATTCAAAATATTGCTCATTTATACGAACCATCTGGCAAAAACATAATTAGGTAAACACTTACGCGTTATCAGTGACGTCGCTGCTCTCGTCCATTTCGCCGATGGTGTCTAGAGAAGCTCCGGAGCCGTCTTCTCTGGTCTCGGCAGGCGGAGGCGGCGGGGCAGTTGTGGGTCGCGTTAGAGGGGCCTCATGGACGCTCTCCTTGAATTGAGGCTTCGGCACGAAATCGATTAGTCGCGGTAGCACCTCCGGCATTGAGCCGTCCTCTAATTTCTCAATCGTCTTATTGTTCATCTCGGCTTCTGATCGTTGCAACCAAGTTTCGATACAATTCTTTTTGGTAGGCGTTAACAATGATTCGGGAACTGGTGGCGGAGGCGTTTCGGGAATAGGAATAGGTCTCGGCTTTCGCTCGCTTGCTGAACGCTCAACTTTTGTGTTCCTTGGCATCGGCTTAGGTTTGTCTGTGATATCTTCTGCTTTGTCATTATTTTTAAGCATTTTTTCATTTAAAATCAAATTATTGATCTTGTTACTCGTAACTGTACTATTATTATTCTTATCGTTCTGAACTTGTTTCTTTGACTGCACTATTTCTTCTGTTGTGAGAGAACTGAATAAATTGGAATTCATGTTCGAACCATTCGTTGTTGTATTTGTGATCTTATCGGCTGACTTTGATTCAACTTGTCGATGTAGAGATCTTTTCGTAGTCATATCTCTTAAAATATCCGTGTCAATATTTTCAATACAATTGAGAACTTTTTGTATGTCAATAGTTTTTTGCTGCATAATTGGAGTCGAGGGAATGCTGTTCTCTACGGAGCTAGCCATTGATCCTAATCTATCTACGACTGTAGATATAGAGCTGCCGGTGTCATCTGACTCTGCATCTGCTAAAACGAGACAACGTTCCCATTCTGATGACAACAGATCTATGTATACTTCAGCTTCGGGCGGCATAGCTTTACCATCAGATAATCGACGCACAAGACGTCTTACTTCTTCCGGTGATCCTTTCTTTAAGTAAGCAATGCTTTCTTTGTTTTGTCTCAGCAAGTGACTATCAAATGAAGATTTCCTTGATAATTTTGTTAAAGTTCCATTGTGTTTCCCATTCATAAAACTTTCCAAATCAATTAGGTGGTTACTATCGTTATTTATTTGTTCACCAACAGTTTGTAAAGATGATTTGTCCTTGAAAGAGTTTTTCTTTCCTAGTTTTCTCGGCGGGACAGGAGGTGGTAACGTCGTAGGTCTCAAAATTTCCTGTTTAGAACCCGCAGCATCCGGTGTAGCTACAGAGTCGCACATCTTTTTACACTGGTCAGTATTTTCCGATTCGAAATGCCGTACTAAAAGAGTCAAAGATTCGTCAGAGTCTTTAAGCCGCCGAACACAGTCTATTCTCGTTAATTCTGATACCGATAAGCCATCGATTGCTAATATTTCATCTCCAGGTATAAGATGGCCCCATGGAGCGCTAGCGTTGGCTGCCGGGCTGTCTTCTGCACATGACTGCACTAGTAGTCTTCTCACTTTCTCAGCGGCAGCAGATCCTCCTTCAAATTTAAGACCTAGTCCGAGCCGTTCTCCTCTCGGCCTCCGCACCACGACTTCAGCCGCACCAGCCGCGGCGCCGACCGTCAGCACGGTGACGAACGCGGGATCCTTCGAGGACGGCCGGCCCTCTCCGACCGGAACGATGGTGACGAACTCCTCAGCGACCGTATCTGTCGCCATGCCGCGGTAATCCCGCACTCGCGCAGATCAAATCTCCGCGTTTTGTCGAATCTGTAGACAAAAAATATTCATAAGCTTGCGTAATGGAATGCAATGGAGTTGCGCGCGTGGCGACCGGCACGCAAGAACTGTGCGGCCTCCCTCTTTCACTGCGCGCCGGCGCACTGCACTTGAGCACTCCGAGATGAGCTAACAGCGGAAGCGGCGCTCTCCGTTATACATATATAAGTTTACTTTACTCATAATGGTTCCAAGTGCTCTCTTGGAGCCCTGGTTAAATAAATAATTTAACTTTTTGTAAGTCTCATTTTCTAAACCAACAACTTAATAATAGTAAACAAATAGCGTCTACCAAAACATACGATCGAGCGGTTCAGTTTAACCGAGTTAATGGTTGTCGAAACGTCCAATCATGATAAATAAATACTCCAATAACCATCACTCTTTAATGGCCGTACCTACACGGACACCTACATCTCTGTCACGATTGAAACTTTCGTTGATCGGTCGAAAGTGTAACGAGCGTGTTTGGGAACGCGCTGACCACGGAGTCGCATCATTGGGCGAGATGTGGGTTAGTGGCACCGCGCCGGAGCCGGAGGCAGCGCGGGCGCTGCGTTGTCGTCGTTTGCGGAGATCCGAGCATTAGCATATTGCCCGGGGCGCAGGCCCGTTACTCCCGAGTCCCGTTCCGAAGGGCCGCTCATTCTCACGGCTCTGCAATTTTCACCGATGATTGCTTCCACGATTCGATAAAGGATCTTCTTGGATATCTTTCGAAAGATCCGTCAACTCAAATTACTATCACATTTGTGATGACTCTATTATCCAGAGGTGGCTTATAAATCTTATAGAACAACTAGGACTATTCATATGTTAATGTTTGATTCTTCACATAAGCAAAAATAATCGAACACGTTTTGTTTCACCTAAAGGCACTGATTGTGATTGTGTCGGTACCTTTACACCAGATTCGTACGTGACTTCGGTTTCCGAGATGAAATCAAATGAGGACGCGCGATACATACCTACGTTCAGCTATAGTCTGCATTTTCGTGTTGTTGTCGGGTAAACAAAGAAAGATTGCTGCATCGTGTATGGTATTGTTCAAGATATCTCTTAATTGAATCTCTACCGTAACCTACAATGCTGAAGATGCTGCTTTGAATTTAACGTCCGAATAATAACTGTCTATTCTTCTAATTCTAATACATATAGGCAGTCAAAACCTTATCCGTCATCGGTGTGGTATGGTAATCCCGTTACGATCCGATATTCTCTACGCCTACCTGGCTAACAAACCCATTCATGATCATGTACTAATGTTATTATGAATATTCATAATATTCATGGTTTTGACGCGGTCGACCCGACGCGGCGTGCGCTGTTTTGGCGTAATTGCTTTTTAAAAACAAATCAACACCAGCTTCAGCGTCTGCACAAGTAGGTGATGATACTACAAATTGTTATTTACACCCTGTTAACCGCGTTTGAGATGACGGAACAATGTACTAATATATTGTTCACGTTAATGTAGGTACTCGTATAGGACATTCAATTATTTCGGCTTTAAAATAACGAAGTAAGCAAAAGATGCAAAATGTGTGTGCTGTGGTGATTGCAGGCCGTTGTAGCAAGATAACATTTTTGCTACCACGACATTTAAGTAAAACATAATACATATTTCCTGGACAAACCACTCGAAAAAATTCATAAAACAGTGACGATAAAAATCTTAAAGCTTTTTAACAAATTGCTGCAAAAAATCAAGGTCAACACAGCGATGATTAAACAAAATCAAATCAAGGTCGGAAATAACATTCGAAACTGCAGTTCAACGTGCAGGTAACTGTACCACTTATCAGACACTATCGGGCATGCAAACGTTGTTATCACTGCACAGCCTCATTATCATTTAATAAAGTTGAAATTAGCACTAAGACTCACATAAACAATGACTAATATACGAACAATGCTTTGGGACCTCTCTAACCATTCTTTGTATCCACTTCAGTCATTTCATCATGGCTATTTTTACTCCACTGCCCAAATCGGAGGGCATGAATATTTTATTAAAGTTTATTCGTATTGCACATGTTCATGTCCAGTTTCTACAAATAATATACTATTCCTATTTTTTTGTCAGGCTATGCAATAGTCTGAGTCTGATTTATTCGTTAACAATAATGATTTGTTCCAAAAAAAATCGTTTTGACAATCATTGTTTTTAATCTATTGGCTCTGAACTAGTATACACAGTATTGTTTTAAATAGCAAGAACGATGTTGATACGCGAGTTCGTTGATAGTACCTACTTAAATGCAACTAAAATTCATTTTATGGCAAGTTTTAATAACCTGCGTGACAAAAATAATAAAAAAAATGATGCGCGAGGCAGCTCGAGGTCAATTACACACGGCTAGCATACGCACCACGTCATAATTTTATCGACGTGTGAAAAAGTGACAGATTCTACAACACAACTTTGTCTCGTTTTGACACGACGTAAAATTATGTCGTAGTGATGAAGTAGAATCGCATATTGAATAAAAAACTCTGTTTGCCTGGTTCTAACAAAGTTTGTATACCTACACGCGACTTTGTATTTTTAGGCTTTGAATTAATTATAACTACTAGTTACAATAGTGCCGAGGCATTCATGACATTGTTTTAATTGCATGTCAAGCACGATAAAGACAATTGTATAATTTTCAGCTTCAATTAAAAATCAGAACATACATACCGTTAAAATTAATTAACTGTAAAAAAAGAACCTGACCTTTCCACAAGAACATCACAGAAGTCAAAGTACACTACGCAATATATTTATTAGCAACACTACAATCGCACTCGTTCATCTAATTAGAGGATCCCAACTTGTGCAATGCAATATGGAAGGTGTGCATGAATGTAACAAGGCGCTAGGCTGGGCTGGGGGTTTTAAAACTCTATGAAATATATTTTTTTTTCATGTATCCTCTTTGGTTTGTAAGTGTGTGTAAAAGTTCGAGGTTGAATTTTTAAACTTAGTACTTATATATTTTTTTTTTTTGGTTTAAGAATATTTATTAATCTCAAAAGAATTTACAAAAATTCGCTTACTGAGACTACACACTTTTTATAAGTAAGTACATTTTTGTTTCGAAGCGCCGAGTGCAGACTTATATAAAATCAAAAATAAATAAAAAGAAACTACAAAAACATCACGGAATTTCAGCAACACTATATATACCTATACCTAAATAGTACCTAAAAATTAGTAGTTCAAAACATTATTTTTTTCATGTGAGGTAGTTTTACTGTTTACTGTTTCACAGTATATTTTTGAGTTTTTAGGGCGTTTATATAAACTGTATGCAAGAAATGTATAGTTTGTTTCGAACATCGATTGTCGTATTATGTCTACCAAAAAATAACCTACTCGTACCCACTGAAATATTATGTGCGTGAGTATCTGCACTAGATATAATAAAGTGCCTATATAAGCGTGTTATTTTGTGTGGTTTTGATGGGATCTGAATGCAAATAGCTCTATTTTAAAAATGTCTTGATGAAATTAAAATGAAGGTAGTCACTGGCAATTACCAAAGTAAAAAAAATAAAATGGTATCATTAATTGATTTAAAATATAGATTACATTTTTTGCGAATCACTACATACATAGTCTAAAACAAAGCCGCTTCTCGCTGTCGTCCCCGTGTATGCTTATATCTTTAAAACTACACAATGGATTTTGATGCGGTTTTTTTAACAGATAGAATTCAAGAGGTAGTTTTATATGAATAATACACCTGTGCGAAGTCGGGGCGGGTCGCTAGTGAAAAATAAAACTAAACGAAATAAAATTTAATATACCTTGATACAAAATATTTGTGAAGTAACCTTAATTTTTTTAGGTGAACGATCTCTCGGCTCTATCATGCGATATATTGAAGTATATAAGTGTAGTTTATGTAGAGTAAGTGTAGTACTTTATTAGGGTTCCGTACCTCAAAAGGAAAAAACGGAACCCTTATAGGATCACTTTGTTGTCCGTCTGTCCGTCTGTCAAGACCCTTTTTCTCAGGAACGCGTGGAGGTATGAAGCTGAAATTTATATCAATTACTCAGGTCTACTGTCCCTTGAAGTTGTGAAAAAATCAAACTTCTAAGCCAACGCAATCAAAAGGTACAGCCGTTTATGCCGCAAATTTTCGACACTTGCAAGTACTCGCAAGGGAATCAAAACCTAAAGGGTACTTCCAGTCGACCTAGAATCTTGAAATTTGGCATGAAGCAACGTTTTATAGCACACATAAAGGAAAAATTCCGAAAACCTTAAATTTTTAGTTACATTACAAAATATATATTTTTTAATAAATATAAACTTATTACTTTTTTTGTCGTAATGAACGAACTTTGTAAACCTTGCAGGTTTGTACGGAACCCTCGGTGCGCGAGTCCGACTCGCACTTGGCCGGTTTTTTTTTTTATACTAATTTGTAATTTATTAACGTAAGTAGCTTTATTTTATTGACCAATGAGTTTGGATAAAAAAGCTTTGACGATGGCCATCCTGTTCTCACTGTTTCAATTTTCGGATTGCTCCTCTAACTTCTTATTTTTTTCTATCTATACCAATATTATAAAGAGGAAAGATTCGATTTTTTGTTTGTTTGCATTGAATAGGCTCCGAAACTACTGAACCGATATGAAAAATTCTTTCACTGTTGGGAAGCTACAAAAACCCCGGGTGTCATATATATTATAAAAAAATTAGCGAGTCTGCTAGTGATTAATAAATTGGTATAGATAAAATCAAGCTCAACGGCATTTTTGATTTGTAAATGTTTAACGAAATTAACATGTCGGGAGAAATTTTTTGCTCATGATGTAGGTATGACATTTGTAGTCACTGGCATAAGCTTATCTTTCATTGTAACTAATATCTATTCTATAATTTTTTTTTAGAAAAATGGAGAAAATTGAATCGATAGACTTATCAAATTTTTTAATCACAAACAAAACTTGCAATTGCGTTACGGTAAGTTTTGGTATTTGAATGATTTCACAGCATTAATAGTATTGTCAATCATTTTTTTTATTTAAAATGAAAACTTGAAGCTATACACGTAAGAATCATATTTAACGTAGCATCGAATAAACTAGAGCAGAGAGCGATTATAATTCTTATTTATTACGGAACTTGTTATTTCCTCATATCACGATGAAGCAAGCAATGATTTTATTTGCGAAAAGGAATTCGAGTTTTGAAAGAGATGATTTCCGGTCCATGGAACTAATTAAGGATATTGAATATCGTAAAAAATTCACGAGTTACGTACCTACTGGTGGTAAAAAGTGGATGAATGTAAAATTCGTAGGTATAATTTTGATTCCTATGAAATTACAAAATGGTTGTTTTTAAAACGGATAGATAAATTTCAACCTACCACTTAATTCACCGCATGTAAAAACATATGCCTCGACAAAGAGGAATACATCTGAAAAAAGTAAAAGTAAACCAAAACTATTTTATATTACTAACCCTTACTTATTAAATTCTGGGCGCTGCTAAAACATCTTAAGCGTGCGTAGCAATTATCATCAGACGTCTTGCTCGCTTGTCCAATTGTGTAAAATGATGCGTACTGAACCCCCGAAATGTTTCCCTCACTACGTTCACGGAGCCTTGCAATAGCTGGCGGAACGTGTGCTGATACCGATTCATTGCACGAATTTATTTATTGCACTGGTTCGTTCTAAATGTGCTGCAACGCCAAACATTCTAGTAGCCGGTTTACTCGTGGCTTTTATTAGGTACGAGTACGGTAGCTGTACAAACAAGGAATCAACGCTACTTACTTGTATTTTCACTGAAATGTTTTGGATAAAGCTTAAAATTTAAGAGCTAAAGATTTTTAGGGTTCTATACCTAGAGGTAAAAACAGGACCCTATTACTAAGACTCCGCTGTCCACCCGTCCGTAATTCTTCCGTCCGCGTCTGTCTATTTGTCACCAGGCGGTATCTCATGAACCGTAATAACTATAAGGTTGAAACTTTCACAGATGTATTTAGGTATGTTGCCGCTATAACAACAAATACTACAATGAAAACAGAATAAAATAAATTTATACAACAAACCTCATTTTTTACCGTTTTTCGCTCGATAATGACGGTAACAGATTAAACGGTTGAAATTTTCACAGAATGTATTTAGATGTGTATGTATTCACTTCGACAATAAATAAGTAATTAAATTAAAAGATATTAAGGGGGCTCCCAAAGAGTACGGAACCCTTTATGCACGAGTCCGACTCGCACTTGGCGGATTTTTAAGAACGCCACTATGGAACACTGACATTTGCAAAGGATGAAACACGTCTGTGGCAAGTTTTGATAGTATTTTTTCACTGTGGCATGAAACTACCTATGCGTACCTATGCGTCCAGCCAGTATGCCTATACTCGCGACTATACACATATATCTGATATTTTTTGAAATTAAAATTTTTCTTATCTACTTTCAAAAGAAACTGATTAATTCATGATTAAATTGTTCTAAAATTGAATTTAAGTTTTGTAAAAAAAAAAATATGTCGTTTGTATAACTGACCGAAGTGAAGCGAGGTCTGTGCTTCGACACGACGATTTTGCTTTCATCTGTGTGGGTGTTGATTTTTATCTACAGGTCGCATTTTTCAACGAACCTCAACGAAACTTGGTACACAAATTTTTTGTCGTCGGTGATTTTTGATTAGATTTCCCTCAAAAATGGAAAGCGGTCGCGTTTATCAGCCGATTTCGATAATATTTAGCAAGATGGCTTAGTATATATCTAAATCCTACCAATATTTGTGAGTATGAACTTAATCAGTCAAGAGCGAGTCGAGATATAGGCTTTTGAAGATTTAGTTATTGAGATGTGTCGCGAAGTCTACTGTTCGGAGAACTACTAGTATTACTTACATATAAACAGATAATAATGGTACATAACTACCTACAATACCTTTATACATGTATGCGTCATGAGTCAACTCTAGATATATTGTAAAATCAATAAGTATTTTTAATTGTCAATGGCCGATTGACATTTATTTATTATTACGAGAATAAATAAAAACAAACATCAAAAGAAGAAGGGTCCAGGATTATGGGATAATATTATTTAATTGATAACTAAGAAATAATACTTACACATACTACACATACTCGTATGTCTCACTTACAGTTGTCTGAATTTTATATTATTTAACTGTATAATATTACCAACCAGTTCTGAGAAAACAAATATTTTACAACACTTCTGTAATTTACCCGCACTTGCCGAATTAAATTCCGTTACGTAAAAGAACCGTTTTCGAGTTATTTTGCAATTTATTTATTGGCTTCGAACCTATGACTCCATCGGCACGCGACATTTACATAGCGCGGCAAACCTTCGTCTTAACAACAATCAACAGAATGGCTCAACAATCTCTAGACAACGTTTAGATAGATATATTATGCGTAGTATATTTATGGCAGGTGATTTAGTCCAAGTTTCAGGGAAGAAACATTATCAAGCTAATTATTCATTTGCTAATACAGACGGATATGGTGAAACTAGGTATAATGGTTTCTAATATACAGTGACTTCTTGAAACAGAAAATTGCGAGTAAAGGTAAGTAGTCAATGCATTATTATCTCTTACCCATATATATACCTATATGCACTGCATAGTGCGTTGCCATATTTTGCTCATTACAGATTTAGAACTCACAAAAAGTAAGTAAAAGTTCGTATAGGCCGGGTGGCTAGCCCTGGTGTCAGAGTTTTTAAGTCGCCCGAAGGCCTCTGACATGGCTATATGGTTAATACGACCGCGGCCTACAATTTAACGAGACATCCGAGCACGGCAGCGCTTAGTTGTAAATGCCACCCACGGTCACCCATCTGAAGGCTTAGCGTGCCGAACGTTGCTTAATTTTGGTAATCGCTGACAGACATCTAGTCGAACCACGCTGTAAGCGCTACAACTTACAATTATTGTAAAAGAATGTCACATTGTTTACTTATTATGCCAGGCCAGGAAATGTCCCAATCCTTTTAACCTATAAGCTCGTAAAAGATTATTTTCACAAAAATACTGCAATATTTCGAAATACGTGCACTCAATTGACGTGTACACTATTTCAGTAACAGCCAAGTAACTATGTATAGTTACTAGACTGTTACATGCCATACGTAGAGTTCTATTAAAAGTACCACAGCACGTTGCTTGCACTGTTTATGTACAGAGTATATCACGCGGTGCCCTCCTCCGCACTTATCGCGCACGAAATTGAAATAAGCTTGATAAAAATCTCTTCTTTGAGGGGGCATCGGCCCGCAAAAGGCGAGTGGTCTAGACATTATCTAGATACGTGTCGCCAAAAACAGCGCGCGGAGAGGCGTAACAAACGTCGCCCGCCGCGCGCCTCTCCCTACCTGATCTCTGATAGCCGAAAAGGAATTTTATATCAGATGCTCGTAAAGTCTTCTTTAAAAGAAATTTCAATTTTCTTGGGATTTAAATAAATAAGTACCCAATAAACACTGTCTTAATGCGCAAATTCTTTTAACGCAAAGGTGAATGAGCTCTTTTGGCCAGATGCAAAACGAGAACCGATCAGTACAGGTTCCTTTGATGTAACGTCGCCCACGGTGCTGCTGAATTAATTAAAAAATAGCTATAATATTTAGAATGAATGAATTCATTTCGTATAGATTAAGCTCGCACGTCTTCCGAAAACTATTAACAACGACCCACGCAGGAAAAAGCCAGTAGGTAGGTAGTCATTTACAAATGTAATAAAAGCATATAAAAATAACTCAAATTCTGAAATGACATAGCCTTATGAGATGTAATTTATGATCTGACAATTTCTTGGTTAAAGCTCAACGTTTTCTGTACAAAAATCTACAAAATGCATAGTTATTAGTTCAAAGCGTGAATCTTAGCCAACTGGACCCACTGAACATCTTATGAATTGCGGTAAATAGAAAGAAAATTAGGTTTGAATGAAAATGATTTTGTGTCCGGAAGTTATGGCAGATACGTTATTCGAAGATCTACAAAGTGATACAAGATACAAGTTCATGAACGGATGCAAAACTCTCAACTTAGGTACTTAATTTTTCTTCAGTGTAATTACCCCATTGAACATGTCATAACTAAGTTATTATTAGTATATTGTAAAAACAGGATGTATTGGAATCTAACCAAGTGTCAAAGTTGCATTTTCCTAATAAAATTGAATACTCCTTATGCAATAAATATTATTATTATAATATTTATTGAATCACATTCAGTCCAGTTCCGCTATTTCTAAGTTCAATGTCACAGCTACGAGTATGTAAGTATCGGCACTTTACGTTACGGTGATGAGTTGCAATTCAAGCCAATTAAACCAGCACATACTGCTAATAAAATCATGACCCATCATTACTACTTGATCTGTATTGTGTACTTAAAATCAGAAATAATATCTAGATTCAAATGGCTGTCAGTTAAAACATTCACTATAAGAATTGCATACTCTGAATGATATTTACAGCATTGCTTTCAAGAGTTCGAGTCAGTTCCGTCGCTTTTTTAAGTTTGAAGTTATGATAAATATCGCCACTTTTCTACGTGACATCAAGTGTCTCGAAGTCGCGTATCAGTTGTAGCTGATGAAAACGTCAATTGTAGTCTATTCATTAATTATCACTACTCTATATGTATAACATGAGAAAAGCCCTAGACGTTAAGCTAATTAAAACGCACACATTGCTATTATAATTGCATTACTGCAATCAATCTAGTTCCGCCATTTCTAAGTTCAATGTCGCAGCTATGGTAAGTGTCACTCGTGCCGTGACATCAGGCATTTCGCGGTCGCGTATCAGCTCTGGGCGAGGTGAACATCCTGTGCGTCCGTGCCTAGCCGATCGGCCAATAAGCTCGCTCTTGTCCAAATAATGCCCTCGAAAGCCTGTTCTACTCGGAATTATAACCGTTTTTATGGTGTCTTGCTATTCAAACACGAAATTGTATTTGGGAATCTAACAGACATTAGGTACCTACCTACCTGCCAGCCACCATGATTAGAATACATGTGCGAAATCTAAAGTAGATATCATGAACTTTTGTAATTAGGTATTGGATTTTTCCACCTATAATTACAATGTAGTATGTACTTATCTACAGTTTCATTATAATCCATAAGAATACGTTAACTATATTTATAAATTTACAAAAGATTAAAAGTACCTATAGGGCCGATAAAATGAATTGTCGCTTGCCTGTGTTGTGAGGTTCACGTTTGACCTTAAGTCAGCGACATCCAGAATTTCTAACTAATAATTCTATTAGCAATATTAATACTGTGCTTATCATCCTGAGATACAAAATGTACAAACTTTAAATTCTCGAATATTTCGTTAAAGCCTTTCTAATCAATCCATAGCATAGAATCTAGTGATTACGAATTACTGCTTGATGGTTTTATAAACGAACTCTACTTCACTTAAAACTTTGTCTTTTTTTATAAACTGAGATTACTATTTATGGCAGTGAAAGTTCTATGGTAGGCAAAACGATAAAAAGTAGCTATTTATATGCATCGACTACATATACTAAACCATTATTAATTACTATATACTAATTACTAACCCTTAACCATTCCATCACTTAACTTCGGGCACTAATGTTGAATGGCCCAGCCTTTTAACGTATTTTATTAAAAACGTAGGAAGAAAAAAGTGTTAAAAGCGTTGCGTTTTTTCTCTTTACATTTAATAAAACTACCGCGACGTTAAAAAAAAGATTATGGCCAGTTGACTCTACAATATCTATATAACAAAACAAAGAAATACTAAAAACAAGTGAACGCTGGAAACAGGTTCTCTATTATATTTTATTGCCAGTTAAACCAAACGGCTAAAACAAAGATAACTTTCTACAATAACAATACCAACAAATTATCTCGTCTTATTTCAAAGTTTGAATTGAGATAGCAATGCAGAAGCTTTCAATATTTCTGGTATCGGCTTTCTCCTCTCCTCCTCTCCATTCATGCAAATGGGATCGACTAGCTGATAAATGTAGCAATTTGTCGTGTGAGGTTTCTATTGTTATGATAATTTTAATCTTTTATCGAATAAAGATAACTGCATATCTTCAATCAACCGTAATCTGCGATCGCTCGAGCCAAAGAGGAATTTTAAAAAATGTTCTGTACATACCAGGGTTTAGTGCTCAAGATCGTAATTTAATCTTCTGTTGGTATTAATTAGCTGTGTGTTTTAATTTGTATAAACGAATTAATTTTCTATTGGTTTATACAAATAATAATAAAACGAAAAAAAAATAGTGAGTTTACAATATTCACCTCTTTGAACCGCGGTTAAAAATTATTATTATCTACGAGTTGATCATATGATAAAGAGATAATCACCTCCTTCGGTTCTGTTATTAAAACAACGCAACCAAAACAAATAGCCAATACAATAAATATTTACTGATGACTTCATTTCTAAAACATTTTCTTAATGTTCGCTCAAAAGCGGTATGTAGGTACCAATAGTGTTCTGGAAAGGGAACCTACCCACGTAAAAATTGTCAACCAAATCTATAAAATTTTGTTTATGATTATAGATGTGCAACCTGTTATTTCATATATGTACTGTAAAGTTTATTTATGCATTCTTTGAGACAATCGTTTAGAATACTGAAGTAATTCCTGTCGTTTTGTGATTATGGCACACAATTTAAATTCTTGAGTACATTATAAATTTATATTAAAGACACTAACGGTTACAATAATTCTAAAATATATAACGTAACAACTAAATTCTACAATGATAAAACTAGTCTATGTAGTTACATTGTTTATAAATATTAAACAATTTAATCAATATACGCACGTTTTAAGATAAGTTGAGTTAAGATAAAAAGGTATTGTCACGCAATCAGCTTTATTTATACGCCCGCAGCGGTGTGAGCGTAGCTTCAGCTGAAAGGGCGGGCGACAAAATGAAAATCAGGATTGCCGGGGGCGCGACAGGATCGCACTCCGGACGGGGAAGCGGGCGGGCACAGGACCCGCCGTACCTGTCGCCCAACCGCAGTGGGAACCCGCCGCCGCGCCGCGGCGAGCTCTTCCCTTGCTCTATCTTTGTACCGACCGACACACGGGCGAAAACGTCAAACATGATCAAAACATTATTATTTCTCGCAACAACCTCCACAAATAAATAAAACCAAAAACTCACCAAGCCAGTAGAACATAAAATCTTCAGTCACGAATAAATGCAACCCACAACCACCGATAACGTCCCACGACACTTATCAACGTTCAAAACATTGCAGTCCTTCGAGTGCGTGGGTTTCGCGATTTTACGTATAAATTCCTTCGTGTTAGTGCGATTCGGATGCGTAGCGCACACGGGCGCGTCGCGACGTCGGCGGCGCAGTGCGGCGTGTGCGCGGGCGCCGGTCGCGGCGGTGGGGCCGACCGGTCGCAACCGGGCCGCGCTCTCACCGCGCGCCCGCCGCGCGCCGCCGCCGGCCCTGCCGACCGCCGTACGCTATAATCGCACTTGACACCGTACCGTGTTCGATCCACAAGAAAGTTTCTCATTTCTATGTCACCATTCGAGGAAAGTCGCAGCGCCTCTGCCGCTTTTCCGATTCTTTTTATCACATTTGTTATCGTCACGACCGCACTCAGTTTACTGACGTTACGCTGGCACTGTGCAAACTTAACGGTTCTAATTGAATTACAATTTCAATGGCAATCTTCAACAAATGATGTAAGAACTTGTAGAGGCTTCACTAAATGGACTGTTTTTACGATGTGTGCGATTAATCGATACCTAGGTTCAAGGATATAATTGTTCTCTTCATTACGAACAATGCTGATAATTGCTGAGTCAGGAAAAAATTAATTCGTTCTAAGGAAATACATGAAAAAGTTAAACGTAATAGTGAAAATATATTCTCGATTATCTTTGTTGTTTAATCGAACAACAAAATGTATCTACTTTGATTCTTTTGATATTCTATAGGTTGTAGGTACAAGTGAACGCAATCAATGTCCTATGTTCAATTTGCATAATCTAAGGAACTTTCCTTTAGCGCCGTATCCAGCCGTCTTCTCGCAACTGTAGGAGTCTTGATGAACTGAAAGACAGTGAAAGTAATTGCCAATTCTCTCCGGCAAGATAACACGAACGATAAGTTCGCTGCCACTTTTCCTTCTTGTCAGACAGACAATCAGCCGCTAATTCAATTATTCAACGCTCTAAGTGCTGATTCCCGTAATAAAACAAAGACCATCGTCTATCATCCAAATAAAAGAACGATATTACAACTTTCAATCACGTCATTCAAAAAAACGTTCAAGTGTAATATGTAATGATATAGACAAAATATGTAATCATCGCACCTAATCGTGACTAGGCAAAATATTGCATGTATCTATTACTTTTTATTTACACAGAAAAACAAAAAAGATCTTAAATAACAATTTCCGCTATAACTAAACTAATACTAAAACTTAAAATAAAACCTAGTCTAAAAGCCCCTCGGCAGAGGGTAACGTGGCCAGAATGCTGGCAGCATTGCCTCGCTGAATAGCAATACTTAGCTAGTTCTATTACTTATAATTGAACTTGTATTTAAATATTCTAAAATTAATTCGCTGCTTTTATTTAAATGAACGCATTTCGCCTAAATGTATATTTAAATTAGAAAAGAGTATGAAATTGATAGCTCCATGTAACTAATTAGCTCAATATAATCAGTGGCCATAAAAATATAAATAAATGCTAATGAAGTTGCCTCCTGTAGTTAGCTAGGTAGGTAAGTCTAGTAAAGTTTAGCTATATACGGCTTCTTGTTCCAAATTTCATCGCGTTCCACATGTTTACTCAAACATTCTAGACATGCCTACGCATGTGAGATTTTGCGAATCACAAAACCTAGAATTACATTCTAAGCAAACCAGCGACTGACCGTTATATCCATCTAAAACTTTCTTAAAATCGGCTCGATAATGCGTAAAGTAGGTACGTAAGTAGGTAGGTACTTATATTCCTTTGTTTTTATTTTTTTATTTCAGTTCTTTGCCGTGTTTAGTGGAATATTATTTCTTTTCGGAATATCGTACCTACCTTTATCCTACATTCATACATAATAATATCAATGTGACAAATATAGAATAATGTGATTAATTTATTAAAAATGAACATTATTTAATTAGCTTTTAGCTAAGTATAATTAAGTACAATGTGGCATGGATGTTCAGATAAGCATTTAATCTTGCATATTAATCTAATATCGGAGGAGATTGAGAAAATCAGAGCAATAAAACGTTAGGTACATTTTTCAAGTTTACCGAAGAGCACCAAAGGGTTTAATAGCCCTAATTTATACATACTTATTCGAAGTAGTGATTTTTTGCATTATTTGAAAATCGTATATAAAGAAAATCTCACCAAGTAATATAACTCAAAGTACCAGTCTAGAGTCGTATTAGCCGCTGCTGGCAGCATTTTTCTCAATCAGGTTAATGAAAATCGCGACGAGACGAACGACGCGACGTCTACCATAGCTGGGTACAGGCTCACCCCGTAAACCCAGCATGGCTCGAACCGGCCCCGCTCCAGCCTCCAAGGCACAAAGTACACATGCCAACCGCACTCGCCTCACCTCATGAAATATTACCAGCATACGGTATTTGAACGTAGGTGGCCAGTTTCGCACGGCCCTCTAATTTGTTACAAACGACAACAGCTCCAGTCTCTACTAATTTATTGACGCGACAATATTTCAAATAATCCGGTAATGCGGACATTGATTTCTCTTAACGATATTGAAACTGTAACATTTTCTTCGATGTCCACTAATTAAAAACGATTACAGATAACAATATCTAGGTCTGAGTAGTATAAAATATGCCAATTAGTTCTTAAAAACTGTATAAAATAAATTCTAATCAGAGTTTGGTTGATGAAAGTTTTTGCGTCTAATGACGGCCGGTCGAACGAGATAACATTGCGTTTACTAGATACACATCTCGCCGCGAACGGTACATTTCATCAATTGAAAACCAATTTATGGTAAATTATGCCCATGGGTGTTAATAAACATTTTATTGTAGTAAGTAAAGGGGTCATAAATAAATTATTTATTTCTAATTGATTTAGAAATAGAATCTAAGCAGGCTCGATTTCTACATGAAATATTGCTGTCTACGAGTATAAGAAGTAGTCTATAATTTCTTTAAACATATTTTTAGAACTATTTAACAAAGAAGTCATTTTTAGAGAAATCCCGATGTTGACAGCTCAGCTTTCTCTTCGAAAGGGTGAAGTTACCTGTAATCAAGCTTTAGGGTCGTAAAACACGCCTATCAAGGATAATGTGCGTACCGACTCGTAAAGTCAGCAGAAGCACGCTTTACTGATTTAATTACTGGCCATTAGATAGTACATTGTCTTTACTTACTTAAGTGTTATTTAATTTACCTATATAAATAGGTACTAGGTGCGTTTCAAAGATTTGTTGAAAATGATTTAGTATTCCACACTCTTACTCTACTTAATTCTTAATGGTCCATAGAAAGCCATTAAAAAACCTCTCTGCTAGATGCGAAAGAGATTGATTGAACTACTGTTTATTCTGATGGTCGAAGAAAACCAGTCATTAAATTTTATCAACACGAAAAGCTGAGCTTTCTTTTAGAGATCAGTGCAAGGTGCAGGTAGAAGATACAAATATGCGAGGCATGCTTTGTTTTATTTATAGCCTCATTCATATTTGTTAGCTCATGAACTTACGACGCGATCGGAAGACGTCCAAATTTCATCCGGAAAAACCGGTCCTGGCCAGTATGCGTAGCTGTTCTTTCTTGTGTTAACTTTAATGATGTAAGATTGTAACTGTATATCGTGGATAAGATATCGATAGTCCCTATTAAATATTTAATGGCAAAATGCCAGAGACCTAAGTTTTAAAAAATAGAAAAGTAATCTCGGTGGGTGAGACACCCATCCATCATAAAATGTCCGTCTCCAATCATAACTAAGTAGATATGATTCCCAGCTGTCAGAATAACAGAATATTTTTAAATGGGACCTTTTTCAATTCAATTTTCAAATATCATCAGCGATTCCCGTTCTTTTGAGATCGATGATTCAATTTGTTTTTGGCTCGATTTATCATAGGTCTGGGTGCGGGGTGGTGCTCCGCAGCCATTAATAAGTAATCAGTGTGACCAGCCGTCACCCCCTCCTGCCTGACCTGACCGATATCGCAAAAATGCGGATACCTGAGTGCGCAAAGCGAAAAGGTGTTAAGTACCCTCTCTTTTTGACTGACGAACCACCGGAGGAGGTACTCAATTCGACGCGTATATATTTTTTTTTTTTTTTATGTGTAACCACGCATAACTTTTTTTATAGTAGTCCGATTTCAGTAATTCTTTTTTTATTGTATAGATTCTATACATAGTATATACTATAGAATATACTTCGAAATTGGTCCCATTTAAATTTTATCGAAATTGGCTGAGCCATTATTGGTAAATCAACAATAATGTGAAAAATGGTGATATTTGCGAATTCTGTACACGAGTGAAGTCGGTCATGCTGTTTTTTGCAAAAAAATAATTATTATCGTTGACAGACTGGGTTTGTGATCTGACATTTTCACTTAAAGTTAACCGACAATATCGATTGTAGGCACTGACTATAAATAGTAAGATAGTAAGTAACTAGCCGTGTTTGAATACTGGCAGAACGTTTTAGGACTTGATATTTAATCTTGAGGGCTTGAGAATAGTCAAATATTATACAACAAAATAAAGCGAACATATTTTCTTTCAGCAACATTTCAGACACATAAATTAGTTTTCAAGGAATTGTTACGACTAAAACTATATTGAACCCACACATTTGATTTACGATAAAACCACTAAGATGTCGTCGCTAAGTACATTTTGCTTCTACTAAGTAGATGTACTCGTATACTTAATGTAGGCGCTCATGTTGACTGTACAAACTGCAAATGAACGTGTATGTGACGTGCAGAGGTTCACATTGTCATTAGCATACTCAAAGAGGTAGGGAATAGGGAGGTAACACGGCAGCCTACACGTCGCATCGCACCTTATACGTAAGCACATCTTAGCGCACATGTTTTGCCGGAATTTTAAGCAGACCTTATTTTAAGCAAAGCCTCCAAGTTGTTTAAACATTAAATCCTTGATTTGTGCAAAATGCTTTCGCTTTGTTCAAATAAGGAGCGGTTTGTTTGAAGAAGAATATGTTAATCGAGGGACCGTCTGTCAGACGAGAAACTTTATGATGTTTATGAAACGACGACACGCCTGCCGTAGGTAGATATAGATACGTGTTATCCAGTAAACAGATGTTCTGAGATTATGAAAGATTTTTTTGATTTAGGTACGATATACTTTCATTCTTTTCTTTGGGTTACATTTCCACGACGATACCTGAATTGTGATTACATTATAAAAATATTGTCAAAAAGTTAAGATTCCCGATCCATACGTAAATTATTTTGTATATCGTATGTCACTTAGATTAAATGAGATTCCCATGAATAATAGATTTCAAATAGTAAAATTTCATCGCGTTGTTGCGTTCTTACATTATAGACAGATATACCAACTGCTGCAAGACTTGATGCACCAAATACACTCAAGTCAACTAATATGTTACTTACAACAATCAAATATATTGTTTTCGAGCGCGGAATAGGGAAATTTCGCCAGGCTGTAAAAAGTGTAACAGTTTCCATGGTCGGTTTCGCTATGAAGTAATCAGCGGGAATGCACTAATGGCCGGTTGCGGCGAGCGCCGTGTAATGTGCAATTTGCAGGCGCCCAGCGACGTCGGTCACGCGACGCTGTGACGCCTCCGTTATTCGCTCTATGTTCTTTCGTTGATTTTTTCTAATTTTTACAAGCGTGTAAGAAATTCTTTCGAAATACTGTAGGAACACTGCTGGACACAGGCTTCACCTATAAATCTTATTGGAAATACCGGTTGGACGCGCGGTGCGGTTAGCATCTAGTACATCCAACTAGGTAGTTGGTGTGGTGGTGATGGACATCCTACGCTACGCTTGCCAGTACGTGCTACGTTGCGATAAGTTTGCATTTTTGAGAGTAAAATAGGTAACAATTTATCAAAAAAATGTCCAAATATCTACCTGGTGCTTCAGGGAGCACAGTCGGAATTTTTTAATTTGGGAAATTATTAACTAATTGTATTAACAAACAAAATTATCACTATCATAATATATATTCCCCGTAAAATTATGTTATTTAACGGTGTCATTATGATTCAGCCAATGCTAACGATAGGCCCTAAACATGTACGTTGTAGGTAGAGCAAAATCGCTGACCAACAGGCGAGCCAGCTGTTAGGCTACGTAGCTTCTTTTTGAGCGCTTTAGGGCAATATCTATGTAGTGAAAAAAAAAATCCGGTTTTTAAATATTTTTAAAGACTTGGAGAGCTACCAACAAGATTATCATATGTAGATTTTCTGTATTCTTTACTGGATAATTTTATAATGCTTACCATGAAAGTTAGATAAAATAAGTAGACGAGTACAATATAGGTATAGAATATAGATAGCAATATAATTAATACAATCAATTTTATATTTCCTTCAGCTGGTTAGTTATAAATCGAATAAAACAAACATAGTACGGATTGGTTGTATTTTTTTTTTTGACATTGCCATATTTTCAGCAAAAAATAAGACCAAACGGTACTCGTAACCATAAAAATACAAGTGCGCAACAATAACAAGTCCCTGTCTTACAAGAACCATAAATCATTGATTTATATAATATTTCCCGCAATAATTAACGTTAACTTGTTATAAATCCTCAGGTTTTATGGGTGGCGGAAACCACTCCATTGATAATCTGCAAGAAGAAATACCGATGGCCAGCAAACCTTCAGACGGCAAAAAAGGCAAAGGAAGGCTGTTCGACAATCTCGCCCGTTACTGCAAGGAAAAACAATAAACAGGAACACGTTTTTTTAAACACGGTTACTTACTTCACTTTTATAAGTAACGGTACGGGCTGGTTGCGTTATTTTCCAATATTTATTAGCTTCAAACTTGCTACCGACACCATTTGAAAGTTAATGATTGCGGCATAAAAATATATTGGACTTTTATCATGTTCAAACTTCTGTCGGGTCATCATGTCACGGATATAAAAAGGCGGTTCTTTATAATCCAATAAATAATCAAGTTAATGAACTTAAAATGGTGTAATTACCTTCTTCGCAGAAAAGTACCAATTATACCTCCTATTAACTTAAGTGGACAAAAGGTCACCTCCTAAGCCGGAACATCTCATTGAATTTATTTATTTTAAACACTCATTTTGATATCGAAATTTTCGTGTTCACGTTCTTTATTATAAACTAGACGACCCACCCAAGCTTCGCACAGGTGTATTATACATATAAACCTTCCTCTTGTATCACTCTATCCATTAAAAAAAACCGCATCAAAATCCGTTGCGTAGTTTTAAAGATTTAAGCATACAGACAAACAGACGACAAAAATGGCGACTATATTTTATACTATGTAAGGAAACAGTCTTGTAGAACAAAAATATGTACAGGAGACAAAATTTTCATAACATCCAAACTTTTTAGCCAGGAAGTAATTTTTCATGGTTTTCATTTATTTTGTTAAGGAGACAACTTTGTTTAAAATTTATATTCAGTTTTTTCAATAACACTTTAATATTATTTATACAGGATTAATGAGTTTTTTTCTGTATTGATAAATGAATTTCACTTCTTTTTGGAAGTACAATATTTGCAAGTACATAAACAGGTAAATAATATGCCCTACCATCTTCTCTGTAGCCAAACAAAAAGTTACCCGATCCCGGCCGCCGCTCATGTTAACCAAATGTTTTCGTTTTAATTTACTAAATTAAACATTCCAAAGAGATATAAAAAGGAATAAAACTTTGCAGCAATTTTCTCTCCGGGCAATCTAATCTTTTTTGGAGTTCTCTAGCTGAAAAATGAAAACGGGACCCTTGTTATTAAACCTGCCATCGCCACTTTATTTACCCGCTTGTCTGTTCATTATGACTTGAAAACAAAAAATAAAATATTTGTTACAAAAATTAAAGGTAGTCTAGACAAAAACTTCATAATAATTAAACTTCAAAAAGCAAGCACTTGTTTTTATGATACTTTATATTTGTGCTTTACTGCAACAATATCCAAACCCACAAACGAACCCTAACTCTGCGTGTTCCATTCCTACACTTTTGTGAAACTTGATACGGAACTCTCAGTGCGTCAATATCTCTCTCACTTGATCAGTTTTTTATTCGAAGCGCACAGCGAAATCTGCCGTGGCGATTACAATAATTTCGCGGTGGGTTCGCTACAGCTGGTTTCGATTAATATCTCAAGACAGAAATGCACAGCAATGTTGTAATAATCACTCTGCTGTGCAATAAAAAGATATCTCTTTTCGAACTGCAACTCAGATTTTGCATAGAATTTGATTTTGATGAGCTACATTGAGTCAGCGCGAAGTTTTATACTTTTCTGTGTAATCTACCAAATATCTGTTATCAATATTTATACTCATAGCTCCCTGTTACTTATTCTAAGGAAAGGATACTATAGAATACAATACACAAGAAAATAAAACTAGTCCGTGAATAAGTAAAATCTAAATCTAGAGCAGCTGTATGCCTAGCACATAATTTACTTTACCTACTACTTAAACGTCGCATAACGATACCTACTAACATAAACTCAATAATTATTCGTTTTGCTATCAGGTTTAGTTAGAAATAATACCTAACATACGAATTTTATAAATGGTGAAAACGTCTATCCGTCCGAGAATAAAATCTATTTATATTCTACGTCATAATGCATCCATACCTCTATTATCCATAATATCGCCTTGGTAGGTAGATAGGTACATTGCTTTTGCCTACATAACAGTTTTTGACTTATTCTTTTAGGATCAATGAATGTGTCAGTGTGAGCCTGGTAATACGCTGTTCTATTTTTGAACCTTAAATTATTTTAATTTCATCATTACCGAAGGTGTCCCTATTTTCGTAAATATAAAAAACAGAGTCAAAGATAAACTCAGTCCAATGAGTAGGCGTTTCTATAGCGACTGCGTTTAGATGCACTCGTAACATTTAACCTTTACTTCTGACATTTGACTCGGGCATAGGGCGGTCATTATTTCGCCCAGCTTCGAGCAAATGAACCGCTTTTGTTCGCGCGCTATTCAATCCACCCTACTCCTTGGTCGCTTTCTCCAAGTTTCGTAAACTTCCTAGTTGAGAACATTTGCCATTTACTGAACATACCCGATGCCCAATAAAGACTTGAAACTAGATCGTGAACTCTGAGAATGGCTTTGTTCAATTCCTTCTCCCTGCTTAGAATTAATTGCTTACCGTGTACTGCTAGACTGTTTACCGATAACCCCCAGAATAGGCTAAGGTTAAGCAGGAGAATAATGTTCATTGAATGTGCAGCTAGGTAAAGTTAAGAGCTAGCAGTGCAAGTGCACTGGTACAAACTGTTATTATCTTTTATGTAACTGACTGACGACACGAGTAGGATTTGATGGTATCTAGGTATGTAAGTGTGTTCATAACAGTACCACGCCACGAAGAATATTAAATTCCAAGAGCTCAAAATCTAGCTCGCCGATAACTTGCACGAGTCTTTCAGAATAGGTTTAAATGATGTGGAATGATATTTTTATGTAACTGAGTAATTTCTGGAGAACCATTCAATAATTTTGGAACCACAAGAAGCTGGACTCGACCTGTCCGAAACTAGACAAACCAGCGCTTTGTGAAATTGAAATAAAAAAAAAAGTTCACTACATATTACTGTTTGATGATTCATTTACTTTTACAAAGACTGTAAAACTGGCTTTGCCTTAAAAGGCGTACGTCGTAGCGTCGAAAAGTCGATATTACTTACGAATTATTAACCTGCCGATTCTCACTCAAGTTTTAACTATTTAATTAGGTGCTCTTTTTATCTTTACCGTAACTAATATTATAAATCCGAGAGTGTGTTTGTTAGCTTGTTCCTCTTTCACGCAGCAACGGAGCAACGGATTGACTTTATTTTTGGCATAGACATAGTTTGAAAGACGGAAAGTGACATAGGCTACTTTTTTATCTCAGAAAAATAATGGGATTCCCATGGTATAGCACAAAAATTATAAAAACCACGCGGGCAAAAGCTAGTAATTTAATAAAGTGGCAAACTGGCTAACGATCTTCCTGATAGTAAGAGGTTACCGTACCTGGACAACTGGACGATTAGTTTGTCTTAATTCAAACGAGCAGTGTCTAAACAGGACTGTTAGTAATGTCAGCAGTAACCCCTCTGGCTCGTTCTATAGTGTGGTAATAGCGTAGAAGCGTGAAATACCGGCGGTAATGACCGAACACCCTTCATTATCAGGCCGCGGCAGATTAAGCGCAGACATGCCTCGCCGGCTCTCTGCGACTCTGACACGCTTGGGCTTAATACATTTTGAAATTTCGCTTCTATCGAAGAAATTAAGTTTTAATCTGATTGTCTGGAAAAAAAGCCTTTTCTTTTTTGGGTGTATCTAAGCAGTCTTGTAATGTATGTTCCTATAATTAGTGGTATAACTGGTTAAACAGTTTAATGTTGATTTGCATTTACTCGTACATTCAGTATTGATCATCTATCAGGACCAACCCCCGAATCGCAAATAACAGCTGTTGTATTGATGCTGCATCGACTCTTGATAAAATATACGGAAAAGCGATTTTTTGCGATGTCATGGTTAGTCCCATAGTTTGCTGAATCAAACGGCCTATAAGTAACTATAGGAGAAGGAAGGTAACAAAAATCCCCTGAAGTATTAAAGGTATTCCGCTGAGGGAGAGTTCGAGAATTGCTCTCAATATCGCATATCATGGTTTCATAAAGAACATCAACCGATATTTCAAAGTTATGGCCCGAGTAGTGAGTTTGGTAGTGTACTGATCGTACACGGATAGGGCTGGCATACGTTAGATACTCACTTCACTACATAGTATACAACAAAGTCGCTTTCTCTGTCCCTATATCCCTATGTATGCTTAAATCTTTAAAACTACGCAACGGATTTTGATGCGGTTTTTTTAATAGATAGAGTGATTCAAGAGGAAGGTTTATATGTATAACACACCTGCCTGTGCGAAGCCGGGGTGGGTCGCTAGTTTAATATAATAAGCAAAACATTTTTCAACACAACATGTGTAATTGTAATTCAAAATATTCGCCTGTTGGATAGAAAAAAAATTCTATTTGGAAAACGTACAAAGAGACAATTGAACATGACGGTTCGGTATCTAAATTAAATACTTGTACTTATAATAAAAAGACAAAATAAGTTTCAGGGAGTAATATTTAAGGGATTGGTTTGGTAGGTATACGACTATAACAGTACCTATTTTGTTTTATTTAATTATGACTCTTAACTTAACATGGCTGTAGTAAACTATGTACTAAACAACAGAGAACAAAAAAAATGTTTTCTATAGAAAATATGTAAAAGAAAAGAAAAAGCTTATATTAGAAATTCTTCAATAAGCTGTTTAAAAAATAGTCTAACTTCAACCTAAACTAAGCGCACAGTTATACTCATTAACTATGGGCTCAACAGTAATCTCAAAGTAGCAAAAAAAGTTAAAAAGCAGTACAAAAATCTAATGGCTAATGGGACCGCAAAATTTTCAAATGGATTCCACAGACTAGCGTAAAACGTCAACGTACAAAAAGGACAACAGCAACTTATTATAACCTAATAAACTTGCGTTACACACCACACTGCTATCTAGCTAGAACATCTATCTAGAAGATTTAAGTCTGCGTGCTGCATCTTCAACGACATCCTTGCTTACGAGCAGGCCTGTGGTCTGTGGTGATGAAGTAGTGGTGGTGGTCAAAGTGGTCAAAAGCATAATTGTTATAATTTCATCAGTTTCATTTTAAAGGATTTCAATGCACGAAAATTAGGGTAAAAAATGTTATGAAATGTGTTGGTAGCCCTATAAGCGTGAGCGTTGCGCGGCGGGCGCGGGCGGGGTGGGCGCGTCATTGATCGCGGTGCGGCGCCCCCGCGCGCCTGCATCCCTCCGCAGCCTCCGCGACACCACCACAACACTCCAACCTTTGATCGTTAGCCCGCGGCGACACATCATTGCCAAATGCGCTTTTGGAAGCCCGTTTTCACTACCTATGCAGATATGTTCGACTTTTTGGCGTAAAAAACAGTATGCCTGTTATAAATGTGTTATAACTTCGGTACGATTGATAGGTAATTTCATTCGGATTATCATGTTGAAACGACAGTACTATTTATAAATTAATACTTCAGTAAATATATTATTTAAATAAGTAATACCAACATGGATTTGAATCCAATTGCATGATTTGTTTTCATTCAGCAACATTGAAATAAATTCATTAGAAGGAATGAGGAACGCACATAAATTACATAGCTAATTGTAAGCTGTGTATTTAACTGATTTAGTAAAATGATGAAGAGACCTATGTCCAGCTGTGGACGTCATGATACGGCTTATGTGATATGAGTAAAATGATTAATATATTTTATTTTTATTTTAAATTTATCTACCTATATAACATTTTAGCATAATGCTCTCAATATGTAAATTATTGCAATTTCTTTTTATAGGGCATTATTAAAGTTAAGTACCGGCATAACGTAACGAATAAATGTTAATTTTTAGTACCTAATAGGTCGAGTAATTAAGAAACATTCGGGTCGGTGGCGCGGTGGCATGGCGAGGGCGGTCGGCTGGTGGCTGCCGCTCGCGCGCTCGAGCGCCGCGCGCCGGGCGGAGGCGAGCGGCAGGAGCCGAGCAGGACTCTGGTGGAGGAGCAAGGTCGGAGGCGAGCGGCGCAGCGCGGCGGCGCGCCGCGGCTTGAATGGGCGGCGGCGGCGCGCGGGCGGGCGGCGGCGGGCGGCTGCGCGCCGCGGCCGCGCCAGTCCGCACACCGGCGGCTCCGCTGCCCCACGGTCGGCCGCACTCCGCTGAACAACAATGCTCAAAAACACTTCGTGACTCGAGCACACCACCCGCGGCGCGTCGGCGATGCTCCAGCACCGGACGGCACGCGTGGCCGTCGGCGAGCGGTCCTGAACAGTTCGATTTATGAAAACCGTACAAGAATTGAATTTAATACCGATCGTGTTCGATAGATCCGAATAGAGTCGGGAGTGCGGCTCGGGGAGGCGGGGGTCGGTGTCGCGCGCGCGGGCGGGCCATGGCGCGGCGCGGCGGCGCGGCGGCGGCGCGCGGCGCGGCCACCTCGCGGCGCTGACATGGGCGGGCGGGCGCGCCGCTCGCTGTTGGCGGCGCCCGCGGGCCTGCTGCTGCTACTGCTGGCCCTGCTTTGGCCGGGGGGTAAGCCAGCTCCTCTCTCGCACGACCATCCCGAACATCTCGAACTCCATTCTTGCGACGAATCCCTTTGTAGCATGAAAATACGCTGACAGTATAGTCAATAAAATATAAACAATTAAAAAGTAAATCCAGCCTTTTGCCAGGCTTTACGGTCAATCGCAGTAGACAGAACTTAATAATAAGTGCACCTATTTGCATTTTATACCTACTATGCTTGGTGCATAAACATGTTTTAGATTTACAAAATAAGTAGGTAAATAATTTCATAGAGACAAAGTAGTAGTGATAGTAATAATATAAAAACCATGTTTTGTTAGCTTTTGAAATGCTTCAAAACCTCCAAATATGGCTATCAAAGCAGTTAAGATACTAAACCTATTATAGGTTTTGTAATGTTTACTATGGTTCTAATATCTACAATATTATTTTATCAATGATTTTAACAACAAATCAGTGTAGGTTTTTGCCATTTCCACTAAAATTTTCGCGTTATCACTGTAGTATCAGTTTCGTTTATTTTAGTAAGAAAATTACGCGCATGTACAATAATAAGAAATAGTGATTCCAGAAAAATTGCCTCAACAGTCCATTGTAGAGTTGCAAACGTTACATTAATTCTTAAACTCAGCGTATCACATCTTTATTTTTAATGAAATAAATTTGCATGTAGCTACTCAATTTACTCGTATTATAGACTAACATAATTATTATCCTGTAGGTATGTATACTTTTAATGATGTTTCTATTTATTACATGGTTTCGATAGAGGGATGGCACACTAAATGACTTAAATAGCATAACTAAATCTTACTAACATATTTGTATTTATAAATGTTTACATGTCATCTATTTTTAACTACAACAACAACAACTACTACTACTACTACTACAAATACAACACATACTTAAACCTACATAAACTATTACTACATAAAAAAACATTTGGATCATCCAAAGACTCCTGAAGGTCTAATCTATAGGTATTTGTATGTTGACTAACTCTAGGGATAGCTCTAAAGTTTAACAATGTGACATTTTTTTCAAATTTTTAATTATTTATTCAGTTTTTACTCATCAAAACGATCCCTGATGACACCAAAGTCTAGACCTGACGTTATTAGGTATAATATTTTTATGACTATGACTCATGTGGGTGTTTAGAAACCTACCTAAACAATAAAATATTCTTTGTTTGGTGAAATTATTTATAATTATACTTCACTTAACGCTTAAAATGAACAACGCATTTCTGCATCGACTCACGAAATCTTTAGCATTTTTTAAATATTTGTTTGGATATTGATAGGTACTTTTGTACAGATTTTGAACCAATTTCGGCAAAACTGACTGACAAAAACACAGGTTAGAAGTAGGTAATTTTTGTCATTGACTGATTTTTTAATCAGGAACTATAGGAAATAACTACAGTGAAACCTGCTTAACTGAGAACTGGATAAGTGAGAAACCTCTATAAGTGAGAGTAATTGCCATGTTCCGTCATTTTACCCCTCAATTACCTCTATAAGTGAGAGACCAAAACCTCTATAAGAGAGAGTCGTTTTTCCCTCTTGGACCTCTATAACTGAGAGTACTACTTGTCTGAACCTCTATAAGAGACAATTATTGATAAAGTTTCTAATGAAACATCTGCACTTTATGACCTATTTTTAAATTTCGTGAAACTTGTTGTTGATTCCGTTGATTTCGGATCGTGTTCTATTCAAACATTTTTTTTTTTATTTCGTAGAAATAAGTAACATTCTTTATGTATCACATTTTTTGGAATAGCCACACATACGTTTACACTATCTTACTGGTCAAACTTACTACAGTTGATAAGTATCAATTGAGGAGAAAGGATCGGGGTTAATAAATAAATCTGTAGAAATAAATAAATAAATTGTTAAGTGATAAACTTAAGATAGGTATTGAATGCGTTCAAAAGTAGAAAAACTAGAAATAAAATACGCATTGAATTTGATTTATCAGAATCAAACTTCTATAAAATAATAAAACCAAAAGATCCTATACGGTCTCATATCAGAAAGTCGACGCATTTTAATATTTCCTTGTCCTTTAGAGCACTGCAGTGCTCTTTGCGTCGACTTTCTGATTTTCACAATTTTGAAAAGTGTCTTCATCTATGTTTAATTCTAATCAACACAACCCGAACAATTAGTACATACCAAGTTGCAAGTACGCATGCAGATACAAATGAGACGTATTTTTTAACCTCTATAAGAGAGAGAAGCCACTTCTGAAACTGGATAAGTGAGAAACCTGGATAAGTAAAAACCTCTATAAGCGAGAATGAGAGGGCGGTCCCTTCAACTCTCTCTTATCCAGGTTTGACTGTATCTCTAAAATGGGAGGTGTTTGCTACTATACTAGTTACTAACCACTTGTGTATTAGGAGACATAGTTTGGTTACTCAAACCTAAACACGAACTGCAAATATATACATATGAAAAAAATTTGGTCATAAATTCAAGAAATTATCAAGATAAAGGGTTATGCAGTAGCGGATTAGGCTGGAGCCTACAGCGGCAGATTTTAGGGGGGCGGCAAATTCATGGCCAAAACTTCTCAGGAATGTAGCCAGCATTTTTTTTCTAGGACAAGTGTCTTTATTAACTACCACTAAATACAAGACTAATATAATCTAAAACTATATATACTACTACTACATAACAAGCAGTTGGATCATCCACAGACCCTTGAAGGTCTAAAGATAATGAAATGCTCAAGCCCACTGCCAGTTGGCAGCGGGCCCAGCATGCTGCAAGCATATGCTGAATGGCAATGCTTATACTTTGAGCCAAATAAACGACAGCAATTATTGTGCGATTTTCATTAAATCGTAGGCTAACACATAGATCTCTGCTTTTTTCCGTTACAAAAAATGTGAGTTATTTATTTACTTTCGTGCCAAAATTTTAATAATCTACTAGCGGCTAATAAATTTGCCACTGGCACTATGAAGTATTATGAAAAAGCAGGGAAGCTTCTTTTAATATTGATGATTAATGATTTTGCCCACATTTAAACCAAATTTAGTACTGAATAGCCTCTATAAAATATTATAAAAAAACAATTATTAGATGTAAAAAGTATGCAGTAGCGAAAACTACCGAATTCGATATAATTACTGGAAAAACAAAGATTTTTTAAAAATACGAGTATACATTTAAAAACAGATTGAACGTTTTTCTTTATGTATCCCTCTGGACAAATAAATATGTCTTGACAGATAAATACTAATAATAATTATTCGACACCGCTTGATGTAGGCCTTGAGGACTTGGCATTTTATCTGTTTATGTAGGCACATCAACAATTATGCTACTCGACTAAAGGTACAACAAATAAAATAATATGAATCATTTTCTACTAGTATTGAACTAGTTAATTCTACTTAGATTCAGAATACTGGTTAACTTATAAACTCTTAAAAGAAAATAATAAGTGTGTGTTTGTCAATCGACTCTCTATCTGTGATGGTGTTACGAGTACATGCTCAGACCGGGACCACATAGCTTTGAAACACTAAACAAAGAAGAATATAATTTAGTTGCTTTGCCAAAAAAAAAACATAGTTTGATGTATTATTTAGTTATTTTCCTCTTAAAAAGATTATAGATTTGATCTTGCAAATTTTCTGAAATCACCCAATCATAATTTTCGAGTAAGCACGATTTACGAAATTCTCTTACGGAAAGTTAAGCTTTCTGTTTACGGAAGACGGATTAATTTATTGTATTTTTGCGCTGTAATTTACCTAATAATACTTCTTCCGTATTCTTGAGCCACATTGGAAAGGTTTCAATTTAGAATATACGAAGTAGCTACTTATCTTTCGTTCCAGTAAACATTGAAACCAAACCGAAACTTTAGGCGTAGGGGCAAATTCCTTTTTCACACAAACACATGTTTCTTCCGGCGTATCTAGGTATTGCTCATATAAAATACCACTCGTATTTAATTGACTGGTCGACAGTTCTTGATGCCAAATCTATTGAGGATAAGACTACCCTATTCAACTCTATATTGATACAACTTTATGATGTTCATGCTCCCATTCGTCCGGTCAAGATGAAGCATCTACCTGCACCCTGGTTGACAGATGATATTAAAAAAATGATCCATCAAAAAGCGGTGGCTAAGAGTAAATTTAAAGCTTGTCCTAGTGATGCTAATAAGGAAAAATTTCAAGTCCTTCGGAATCGCTGCAATAGAATGTGTAGAGATGCGCAACGCCACCACATCCATAAATCTGTCGAAAATGGTGATCCTGCGAAAGTATGGAAATTTTTACGCTCATTGGGTGTTGGAAAGTCTCAAAAAACTTCTAATCCTTGTGACCTTGATGTTAATTCTCTTAACCAACATTTTTCTTCGGCGTCTCATATTGATGTGAACGATAAACTTGCCACTTTAAACTATCTTTCTTCCATCCCAACACCCAGCTATTCCCCTTTTGTCATTAGTCAATTTGCTGCTAGTGATGTTAAGAAGAGTATTTTGTCCATTTCCTCGAATGCTGTTGGTAGTGACAAGATTAGTCGTAATATGATTGTCCCAATCCTTGATGAAATTTTACCTATCCTATGTCACTTACTGAACACTTCCATTTCCTTGAGTGCGGTGCCTTCCTGCTGGAAAGAAGCCCACATAGTTCCTATCCCCAAAAAACCCAAACCTAAATCACTCTCTGAATACCGTCCTATCTCTATTCTTCCTTTCCTATCCAAAGTCCTTGAACGCCTAGTCCATTCGCAATTAAATCACTTCCTAACTCGTAACAATCTCCTTAATCCTTTGCAGTCTGGGTTCCGATCAGGCCACAGCACTTCCACTGCTCTTGTTAAAATTACCGATGACATTAGACGGGGAATGGATGACAAGAAACTCACTGTGCTTACTTTACTCGACTTCAGCAATGCGTTCAACACTGTTGATTTCGATATCCTTCTTGCTCTGTTCCGCACTATTAACATATCTCCTACAGCTGTTGACTGGTTTCATAGTTATTTGTATGGCCGCCGGCAATGTGTACGTGTTGAAGATACGCTCTCTTCTTGGTGCGTTACTGATGCCGGTGTTCCTCAAGGTGGTGTTCTTTCTCCTCTCCTGTTTGCTATCTTTATAAATGGTATTACTTCTCACATCACTTCTCTCTACCATCTCTATGCAGACGACTTGCAGATTTACTCTCAAGCTACAATCGATCACTTGGATGAGGCTGTGGCAGCTGTTAATGATGACCTGCGCCGTATTGAATGTTGGAGCCGTTCTTTCGGGCTCACAGTCAATCCCACTAAGACGCAGGCCATCATTATTGGTAGCTCTAGGATGATTGCACGCATCGATCAAACTTCTCTTCGTAAAATTGTATTTAGCGGTATTACGATCCCTTTTAGTAGCGAGGTCAAAAACCTTGGTATTATTTTTGATAGTTGTCTCTCATGGAATCCTCAAATACAATCTGTGAAGCGCAAGTTATACGCTTCTTCTGCATCATTACGAAGAATTCGCAATTTTCTTCCCACGGCTACCAAAGTTGCGTTAGCACAATCCCTTCTTCTCCCTATTTTAGACTATGCTGACGCTTGCTATCTCGACTTAACCCAGGAGCAATTCGACAAGCTTGAGCGACTCCAAAATCTTTGTATACGGTTCATTTTCGGCCTCCGGAAATTTGACCACATTTCCCAATTTCGTAATAAGCTCAAGTGGCTCCCTATCCGTCTTCGCCGCGATACTCATATACTTTCCCTTCTCTATAGCATTCTCTTCAAACCTTCTTCTCCTTCATATTTACGCTCTTGCTTCACTTTTCTTTGTGACACTCACTCTGTCAATCTTAGATCTTCTAGCAATCTCCTTCTTTCCACTCCATCTCATTCTACTGTTTTTTATGATTTTTCTTTCAGTGTCCGAGCTGTAGCTCTCTGGAATGACCTTCCTGTGACCATCAGACGTGCACAGAGCGTTGAATCTTTCAAGGCCCAGGTTCAGCAACATTATCTCTCAAAGCTCTCTCTGACTGATACTCATATCACTCCTCGTCATTAATTTATTTGTAATATATTTATGCATCTAAGTATGTTTATTTTTATTGTATGTATTATTATAAGTATTTATGTATGGCTATTATTATGTAGTTTATTTTATTGTTGATTAGGAATTTGTAGTAACTTTCTTCATTATTTAACTTTTTTTTTTTTACGTTTACACCGTCCTTGTCGTCTTTATGTTTCCTTGCATCCAAGAGAGGTTGTCTGGAAGAAATCGCTTTTAGCGATAAGACCGCCTTTTGTGCCTTTTCTGTCTTTGTTTCTTTTGTTATGTTTTCTTGTTGGTGTCAATAAAGTGTTGTTGTATTGTATTGTATTGTATTGTATTTAACTATAGGTACCTACATCCTAAGACTGGCTGTGCGAACACCTAGTTGCTCCAATAATATCGAACATTGCAACAGAATGAAGAAATACAGAAAGATAAAAACAAACACTAAAAATAATTAAATACATAAACAGTCACTAAAGATTGATACCAAACGTCTTGCTACGAAATTGAAATACACTACTAGAGCTGACATTTTTTTGGTGCCCACCAATGTTCATATTCATACAAAAGCTCTTTGCTTGTAGAGAAGTTTACGTGTTTCGTGGTTTTCACTTCCCTATATAACATGCTATTATCATCATCACATCATCTGCCTTCGCTGTTATCCATGGACGTAGAATAGGTACTAACCTTTATCTGTTCTATAAATCCTCTTCAATACTCTTCATGGCCTCACATGGGCGCCGTCAGAACTATTTTCATGGATGTGCACCTGTATCAACGCATTTTACTTAACAATATTAAATAGAACTAAACAAAATGTATAGTATGCTGGCATGGCATGCGTTGTCTACTTCAAATCACGCAAGTATATATTCAATCAACATACATACTTAAGGTGTTTTTTTTTCCATGTAAGTACTTTCTTTCCTGACAGGGGGATGCAAGTTCATCCCCTTGCACCTCCCTCCCGAACTCTCTTTCCCTTGGTTTTTCCTTTTATTGTAGTGTTCATTAGATTTTCATGTCGTATAAGGTGGTCAATCTTTCCTCTTCCGCTCCGTATTGCGAGTTAGCTATTTTCTTTACACATACATTATGAAACAGACAGAAATAAATCTTAGAAAAAATTATAAGGTAATGTATGTAATATCTATCTAATAACTGTTTATTTCTTGAAGAAATTGAGTTATAACCGTTCCTATATCATTTTCCCAATTATTTTGTCAAATTATAAAAATAGCACAAGATTTTTCAAAACTTTGGCAAAGTATTTTTCTAAATGTTTCTACATAATTATGATTAACCAATCATCTTGATCTCATCTACGTCATTGTAAAGAAGTGTTAATTTTTGCTCACACCCATTAGCTAACGCATATGAATCTGTTTTCCCGTTCAAATATTTGAGCATCTTCAAATCAAGAGTAAAAACTTCTGATTTGAAATATATCCATGTTAAAAAAACTGTTGCCTGTAAAGTCGGTATACGGGCGAAAGTTTTACGTGACAACGACTTTGAGACGAATGAGACGAATGAGAGCGAGTGGAGAGGCACGTTAAATCTTAAGTAGGGGTAGTTCGAGAAAAGTGTGAGCGGAGCGTAACGCAGTTTCTTGAAGTGTCACCCGGCAAACCAATTTATAAGACGTTGTCACGTCAAAAATTACGTTGATCAGTTTCGCCGTTGCTTCGTTAAACAGTAACAAACGAACCAACACCTTTTCAGATTTATGATATTAGCAAGGATTACATTACACAGACACTGAGGTCCGTGCTCTTTGCTACATGCATTTATTACCTCGACGCAAAAACGACGGGGTTGTGGCATCGTTGCTCGCGAACGAATGAACCGATGTAGATCTTATATTTTTTATTTGAAAGGTAAATTAGTCGAAAATGTTTTTAGCTATGTCCTATGTCTCATCAAAATCGGTTCAGCCGTTGCAAATAAAATGAGCTCTTTTGTTAGCCGCTATTGGAATCTTATTGTAATCTGATTAAAAATTAATCTTGTTTTTCGTATATCGTATATAGATAGATGGATAGATAGATAGATATCATTTATTTTCAGTAAGGAAAATTACATTCATTAGTATATAATATGATATAAGTACTACAAGCAACGTCGTACGAATCATCAGAAACAACAATCATTAAGTATTTACTTTCAGAATTATTAAGGACAATATTACAATTAATTAGTTAAAAATTCGGTACACTACATTAAAAATACAATATTTAAAAAAATTAAGATGTCAGATTTTCTTTAATAAAATATCTGCAATAACATCGTCAAAAATAATCATTTAAAATATCTAATAATATCACATAGCAGTTATAAGGATTATTTGTGTGTTGTTAGGAGCAAGCGGCGGGTACCACGAAAAGCGGCTGCTGCACCACCTGCTGGACCACTACAACGTGCTGGAGCGGCCCGTGGTCAACGAGAGCGACCCGCTGCAGCTCTCCTTCGGCCTCACGCTGATGCAGATCATTGACGTGGTATGCAACTCATTTCTCACTTTACTTCTACCCGATCCGGCGCCGGGCTCGGTGCCAGCTAAGCTTTTTCACGAGCTCAGCTAGTACCCGGCTTGCTATGTGCCATATTCTTACATCCGTAGTGTTCATAACTGACTTCCGGCCGCACGGTTCATAACTGTGCGTAGCCCCGGTAAAAATCCCGACGTACACTCTTAGCTCCCTTAAAGAATTTAACTACAGAAACATTTAACGCGCATATTCTGTCATGGCATCTAAAAATCTAAGGTGGAAATGAGCAATGTAATGCGTCTCAAGCTAGGCTGACAGATTTTTTTCTTGCAGTATTATTTTTACAGGCTTTCCTGTTGCAAAGCTAATTTAAATCCTCTAAGTTAGCTCCCCATTAGAAATCCCAGTGTTGGAGGAGATGCTAACAACGGAGCATCTACAATAACAAGGCAAACTATATCTTTTAGTATATAAAAATCTCGCGTAGCAGTGTTTGTTATCGAACTCCTCCTATACCGCATGCCGATTTGTATGAAATATTTTGTGTAAGTGGCACTTTTTTTGGGTGGCAATATTTTTACGTGGCATATCAACGGGTGCCGAGACAGCTAGTTTTTAGGATTCCGTACCCAAAGGGTAAAAACGGGACACTATTACTAAAACTCCGCTGTCCGTCCGTCTGTCACCAGGCTGTATCTCATTAACGTGATAGCTAGGCAGCTGAAATTTTCACAGACGATGTATTTACGAGAGTATGTTGCCGCTATAACAACAAATACTAAAAACAGAATAAAATTAATATTTAAAGGGGGATCCCATACAATAAAAGTATTTTTTGTCGCTTTTAGCTCCATATTAATAACGGCAACAGGTAAACGCTTGAAATGGGGCTAAGGGGTTCCCGTAGGGTACGGAACCCTTCGTGCGCGAGTGCAACTCGCACTTGGCCAATTTTTTGGATCCATATGTATAAAATAAGATGTTATATCTACACATGATCTACACCATTTATAGCATAAGAATGGCTGGAGTCAGGGCTGCCATACAAAGTTGTCCGTATTAATACGATATTATCAACCATGTATTTTAACCGCTAATGAAAAAAGTTTTATATTTTTACAAACATACTTATGTATCTGATGTAGTTGCGTATCTGTTTGGCAACTTAACTTAAAAAAACAATGAAAAGCCATTTTCGATTTAGTATCACAACTTTCTAGAGCACAGTCAGTCTTCGGATGGGTGCCCGCGGGTGGCATTTATAACTGAGCGCTACCTTGGTTCGGATGACCCGTTGAATTGTAGACCCCGGTGGTTTTAATCGCTTAGCCATGTCAGAGGCCTTCAGGCGGCTTTAAAACTCTGACACCAGGGCTAGCCACCCGGCCTAAACGAACTTACCTTACTTTGTAGAGGCTAATATTGTATTGCATCACTTCCAATAAAATCTTTTTGTTACAGGACGAAAAGAATCAGCTATTAATAACAAACATCTGGCTTAAATTAGTAAGTACCCGTTTCTTGTATTTGCTGTATTGAACATTTCATTTTTGCTCTTAGAGTAGAAGTAGGAATACCTTGACGAGGTGGGCACATGAGACGTTTTTCCCGTTTTATCCAGTTTTTTGCCATATCTGTTCTCCTAACTCCGGTTTTGTAGAAGGCCGACAAGTTTTATTTACATCTTATTTTGCTGTTTGTTTTTACTAACATACTTTCTTAGGTTGTTCATTACAACTTCATACTTTAAACACATATTATTCTTAATCCTTACTCAAACCAATGTTATTTAGTTGTTAGGTATTTCAATGTGATATTTTCTTCACAGGAATGGAACGATATGAACTTGAGGTGGAACACTTCAGATTTTGGTGGAGTGAAAGACTTGCGTGTGCCTCCGCACCGGATGTGGAAACCAGACGTCCTTATGTACAACAGGTTAGGTTCCACCGCATATTATACCTGTAAAATTATCCGCTCGCTTTGGATTTTTGTTTTACTTGGACCGAAAAGTGAGAAATTGTAATTCATTTTGTTTTCTAAATTCAATCAAGATAGATCACAGTCATTTGTGGGATAAAGACGTTATCTAATAAACAGAGAGACAGTTTCATACTTCTTATAGTTTTATCAAGTGGGATAGTACATTTTTTTCCGAAGTGCATTGTTAGTGGTTATGTGGAAATTTCGAGTATTGATTTTATTTATCCATTTCACTAGCGCGGACGAAGGATTTGACAGCACATATCCAACAAACGTGGTGGTGAGGAACAACGGGTCATGTCTGTACGTCCCTCCCGGCATCTTCAAGAGCACCTGCAAAATCGACATCACCTGGTTCCCCTTCGACGACCAGCGCTGCGAGATGAAGTTCGGTAGCTGGACTTACGATGGTTATCAAGTTAGTAGCACTGTCTAAAATACTTTACTATCTGTAAATGCAAGCTATTGTTCACCTTATTTATTTGTTTTTTTTTTTTTGGCAGCTCGATCTTCAATTGCAAGATGAGGGAGGTGGAGATATTAGCAGTTTTGTAACGAATGGCGAATGGGAACTTATAGGTAACAAAATATCTTTTAGATATTCCTTACTCACTAAAGATAAACTATTTCTATCACGCAGCCATCAAAACAATAGATGATTTCTTGCTTAAAGTAAATTATTATTACTCGTAGGTACATTAAGCATTTTGGTATATTTTTTCATAAGTTTCAAGGTCGTAGCAAGGATCATAAATGTTTTAATGAACTAATTTTCATGTTTTTTATCGAATATCTATGGAATAATAGGTCAACAGCATTAAGAGGATTGGGAAACGACCAGTGTTTTCGCGTAACAACGTTCAGAACATCGAAAAAAATTTCGATTCCAAATTATTATACTTACAACCATATCAATTTGTATAGTTATAATTTTTTATATTTTAAATTTTAATATATAGGGTTATTCCTAATTAATTAGCATCATTTTAAGGGCTTATTCTGTACATCAGTACTAACAACTTTTGTTCTGCGACTTTTGACAAAACAAAAAAAAAATGTTGTTCCATAGAAAAATATCGTTCACCCGCGACGATGTACGGAACAGCTGTTTTTTTTTAGTTTTGACAAAAGCCGCAGAACAAAAGTTGTTAGTATACTCAACCGGGTAATTAAAATTTCAGTTTTTATTTTTTCAGGTTATCAGTTCATTGACAAAATTTCAAGTTCAAATAAATCAGTAAATTTCCTGTTGTAACAAAAAAAAATGAAAACAGCGTTAATTTTGCAGGAGTGCCGGGCAAGCGAAACGAAATCTACTACAACTGCTGCCCGGAGCCGTACATCGACATCACATTCGCGGTGGTGATCCGTCGCAAAACGCTGTACTATTTCTTCAACCTTATCGTGCCCTGCGTCCTAATTGCCTCCATGGCGCTTCTGGGTTTTACCTTACCGCCGGACTCTGGCGAGAAATTATCATTAGGTATGGTTTCCAATTTCACTTACGGTGCAATTCTAAGAGACGCGGCAAACGGTAGACGGGTGTTTATATTATGCATAATATATTTAATAATATATGTAGCCCACATTTGGCCACCAACTCGACTGATGGAAAGCGAAGTTGTAGCCGAAAATGGAGTATGTAGACCTAGAAGATCAACCTATTCACTCTTGACTTGAATATATCCAGATTGTAATTGTCAGGAAACAATGACGGAGGCAAGACATTCCAATCCCTGGCGGTCCGCATTATGAAGGAAGAAGCGAATCGCTTAGTAGGTACGAGAAGGTGGTACGTCGACTATGTGTTGGTATTTAAACGACTTCCGGCTTGTTCTGTTGTGAAAAGGAGATGAAGGAATCAGGTCGTGGAGTTCGAGCGCACACTCGCCGAAATGGAGCCTATAGAAAATTGCCAAACACGCTACTTAGGTGGTGGTGGGGTAGGCAGCAGTGGCAGGCGATAGCGGAAAACGACAGCAAACAGCAACGAGAGACGCCATCATTTTACACTACAAACAGATATAAAAATGTAAAATGTAATGCAATGTAAAATTAACAGAATTCATTTGTATGACACTAACATCGAGAAACGACTACTTACAACTGCCGCACGACAGTTGTAAGTAATTGTATCGTAATAGCTACAATCATATGTTGGCAATGTCGTGTACCGCTGTGGCGCATAGATACTGCCGTCATCTACCGTCTTCCGCGTCCCTCAGAATTGAATCCTTACTCTCATTTTTTGCAGTTTGCAATACATCTTGATTGTTATTTTATTTTGTTAGGCGTTACGATCCTTCTCTCACTGACGGTGTTTCTGAACATGGTGGCGGAGACGATGCCGGCGACGTCGGATGCAGTGCCGTTATTGGGCACGTACTTCAACTGCATCATGTTTATGGTGGCCTCGTCCGTCGTTTCTACGATCCTCATCCTGAACTACCACCATCGGCACGCAGACACGCACGAAATGAGTGACTGGGTAAGCCTGGCGATAGCGCCTTTTATTTTGATCATGGTGTTGCAGTGCTACGCGATTGATGCAACTTTAAGTAATCACTTTCCTGTAACGTAAGTCGTTGTTTTATTTTTGTTAATAAAATAATCAGCTAATAAATTTACGTAAAAATTCATTAAGTGGTTTGCTTCAAATAGCAAGTAGACTAATTTATATACCTTTACACAGCACAGAGCGGCTACGCCTAAGATAGCACGAGCTTCTACCTACTAACACCACTACCTACAAAGTTCAAGAGCCGACTTTTTTACTACTTATAATTACAAATCAAACATATTATTTCGTAAGCAATTCATTGGAATAACAATGAAACTTAGTGATTATAATGACATCATCACTACATAGTATAAAACAAAGTCGCTTCCCGCTGTCTGTCTCCATGTATGCTTATATCTTTAAAACTACGCAACGGATTTTGATACGTTGTTTTTTAATAGATAGAGTGATTCAAGGAGAAGGTTTATATGTATAATACACCTGTGCGAAGCCGGGGCGGGTAGCTAGTAATGTATATGAAAGCCACTTTCAGAAAGTTTGTACGGATTACAATAGTCCTCTCATTATATCCTCCCATACCTAAATGATGATGACTTCGCTAAGAACAACTAGGTATAAGTAGGTAATTGTTGCAAATTACGAGCGCACCGCGGCTTTCAGATGTATGGTATTCATGCATCTACACACATTGAGTGTGTAGATGCATGATAATGTGTATATACACATTGAGTCAGTGTGTGTGCCGAAGCGATTAGTCGTACACACACGTATATACCTACCTATTTACAAACACGGCTTTGTAAAGACCTCGTGCGCTTGTGGTATGCAACAAGGTATCCCTAGTTCCTACAGGCTATCAAAATATAGGTCTGAATGTATTGGTGTTTGTGTGGCAGATACGTTGCGTATTCCTGTACTGGCTGCCGTGGGTGCTGCGCATGTCGCGGCCGGCCTCGGCCACGAATCCGCCGCCAGCACGCGCGCCGCCGCCGCCGGACCTGGAGCTGCGCGAACGCTCCTCCAAGTCACTCCTGGCTAACGTGCTCGATATCGATGACGACTTCCGGCACGCGCAATCGCAGCAGCCCCCTTGCTGTCGATACTACAGGTCCCTCGACGATCTACACGAACACTACTCGCCGTAAATAGCACGGTTACAATAATTCTCCCCAGCCTCGAACGTTCCGCAGTCAACCCGACCTTAACAGCTTAATGACATCAATCCATTAAAAAGTCATTCTTTCAACTCTAAACTCTCTCTCTATCGGGTCTATGACTACTTTTGCATCAGATCAATCAGCATAAACATCCAGTAGCTCCCTTCGATCCTCGGCTCCACCCGTAGAGTAGGGTGTACGGGTCGGCCGGTGACTACAGAGCCGTGTTGTTGCAGGGAGGGCGAGGGGAACGGCGCGGGGCTCGGCGCAGCGCACAGCTGTTTCGGTGTCGACTACGAGCTCTCGCTCATACTGAAAGAGCTCCGAGTCATCACAGATCAGGTATAAGCGACATCTCTTTAGGAATCACTCGCGTAGAATGTGAATGCGGCTGCAGATATACTTTATAACGAATTGTATGTTTGCAGATGCGCAAGGATGACGAAGATGCGGACATTTCGCGCGACTGGAAGTTCGCCGCCATGGTCGTGGACAGACTGTGCCTTATTATCTTTACCCTGTTCACAATCGTCGCCACGCTAGCCGTGCTGCTGTCCGCGCCACACATCATGGTGTCGTAGCGACCCGCCCGCTTGCGGCTGCGCATGCGTAACGTTCTGTGATACCGCGAATACTTGTTAAGTTGTGATGTGCGAACCGGCGCGGGCGCTGACGCCGCGCCGCTCGGGAAGTTGCCGCCGCCGCCTCGCCGCCCGCGCCCCCCTCTAGACATAAGTTACCGCTGACTGCCATCCCCTACGCTCAACCGATGACTGCCTATCCTTCGACGTCCTCGATTCCTCTGACGACCTCGGCGACTATTTCTTCCGAAATCACAAAGACGTTCGTTTTACACAAAGAAATTCTTTGACGATACTCACAAAAAATCACTAGTAAAATATGTAAAATGTTGATCGATGAGCGGTTCCTATGGCAAGTTCCTTGGGAGCTGTCGATAGCGATACGTGGCAGTACGTGCTCAGTACTCGCTGGCAGACTGGAGCCTTCGTAGAGTGGCCGACTCTTGCGGCCACGGGCCCCGATGACGCCGGTAATCATATGAAAATTGTAGCACAAAAACGTCTTCCTTCATACCGTTTAACGACCTGATTCGCATTAAATTAAAACTTTGTTAGAACTTCTTCGACTCTTGAAATCTATTGTACAGATAGACTTTGGGCGGTTAAGTGCCCTTCGTTTCCTTCTTGTTCGATTCCATGAATCGTGGTTATGACCCTAAGTTTATTTTCGGATGTATTTGTGTCAGTAGCTAGTATAGAACTTTACAAACAATGTTGATTCAATTGGTACAGGTTGTGATATGCCTCGTTGTGAACGGGTCGATATTGTTATAATGGTAAAATATCCATGGCTATAGCTTAATAAAACGTTCGTTAAAAGTTGTAGTTAAACAAAATATTATTTTAATAAAGTCATACCTGGGACTTTCGAAACGACTTATACAAATAATAATTAAATTACGTAATAGTATCAAATTTGTACTTCTTTCGATATGGTTACAAAAATTCATAAGCTGAAAATAATATTAGCTTAAATTTTCTTCTACGTTAATTCTCTGTCAGAATATATACACTGTTGAGCGCCACATTCTAGTACATCAACATGCGCGTCACATTTGCGTTTATCATGATAACTGCGGGAGCAACAGTACCCAGTTGTTCCGATCGATAACTAGTCGACACGCACCTCGACCGGCAATTTACACCGCTCGTCTGCCACATCCAGCGACACTCATCTCAAGTTCATTTCTATTCGAGACTACGTCATGTTAACCGTACTAACGAATACTTCGTTTTGTATCTTATCATTTGAACAAGACATTGTGAACCTCCTAAAAGGAAAACGTCCATAGCCGAGCGAAAGCGCGGGTACCTAACCGACATGTACGTACCCCGCAAAGCTCTACCCATGTTTTCCTTTTCCGAGGTGCTAATAATCACAGGCGGTCTATTATGGAAGTTGCGGACCGACTCTGATTATGACTCGCCAATGTGTTTGTGTGAATTATTTACTGTTATTTAATCTCGTCTTCAACCAGTCGTTAGCGGTTGTGTGACCGGGGCGGCGGGCGCCGCGCGTCGCTCGGCGTCGGGCGGCCTCCGCGCGTCCCCATCGGGACAATCAGATGTCCTTGAGATATGTTCAATTGTTAGGGTTAATCTCTGAACTGTAACTTTGTTTATTAAATATAAATGAATGAAACCAACATATGTTTTATTTACACGCCTTATAATCTGTTGTCTCTTGGTTGGAATAGCCCAGATAAAAGGTACCTACTGTTTATCGGGTGCTTAAGGGAGTCGTAAATTGTGCACATTCCTGACCTATATTACATCGGCGGAGGTGGCGTTGGCCTCCAGGAGACAATCGATGCTCTCCCGCGGGATCCCGCACATGCGCACCGTACAACCTTTCCAACAAAGCACCCTCAAATAATTTAAAAATTAAAAGCCTGCCGCTAAGATGAATCGAAATGCGAATTAATTATATCACGAGTCTGATAGATATGAACACCAACTATAGAATATCAAATCTTTTTAACTATCTGTGAAGAGGTAATATGTATACTTACTAGGTTTGTAGGAGTAGGTGCGGTAGTAAGTATACTGTAGGTACTTATGTAAAGATATAGATCATTTTATAGTAGAGCATGCATAAATAAAGGAGATATTATCGGACTCATCCGTAGATCTATATCGATATAGAAAGTCGCAAAAGACCTGCCAGTAAAGAATATAGGTTGCCTATCTAAGCATAGCAAGAAATAGATAAAAGGCCTAATTATGAAGACACCATCGTAATTTTAATAGCTAATTAGACTATTTCTGTTTCTTTTTCACTTTAGAGATTCGATAAAGAGAACACTTTTTACGTTGCTATTAAATTTACAATGGCGCCCTCAAAATAAGGCCTATTATCCGGAAAAAAATCGAATATGAATAATGCTGAATTTTGAATTATTGTAGGTAGGTAGGTACGTATAAGAAACTATTTCTAAAGTCCACAGACATTGATGTAATCGTAAATAACAAACTAATTTGAACCCACCAGATTGTAATAAGGATAGTAACTAATAAGTAAACAAGCCTGTTAGTAGATTAAATTGCACGTAGTGATAATAAATCATGGTTTGTGCGGCCACATCCCGTAGCGGGTGCACGGCTGGCTACGCTATACAGAGCCGGTATAGGTGCGGGTTAGGGCGGGAGTGCAGGCGGCGGCGGGCGCGGGACGCCCGAGCGCGGGCGGGCGGCTGCGTGCGGCAGTGTCCGACCACCCGCCGCCATGTCGGCCGGGACCCGCGCCTTCCTACTCACATTCGCACTCTTCACCATCCTCTACTCAGGCAAGTCTTTCAAATTACCACACCTACAACCTACTCCGAACCAAAAAACCCAAACAATGCATTCAAATTCATGCTATCTTTAGCAGCAATCAGTAGGCTCCCTCGGGAACATACACCCTACGCGGTCATAAGAAATTTCATTACCTGGAACACAACAGCAAATATTTCAACAATACGCTTTGTAATCGTCGTAGAAATCGAAGAAAAGACATAAACGCGCGCTGTGCTACGCCGTAGTATTTTATAAATCATATATTAGACATCAACGCGTTACCGGCTCAGCTTGAATTATGGATTTGTAATATTGTTGAAGAATTTATACGTTTTCTTTTATAAAGTTTTAAGTAATGGATTATCAACAAACTTTATTAAAAGAATGTGAGTGCACAGATAAGCGAGTGCTATCCCTCTGTTTAGTTTATCTTACGGACTGTTTATTGATCTGACGCGTCGCAGCATCTTTCGCAACTTAGATCCAATGAATACATATTTAATTTTATCAGCGATTCATACATATTTGACTTTTAAAGTATTTATAATCGTTAAAGTAATGTACATTACTCTATTATTGGTGGAGCATAAATACGGAGTTTTCTTGTGTTTAATACTGTAACCTTAATTTCAGCCATAGAACGTCTACAGCTGAACAGTTTGATAAATAAATAATAATCCGCTTATATCGACTTACTTTGAGCACTACTGAATTGGGGTCATCAGCAAAACTTCTTAAGATTCCTTTGGCTTTGCTTCCAGGATGGTGTTCGGAAGACGAGGAGCGCCTGGTACGCGACCTGTTCCGCGGATACAACAAGCTCATCCGGCCGGTGCAAAACATGACGCAGAAAGTAGACGTCCGCTTCGGGCTGGCTTTCGTGCAACTCATCAACGTTGTACGTACTTTGTTATTTATCATCACCAGAGAAAGGGATTGGGTTGGATAATCCTTAACAAGAGGCTTCAGCGTTGTTTTACTCTTAACCTTACCAAACTCTTTACCTACTCAACTCAGACTCTACGACAACAAGAACTTATGAATCAGTTAATGAGATTCAAATAGTGTTTACTTGAATTTCAGAACGAAAAAAATCAGATCATGAAATCCAACGTTTGGCTCCGACTTGTATGGATGGACTACCAGCTAATGTGGGATGAAGCAGATTATGGTGGCATTGGCGTACTTCGGCTACCTCCGGACAAAGTCTGGAAACCGGACATAGTGCTTTTCAACAAGTAAGGACCAGACATAATAACACAACGGAGGTACTTATGTAAATATGGCTATTAGATAATTGCTCAATTTCATTTCCAGCGCTGACGGCAACTACGAAGTGCGATATAAATCCAACGTTCTCATCTACCCAAATGGCGAAGTTTTATGGGTGCCACCTGCGATCTATCAGGTACAAATCTTCCTTCCTGTGTGTGCATACAAATACATATCTTTCTCCACTACAGCGTTATTTTTGATTGCAGAGTTCATGCACGATTGATGTCACATACTTCCCATTTGATCAGCAAACCTGCATCATGAAATTCGGCTCGTGGACATTCAATGGCGATCAAGTATCCCTCGCACTATACAATAACAAGAACTTTGTTGACCTGTCTGACTACTGGAAGTCGGGTACGTGGGATATCATCGAAGTACCTGCATACCTGAACATCTATGAAGGAAACCATCCGACTGAAACTGATATTACGTTCTACATTATCATACGGCGGAAGACTTTGTTCTATACAGTCAACTTGATTTTGCCGACGGTGCTGATTTCATTCCTTTGCGTCCTCGTATTTTACTTGCCTGCCGAAGCTGGTGAAAAGGTACAATATCCTAATTATAGATAAATATATGAACTCATTTATAAAAAGTAACGACATATCTAGTGATGATTTTGATTACAGGTTACATTGGGTATCAGCATTTTGCTGTCACTGGTTGTGTTCTTGCTACTGGTATCGAAGATTTTGCCACCGACCTCGCTCGTGTTACCTCTCATAGCCAAGTATCTGCTGTTCACGTTCATCATGAACACTGTCAGTATCCTCGTTACTGTAATTATCATCAACTGGAATTTCAGAGGACCAAGAACTCACAGGTAAGACTCAATAAATCCGTTTCCAATTCGTTGGCATAGACGATATCATACCTACTGTATTTTCTATTATCTTTTAGGATGCCTTTGTGGATTCGAAGTGTATTCCTCCACTATTTGCCCGCAATGCTGCTGATGCGCCGCCCTCGCAAGACAAGGCTGCGTTGGATGATGGAGATGCCCGGCATGAGCGGCCCGCCCCACGCCGCAGCCCCTCACGAGCTACCGAAGCACATCAGGTAGTTTTGTAAACATTCATACGACTTACGTACCATTACCCGTCGTTTTTGATATTAGTTTTATTGACAGTGCGATTGGCGCGAATCAAAGCAAAATGGAGGCCATGGAACTATCGGATCTACACCACCCCAACTGTAAGATCAACCGTACGCAAGGGGGTGGCGAAGTTGGGGCCCTGGGGGGTCTCGGGGCGCTGGGCGGTCTCGGCTTGGGCGGAGAGCGCAGGGAATCTGAAAGCTCCGATTCTGTACTCCTGTCTCCGGAAGCAGCTAAAGCTACAGAAGCAGTCGAGTTCATCGCTGAGCATTTGCGTAATGAAGATCTTTACATCCAGGTAAAAAAATATCAATACCTTCTAGGTATATTTCTGTAAAACTGAAACATAACATTATGCGCAATTGTTTCAGACTCGCGAAGACTGGAAGTACGTGGCTATGGTGATCGACAGACTCCAGCTTTACATTTTCTTCATTGTGACGACAGCTGGTACAGTGGGCATTCTCATGGATGCGCCGCACATCTTCGAATACGTCGATCAGGATCGCATCATAGAAATATACCGAGGAAAATAATTCTCCGCAAATTAGTATTGGGTAATAATGGCTTCCATGTCAATATTTTCTTCCAAGACCTAATAGGTTACGTTACATATATTTAATAAAATTATGGGTAAATGGTAAAATAGTAATGCTCTCATTCATCGACTCATTCGAGTTCTATCATAACTTTCAGAGCTTATCATCGAATTGTTTTGCTGTCATCCCATTCCTTAGGTTCTAGTTGATACAACGTAATGTATAGTATCTAAAATGGCTGTGTTCGATGTTATAAAGCACAATAGGTAGTTATGTAAGTTTGTATTTTGTAATCATGTTAAGAATTAAATAAGACGTAATGTAACACTGGTCGTTTCATTTGTCTCCCAATGCTGATAATAATTATTTTTCGCAAAAAATGGCAAAACCGACTTACATCGTGTACAGGATTCTACTAGTTCGCTCGAATTGATGCATACAATTTTTCCATTATTGTTGATTTTTCTAAAATTTCGATTAAATTTAAATGAGACCTTGGTAGTAAAAGTAAACTAAAAACGTATTTTTTTATTCGATTCATAATTAGCGAAAATATACACAAACATACATATAACCTCCTCTTTTTTGGAAGTCGGTTAAAAAAGCAGATAAAATTATAACTACAAATCTAAATTTTACCTATTTGAAACTTGTTAGAGAATTCCAGAAGAAAAAAAATAAACTAGACTTAGACTAAGTCTAGTTTATTTTTTTCTTTATGAGGCAGGTGCTTAGCTCAGTTTGTTAGGTTGTTTTCTACTTTTATAAAATACAGTAAAATAAAAATAATAAATGGGGTTTTACACATACTTTATTTACCAATTTTATCTTAAAATACATCGTCAATACAAGAAACTTTGCTAATCTAACGTGTCGATACAATTGTCTTTTCATAGATCGATTCATTTTCTCATATCGGGCGTGGTGAGTCAAACACGCCATTTTTGCCAAAAAAAACCCCGCATATTTAAAAATGTGGTTTTAATTAAACTAGGTCATTAACAGTAATAAGTTTTTTATATTTTGTAATAAAATCCAAGTTCTTAACTATCTATATCACTATTATCTAGATAATTATATCACCGACCCCAATTTTAATTGGAGAACTCAGTAATTAGATAAATAAGAAGCCAACAATAAATACGCAATTTTACGAAAAGGTCCCGGAACTAATACAGTATAAGAGCAACGCTCTCTATAACCGAAGAAACATAACTACGGGAAGTGGTAGAGCTCTTTGACATGAATAAAAAGGTTTCATAAAATGGTATTCTTAAAAATCTAATAGTTTAATCAAATTAATCAACATCCATACCGTAAGCCTAATACGGATACGTAAGCACAAAGTTTTTAATCGTCACCTTCATCATATTGTGGAGAAGTCGGCGAGTAGGTCGGGGAGGTCGGGGAGTAGGTGGAGGGACCGGCCGACGACGACGGGGAGTACGCGGGGGACGACGGGGAGTAGTTGGGAGACGTCGGGGTGTACGTGGGCGACGTCGGCGAGTACTTAGTCGACATCGGCGAGTAGCCGGGCGAAGACGGCGAATAGTTCGGCGACGACGGCGAGTAGTTCGGCGAAGACGGCGAGTACCGCGTGCTAGCCGGGTGCTGCGGCGACGACGGCGAGTAGGCGGGGCTCGTCGGCGAGTACTGGGGACTCGGCGGCGAGTACTGTGGACTCGTCGGCGAATAAGTAGGACTGCCGCCCGCGACCGATGGCGATGTCGGCGAATAATTGGGCGACGTCGGAGAATATTTGGGTGAAGACGGCGAGTAACTCGGCGAAGTCGGGGAATACGCCGGCGAAGTCGGAGAATATGACGGGCTTGTCGGCGAGTACGCCGGCGAAGTCGGAGTGTAATTCGGAGATGATGGCGAGTAACTCGGCGACGCCGGGCTGTATACGGGACTGGTCGGGGAATAACTCGGGGACGACGGCGAGTAGCCAGGCGACGTCGGCGAGTACGCCGGACTGGTCGGCGAATACGACGGACTGGTCGGCGAGTACGACGGACTCGTCGGCGAGTAACTCGGCGATGTTGGCGAGTAGCTCGGAGAAGTCGGCGAATACGCGGGGCTCGTCGGGGAGTAGCTCGGCGAAGTCGGCGAATAGCTGGGAGACGTCGGGGAATAGGACGGCGACGTGGGCGAGTAGCCGGGGGAGGTCGGCGAGTAGCTCGGCGACGTCGGGGAATAGATCGGGGAAGTCGGGGAGTAGTTGGGTGAAGTCGGGGAGTAGGATGGACTCGTGGGCGAGTAGTGGGGAGAAGTGGGGGTGAGGCTGGGTGAAGCTGGCGCGTATACTGGGCTCGTCGGGGAGTATGAGGGGGAAGCGCCGGCGGGGGAAGCGTAGGGCGACATCGGGGGTCCGGGGGAGCCGGGCGAGCCGGGCTGTGGCGACCACGCGCTGTAAGCCGGCGATAGCCCGGATGCATCCGACGCGCCGGACGGCGAGAACGACGGACCGCCAGGGGTCATACTGCTTCCCACTGTAACAATAAATTAACATTTTTATAGCGTTACTCATTAAAACAATTATCAATGACGAAACTTGAATGGGAAATACAGTAAGTTTTGTTTCTTAGGTTAGATGGGGTCCCATGCGAACTAATTCTTAACTGTATAAAAGAATATTTGATTCAATCTTTCCAGGCATTTCCTGACTCATTGGCTTCAATGCATTGCCTGAAAGGTACACCAGGTAATGTATAAAATATAATAGATTAGTATCTAGTCACGTGTAGGTCGTGGAGTACGATAAAAAAAATACCTAAAGGCGGGTAAAGACTAACGAAATGTAACATGCCGCAATGAAAGAATTTCCACAACGTCGCACGCAATCAGTGTAACAGGATTAATAACAGGAATAATATCCTGCAGTGTAACAGGATTCCTATAGTGTGGACGCCTTGCGCGCACGAACAGTGCACACTTCGCGCACGAACAGGGGCCTTGTTTTTCAACTTCGTACGGCTAGGAACGTGTACGGAACTTTGACAGATTGTATGAATAAACTATGTAATCTAGGGGAATTCCTCGTGGACCAAATGCGAACGCTCCAAACAAGTTCCGTATACGATCACGGCGTGCGAAGTTGAAAAATCAGTCGCCAGAGCATTTAAACACTTTGCGCCGCAATCCGCTATCGCCTTCTTCGCCGAACGCAAAGGGGCGCGCAGTGTGCACGGAGCGCCAGTGAGTTACAGGTTGTGTGTATCTGTATGTTCACTGTATTCGCCGCGTGCATGTCGGAAACAGATGCGAGTAGACACGTGCGCGGTTCGTGCGCACACTGCGTCCACACTATAGGAATCTTGTTACATACAAAATATGCTCCTTTCATGTTATGATGCATATTACGTTACAGAAGTCTGTACCCGGCTTAAAACATCAAAACCTATTATACACATTGCCGCTGACATTCTTCTTAATTCTAACAAACCTCGAAATATATGAAAGAAAGGTCGACAAAGCCTTGTTTCTTACCTTGTCCCGGCGACCATACGCTGCTGCTGTACCCCGGAGTGTTCTGGGTGGACCAGGGCGTCATGAGCGGCGTCATGGACGGCGTGCCGACTCCGAAGTACATGCCGCCACCGACGCCCATGCCGACGCCCAGCCCGCCCATCTCCATGCCGTTCTTGCATTTCTCCGCGTCGAGAAGCAGATCGAAGCAACCTGAGAAGTATGAATTTTTATGAGACGATTGAAAACGAAATTATTGAAGATTAAATCTCTCTTTGTTTTGAAAAAACCTTTAATGGATTACAAAGCGAAAATACACTTAAGATTTTATCAAAACAAGGATTGATGAATTTTCGCAAAACGACTGATTCAAACAACTATAGAAGACTAAACTTTCTCAATAATTTTTTGGGCTACTTTTTTTATTTATAAAAGTAAGAAGTTACGGTGGCTCGGTACAGTACAGTGGGAGAACGCTCGCCTTACAATCGTGAAGGGTTCAAATCCTGATCTTGTATAAGTTCTTTGGAATTTATACACCTATTTTCACATTGCCTTTTTGGTGAAGGAAAACATCACAAGGAAAGTTCTATGGCTTATGTGAATCCATCTTTGTTCCGCAGTGGACTATTATTATTACATACTAACACACCAGGGCTAGCCACCCGGCCTAAACTAACTTAGGGGAATTACTAAGGAGCAATAGAGTATTATAGAAAAAAATACATAAATTACGTAACACATAGGCACTTTAGTAAATGTAACTTACCAGTTCCCATCCGAGGCAGTTGTCCCATGATGATGTTTTCCGAGACGCCCCTCATAGGGTCCACCTCAGCGTGACTGGCGGCGTCCAACAACACGTCAACAGTTTCTTCGAACGAGCATCTCATGAGCGCGCCAGTATCCTGCCTGTTGATACCGTGGCGAGTGATAGCCATAAGATGACCCTTAGCCGTCATCACGTCGCAAAGCAACGCAAGGTGGCGGTAGTTCACGTAAAGACCGTAGAACTGCAGTACAGCGTTCATTTCTTTCTCCACCGATTTACGCACAGCTTCAATTCCCAGTACGGCGAAAATCTCGCAAATGTCGTTACTGAACGTTCTTATAGGATCGACGTCGCGTTCTGACAACACTTTCATCAGAGACGTACCGTCAGTTTCAAGAAGCCACTCAGCGATGGCTTTGAACTCTCCTTGCTCAGTGATTATGATACGTTTCTTGGCTTCAGTTTGGGGTAAATGCATGTACACTTTGGCGATTGCTTCGATACCCTGGAGCGTCATGTCGGACAACATGTTGGCTTCGATACATCTCAAGAACATGTCATCTTCCATTTTGTCGACTGTTTCCTCGTCATTGTCTTGGAATTTGCTTTCTTCATTATTCATGATTCTGATCCGCAGAACGAGCTTTTCGGCATTGTCGTCATTGAAGATGCAGTTTAAGTCATCTCCGAAACCGGCGTTAATCTTTTCCGCGATCTGTTCCATAGTCAATTTTTTATCGGTCATCCTCTTGCGGTCCAATTCGATACGTAAAAGCCACGGAGATATCTTGGTCGGGTCAAAATCGGGCATTTCATAGTAAACATTGACGAATTCTTGATCCTCGGCGATAACTGTGTTTTGTGGGTCAGGGTCGTAATAAATAGCCGTGTTTGCGGTGACTTTCCTCAGCGTGGTATGTTCCAAACGGCAGAGCACGTTCTTCGCCTTTTCTGCGTCACGAGCTGCACCTCCCGTCAAGAATACCGTTAGAGAAGGCGCTTTAGGTTTCTTCGAAATGTTGATGATTTCCTTCAGACGCGGCACACCGAGGGTTACGTTCTTGGACGACACACCGGCGAAATGGAAAGTGTTCAGTGTCATCTGAGTAGCGGGTTCACCGAGAGACTGCGCGGCCAGGGCGCCGACCATTTCGCCGGGGTTCACCTGCGCTTGCTGGAATCTCGCCTCGATTTCACCGATCAACCATTCGAACGCTTCACTAGACAATCTGTATTCTTCCGACACGAATTTAGTGCACAAAGTCGAGCGCACCAAGCACTGGAAGAGGAGTGTAGCGTTTTCATTGGCTTGTTTGGATAACCGATCCTCTCCAGCTACAATGACACACTTTTTCAGAAGTTCTTTGACGCCTTGAATTACTTTTATGGGACTCAAATCTGTTGGCATTCTCTTATTGATGTGGAATGTTTTTTGAGCATTCCAGATCATTCTCTTGAAATTGCACGGAAGTACAACTTTGGATTCACCACTGGGGAAGATTTGACGTAATACTTCGCGATCTTTAGACAGCTGTTCCCATTCACTTTCAAGGTCCGCAATTACGTAACCAGACTCTGTCAGCTCTTTGATGATGTCTTCATTGAAAATCCTCTTCAGATACCTCTCATTTGACGGGTCGAATTTGAATTTCTTTTCAAAGGCTTTGTTAGAAAGCTTGACTGTGGGCATGTTCTGGAACTCTACGGTCTCTCCGGCCAAGCCGTCCTCGCCGTATCTCAACTGGATGAGCTGTCCGACGGAATTACGGACGGTTCCGTCATAATGTACCATTACAGACTCCATAGCCTTGATCAAACGACGCTGGATGTAACCAGTTTCAGCTGTCTTTACGGCAGTATCGATAAGACCTTCACGACCTCCCATAGCGTGGAAATAGAACTCGGACGGAGTGAGCCCGGCAAGGTACGAATTTTCTACGAAACCTCTCGACTCGGGACCGTAATCGTCTTTGATGAAGTGCGGCAGTGTGCGTTTGCGGAAACCGAATGGAATACGTTTACCTTCAACGTTCTGTTGGCCCACACAAGCAATAACCTGAGAGATGTTGATGTTCGAACCTTTCGAACCAGCGACCACCATAGCCTTGAGATTGTTGTACTCAGTGAGAGATTTCTTAGCTGAGCCTCCAGTTTTGTCACGAGCATCGTTCAAAATACGATTCACTTGATTTTCGAAAGTTTGCCTGAGGGTATTACCGGGTGTAGGTTCCAATTCCATGTTGTGAGCCTTTTGGATGACCTCTATTACGTCGTCTTTGGCTTTTACGATAGCGCGCTGGATTTCTTGGTACGTCTGTGGATCGGCAATGGTGTCGCCGATACCGATCGAGTGACCCTCTAGCAGCAGCCAGTTATTGATGACGGTTTGGATGTTACCGTAGAACCGACCGGCAGTTTCGTGGCCCAACTCCAAAAAGCAAATATGCAGTAAAGACCCGGCCGAAGCACCAAGTGATTTCTTACACAAAATACCCATAAGCAACTCTCCATGCTCTACTACAACTTTTGTGTCTCCGGGAGAAATCCATTTGTAAGGTCCATCATCTTCTTCATCAGGATGTGTGGAATGTGTTCGAATCATGTTTACATGTCCAGGAATGATCAGAGTAAATATTTGTTTGCCGGTCCAAAGAGGTTGAGGTTTCAAAATGCATGGTTGTGGAATTTTACCATCCCAAGTCGGTAAGAACATGAGAAGGTTCATCACCTGTTCTTTTGTGAGAAATACATCTCGTTTTGTCATTTTTCTAACGGCTGTTAGCGTGTCCTGTACAATACCCATGACGGGCTTGTTTGCTTGTGGTGTTATAATTTGCCGAGGGGTAATGTGAATATTCTCAACCTCGGCTCGAGTCTCCATAGACTGTGGGACATGCAAATTCATTTCATCACCGTCAAAATCGGCGTTGTATGGAGATGTGCAGCTCAGGTTCATACGGAATGTCGACCACGGGAGCACTTTCACTCTATGGCCCATCATACTCATCTTGTGAAGTGTCGGTTGCCGATTGAAAATAACCAAGTCGTCATCCCTCAAGTGCCGTTCTACTTTGTACCCATATTGTAAATGCAGATCAGATGGCTTGGGATGGAACCTCAAATCTATCCTTTCACCGTTTTCACGAACAATGTACTTTGCCCCAGGGTACTGAGCATTGCCTCTTCGGACTAACTCTTGCATTCTGTCAATATTGAAAGGTGTGACTAACTCAGGGAATGTTAAGTTTTGTGCAATGGATCTGGGAACTCCTACTTGGTCGATACGTAAGTTGGGGTCTGGCGTGATGACGGTACGCGCCGAGAAGTCGACTCGTTTACCCATAAGGTTTCCACGAATTCTGCCTTCTTTCCCTTTTAGACGGGCTTTAATAGCTTTGAGGGGTTTTCCAGATTTCTGCATAGCTCTGTAACATTAAAAGTTTGAATGAAGATTTAATTAGCTACAGTATTTAGCTAAAGAAAAGGTTATTTTATGAGTTAATCTCTAGACTTTCAAAACTTTAGTTCAGTTTTATTACAATTTATTAATTTATAGGCGAGCATAAAATTATTATTGTTGGACTTAAAATCTCTTGAAAGTTCAAATGCAATGTAATAAAAATCATAAAACAAGACATTGTTTTTACTTTACAACACCATGCCACTTATCAACAGATTGGCCACATACAATGATGAAACACAACTAAAGATAACTGCCTAAACTTACTTTGGCATTCCAGGCATATCATTATCCACAAATGTAGCAACATGGAACTGCAGCATTCGAATGTTCTCAGCAAGTACATGAGCCGCTGCACCAGACTGTTCATTCCTCATCAGCTCATTGTTTGATTTGATGATATCGGCCAGTTTGTGGGTCAAGTCGTCCTGATTCTTGGCTGAACCAAACATGACAACAGCCGGTCGAACTGATAGTGGTGGGACTGGGAGTACTGTAACTATCATCCAGTCAGGTCTGGCAAACTTGGGATCCATACCCAATATGAAGGACTCCTCATCTAAAAAGTCATAAGAGACTGAGATATGAAAGTGTTCAGTATCTCTAGTATTAGAAGTTCAACCGTGATTGATTGAAAAATAAAATAAGAATAATTATTTTTCACAAAAAATGGCAAAACCGCCTTCCATCATGTACAAAATTCGATACCAAAGGATACCAAATAACAAGATACAGATTCGCTCGAATTGTTTACATTATTGTTGATTTATCAAAAACGGCTCAGCCGATTTCTGTAAAATTTAAATGGGGCCACCTTGGGATTATACCTTTTCGAACTAAAAAAGAATTTTTTGATTCGGTTTACAATTGGCGAAATTATCGATGTTCATTGTGTACAAAATTCGGATATTTCGGTCGAATTACATACATTATTGTTGGTTTTTTCAAAAACGGATCGGCCGATTTCTGTAAAATTTAAATGGGACCACCTCGAGAGTATACCTTTTTGAACTAAGTAAAAAAGAATTTTTCGATTCGGTTCACAAATGGCGAAATTATCGATGAACATACAAAAAAATAGATACAAACACACAAACATAGAATCACATATCCTTTTTGGAAGTCGGAAGATGATAATTTTTTTTATTTCAGTGAAGATGCTATCATCAGGCCATTTTGGTTAGCATCAGCTTGCATAAATAATAGAGGGCTTCATAGAATCTTGGAAACGGCTAGGAATTATTTTTATACATATTATGAACAAAATACCTATGTAATTGAAACATAGTTTTAACATCTTTAATATCATACAAAAAGAATTACACCCAACAGTACTGTACCTGTGATATGTTTCAATATTTCCCACACTCTTTCTGCAGATATGATAATTTTCTTTTCCTGTGTGTCTTCATTGGCATGTTTCCATTCAGCTGTTAAGTCCAAGCCCTGCCGTCGGATGGAAGGCTGGTAGTGACCACAGCCACCATGACCTGATCCTTTCTTAGGCTCTTCTCCTTCTTTCCCTATGTCCATGTCTTCACCCCCCTCACAAATGTTTTTGCCTTTGCATAAGTCGTAAACATAAGTTAATCTTTTACGGGGCTGCCCTTTTGATTTCATAATGACTTCTTTTATCTTTGGATTGGTCTAAAAACAAAAGTTAGCATATCTATGAGTAGAATTAAAATGGAACCTTTTTTGATTATGTATTAAGTTTTATAGAAATCAATATCAAGACAGCACATGTTATTATTAAGTAGGTATCTAAAACCAATATTAACTTACCGGACTGACCAGCAACTTTGAACAATAGAAGCAGACGCATCTAAGGATCTTTATAGTTTTAGTTATGAAACCAATGTGAAATACTGGTTTTGCCAAATCAATGTGTCCAAAGTGGCCTGGACATTCTGTCATGTTACCAGCGCAAGTCTGGCATCTGGAGCTTCTGTCGATGACCCCTTGTCGAGGATCCATGAGACCGCCCAGCTTGGGCCTTCCGCCTTCCATGGTCTCGGGGTAGCGGATGCCCCCCTCAGTGACTGACATACGTCGCTAAAAAGTAATGCCATTTTACTTAGAGTAGGTAAAGATATAACACGACACTACATTAAAAATATACTGTTTCTACTGAGAAGCTTTTGTGATATTTCTGATAAACATTTAGATAGAATAGTAAATCGAGATAACAACATTGGGAAAACATCCTCAATGCTAATGCGTGTTAGTTTATGTTGTGCAATATGAGTCAATCCACTTCATATACCAAGCCATGTTTATGATCATCTTATAACCACAATAAAAAACTAATAAAATATACAACTTACGATTTCATCTGGTGATAATATACCAAACTGCACTCTTTTAACTTGGCGCAAAGGCGCCTTCGAATCATTCGTCGTCGCCATTTTGGCGACTAATGAATTTAATCATAGACATAAGACAATGCGTTGCTTTTTTTTTTATTTGATCAATAGGGTTGTACTTTTTCAATTCGATTCTTTAGAAAATGAATCGTCTATGGTTTTATAATGACCTTTAACATGGATGTACAATACGGCTACATCAGCGTAGTACTTTTTGATGAGAAGCTTATGTAAATCAACATATTTATTAGGTAACTATTATCTATTTTCTATCACTTCTATTAAGTATTATGCAGGTTTTTACTGTTACTAGAGTCTAAATATGATAAAAATCATAACAACGTATAAATAGCTATGTTTAGCACATCTTTTTTCTCACACCTTATACGCAATTGAGGATTCTAGTCATCATACTTATCTATGTAATTGCACATCTCTCTCGCCCTCTTACTTTTGTAATTATTATTATTTAGCGCCCTGTCTAGTGATATATATTTCACTATGGCCTTGAAACACCCTGTCTGCGGCGGCGGCGCGGCGGGTCTTTGTTCTTTGGTTTGCTCAAGCTGTGCGCAGACTGCTGCGGACCGATATAGCAGACGCAGTGTCGTCATAAGAAAGTCTAAATAAAAGTAAGTTATAATATGTGTATCTCCAAGAAATATTATTCATCGCCATCTGAACGCAGCCACAAGCCGCATCAGTGTGGGAAACGCTCTAAACTAAAGCACGAAGCTGCTATACGTGTATACCTATATTAGCTTCGTGCTCTAAAGCCCAAAGTTAGCGCGCTAAATCCAAATTTTGTTGCGTTTTTCGCAATCTATTTCAAAATTCAAATTCATGTTTATATCTGCTCAAAGATTTTTTAATGTCTGCTATTATTAAAATGGTTTTATAAACTATCAAAAATATGAAAATATCGATAGTTGGGGCCATAGACTCTACATTTCCTTTCCTTTTGGCGCGATTTTTTGAATTCTAAGTTTCGTAAAGTTTTGGTTCCTAGAGTGTACTGTACAAGCTGTACATTCAGCGTTAATTCTAACAGGCTTTGTTAGATATTGGTTCTCGGTTTTTTCTCGGGTTCCGTACCCAAAGGGAAAAACGGGACCCTATTAATAAGACTTCGATGTCCGTCTGTCTGTCTGTCTGTCACCGGGCTGTATCTCATGAACCATGATAGCTAGGCAGCTGAAATTTTCACAGATGATGTATTTCTGTTGCCGCTATAACAACAAATACTAAATATAAAATAAAAAATTAAGGGGGGCTCCCATACAACAAACCTGAATTTTTAGACGTTTTTCACTCTATATTAATAATGGTAACAGGTAGATGCTTGAAATTTTCAGAATATTTAGTTTTATATTCACTGCAATAATAAATAATAAAATTAAAATAAAATAAATATTTAAGGGGGGCTCCCATACAGTACGGAACCCTCCGTGCGCGAGTCCGACTCGTACTTGGCCGATTATTTTACTATGTTTTAATTCTTTCATGGGTACAACAATAGCACAGACTTAATGGCTGATGCTCTCGCTGCTCTCGGTCAGCGCGCGAAATTCATTTTTTTTTTTTGGGAATTTTTGCCATTTACAGATGAACTACATGATACTGAATGTAAGTTTACGAAACCTCATTTAGCGGCCGTGGATTAGTGTTTGAAGTTAATACATCTAAAATTTAAAATAGTGTTCAGTTCAGTCAGTCCGCACAAAACTTCAGCAAAGTGATTCATCTGATTTAAAATTTTTGACCTTACCTATTTAAATTAGTTGATGAACTTATATGCACAGACTGTTTGTATTTGTGTACATAAATATCACTACATAGTGTAAAACAAAGTCGCTTCCCACTCTGTCTGTCCCTATGTAGGTATGTAGTTTTGTAGGTTTGTATGTAGTTCACAGTGGCGTAGCTACCCAGGGGCAAGGCGGGGCAGTGCCCCGGGGCCCTCAAGCTCAGGGGCCCTCGAATCCTTACCAGAAAACCACGATCGAACTGAACTTTTGAAAATTTCTCTCAAAATAAATATGACAGGCTGCAACCCGACTTTAATCATGGCAACTCAGTTGAAAAAGAAACTTGAAAGTTATTCCTAGGAAATTCCTTTAAATTCAAAGCCGTATCTACCCTAAATGGCTTTTTGGGCTTAAATCCAGGGCCCCCAGCTAAGTCAGTCTAAGTAAAAATTAGACGATAATGTGAAAAAAATCGATAATTTCACTTAATTGAATAGATCAAACCCATTTAATTCAAGTCTACGTTCAGGTGTTGGCACTTCGAACAGACAGCAGAGTAGACGTGTATCCATGGAGGGGGCCCCCTGGTCACATGTCGATCTTTCTGCTCACTTCCTTTTCTTCACTTAAAACTCGGCTCTTTGTTGTAAAATAAAAGGAAAAATATTCGCGCTCGCTTCGCTCGCGCTACTTAAGTGTTCAGTCATTTTCTTAACTCACATTTAATGTCACTTTCAAATCTAACTTTTACTGACCAAATGTCGAAATAGTTTGTTTCAAATTCACTACTAGCGCTCAAAAGACGCGGTTCTAACGGCGGGTTATGGGACCATGTTGGTCTTTTGCCTGGCCGTGGTTTCATGGCTCAACTTTATAACTTAGAATTTAATTGCTTGCTACTCTTGTATTTGAAAAAAGTTCCCCTTTTCTGCGTTCACATTTAATAGCAGTACACTGCTCTTCTTAGTTTATATCTATTTTAAAGTTACTGAAAATACCGTAAAATATTTGCTGCTTCTCTCATACCTTTTGAAATTAATGTAAAAACTTTATTACTGCTCGTTGCACTTGCGCTCAATAACACAACAGTGAACTGTTTTTCTCAAGCTTCTTTTGAAATTATTGTTAACTGACAAATTTCCGCGCTCTGTACATACTCGCATTTATGGCAGTACAGTGTTTTCCTTTGCCCTATTATCAGTTTTGAAGTTACTGAAAAGCAAACGATTTTTTTTTGAAAAGTTGGATAGGCTTGAAAGCTTTGTGGAGAGCTGCTTTTACCCATACTTCTTTTGAAATTACAAAAAAAGTGACAAATTGTCAAGCTCGCTGCGCTCGCCCATATTAGCAGAGCAGTACTCTGCTTTGCGCATATCTACCTATATTTTTAAGTTACTGAAAATGACGCAAATTTTTCGTGCTCGCTTCGCTAGTGCATAGAAATAGTTTGGTCTGCTTTTCTCATCTGTGTTTTATAATTCTTACTGAAATAAACTAAAAAATTTCGCGCTCGTTACGCTCTCGCATAATAGTGGTAGTACAGTTATGTTTGCTCATTCCTCTTTAAAAATTTCTGAAAAAAAACTAAAAAAAATCGCGATATTCTCGAATTTATTTGTTTCTTTGCCATCTTTAAATCTCGGATCAAAACAATTTATTGATAAAACGTAAAAAAAATATTCGGCAGGGTCGCGTAATTTCCATCAACTAACAAGTAGGTGCCTACAACTTGATGACCCCTGAATCAATGGCTGAATTCGCCCTTGACTGTCAGTTTAAATGTTCGACAGTTTTTGCCATTACACATTCTTTCGATTTCGGTCGTGCTCCGCTCTTCTTTCTTTCTTGCTATCCTATACTTTGAGTAATTAGGTAGGTCCCTAAGTAGTATTGTCCCAGGGCCACCTACACTCACGATCCGGCCCTGTCTAAATTATTTCTGTGTGTTGGCAGTTGTCAATTTGACTGAAGCGATATGTTCGTTTTATTATTAAAACATTAATGCTGTGTCAGGACTGTCAGGAGTAAGTAAACTTATGACAATAAACTTTTTGATACTGGTCAATGTAATGCTCGGACCAAACAGAAAAATCAAGACAGAATGTTGAGATACAAACAAGTGAGGCCGGCAAAACGTCAGTATACGCCTCGCCGTATACTGTCTCAATTACACACACGAACACGTACAACGAAGCTACGCATTGGCTCGTCAGTCGAATTATGGCGGGGCAGCACCGACGCACTCACCACGTGTACAAAATACTGGCCTCACTTGTCTGTTCACGACGTTCCGTCTCAATTTATTTATCTGGTCTGAGATGAAGTGGTTCAATTTAATTTAATTTTAGTAGGTACTCATATTGATGTCCATTACGTCAATATATCTTGACAAATCTATAGATTTCGGCTACTCATTGTGTAACGCGAAATATCGGGAAAAAAATTCAGGTCGCCTGCAATGTGCATTAATTCAAGCCCGCGCGCGAGGAGATCGTTCTGGGTCTGCATTGTTAAGTGTGGTAGAAAAATGCCCAAAATTTACAAGTTTTTTAGTCAGCCTTCTGCAATCACTTCTGGACAAAACAATTATTTCTATTGATATTGACTCAAATAATGTGGTAACTGCAGTGTTAATTGAGAAGCCTACTGAAGAAGATTCGACAATTATTGCAATTGGAGATATCTACACCAAGTTATAATAATAATTATAATTTATGTCCTACTGTTAATATTTTATTACCTGCCCTGCAGTGCACGAAAAAGATCTGATGATAAAGTAGCTTAGCATTTTAAAAGTATTTGTTTATTTAATATTTTAACTTGATAAAACCTAACCAGTTTAGATAGCAGTGGGGCCCCATTTTTTGATTTGCCCCAGGGCCCTTGGTTACCTAGCTACGCCACTGGTAGTTCATCTGTAAATCTTTAAAAATATTTGTGCAACGGTAAAATCATACACGAAAATATAAATTAATAATTTATTAGCGATTTGTTTTAGGTTTTATACAAGCAAGTCAGATAGATAGTAAAATACTTGACTTGAATGTTGATACCTAGTCTATGGACAGTAAAATAAGATAATAAAGTTAATTTGACACTAAAACAAACTTTACACAAAGTTTTGTTGTATTTAAATACGATATTTCATATATTTTATATACCTACATAATTATGTATATTGAATAGAACATTGACTGATCAAATGTAAAAAAAAAAAAACTTTTTAATGTAACTATATAATTTACAACCCTAAAACAAAAAAGACTGAAAAGTTTTTATCCTATTTTTTTTAAAACAGTAAAATTTAAGTATAAGCTACTATGCACTATAAGTGCATAGTTTCCGAGATATCGGCCAAAAAACGTTTTTTCAAAATGGCGCTTGAAGCTCCACCTGGATCTGTCAGCATTTTTAGGGTTCCGTACCCAAAGGGTAAAAACGGGACCCTATTACTAAGACTCCGCTGTCCGTCTGTCTCCAGGCTGTATCTTATGAACCGTTATAGCTAGAAAGCTGAAATTTTCACAGATGATAGATGATGTATTTCTCTTGCTGTTATAACAACAAATACTAATAACAGAATAAAATTAACCCTTTCCCCCCGGGGTAGTGATTTTTAACGAATTTCCGCTTTTGAACTTTATTTTCATAATAAGGTAGGTAAAATTAAAAACACAGATTTTTTTTAGATTTTTATTATAGTTAGAAGTACTATTTCCAAGACCTAGACTTATAAGTACCGTCAGGAACTTCGTGTTAACAGAGTGGTAGGAACTTTGATTGAAACTAGGTGTTTTCAGTTTTCAGTTTCTCAAGTAAAGCCACAGACGTGAAAAAATTATCAAAGTAAACTACCTTCCCCTTACTCCAATCTTGTTCCGTTAACTCCAAAACTACTTTCTCTCCTAATCCATAGCCGGTAAATTTTGTGTTCAGTTCTTCGTCTTTCCCTTGGTAAATTTGAAACTTCTTTATATACCCCCTCTGGTCAGCAAGACACCACAGTTTGTACCCCCTTTTTATGGGCTTCATAGGTAGATACTGTTTTAGGACAGACCTACCTTTGAATTTAATCATGGACTCATCTACACTCAGTTCGCGAGTACCATGATAAACCATTTCAAATTTTTTATTGAGTGCATCAATCATTGGTCTAATTTTATATAATTTATCTTTGCAGCCTGAAGGCATTTTGGAGCTATCATTGCAATGCAGATGAGATAAAATAATAGCGAACCTGTCTCTAGGCAAAGTCTTGCAAATAAGCGCGTTGTTGAGATCAGGTGCCGAAGAGTAGTGGTCTCTCCACGCCGGACGAGTATTGTAACCCATAAAAAAATTAATACCTATAAATGTTAGGAGTTCCTCTTTTTTTAGGTTCAATACTTTGCTTTTCTGAGTAGCATAAAGGTTACTTTGGTATACAATATTGTCAACAATGTCATCAATCAATACTAAAAATATATCAGTCGGTGTGGTACAGTGAGCAAACCAGTCATCTACTACTCCAGTATCCGCAATGTATTCCGGTAAAGATGTACTTAGGTCCCTCTTTTTCCATTTACGGTTTGGTTCGGGTAATCGCTGGTTAGTTCGGTGTGAAGAGTTATTTGCAGATGGTAGATCAGGCTGAACACTAGGTGCAGGTAATGAAGATGTGGGTACCTGATTTATTGGGTACTCCAATACATCTTCATTTGACGGCGACGACGGCGGAACTTCGGCCAAAACATCTTCTATAGCTCTTTCAAAAATTTCATCGAAACCTCTTGGCGAGGGTAGTTGAACATTTTCCACTTCATCATCGGACAAACCTGCATCAGACGCTTCGTCGCAGTCCGGAAGCTCTTCTAATAACAGGGCTTCAATTAGAGCCGTATTGTTTTTAATATCCATCTCAATTCCTAAAACAATAAAAACCTTGATTAGAACAATAATAAAAAAAAAATAACATGGGTTTATAAAAATAATAATAAAATAAAATAACCACTTCATCGTATACATGTATTATAAAAAATCATAATATTTCTTCTAAACAATCACCTGACGGTACTTTTAAGTCCGCAGTAGTTTTTATCAAATATTCGTATGAAATATCGTGATAATACATTATAACAGCTTTTAGAAATATAGCCAATGATATAAACAACGTAAATAGTAAAAAAAATAGCACTTACCTGTGATATTCTACTTATAAAACTTTTTTTATTTCACTGCACAACGAAATGAAAAAACGTTCGACAAGTTGTGACAAGAATTTCAATTTTTACGCCAATGTCGCGCGGTAATTCAATTAACGCGCTGTGATTGGCTGACGGAAACGGTACTCTAAAGGATCGTCAGTTGCCGTTCACGTAAAGTGTTTTCGTACTAAAGATATTAGACGAAAAATGTGGTGGTACTTCTAAGTACCGTAAGGAGGGAAAGGGTTAATAATCAAGGGGGGCTCCCATACAACAAACCTGATTTTTTTGCCGTTTTTCGCTCTATATTTAATAATGGTAACAGGTACTTAGATGCTTGAAATTTTCACAGAATATTTAGTTGTATATTCAGTTCAATAATAAATAATGAAATTAAAATAAAATAAATATTAAAGGGTATAATATTTATATTTATATATTATTTATATTATTATTATTTTTATAATGTATTTTACATAACTATAAATAAGTTTGAAGTCTCTTTATATCAGTATTCTGTACATATCTAAATATGTATACAACATATTTACAACGTATCAAAATTTAACAAAGCTAAAGAGCCTAAATCTATACAATTTTATATCTGTCTTAAGTATATGAGTATTTTACATGGCTATAAATGCGAACAGTCTATTTACAGTAGGTACGTCAATATTTGACATTAAATAATAAGTTAAATAATTGTAATAAATCACAGAGTAGGTAATAAATATATAGAGTATCTACTAAACTTATCTGACCCGGTGGCTGAAAGAGGAACTAAAGATGCCATTTTGAAACGTCAAAATATTGGCAGTATTATAAACGACGGTAGCGACACCGCCACCGGGTCAGATAAGTAAGTGGCACTGTGGTCTCTTTCAAGTAAGTTCGAGCGGTCACGCAGTTGAAATGTAGGAATTCATAAGATACTATGTTAGCGGAACAAGAGACGTGATGTAGGTACGCAGTTTGTAGCTTCGCAGGCACCAACAAGTTTGATTCGGACTATACCTAATAGTCTACAGAACTTCGAGCAAATATCTATAGAGTCACAATCATGCAAAAAAGTGTCAGAGCCAAAAGTCTGCCCAAGCTACGTACGTAAGCGTAAGTACGTAATGGGCAGGCTTTTTAGTTAGTCGAAAGGCGATTGCAAGCCGACTACAACGCCGCGCAATGCCAAAGTGCTCGGTTACAAGCACTAATTAGGTGACATAACGTCGAGATTCGAGAAAACAGGTCATTGTCAATTATTTAATGTAAATATTTAAGTCGGTATGTATGACGGCGCTCGGACATTTTTTTACTACTTTCACTTAGGGACTGTGGCTCTGTAGATATTTGTTCGAAGCTACAAAAGTATAAATGCAACGTGGCGAGCGGTAAATATGTATATGGCTTCTAAATGGCTCCTAGTCCTACGTCCTACAAAGATGAAGACGCCGAGTAAAAATCAAAAGATTTTGATTCTCTCAGCAAAGTAATTCGTCTTTTTTCTGCTATAGTCATCTGATTCATAATATCACTTCTGTCCATTTGCTCTGCTCTCTCTATTCTCCAAGATAACTTCTCTATTTCCATTTCTAGTTGGGCCTGCAATAAAATTATTCAAATTTAATTCACAAAAACAAAAATTAAAATAATATATAAAAATACAAATTATCAAATAATCGGCCAAGTGCGAGCCGGATACGCGCATTCGCGCGCAATGCGTCACCTTTTATATTTTTATGAAGTGAAACTTTTAGTGCGATTTCCAACAAGGTTGCGTTAAACGTTTAACGCTACCATTGAGGGGGTATGAAAGCACTGTTGCGTCAAAGTTTCACTTCTTCCGCGCGGAGGGACCCCACTTACACTTTTTTAAAATTTAATTATTATTTTTGTAGGGAATATACAACTTAATATGCTGTGCATATTTCAAGTATCTTCCTATTGTCGTTATTAATATCGAGCAAAAAAAAATAACGTTTCTTGTATGGGAGCCCCTCATATTTTTAATTTAACTTATTTATTTTGAAGTGAATATGTAACTAAATATTCTGTGAATATTTCAAGCATCTTGTCACCGTTAATAATATCGATCGCAAGACGGCTAAAAAATCAGCTTTGGTTAAAGTTAAAGGACCTTAAATATTTTTTTCTGTTTTTAGTGTTGTTATAGCGGCAACAGAAATACATCATCTGTGAAAATTTCAACGTTCTAGTTATCACCGTTCATGAGATACAGCCTGGCACGAACCTCTATTATAACAAGTATACAGATTCATGCAGCCTGGTGACAGACATACGGACAGCGGAGAAAAAAAATTGATACAAAGCAAAGAGCCACGGCATAGGTACGCCAGTTTGTTAGGGCTACACAATACCAATCCAGGAATTTAATACGATTACGGTATTTGGTAATGGTATAAAATAACAGTATGTATTGTACTGTATTAAGTGAACGATATGGGTCTTCGGTTTCGGTAAAGTTACCATTATTATATCGGTACCGTGATTATCCGTTTCATAACTGAAATTAGGTGCAAAAAAAATGTTAGCAGTCCGAGGCGCGGCGCAGGAGTTCATCAAGAATAGAATTAGAATAACCCATATAAAAAAAATCTGCTATTCCGTAAAGAAAGTTCATTAAACAATAATAAAATAGGTATATGGAACAGCATGTTTTTTCATGATTACGGGGTTTGGGCAGTGGTCAAAAATATTCATCTTGATGCGCGATGTTGTGATTAAGTCATCAGTAACACGGCCATTTAGGCGTACCTACCTGCTGATATTCAAACAAGACTTTCATAGGTCCCTCCATGTAGTAAGCACAGGGGTATGTGTATTGAAGAGTGGATCTACAGCGTTTCAGCAATTTCGTAGCGTCTTGGAGATACTTCCAGTCGATCCAAGTACCCAATCCAGCACTAATCTGTTACAGACAAATAAATTCAAACTTCTTTGATGAATCCATAGATATAATGAGTATGTAGATGGTAGTCATGGTAGACTCGAAATACCTACAAATTATGATGTTGTTAAACGAAAAATAAAAGAAATGCAAATGCACTTATGCGTTATGGAAATGTGACTTCAGCACTTCCTTATGTAAATCAGCGTTTATTTACATCATATTACATAAGAGTATTAATATGATGTAGGTAAATAAACGCACCCAGTTATACCTACTCAAGACCGCGCTGACCGGACGCAGGATCGCGCTGGATGCAAGCCACTACCAACTGGTCTTATTGGAGATCTATAGGGGAGGCCTATGTCCTGCAGTGGACGTCCTATGGTTAATGAATGGATGGATAGATGAAAAACATTACCTTATTATGAATACGATCCTCCAAACGAGCTGTAGTTTCTTCTTCTAACTGAAGAGATTTAGCGTGATTTCGCCATCTTTCATAATAATGTAAATATTTCTGCAGGGCTCTTCGGTTTTGGGATCCTTCCTGAAAACCAAACACTCAGATTGATGATTGGTTTCGGTGCGTTTAAACAGCAGTATGGCTAACGTGACCATTTATTTTTGACTCAAAACGGGACATCGGTATTTTTAGGCTCCGTACCCGAAGCAAAGAATATATAATAATACTACGTACCCGAAGGCAGTGGCGTAACTATAACATCTAAGGCCCGTGGCAAATTCTTCGGATGGGGTAAAAATTATCCCATTATAATTAAATTTTAATATACCACTTAAGTAATTAGAATTACCCAGCACTATTAATAGTATTGTGTGTATTTAGGTTCAAAATAGCAGTAACCACGCAGTTGGGGGACATAAAGAATTTTGAACACAACTTTTTGAATTATTTCCAAAATTTAGCCATAATATATGAAAACTAAGCCAACGGTAACAGTTATATTTTATTAGGTAACTAGGTACCATTGAGCGCATCACGGTGTAAGCTATAATATGGATTCTATAAAGTTTACAGTCCAAATGTACAAGAATTTCTCATTTAAAATTATAAGATAGGTAATTATGGTGAGTCTGAGTAGATACATACATGTTGCGTATCTTGACCTTCGACGTATCGGCTGCAGCCTGAATGGCTCCCACAGTTGGTGAGGCAAAGCCAGCAAAAGTCCTTATTGCAGATGCGGCAATGAATATAATTGCAACCTCCATTCTTCTCAATGCTAGTATGGCAGTATGGACAGCACTGGAAAACAACGTATCGTTCTTTATACTGGGTGACTGGCTGAACGCTCGCTATTCTCTAATACAGTGGTTCCCAAAGCTGACTGGGCTACGACCCATTTAATACAAGTTTACATCTCGGGACCCGCTTTTATTTTACCGTTACCAAGACTTTTCAACATAAATAACAAAGTTCTCACATTTTGAAATTCTTGTTTTGAGTAAACTACCAAAATTAAACTATTTCACATTTTGTTTTATGATGTACTTAATTAAATAACTAAGGTGGGTGGGCCACTCACATACACACATGTAGACTTTGGTCGTCGATGTTACAATTGTTATTGGCGCACACAGATAAACGTCAGTTTTTGGTTAAATAACCAATTATTTAAGCATATCTCTTTACTGTTAATTGTCGCATAAGTTTTGTTTTCTTATAGTACTACGAGTAAACAAAAAAAATACAGCTTGGAGACAGACAGACAGACGGACAGCGGAGTCTTAGTAATAGGGTCCCGTTTTTACCCTTTGGGTACGGAACCCTAAAAATTGTGGTGTTGCTAGAAAAGCCAGTGGTTCCTTATAAGAGCAATCAAAATTGTTGTCAATGTTGAACGGTTGGCCTTGCTAGGGTACATGGACCTAACAAGGAATATCTACAAATCATGAACAAATGGACACATAGTTTTTAGTTATAAAGTACGTACCGTTAGAGATACAACAATATTTTTTATTTATAAAATACTTTCATTTATAAGGGTAGTTTAACTTTTTAACTCAGACCACATTTGGGCCTTACAAAGGACGGACCCATAAGAAAGGCCATTTTAGATAAAAAAAAGTTTCCAACATTTATACTAATAAAAGGCTTAGAAAACACCGATTCAAATGCGATTTGGTATAGCAGTAGACCATGACACAAATCAGTACTTACATGAGCTACTGATGTCCCAAAAAATGTAAGTGGTTCCTTAGGACATTGATAAATGAAATAAATAACAAAATTAATCCGTCCCTTAGATTACCATGAAATATTGCAATATTTTATGATAATCTAAGTGACGGATTAATTTTGTTATTTCATTTCATTTATTTATTGCAACATATGTAATTTTTACATGCGGTTCTTAAATAACATGTTATATTAATGTCAAATACATATGACCCTTTAAGGGTATGGCAAATTATACATTCAAAATGGATCATTACTAAATTAAAATTAAATTGTCATCACTAAAATCAAAATTAGTATTACAAATAATAAATTATCATTGCAAAGTTACGCAGTCGGCCACACACTATATTCTAAAAAATTAGGAAAGAGGAGGACGATATTATTTCTAAAAAAAAAAGCAAAAAATAAATATTTGCTGTGAGTTACATTGTCATTTGCGTTAAAATAATCCGCGAGTGAATAATTTATTTTATATTTGAATAATTTATTTTATTTTTCAAGGACACATTTTTTTTCTTTAGTACTTAATTCAAATGAAACATGACTACGATAGAGAGTATATAAGCATGAGTGAGCGTAAGTGTGAGATAAAAGCGGGCGCGCAGGCTAGTAAAGCCACGCCTCTATATAAATGTAGCTAGGCGTGACGTCACGTGGTCCTTTAACGGTTTTATGTTCATGATTTTTTTTAACCAAAGAAAAATTTACATAAGTACATATTTTTATAATTTAACCGGATTACATTTCTGGGCACAGTCTTTGACATTACCTTGGTATTTTTAATAAGGTAGTTAGCAGTCCCCGAGTCTTCTTCACACTTGGCAAGCCAGAGGCGTATGTTGGCGCAGTCGGTAGGTGCGTGATGCGGAGCGAGGCAGGAGAAGCACGATAGCAGCCCGCAGCCGCGGCACTCTACACGGCGCGCCCCTCCTCCGACGTCCAACGCGTGGAAAACCAACTGAAATGGTAGGTAAAACCATTAGAATACAAATTGCGTCATGTAAAAAGAGCGTTAGAATTAAAGCTGTGCACAAGGAGATTTAACTCCTATAGCTTTCACTATAGGAGTAATAGGAGTTATATCTCCTTATGAGGAGCTTCAATTCTAGCGCTCTTCAAACATGACGTGACCTTTATAGACCGAATCATACAACTTGCCGGCTGGGATGTTAGCTACAAGCTGCGGATAGCCCAATCCTAACTAAAGCTCAATTTAAGTCTAATCGTCTCGGTCGCGAAATTCTTTTTTTTGGGTTTTTTGCCTTTTACAGATAAACTACTCATTTTAAGTTTTCGGAAACTCATTTAGCGGCCATGAATAGATATCGTTTACGTGCTACATACACCTTAGAACCAAATTAGTGGTCAGTTTAACCACGAAAGTGCATCAACAATTTTTTTTTGTTTTATGGTTGTTAGGTGTATATACCTAGTTAACACTATATATTCAAGGCCGCTAAATAAGTTTTACTTACAACGAACACTTTTTAGGTAAATACCAGAAAACCCAATAAAATTGAACTTCGCCCGCTGACCTAGTGAATTCACCTTAACAGCTGCGCGAGAATTGAGTTACCTATTCGCAGTTTGTAGCTATTAACATCACAGCCGCCAAGTTGTATGATTCGGCCTAACGTTGTATGAGCGTTGACGAACTTTTTGTATGTAAATCTGTTTTTTTTCTTCGTGATTTTCCAAATGTCCTATAACAAAAGTTGTTTGTCTAGATGTACTAGACCCGCCTTTAAAAGGTTTTGCGTTTAATACCTATGACCTTGTATTGTATTTTAAATACATATTATAATTACTCGTATATAGATAATAGATAATATCGTCCAGGATCAGAGCAAAGTAGGTTTTATTCGTCTTTCAAAACGCAAGCTCTATAACGTATTGGACCGCGAAAGGTCGAACTTCGGACCGCCAAATAAAAAACAAATTATAAATGAACACGTAGAACATATGAAAATTGCAAGAAACTAATCTATTGGGCCGTAAGTTTGGCTAGAAATACGTAGGTATGTGTGTGAAACATATTATTTCAAGAAGATTTATCTAAAAAATAAAAATCGTTCCGCATTAACGAACGTCTACATAAATGATACATTTCGAATATGCTGTTCCTCTCGAGAATCAATTGAAAACTGGCTCAAGACTGTCAGTGTAGTTTTTACAAGCTTTTATTTAACTTGCAAGTTGCAATGGATGTACCTATGTACCTATGTAAGTTCTGGTGGAATCGGGTGGAAAGGAAGTTAAATTTAACCAACTTCCCGGTTTTCCAATGAGCTGAAATTTTGCACGTATATCGCGTGACAATGCAATAATATGGTACCATGGAGCTGATCTGATTATGGAGTCAGAAGGTGGCCTTAGGGACTCCTGTACTAAACAAGATAGACCCGTCGTGTTTGGGCTCGTTTTCCTTGGCCAGCATTCTACTGCTACATGATATCCAAGATCTCAAAAGCTTGTATTGAAAAAGTTATATTTTTTATATAATAATTTATTTACAATAGTTTTAAGGTCTTGCAGAATTTGATTTGAAACCAAAATGCTAAATAGGTTAAAATAGAAAAAAAAAACGGACTATTATTAAAATAATAGTCCGGTTTTTTTTTCTGGACCTCGTCAAAAAATTTGTACGGTATCCGGACCCCAACTAAAACTATTTACCGACCCCTGATATAGAGCTTCCGTTTTGAAAGATAAATAAAACCTACTGATGTTTTAACCTGAACAAATCGGTAGCAAGTCTTTATCTACACTTTAGTTTTCTTCCTGTACTAATTTACCTGACAATCAAGTCCTGGGCAAAACCTCAACTGGGGATGAGATTTCACATGGTCCTTGAACATGAACTGTTGGTACTTCTCGCGCATATTAGGATCAGTTATAAGTGGTAAAACAAAATCTTCTAGAGCAATCACTTCACAGTCATGGGCCATGCATTCGATAGAGCTGGACACACCTGAAAGGATTATAAGTATGGGGCACAAATACCAACAAAACCTGTATAATTTTATGGAAAATGTCTGGACGAGTTCCATTTTATTTAATAGTTTAATTTTTTTATTGACTTCAATTTCATAATTGACTTCTTGAATATAACCAGGTTAATGAAAACTACAAGGCTACAAATTTCGCGTAGCTTGTAGATAAATTTGCAGCCGCCAAGAAGCTATGCCTGATGGGGTCACGTGACCCCAATGTAATAATTATGTGTATCACTATAGTGAATTATCAATTTATTAATGTCTATGTGATATCGTCAGGTTGCTTAGAAATGCAAATAAAAATTCTGATTCTCATATACGAGTAATAAATTGCCGTCATAGTCCATAATTAGTTAAAGACATAGACCAGCAATTCAGCAAGTTAATAATAATCTACCTATAGGTTGACTGGTAGATAATGCTATTTAGCGTTAAGTCCTCCTTTTGTACAAATGGTGTGCAATAAAGTGTTAAATAAATAAAACATATAAAAATAAACAAATAATAAAATCATAATCCATCAGTAGTGGGATCGCGTTTTTATTTTATTTGTTTATGAAAAAAATTGATAAGTCTTTATCCGTATCTTGATTTCTTATCCAAACGGAAATATTATTTTCCCATAATCATTCCGTTTACATAGCGAGATTTACCTACTTACTTGAGCCTAATTTTAATTTTTCACCCGGTTCCTAAAAATCATTTCTCTCGTTCTATTTTCCCGGATGAAACCCTGTTAGTAATCATAATACATATATCGATTCATTCATTCATTTCGTGTCAATGGCTAGACTTTTTTACATATTATAAGGTAATTCTGACAGTATATACAATATTTACATGGGTTTATAAATTTTAGATATGCTGGGACCAGAATCTGGCGACCTCTACCGCGTCCTCAGTAGCCAGGTTCAGGTCTTTTTGCGTGCATGGTTTTGGACAAAGCGGGCAGGCTAAAAGGTGTGCCATGGTTTGAACGGCAGCACCACATGCACACTGTTCTTGATCTGAAAAGCCCCACCTGACCATGTTCTCTTTGCTGCGGCCAATCCCGACCCATAGCCGATTAAGGGACTTCCAGACTGGCCACGGCAGTTCATGTCCAGGTGGTAGGCTTTCAGATGGTGATATGAAATCTGGAGGGGATGGGTGCATGGTCTGCCATAGCTCACATCTTTGTTCATGGGGGTGTGAACTTAATGGTTTCGTGTGCTTCAGGAAGCTTCTTCGGCTTTTCAAACGGGAGTCTATTGTTTGGTAGTTGTATAAGGGGTGTCTAGTGTCTGTTTCTTGTTTTAACTTCTCCACGGCACTGGATACTTCTCTACGTACGCTAGGTGGGGCTATGCCGGCCAGAGGGTACAGTTGGTTTAGAGGTGTGGGCTTCAGGCATCCGGTTATGATCCGGCAGGTTTCATTAAGTGCCACATCAACTTCCTTGGTGTGGGTAGAGCGACACCAAACCGGACATGCGAACTCACCGGCACTAAAGGAGAGAGATAATCCAGTGAGCCGCAAGACTCCTGGTGAGGCTCCCCAAGTTGATGAAACCAGACGCCTTAAGAGATTGTTTCTGCTGCAAACTTTCTGTCTGGTTTTGATGCAGTGGTTCTTGAACGTCAAAGATCTGTCTAGTGTTATTCCAAGGCAGCGTGGGTGGGCGCAATGTTCTATATTTTCACCCCGCCAAGAGATATGAAGTGGTCGGTCAGCGTCATGGTTACGGAGGTGAAACGCACAAGATTGTGTTTTAGACGGGTTAGGCCTAAGTGCGTTGTCGTCATAGAACTTCCCCAGTATTTCTAATGCTGCCGTGAGCTTTTCTTCCACTTCCTCAAAGCGAGTTGCTTGGACAGCTAACGCAAGATCATCTGCATATATGAAACGTTCGACGTAGGGAGTACAAGGCAGGTCGTTGGTATATATATTAAAAAGAGCTGGCGCTAGCACACTTCCTTGTAGTAGTCCGTTTCTTTGGCAGCGCCACCTGCTTTTTCCGTGGTGTAGATGAACTTGAAAACGGCGGTTGTTGAGTATCTCACGCAGAATTTGGACGAAACCGGTATCTTTGGTCAAGACGTGGACTTTAAGGAGTAGTTTTCTGATATTGACTGTCATATGCAGCGGACAGGTCCACAAATACGACACCTGTTACATTTTTTGACTCGTAGCCGTCCTCAATGAATTGAGTAAGCTTTAGGGTTTGTGTAGTGCAAGATTTGCCGGGTCTGAAGCCTGCTTGTTCAGGAATAAGACATGGTTCAATTACGGGAATAAGTCGGTTTAGCAGCATTCTCTCGAAATGAAAGGGGTGCATGGAAGGAGCCTCCCCGAGCGGCGAATATGTTACAAGTTTATCCGAAACACTGCCCGGCGCACCCTGGACACGCAATAGCGTGACTAATCCTTCCACCACAATGGCTAACCCAATGGCCCTTTTCAGGGCCAACCAAATCCAATATATCGATTGGTTTATTTATTCAACTAAGTACCAGGTTTGGAAATCAGACGAATGTTACGTACTTCATTTACTTATGGGCAAAAGTGCCTTAATTAACTACAACAAAACTACACTACTACTACATAAAAAGCATTGGATTATCCACAGACCTTTGAAGGACTAACTACATGCATTTTGTTTTACTAAAAACTTAAAAAAAAAAAGAAATCATTATGATCTCATTACCTTGCATAACTTGTGTTCCGAAGTACTCCGCCCAGCATTCGTTGCAGAAGTAATGGCCGCAAGTCAACGCACTATATTGATTCATCGGAGGAGTATTGGTGCAGACACCACAGCATCTTTGGGAGGACAGGTCGATCGGTGAAGGCTCTCTAGGTACCAAGTTACTGTTTATTAGCAATTCAATCTCGTTGTCTAGATATTTATTCATTACTTTTTCCGTGTTCCATTTGTATGCACGAAGAATCGCCTTTACAAAAAAAAAAAAACTAAGATTTAGAAATCAGTAATAAAATATCGGGTATATTTTTTTAAAGTATTTCTCTACATGTAAAAAAATGGGTGTTATAAACAATAGAAATCCGTTGACCACCTCTCGATTCCAAGGTTAGGAAATTGTTTTGACATAGATTCCAAACTTTGACTCATAGAAACATACCTACGATTTAAATCAGTTAGACTATCAAGTTTGACCATCAGGAAGGACACGATTTTAACAAACAATTTAAAAACATTGAAACCTTTTGTGACTCCCAAAGAAAAGAATCACAAATAGTTTTAAAACAACACACAATTATTTTGGTTCCAAAAGCATGATTATACGAGTATCGAGCAGTAGGTATAGGCCGAATCATACAAGTCGACGGATGTGAAGTTACAAGCTGCACAATATCCAATCTACGCGCAGCTTTATGTGAGCTTTAGGATTGGATATTGCGCAGCTTGTAGCCAACTTCACATCCGCTGACTTGTATGATTCGGCGCATACATCCATGTTCTCATGTAAATATGTGCAAATAATAAAGTTTCATTCAAAAGGCCAATTTTGCCCCTTAGAATTAGAACCAACATTTTCCCAATTCCGTTTTAATATATCATCGCTTAGGCTGATTAATATATTCCAAGTTTTATATACGGCTTATTTGGTCTGTAGTTATCTTGTCAGTGAGTCACACTTATGGAGAGATAGGTTTTTTCAGTAGGAGTATTTTTATTGTACATGTACAAACCTTAGCTACTGAAGGAGTAATATGAAGAGTACTGCAGAGTTGTTCAACTGTATTATTTAAAAATATCTCCACTTCTTCATCTCTCATAGAAGAATACGAGAAATATTCTGGATCATCTTCATGGGGATCTATAATCTCCATGTCGCCGTCACCGCTATACTCTTCACTACCGGAGTCCATATCACTCATATCACTGTCTGAAATCTCCATCACTTCAGTTGACATTTTTATTTCATTCACCTTTTAATTTTAAAACTAACTATGTACTTACACTTATTTGATTGCATAAACACATTTTTAATTACATATTTCAATAGTATCATTTATTTATTTGATATTAGAAATTTAACTGTATCCGTTTTTGTTTTGCAAAATTATACTTGGTATCCGAGCTAGATAAGATAATTCCATTTTCACTAGAAACATAAACAACGTAGATAAGCTTAAAATTTCAAATATCTGACACTATATTTATCAAATATTAAAAAAAATAGTCCACAATATAATACATAATAATGCTAATTTCGGAGATATGAAACGCGAACGTCCTTTAGTCACGACACTTCAAATAACAATGTGTACTGGTCGGACAGCATTTAGAAGCATGAATAACAAAAATACCCAAGTGTTTCCCAAACCACGTGAGCATCGACCTTGATATAGACCGGGAGTGTACGTATGCCTGCGTCATATAACATCATCAAATATCACCAAAATATTATCATTGAAAGACCAGCTAGCTTAGCATACAGCACGACGACAAGAGTTTATCGACGTGCGAAAAAGTGATACGTATATACTTCAACATAACTCTGTCTCGTTCTGACATAATTCGATAGAATTATTTTGTGGTCCGTATGCTAGCACGGCTGGCAGCTTGTAGAGTTACAAGGACAGTGCCGTAAAAAATATGAAAAAAATACCAATGAACCGAATTCTTGATAAAAAAAAAAGGCAGCTTAGGGTATGGCTTTATCAGTAGAGAAGGAAATCATAAGTTTACAACCAGAATTACCCAGCAAGTGGCTCTTGAACTCTATCTCGAAGGAATAATAAGAGTCAAAATCTTCGAGCAATATCTACAGAGCCACAGTCCCTAAGTGAAAGAAGTAAAAAAATGTCCGAACGCCGTTATACTTACCGACTTAGATATTTACATTAAATAATTCACAATGACCCGTTTTCTCGAATCTCGACGTTATGTCACCTAATTGATGCTTGTAACCGAGCATTTTGGCATTGCGCCGCGTTATAGTCGGCTTGCAATCGTCTTACGACCAACTAAAGTCTGCCCACTACGTAGCTTGGGCAGAGTTTTGGTTCGGACACTTTTTTTGCACGATTGTGACTCTATAGATATTTGCTCGAAGGTCAAAAGTAATGTGAGTACAGACTAGAGAAAATGTACTTGAATGTGGCATAAGGTTTGGTAGTTGCAAAAAATTATAAATTACTTGAAGTGAAACTCTTATTAACCTCTAGTAGCAGTAGTCCGTAAAACCCAACTAAAAGCATAAGGAAGATGCAAAATATTTTCATATCTGCCTGTAATATCAAAATTCAAAATGATGTCTTATCACGCAAACATTTGTGCAGTGGGCTCTCGAACTAATTGCATCTCAAATGATATCGTATTAATTTACATAATTTTAACGCGAAAGTTTACCGTTTACCTATTGCCATTGAATTAATTATAAATTAATGTCATTAGGTACATAGTGCACATTATATTTGAAAACGAAAAGACGATGTTGAAAAAGTCGATTTATAATAATCTGATTTTAAACAATGAAAAGCAATAATGAATTTTTTTATGATAATATATGATTTTCTTAGTGTATATTTGGTACCTAAGTCTGAGAATAAGTGGTTGAATATTTTTTTAAAGGCATCCTTACGTGATATAAAAATTATATGGCTAAACGTTTGCCGGATCATCTATAGGCCGACCGCTTAAACTCGCGTATCGCCTGCGCGGTAAGAAGGCAGCGGGCGGAGATGTTAACGGAGCAGGGAGATGTGCATGCAGATCCGCTCCGCGTACCCCTCTCACCCACCCGGTAACATCTCTCCCCGCTCCTTTCTTCCGCGCAGGCGATACGTGACTTAAGCGGTCGGCCTATAGTTTAATTATAATTAACTGGTTTTCATTGTTTATTGTTTGAGTACCTAATTTATTTTATGGGCCTAAATCTAATTCATCCAATGGTTATTTATTATAATTACTGAAATAACCATTCGATGATTCGACAAGAGGTAACTCAGTTTTGGATTGGGAATGTTTATAATAGATTACAACAGGGAAAATAAACAAAGTAACCTCCCACCGCATACCTATATTAACTAACTTTCAGCATGGCGTAATTTTTTCTTCGTAACATCTCTATGATATCTAGACACGCGGCAGCGTGTCCAGCCAAAGTGTTCAAAGAAAACTGGCGACGCAGCGGCCATGTGTAATATTACACGAACCATTTGGAGCTACTTTTGACCCCCTCACAACTCAAAAACTATTTAGCCTACATACATGAAATTTGGCACATTTACTAAAGTCTTTTAGCTTATCAAGAATCCAAAATTTCATGAATTTTGCTCAGTCAGTTATTGATATATTAACGTTTAAAAACTCGTGTTTCATTGACTGATTCACTCACTGACTTATAGATCAAAAACCTAACCCACTTCCAGATGACCTAGAATCTTGATATTTGGCACCAAGGTAGACTATCGGGCATAAATAAAGGAAAAAATCTAAAAACTGAAAATTATTGATAATTAGTACTATTAAAAAAGTAATTGTAAAATTTACCTAACGAATACTCCAATAAATGGCGGTAGTGTCGCGAGGCACTGAGATTTTCGATAGATGAACCATGCCATTTGTGATAGTAATATAATAAATACTAGATAACTTTTTCAGAGATAAGTGTACTATGATAATCATGATGTAACTAAAAATTATTTCTGAACAAAAAGTTATGATATCTCATCAAAAACATAAATGTGAAATGGGAGCCAAAGTGTCGCCACCAAAAGAATTGAGATCTAACACGGGGGCCAAGTGTTCTGTAGAAAATCCTAAAGTTTAAGCTACAAGAATATACCTACAACATTTAAAAGAAATTTACTTATGTAATTCAAGCTCAAGATTTGATTTGGCTAGTTTACACGTACAGACAAATGCTTATTTGCACTGTACTTATTCTTAAACTAGCCAAGTCAAATCACGAGCTTGAATTACATAAGTAAATCCCTTTAGAATATTGTAGGTATGATCTTGTAGCTTAAACTTTGGGATTTTCTACAGAACACTTGGCCCCCGTGTTAGATCTCAATTCTTTTGGTGGCGACACTTTGGCTCCGATTTCACATTTATGTTTTTGATGAGATTTACAGATTACCTCATTAGCAACCGCGTTCTGACATTCGCTTTGGTAAATAAGCCAAGTTTGAACTGGTTTCACACTTTCGCGGAAAGTTAGTTCTTATAAGTCAAACAAAACCTACAATTAGGTAATTTGTGTTTTATAGAGATAGTGAATTAGGCGTAGATTTGGGCGGCGCATTCACAAATTGTTCGGCTACGGACAAGGTCACCCTAGGAACCTTCCACGCAGCAACCTTTGCTTGATGACTCATAGCCTAAGCTTATAGCCTCTTCACATGTGCAAATATATAGGCATGAGGAAAAAACAATACCTAACTATAATATATTTATCGATGTATAGAACGACAATAATGTTTCCGGTCAAATAGCAGTACGAATAGTAAGTAAACAAGGTTGATAAATTATTATCCTGACGTACATACCTATTGTATACAATTACAATTTTACTTACAATAACTAAATTCGCAAATCGTTTTTTTAATCTAAAGCCACGTACGCACTATGCTGTTGCGGTTGGTTGCCGCAACACAGAAAAATGTATGAAACCGCAGTTTTCTGTTTCAGTTTTTCACGCACTATCTAAAAGCACGTAGGTACGTACTATGCGGTTGCGGTTATTGCCGCAAAACAGAAAAATTTATGAAACCGCAAGTTTTCTGTTTCAGTATTTAACGCACTATAACCGGACGGCTAACTGCATTGTAGTGCATTTGAAAGCTGCGGTTACAAGTACATTTTTGCGTGTTGCGGCGACCAGACCGCAATCGCATAGTGCCGTGCGTAATTTTGCAGTATATACTCATAGGTGTTAGCCACAAATTATTCAGTAGATTTTAGTATAATTAATTATTATTATTATTTTGAGCCTGTATTGTCCCACTGCTGGGCAAAGGCCTCCCTCCCCTCCTTCGACGAACTGAGCTCGCACGACAAACACTGGGCCACCAACGCAGTAGATCGCGCAGTATAATTAATGTATAGGTATATATATCAATAAGGCTATTATGTAGGACTAAGTGTAGTGCGTACGTAATTTTGTAGTATATAGGTGTTAGCCAGATTATTCAGTAGATTAAAATTTAGGTACATCTATAATAGGCTATTAACTATATAGGTTCTAAATAAAATAGCCTTTAATTAGAACTAATTTATTGCAGTTTTATGATAATAAATATACTTTGGCAGAACAAAAGGATTCTAGCATTCACAAGTACTTATTACAAAAATGTGCTGACATATTTGTGATAATTTAAGATAAAAATGCGTACGATTTTCACTTTAAACTTTACTGCTACTAGAGGCGTTGTTGGTATTAAACTCTAAAAAATCTTTTAACAGCGTTGTTCGTCTTTTCTCGGCTATGTCCATTTGGTTTTCTAGATCACCTCTGTCCGTTGTTTCTGCTCTTTCTACTTTCCAAGACAAATTTTCTATTTCTGCTTCAAGTTGGGCCTACAAACAAAATTTCATTTTGTATAATGGGCTTGATGATGATTCTAGCTTATTCGTTGTACTTAGCACTAGAATAAAATATTTTATGCGTTATACATGTATGTAGTGTTATCAAGAATTATTTCACGCAGCTGTTCAGTGAGCTTTTCATTAGGATTGTGTTACCCGCAACTTATAGCTCACACAGCCGCCAATAAATTTGATTCAGACTGTACTGTTAATTTAAGAAAACAAGGTTGTCTAAACCAGGGATTCCCAAAGTGGGTTCCGCGGAACCTAGAGGTTCCGTAGAATAGTCATCAGGGTTCCGCCAAAATTATTTATTGTTAGCTGTTTGTCGGACATCATTTCGAACTATTAAATAAAGCGATTTTATTTATAAAACAGTGGAACAATTTCATTCTTCACATTAAAACTATATAATGATGTTCCTAGCGAAACAACCCGTTTAATACACATCACACGAACATAGGGGCCGCTAAGTTACGCTATCTATACTGAACATAGGAATTTATCTGTTTGTCATTTATAAATGTTTAGCTAAAACTTTGCTATACCCTATGAAACTGAGTCACAGGTAACTGTTAGCTAGTTATCCTTATGTTAAGAGGACCGTGAATCGACCACTGTTTTCACATTTTCTCTTCTTTCTTTCTTTGTTTTAAAATTATCTCGAAGGTTAACACCTTCGAGATAATTTTTGATAAACTTATAAAATTTACGTTCCGGGAAAAAAAATTGTAATGAAATGTTATGTTTTTGGTGTCAATCGCTTGAGTAAGAAATATTGCACGCTCAATGCTCATACATCTTATTTTTTTCAGAAAAGTATTTTATTTTCTGTATACTTTTCAGCCAAGTTTTTGCGTAAAAATATGACTTTTTAGAGGCTATCAAAAACTAAGTAAGACCTTTAACCCTAGCGATTGAAGTGTTGATTACATGAAAAAAAAAACACTCAAGTCGGATAAAATTTAGAGGTTATCGTTTTTGTATGGGCAAGTTCGCGGTTCACGATTGTCTCAAGTTCTAATTATAATTACAAGTATGCTATCTTGCAAATGAATAAATATGTAATACCTGCTGATATTCGAACAGTTCTTTCCTAGGCCCGACTTCCATGTAGTAAGCGTAAGGGTAGGTGTATTGCAGGGTGTATCTACAGCGCTTCAGCAACCTCGCCGCGTTCCACAGGTACTGCCAGTCGATCCACGTCCCTGCACCGGCCATCACCTGTTCATAAAACAAGGAGTATGATGTGTATTTTAATTATATCACAGCAGCGGTACTAGGTGTTAGCGATCATCGAAGTTAAGCAACGTTCAGCACGGTCATCTTCAGTAACTGTCGGTGGCATATTGATTGACGGATGACACGTTAAATTATAGGTGTCGGTTATTTTAACCGTTTAGCCACGTCAGAGGCCTTCAGGCGCCTTATAAACTCTGAAACGAACTTACTAATTAAAGTATTTTTATTTCGAAACATCTGAAATGTACAATGTGTTTGTGCACCGGTGTCGTAGCCTGAAAAGGTGAAGTATATGGTTAATTTTATGTACAAATCAACTTCTAATATTTTTTTCGCTCTCTATAGTGGAATGGCATCCATTTTTTTTATACGACCCCACGGGCTCTTGTATTCATTTAGTAATAACTTCCCACCTAAGAATCCTATTGGCGCAAACAGTAGTTAGCTGAACGTACTGGCAATAAAACAAGGTTAAAACAAGGTTAAAATTTCTTAATTTTTAGTCGATAAAAGGAAGAAAAAAAATCAAACCAAAAATAATTAGTTTCTTTTTGATTTTTTTTAAAAAGTTAGCTTTTTACAAAAATCTAGTTTGTTGAGGAATATAGACAGAAAATCCACTATAGAGAGCGAAAAAAAATTAGAGGTTGATTTGTACATAAAATTAACCATATATATTACCTTTTCAGGCTCCGGCACCGGTGCACAAACACATTGTAGAAGTATTTGTAGGACAGTGATAATGTGGTAAGAAGACTGATAAGTCACAATTGTTTCATATTACATTAAAATGAAAGTTCTCATGTTCTCACCTTGTGATTAATACGGCTCTTCAAATTAGCTAATGTTTGTTCTTCCAATTTCAGAGATCTAGCGTGGTTTTCCCATCTTTCATAGTAATGGAGGTACTTTTTCAGTGCTTCTCGAGCCTAGAAATTAGATTCATTTGTACTTAATAATCGGCCCAGTACGAGTCCGACTCGCGCACGGAGGGTTCCGTACTGTAAAGGTGCCCCCCTTAAATATTTATTTTATTTTAATTTTATTATATATTATTAATGTGAATATACAACTAAATATTCTGTGAATATTTCAAGCATCTACCTGTTACCATTATTAATATAGAGCGAAAAACGGCAAAAAAATCAGGTTTGTTGTATGGGAGCCCCCTTAATTATTAATTTTATTCTGTTTTTAGTGTTGTTATAGCGGCAACAGAAATTACATCATCTGTGAATTTCAGCTTTCTAGCTATAACGGTTCATGAGATACAGCCTGGAGACGGACATACAGACAGACAGAAGGACAGCGGAGTCTTAGTAATAGGGTCCCGTTTTTACCCTTTGAGTACGGAACCCTAAAAATAACCTACATTTATACAGACTGCTGCTTTGCAAAACTTTGAAATTGTGTATGAATAGAACAACTTTTCATCTTACTATGGCGCCAACAACGAAGTTGCAAAAGAAATCAGCAGTTTTAGTACGCTTTTGTTCGTGTGTCCATGAACTTTTTGTATGGAACAGCTGATTTCGATACTTCTTATTTATGTTATCAGTTTCCTATTAAAACACGTACAACCATATCAACAATTTGTAGAAAAAAACTTTAGGTATGCTCTAAATAAAACCGATTTCAGTTCGTGGAAAAATTTGCTGTGACAGAAAGATAATCTGACACTACTACACTAATTGGTTGGAAAGTTTTCTTCACCAAAGTGTATCTTTTCACCATCTCAATGACAAAGCTTCTTGAGTACTTCTTAGCCTAAGTAGACCCTGCATCAAACTTTATCGCGGCCGTGAACTGAGCCACAATCTGCGCTCCTCACCCCCGCTGACCTATAAATTTGCTACTGCGTAGCGACAGCGACTCGTGTTCCGACTTTCCGACTTTCCGAGCCACCACTAAGTTTGGATCGTATTATCAACTCCTTCGTCTTCGTCGAGTCAATGGTTCAAAATTGATTTTATTTATATAATTTTCTCCCAGTACTTGGCCACTACGACCCCGCAGGGTGTAGCCTTGTATAGATCTTCAATCGTACAGGGGCTCGGACACTGTGGGCACGTAAGTAGGTGATCCATACTCACTAAGGCACCGCAATCATTTTGTACCCTATTGGCATCCGAAAATCCCCACTTGGCTAAGTTTACCCTGCAACGACCCACTTGGGTCCAGAGTCGGTTTATTGACTTCCACGTGGGTCGCGGGAGGTCGCTACCTGCTGGGAGCGATTCTGCTGGACTTGGGAAGTCAGGAGGTGGTGTTAGCAAGGATTCCCACAGCTTGAAACGGGCTTCAATCGGATTATTGTTTAATGCATCGGTTTTATCAAGAAAACTGTTAAAGCCTAGTACAGACATATAGTTTAACATTATCAACTGGCTTTGAATAATAGTTTTTCGCAAAAAAAAAAAGCATTTTAATTGACTTCAACCGTGTACATAATTCGAATATGTACATGTACAGGATAGATGTAGTCATTTTCACATTAATGTTGATTTTTCAAAAACGATTCAACCGATTTCGATAAAATTTAAATGGGTGGTCCCATTGATATTACAAGTTTTTTGTATCTCTAAAATTGTGTAATATTCAAAATTTATTGGTTTCATTAAACTTCAAAATATTTTTTTCTTTTTAGACTATTTAAATAAATTCTTTTTTTTTTTTAATTTTTTAGCTGGAGTGTATTAAAAATACTAAGTGACGTCATTTCAAATTTTCAAACTATTCTTCGCGAGCCCTTTTAAAATACCCATTTTGTGGGAGCTAGTGCTCTAAAAAATAACTAGTCCGCCATCTTGGCTGTACCGCCATGTTTTATTTAGAATGACGTCACATGGCTGACCATGCATTGTCACCCAAACAAAACATATAGGTACCTATACAACATTTCAGCTCCATAGGTTGAAGTTGAAGCTATCTGCTTCAAAATTGCGTTGCAAAATTCCACCCGAACAAACATAGTTACATTCAGACATAGCTTGTATTAAAAAATGGCATACATCGAATCGAGCGAACTATTCGAAAGTAGATTGCATCATTTATGGCGAAAAATAATGATGTATTTCTTAGGCTAAGTACTTACTTGAGCGTGTTGACTGTCAGTGGTCAGATTAGGGTCCTCCTTGTACCGACTGCACTCGTAATATTCGGAGCCATGGCTCTTCCAGTCCCCGAGGCAAACCCAGCAGAAATCATGTCGGCAAGCACCACACTGCATGTGATTGCAACCACCATTCTTTTCTATGCAAATCTGGCACTTTGGACAGTCCTGAAACAAAATCAAACATGAATGTACCCATCTGATTATATCATCTACAAGTACACTAATATTATTAAATAACAAAAATATTAAAGTAATAATTTGAAAATTATTGTGGTAGCTGGTTGAGAAAATATTAGATCAGCCGCAAAAAAGTTGATTCGGCCTATACACATCAAACCTAGCTGCCCATCCCGGCTTTGCTCAGGTTTAGCCATGTTTAATGGATATACAAATCATAATTATATTTAGTCCGTTAGCTAGATTATTTATAAATATTGGACACGAATGACAAAGATAAACCTTGTCTTTGAGAGTGGGGGCTCGTGATATCACTAGCCGGTACTGGTACCTGTACATAGTGACGTCAGGTGGAACTATAACGGGCTATATCTTCATAAATTTTTGTTAAATTGACAAAAGAAAAATACGCGTCTAATATTTTTTTTAATTATCTATTTGACGGACTAATTATATTTTTTTAGTAAGCAATCCTATTGTAATCTAAAACAATCTAAAGGACAGTGAAAACCGCATTAGAATTTGTTGTGTAGTTTGGAAGATATGAGCGTATACAAAGACGGGTAGACAGACACACAGAAATAGCGATTTGATCTATAATACAGGGTTATCTGCTTCCTCTGTACTACGCCAAAGGGGGGGTAATGAAGACCATCATTACGAACAACTTCTACTTTGGGGCCAACTCAAAATTCTCCATAGTAAAAGTTGTTCGTAATGATGATCTTAATCACCCCTTTTCGGCTTAGTACACCAATACTGGATAACCCTGTTACGTAGCGATTGTGAGTATGTAGGTACTTGTAAGTTATTTTATACCTTGGTATGAGCACTGATGTAGTTGGCAGTCTCCGAGTCGTCGGCACATTTGGTGAGCCAGCGGCGTATGGTGGCGCAGTCGGTAGGCGCGTGGTGCGGAGCGCCGCACGTGAAGCAAGTGAGCAGCTCGCAGCCGCGGCACTCCACCCGCCGCGCGCCCTCGCGGCTTTTCGCTTGGAACAACCACTGAACATACATACAATTTAAATATAAACGACTAGATTTTGCCCGCGGCTTCGCCCGCATGACATTTCGAGGCCCTACCTTACCACTCTTAATAAAGGAGGTGGAAAATAAAAAAACAAAAACCTTCGATTTGACATTTCTTGGAGCGCACGCCAGAATAGCTCGCAGATGGCAGATTTTTTCCTACTTACTTAACACTTATTGTTATAATATGGAAAATTTACGCAATATCATTTTAATTTATAGCCTATATGTTATTTTGATATATAAGCTATATAATTGCAAAGTTTCATCTCAATCCGTTCAGTAGCTTTTGCATGAAAGAGTAACAAACATCCATACATCCATCCATCCATCCTTCCAAACTTTCAGGTTTATAATTTTAGTAGGAAGTAGGATTTTAATCATCTAATCATGAAATTATACTAAGGCGTCCGCTCACTATAACCTGCCAGTTTCTACTCATCATAGTGAAACACTTAAAAACTTTCAAAAGTTTAAATAGGACACAGCTTGAATATGGTATAGTGGGCAGATACTTTTAATCATGACATTAAAAGGAACCAATGTTACTAACATAGTCTAGACACAGTGACAGAGAGTTGAGCTAATGCCTTGCAAGATTGATCGTCGTTCGTCGTTGCAGCCTTAGGACGTCCACTGCTGGACATAGGCCAACCTTAAAGATCTCCAATAAAACCGGTTGGTAGCGGCCTACACTCAGCGCATTTCTGAGGGCTTAATGAGGTCATCCACCGACTAAGTTGCCCGCCCCACTGCCAGAGGCACTCTAGGTTTAGGTTTTTTAATAGTATATATATTTTATTATTGTTATAGAGGTATATTCTAAAAAAACTTAGATTTAAGAAATTAAATAAATACTTACAGCATAATAAACATAATAACAATAAATAATGTTTCATGCCCATTTTGTACCCACCTCAGTACCCTACTGTGGTGGGTACAAAATGGTTCGTAGTTTGTTCGTTTGTTGGCTTTGTTCGTTACCATACTACTGCTGATAGATAGATAGAATAATAACAATAAATATAATCATCATAATTACCTGACAATTAGGCCCTGGACAAAACCTTAGCTGAGGATGAGATTTCACATGGTCCTTGAACATGAACTGTTGGTATCGCTCACGCATATTAGGGTTAGTTACATGTGACAAAACAAAATCTTCCGGAGCTATCACCTCACAATCTTGAGCCATACATTGGATTGTGTTTGAAACACCTGCAAAACAAACAACAGTTAGTTTTACAATTAGATTATTTTAAGTAGAATTACGAAATTATAGTTAAATAGATACCTATATAATTATTTACTTTGCTGTAATTTAGGTACCTAGTTGACCAAACAAACCCAAAAACTCGGTGGCTGTGATGTAGCTACAAGCTGCGGATAGACCAACCCTGACTGAACCTCTCTTAACAGTTGTGTGAGGATCGGATTATCCACAGCTGGTAGCCAACATCACAACCTCCAAGTTATGTGATTCGGCATACCTCATTTATCTATATTTTCTAAGAAGTACTAGCAACCCGCCCCGGCTTCACACAGGTGTATTATACATATAAACCTTCCTCTTGAATCACTCTATCCATTAAAAAAACCGCATCAAAATCCGTTGCGTAGTTTTAAAGATTTAAGCATACAGACAAACAAACAGACAAAAATAGCGACTTTATTTTATACTATGTAAGGATAAAATGCAACTGTAATTAGCCTTGTATCAATTAGGCATATTATAAAAAAAAAAATTGAAATTCTAAGATTTAATGAGTATAATACCATAACATTATGTTGCATCATCTGTGTGACCTAATCTTACTGAAAACTTCACCAAATGCTTCCAGACAGCACTTAGTATACATCTATTTAATTAATCAAGCCTTATACTTATAGCATAAAGTTCCTTTTATCTTCTAACCATTGAATATTTTAGGTATTAGGTAAACAATAATGAATAAATGGTTAAACATTATGTTGTGTTTCACCAGGAAGCCTTGAATATAAATGGTTATTCCCATAAAATAAAGGGTCCCATTATAAAAATAGATATTTATAAAATAACAATTCCCATTATTTATTTTTTATTATTTATTCATTATAATTATTAATTCCACTATGATTTATTGGTAGAAATTAATGTAAGAAAACTCTGAAACCAGGGCTAGTCCTGGTCTACACAAACTTACTTAATGTAAGTAGTGTACTACAAACATTGTTTCCAAACCACTTGATTGAGTGGTTAAAAGGGTAGGAAGACGACGATGGTGACTATGTGTTAGATATGCCTTAATGTTTTATCAACTTTACAGCACGGCCTTGATTATCCGTACCCCAGCTCGTCCGAACGCCTCTATAATCCGAACGACCCCCCTTACCCCTGCGCCCTTCAGGAGTCAAGGGTGACTGATGAATGAAGACATAATAAGACAAGTAACAGATCAGCAAGACAATGAAAACGAACAAGAATTGGAGATATCGGAATCAGTTGCAAGGATCCCACATACTCAAGCTGTGTCTTGCTTAAATACTTGTTTGGAATGGGCAGATGAAGTCGACATTTCTATTCCGGAAAAAATGCTGTTACGTAAATTAAGGGATAAAGCATTTTCTATGTCACTAAATACTACTCGTCAGAGCCAATATAGTTATTGGAATTCTTTAAAAAAGTGTGATTAATAGCATTGTATCTTACATACATCTAACGTACATACTTCAATAAACACATTATAATGTAAAATATTGTTTTTTTTTTCGAAAAATCCCTTTCAATATTTTAACATACTATAATCCGAACGCTTCGTGCATCCGAACAGGGTATAAATTTTCGGTGTTCGGATCATCGAGGCCCTGCTGTATTTGCCAGGGGACAGACATAAACATAAACTATACATTGCATTGCAGCATTGGATCTTTAATGCAACAAAATAAGTGTCTGTTCATCTATTAATCTATTTCATAGAAATTTGTCTCACAGTAGAAGAAAATTTACTTTTATTTTTTATTTTCTTATTTTAATTTTAATTAATTAATTACAACAGTGCACAGTTAGCCGACTAAGACTCGAGTCACCAATGCTTGTTTAAGTTAAATTATAGTTCACCAACAAATGTTTAATTTATTAACCGTAGATCTTAAACAGCTTCTTAGGGAAATTTTGCTGCTTACCAAGCACTACTCATGGTTTAAATACAGTAATCACTCGATATAAGAATTTACTAACTCTATCACAGTTCACTTTGGTTGATCAACCTTAAAGAACTACAATACATTGATTAACTTTCAAAAGAAAATTATCAACAGTAAAAAAAATGATTAGTCCCTTTAGGATTTTTGTAAAGAGTTTCCACTGAACTTACAAACTTCAGCTTTACGATAATTTTAACAAAACAATAAAAATATTACCTTGTATAATTTGTACTTCGAAATGCCTTGCCCAGCAGTCATTGCAGAAGTAATGGCCACAAGCCAGCGCACTATATTTGATTAGTGGAGGAGTATTAGCGCAGACACCACAGCATGTTCGGCTGGAAGTGGCATGTACTGAAGGCACTCTAGGTTTTACGTGACTGTATATTAACACTTCATTCGCATTCTCTCTGTACTTATTTATTATCTCCTGTTCATTCCATTCATATGCATGAAGAGTAACCTAAAAAGATTATGACTGCATTAATATTGCGTTCTTATGAGTTATGTGTGTTATTTATAAGAAAATAACAAACCTTTGCTAGTGAAGGCGTGATTTGAAGGCTATCGGTGAGCTTTTCGATGGATTCATTAATGAACTTTTCAACTTCCTCGACCTTCAAGCAGTCATACTGAAAATATTCTGGATCGGATTTGGTACGATCGATTGTTTCCATGTCGCAGTCATCCTGCCCTCCATAATAGTCGTACTCGTCTACTTCGTTGTCTGAATATTCCATATCAGAATCAGCAGACATTTTGTTGCTTGTTGGGTCACTGCACTTCCAAGATCAAAAGACTTGAAAAAACGTTGGAATACACTGCAAAAATTAGTCTAAAATGTAAGTCAAAAAAAATATATAGGTAAATAGCTTAACAAACTCATTTATTAGGAAAAGAACTAGGTACTTACTAATTTTGTAAATTAATGGGACTGCAAAACGTAATGAAAATAAAATAAGAGTTATTACGGAGTTGGGAACTTATTTACCTCTTAGTTTTTTTTTTAATTTGCTTCAATTTGATTGATTGATTGCAAAATAGAGTTGTGGTGTTGCAAGCAAGCAAGCAGAAACAGCTTATTCGACTTCAACAGTAAATTGTGATGAGCTGATGCCTGTGGCTGCGGCCTAATCAACAAACAAGCGTTCCGCAGACAACTGGGACCTAGTATTATACCAAACCAATCACAGAGTCCATAATGGTTGAGTCTCTATTGTGATAGGTTGATGACTAGGCCGTAACCGCGGGTCGCAACTGTCTGTGGGACCCATTAAACATTTCGATTAAGATATCACCAAGAATTTTTATGTAATACATCCATGGATATCACTACAAACGTCAGCGACCTTAGTTGTCAATGTCATTTTGATGTCATTGTCATGGTGGAAAGTGTCAATTTTGTCATTTGCAAAGCAAAGGTCACCTTGGCGGTGCCTTGGCGAGTTCCAAGATTTGAATTGTATTTTCAGAATTAAAATATTTTTTTAGGTACGTAGACAGTAATTGCCTGATAAAATCGTCTTATTTTGTATTCTAAATATTGTGACAGTTTAATTTGTGTTTGATTTCTTATGCTTCATTACATAATATCAGTGATAAACAACATTAAACTAATTACCAGGTATTTGGGACTTGTAAACTTCTAGGATGGAGGGCTCACAGAAGTTTATTGGTCGTGGCTCCCACAAGGGAAAGGGCCTAGCAGTATTCACTAGTGGAGGTGACTCGCAGGGCATGAACGCAGCCGTGCGCTCTGTTGTGCGAATGGGTATCTACCTTGGTTGTAAGGTTTACTTCATTCGCGAAGGCTACCAAGGAATGGTCGACGGAGGAGATAACATCGAGGAAGCAAATTGGTCCTCGGTTAGCTCTATCATTCATAAAGGAGGCACCATTATTGGCTCTGCAAGATGCATGGACTTCATGTAAGTGATGTTTGGTATTATTATTTGCAGCCTACTGTTAGATGAAAGTTTGAATTAAAATACAAAGAAATGCCTAACATATATTTGCAAAAGACCTCATTGTATAAACTATTGAAAACATAACTAAGAAACATAGTAAAATCTGTTCAGAAATAATAACAAACCTATTTGTCCATCCTATAGATTAGCGTTTCTTAACCTTTTTTTAATCTGCAGACCCTTAGAAAGACAATTAAGCACAATTTCAAGGACCCCCTTAATACTAGTAGTACTTTGAACAGTAGTCCTCATGTTTATTTATCTAAATCTTCATAAGCCTATATCTCGACTTGCTCTTGACTGATTTCATTCCTACTCACAAATGTTGTGTAGATCGCAAGTGGTACAGGGGTGCAGGGGATAGATTGTGAGTCTTGCTGGCATTTAGTCATTTAAATGTTTATAGATAAGACGGTGGACCCCCATTCACATACTTGTGGACCACAGCATGGGAAGCATGGCAGAGGGACAAATTTTCTTTCCATCATTATATCCCCTCGAAGAGGAAATAAAGTATGGATTGACAACTGACATTTAAAGTGGATAAAATGGTTTTCTCACTTTGCCATGCTACCCGGGCAGGTTAAGAAACGCTGCTACAGATAATAGCATAAATCCTCATATGAACTAAACTAACATCATCAATTATTATCACATCTATCTAATTTGATTTGACTTAAAGCAATCTATGAGTATGAGTACTTTTTGCGATACTAAATGTGTTGAATATTAATTATTGTATGCAGCCAGAGGGAGGGTCGTCTGAAGGCTGCCTACAACTTGGTGACCCGAGGCATCACAAACCTGGTAGTGATTGGTGGTGACGGTTCCCTGACTGGTGCCAACCTCTTCCGCCAGGAGTGGTCGAGCCTCCTTGATGAATTGTTGGAAAATAACAAGATTACCAAAGACCAAAGAGAGAAATACAAGTACCTCCATATTGCTGGAATGGTAAATATGATTTTTTTTGTCTAAAGTTTTTTTGCTCTAGTAATTTTCTAATTCCTGAGTAATTTGCTGTTGCATAAAAAGGTATAAAATTAATAGATTCCCAGAAATGATTAAATTTTATAGCATTTACTTATTTCTCAGGAGCATATAATATTATATTATTTTGTAGGTACTCTATTGGATTTCTAACTATGTTTAAGGGGTACTGAAGTAAATGAAAAATATTTCTGAAGGTTCTTACAAAGTAATTTTAATATCTAGAAAGACTATTATGAAATTAATTAGGAAAAATCACTACAAAATGTGAATCCCATTGCATCATTATTCGGAATGACTAACTTAACTTAAAATCTGTCGATGGTGCAATGTTTTATATCTTGTGCAATCATGAGACTTCTGTGTAAATTACAAGTTGTGCTTAAAGCTTTCATCATAAATATGATTTCTCTTGTTTTAGTAAAGATAAATGAAATCTATACTCAATACTCAAAATTATGTATTACGGTTCTTAAGTAACATGTTCAGTATTGTTAACATAAATGACCCTAAAAGAGTTTGGCATCTAATCTCGTCTTCATTTTTTAATCGACTTCTAAAAGGAGGTTCTTATTTTGACTGTTTATTTTTTGTATTTATGTTACGAGATTACAAATTATTCATCAAAATCAGTTCCTTAGAACCGATCTTGATGAATCTTTTTTTATTTATATTTTATCGAAATCGGCTGTGTCGTTTTTGAAAAATCAACAATAATGTAAAAATGACTACATCAATGATACATTGCTTCGTGCGAATTATATGGTTTCCAGTCCTTTGGCCGAATGGGAATGCCATTTATGACGAAAAATTAAATGATTTCTGTTTGTAGGTGGGTTCTATTGACAATGACTTCTGTGGAACTGACATGACGATAGGAACAGATTCAGCACTGCACCGCATTATTGAGGCTATTGATGCTATTGTCAGCACAGCCTACTCGCATCAAAGGACATTTATTATGGAGGTCATGGGAAGACATTGTGGGTAAGAAATCTTTTAAAAATAATATCTACCCATTCTTTCAGTATTTTTAATGTAAAGGACAAATCATACAAGGCGGCTGATGTGAAGTTAGCTACAAGTTGCGCAATATCCAATCCTAATTGAAGCTCACATAAATAAAGCTGCATATTGATTGGATATTTCGCAATGTGGAGCTAACTTCACATCCGCCGACTTGTATGATTCGGCTTGTAACTTTCTTTCTATGACTAGGTATATCACAAGCTCTAAAACATTCATGCTTTGATATTATTTTGGCTATTGTTAATTTTTCTCTCTACAGTAAAAACAACTAAGAATTGGATTTTTGCAAGTCATCATATAAACTTGTCTTGGGGCAATGAAGAATACAACAATATTTGACATGTTTAATCTCAGACACACGCAGCGCGTCGTCAATCGGAATTCAGAACAGTTGGCTTGTCCTGTCCGTTATGAATGGTGTTGAACTCGACCGGTAACATTGCGGACGTATGGCTCGTCACGTCCACTCAGTTGTGTGAATAACGATCACTTTCTACATCTTTAGTCTGCTTGAGTCATATTACCCCACAAGTCTTTATTTATTTAATAATTAGTTAGGTCTAATATGGTACCAAAACGTACAGTCTCACAATTCACAATGTGATATTATTATAAAGTTTTCAATATTAGCGAGAAATGGATGCATGCCAAAACAGTTTCAGTAGGTACATAAAGTAATAGACGTTTACTCATTTAGATATCTTGCTGTGGTCACCGCTTTGGCATCTGAAGCGGACTTTGTATTTATTCCCGAAGCACCACCTTCAGTTGACTGGAGCGAGAAACTGTGCGATAAGTTGGAACAGGCAAGCCTTTCCGTCAACCCTTTGTTTTACCCCTTTTATTGAATGCTAGCACACCTTATACATCTCCTTATTTGTTTGTTTATCCCCATATTTAAGTTTCCATTTTAGTTTTCTTGCAGTTTACACCGCCCTTTGTACGGATGCTACGTATAGCTTTATTTGCGAAGACCCAGCGCCCCCCAATTGGGAATATAAATTGTGTACGAAAATAGCTGAGGCAAGGACCATTTTTTTTTTATTTTATAAGTGGGAGCAGGATCACTTCCTATACTTCTCGATCTCATACATGTATTTTGATTGGCAGATTCTATTGGCGTTACTTTACGTGAATTTAAATTACGAAATTGTTTGTCTCACCCTCATGCTGGAAAAAGGAAAGACGGTGCTATGCATGCAAATAAGCCGTAACTTTACTATTTATCCCAGTAGACTCGATCAACCACTCTAGAGACTTCCAGTCCAAGTAACATGAAACATGGTGTGAATATTCAAATGGGCAATATCGTAGACGGAGAAGATAAGTAGTCTTCTCTGTCTACGGGCGATATGAATGCCTGCAAGGGAAAATCATTCCAGTCATCTCCATCTGAATGTCAAAAAAAAACCGCATAATTATAGGCCGAATCATACAAGTCGGCGGATGTGAAGTTATCTACAAACCGCGCAATATCCAATCCTGAACCCTTAGTTTAAGTTTTGCGTAGTTTACTTAAACTTTGTGGCTCCATACATTTTGGTTAGTTCTTCCTCGTTAGGTACCTCCAGGGACGCTGTACAAAAGTGTATAGAGCTATACGGAAATAGCTGTAGTTTCAATTTACGTGTAAACCTGTACCAACCCCTCTGAATAAAGCTCACATAAAGCTGCGCTGATTGGATAGTATTGCGCAGCTTGTAGCTAACTTTACATCTGCTTACTTAAATAATTCGGTCTATAGGTACAAGCATTCATATCGCCAATTCAAACTTACACCACACCAAGTTTCATCAAGCATAGGTCACCTTCCGAAAAAGTGACTAATACAATTTTCTGACGCGACACTCACACTAATGGAAAGCGGGTTCGATTTCCCGACTTTGACATTGACCTCCAGCCGTCTTTCCTTGATCTCGTCCGAGGCGGTGTCGCTTGATGTCGGTGGGTCCACGTAAGGCATGAGCCATCCTTCGGGCTGCTTGTTGCAGTTACCTGGCATTGGTGGCCGCTCTGGCGAGCGAGGCAGACCAAGTGTTCATTCCCGAGGACCCTGTTCCCAATAATTGGGTCGAAAAGCTTTGCAAAAGATTGGCACAGGTACGCAGGCTTGATTGAGTGGCACTGCAATTTTATAACACACAATCTATTTCAATTTTTTAAATGTAGAGCGAAAGATCGAAACTTACTAGTTTACAATCGTTGTTTGCTTGTATATTCAATATTTTTGATGATTAGACACTATTAGGCATTATACTTACGTAGGTATTCACTTTTGATTACTATACGTGCATTCGATTTTCGCAAGATTTTATTTCAATATTTGTCGAAAATAGATGTTTTATTTTAGTTATTTATGTCGTCATAATCATTATGCCTTATTAAGAATGTAGGTACGAATATAATACGTATGTCCCTCAGCTATATACTATCAAAAACATTGCATGTGTAAGCTAAAGAGCTCGTATCAAAGCGGTCTTACTGCTTATATCAATAATGAAACAAATTATATGGGCTTTTATCGAGAAATATGCGGAAACTTAACTGGATATCGCTTTTACTAAATTGCCTAAATTAATGACACAGAGCAGTTGTTAACACCAATTAGCTTCATAACAGACTTCAATTATTTTTGTTTGCATACAAATGTTCTATACTACAAAGCTTTTGATTGTGTGTTGTTAATGATTCGCTTATAACTATAGCATATTAATACTCTACGTCACTCTTACCTACATTTATAAACCTTATACTTGACAAAAAGTTTTATATTGCAACTTTATTCATACCTATAACTGCACTCTGCCCTTTGATCTGTAATACTACTTGACATTTGCATGTTTATTACACATTTTGGAGTGGGCAATATCATATCTCAACAACTACGAGTACTTTCTCTTTATTAGATCTGCCTTACATTTTTATCTCTCATAACATAGCTGCCAGGCTACCAGATAACCCCCCAAGATTACGATAACTTACCTAAATGGGCTTAAATAAAATACTGCATCAATGCCTTGATACTAAGAAGTGGACGACCTTAAATGAATACATCGTATTCAGTTAGATATCTCTATTTATGTACAATGTTTCCATTTTCTTATGTTAAAACATTCCAAGTATTTGCAAATTGAATAAAAATCTGTTGACACTAACATGATTCACTGTTTCACAACTGTTGCTAGCGCTTTTTCTTATGAAATAGGTCAAATGGTTTCTTAGAATTTCTTTTAAATGTTTTTTTTCTCGAAAGTGATGATCTTATTGTATATAGGAAAGAAAATCGGGCCAGCGTCTGAACATCATCATCGTTGCTGAAGGTGCTATTGATCGCGAGGGTAAACCTATCACTGCAGAGTTGGTGAAGAAAGTGGTGGTAGACAACCTGCAGCAAGACACGCGCATCACTGTGCTCGGTCACGTACAACGCGGAGGATCGCCGTCGGCTTTCGACAGGATTTTAGTAAGAATGAAAAATTTAATCATAACGTAACCTCAGACCTAATTAAAAAATCAAGACAGAATGTTGAGAAACAAACCTGTAAGGCCGGCAAAACTACGCCTCGCCGTGTACAGACACAATTACATACACAAACACGTACAACGAAACTACGCCTTGGCTCGTAGTCGAACTATGGTGGCGCAACCCAGACGCACTCACCACATGTATAAAAAACTGGCCTCACTTGTCTGTTCACGACGTTCTGTCTTGATTTTTTATTTGGTCTGAGAACGTAATATACTTATTTTTCGCCAAAAATGGCATAATCTAGGCATATCTAGGCAGTTAAAATTTTCACAGATGATGTATTTCTGTTGCCGCTATAACAACAAATACTAAAAATAAAATAAAATAAATGTTTAAGGGGGACTCCCATACAACAAACCTGAATTTTTAGAGAGTGTTTGAAACCAAACCTGAGTTTTTCGCTCCATATTAATAATGGTAACAGGTAGATGCTTGAAATTTTCACAGAATATTTAGTTTTTTATTCACTTCAATAGTAAATAACAAAGTTAAAATAAAATAAATATTTAAGGGGGCTCCCATACTGTACGGAACCCTCCGTGCGCAAGTCTGACTCGTACTTGGCCGATTATTCAAAAGTGAGCCACCTCTGAAATGTTATCTACTAAACAACACAAAAGTCATCAAAATCAGTTCATAATTGGCGGAGCAATCGCGTAACATACATACCTACAAATAAAACATACAGTAGATTAGGGTAGTTGACTGATATTGAATTAATTTTAAACGTATAAAGATTAGTGAATTCTGCAATTAATTATGATTCGTAAACCGAAAATATAATTAAAATTGGCCAATCAAGTCCACAGATAAAAGCTTGTAAATGTTTTGGTAGGGATAAAGAGAGGATGTCTTGTCCCTTTCCCATAAAGCATTATAATATAGTATGGCGAATGTATGACACTTACGGGCAGTGACGTCATAGTCTGCCATAGTGCGATCTTTGTCTAGCAAGAATGTAAATATGCTTGTAACTTTTTTATTTCTAAGTTGGTTTAATTTTTGTTTTCGTTAATCGGCTCTGTTTGTAGTTATAGTCTGACCGTTTAACTGAGTTCTCGCCTGCGCGGTACAGAGGCGCGGGGGTAGACGACAAAGGGGACTGAGACAGGTGCGAGCGGCGGGGAGTCCCCGTATTTGTCGTCTACCCCCGCGCCTCTGTACCGCGCAGGCGAGGACTCAGTTAAACGGTCAGACTATAGCTGTTGCAAGAGGACATCAAAATCAACTAGCCTATTGAGAATCTCCTTTTTTGAAGTCGGTTAAAATATGTCTCAAATCTGTGGTTTGGTCACGTATGTTTTGGTTTTAGGGATGTCGTATGGGCGCAGAAGCTGTAATGGCTCTGATGGAAGCCACTCCAGAGACGGAGTCTTGCGTGGTGACCCTGGATGGAAACCAAGCGGTTCGTCTGCCCCTTATGGAGTGCGTGAGAAGGACGAAGGCTGTCTCTCAGGTATCGTGCTAACTAATTTCCATACAAGCACAGAATAAATAAATAGTAGTACAAAAATATCACTCCGAAACAACTATTATACAAATAGCGACCTTTGCAGTGACGCTATAAAGTGCAGTTCAGTTCGCATTAGCGCCCACCGTTCCTGGCCAGCTTTCATACTCATACTCCTAGTTATTTATAAAGAAAGTATTCCTTAGATTCTGGACCATTCTTTCTGATTTCTAGGCCATGGCTGACAAAAACTGGGACTTAGCAGTGCAGCTGCGCGGGCGCAGTTTCGCGCGCAATTTGGAGACTTACAAGATGCTCACTCGCTTGAAGCCGCCCAAGGAAGCCTTCGATGCGGCCGGTAAACCTTCTGTAAGTTATATTATGTGCCTTGCCTATCTTTTGTAAGATGTATCGTTAAAAAACAACGAGTTGTACTCCGGGAGTGCCGGCAGAAGTGAAAACTTGAACATTACCGTTGTGCATTTTTGAATATTTTGGAATGGTTAGGGAATAATTTCGCACGAATTGCTTTATTTATCAGTATAAAATGTACTATCATGTATGTAGTAAAATACAATTTCACACACGCACCCTCGCGGAAGCAAGTTTTCACTTCAGTGTCTTGCGAATTGTCCTGACGCGAGTTTAACATTTTTTACCCATCCGATTGTTTTTCTTGCATAATTTGGCTGTTTTTCTGTATTCGCTCTCCGCTTGTTTTCTATATTAAGTTTTTTTCTGATTTTCGTAGTATTTTCTGTTTAGCGTTACATTTAGAGTCAAAAAGGATTGAAAAAAAGTGCAAATTAAAATACATTTACGTACGTGGATGAAAGCCAGCTAAAGGAGTATTTACCTAGACGTAAGCGGTATTCGCTATAGCTGGCACTATATGGACTATTGCGCGGGACTTTCCGTGTAGTTCCGCGGCTCGAGCGAAACTTTGTGTACGAAAATAATTAAATAGGACTATCGGGTCATTCAGATTTCGCTACCGCTACGGTAGCCAGTACTTAGCCGATAGCCGGTCTGAGTAGGGTTTCACCAGTAAAAATTGTTTCTAGGAAGGATTTACACTGGCGGTGATGCACGTGGGCGCGCCGGCGTGCGGGATGAACGCGGCGGTGCGCTCGTTCGTGCGCAACTGCATCTACCGCGGCGACACCGTGCTCGGCATACACGACGGCATCGAGGGCTTCATCAGCGGGAACATCGTCAAGATGGACTGGTAAGGATTCAGTCGAGACGATTGCTGTCACAAGTTCCATAGTCGAGTGTTGCAAAGTTGCGTGCTGACTTGCGGGCGTGCGCGCATTGAGCGGGTTCAGCTCGCGGAGGCTACACACTGGTGGAGATGCTCGTGTGTGCGGCGTGAGGAGTGGACGCTGCGGTGGGATCGTTTGTCTAGAACTGTAACCGTGCTGTCGTATATATGACGGCATCGAAAGCTTCCTCAGCGGAAACAGCTTCAAGATGGACTGGTAAGGAATAAGATGGATAAATAAATAATTGGTGGCAACACGTTCCATGGTAATTGTAATTTTGCGGACGAGCTTGATAACGCGTGTGCATTTGGCGTGCTAACTCGCATGTCGCTACCGCTCTTCTCAGGTCGATCATTTTTAAACACCATAGTCGAGTAGATCAATCTTCAGTCGATACACTCCTTATGACTTTTTCATGTTCGAAGATACAATTAAATCTGCAAATATATATTTTCGCAGCAGCAGTAGTGGGACACGATCTGCAAGTCTTTTTGTCGAGGATTATTTCATAATTGTCCTCAATCCAAAAAAAAATCAAGACAGAATGTTGAGAAACAAACAAGTGAGGCTGGCAAAACTACACCTCGCCGTGTACATACACAATTACACACACAAACACGTACAACGAACTACGCCTTGGCTCTATATAACTATGGCGGCGCAACACTGACGCACTCACCACATGTATTCTCACTTGTCTGTTCACGACTTGTCTTGATTTTTTTATTTGGTTTGATTAATTGTCATAGACTTCTAAAGAAAGCCGTATGGCAGAAATACTGCTAAGGTTACGCGTCGGAATTTAGCTTTTACGTTCAAATTACGTTTAAATGTTCAGGTCTGACGTGACGGGTTGGGTGGGGCAGGGCGGCGCCTTCCTCGGCACCAAGCGAACTCTGCCCGGCGACAAGAAGGGCGAGATCGCGGCCAGGATCAAGCAGTTCAACATTCAAGGCCTGCTCATCATTGGAGGTTTTGAGGTCAGCTTATTTACGTTTCCCTTTTGCAGATAACAAATTAAATTTTCGTCAAACATACGCGGGATGCTGCTAAGGCTTAAGAGGCTTAAGTAATCAGTAATACTATTTGCTATAAAATATCAGTCAAGATAATTGGTTGTTTTATGGTCGTATATTGCCGGTAACGTTTGCCTGTAGAAGGTGTGAGACGATATTTACTAGACGAGCGTTTGATGGTGTATTCAGGCACCCTCAGTTGAGGTTTCAGTCCCAAGACTTGTACTTGTTTTAAACCACCTCGGTAATATTAGGTAGATGCAATGTACTCATCTCGGATGTTGAAACAAGGTTGTTTGAACACTGCTGCGGCTTGTGCTATGTACAATCTTGATGCTATTCAACAGCCGTTCAAAAATCATGGTTATGATATGATAACTAAATCTAGGACGGCGGATTACTCAAAGATGAGTATTTGTACGTCGGAAACCGTGTCGGTTTATAATAAACTTACGTAATCTATAGTTTAACATTCAACAAACTTATTCGAGAAATTGAGCATCGGGTCAGAGGAAGAATCAGTGATCCTCGTTCAGGTTGTTTTCCGGTGCAGAGTTTGGCTACTGACATTCAGCGCGGTAATGCAGACGAGGTAATGGGGACCTTTGCACCTGGGATAATCCGGGGCCGCGGCTGTAATGTGTACACGTTCTAACGTTCGGCTCCGCTTTTCCTCCCGCTCGCTCTCGTGGCGTAACTGGCGCGAGCAGGAGAATTTATATCTTAGATAGTTTTAAGGGGACATGATTATGTTTACATTTAATTGAATTCACATTTAACTACTCCAAAATTAATCTTCATTTCTATATTCCCAGGCGTACCAAGCCGGTATAGAGATCTACGAGGGTCGCGCGCAGTTCCCCGAGTTCTGCATCCCGCTAGTGGTGATCCCCTCCACCATCAGCAACAACGTGCCCGGCACCGACTTCTCGCTCGGCGCAGACACAGCCCTCAACGAGATCACCGAGATCTGCGACAGGATCCGGCAGTCCGCTCAGGTATATTTATGAAATGAACTATGCCGAAAGTGAAATTAAACTATGCAGGACCAGCCTGTTTGCACGGTCACGAGTTCAGGCTTTAGCGGCAGCGGCTGCGGCGGCGCGGCGCGCGGCGGCGGAGTGTACGAGCGCTCGGAGCGGGACGTCGTCGTAGCGTCTTTCAAACATTTAAATATATCGGTTTCGACCGGGACTCCACCAAAGCGGAGACGAGACGAGCGGAAAGATGTTTTTTAAACTATCAATAGAATTGTGTTATTGACACATCTCTGCGTTTAGCTTTAGTTATTGCGGAGATTTGTAATATTTGTATCGCGCGATGGAAGCGGAGATGAGATGAGTTGTGCGCGGACGACGCGCAGTGTGGACGAGAGATGTGAGCAGCGTGCAGTGCGCGATGTCACCCTCCCTCCTCTTGCCCGCCAGCAAACCGCAGAGTCCCGCGCGCGCGCCGGCCGGCCATCTTGCTAGTACCGTGAAGTGGCTTCTCGCACAGCACACCGCACACATCTCCGCTTTGGTGAAGACCCCCAAGCTGAAAAATATCTCTTCTCGCACAGCACACCGCACACATCTCTGCTTTGGTGGAGTTCCGGCCGTACCGCTCATAGCGGCTAGGTCGTGGTCAAGCGGTGATGCATATGGCCCAATTTCCTATCAAGGGCAGACTTTTCAGCAGAATCAGCAACACTATAACCGAGATTAATTGCTCGCTGGTCAAAGGTTATCTTTCAGTGAGATCACTGAACTGCGACTACGACATGATTCGGCAGTCGCTCAGGTAACAGGCAATGGCGTAACTAAACCTAAACTTAAATTAGATCTGTCTAAAATCACCACCTGTCTCTGCTAGAGAATAGGCTTTTCAGCATTCAGGAAGAAGATAGCCAAAAGGAGCCTACTCCTTTTCTATTAGACTATCGTAACCCGTTTAACACTTATGGAGGTCTCTGGTTTTGTTTCTTTACTTAGATATTGTTTTGTTGCAGGGTACTAAACGTCGTGTGTTCGTCATCGAAACTATGGGAGGCTTTTGCGGTTATCTTGCTACACTGGCGGGTTAGTCATTTTAATATTAATATAGTTTTCTAGCTATTATTTATGTTTATTGTGATATGCGAGACGAGCCCGCGCGCTATTATTTCGTCTTGGTAAAAATCGCCAAATGTGATCTAAAATATAGTAGACTTGCTGTCTGCCATGTATTCATTGATTAGTTTACATCCTACTAATAGACCCAATTTAACGTGATAGTTTGTAAGGATGGATGGATGGATGTTTGGATGTTTGTTACTCTTTCACGCAAAAACTACTGAACGGATTGAGATGAAACTTTGCAACTATATAGCTTATACATCAGAATAACACATAGGCTATAAATTATAATGATATTGCGTAAATTTTCCATATTATAACAATAAGTGTTAAGTAAGTAGGAAAAATTCTGCCATCTGCGAGCTATTCTAGCGTGCGCTCCAAGAAATGTTAAAAAAGAACTGTCAAATCGAACAAATGTCCAGTCAAATTTTATTGTTTTTTTATTTTCCACCTCTTTTTTTAAGGGTGGTAAGGTAGGGCTTCGAAATATCATGCGGGCGAAGCCGCGGGCAAAATCTAGTTTAAAATATAATCATCGTCAATCATCATTAAAATGTAGATATTTTTTTTGGGACCGATCTTGAAATCACGACATTTTATCCACGTCGAATACCTAGTACTTATTCATTAATATATTTTCTGTCAATGAAAATTTTTGTACAATTTTATTGATTCTGTCAAATAACGTATGTATTATACAACTATAAGTCGAATTATACAACTTGGCGGCTGTGATGTTAGCTACAAGCTGTGGAAAGCCTAATCCTGACTGAAGCTCACTTATCAGCTGCGCGAGGATTGGGACTCGTATCCACAGTGTGTAAGCTAACACTACAGCCGCCAAGTTATATGATTCGAGCTATACTACAGGTCGCGTCATGTAAAAAGAACGCTGGAGCTTCAAGCTGCGCATAAGGAAATGTAACTCTTATTGCACAGGTGACAGGAGTCAAATCACCTAGTACGCAGCTTTAATTGCAGCAAGGAGATTTAATTTCTGTTACGTGTGCAATAGGAGTTAAATTTCCTTGTGTGCAGCTTGACACTCCAGCGTTCTTTTTTCTGACGCGTAGGATACTCATTACTATATGCTCTGTTTATGAAGATTTTTGATTTTTTAGACTATTTTATTGTTATTATCAAATGACGTATATTTCCCCAGGCCTGGCTGGCGGCGCCGACGCAGCCTACATCTACGAAGAGAAGTTCTCAATCAAAGATTTGCAACAAGACGTGTACCACATGGCGTCCAAAATGACCGGCGGCATCCAACGAGGCCTCATCTTACGTAACGAGAAGGCCAACGATAATTACAATACGGAGTTCATTTACCGTCTGTACTCCGAGGAAGGGAAGGGGCTTTTCACTGCTAGGATGAATGTGCTGGGTAAGATTCTTTCAGGACTTTTTTTAGGAAAGCATCGTAAAGAAACCTGTGTTCGTACAATTCAGTGAGAATCAACAAACCCGCTGGACTAGCGCAGCACTGTGAATATGACCCATTCGCCTATTAAGGTTAAGCCTATGTTCAACAGAGGACCAAAAAGGCTGGTAAAGTACGACAACCATTTCTATGGCTAGTGCACGAGTTTGAATAATTATTTGTCTACCTTCCTTCAACATAAAATGAACATATTCAGGTCACATGCAACAAGGCGGTTCCCCCACCCCGTTCGACCGCAACATGGGTACCAAGATGGCGGCCAAGTGCCTCCACTGGCTCGTGGAGACGATCCAAGCCGGCCCGGCCAACACGCCGCACACGGCCTGCCTGCTCGGTGTGGTCAAACGCCAGTACAAATTCACACCACTCGAAGATCTCAAGGCGCAGACCAACTTTGCGTAAGTCATTCTTTAACACTTTCACTGTCCCAGTCCAGTACAAAGTTATGAACTGTATTCATACGTCCACTCCACCTACAATCTCGCTCTACCTTGAAAAAACTTGGAACTTTTTGCGGATACTTATTTAAATTTTTGGTAGCCTTGTTACTTAACCACACGTCCATGAGACTTTTTTTTTATTTTTATTTTTTATTTTATTTATTAGGCTTCACATTGATAACTGCATCAAAAAAAACATCAATTACTTATATACTAACTTATACTAAATGCGTCATCTTTCTAAGGAAGCACCACATGCAATAATTATACAAAGTAGCAAAAATATTTATAAGCTAACTTAAAATTACAGTTGTACAAATTATTAGCTATTATTAGTTAAATTATTAATTGTGTGCTGTAAGAAGAGTTAGAGAACAGGGTTGGCACTTTCTGCCATAATTGAGTTTAAGTTAATTTTGAACTTCCTTACTGTGTCTCCAAAAACATCGAAGAAAATATGTTTCTGGTATTTATTTATTAGTCTACTTAGTCTGGGGACTGGTGAATTTGAACCTAGCACGGTTCTGCGAAACACTGGGGCAAATGGCGTTATTGGCATGCGAGGATATCTGAATGGAATTCTAAATTTAAATTTCATTAGTAGGCTTGGACAGTCTATGTAGTTGTGGATTAGATTATAAAGAAAGGTAATGTCTAGTTTATCGCGACGATCTGATAGCGTTGACATATTAAAATGAGCTAGTCTCTTTTTATAAGATTTTAATACCTTTGCTTTCCTTGTAGAGTAAGCCAAATGCCACAAGAATCGTTTTTGTACTCTTTCAAGTCTTAGAGAATGTACTGCGTAATGTGGTCTCCAGACTGGACAACAATATTCGAGTACACTACGGACTAGGCAGTTGTAAAGTAGAATCTTGGTGCTAGGTCTATGAAATTCTTTTGTATTTCGAATTAAAAATCCTAACATTTTCGAGGCTTTTTTAGCAATATTATCTATGTGGGGAATAAAAGTCAGTTTTTCAGTTTTTCATACCATGTTCGCACCATGATTACTTTCGCCACTTGACTCTGTCATATGTCGTCTCAGAAATGGCGAAGCTGAATAAAGCTGCTGTTCCCACAGGCTGTTCCATACAAAAATTTAATGACTCAGGACAAATAGAACAGTTCGACTTTTAAATATCAGGATTGGAATAGTAAAAGTTGTTCATATGGTTGTGATGTGGCTTCAGTATTATTATTATGGTGTGTTAGGGGAATTAACTTACTCCTTAACTTAATCATATCCAGTGGCGAATTTACCAGCAGGCTGAGTAGGCTAGAGCCTAGAGCGGCAGATTTTCGGGGGCGGCAAACGGACCAATTCTACCTGAGTATTATTAGGTCTACAGAAAAAACAACATATTATATTATGATACGTTTTACCGCTTAGAGTCAAAGTAATCAATGTTTATTTACTACTGTTAGGGTAGTTGCATATTGGCAGATTATAGGGGGGTGCAAAAATTCAACCGCCTACTGGGGGCAAATACGTAAGCCCGCCACTGATTCTATCCGTCACGATTATTGAAAATGCTGTTTTATTTTTTCAGTCAAAGAATACCGAAGCAGCAATGGTGGATGAAGCTGCGCCCGCTGCTGCGTATCCTCGCCAAACACGACTCCACGTACGAAGAGGAGGGCATGTACATGACGGTCGAACAAGGAGAGATCGACTCTGAAAACGTCATCTAAATATTACTAGTTTTGACTAACTGGTCAAATCGACTCAAATGTGGTAAAATGCTGTTCGGAGTCCGTACGTGACGATTTTAATATGGATGCTCGGACTCCAGTGACATTTATTTTGGGAGATCAACAAAATAAATTAAAATATGATCTGAGGTCTGATTTCGTTAAATGTCAACTTCAATCACAATGCGAATCGATGAGCAACTTCCCGACCAAATATCCATATTATTTACATAATAAAATGCAGATCCGATCTATATGAAACAAGTAGCATGACTCAATCATGCTATTCTGTTCTGACCCGTAAAAATCTGCTTTATTTTAAGCAATATCGCCCTCTGAAATAAGTTTAACGTTGACTGACCAATGCTGAGTTGATTTGACCAACACATAGATAATTATGTGCTCTCAAATCACACGCTTCTCTAGGGAAAATTCTATTTATTTACTAGTTAATTGTTTCGCAGTCTACGCAAAAGTTGCGATTGCATTGATACAAGGGTTAATTCATATCAAAACACGGCAATGCTATTTGCGAACTTGAACATTTTCATATGAAGAATGTGCAAAGTTCATGCTCGTCTAGTGATGTCGTGGTATGATGTGTCCGAAATATAACATGATTTAGATAAATATTAAAATAATCTCTAGTGTACATTTTGTCCGATTGTTTTAACATAGGTTCGAGCTGCACTGTTAATGCAAGGCTGGATATAATTGTTGCCGTTTATTATATAATCGACGTATGAAAATAAGACGCTGAAATTGGGTAGTAGGTATTATATTGACAAATACATGTAAGAGTAGGTGAATGAAATATCTTAAGCAGAGGCTATGTTTGAAACAATGAGCAAAAAGTTGCTTGAGCAAACTAGCTTTGAAAATTGTAGGAAAGTTTCAGGTAGCGTTTATTTCACATTACGCGGTGGATTTTGTTATTACAAAAGTTACAGCAGTTCCTTCACTCACACAGACGTGCAGTGCGGTTACGTCAGTTCCCGATTGCGATTACGATTGACAGAGTGAGCACGTAATCAGGCTGCGGCTATGGTCAAGTACCTTGTAGTATTTTAATATAATTATACTATTTATTTTTACAATTATTTAGCAGTAAAACCATGGCTGTGGAGTAACTGTGAGGGATGTTACAGATTTTATTTTTGCTGTGTTTTTTTGAGATAACATTATTTTGTCGAGATTAAAATACCTAAGTAATAGTTTAAAGACATCGTGATTCTATTTAATTTTTTTAGGTAGATTGAATTATATTTTTATAAATAACATTTACCTATTGTTTGAGATTAGCTCATGATTTAAAATCAGTATTGTGTAAATGAAATCAATAATTTATCACATTTTATTTTAACAGTTTTAGAAATATTATGTAGATAGACATATATCTATGTTATGATAAGGAGAATGATTATTATATTACTGTCAAAATTTAATAATAAAATTGTACTCGCATATTCGTATTAAATGTTTGTACATAAAGTGGAGCTTTTCATTGTTTTCCTCTAAATGATCTTGGCGTTCCATTTCTTCTGCTTATGTTATTAGTTTCAAGTATTTTGCAAGTTTTTAGGAATTATTAAATTATTTGCAGATTCGATTCGTGGATATGCCCCACGAAGGGTGATTGGGCCATATCCACTACGCTGGCCCAGTGCGGGTTGGTGGATTCACATTCATACGCCACCGAATTTCTTCCACGGATGTAGGTATGCAGGTTGCCTCACGATGTTTTCCTTCACCGAAAACCCAGAAGTGTGAAATTCCGTACATAAATTCCAAGGAATTCATTGGTACGGGACCGGGATTTGAACCCACGACCTCACGATTGTAGGGCGGGTGTCATTACCACTAGACCACCACGGCTAAGTTCGGGTGCAATGATTGTTTAATGCCTCAGTGCTCCATACAAAAACAGGCTGTCGCAGTAAATCCATGATAATTATGCTCTCTTCACTAGAATATTCAGCTCTATATTCACTAGTTCACTAGATTATAATATTCCTTTATGCTAGATACCACAAACTAGAATGATAGGTACTATATGCCGAATGATGCAAGTCGGCGGACGTGAAGTTAGCTACAAGCAGCTCAATATCCAATCCTGAGCGAAGTTCACATAAATTAATATGCGCGTTGTTTGGGTTTCGCGTAGTTTGTTGCTAACTTCACATCCGTCGACTTGTATGATTCGGCCCTAGATACTTTTTAATGTCTTCGCTATGCTTGCTGCCAAAGGATAGTTCTTGTAGGTACTACACTCCAAGCTAACTGACGGACGCGGCTTGATGAACTGTATTTGACTGTCTGAAGAACATCAAAAACTTGTTTTGAGAATAAAAGTCGAAAATTTGTCTATGATTATTAGTGGTTGATATTTTGAATACTTTCAATTAATAATTAAGGGTAACAAAATGTATGTATCGTTCTTCTCGCAAATAAAATTAATAAATTTAATGACACTTTTACAAGTGGTTCCATTTACTAATTATTTTTAATGAGCCGTATTTGTAAATGGTTAACTAGTTATTTGACTTTTCCAGTGCCAACACAACTTCCGTAGTCAACAAACGACGTTGACGTTTCACCGCGTAGCAAGTGAAAGTGTCACGTCGATTGAATTCATTCTTGTCAGAAATATTTTTATCTGGCTGAATTCTCATCTGTTTCGAGGTAAGTAAGGTTAATTACATTGTTTACCCCTTAAAATAAAGCTGTGTTTAGCTTTTCATTGATAATATTAGCTATATATTAAATAAGACTGAAATTTTTTATTTATTTTAGGTACAGGTTATAACCGGGAACGATGGGTGTAAAGCCTGCAATTGGAAGGAAACCTAACAAGAGCCCTCCTATATTCAGTCATGAATTTGTTATCCAGAATCATGCCGATATTGTGTCATGTGTGGTTATGGTTTTCTTAGTCGGGCTGATGGTACAGGTACGTTAGGAACAGTGCCACGTATGCCGACTATTTTGCTGTAATACCTAGTTTTACCTGTATTTAGCTCGATTTATAACTCATTGTACACTTAAATTCCAGGCGACAAGTCCCATCGCCACTCTATTCATCAGTCTGCACCATAATGTATCTGGAAGTGAACCAACAAGAGAGGAGCCCAAAGGAGAACCTTTTACATATGAAGCTGGCTGGAAAGATGCTTGTGCTGTGTTCTTCTACTCCCTAGTGTGCATCGTAATGCATGCCATCTTACAAGAGTACTTTTTGGATGTAAGTAAAATATGTTCAATGCTCTACCAAGAAAATTGTGTTTTTGTAACACAGCTGTGATAGTGGATTATATATTTTGATGTTGTTTTCAGAAAATATCAAAGAAGTTCCATTTATCAAAGTCCCGATTGAGTGCATTGAATGAATCCGGCCAACTTGTAGTGTTCCATCTTTTGACGGTTCTCTGGGGAGGCGATGCTATCATCCGTGAAGGATTTGTGGCTAATATTACAAAACTTTGGGAAGGTATGTTATAATCTTATTTATTTAAGTTTTTACTTAAATAAACAAACAGGAATCCTATAAGAGTTACTTCTGTATTCATATTGTGGTCTTTTTTCTGTTTTCTACTACATCTAAAGTGCAGCTAAAGCAAATATACAAACATTCTTAGCTTATATGCTTTTTAAAATGTGTATTTCCTTGAAAATAACCAGCAAAATATACACTAAAGAAGATAATTCCAATAATACATTGTTTAACCCTTTCACTGCTGAGGTACTTTTTTTAAGGTGCCTGCTAATTCTAAAACGCACACGCAAGGCGCGGGAAGACGCTACCGCACACGCCTGGTGTGTGTAGTAGCCGCGGGGCGTGAGAATCGAAAACACAGACGTGTGTGTTTTCAGCAGTGAAAGGGTTAAATAATTACTAGTTGGTTCCTAAAATTAAAGCTTAGCTTATCCATAGTAAAATAAACATAAATCTAAACATTCAATACCTCAAATAAAATTCCTTATTAATCAGTTATTTACATTGTGGCGATAAGCTATTACATAATAAAGAAGTTATCTATTACAAAATCTACAATGCATTGTAATCAGTGATCATGTATATTGTATAATATATGTAGTAGTAGTAGAAAAATTGTGGCATTTTTAATTGTTTATTGACATAAATATTAGACCCTAATCATTCATGACAATACATTTTTACACTCCCATTAATTATTATTAGCAAATGAAAAGTAAAAATAAACCTGTTGTATGATGTATGTTAATTCAGGACCACCCTGATGTGAGATATATTGTTCTGCTGTGAAATTTTGTAAATCCAACAGGATGGTTGACAAGAATTGAATTAATTAAAAGTATCAGGATTAGTGAATTCTGCAATTAATTATGATTTTAAAACTGAATTTGAATGAATTTAAAATAATTAAAATTGGCTAATCAAGTTCAGAGATAAAGCTTGTTAAGATTTTGGTAGGGATAAAGAGGGGATGCCTTGTCCCTTTCCCACAAAGTATGGCGAATGTATGACGGGCCGTGACGTCATAGTCTGCTATAGTTCACTCTTTGTCTAGCAAGAAAAGAAATATGCTTGTACATATTAATAATATCTTCTTTATTTCTAAGTTGATTTTTTTTTTCGTTAGTTGGCGCTGTTTATGGTTAGGTGTTTCAAGAGGACATCAAAAAAATATTGTTAACTTAGCTTATTGTTAATCTAAGTACCTACCTACTAATACTATTAGCAGCACCAACATCTACTAACTTCGAAAACATGCATGTTATTGGTTAAATAAACATAGATATTTATTATTTACCATCATAATCATCATCAGGAACTTCTTGTCCTTATCCCACTAGGTGGGGTCAGCACAGCACATTTTCTTTGCCACTTCACTCTGTAATGGTAATACAATATAAAACAAAATTATTTACACTTAACCATTTAAAATTAGTCCTATTGTTAGGCAATAGGTAGACAGCAGTCAATTACACATTCATTTTCCTGTACATTTTAAAATATCCCTATATCTGTAAGCTGTTATTAATATTGCTAAATTATTTTGAATGTAATCTATTAAATGAAGGCTATTCAGTGAATTTCACAATCACCATTGATAAGCTTGTATGTACACAAATTACACAATGTGGATGTACACAAAAGCTGTTAAATAATGTAGTAGCCGACTTTTCAATATATTAAAAGCTACAAGGTTACAGACATTCTGATGGCAATGAAGTATTCTTATAGATTTGTAAGGTTTTTCTGTCATGATCAGGGTTATAACAATCTTAAATATGCATAATTTTATTGAGTATAATGATTAATGATATACCTACTAACTGTAAGCTTAAATACATGCACACAACTGTAAAATAAAATCCAATTAGCAATAATTTATGGAATGTTGAAATGGAAAGTTAAAATTTGAAAATTAAGTGCAGTTATTATGCTAAAAGTGAAAGGCCAAATGAGTTAATAAATTAGTTAATGTTGTGTATATTAAACAAAAATTTGTTGTAGGTAATGATTTAAATAGGGAGGTAGATTAAGATCTGGCAGAAAAATCGAAAGGTTTTAGTTTTTGTACTTGGTCAGCAGGATGATTCTCTATGTAAACATGTGTGTTATGTGATCCTAAGTTGTTTTGTTTATAGAAATGTGCCTGAAATATGATTCTACACATATCATAATGTCATAATTAACATAAAAAACATTATTCCTAGCTAAATTTGTGAAGGTAAAAACTAATTCTTGCTAAGTTACATTATGTTGATAGGGAATCAGGGCCCAGACCATACCATATGCTTTATAAAATAGACTGTTTTCATTTTAAAAACCATATAAATGTAAGGAGCTTTAAGGTAACAACCTTTGACTGCCTTGGTGGCTCAGTGGTTAGTGACCCTAACTTCTGGATCAAAGAGGCGTGGGTTCGATCCCCACCTAGGACAAGTATTTATGTGATGAACTTAGGTGTTTGCTCTGTGTCTGTGTATTATTTAGTTACTATATATGTATATGTAGTATATCAGTCTCTGGCTGCCATATCATAAGCTTTGCTTAGTTTGGGGTCAGAGATTGTGTGTAAGATGTCCCCAAATATTTATTTATTTAACCTACCAAATTGAACTACATAATAGAGAGTAGAGTTTTACATTACATTGAATAATGTTATAACCTCCTGAGACCCATATATTTTATTGTAAAACTTTAATTTCTTTGTTTAGATGAAATATAATAGCAGCACATATCTGATTTGACTCTTAGTTAAAACATGAATCACTTGAAAAGCAGTATTTTTTTCACCAACGGAACAATATCACCGGCGACACCGGGAGTATCAAGAGGATAAACAATTTCTACTGTATTTGCATCAGAGACTAAGTAGTAAATGAATTAAGCAACAGATATATATATACCTATATACGTAACGCTCGTAACGTAGTTTGACTAGGTCAGCGATCACCGAAATTAAGCAACGTTCCTCACGGTCAGTATTTGGATGGGTGACCGCGGGTGGCATTTACAACTGAGCGCTACCGAGTCTCGGATGACACGTCAAATTGCAGGTCCCGGTTGTTTTAACCACTTAGCCATGTCAGGCGGCTTAAAAATTCCAGGGTTAGCCACCCGCCCTACACGAACTTACTTAACAGAGCTATTGTCTCTTTTGTGGCAGGTTACCCCAACCACCCGATGAGCTTCCTGCTCAAGCTATGGTGGGTGGTGCAGGCCGCGTACTGGATCCACGCCGTCCCCGAGCTGTACTTCCAGCGGATCAAGAAGGACGAGTGGTCGGGCCGCATCAAGCAGGCCACTGTTGGGTTCCTGTTCGTAGCCGCTGCCTATGGATTCAAGTGAGTTAATTTTTTTTTTGCAGTTTTTCTTAGTTCTCCAACCACCAGCTTCTATGTAGCCTACCGCCACCATTTCGACTGTCTCAGTGACCCATTGGTTAGCGACCCTGACTCCTGAGCTAAAGAGGTTTCGATTCCCACCCAAGGCAAAAATTCATGTTTTTGGTTTTTGCTCGGTGTCTATATAAGTATGTATACTATAATAATCGGCCAAGTACGAGTCGGACTCGCGCACAGAGGGTTCCGTACTGTATGGGAGCCCCCCTTAAATATTTATTTTATTTTAGTTTTATTATTTATTATTAAAGTGAATATAAAACTAAATATTCTGTGAAAATTTTAAGCATCTACCTGTTACCATTATTAATATAGAGCGAAAAACGTCTAAAAATTCAGGTTTGTTGTATGGGAGCCCCCCTTATATATTTATTGTATTCTCTTTTTAGTATTTGTTGTTATAGCGGCAACAGAAATACATCATCTGTGAAAATTTCAGCTGCCTAGCTATCATGGTTCATGAGATACAGCCCGGTGACAGACAGACAGACGGACATCGAAGTCTTAGTAATAGGGTCCCGTTTTTCCCTTTGGGTACGGAACCCTAAAAACATGCAATGTAGTTTATTTATATGTAGTATATCAGTCTCTGGCAGCCATATTGCAAGCCTTGCATACTTTGGGGTCAGAGACTGTGTGTAAGAGGTCCCTTAATATTCATGTATTTACCGTAGCAGCAGACTTGATAATAATAGACTAGACATAAAGAGATAGAAATTAAATGCAATGAGTGACAATTTAGTTAAAACATATTGTGATATATAGTATAAACATACCACCACATCAACTCTCTTACGCTTTAGTTAGATCTTAAAAACTTCTATTATCTGTAAATTCTGTTATCCTATTTATATTTTGTAAAACTAATTGAAATTGCTAAAAAATTGATGATTAATTTTCGAAAATTATTCACCTGCATTCCATCTTGTGATCACCAGCTAAACAAACATTAACAACCTTCTAACTTTGTAGATTCCAACGTGTGGGAGTATGCCTGATCGTCCTGCACTCGCTGGCTGAGTTCGTAGCGCACAGCAACCGTCTCAACAACATCCTCAGAGGCGAGCGGGAAGACTTCATTGACAAAGGTAACTATAAGCATCACTTGATCAAAGCAATAGCGCGTAGTTTGACTAAAGTGTTTCTTAGCGATAACCGGAGTTAAGTTACGTTCGGCACGGTCAGTCTTCGGATGAGTAACCGTGGGTGACATTTACAACTGAGCGTTGCTGTGGCTCGGTTTAGACATCTATAGTGTTACTACGAATATAACTGGCCTAAACGCACTAACTTGATCAAATTATCGAAGAAAAATTAGAAATATTTACCCCTTTCGAAACTAGGTACTGCTAAGTGGTAAAGGGCGGTACTTCCAGCATAGCAAGAAAATAATTATGTCTATCACTGTAACAATAACGCAAGTCAGCAACTTTTCTAATTTCGCGAGTTATCGCAAAACACCAATATGTCCATAGCTAGATGACTATGAACAAAATGTATAATTAGACTGTTATAGTTAAACTATCAAAAAAACATCGATATGTATTTATATTTTCATTTGCGAATTGTACAAACAGTTATGAAAATTCCTCGTAACGTCACTTCCACCTATAATTTTTATATAAAAATGACGTAAAGAGCCTCCTCTATCGATTTTTTTGGCTTCGTATTATGGAGCCTGGTTTTTTAACGACTTAAAAAAGTAGTTTCCCATTTTGATGATTTTTTTTTTTGCTTGGTAAATTAATACTTAGTTGTTCCCATTTAAATTTTATCGAAATCGGCTGATTCTTTCTAGGAAAATCAACAGTAATGTAAAATTTACTACATCGATGATACGTCGATCCGTGCGAACTATTCGAATTCTGTATACGGTTGAAGTCGGTTATCAAATTTTTGGCGAAATAGTTATTTCTTATACAAGAGTGCAAAGTTGCTTTTTAACCGCGTGCTCAATTTTGATGACCGAGCAAGCGAAGGATTCTAAAATGGAATCACGAGCGCAGCGAGTCGTAGACATCGTTGTCGTCCGGAAACGCTGGTGAAGCGTAGGTGAGTTTATCCCCATGTGTGTTGCAGTGTTGGGCGTGACGAACGCGTCAGTGTTCGTGGGAGTCCGGCTCTGCTCGCTGGTGCTGGGCGTGCTCACGTTCTACTTCGGGCTGGCGGGCAGCGCGCCGCTCGTCACGCGCGTCGGCGCGCTCTCCGTGCTCGTCTCCTTCCAGGTAATACATTTTTTGACGAATACGTCTTTAAAATAGGCATGATTAGGTAAAAAAAACATTATATTAAAATATTGGACACGTATTTTTTCTTTTGTCAATCAAACAACAAATGACAAAGATAAACCTTGTCAATGTTTGGGAATGGGGGTCGTGACGTCACCTCTCTTACAGAAATCTAAAGTCCCCGTCACGAGAAGCTATAAATTATGTAAACAAACATCTTTTACTAAGTAGACATTTTAATACTGCGAGATAATAATAAATTGACCATATTCAATCGACATGAAATATAGACGGGTTATATGAAAGTAACAACCTATTTAATTTAGTCGGATCATATTTTAACGACGCAAAGCGCTATCGTTTGTGTTTCTTGGTACCGGAATGCGTCCGTCGCAGGGATTGTAAACCATCGGGACGCCATTTTGAAATAAACGCGTCATTCGAGTTTCGAATGCGTACGAGTTTGTTTCATTGCTTTGCATATATCGCGGATCTGGTTGTTATTGTTAATTTTGTTATTGTTTCGTTATCACTTTTTATTGTTGTTAACTGTTAAGATAAGGTTAATATAAGAAGTAGGTTTTAAATTGTGAAATAATTGGTTAGGTTAATTGGTATACCAATGGAGATATAGCTTATATAGCGAATAATTATTCTTAAATAATATATGTTCATTAATATTTGTTACTTAATAATTTATTAAATCTTAAACAAATTCATTTTTTTGTTGGTCCAAATGTTGTGAACTCCTGAACACTTGTTTACAAAATTTATAGCTTCTCGTGACGGGGACTTTATACATTTGTATGGCACTTGTGACGTCACGCGGAACTTTGACTTCATCTTCATCAATTTTTGTTTAATTGACAAAAGAAAAAATACGTGTCTAATATTTCTTGATAGTCTATTTATTTGACGGACTAATTATATTTTTTTTAGTTATCATGCCTATTGCAATAGGCAGGGAGGCAAGGAAAAAAATACTAATGATAACAAAATCGAGGCATACAGTTTGCTATCATCTCCATATCAAATTCAATTACACCGTTGGCTATAATAACTAAAAGATTAAAGAATTCATTACGCCAAGTAGTTCTCATCAGAACTATATCATTTCACCAACAGTGATAACTGTTGGTTAATGTCTTTGCTACTTAGAATCACATGCTATTTTTAATATGCTTGAAGCTCAAGCAAAACAAACTCACTTAAAATAAATAAGATTTTCTGTTAATAATATCCATTTATTATGATAATATTAGATTCAGTTTTGTCCTTACACTTGCTTGTCTGTGTGCAGGTGTACCTGATGTTCAACTTCATTTCCGAGACGATGAAGCAGAGGCAAGAGGCGCGCGCGCAGGCTCAGATCAAAACCAAGAAGGAAAAGAAAGAGAAACCCAAAAAAGAAAAAGGTAAATTGAAAATTCTGTTTTAATTTGTTACTTATTAGTATATACATCACAAATAAAGGTGAGTCGTGTACTCATTACATAATGCTGAGGTATTATGAATAGTGATGTTTGATATTTATAAAAAAATCACAACAACACAAATAACAATGCGACAATATATTACTGAATATTACAGTTCCGAAAAATGGCACAAAGGACAAGGAGGCCTATATCCAGCAGTGGGTCAGTTAAAGCTGATAATGATGACAGCTTAGTTAAAAAAGATAGCTAGCCCTGACCAGCATAACATATAGGCCGAATCATAAGAGTCGGCGGATTGAAGTTAGCTACAAGCTGCGCAATATCCAATCCTTACTGAAGCTCACATAAAGCTGCGCGTTGATTGGGTTTCCCACAGCTTGTAACAAACTTCACATCCGCCGACTTGTATGATTCGGTCTATGCCATAAGATATACGAAGTGACTTTTGTCTCATTTTTCAGTGCCGTCAACATAAAAAGAATCGTCTCGCGACTGTGAAATCTTTGATAAACTTTCTTCGAGCAAATATCTACAGAGCCACAGTCTCTAAGTGAAAGTAGTAAAAAAATGTCCGAGCGCCGTCATACATACCGACTTAGATATTTATAATTCACAATGACTCGTTTTTTCGAATATCGACGTTATGTCACCTATAGTGCTCGTAACCGAAAACATTGGCATCGCGCGGCATTGTCGTCGGGTTGCAATCGCCTTACGACTAACTAAAAAGCCTCCCCACTACGTAGCTTGGGCTGAGTTTTGCCTCGGACAGTTTTTTTGCACGATTGTAACTATAGAAATTTGCTTGAAGTAAACTTTCTATCCTTTGTAACCAATGTAGGTCTTTAATGTTATTCATGTATTGTGATTGTAAATGTTGTCATTTTGTTACAGTGAAGAAAGCGCCCGTCGTAGATGAGTCCGATTTGCCCGAAGTGGACCAAAACACGAACAAGACGCTGCGACAGCGCGCCGCCGCCGCCGCCAAGGCGAAGTGAACTCTACGACATTAACTTATTATAACACCCCTATAGACTCTCTCCAGGAGTCCTGGGGCTAATTTTGAGCTTTATTTCGCCCTATCCATACTAATGATGACGAATCCGTTGTGCAATATTGATAGATTTGGTGTGCGGTTGCGGTGTTAATAAACCTATGAAAATGGAATTTCAAAATTACCTCTTAATTTTCTGTCTCGGTCTTTGGTATTTTTAAACTTTTTTGACTACAGTATTTGCGTTTATGTTCCTAAAATTCGATATGAATGTAAAGCCATAATTGGGTCTGTGGCTTTATAACATGGATAAGGCGATTTCGAAGCTCGGTAAAACGATTTCAATCAAGAGATGGTGAAAGGATACGCATATACTGTTGAGAGTTCCTTGGGGGAGTCTAGAGGCGGTCTGCGTACTTGTTAGGTTGTCCTCATCCTCGTGACAGAGTCTTTCCACTATAATTTAACAAAAACCTTCATCTTCCATCTTTCCAACTATTTTTAGCACAAACTTATCAGACTGAACGCAAACGGAACGATTTGTATCATTGTGTTGTATGTAGCGTATCGATGTTGTCTGTCCTTTGGAAATATCAAGCACTATGTGACAAGTATTTATCATGACTATTGTTTAATATTTATCGGAGCGTTGCGGAGATTATTGTCATTAAAGCATAGTGGATACAGGGTTGTAAAAATATCTACTAAAATGTAAAACGGACGTCTAGGATATAACGAGGTTTATATGAATATAATATTGATAAGAATTGCGAAGTCGGTGTTTACTGCCGCGCTTCGTGAACTTTAAAATTCCATTTTAATTTTGCATTTTGAGTTTTATGATGCTTTTATTTTTAAATATAAATGAATTCCGGAACAGATGAAATTATTTTTATATGCTCTATATTTTAATATTTTCGTAAGATGCCGTAATGTAAGCATGTTACTGAACTGTTTTAATTATTTTATCCTTTGTCTATAAAGTTCTTCCTAAAATTTTCATTTAAAATGAATATTTTGACTAGTTCGTGTATCACGAGATTAATCCACGATAATTGTTAAATGTACTTTAATGTGAAGTAGGTAATGAAATTATTCTTCCCAATGTGAAATGTGCTCATAAATTATTCTATAATTTTCACAAGGATTGTCAATTTATAAAGCTTGATGTTACATATTTTTATTTCGAAATAAATTTTGTAATAATAATTGATTTTGTTGTTTGCACTCCAAAGTTCTTCAACTAAAATAACTAGATAAGAAAAAAAAAATATAGGCCACGTCACACAAGTTGGCGAAAATGAAGTTAGTCCATCAACATCCAATCAACGCGAGGCTTTACTCGTATGTGCTCTTCAGTCAGGATTGGATATTGCGCAGCTTGTAGCTAACATCATTTCTGCCAACTTGTGTGACGCGGCCTATACAATTCATTACTTTGCCACAAATGAAATGGCTGCATTAGGAGGTTTTTACAAATGAGCATGTGTTGTCAGGATCGCTCGAGCGCAGACTAGGTCTACCACCAGCGATAAGCCAAGCTTAATGGAAAGTGCCCTAAGCAAAAATAGCGATGAATTTATCGAGATCTAAGCCCTAAGAAAAAAATATCGCAACATCTAAGTCGCAAGTATTGCACCGCACACAAGCCATAAAACCAAAACGCCGTTTCCGGCCACTGACGTTTTGTGCATTAAAATCGTCGGTGGTGGCGTTTTGTGGTCGAGTAATAGAAGAAAACAATGCAAAACGAGACGAAGCCAACACGATCTCCCACTGGTAAGAGCTCATACAGTACAGTACCTAGTCTAGTTCTATAAATACAGCAAAGTGAGTTGCATTGTGCACTGCATTTGAGCCAGGCTCCGGAAGTCATATATAGGTAGATAGGTACTAATGCGATTACTGAGGTGTACCTACAATTTTAATCTTACTTTTAAACAAACCATTTGTGTTAGTAATTATTTACACACTATACTATTTTTTCTCACTATTATTATTAGTAAGCTCCAAGTAGCCCAACGAGCTATATATACGAGCATCGAATCAGAAATGAGGTCCGTAGAAGAACCAAAGTTGCCGACATAACCCAACGGATTGGCAAGTTGAAATGGCAGTGGGCAGGGTACATAGCGCGGAGGACTGATGACCGATGGGGTCGAAAAGTTCTTGAGTGGAGACCACGTACCGGCAAGCGCAGCGCGTTGGTTCCCGGTCTTTTTTTTTCCCACTCGTACCCAGTGGGGACGACCGGGAACCAACGCGTAGGACTGGATGACCTCATTAAGACAGCGGTGGATGCAAGCCGCTTCCAACCGTACTTATTGGAGATCCATAGGGGAGGCTTATGTCCAGCAGTAGATTTCTTATGGCTGATGGAATTATTTACAGGGTTTTAAATGAAAAGAAAATTAAAGCTGAACAACGTAGGCTCTCATTACAACAAACAGTAAATAAGACCGAAACATCCAGATTTCTTTTGGTAGAGTAACCATCTGCGAAACTGCGGAGCTCGCACATTTAAACACTTTAGCTTGATCTAAACTTCCAAAAAAGTTCTAAGCAGTTTTCTACTTTCAACTTAAAACCGCACTTTTTGTGAGAACAATGTGTAATTTGAAGTTCCCATTCAAGCGTCGAAGCCTTTTTGCAGAGCGATCGTTATAGCGGGTATATGTTACACCGCTTGCGGCGGCGGCGCGCTTATTTCAGCCCAGACTCTTCCAAAGCGATGTAAAAGCCTTATAAACGGTTCGAGGGACGCGCTGCAACCAGTTCTTAGCTTACAGCAGTAGAGAGCGCACGTCAAAATGCAGACCGCAACTTTGCTCCTTCTTGCGGTAATGGTGACCGCCGCTTACGCAGGTTAGTGCCCCTACTTTTTGCGATGCACAGAGCAGCATCTTGTTTTCCTTTTCTGGCCATTTGTCTGAGTAATACCTATCTGATTGGTCCTCTGATATGCTTCAATGAATTTATGATCGTTTTTGCACATAATGACAATGTTAAGTTGTAGAACGTGTCCATGTACTCGTAGTTATGTTTACTCTCACAGGAATACTTACCTAGGTGTAACACCATAAAATTATGTTAAGACTTAAGATACAAATATAGATTGCAACAGTGTTCACTATGAACTTAGCTTGTTCCTTAGTCCAATACCTAAGCTAATAGGCGGTTATAATAGGTATATAATATTTTAGAATACTTATATCAAAACAGTCTTAACTTTATAATTATACCTAACATAGGTAACATAATTATAACATATTGATATAATATTTCAATATTATAATTATACCTATGTTAGGTATAATTATAAAGTTAAGTAAAAAAAATGTAATAGGTAGAGGTAATAATATGCGATTATTGGGACAATTTGTATGTACAGCAACAAAGAATATAACAAAATCATATTAATAAAATGTACCATGATAAAATAATAAAATAAACGGTCTCGATGATAACGAAAATTCAATTTCTTTATTTATTCATATAAAACTAGGTGTCGAACAATATTTTACTAAAGTGTCATTGAGGTCTAACGGAAGAACAATAAGGTCAATCTGGTACGAGAAAAACAAACCACAATAGTGCTAATATAATTATTAGCAAAAAAAAATGCGATATTTTTATTTTATTTTATAATGCGTAAAAGAGAAAGCTGACAGTCATTTTGCTCCCGCATGACAATCACCCCTCAGTTGTTTTCAAGGAAGATGAGTCAAGTTTGAGATCATCGTTAGTTTTAACAAATAACCGGTAAAGTTTTTTCCTTCGACCTCAGCAAGTCGTGACTACGATCATTACGCAGGAATTATACTTATCTCCTTGAGGCTGTACAGCAAATCGAGGTTTATTACGTGAGTGTAGCAAATCTTATCGATTGGTGCGGTACCTAATCTTATACAATATTTAAGTATTGAGCGAGGTACCTAAAGTGTAGTTAAATATCTTGTTTTGTCTACAGAGCATACCTATAGTTGCATATTTTACTAGAATTGGTAAATTAGTTTGGTCATCTTCAGGCCTTATCATTCCATTAATCAGGTCGTCTGTGTTTGCCCACCTTGCGGGTGGACATCCTACGCTGCGCTTGCCGGTACGTGGCCTACACTCGACAAAGGGGTTTGAACATTTTTGTATGGAAGCTGGCATATCCACCCGTATTATTATTATGTGTATAAGTGTCCCCTACTCATATATAGGTATACTAATTACATCGTGCGCAGAAACATTGAAAAAAAATCATAATGGCGGTGGGTGGATAGGTATGCCACAAATGTTCAAACCACTTTTCGGACCCTATCATTTAATCGTTATTTAAAATAATTTATCTCCTTTTTATTTAGGTTTCGTGACAAATTTTATTAAATTATGAATTAATTAATCCACTTACCTACATAGCCGACTAATCGGCAACACATACTTATTTAACGGCACCAATTTCCGCTGTCGCCACTTATCAACATTCAATCGCCAAAATCGTTACTACGAATTCCATAAATGTAGGGTACCTACCTACATGGACCTTTCATCTGCATCCTTCGATTGTATCATGCACTTTTATATAATTTTGCTCTGGCGTTCCAAGCAATTAGCAATTCGCCTTGCCTCGCTTCCTAAAATAAGCTGGCCATAATGGCAGCTCATACATTTATGCAGTAATGCAGCGATGGCTTGCAAGGCATGAAGCTCATTGTACATTCGGTTGACCATTGTACGTAAATTCAAGTGACTTATTGACATTCTGCTTTTAGAGCCATGGGAAAGGGGGTGTGCAATTTTATAAGAATACATAATAATTAGATGTTGTACTTACCTTCCTCCGTTCTGCGATATTATTTATGAGATAATAACCATTATTGTGAGTAATTACTCAATCTTGCTCTAAAGCGTATTAGAATCTAATTTTCGTATACTTACCTACTTATAGCTTTATATTATAGTTTTTTAAAATTCTAATATTTAAAAGTCGGTTTAGCTGATTCTTTTAGATTCACTACTAGTACTAGTAACAAGGAATCATAAAAATAAAGAAAAAAAATATCCTTAGGTACATTGAAAAAACATGAAACAAATTTTTGTTGTTAAAATTTGATCATAGAGCCTTTTAGGGTTCCGTACCCAAAGGGTAAAAACGGGACCCTATTACTAAGACTCCGCCGTCCGTCTGTCTGTCACCAGGCTATATCTCATGAACGGTTATACCTAGCTAGAAAGTTGAAATTTTCACAGATGATGTATTTCTGTTGCCGCTATAACAACAAATATTAAAAAAAGAAAATAACAAATATTTAAGGGGGGCTCCCATACAACAAACCTGAATTTTTAGACGATTTTCGCTCGATAAAAACGGTGACAGGTAGAAGCTTGAAATATTCACAAAATAATCAGTTAAATATAAACATTAAAAGTAAATTAATTAATTTTTTTTTTTTATAGTAAATATATGTATTCCAATACAAGTAACATGATTTTTTGCTCGATTTTAATAACGGCAACAGGAAGACGCTTGAAATATTAAGCGGTCTTCAGTATTTCAAAAATAATTAATAAATTAAAATAAAATATATTAAGGGGGGCTTCCATACGGTGCGGAACCCTTCGTGCGCGAGTCCAACTCGCACTTGGCCAATTATTTAATTTTGATTATTATTGTCAAAATAGCTCTAATCGCTGTTTGGACTGGTTGCCCAAAAATGATGTTTTAATTTTACATAACTAAGCCACTTTCCTTATTAAATTCAAAATATTATGTCGAAGGCTATAAAACAGAAGGCCAAACATCAGATTTAATTTAATGTTAGTGTCGACTCTCCACCCTGTACTTATTGATACTTCCTATAATATGTTCATCAAATTCTACAACGTTCGGTAGAGCCTCTACTATGCGAATATACACCTCACGTCAGTATAAATATTATACATAAAGTCGAACAGTCTATAACGTCTACATTTAAATTTTAATAGTACCATATCAAAATATTCAATTGCAACTGCAAAAACAGTTAGCAGCGTGCTTCAGGGCGATGAGCATAATACATGACTATTTAAATAGAGTGCTCAATTTTCTACATACCTATTAGGTACTATTACTATCATTAGACCCACTCAACACTGACCCAGCTACAAGCGAAGCTTGGTAAAATTAGCTCTAGGTTTTCGTAAAGTAATATTTAGAATGGCAGAGAAATCATGACTAACGCGTAGGTAGGTACGAGTACTAAGTAGAATTTCTTTACTCTACAAATAGAGCTTACATTTCAATGCTTTTCTCGTAGATGATGGTTAGTGTGCGTGGGTTTGGATTTAATATGCGAAGTCTTTTGTGATTCCAAAGTTCAAACCAAACTTGGATTTGTGATCTACATAAATAGGTATATGCATACGCACTTAAAACCGAAACTAGCCACCACTGACGGGCACGTCATGACAGACGATCACCATTATTATCATCATATCAGTAATACTACATCCATTGCTGGTCATAGGCCTACCCTCTAGATTTTTACTGTACCTACCGTGTGAGTCTATGTGACTGTTGTAACTGTTGGTTGATTGGTATGCCATACCTACCTACATATATACCTAGTCACATTCTCCCATATTATGCATTTCCAGCGGGTCAGTACTACGTGCCTCGGTCATACTACGTGATCGACTCGGACGGGCACGAGTCGGATCCGGTGCCGCTGCGCCGCCTGCGTCGGTCCCTGGACCCCTACCCGTACCAGAACCGCCGGGAGGCTCGCTCCCCTCACTACGGTCATCCCCATGGTAAGTTTGCACTTTAACACAAAATAGCCATAGTCCAGCCTAGCACAATCTTGTCAAAAATGGCAAAATAAATGTTTATGAATCGGAGATACACTAAATATATACTAAATACGATATAAATACGATAAATACGATACGATATGAGATATACTAAATTCTAACTACATTTTTTTTAACGCAAATAAGTCCGCGTTTGACCACCAACTCGCCTGATGGTAAGCGACGTTGTGGTCCAAGATGAAGCACGCAGACCTAGAAGATACCTATTCACTCTGACCTTGAAAAGCTTTAGATTATATCTCTTAGGAAACAGGAAAGCAGGAAGACTGTTCCATTCCCTGGCGGTACGAATCAGAGCTGTTGAGTCAAACCGCTTCCGTAGTATTATTATATATTCTTTGCCGCTTCGTACGTATCGATGGAAAATCGACAGTGTAGGGGTCGTAATGTCGTACCATCCCCATTTTTACTACTTGTCCTGTAGTACAAAGGGGATGGTAGAATAAGGTCGTGCAGCTCAGATGCACACTCTCCGAAATGAATCCTATAAAAAATCCTATGAAAAATTTAAAAATCCTATAACAATAGCAAAATGTTCTTAAATTTTGCTATTGTTAAGCTTGCGGAGTAAATGAGTAAATCTGCAAGACGTTGTATAGTGTTACACGGAGCACCATATACAATTCTTGTATTTATGCGAGAAAATCAACATTCTCTAGTAATTAAACATTAGTTTACTAGTAAAACAATTCAACATACAAGGATTTTTCGCCATTTTTGGGTTCAAGATGTATTCAATCGAATATTTGGTACAGTGGCCGCTTTGTTACCTGTTCCAGACCTTTAGTAGATACCTAGTTTTTATAGTCAATTAAAATTTAAATGTAAAGTCCATGCGAAATTAAAATGCTTATATTGAAAACACGTTTGATGAAATCATATTTAGCACTTATTGTTTACGGAAATCCTTGAATATGCAATCACGCAATTCTACACGAGAGGTCATCATCACTAAGACCATGATCTTAGAAAATGAATAAACGAACTAAAACCTACCAAAAATAGTTAGAGCTGCTTCAAAATTTCTGAACCAATAGCTAGTCCATCGATAACTACGCATTGTTTGCATAGCTGTAATGCAACGTTTCATCGTGCTCTATATCAACAAAAGTAAACTCAAACAATGAATGACTTCAGCGTTTTATTTATATACTTAGAAGAAGTTTCCCAATCAGAATTATTTATTTATGAAATTGTGAGATGTACTGAACATGTTTAAGTGTAACTTATTTTTTCCACTACCTATTCTATTATTATAATAATTATAAATACCTACTCCGCCTACAAATATTTATTATTTTAAGCATTTCAGAAATAAGAGTAAAAAGCGACATAGGATACCCATATATTATATTTAAACTGCGGTCTTACAATGCTGATCACATTGCAAAAATACACCGTCACTATCGCATATTTAAGTTAGTTATTTATTCCTTCCCTCCAGTTAAAGTCATAAAGAAGGTATTGAATATAAAAATGTGTTCTAACCTTTTGATCATAAAAACAAATGATGTTTACTTATCTAGAATTACCTCATATCTATGTGATGTATTGCACTTCAATAATATCATCGCTCGAATGATTACTTACCTTACTAGCCTATATTGTCGTTGACAAAGAACGGTTTTGAACTAGCTACTCTTGTAAGATAATAAGATCGCGAGAGTTCTATATATAATTATAATAACATATTTTACGTGTAGCTTTATGGTAAGTAGATACGTCCCACATTTGGTTCATAGTAGGTACAGTCAACAAAAAAAGTAAAATAAAGAGATTTTGTGTAAAACCCATGAATTCTTTTATGGATCGAATTATGCAATTATCTATGCAAATGCCTCCACTAACTCAAAAATAACATCCACTACCTAAACGACATTTCCACCAACCCGCACTGGGTCAGCGTGGTGGAAATGGCCCAAGCACCCTTCGTGGGTAGGCCTACGTCCTGCAGTAGTCTATTAAAAGGCTGATACAAATGAAATTTTGTTAATTGGTAATAAAATACAATAATTAGATTCACGGAGCATTAATCTATCTTAAATAAGCAGGTCCCAAGACCAAGATTACCTCATAAAAACAAAAAATAAGTTTTTTTACGTAGTACATAGATGCATATCATTTGGAGACACTTTTCCTATTGACTGCTTTCTCCAAACTCCAAAGTAGAGCACCGGTACCAAACGCTTGTAGCAAGCTTAAAAGCCTTTCTAGGCGTCTCGCCGCCTAACGGTTTCGCATTCCCGAAGCTCCGGTCAAGCGGTCGATCTCGACAAAAAATGATCGATGCATTTCACTGTGATTGAAGTATTTAGATTACGTACTTTATTAAATGTACGGTACTATTATGGCAAATACTTGTTCTAACGGTTAGATTTGATTACTTGCTAATTATTATTTTTTTGGGTCGGATTAAGCTAATACGAGTGTCGAACGGTTATTTTGCTTTATGGTTTCACGATTATGCAGTTTTTCATCTGATTTACTAGAGCTAGGGAAGATAATGTTTTTAGATGTATTAAATTGTTTTTTCTTCTTGTATTGTTTAGCGACTTCGCACAGTTTAAACGTTGATAATATAATAGTAACATCAATCAGCACGATTAGCTCTAGTTATTTTGATGTTCTTTTCAATGAAGCTACCCCTAAAAAATAACTTCAATACAATCTTAGACAACTTAGTCAGTACCTCCCAGACTCTGGGATGGTGAACATTTTTGCACATCTATACATATAAATAAAATTGGAGTGTCTGTTTGTAATATTGAAACAACCGTTTTTACTACATGTATATGAATAAATATACATACGGCACCAAAATAATATTTTTTACAATTTTTTTCTGTCTGTCTGTCTGTTTGTTTCGGCTAATCTCTGAAATGGCTGGACCGATTTTGACGGGACTTTGTTTTTGCAGGTAGCTGATGTAATAAATAAGGAGTTACTATGGCTACGTTTATTTTACAAAAAAACTGTTTATCTCGGGCTAACGCTGATAACACCGCGGGGCGCAGCTAGTAATAAATATTGGTATAATAAATAATCCCAACATAAAGTTGTTGTGATAGGAACGATAAACTTATTATTGTGTAAATATTTCAGAAGACAGCGCGCATGTCCGCCTGGGCAACGGCCGCCACTTGACTGCGCACGGGGGCTGGAGGACTCTCCACGGCAATTCCGCAAGGTATAATGGTCTTGTTCCATAAGCTCTGTAAGCTATTTTAGATCCTATTCCATGTTAACTATAAGTTAAAATACCTTGGCGTAGGTACATAGTTGTAATGTTTAAAATTACAACGTACGGTTTCTAGATACAATATTGAACTTGTCTACTCTTTTGCGGCGACCACCGGGAATACCACACTTGTATGTTTAAAGCATTATGCGTGTATTATGTGAGGTGCGAGTGGTTTTCATTGGGTTTTCAGCGCAATATTGTCGGGAAAATTCCTTGCCTTGTTTTATCTTAGGATGATAATCGAAGTGCATTGACAGAGCAGGCGTTTTAATCTTTAATATTGAATCTGAGTACTACTGGCAACAGTCTTTTCCTAGCCTAGGTTTCACTAGTTAGGGTAATAGTTTAACGGCGCAGGAGTTAACAAAGTGACATCATGAATTAATATAATCACTTCATTAAAACTCGCGTGTTTTTGTTTAATATAATGAATTAATATACTTAATGCCCAAATCTCAAATACTTTATTTTTTAAGGCTTTTATTATCCATTCAGCTTGGATAGAGTGGATATAGGTCTCCAAAAGTAATTAAATTCACCTATAGTCAATAATTGATCCATTATAGGTACGCATCAAATTTATTTTATATTATCTGTACTGTACCAACATTTTTATTAGTCCACTGCAAGACGTAGGCCTACCCACTAAGGGTTAATCAATCATGGTTTCATCTTGCTCCTTTGTTTCCACTAAGGGTGATTGGGCCGTATCCACCACGCTGGCCCAGTGCGTGTTGGTGCAATCACAAATATACGCCATAAAATTACTTCTACGGACGTATACAGATTGCCTGACGATGTTTTCCTTCACCGAAAAGCCAGTGATGTAAAATTACGTGCGTAAATTCAAAGGAATTCATTGGTACAGGACCGGGATTTGAAACCACGATCTCACGATTGCAAGGCGGGTGTCATTACCACTTAACCACCACGGCTTTTTCCATTACTTACTAATTATTATCTATTATAACGTATTTTTTTTTCCAGGAAACCGTAAATCGATACAAATAGGACGTAGACTAAGCTAACGTAGAAGAGGTGTCGGCCACTCGCCCCGGAAGCGTATTTTCCACCAGTTGCACCCCGCGCACCACGCAGTACCTATAACCTGCTCTACGCACCTATATTCTGCGCCGGCGCGACCACAGTGCAACTGCCGGAAGACTATATTTATTGATATTTTGCAAGTACCATAAAGTTAATAAAGATTCTACAATTATTTTTGTTTTATTAACTCTGGTGATAGTATTTGCGTCTCTTCTCTACCCATCTTAAATATCCATCTATTTCGAACAGTTGTTGTTTCATTTCTCATAATCTATTCGGTGGCAATCATGAGAGATTTGTATTGTACAAGTAGCGGCACGTAAGTCTAGCGCTGAGGGTAGCAGTACCCTCAGCGCTCAACATGCGCAGCCACCCCTACGCAGGTAGGGGGTGGCTGCGCATGTTGACCGCCATACTAAACTCATATGCAGCCATCCCTTCCACAATTCGCTCACCGCTAGACTTATATGCCGCGACCTCTGCTGTATTAATAAAAATTATGATCGAATAACCTTTGTCAATTATAAAAATAAAAGTTATTATTAAATTAATGAGCAGTTAGATTGTATAGAATTATTCAGGTATGGAAATAGAATAATGGTAGGGTCAGGTAAATTAAATTTCCTAAAGCAGTAGATACTGATAAGTGGAAGTCCCAGGCATGGATGATATTTTTTGAGTGGACACGGGGAATGTTATCGCTTGTAAGTGGGCGCTCCGGTCGAGCGTTCGCTTGCGACTTCCGGATACAAGGTCAGGGTCTGCTTAGTGACAAAATGTTATTTGAAAGGAAAGGTACACGAGACCTGAATTTGGCTTGTTTATTAGTCAACTGTTGAAGGAATATAACAATAACATAAAAACTTGTGTAGCACCTGTGACATTCATATTTTGCTAGTTACAAAAAGCATGTACCTAACATGCATTTTCACTTTTTTAAATCCTGTGAGCCAATATAAGAAAATAAGAAGAATATAGGCTATATTCTTCCTTGGCAGTAGGGTAAAAAGCAAATAAATAAGGGAAAGCAAGTAGCGTGCAAACAATGATATAGGTAATGAAAAAAACCTACTATACTTCTAATATTGTATATCATTACACAGTTTATAACAAAGTCGCTTCCCGCTGTCTGTCCCCATGTATGCTTATATCTTTAAAACAACGCAACGGATTTCGATGCGGTTTTTTATTAGATAGAGTGATTCAAGTGATTCAAGAGGAAGATTTAGGTATACTTATGTATAATACACCTGTGCGAAGCCGGGGCGGGTCGCTAGTATTGTATATAGTACAAATCACATAGTAGTAAATAGTTATATATTAAAACTATTTATAACCTCTTAGCTACTGTTGTACATTTTAATGAAGGGTTCAAAATTGACAAGTCTTATATTGCCTATTGTTTCGCAACGGCAATGTGGCGAATAAGTTAATTGTTTTGCCACTATAGTAGGCCCAATTTTAAAGGCTCCATCGTAATTTTAATAGCAATTTATAATATTGCCCTTTTATTTTTCACTATTTGCATTTGAAAGAGAGAACAATATTTTAAGTTACTATAAAATTTACGATGGCGCATTCAAAATTGGCCACTATACCTACCTATTTATACCTATACATAATACCTATTTTTCGTATGCCAAGCGCCACACAAGTCGGCGGATGAGAAGTTAGCCGTAGATTACACTTCGCCGTGATTAGCTAATTATTGCGCATGTGTGCACAATGCCGACGCCGCGTGGCGTAGTGTTGAGCACGGGAGTAGGGAGCGCGCGGGAGGCATGAGGTTGGCGAGCGGGTGTGCCGTCTCTCTGGCTCCCGCGCATACCTATATTTCGGCTTTTGCGCAGCGTTCTGCGCATAACTTCCCATCCGCCGACTTGTGTGGCGCTTAGTATACTAGCTCTGTGTATTTTCCATTAACTCTCCTTGTGTAATTTTAAGAGCAACGCGGTCGATAGATCATTGTGAAAATAAATGGCGCACGCGTTGATGTCTTTTGCTCTAGTAAAAACGGACGGTAAAAGACATCAACGCAATACCGGAATTTTCCAAAAATATAGTAGTTTTCGAGGTGACAACAAAAACAAAACATCTAATCAATCTCAAAAAGGATGAGGTACTCAATTCGACTGTATTTTTAACTGACTTCCAAAAAGGAGGAGGTTCTATGTTCATCTGCATGTATTTTTTTGTATGTTCATCGATAATTTCGCCAATTGTGAACCGAATCGAAAAATTCTTTTTTAGTTCGAAAGTGGGACCAACCTGTCAGCTGAGCCGTTTTTGAAAAATTAGCAATAATGTAAACAATTCGAGCGGAATATTCGAATTTTGTACACGACGGAAGGCGGTTTTACCATTTTTTGCGAACAATAATTATTTTGTGTGTTCTCTTATAAGTTATTTAGGTGAACTGATTTACATAGTAAGTTCGTATAGGCCGGGTGGCTAGCCCTGGTGTCAGAGTTTTTAGACCACTTGAAGGCCTCTGACATGGCTTAACGGTTAAAACAACCGGGACCCGCAATTTAACGTGTCATCCGTGTCACACTAGCACACAGTTGTAAATACCACCCGCGGTCACCTATTTGAAGACTGACTGTGCGGACGTATAACTTTGGACTACCGAAACTCCGTAGAGATACAAAAACAATCACGTACTTAGCACCTAATCATTATAAGTACGAATTTGTTGTTCCTACTAACAATTATTTTAACGTTTGTTATAATAAACATTATCGCACTTCAAAATCTTCTAATGTTAAGTTTTTTACTCATGTATGAGTCACCTTCAAAGTGGTTTTAGGAAGTTCAAGTAGACACATCTAATTTACTAGTCAATGCGGCGGTAGGGCTTTTAAAATAATAATAGTTCATATTATGATAATGGAGTAGTTCATTTTCATACAACTTTGAACCGTTTATATTTTAAATGTACCTATTTTACTAGATATATTCAAGTTAATTATCACCAAAAACCTTGTCTGAACCCCTTATCGACATAGCTAACGTAACGTATCTTGCCAATAATTTATTTGCGAATTCCGTTTGGAATAATGTTTACATGTCAATTAAGTCTATATATTAAATTAAAACCGAGTTTATGTTTTAACATTGAAAAAAATAATATTTAAGAAAAACTAGCTAAATCCTCCAAGGTTTCACCTAATATGGACAATAAATAATATAGGTACAATTTTTTTCTAAATATTTAATAGAAAAGAGAACAAAAACAAAATAGTTTCTTAAAATCTCACTCAACATTTTTGTACAAAAATCTATCTATGATGCAAGTACGCAAAACAATATTTTGTCATAATATTAATATAAAAAAAATCGCCAAAAATGGCATAAGCGACTTCAATCGTGTTCACAATTTGAACAGTTCTCACGAATCAATGTACTCGTATCATCGATGTACTTACCTAATAATTTTCACATTATTGTTGAATTTTCAAAAACGATTCTGCCGATTTGAATAAAATTTAAATAACTCTAAACTCTAACCTCTAAAATATGATCTACCAAACAAAAAAAGAATCATCAAAAGCGGTTCATAATTGGCGGAGTAGGTAATCACGTAACATACATACAAAAAAATACATTCAGTCGAATTGAGAACTTTCTTTTTTGAAGTCTGAAAAATAGGCATTTCACGATTTATACTCGTATTAACTAAATTTTTTGGGAGTCATTACAATAAAATCACATATTTTTTAGCAATTTTAATTTCTCTAAATCTTAAACAATTGAATTTGGTATAATTGAATAAATTTTTTGAACATATTTAAATTTAAATAATTTTGTTCACTAAATAAATTGACGAACAGTAGGTAAAAGAGAGCCTCTTTGCATATTGCACTATGACATTCATTAAAATAACATTACAATAAATACCCGTTAAAGTCATGGAAAATGGCAATGATACTGGCACTATTACATCTATTCTTACTCTACTATTGAGGTGTTGCTTATAAAACACAGCAGAAAAAACGGCAAGCAACCCTTGCAAGGACAAGGCTATACCGTAAACCATTCGTCAGTCATATCGCAGATAATCTATTTCTGAGGGTACTCCAACCTGATTTGAGGTTTGTTGTAATGGTATCCAGGGCTGGGCTGGGGGGCCGGTGCAGGCGCTACAGGGATAGGCGCAGGGGCCGGCGCGGGCACGGGGGCAGGCTGAGCAATCGGGACGAAAGGAGGTGTCACTATCACGGCATCATCGGTAAATCCTACATCACGACCTGAAGAAGCGAAGCGCTGCCCAAATTGTTGAGCCTGTTGAGGAACTTGCTGGTAGAATTGTGGAACCTGGTTGAACTGAGGAACCTGATTGAATTGAGGCTGCTGGTACCCTGGGACGCCGTACTGCTGAGACAACTCATACCGGTTCGGAGAACCGAACTGCGAAGGCGCGAATTGGTTGGGGGCAGCAAACTGTTGAGGTACATCGTACTGATTTGGAACACCATATTCTGTCGGTAGTTCCATTCGACCGAACATATTTCCTAGGAATGGAAATTTGTTAGTCAGCGTCGCCCATAATCCCGTTCCGCCGACTTGATTGGTACCCTGAGTACCCCAAAAGAGCCGCTGTGAGGGCTCCTGGCTGTAGTTAGGGCTCACTGCGACGGAATATGGGTCATTGGGTCCGATGTTGTACGGCGCTTCCCTCCGCACGTTGTAGGCTACCGCACTACCTACAAAAACAAATTAATGCATAACTAAAATGATACATCCGACACACGACAGTTCCACACAATTTCACTTCACGTACCGACGACACAGCACACCAAAAGCGCGAGGGACGCATTCATTTTCGCACGAGTTGCTGAACCTGAACTGCGTGTCATTGTTGCTCGTCTTTGCATTTATACCTCCTCTATTTGCTCCTAAAAGAGGGCCTTGAAGTAAAATTCTCGTAACCCAATATTGAAAGTGTGAGGTAATGGCGTGGTAGTGGCTCACCCAGTGGACGGCTTGGACAATAGGTGCGACATCTAGGTGACTCGTGCGCCGCTGCCGCGCACAGGCTGTTGTCAATCACATGTATTGGACACGACATCCATCGCTTCGTAACAATTGTAATGCATTCAGAATTTGGCTGAAACTATGAATACTAAAGTAGGTTTAGAGGTGCTGACTTGAAAACAATGGAAAACGTTTATCGACCGCACTAACCTATTGCATCACGACGGGTCTCGTATTGATGCAACGAAAGAATACAGATTATCTTTCCCTTGTCAATTTTTTACTCATTTTTCTTTTATGTACCGGACCGGTATAGGGTCGATTGATGCAACTCTTACATAACCGATGATTTATTACTGAATTCACCGCAAGTAAACATTGCTTATTTTATAACCGATACCGGAGGAATAATTAATCGATGGCGTATCGTATAAAGCTCGAATTGAGCTTTCTCTCATATTTTCATGTCGCCATGAGGAATAAAGGCAATGTCCACGATTCACGATACAAGGTTTATGGGTACACCCTGTATACGATAAAGTTTGGTGAAAAATGCACTCGACCGCGTGTGCGCGTGTTTGCTCAACATAATCGGCATTATTCATAAGATAACAAGGTGGTATTTGTCTTCGCCGCTTGTCACGGTATTGTCGCTTCTGCAGGCGTTTTGCGAAATGTTGCTCAATACGAGCTTCACATACTAACGGAATATAGACTGCGGATGGCATAGATAAGAACATTTTCAAAGTTTGTTTAGCCGTGCCCCTATTTTTACGACCTGTTAGGTCTGTAAATAATGACTAAATAAAATATACATTACACCTACATTTATCAGTAGATTAGTAGAAAGATATTCACACTTTTTATCAGTTACCTTGGCATAGTAAGAAACTAACAAAATATGTAGTAGGTACTCACCACATGGATAGCATTAATCAATGAAACACTGAACTGTCGTTTTTGGTCATTCATTAGTGAAAGAATCAAGATTGCATACCGATTTATTAATTCTGATAAGGAAACCTGAACAAGCTCCACAAAACGCTTCAAACAAAATTAATGTTTAAAAAAAAGGCATTCCGCGCTATGTGCCCTGCCCACTGCCATTTTAAACTTGCCAATCAGCTGGGCTATGTCGGTAACTTTGGTTCTTTTACGTATCTCCTCATTCTTGGTTCGAACTCTCAGAGACTCCGAGCATAGCCCTCTCCATAGCTCGTTGTGCTACTTGAAAGTTATTGATAAGCCCCATAGTAAGAGACCACGTTTCAGTGCCATAAAGTTCTCGAGTGGAGATCACGTACCGGCAAGCGGAGTACAGGACGTCATCATTAAGACCGTAGGATCGCGCTAGATGCAAGCAGCTACCAACCGGTATTATTGGAGATCTATAGGGGAGGCCCATGTCCAGCAGTGGACGTCCTATGACTGATGGATGGATGGATGAAAAATGCATTCATGGATACTGTCTGTGTGTTCTATTCTATAAAGTTCTATAGGCAACGTCCGATTATAATGTAATCGTATTATTGTCTGGCAGCTAATGGATGAGGTCGGAAAGTGGTATTTCGTCCAGCTAGGGTCAAGTGTCAAGCTCCTGCGTGTGTGGTTTATGTTGACATCTAGCTTCTTTATTATGTTAATCTCTATACCCCTTATTACTCACTCTAAAGGTCAGTGGAGCTTTGTTGACGTTTGTGAGAAAGATATTATTCATGGAACACGCACTAATAATCACGCAATATTATACCTACTGTGGGACTTATGAATAGCCCAACGTGCTATGGAGATGGCTATGCTCTGCTAAAATATGGTTACTCTACCTGAGACACTATAAATAACTTTAATTACCTATACTAAAACATATTCTGCAAAGAACTTGTCAAAAAATTAACAAGTATTGTTGACCCGAGACCACGATCGATGCAACTCGGTCAAAACGTCAGGATAATGACCTCATTATCCTGACGTTTCGACCTCTTAAATATTCAAAATGTCAATTAATTTTTACACAACAATGCAATGCTTAGAAAAGCACGTAATATTTGTTTTCGGGTGTTTAGCTATGCCAGACTATCGACATACGATGCAGATGTGCAATCGACTAAACTGCACACATGAAATAGGTACACGCACGGTCTCGGGCGCATACAAATGGGTCCCAAATTATATTATTCGTCTGGGTCATTCGATACCTACAGAACTCTTTAATAATTTACGTTTTATACTCTATTCACACCAGACTCCGAGTTTATTTTCAGACTAGGTAGGTAAGTACTATTACTTACTAAAATTATGTTTCTGCCTCTAGGTGTTCACCGTGTGACCATATACTAAGATGAATAGTTATAGTGTGATAATAGGCATGACTAGGTAAAAAAATCATAAAATCATTATTATAATTAATTAGTCCGTGAGTTAGATTATCAAAAAATATTGGACACGTATGTTTTCTTTTGTCAATCAAACAACAAATGACAAAGATAAACCTTGTCAAACTTTGGGAGTGGGGGTCGTGACGTCACCTCTCTTACAGAAGTATATACATTTGTATGGCACTTGTGACATCACGCGTATATTTGACGGGCTAAATCTTCATCAATTTCTGTCTAATTGACAAAAGAAAAAAAAACCGTGTTTAATTTTTTTTTCATACCACCTGCTCGAAAATGATCCATTATATGTCGTAAAACTTCAATGTAAAACGAGTCATTATTATCTTAACACAATCTCGAGGGCTATGGCAGGTCAATAATGTTGTACGAAACTCCCTAGGGGTTAAAGTGATTTAAATTTGGAACGTCTAATTCGTATGAAAATTTCTCAACTTAGAACATTTAAGGACATCGTAAAGAGGTTTCATTTTGCAAAATCGAATATAACCTCTTTACATTGCACGGCAACTGGCATTGTAAGGAGGTTTTACTCAACTTCACAGATTATAAACTCTTTGGTGCCTGTATCAGTTCGATTTTATAGAATAAAAACCTTTTTTGCAATGCCCGTGCTAGGCTATGATAATCGAGCTGGCCATGGTTTTTATTTACATTGTCTGTTTTATTATAACTTGTGTGCGGTTCTATAAAAATTTGCAGTTCTAATTTTTTTTGATTTATTGTGAAAAATACCGAGTTGCCTAATGAGTAGGTACCTATACTTAGTGACGTAAGTATTACTCATATTCTTGGGGTTATATTTTGTCGCAGGATGTATGAAAAGTAGAGTATGTCTATCTAGAACCAAGTTTGTCTTCGTCTTGGGCGACTTGAACCCCTCGCTTTACTCAGGACTCGAAATAATTCCCTCGCTTCGCTCGAGAATTAACTTAAAACACCCTCGCTGCGCTCGGCAGTTAATTATAGAGTCCCTCGCTACGCTCAGGGTTCAACTGTCGCCCGTGACGTAAGACACCACTTGGTTCTCTTGGTACATAATCTACTATTGATAGTCTACGAGGGTCATTCAATAAATACTTAGTCTACAAAAAGTAAACGAAAATTTTGGAAAAGTGGCAATTTATTTTTTAACATAGTCTCCTTTTAGTTCGATACACTTAGCCCAGCGATGCTTCAACTTTTTTAACCCGTCCGAAAAATAGTTTTTGTCAAACTCTGCAAAATAGGCCTCCGTGGCGGCAATGACCTCTTCATTTGATCCATATCTATTCCCGGCGAGAGATTTTTTCAGATTAGGATACAGAAAGAAGTCACAAGGGGCCAAATCTGGAGAATACGGTGGATGGGGCAGCAATTCGTTCGTAGCGTAATTCGACCAATTTGGCCATGGCAACGGCAGACGTGTGAACCGGTGCGTTGTCGTGTTGAAACAGCACTTTTTTCTTCGCCAGATGGGGTCGTTTTTTCTTTAATTCGGCGTCGAATCGGCCCAATAAATCGGCATAATAAGCCCTGTAATTGTTTTACCCTTCTCGAGGTAATCGATGTAGATCACACCTTGTGAATCCCAGAAAACGGTGGCCATATCTTTTCCGGTCGATTTTACAGTTTTCGCCTTCTTTGGAACACGTTCCCCGGTCTGGATCCATTGATTTGATTGCTCCTTGGTCTCTGGTGTGTACCAGTGGATCCAGGTTTCATCGACGGTCACAAAACGACGCAAAAACTCAGCTGGATTCCGCTTAAACAGCGCCAAACACGTCTCCGATGTGGTCTCACGGTTGCACTTGTTTTCCGGTGTGAGTAAACGCGGCACCCATCGCGCCGACAGCTTTCTCATGCAGAGTTCCTCGTGAAGAATATGATGCACTGTTCCTTCTGAAATGCCTACAGTCTCAGCTAGCTCCCGAACCTTCAATCGGCGATCTGCCAATACGAGATCATGGATTTTTTAAAATGTTTTCCTCCGTAGCAGCTGTTTTCGGTGCACCTGGACGTGGTTAATCAAAAACCGACACAGCCACGTGCAAACTCGTTGAACCAATTCTTGACGGTGGCCATCGATGGAGAAGAGTCACCGTACACAGCATCCAAGCGCTTTTTGATTTCGATGCGCGTTTTCCCTTCCAAAAATAGGAATCGAATCACCGAACGATATTGCTCTTTTTCCATTTTTATAAAACCTCCATACGTTAGCTTCTAGGTTAGCTTCCATAAGTTGTCAAATTAAAACAAATGAAGGGATTGGAATGAAAATTTGAAAAAAGAATTAAAAAAGAATGTGCTACCCTGTAGTAAAACTCTTTTGAAACTACAGCGCCCTCTGGCGATGAGGCTAGGTACTTATTGAATGCACCTCGTATCTGACGAACTAATTATATTTTTTTAGTCATCATGCCTATTATACCTGTCTATTTTAGTATTATATAGGTAGTCACACGGTTCATATCAAACTCTAGAACCAAGAGTAGACAACAGACTAAAAATATACCACAACTTAGAATCTAGGTGGACTATATTTTATTCTTAGGACAGGGATAAATTGCAAGAGAGAGGAGGCTTATACCTACTATACTAGGACGCTGCAGGCCATGCAGTGAGTTGAAAAAAGCTAATGATTATGATGATTTATTTGGGTTGTTCTCAAAGTATAATATGATGTAGATATCTGATGTGTGGTTTTAGTATTACTAGTTACACCTTTCGTAAATTCGTTGTAACAGAAACTATCTACAAATGCACTTTTCTCAGTTATTGCGAATTTAGGATATTAAAGTTATTAGTGAGATAAATCAACGAGGTTCTTCGAGTAAGTATGTAACCAGAGCCACACGAACATAACAACAATGTTCACATTTTATTGATAAACGAACTGAGATTAAAAATCAATTTTATGAAAAGCCGTGAAATTGGTAATAACAGGTAACTTTTTTACCACCCGACTATTTACTTTCCAAGCTTCTTCCAAAAATCCCGTTAAATTATGATGTAGTCGGCATAATGAATTGATATTTTGATGGGTTATTATTGAAGTTACTTTAACAACCGAACCGATCAACCTTCGGTGAAGCAAAAAATCGTGAGAAAACTGGGCTAGGGTTTTCACGAAGTAATATTTCTTTTGACGTGTCAGAACGAGACTGCTTTATGGCAGAGTATATTTCTGTCACTTTTACACACGTCGAAAAGAGTTCTTTTCGTGGCCGCATGCTGGACTAGCTGCATGCGTCCGGAGAAGAAATTCAATAACGTCAACGTAAGCCACCAATGCGCTCTGGATCTTAATGGTAGATATAGCCCAATGGCCCATCGCTTGGATCAGGGTATGATTTGATTGATGACCTAGATAAGCCTTAAAATTGAAACCACTTTTACTATAGGTTTTATAAGCTGTTCAATGCTTAGGCGACGCAAGCCTCGGTGAGGGAGCCGTACCGTATCTATGTATTTAGATACCTGAACTCAGAATAGCTCAACAAATTATGAAATGGTCTATACACTTGGATTCCTGAGATGCATTATTGATTCGTAGAAGAATAAAGTAAAGTCACCGATATAATCCAGCAGATCACTAAGGTGAAAAAAGAGGAAAGGGACATGGCAAAGATAAAACCAGTAGAAACATGCTGGATGCAGGCGATTTGTAACCTATTAGTGTTTTTTTTAGAAATTGAGCAAGAGATAGGTGCGCCGAATACTTCCTCCGGTGAGACATTAACATAAATATACAATGTTAATGAATGTGACAATTGTCATTATGCCGATGAGTACATTGTAGACATATACAGGGCGTTATTCTATACGATAGAGATAGACATATTCCAGCTGATCAGCTATCATTGTACTCATCATTGTGACCAACTTCAATTCAGGGACCAACCACGAAATCGTGAAAAAAATTCAGCTGTTCTTTACAATAAGTTCGTTGGCTTTTGACAATATGTATGACGACGATTTTAGGGTTGATCCCATAGTAAAAGTCAACCATCCTCATAACATAATGATGAGTACAATGATATTCTTTGTAGAGTATATCCGTCGTCTAGAAATGCAACCTATAGGTATATGTATAATTTAATTAAGACCTGATGTTTGCATCACAGGGTTATTGGTAATCAATTAGCATCCTTTTAGGGGCTTACTCTGTAGGTACATCAAAAGTTCAAACTAACAACTTTTAAAAACTAAAAAAAAAACAGCTGTTTCATACATTTTGTCGAGGGTGAACGATATTTTTGTATGGAAAAGCATTTTTTTTAGAATTAAAAAAGTCGTAGAACAAAAGTTGTTAGTTTTGATGTACAGCAATAAGGCCCGAAAAGGATGCTAATTGGTTACAAATAACCCTGTATACCTATAAAAATTCAAGTGGAGTCCCTCCGCGCGGAAGAAGTGAAACTTCGACGCAACAGTGCTTTCATACCCCCTCCATGGTAGCGTTAAACGTTTAACGCAACCTTGTTGGAACTATGGAAGTCGCATTATAAAGTTTCATTTCAAAAATTAATGTTTGTCTGAATGTCCTTTATAGAATCGCAAACTATGTGCATTTGATCAATGTGATGATCTTAAGCAAAGTTGTTGTGCAAGAGCCAAAGGTTTCTGAGTTGGTGCGACCAATGGGGTTGGGTAACCGCGGGGCGCAGCTAGCACCTAATAAATAGAATGATCTCATTTAAAACACACTAGAATTTAAAGAGACAATCTCTAATCAAGGCAGCGTTTCTAACAAAGATGTGCGAGGTTGCGTAGCGAGGGATATAGATATCAGAACTAATAGAGTCGCTTTATTTACCTAGCCTAGTTCAGCGTAGCTTCTGCGGAAACGGCTTAGCGGAGCGAGGTTAGGTAAATGAAGCTATTCTTGTTAACAAACACATCCTTTGTTTCGAATCTTAACACATCACTGGTAGAAACAGTGTATTTAGCTCTATTCAAGAAAATTCGTCATCAGGGGTCGGTAATTCACCTGAATATACTGTTTTATGAACATGTGAAGACTTTTCCATTTTATTTTTCAAAATTATTTTCACAATAGATTATACCTAGGTACTCGTGAAGTAGTGTTGTATCTTTAAATTCTCTACAGTAACATTTTAAACATCTCCAATACTAATGTTCTTTGTCAAGGCACTCGCAACAAATCCTTATACATAGTATAAAATAAAGTCGCTATTTTCGTTTGTTTGTTTGTCTCTATGCTTAAATCTTTAAAACTACGCAACGGATTTTGATGCGGTTTTTTTGATGGATAGAGTGATTCAAGAGGAAGGTTTATATGTATAATACACCTGTGCGAAGCCGGGGCGGGTCGTCTAGTTAATAAATAAAAATTAATTGAAGTCATAATTATTTGTACACTAGCAGCGCCCCGCGGTTTTACCCGCGTTGTGCCCGTTCCCGTGGGAATTTCGAGAATTTTTATACATATAAACCTTCCTCTTGAATCACTCTATCCATTAAAAAAAAACCGCATCAAAATCCGTTGCGTAGTTTTAAAGATTTAAGCATACAGACAAACAAACAAACGAAAATAGCGACTTTATTTTATACTATGTTAGGATTATTATTTTTCCCAAAAAATGGTAAAACCGACTTCCACCATGTACCTACCTACAAAATTCGAATAGTTCGCTCGAATTGATGTAGGTATACAACTTTGACATTATATTTGATTTTTCAAAAACGGTTCAGCCGATACTCTTTCGGCAATGTTTTCTGTTAAGTACTGGCCAATGTGTGGGTTGCACTGTAACCCCGGCAACCTTCTAAGTACTAAGTTATGTTTATGAATAATTTATTTAACATCCGCGATGTCCGCATTATGCCAGTCGTGAACAATGGATGAGAGAACTGAACGATTGGATCACCGATAGCTGCGATTTATTATCGCTGACACAACCACTCCTTAGAAGGCAGGCCCTGGTAAATAATACACGTAATCAGCGTAATTTACTTGTATTACCTATCCTAACAGACCGTAATTTATAGCACTTGATAATAACTTATTATACAAAATAAGCATGATTAAATGATTGCCATAAGTGCTCCTATCTTGATCATGATGGAAAAACCGTTTTTTTAGTGTTTGATCAGCATTTTATCATGAGGATAAAGCAATTAGAATCTAATTCTATTTAAAAATATCGACATATTGTGGAGACCTGATTGAGACCTTCAAAATTCTCAATGGCTTCTATAATCTTCCGGATATTCACGATATGTACACCTTGAAGGAAAACATACGCCGACAGCAGACGCCATAATTTCCTCTTGCAGCCTACACCATCACAAACCAATACTGCACACCACATCCTCTGCCACAGAGTGGTTTACAACTGGAACAGGTTGCCTGAGGATGTAATCTCAGCAAAGACCATAAACACATTTAAGAATAGACTGGACCTTTGGATAAAGAAGGAAAAAAATTCCTTGACTGATAAATACTAATTTTATTCGACTCTGCTTGATATAGGCACATCAGTTTATACTGCTCGCCTATAAACAAATAAATAAAATAAAATAAATAAAATAAAATAATTTATATTTCTTCACCAAATATATCAATGTCGACCTCTTGGACATTGAAATACGTCGAGCTTTTTGGGCTTTAACAGATCTGACCCTCCTTATTCGGCAGTCGGATAAAAATAGCTAAGGCCGATTCGAATATCTCAAATTTGGATCCCTTTTACAAGATGTAATAATTTATATCTCCTCTCGACAGCACTTTAAACTTGGTAAATTATGAAATCATTTTAATAGAGTTCATATTTTCGTTAGAAATGGGAGTAGGTACCTACTCTGTTGCCTACGATTTGTCATCGTTACAAGGCCATCTTCTCAGTCAGAAGCAGAGGTGCCTACTAAGTACAATACCACACTTCTAGGTAGGTACCTACTACTTAATTGTTAGAGGTCATATGCAAAGCTTGTTATTGGTTAGAAAAAAAATTTGAAACAACATTATTTTTTACTTGGCTGATGATTTTGGATGTACCTACGTAGGTACAGTACAAGCGTACAAAGCAAGTTTAAGGCTATACAGGGTTATCTAGAACTGATGTTCTAAGCCGCAAGGTTATTCAGACCATCATTATGAACAACTTTTACTACGGGGCCAACACGGAATTCGAGAAAAAAATCAGTTGTTCATTCCATTTGGTCGATTCCGACCTGCAGTTTTGTATGAAAGCGCTGTTTATTTCTATCGAATTTTTTGAGTTAGTCCCATAGTAAAATAGTTCATAATTATGGTCTTAATCACTCCCTTGTAACTTTTTACAGGGTAAGCAGATAACCTTGTAGATTTTTAGGGTTAGGTACTTAAAAATTAAATAAAACGGACCCTCATAGGACCGCTTTATTTCGTTTATCCCCGTGACTCTACTGCTTGGCTCAACTAGTAATGCTAAAGGAAATGTCTTTCTCCCGTGGGTTCTTTAGATGCAAAATAATCCCGAAATGAGCATGCTAGTCGTTCGTCTAATGTTATCCTTACCAATACGGGGGTTTGATTGCTAGTTAGGTCTATTTATACTGAACTCACCCCAGGCCCAGACCTAAAATTTCTAAAACTTTGTCTAAAATTTTTCTTTGTTTATTCCTTTCTAGAGTAGAGAGAGCGAGACATATCACAACGAATTGCTAAAGAAAGTTTTTGAGTTTGTGGTACACCCCCTGCGCCCCTATTATGGAAAACAAAGTATAGATTGACTTTAACAACTGACATTAAAAATTAATTTGATCCCTTAGCCATCCTAGGGGGGCTAGTTTCCCAATATAAGTGCCGGTTACTGCCTATTATCCTACTATTTAGTTATTCGATTACATAAATTGTAATCGAATAACATTTTTTCAATTTATATACATATATCTATAAATTGTTATTATAATACTTATACATCGTTGTAGGTAACATGACGCCAGCATTAAATGAAATCACATATTTGGCCTTCTGTATTTGCCTTCGTCGAGATATTCAATTTAATAAATAAAGCAATTTACTTAGTTATGAATCATTTTCTAATACGTTTTGGAGCAACCTGTACCTAGACAGCGATTCGAGCTACATATTTTGACATTATAGTCAAAATAGCGGGAATAGCTATTTTGATTTTAGGTACCTACTTAGGTACCTAATCTAATGTCAAAATGGCATGAATGAATTTTCCTCATAAAATACCACAGTGTAATAGCTCTGTGTAAAGTACGATACCTAATTACTTCCTTTATTAAAGTGAAACTTCTAATGCGACTTCCAACAAGGTTGCGTAAAACGTTTAACGCTACCATGGAGGGGGTATGAAAGCACTGTTGCGTCGAAGTTTCACTTCTTCCGCGCGGAGGGACTACACTTGCACGTTTTTTATTTAGGTATTGTGTGGAAATAAAATTTTTCAATTTAAGAATTATTTTTCCACTTACTGCGAAGCAGTACTACTTGTGGGTCAAACCATTGTCGGTGTCAGCTATACAGACACATATAGGGTGGATCCCTATATGTGTCTGCCTTGGTTCATAGAGATCTAACTAGCTGTACTGTCTAACTTTGGGCATATTTAGTGCATAGATTCAAAGGTTCTATGCTATTATTTTTAAATAAAAATGAACCGATATTTTCTTGGCACGGCATCACGCGTGAACGGCTGGACCGATTTCGCTAATTCTTTTTTTGTTTATTTGTTTTTGTCAGGAGAAGGTTCTTATGAAAGAAAAAAATTGAGAAAATTGCGTTAAAACGAATAAAAACGTCGATTGAATTTCCCCATACAAAATGTTCCTACCATTATTGGTGGCGCAAAATCAGAATCGACCGAATTAGGGAGATGAAGGTGATATGAAGTTCGCCGGGTCAGCTAGATTAGCTATAAAATTAAAGAATGTCATATACAAAAACATTTTAATAAACCGAGTAGGTAATCATTTTAAAATATAAAAGTATCACAAAATGTCTTAAAAATACTTATTATTAGGGTAAGACTCATTAACGAACTCTCGAGCAGATAGACATATAAAAATCAAAACATATTATGTCTGCTTTTTATTCTTCTTAAAAACTGGGAGCAATATTATAGAATAGAAATATACTCTTTCGTACTTGTTAAAAAATATAATTCGATGGACGTCGTGAGTGTCGTTCGATTTGATAGAGACTCTTTACAAGTGCGTGCATGAAACCTCATACCTACGTAAAACACAAATATACGTACATAATAGGAGCAACTTTAAAGGCTTTTTGGCAGCTATATTTTTAATTTTAAAGTGTTGCTCTCCTTGTCTAATAGACTAAATCTAAAAGACATATATTTTTATTTAGTTTAAATCTGTCAAGTTAAAAGCCATTAAAATTGAGCGCAATATCTAGAGGTACATACATACATGTACTATAGCAACGTCAAGGTACGGTCCTGCTTATAATAGGCTTGATGACAAAAAATATAATTAGTCCGTCACATAGATTATCAAAAAAATATTTAGAACAAATTATTTTTTCTTTTCTCAATTTTACAAAAATTGATGAAGATATAGCCCGTAAAAGTTCCGCGTGACGTCACGAGCCCCCACTCTAAGCCTTACTCCTAAACTTTGACAAGGTTTATCTTTGTCCTGTATTGATTGACAAAAGAAAAAAATTGTGACCTATATTTTTTAATAATCTAACTAACGGACAATTTCTAATAATATTTTTTTATACCCAGTCAACATGCCTATTTATCACTAATTAATTCTTTTAATGCACTTACAGTTAGATTATGAATCTTACCCTGGTTTTGTTAAAACATAGGTAATCATCAATAAGAATAATAAGTCTTGCGTTTTTTCTTTAAGCCTAGAGCTTTTATGATTATCGCTTTCCATAACCTGAAACAAAAATATAATCCAGTTTAGAATACATACCTAAATGCGACACGACCATTTATTGAAATTGAAGCCGAATAGTAGGTACTAACAAATAAATATTCTGGATCTGAATAGTTTATCAGATTAAATTGAATAGATTACGATAATCTTCATAAAAGGATCGAAGGTAATCGTCTCACTACTTTTACTTTTCTTTTCGAAGAGATAATTAGTTTTCAGTATATTAGTTTTCCATATCTTAGTAGTAGTTAGTCTATCTGTATTTATAATTATAGCATGTAGGATAATTATATCCTAGGACGATTATACTACTCGTAGTAAAATTGATAACGTGTTGCAATATCGAAAGAATAATAGTACCTAGGTTATCCAGGTATCCTTTTCCGACTACGAATCGCATCACAATTTTCCTGTAATTTTGGACAGACCTTTTCCGTAAGAAGCATGATTAGTTCACATCGAACGAAATACGCCCTTCTTTATCTATTATAGGTACTTATGTAGTACGTAGCATTCACAACATGACAACAAAACATACGTAGTTTCAATGCATCAATCAATAAATTGTATCACAATGTTTTCAATGGACAAGGAAACAGTAATGATGCAATAATTTGTACGAATATTTAATCGTTAATAAAGACACAAAGTGCTAAATTGTCTATTATTAACCCCCGACGCAAAAGAGGGGTGTCATAAATTTGACGTGTCTGTTTGTCTGTGTGTCTGTCTGTCTGTCTGTGGCATCATAGCGCCCGAACCACTGAACCGATTTCAGTTTAGTTTTTTTTGGATGAAAGGAGACTTAGTCTTACTCTTAGTCTGTTCTTAGTTCTTAGCTATGTTTTATAAAAATCGATTGAGCCGTTTAAGAGTTATGGTGGGTTAAAGTGGGGATGGAAGAACCAAAATTCTACAAATGTGCCCAAAATGGTTGTCAAATGAAAGATATTTTATCAGTGGTAGGACTCTGACTAGCCTGTTTGTGTTTTGTGTCGGAGGTTTTTAAATTTTAAATTTAAGTTTTATTAAATAAGTAATCAGTTTTACGGGATGACATTGTCATGATAAAACCATATTTTCCATAAAGACTAAAGAAAAAAATGCCGATTGACGTCCGTTTACACAGTAGATTAAAAGAGTAAATTTTTATATCTTACCTCCTTTTACTGAAGCGCCGGCATGAGCTGTAGCTGAGCTACTGGAGTAGCTACTTCCGAAGGCTCTCGCGTCAGCGCCAGCGGATGCGTTAGCGATACTCTTCGCAACAGCGCCCGCCGCGGCCAACCCGTGGCTCGATTCATCCAAAACTCCAGATTTTGAAAGACCATAGGATCCGCTGTGTCCTAGGCTGCCAGTACCACTGCCACCGCATCCACCACCACAACCACCCGCACTATCATGTCCGTGACTGTAGCCTCCGTTGATACCACTGTGGTGCTTGTTGTCCCCACTGCTCGCGCCTGCCGATCCTACAGCTGCAGCGTTTGCTTGAGCGACTGCGTTGGCACCTGCGTGGGATCCACCGCCCAAATAGCCGATACCGCCAACTCCTAAGCCTGTTCCAGTAGCTCCTTTGATGTCGGCTTTACCGTTGTCGTAAGGTTTTAGTAATCCTGGTGGACCTCCGAATCCACCAGTATATGCCACTGCATTTGCGCTGGCTGATGCTCCCGCAGTAGAGTGAGCGCCCGACGCAGTTTCATCATGAACATGTGATGGAGACGTTTGTGCATCACAAATTCCAGAATTACAACTGGGTTTGACGGTTGTTGGGTCAGTAGAAACAATTGGTTTGAAAACATGATTTGAGGCCGAGGCGCTACTGTATTCATTGGGTTTCAAAATTCCAGCAGGGCCTCCAAAACCACCAGAATAGGTAGGAAGGTTTTCTTTTTCGTTATGTTGACTACTAGCTCCGACTGCGGCGCCCAAGTGTGGCAAAGATCCAATTCCAATTGCTCCAGTCTGTAATGATCCAGTGCTATGAAAACCATAAGCGGCTTGATTTGAAGATGATCCAACACCTGACACTCCATAGCCCGAGCCAGATATTCCAGCATTAGTCTGGCCGCTAGGTAATGATGTGCCGGGCGATGACACTCCGGAGATTGAGCCCGAAGCGCCAGCTGTTGGATGACCCGATGGGAACCCTGATAATGGTGATCCAGGACATCCTGGAGTTCCTGGAGCACAGCTTTGAGATGGCGGTAAAGCACAACCTGGAGATCCTGGTGCACAGCCTAGTCCTGAAGGTTTTAGTGGGGAATACGAAGAGCTGCCTTGAGGATGGTTGGGTTTAGAGCTAGGGAAACTACCTTGATTACTTATTGGTGGGAATTCATCACAATTGCCTGATGTACAATCCGATAAGCTGCTAGAGCCTAATGGGAGGGCACAACCAGGAGTTCCTGGAGTACAAGCTGGTCCTGCCGGTTTTACTTGGGAATTAAAAGAAAAACTGCCAAGAGAATAACCAGGTTTGGTACCTAAGTTGCCAACACCAGGAGTTGCAGTAGGTGCAGCACAATTTCCTGATGCACAGCCAGATTGTCCACTAGCTGCAGGAGAAAGAGCGCAGCCTGGTGAGCCAGGGTCACAACCTGGACCTGAAGGAATCAATGTTGAAGATGGTGGTATTCCTCCAAGAGGATAACTGGGTTTATTATTAGAGCTACTATTTTCCACTACAGTACTGCAACCATACCAGGTGATACCAGGTGCGCAATGCTTTACTGGTGCATATGAAGGCAAACTTCCATGCGAATAGTCAGGCTTAATATTTAAAGAAGTACCGGGCGCTGCAGGATTCAGGTCGCATTGACCAGATGCACAACCAGATTGACCAATAGCTGAAGGTGCCGAACCACACCCAGGGGTGCCTGGCGCGCAACTTGGTCCGGGAAGTTTTGAGGGAAAATATGAAGGCAAACTTCCATGGGATAAACTAGGTTTTTTGCTAAAATCAGCAAAGCCTGCAGAAGGGAGGGAGCCACCACAGTTTCCTGATGCACAACCTGAGGGACTACTAGGTGATGTAGGTATAGTGCAACCAGGTGATCCAGGAGCACAAGAACTAAACGGAACAGATGAATGTGATGGCGAATTTCCATGGGAATAACTAGGTTTGCTGCTTAAATTATTATAGCCTATTGAAGTTGAAGAACCACCACAATTTCCTGATGCACAACCTGACGGACCGCTGGGTGATGAGGATGTAAAGCAACCAGGAGAACCGGGAGTACAAGCTGGACCCGAGGGTGAAGAAGAATATGATTGTGTACTTCCATGGGGATAGCTAGGCTTGCTGCCGTAGTCTACTGGCGATGAGGAATCATCACAGTTTCCTGATGCACAACCTGAAGGACCATTGGGTGATGTAGGTATACTGCAACCAGGAGACCCAGGCGCACAAGGAGAACTCGACGTAACTGATGAATGAGGCGATGAACTTCCATGGGAATAACTAGGCTTGTTGTTGAAATAGCCTATAGAAGTAGAGGAGCCACCACAATTCCCTGATGCACAGGCTAAAGGACCGCTGGGAGATGTGGATGTAAAGCAACCAGGAGAACCGGGTGTGCAATCTGGGCCCGAAGGTGCAGAAGAATGGGGGTGTGAACTTCCCGGGTTGAAGACGGGCTTACCGCTGTAGCCATCTGGAGAAGGGGAATTATCGCAGTTACCTGAAGAACAACCTGAAGGACCATTTAATGATGTGGGTCTAGCGCAATTAGGAGACCCAGGGGCACAAGCAGCACCAGAAGGAACAGAAGAGTGAGATGCTGAACTTCCATGAGAATAACTTGGTTTGTTGCTGAAATCGCTATAGCCTATCGAAGTTGAAGAGCCACCAATATTCCCTGACGTAGAACTTGAAGGACCGCTGGGCGATATAGGTGAAACGCAACCAGTAGAACCAGGTGTACAACCTGAATTCGAAAGAGCAAAAGAATGGGATTGTGAACTTCCATGTGGATAGTTAGGCTTGCTGCCGTAGCCTACTGGAGATGGGGAATTATCACAATTTCCTGATACGCAGCCTGAATTACCACTAGGTGACGTGGGTAAAGTGCATCCAGGGGAACCGGGAGCACATGCTGAACCAGATGGATATGAAGAATAGGATGGCGAGCTTTCATGTCTAGGCTTATTATTAAAATCGATATTGCCTGTTGAAGTTGGGGAGCCACCACAATTTCCAGATATACACCCTGAAGGACCGTTGGGTGATGAGGATGCAGTGCAACCATGAGAACCGGGTGTGCAAGCTGGACCTGAAGGGTTCGCGGAATAGGATGATGGACTCTCATGAGAATAACTAGGTTTGATGCTCGAGCCATATCCAGAGGGGGCTGAACCACAGTTTCCTGAAGCACAATCAGGACTGTACGCAGACGGAGATGAGTTGCAGCCTAGTGTACCGGGAGCACATGCTGAGCCCGATGAACTCGGGGAGCCGCCATAACCTGCCGAAGATGGACCACTAAAAGGCGCAGTTGTTCCACATCCTGGAGCGCCAGGCGTACAACTTACTCCTACTGATGGTTTATTTGAAGGATGAGAAGATGACGATCCATGATCATAGCCTCCATAGCTAGGAGAAGATGCATGACTTAATTGATTTTCGTTTTGATTAATGGCAGATATATATGGAACTTTCGTTTGACTAGATGGTGAAAAACCACAATTGGAACCAAAACATGAAGGTTCTAGTTTAGGAGCTGTTAATTCTAGTGCAGGTTTAGTGTAGCCAGGGGCTGTTGGTGATCCAAGCGCTGGTGAACCACAATTTCCATTAGCGCAACCATGTTTACTTCCACCAGAAGACGATTTAGAATTTGTAGATCCCGATGAATAGACACTAATGTCATTACTTTCATTATCGGTTGTAGAACTTCCACCTGCATCTTGGTTTAGTCCACATTGACCAGATTTACATTTGCTAGAGTCATCGTAATGAGATGAAGCGTCTTCTTTGTCAGACGTTGCTCCACAGTCTCCCGATGAACATTTCGGCTCCGAGGCACATAGTCCAGAGATACATTTTTTATCAGCACTAGGTATATTATTGCAATCCGAACCGGCACAGTTAGAACCTACTATATGCCCAGATCCGGCCGACGCTGCGGCTTTAGCATCGCTACTAGTTTGGGATCCGTATCCAACACCATTTCCATTTGAAGAATGTGAATCATTTGCTCCATGGCAACCTTCAGATCCGCAATCCTGGCCGTTGTTAGCGTGTGTTTCTCCATTTCCATTCTTATGGCCGTAGCTTCCAGTTGGTATTTTGCTTCCATATACTCCGGTTAATGATCCAGCATTAGCACCACTATACGCTTGAGATCCCGCTGCAGCTGATCCTTGAGAACCAGTCGCGCCGCCGGCATTACAGTTTCCAGATCCACATCCGGCACCTCCCGAAGCCACGGAGCCGATCGCTCCCGATCCACTGTAGCTAAATGAACTTGAACTTGATGCAGCCGAACTGGAGGAAGACGACTGGGAAAAGCTCCCGGTGTAGCTGGCGCCACTAGGGATGCTCAGCGGTATGCTCCCAGCGCCGGCGTATGCCCCGGCTACGGCACGCGCGTCCGCTATTTAGAAAATAATCAATTTGAGTACCCCATAGTAAATTATTCAAAAACTATTGATTTTAAAATTTATTATTAAGTAAATATAAAATGTGTAGTTTAATTTATCAAAAACTAGCGTCCCGTCCCAGCTTCGCACAGGCGTATTATACATACACCTTCCTCTTGAATCACTCTATCTATTAAAAAAACCGCATCAAAATCCGTTGCGTAGTTTTAACGATCTAAGCATACTCGTATATAGGGACAGACAGACAGCAGGAAGCGACTTTGTTCTATAATATGTAGTGACGAGCAAATTTAAACAAAAAATGTAAACGTTAAAAGTGTAAACATAGTTTTAACATTATAATTCTCAAGTTTTTGCGAGGTAATTACGAGGTGAGCAAAAAACTAAAAGGCCGGATACACGGGACTGACCTTTGGCCGCTGCTCCTCCTTTTGTGCCATATCCGTAAGGGCCAGCCGACACGGATCCCACAATCACTAACACTAAGACACACGCGAGCTCCATCTTTATGAAGCTCCCTAACTACAATGCTAATCCTCCACACTCGCTCGCTTTTATAAAGCAATACACAAATAGGCACCCATTTATATTTCCAGCAAAAAACCAGTCGGCGTTTACTGCGAACTAAGAATCGCAGGTTGTATTGGCGTAGGCAGTCGGTATTGTTCCCTGGCTTCATGACTAGCAGCGCTCTGCGGCGCATTGTAATTGCCACAAGTGGGCACTCTACAAGAATTTATTATTCACGCACCTTAATTCATAATATTTAATCTAACGAGACGCTGACCGCGGGAAAACACGCTGACACCACCGAGGTTGCATACCAGCTCCGGTTTGGTATAAGTATTTGTTGTGGTTATTTTGCGATGTGATAGAAATACAAATCAATTAGGTACCAAGTTTACCTACACAAGTTAGGTTTACACATTAATTAGCATATTTCTTATTTTTACGGAGGTTTGAGGATACCATTTGTTTTTTTTTACTAAGCAATCAAATGATGAGGTAAGGTCACTAGTTTTTCAACATATTATTGAAAAACGAAGAACTATTTAAACCTTTTTAAGCCTGGGGTAAATCTCCATATAAATAAAATATATGTTATCACATCATCATCTTAGTTATAGTACGTCCGCTACGGGTCACAGACGTCCCAAGTTGGAAGCAACTTTCACTAAGCGTGGTCCCGGGGTGCAAAATGTATAGCATAATGCTATTGTTTTCTTTGGTAAAACATACCAACTGTATAACTATTTAATTCGAACTAGTAAAAATAACTCTGTTGTATGCATGTCTCACATCACAAGCAGGTGTTAATGGAAGCTGCAGTAATCGCCGGTAAAAGTGCGTAACGAACCGACCGACCGTCGCTTGCTAGATGCTCCAGCGCAGCTATACCTATATGCAGCGAAGATCCGGGTACGGCTACACCTGATAGCCTCCCACGCATGTACTCATCACACTTGAGATCGAACTCCGATATCCATACTTATCCATAAACCTGCATTCCGTTCTTTGTATCTGCAGAGATCATAGCGGCCTTTGTTACACAGCTATCTTATTTGTATCCTATTTTAAAGTTCGTATATATGTAAAAACTTTACCCTACCTACTTATTAATCACAATATAAAGAATGTTTCACAAATGTGCTGAAATATCTTAAAACAACACAACAAAAACAGCTAATTTCAGATTTTTTTGTCTACCTGTACGCTTTTCAATAAGACAAAAATTGGAACACGTTTCTTTTTAGGAAATTTCTAAACTCATATTTAATGCACGTAGCTTCAACTACATAAAAATTGTGAAAAAAAAATTGAACCTAACTACCTACGAGTATAAGCCTTAACGATTATTATCTATACTCGTAAATGATTATGTCATGCACTTGACATTGGCTAAAACGGCAATAAAAATCCCAGCCGCATTATAGAAAGTCCGCTTATGGAGCGGTGAAGATGGAAAAATCGTGCTCAGCTGTTCTGCACGCATAAGTGTTTCTAAAGAAACGAAACATTTGACCGACGACGTTAATTCTAGAGGTCAAGGCTCGAAAAAATGCCTCGTATAGTACAGAGCGAGACATCGCATTACGTACATATTTATGTGACGGTTATTTAACTTTATGCTATCCTGCCTCAATTAAGTTTTTATTTTTATATAGTCGTAGATAATATTACTTTTTCCTTCTCATCTCTGCATCGAATTCGAAGAACCTTTCAAGGAGAAGGTCGTTATATCTGCTTAATCGATACCGCCGATGTTAATAGAAAGGACTTCACGAAGGTGGTCAGCATCCTGATGTGCGGTTTAAATTAACACCTCGTTTTTTTGTTCCGTGAGTTTTATTAGGAAGTAAGATATTGAAAGGTTCGTATCGCGTTTTTATGATCATTATAATATGATTCAAAATTCTTTGTATCTTAAATTACTCATGAATCCTATTATTATAAAGTATGTAATGTATGTACATATGCAGCGTTGTCACCATGACAATTGCGATTGTTATTCAGACACTCCCCTCGTTCATTACAACGAACACACAAAGGTTATATTGAATGTTACCTTTGGCATTTGGAAATACCTTAATAGTTAGTCATACTTTAGTTAATTTGAAAATTGATCTTGAAAAAAAAAATGGCAAATTTTAGTCGTCGTCCTCTGTTAAAATATACAAGGCAAATTTATAGCCATAACTTACGTTGCAGTCTTCGCATGGATAACGTCCGTCTAACTAACCGCAGAATATCTTATTCTTGTCCATTCGTGATCGTTACTCACAATTAATTATAACCATATTCAATTCTAGCAACAATGATAAAAATAACTATTTCAATTTCTGCTACGAAACATTGAGTAATAAACGATATTTCAATTAATCTGTATATTTCTAAAATACATTACGTACTTCAATAATCATACTTTTGTAACTAAGAATAATTTTACATTGAAATTAGGTAACTATCATCTACTGAATGCATACGCACAGTGTCGAATGTAACTAGCTAAGTGTCTAAGAAATGTGACAATGTTACAATGATTCGCGTGATTTATGTGTTGTATAGTAAAGGTAATAGTGCGTGCGAAACAAGTTCCTTTGGCAAGTCTTCGCGGGCGCAGCGAGCGGCGCTATATGAACTCGTCGGGTTCTCGCGGCGCGTCCAAGTCGCGGTAGTGTATGACCGGGCGGAAATCTGCGCCGCCGCCCCTTTAACAATAACCACATATTGCATTAGGAGCAATTCAACACGCCACAACACACGAATACTTCACGCTAGGTGCTCATCTACCTACTACCTACACCGGTCAAATCTCAGCTTCCCGGGACTCGTCTGACTTTCTTATCCACTTAATTAGGTTACAGGATAGATCAGAAAAATTAACGGATCGACAGTTGTAGACAGTTTATTTAATACAAAAAAAAAACATTCGTACAATATGTGTTTGATGATGATCAAATTAAATACATAGAAGATGAAGCTATTTACATGTAACATTTAAACAAAGTTTAGATAAAAAAAATAAAGGTATATAAAATATAAATTTGAAATAGTATGTAACTGAATATGGATGGTGGTATCGTCCAATAATTTATCTTAAATATATTTTAGGTACACCATAGTAAGTTAACTACCTTACACAATAATTACAATAAAGTGTTTGGATGTACTTTACCTATAATATGAATAGAAGTACAACATTTCTGTCATGTGAATTAATTACACAAGTGTTTAACACAAGACGAGTTAACCACTTATTTGATCTGTATAAAATACTTTTACATTTCAATAATATAAATCTTCTGTGGTCATAAAAAATGGATAAAGGTTCATAATTTATGATTTTTAGAAAATTGTACACTTTATAAAACTATGTCCATGTATAAAATGTATATTTATACTTAGGTATACATATTTACTTGGTAGTATCATCTTAACGGAATGCTTATAATACGAGTTAGTTAACCGCTATTGAATAGTCGGTCGTGTCATGAAATATGTTCACACATACTATGTTAGAATATGTCACCACTGTCCGGGAAGTCAAGATCGTTGTATGCAATTATAGGCCGCGACCGATCCACATTTTCCCTGCAAATTATTTCCTTTTTACTCAAAAACAAATTCGCAATATTTTAAAGATCAAAATGATGAGCTCTTTTTAACCCAAAATTAAAGAAAAGTGCAATGATTTTAAAGCTAATGGCGTTATTTGTTATAAGAAGCAAGCCTCAATAAACACTTAGAGAAGGCGAACGAATAAATCAAATGTTAAGGTCGTGCAAAAAATAAACAAGTAAGTCACAAGCAAGCCACCTTAGCATAGGTCACCCGAACATAATGTGCAGTTTTGGTTACTGGTACGATACCCATGACTGTAATGTATCAACTATACATGGTTATGATGCGTTTCAAGTACAATGTTTGCAAAGCCATTAAGCGACATCCAAGAAAAATGAAACTTGTTCTTCTTTGAATAACAAATAAATCGTGATTTGTTACACTGACATAAGCAACACATATTACTACTTATGTTCCCTATATGACGTGATTTGTAATTGTTATTCTACAGACGGTGGATGTAAGTCACACTGATCGTATGCCAAATGAATTTTAATCAAAAATGCATAAAGCGAAGTTTTCTAAATGGCAAAATAGATTTTTAAGTTACGAGTAAATATCTCAATTATCGATGAACTTCTTTTATCAACATGAGGTACATGTATTGATTTCGGTTTTAGTAAAATCCCTCCGAAAGACTACGATCGCAGATTTATGACATGGAAAGTCCAGCAAAAACTTTTATAGCCAATACAACAGCGTCATCGCCACAAAAACTCAACCGTGGCTATTTTGTAAAAAGGATCTTCACTAAATTAGTACGCATATTTTAGTTAGGTATGTGAATAAGGGTACAAAGATGGACAAACAAAAACAAAACAAAAAACTCGTGCATTTGTTAGATAAGCAAACAATAAGCCCGATTACAGAGGCGCCATCGTAATTATATTAGCTAAATAGCATAGTTCTGTTTCTTTTTCACTTTAGGCATTCGATAGAGAGAACGCTTTTTACGTTGCTATTAAATTTACGCTGGCACCTCTGTAATCGGGTTTAATATTATTAATAGCCGCCACAATAACTTAAGTAACCTCAGACATTATTGTATGTTATACCATGCATGTCATTTTGTATATTATCGAGGAGACTATACATAGAACAAGTACAACACAGGTCTTAGCGGTAGCTGGGTTCGATAAGGATTACTCAATGACAGTTGAGTGATAATAAAAACTGATTACAATAATAATATGTTTTAATGATTTTAAAAACCTTTACAAGATGCAAATGTTTTGAGTAAGTGTAAGTTTTTAAGTAAAAGGAATCTCTCAGCTATACCTACTTTTAGAATAAAAAAAAATTATTGACTTATCCGATAAGACCTGGCAGAAGTGTGATTTAAGAAATCCACTAAAGTTGAACAGTCCAATTACAGTAACATGAATTATAATTATCGCTGTATTAAAACAAGCCTATTTATTATTGTTGTTGCTGTTATTTGCTATGGACTTTTGGACTCATTCAACCTTTTTGGACTCATACTATGGTCCTATTTTCACATTCACAAATCTTCTAGAAGTTATGTTAATTTAATACGCTGTGATGATGCAGGATGGATTTGGGAAATTTGAAGACATTCATCGAGCTATAAGTTTGAATGTGAAGACAGGTTGGCAAGTATTACCTAACTACTGCAACGGTCATAGCGGTTATCATTAGTCAAAATAGCTTAGGTCGGAAATTAATAAAGCAACATACAACACGGTCAGTCTTCTGATGGGTGACCGCGGGTGGCATTTACAACTGAGAGCTACCGTGGCTCGGATGACACGTTAAATTGTAGGCCCGGATGTTTTAATCGTTTAGCTATGTCAGAGGCCCTCAGGTGGCTTAAAAACTCTCTACGCTAGCCGGCCTATACGAACTTACTTACTTTTTTAAATGTTACAACAGCAACATTTCAGTCGCAAGACCATTGTTAGCAATAAATAGTCGTATTTCTATTAGTAAAGTATTGATAATAATGACCGCTATTTGACCATCACATTATCCGAGCCATGCTAAGAAAACTTTGACAACTGTTATAACATTGAAAAATGTATCTATCTCTTGGGTAGTGAGGTAAAAAGTTGTATCAATAAAACCGAAGGGCTCCGTACCGTATGGAAGCCTCCCTTAATATATTTTATTTTAATTTAACTATATACTTTTGAAGTGAATATTTAACTAAATATTTGAAGCATCTACGTGTCACTTTTATTAATATCGAGTGAAAAATGGCAAAAAAAATCAAGTTTGTTGTATGGGAGCCCCTCTTAATTTTTTTTTCTTTTTTTAGTATTTGTTGTTATAGCAGCAACAGAAATACGTCACCGGTGAAAATTTCAAGGGGACTGAGACCGGTGCGGGCGGCGGGTCCCTGCCGCCCGCACCGGTCTCAGTCCCCCTTTGTCGTCTACCCGCGCGCCCCTGTACCCGCGCAGGCGAGGACTCAGTTAAACGGTCAGACTATAGCTACCACCGTTCATGAGTTACAGCCTGGTGACAGATGGACACCGGAGTGTTAGTAATAGGGTCCCGTTTTTACCCTTTGGGTACGGAACCCTAAAAATGGCACGTAAAATCCAATCAAAAGTCTTTTAAACGTATTTATACTGTTTAAGTATTTTCTGAATGCTCCGCGCATTATGACACTACATTTACTATGTTATACAGGATAATCCAGAACTGGTGTACTAGCCCGAAAGGAGGTGATTAAGACCATTGGGATCAACCTGGAATCCGAGCAAAAAATCTGCTGTTTCATGCATTTGATTGCCTCAGTGGCTCAGTGGTTAGTGACCCTGACTACGGGATCAAAGAGAAGTGGGTTCGATTTCCACCCAGGGCAAGTATTTGTGATGAACATAGTTGTTTGCTCTGTGCATGGGTGTTATTTAGGTATTATCTACGTATTAAGTTTATATGTATATTATGTAGTATTTCAGTCTTTGGCAGCTAAGTAAGTAAGTAAGTTCGTGTAGGCCGGGTGGCTAGCCCTGGTGTCAGAGTTTTTAGGCCGCCTGAAGGCCTCTGACATGGCTAAACGGTTAAAACAACCGGGGCCTACAATTTAACGTGTCATCCGAGCCACGGTAGCGCTCAGTTGGAAAATGCCACCCGCGGTCACCCATCCAAGTACTGACCGTGCGGAACGTTGCTTAATTTCGGTGATCGCTGACAATCACCTAGTCAAACTACGCTACGAGCGCTACTGACAGCTATATGACAGCTATGCTTAGTTTGGTATCAGAGACCGTGTGTAAGATGTCCTCTAATGTTTATTTATTTATCGATTCCGAGTTGCAATTTTGCACAGAACAATTGATTTATAAAATTCCGGGTTAGCCCTATATTAAAAATTGTTCATAATAATGGTCTTAATCATCCCTTTTCGGCTTAGTACAGGGTAGATAGCCCTGATACTTTATTGATAATTATTATTGAAGGTACAAAAAATTTAAAGCTCCGTAGGGTCAAAGGGTAGGGGTATATTACTTGGGCATAATGACTATGTCCAAAAGATATCAGGTGTCAAACTATCTTAGCACGGCTAGGTGTTGGGTGTAGTTAGCTAACAAGCGTGTGGAGTAGGGGCATGGTAATGAAGAGCGTGGTTACCTGGGGCGCGAGAAGCGCGGGTGGCGCGGCGCGTAGGGCGCGGGCGGGGCCCAGCCGCCCCACGCCCAGCCGCGGCTCGCGGGCGGCCCGCCGGCCCCCGGCCCGCCGCCGTACCTGTACAATAAAACTATCTTTAGTATACACTATTTAATAAAGCACTTTCGAATATACTTCTTCTCAGTCATAGGACGTCCGATGCTGGACGTAGGCCTCCGCTATAGATCGCTAATAAGACCGGTCGGAAACGGCTTGCTCCAGCGCTATTATGCGGGTCTTCTGCAGTTCGACCTTGTAGGTCGAATACATCGATTGTGAAAACGTATGAAAAAAAAAACGTTTTACTTCATTGTGGAAATTCAACGTTTTGATACGAGCCCAGTTCACCAGAATGATATCCCTGGGGAAACGAAACTCTTACATCAGTGAAAAGTAATATTTCACGTATAGTAATGATGGGTTTCACCATCAGATCACAGTTTAACTTTAATCCCGGCTGGACGCTAGAAATGATACAAAAATTGTTCAAAATATAATTTACTGTTTCATCTGCTCGTTTTCTGAGGTATGCAACGTAACTTATGTGTCAATGCAAGGCTTAACCGTCTTACTAAATGTCAAAATCTTTAAAACTCCTTGACTGGTAATAAACAAAAGATATTGGCCGAATCATACAAGTTGACGGATGTGAAGTTAGCCACAAGCTGCGCAATATCCAATCAACGCGCAGCTGTATGTGAGCTTCAGTCAGGATTCTGCCGACTTGTATGATTCGGCCTATACCACGTGATAGAAGTCGCGTGACTACAATTTAATTTAATATAATAAAAATGCTAGTTATTCCGCAGCAATATTTGCTAGATGCTAATGTATAGCGTGCAATGCTTTAACTTAGTCACCGTGGTCCGTGCTGACTTGCAAACAATAAACCTCTTTACCGCTTTATTTCGTGACTATAAAAGCGTTTGATATATTTTAAATCCATTACTGTCACAGTTGTTTCATAAAAACGGTGATTTATATTTTGGAACACTAACTGGTGCTATGATCTCATTAAAACGATGAATTTGTGGTATTAGTAAACCGATACGACTATATTTTATGATAATAAATTGTTAGAGGATGAATAATGGTTATTTGGTTCTTGTGAGCAAGGAAGGTCATGGTAGGTTAACCTGAGGCGGTTTGGGTTCAAATTATATGACAAAAAACTAATCGACACTACTGTTTCATCGCAGTTTTTTAATGCCATTTTCTGCTCGTTAAGATATGTTACTTGGTCAAATGGTTAGTAGATAGAATTTTTTATTACATCTTTTAGGTTTAGTAACAAAATTGTATAAAAGAAATATGTAAATATAGTATACTAGCTGCGCGCCGCGGCGTTATCCGCGTTAGCCCTAAATAAAAGTAGCCTATGTGTTAATCCAAAGTCTAAGCTTCCTTCATACCAAATTTCATACATCGGTTCAGCCGTATGAATGTTCGTGAAAGACTAATAAACATCCATACCTACTCCCAAACTTTTGCGTTTATAATATTAGTAGGAAGTAGAATAAACATAATTTCAGGGTTGGTGATCTCACAGAAAAAAGTAAAATGTCAAAGAATGATATCCTGGTGTTCTTTTGTGAGGTGAACCAGTACTATGTATTACGTCAGCACTAAAGAACCCCTTCTTACCAAGGTGCCATTTCTTTGCTAGTTTCATGACATGGCTGATGAGGTGACACAGTAGTGGCTACGCACGTTATAAATTTACATTTTCCGATGTTGACTACTGTACCGTCCTTTATAGGCTGTTTTAAATAGTTCACTGGCTAATCAAAAACTAACTAAACATAGGCAGAAAACCGATTACTGCTGTTTATAAATCCATAAAGAAAGGCGCTCCAGTATACGTCAGAGCGAAGGGGGTTCGACTTTTGTTTGCTTTGGCTGGTGTTATCAAGATAATTATTTTTGCAAAAAATAGCATGACCGACTTCACCCGTGTACAGAATTCGCGAATATTTCGCACGCCTCGATGTAGCATTTTTCACATTATTGTTGATATAGCAAAAATGGCTCAGCCGATTGCGATAAAATTTAAATAGGACCAATTTCGAAGTACTTATACACTTTCCTATAAAAAAAGAATTATTGAAATCGGACTACTATGAAAAAAGTTATGCGTGGTTATACATAAAAAATATATACTTATACGCGTCGAATTGAGTACCTCCTCCGGTTCTTCGGTCAAAAAATGCCAGGATTAATATTTGCAAACAATCTACTTAGGAGTACTTAAAAGATTGTCAAAGTACTAACGCAGGCGGCGGCTGGTGGTGCGGCGCGGGCGCGGACCGGTTTGCGGGCTCGGGCTGCTGCGGCCGCCGCACGTCGCGCACGTACGCATTGAAGTACGCCACCTCGCGCCGGACCTCGTCTACCTAATACACCACAAATATAACGTCTAATTAATACATGCTGACTACTCCTTCACCTATGCTGAAACGAACATTGGTGTTTTTGGATTCGGATTGAGTTTAATTGGAAGAATTCAGAAAAAAACAGCTGTTCCACACAAAAACTTCATCGACTCTTGACAAAATCTATGGAGCAGCCGATATTTCCCCGATTTCAAGTTTGGTCTCACAATAAAAGTTGGTCACAATGATAAGTACAATGATATCCTACAATCTGTACATGATCTAAATACCCTTTTTTAGACGTCGAGAGTTAGAAGGTAAGGTATGGGCTGTGTTGGCTGACTGTATACGATCTCTCGGCCGGAGCCACACAACGTCGCTACCAATCTTTTTCATACGTTGTTACCAACCTTTTTCATACGTTGTTACCAACCTTTTTCATACGTTGTTATTGGCAGACGGTATTTAATTGCTGCTTTTGTGGTTCGTGTGCGGTGATACTTCATTCTGTATCGTATGTTCAATATTTCCGTATAATCTTGAGCAGTATAAAAGTGACAAAAAATATTATTTTTCATAGAGCTCAGTTCAGGAAACAATGTCAGAGTTCAAGGCGAGTCATAGATGAGATCGTCCCAGACCCGAACAGTACGGAAAAGTAAAACGCGACTTTATCACGCGAGTAGCCAGTGAGTAGTTTGTCGAATTCGCCATCTAAGATTTATTTACACTGTCGTTGTCAAGAAAACTTAAACAACCCTTGCATTCCAAATATTACAAAATAGAAATTGTTGTTTAATTCGATTTCTCGAGATCTTATTAGTCTACATGTTTCATCTTCGACCAGGTAGTTTAATATCAAGCGAGATTATAAAATTTAGCAGGAACATAAATTCGCGACTTATGAATACGTACTTACATTTGTAAAAATACATTTCGAAACATTTTCCTATTACTAAGCTTTCGCGACTCCTTTAGAATCTTTGCAACCTAAAAGGAGCCACACATTGAAAAATACCCACTACATTATAGCGATTAAAAAGTTATTTCGAAATACATTTCATAATAAAGAAATATGATAAATAGAAAAAATCCTTTTTGTAAAACAGCTATATCCGCTTTACTCCACCTAACAAGTAATTAAGTCGCAAGGCAGTCACGCACAATAGTAATGCCCAAGTTGTTATACCAAGTTCACAACCATTTTGTGGTCAACGTCCACAAAATTCCGTGTCGTGGGAAAACTGGACAAAAACTCTCACGACATACTTCCACATATTTCACAGAATTACTTGAATAGTGACTTGGACCATTTCGTAATCTATTCACAAAGTTCGTTGGTGACGCTTAGACAAATTACCGAAATAAATTAGATTGCTAGCAACCGGTCAACATGAACAAGTCGGCGTAGTTGAAAAAGTTACACACACGAGAAATTATCCCGTGCAACCTTCATAGGCCTTTAGTTTTACTACACTAAGAAAACTCAAACACTATTATTGTCGATAATAGTACATATTCAAAAATACACGAAGCAATCATAATATCTCACTACGAAAAAGCGACCGTGCTGATCTAGGAACAACAAATTTTTCTTCGAAAATATTGTCTATACAGATAAACTTATAAAGAAACTAGACGACCCGCCCCGGCTTCGCACAGGTGTATTTTACATATAAACCTTCCTCTTGAATCACTCTATCCATTAAAAAAAACCGCATCAAAATCCGTTGCGTAGTTTTAAAGATTTAAGCATACAGACAAAAATTTACGACTTTATTTTATACTAGCAGCGCCCCGCGGTTTTACCCGCGTTGTGCCCGTTCCCGTGGGAATTTCGGGAATTTTTATACATATAAACCTTCCTCTTGAATCACTCTATCCATTAAAAAAAACCGCATCAAAATCCGTTGCGTAGTTTTAAAGATTTAAGCATACAGACAAACAAACAAACAAACAAACAAACAAAAACAGCGACTTTATTTTATACTATGTAAGGACTATGTAAGGAAGCTTTATCTAAACACTAAGTTTCATCAAAATCATTAGAGCCCTTTCCGAGATCATTTATAAATAAAAGTTATGCTTATTTAAAGGTATAAGATTTGTATTACCTTTTCGCCGTGCTTGTTGAAGATGTGTTTTCTGATGAAATCGGGTCCTTTGAACTTCTTACCGCTCAAGGGGCACAACCACTTATCTTTTGCCAACTCTTGAGTGTTAGATTGAATGAACTTTTCTACTTCCGCTTCGGGATCCTGAAAGAAAAAAAAACACATAGTTTTAATGTACTTGGAAGAAACATTTTTTTATCAGCTCCATTTAAAAAAAATATTGTTATGTACCTTGATGCCAAGTTTTTGCAACTCCTCATCGGAAAGCGGCTTCACATCTTGTAGGAAGGCAGACATTTTCCCCTCAAACGTCTTTATGTAGTCTTGTACTTCTTGTTGACTTGGCTGCAACAAAATTTTTTTGATATAACTTAAATTTAAGTCATTATTCATCGAAATGTGAACATAATTATTAGCTGTACGTGTACTCGAATAGACTTTATTAACGTTTTTGGAAGTAATTAGTCGCAAGAGGCGGAAGAGGAATTGGACAATAAAATTTTGAAACAGTGAAAACTTCTTTAGCGGCGTTGTGCACTTTTTAGGATGGGTAAAAAATGTTAAACTAGCGTCAGGACAGACGCGTAAGCGGATCGAAAATTCGTAGGACGGAGGTAGAGTAGACCGCCGCCGCGGCGTAGAGAGGAAGTAATATCTCCCTCTCTTTCTACCGCGCGGCGAAAATCGGCGTGGGGCGCTTGCGCGAGTGTGCGTGTCTGATATTGTATTTTACCACATAAATGATAGTAATTTATAAGTTTAAGTTTTCACTTCTGCCGGCTTTCCCGAAGTGCAACCTGTTGTTTGTTTTTTTGTTTTTGGAGAACAAAGGGTCGTAAACATCTTAGACTCGTATTAGAGAAATTATTTTCATGATCAAGTATGCTTCATCTTATTACCACGTCGCCATTTTTCATCCGATGAGTTATCTGGTTGAATCGAATTTTACATTTTTCGTTTAATTATTATTTGTTGCATTTGTATCCTCCAAAGATAATTATTAAAAATCGCAAATACATACGAAAAATAATTCGCAGAGTCTCAAGGATGAGAAGCGGAGCGCGCGTGCTAGATACCGCATCTATTCGGCATCTATCTTCATACGGGTACTCGCAGTGGTTGTAACAGTCCACCGAGTGCACAATCCTCAGATAAAGCACAAGGCGATCCAACACGCGCGAGCTCGGGGTCGGGCTCGTCCGAGGCCTCCAGCCCAAGCAACTCCTCTTTCTCGGTGGATCAAGTGCTCCGTGATCTTTAGGTGGAATTACCTTGTTGGGATGAGAAGCGGAGCGCGCGTGCATGATACCGCACCGATTGGGCATCTCATCCTCATACGGGTACTCGCAGTGGTTGTAGTAGTCCACCGAGTGCACAATCCTCAGATATAGCACGAGGCGGTCGAGCACGCGCGTGAGCTCCGGGTCCGGCTCGTCCGAGGCGGCCGACTCGGCCGAAGCCTCTAGGCCAAGTAGCTCCTCCTCTTCGGTGGAAGCCTCTTCGATCAAGTGCTCCGTGATCTTGTGTAGCACGGGGTTTGGAGAGTTTAGGCTGAAGTTCTGGAAATAAACATGTTTATTTCAATCGGCAAAGATAGAACCCGTGGTCAATTGGTTATTGTATTGCTTTATATAGGTCGAATCGAACTTGGGCCGTCAAGTTGGTGTTAGTTAGCTATGTGGCGCGCAAAACCCAATCCTGACTGAATATAAAAAAAATGATAAAAAAAAAAACAGCTGCGCGTGGATTGGGTTTAGCGCAACTTGTGAAGTTAGCTTCACAAGTTGCGCTAAACCCAACTTTGATTCAAGAACTTTGATTCGACCAATAACATTAATCCTACCGCGTAACTTACGCGCCGGGGACCTGCCGCCCGCACCTGTCTCAGTCCCCTTTGTCGTCTTCCCCGGCGCCCCTGTACCGCGCAGGCGATGACTAAGTTAAGCGGTAGAATTATAGCTTTGCCAGCCGGTTTGCCCGCGTGATGTTTGGGTATTTTGTGGTATCCCGAAACTTTTATTTTTCCGTGATAAAAAATGGTATAATATGACATTATCCATGCAAAAAATGAAGTCCCCCTGTTGCTGCCTAAAAGTGTAACAATTAAAACCAACAAAGACAATTTCGGATTTATAACATTAGTAAGGATATTCATTCATTGCCCAGTTTAGAAGAATTAGACGGAAAATACGGACATATACGGCAGATACACGCGAATACGTGCGATTTGGGAGATAATAATTACCTATGTGAGAATATTCTTAGTATAAGTTAGTGAGACAGCAGTTATATAACTTGTCACTTACATCTAATTGTAGAGTTTTATCTCCGTCTCCTTCTTCCTTTTTGAGTTTCTTTACATTAGGCTGGAAATACAAATATAATGTTATTATCAAGTATTATCTACTCTATGTCTCCAAATGCACATGTATGAAATTAGGTTATCGTAAAATAGCTAAAGAAAGTTTTTAATGTATTTAAAAATTAATAGGAATTATCTCGCTATGTTTAAAAAACAACATGCATATGAAAAAGAAGATTACATCTGACTGGTTGGTGTGATACCAGACCTTGGTGCATTTGTTGAGAACATTCAGAAAGCGCGTAGAAAGGTGTAAGAGACAATACACTCAGTATGCATGGCAGAAACTCACATCAGCCGGGTCGGCATCCTCCTGCTTGTCCTGCTCGGTCTGCCAGAGCTTGGTGCGCGTGTCGAGGGGGTGCGCGAGATAAGAGACAACAATACAGTCAGTACGCGTGGCAGACACTCACATCAGACGGGTCGGCGTCCTCCTGCTTGTCCTGCTCGGTCTGCCAGAGCTTGGTGCGCGTGTCGAGGAGGTGCGCGAGATAAGAGACAACAATACAGTCAGTACGCGTGGCAGACACTCACATCAGACGGGTCGGCGTCCTCCTGCTTGTCCTGCTCGGTCTGCCAGAGCTTGGTGCGCGTGTCGAGGAGGTGCGCGAGATAAGAGACAACAATACAGTCAGTACGCGTGGCAGACACTCACATCAGACGGGTCGGCGTCCTCCTGCTTGTCCTGCTCGGTCTGCCAGAGCTTGGTGCGCGTGTCGAGGAGGTGCGCGAGATAAGAGACAACAATACAGTCAGTACGCGTGGCAGACACTCACATCAGACGGGTCGGCGTCCTCCTGCTTGTCCTGCTCGGTCTGCCAGAGCTTGGTGCGCGTGTCGAGGAGGTGCGCGAGATAAGAGACAACAATACAGTCAGTACGCGTGGCAGACACTCACATTAGACGGGTCGGCGTCCTCCTGCTTGTCCTGCTCGGTCTGCCAGAGCTTGGTGCGCGTGTCGAGGAGGTGCGCGAGATAAGAGACAACAATACAGTCAGTACGCGTGGCAGACACTCACATCAGACGGGTCGGCGTCCTCCTGCTTGTCCTGCTCGGTCTGCCAGAGCTTGGTGCGCGTGTCGAGGAGGTGCGCGAGATAAGAGACAACAATACAGTCAGTACGCGTGGCAGACACTCACATCAGACGGGTCGGCGTCCTCCTGCTTGTCCTGCTCGGTCTGCCAGAGCTTGGTGCGCGTGTCGAGGAGGTGCGCGAGATAAGAGACAACAATACAGTCTGTACGCGTGGCAGACACTCACATCAGACGGGTCGGCGTCCTCCTGCTTGTCCTGCTCGGTCTGCCAGAGCTTGGTGCGCGTGTCGAGGAGGTGCGCGAGATAAGAGACAACAATACAGTCAGTACGCGTGGCAGACACTCACATCAGACGGGTCGGCGTCCTCCTGCTTGTCCAGCTCGGTCTGCCAGAGCTTGGTGCGCGTGTCGAGGAGGTGCGCGAGCCTGGCGGCGAGGCGGGCGTCGGCGCGCAGCACGGGCCGCTCGAGCGTGACGCCCGACACGGGCCGGATGCGCCGCTGCAGGTCGCGGTTCACGATCGCACCCAACTCGCACTCGCGGAGCTGACACACACACACACACGAATAGAATTACTAAATATCAATAAACTATCAGTCACCATGAAATAAACGTATATTATTTTGTTAAACATCGACCCACTGAAGGGTGTAAGCCTCCTCCTTCGCATATAAATATATATACATATACTATGAACAGATGTCATCCAGGCAAAACTTCTAGAGTATGTAAAAGAGGTTTTGTGACCGAATTAAAAAAGGTGGCACCATCACTGGACACAGGGAAATGCGTATTCAATAAATACCTAAAATTATATTAGTTATTCAAATATAACTGTTCAGTGAACCATCATTATGATTCAAGATATTATATACCATTCTCTAAATTTCGTTTGTGTCAAGGTAGAGTGAGCAAAGAACAGATCGTGATCGTTAGTGCTATAACACCAAGTAGATAAACCAACCCGTATATTGTTGAGGTTCCAGCAGATGTCCTTGATGTTGACCTCTCGGCGGAAGGTGACCCAGCCGCGGCGGAACCAGCGCCGCTCCGGCAGCGGGTCGGCTAGCGCCACGCGCAGGAAACCGCCGTAACGCTTGCACATCTGCAATAACATCCTTATTTTTATCTCAGTCAGTTGAAGAAGGAACACTGAAGGAATAGTCCATAGCCGCGACCTGACTGACCAGACCGCCTCGGCTAGATAGCCGAGGCGGTCTGGTCACGTCTGTCTGCCCGGGTAGCACGGCAAGGGGAGAAAACCATTAAATCCACTCTTAATGTCAGTTGCCATTGTCAATCCATACTTTATTTCCTCTTATAAGGGGAGGGGATATAATGGTGGAAAGACTATTAAACCCTTTGCCATGCTTCCCGTGCTGGTCTCAACTCTACTCTCCTTATCTCCTGAGATAGTAGCAGAACTAGACTAACGCGTGATTGCCATTATGACTCGGATAGTAAGTCGCTTTCAGCAATTAAGACTCGGTGATGACTGTAGTTGTATAACTAGTGTAACATGCGCATGCTTTGTCGTTGAATTGAACAAATTATGTAGGTAGTCAAACGCAAACCTATAACCAGTCATGCTATATTGCCGCGTGATATTTGTCGCAGATGCGTGTTTACATAATTCTAGAGATATCAACTATAACTTGCCATCCGCGAAATCAACCACTGGTAACTAAATAGTTATTACACTGATACTCATTACTCACGGCTTCGACTTCCGCCTTAGTGATGGTTGGCGCCAAATTTCTTAAAAATATTGATGTAGTTTTGTGCAAAGCGCGCGGTTCCTTCTTTTCAACAACTACTTCATTTGTTGTCGGTTTCTCAGCTTCAGCTTTGTCTTTCTCCTTTTCTGTATCATTTGCTTCAGCTTTTTCGACGCTGGGTGATTTTTCCTTAATTTTCGGCGATTTGTCCGGAGTTTTCGACTTGGACTTGGATTTCCGTCGAGTAGTCGCCTCGCCTTCTTCTTCCGAGCTGGACGATGATGAACTTGACGATGACGAACTCGAAGACGAGCCGGGAGGCGCTGTCGTTGCGAAATAAATACTCTTGATAAGAAATTATTTTTCCTTTCAACAAATTTTATAGAATAGAACCACTAGTGGTTGGGATTTGGAACGGTACTCGCAAGACTGGAAATAAAGCCACGCACATTCGCAAACGCTACAGACCGTAATTTTTAACCAGCCAGCAGACATACTTTCTTCAGATCCATAAAGACTATAGGTACAATATACTCAGAAAAAAAAGGTGAGTACATAGATTAACTGCCGGTTACAACAACCCATGCGGCGAAATTAATCAGATCAGATTCCCTATCGACATAACATTTTAAACGTGCCTAAAAACAATTTTAATCTTTCGCGAATTTCGTTTAGTTATGATTTTGACGTTCAGATTAAATATAAACCGAGTTTAAGTTATAATATTTAAAAAATTAAATATATTTCACGTTAATTTCTTGAAAAGAAAACTTAACTTATGATACGTATATGCCAAATCAAACTTATCGGCGGCTGTGATGTTAGCTACACGCTGCGGACAACCCAATCCTGACCGAAGCTCACTTAGTGCGCGAGGATTGGGTAATCCGCAGCGTGTAGCTAACATGACAGCCGCCGTTAAGTTATAAGCCGCGCGCCGCATAAGTTTGATTCGGCCTATTAGGCCGTGTTTTTGTATAAAATTTCCTGCATAACAAAAAGATAAAAGAAGTGCATACTATAGAGAAGATACTTACGAGGCTCCTTTTCGGGCTCGGGCTCGGGCTCGGGCTCCGGCTCCGGCTCCGGCTCGGTCCCGTTAGAGTTGAACCGCGAAAACAACTTCGCTTGTTCCTGCAATTGACGCAAACGTTGGTCGATCTCCATCGTCAAAGGGGCGGACGGCTTTGGAGATTCAGCCTTTTTATCCTGAACATACACAATACAATCAATACGTAATAACGACGGGGATAAAGCCAATTTTGTGCGTGTGTTAGTGCAGTCAGCTGGAAAATATTATGCTGCAACAGAAACCGTCGGAAGAATGCCGCCCTAAAGCAGATGAGCAGAGCGGGTATGAAAATAACAAAACAAACCTCCTTTTTGTCTTCCTTTTCTTCTTTCACTTTGACTGTATCGTCCTCTATGACAATAGGTTTGTCAGAGTCAATTTTATCTGGAAAATATGAGACATAATAAAATACACAATAAATAAGTAAATGTTCATTTTGATTTCAAACATTTTGGTGTTGGCTGAATCATACAAGTCGGCGGAGGTGAAGTTAGCTACAAGCTGCATAATTTCCAATCAATGCGCAGCATTATGTGAGCTTCAGTTAGGATTGGATATTGTGCAGCGCGTAGCTAACTTCACATCTGCCGACTTGTTTGATTCGGTCTATACATTTACATTTGATCGGAAATTCCTTGAAAGCAGTAGGTATATACATACCTATCTCAGGAATCGCATCACAATAACTGTATATTATTATTATTAATTACGTGTATAACTATTGGGAAAACCAACCGGGCAGCGCCCGGTGGGACGCCCCAAGTCAAGTACCGCTGGCTCGACGCCGTGGAAAAGGATCTGCGCGACATGCAGCAGCCGGACTGACGGAGCGCCGTGACGACTGGCGCCGCCTAGTGTCGGAGGCCAAGACCCACTTTGGGGTCACAGCGCCAACGCAGTAAGTAAGTATAACTATTGGGCCCATAGCTGTTTTTTTTTTTTAATTTAAATTAATGATCCACAGACTCCAGGGTCTGTGCCCTTTGTTAACTAAGTTACAATTGATAGAATGCGACTGTACAATAGATATGGGTTAGTTTAAATCTTAGTCTAAGTTAGTAGTTTCAGTGCATTGCGTAAATGCCGCGCGCGAGCAAACCGGCGACCCGCATGCAGCACCCGATCACGAGTGTGACGCATATGCCAGCCATCGCTCTCCTCGACCATATTTGAGGGAGGAGAACGACCCGACACACGACGCCGCCGCAAGAAGGAGCCTTCGATGGCGAGAATGAATTCTCAGGGCATGCACGCAATGCGGGCCCATAGTTATATATGTAATTAATAATAATAATATACAGTTATTGTGATGCGATTCGAGTGTTTCACTAATCTAATGAATATAAGAAATATTTGAACAAGTGATTCAGTTCTTTTTACCCGCCAAAAGAGGTTGAGCTTATTAAATCCTTTAATAGTAACAACCTCATAATATTATTAGACTTACCAGACTTCTCTTTATTATTCTCTGATGGTGTGGGCTCGTCAAGTTCCTTCAAGTCCTCTTCAGTGCCTCCCTCTAGCTTGATAACCACGGTGTCAAGGAGACGGATCAGTTTGTCCGACTTGTCCACATCCACCGTCACTTTATCAAGCTCCCCGTTCTCAAGTAACTCAAGGAACACATTTAGACGAGTCTGCAATAGTATTGACTTGTTAGTCAAAAAGTTGTTGACACAAGGTGTGAATATCAGAATTTAGTATTTCTGGAGAAATGTAGTATGTCACGTTATCATGCTTAATGAAACCTTAGTAGCATCCCGAAATCAGTAACATTGTTTTCTTGATAAGCTTTTCATCTGTGTCTATCAGATAGGAGTTAGGGCGGGAACGCGGAAAAATCATGTCGCCGCATTGTGTTATTTTGTTAAACTCGTGTTTCTATCAGTGATAATTAGTGAAAAATTGTGGTATTTAAATGATTATGAGCTGATTTACGTGCATGAGTGTAGGCAAGTGATATAAAGTGGTGTATCATGTTGTGCCGTGCTCTTGGAAACTCCATAGACACCTCTAGTAGTCTCCACTCCTTTACTGAGGTATGACTTGGACTATGTTTTGACTTGACCGCGACTATTTTGATAAAATATCAAAAATGATTAAAACTTATACTTGACACTGGCAAATGCACAACCATGCGACACCAAAGCATAAAAGAAGAAGAAAAAGATGATCTATTTTATTCACAACATTTTTTCATGAAACCATGAACACCATTTGTTTAAAATTTGTCTACATGCAGATAAGTGTCAGTTCGTTTTGTTAATGAACTTTCCACATATTTCGACATGAAAACGATAATCGTCTTATAAATCGATGAACGCCGGCTGCATACACGAAAATGTCACGTTCGCCTGAGCCGAGCGTGCAAGCTAGAGCGCGGGACAAGCGATAGAGGCACGATCGGCCTAAGCGTTCGGCTTGTTTCAGTTGTTGATCCAAAAATGTTTTCTTATAACGTTATCACGTAAAATTAGCGTCTGTAAACCGACTATACAGACAACCAACATTACAAACAATTTTTAGATTATTTTTTCAATTTACCTTTAAAGCTGCAAATTGTTCTTCCTTTCGTTTCACAGACTCTTCAGGATGGTACTTGATCTTGAACCTTAAGATCAGAAATAGTTATTGTGTCAGTATTTTCCTTTTAAGAGTGGACAGAGACAAATACTGAATACTCAAAATGCAGCATTCACAATAGACCATTTTTCAAAGGACCCATACATTTATTTCAAATTTATAATTCTACTAAGAGAAGTACCAGAAATACATATAAAATTTTTTACACTATGATATTTAAATCAAAGTTTTTAATATGGTAAGGTGGATCATTATCTCTAGTCTTTACCAGAAAATGACATATCAATAACAAATTACTTTATTTGCTACGGATGAATGGGATTCACATTTTAGAAAACTGGCCTTCCAAAATTAAACACAAAATAAATGAACCACCTTTTATTCATAATCCAGTATGTATACAGTATGGTGAACATCAAGTTACAGTGACTAAAATGGCATTAGGTATATCATACTTAAAAAATCTTCATAATCTCACCTGTTCCACACTTGTGGAATAGCATAACCCTACCCCTAACAGTAACGAAACCTGTAGCATTGCGCGCTACTGGTCAACGCGAAATAAGCTAGCTACACACATTCATTTTAATCATTTGTATAATTTTCATAAAATGTTGCTTTACGATGTCCGGCATGTCCATGTGACAACGCTGTAGACTGTAGGGAAAAAAGTTTTCTGTTAACATTTGCATAGCATGTGTAAAAAATTCTAAGCACAGCTACCTAGCTTTTGATAGCCAATAACTTATTTTATAGTTGACCGTTATTGACTTAAGAGTTTATAAAACAATGCTTAGAATTTTTTACTAGCAGCAAATTACTACAAGAGCAATAAAAAAGTATCATCAAAGTAGGCTCAAAGTAAGACCCAAAAGGCACATTTCAAATTAAGACAAGTGACCACAACACCAACATCGCTAATGAGGACCAAAAACAATTTATTACATCTCATTAACTCTGTTAGTGTTGTGTGTCTTGGTTCAAAACACACCTTCAGTCTTAATAAATAATCATGAATTTCTTTACATGGACACAAAGCTAGCTTTTCTATTGGGTGCAAAAGTGAAATGAAAGCAACTTACCATTCTTCATCTTTGTGAGCAACGAAAAATTCATTGAGCTGTTGCCTCCTGAACTCCAGTTTGTATTCATTATACTTGAGAATGGCATCATCTACAGTTATGGAGTCGTCTTGGGCAGCGAGGAATGCTTTGAAGGACATCATCGATGGGGGTCCATCAGTTGGATTGGCTGGTCCACTGTCCCTGGGATCAGAATAGCATCACATACACAAAAAATTGAAACCAATTACATTCTTAAAATATTGCAATATTTTATTAGAGAAATAAATCTGTAAAAATTACAAAGAAAATCTATTAAGATATACAGTATGTGATCTAAGTTCATTTCTGTAATCTAACAAAAGATTTTTACAGTAAGATAGTAGATCTACAAGATAAGCATTAGATGCTTATAATATTACGACACAGATTCAAATCTTACCTAGCAGGAACTGGCGGCATTGGCTGCCCATAGCCTTGATGTGCTGGATGTGGTCCAAAATGATCATGAGCCCATCCATATGACCCATAAGAGTCATGGGGCATCCCACCATATCTTCTGTCATCTATAGGCCAGTCGGGCCTAATGCGTTTACTCGGAGGACCTTCGCCTCTAACTGGAGAGTACCCGCGAGATGCACTACCTCCCCCACGATAGTCTCTGTAGTCCGGACCAGAGCGACCACCACGAGGTCTGGAAGAAATACATAATTATAAAAAAAAATTTATAATCTAATCTTTATCAGATAATCCATTGTGTTAAAACAAAATTATGGATATAATGATGCTGATACTAATGAAATTTATCTACATTAACTGGGGATGTAGGTTAGAGAACAGTTAACAGTTAGGAGGTCAACACTTCTACAGCACCTAGAGAAGCCTTGTTTACTATGATTATGTAACACTCACCATCTGCATTATAAATACACAACATTTAATTAAAACTCCAGTAAAAGTACCTGAAAAATACGGCTACAGAGCGTTTCATGGGTTTTGGAGCGAAATAGGGAGGATTTTTAGGTTCAGGAGGTTGAGGTTGGGATCTGAAAGGAAAGGTAATATACATGAATTGATTAATTATCTAATTAGCAGTCTATATTTATTAAGAGAACTACCTTTCAGCCCAATCTTCGCGCCCTCTGCTCCTCTCTTCGCGCCGATCACTGCTTCGGTAGCTGCTGCCCTCAGCAGTTCTCTCGCCACGGAACTTGTCGCGCCGTTTACGATCATACTCGTCATCACTGTCTGCCATTGCTTCTTTATGCCTAAGTTTAAAAGCGAATTTAATTAAATTCAACAGTGTAGCGTCGGATTGAAGGGCTTTTTCACAAGAAAATAATCACAGAAAGAATCTAGAAGAAAAAGCTCGCTTTGAGTCTTTGGCTTTGAGATTTTTGAGAAAGAGAAAAAAAGCGTAGCTTTGTCACCAATGTTGCCAGCACTGTACCTAAATTGTGTAGATTACGGAATTTACGTAGTCTAAAGGCCGCTGCATACGTGACGGGTTTTTTCACGGACGGGACGGAACGGGAAATTTTAGAAATATCGTTTCATACAAAATGTATATGGAAGCGCATATGTTACGGAGACACGGACGAGATGGAAACGTGGCACTGACGGGGCGGGAAAAATATCGTCGCCAACGATGTTTAGCACGTCCCGTCCAGCACGTGCCCCGTCCCGTCCGTGTTTCCGCTACGTATGCACAGTCACTCCGTTCGTTACGGAGAGAAAAGTAGTGTTGGAAGTTTGTAACTACTTCGTCATCTAGAACAATAGCAATCAAAGCCAATTTCCGAAATTAAAAATCCACCTTTCCTTCTTCACAACAGTTAGATCCGAATCACTGTCACGGTACGTATGCATTAAAAACACGTTCCCGTCTCGAACGATGCAGTCAAGTCCCGTTCCCGTTCACGCCCCGTCCGAGGTATTATCTCGTTACGTATGCAGCGGCCTTTAGTTAGTTAAGGCCGCTGCATACGTAACGAGATAAAACCTCGGATACGAGATAATACCTCGGACTGCAGATCTACTATTATAATATTATTATAATGGTAGATCTGCAATTGAAAATGCCATACTGGCTACACTAACAAATACTATGTTGCTAGCTCATGAAATTAATTGTCTGTCCAACTAATTGTACACGTCAAAGTCAGAACGGATTTCTTTTTTAGGGTTCCGTCCGAGAAGGTTTTTGGATTTTCAACCAATCTTCTTGGTTCGGTCCAAATAAAATAGACATTATGTCTGTGTTTTAATCATAACTTACAAACTTAGACGCTAGCAAATGTAATAGAATGTGACGTCAAAGTCATTACATAAAATTATTTACGGAATTGGCGGGATTTCTTGAATTTTCGTGGGAACGCGAATAAAGAATGCTCGACTTGTTTGGGTGTCACGGCAGTGCACCCAAACAAGACTTACATACCCAAAAGAAAATAACCACTACGTGTTACATACCGATGGTAAGTTTACTTACTAAACATATTTTTACTTACATACCGATGGTAAGTTAATGAAGTTACCTATTTAGGTATAATCTAATTCGAGCCCAGCATCGACTTGTTTTTTTTTTTTTTGTCTATATTTAAAACTCTTCAACTGTTTTGCACTAGAAAATCTTTGATTAGGTAGTATGTGGTAAATCCTATTATTATTATAAACGTGAAAGTTTGTTAGGATGGATGGATGGATATTTGTTTGTTACTCTTTCACGCAAAAACTACTGAACGGATTGAGATGAAACTTTGCAATTATAACGCTTATATATCAGAATAACACATAGGCTTAGGAAATATTCTGCCATCTGCGAGCTATTATAGCGTGCGCTCCAAGAAATGTCAAATAATCGGCCAAGTACGAGTAGGACTCGCGTACGAAGGGTTTCTTACTGTATGGGAGCCCCCCTCAAATATTTATTTTATTTTAATTTTATTATTTATTATTGAAGTGAATATAAAACTAAATATTCTGTGAAAATTTCAAGCATCTACCTATTACCATTATTAATATAGAGCGAAAAACGTCTAAAAATTCAGGTTTGTTGTATGGGAGCCCCCCTTAAATATTTATTTTATTTAGTTTTTAGTATTTGTTGTTATAGCGGCAACAGAAATACATCATCTGTGGAAATTTCAGCGGCCTAACTATCATGGTTCATGAGATACAGCTCGGTGACAGACAGACAGACAGACTGACACACGGACAGACGGACATCGAAGTCTTAGTAATAGGGTCCCGTTTTTCCCTTTGGGTACGGAACCCTAAAAAGAACTGTCGAATCGAACATAGGTCAAATCGTTTTTTTTTTTATCCACCTTTAGGGTGGTAGAGTGCATTTCACGAGAGAAGTCCCGCGGCAAAAAGTGAAACTAATTTTAAATAATCGGCCAGGCGACGTGTCTGAGGAACTTCTTGCGTGAAAAGGACTAGTACAATTATCTGTATGAGTAAAACTAGAGTCCGTATCATGAAAAGAGTCCCCCGAAATAAGTGAAAATAATTTTAACGGATGGGCGATGCGATTGTGGCGACGAGCCTGAGGGACTTCTTTCGTGAAACGCACCAAGTGGCGTTGGGCAGGCAGGACATTAAACTTGATGTGATGGCAAGTGGAGTAGGTCTCTGACAGCTGACTGAATGGTGACACCGTTTGTAACAGGAAGCGCAGTCCCGGTAAACCCATACAACGGTGGCGTGATGACATCCAAAAGTTTTGCGGCAACACCTGGATGAGACTAGCACAGAACAGGGATAATTGGCGATAGGAGTAGGAGGCTCATGCCCTGCAGTTGGCCGAAATGCTGATGATGATTATTATAGTAAGACAAAAAATAGGCATTCTATTGTAAAATAAGTTTTATTAGTTATTCCAACGCAGTGGGTGGGCAGTTGCGTTCGTCGGATGAGTCCCCACAGTGGTCGCGTCCGTCGCAGAGCAGCGCGCGCGCGACGCAGCGCCGGTTGGCGCAGCGCAGCTCGTGCGCGCCGCACTCGCCGTCGCAGCCGGCCGGCTCGTCGCTGCCGTCGGGGCAGTCCGCCAGCCCGTCGCAAAACCGCATCGACGCTATGCACTGGCTGTCTGTGCATGTGAACTGCTCCATCGGGCATTCTGGATTTATAAATATCGTGTTTTAGTTTACAATAAAACGTATCACTATCACCACTATCACTACATAGTATAGAACAAAGTCGCTGTCTGTTCCCGCTGTCTGTCCCTATGCATATGTATGCTTATATCTTTATAACTACGCAACGGATTTTGATGCGGTTTTTTTTAAATAGATAGAGTGATTCAAGAGGAAGGTTTATATGTATATACACCTGTGCGAAGCCAGGGCGGGTCGCTAGTTTTTTATATTTGTAATTAAAAACAAAAATAAAATCCACTTCACAATGATAAGTCGGTCAAACACCATGTTATCTACATCTTTATTACAGCCCTTATAGGACATAGCTATAAGCCGAATCAGCTACTTCATAGCATGCACCCGTGAGAAGCTACGCCCATGCTCGTAAATGGTTTTTTCGATCGATTCGAATTATAATGTTACTAGGCATAAACACATCTATCAGTATCAAGAATCAAGATACCATCTCTTCATTGAAACTCGCGTGAGTATTCATCATCAATCTATACATCTATACATATAAATAAAATTGGAGTGTCTATTTGTAATATTGAAATAACCGTTTTTTACTACATGGATATGAATGTACATAAGTACACCAAAATAACATTTTTACAATTTTTGTCTGTCTGTCTGTTTGTTCCGGCTAATCTCTGAAATAGCTGGATCGATTTTGACGGAACTTTTATTGGCAGGTAGCTGATGTAATAAGGAGTAACTTAGGTTTTTCTTTTAAGAAATGAGCTTCTATTGAGGCTACGTTTATTTTAGAAAATTTCTTATTATCTCGGGCGGGTAACACCGCGGGGCGCAGCTAGTCCTTATCCTTACATAGTATAAAATAAAGTCGCTAATTTCGTTTGTTTGTTTGTTTGTCTGTATGCTTAAATCTTTAAAACTACGCAACGGATTTTGATGCGGTTTTTTTTAATGGATAGAGTGATTCAAGAGGAAGGTTTATATGTATAACACACCTGTGCGAAGCCGGGGCGGGTCGTCTAGTTTATAATAAAACCCAGACAGAACTCAAAAATTATTTACTATTTATTTTAGGTAGGTCCCGATTACAGAGGCGCCAGCGTAAATTAAATAGCAACGTAAAAAGCGTTCTCTCTATCGAACGCCTAAAGTGAAAAAGAAACAGAACTATGCTGTTTAGCTAATATAATTACGCTGGCGCCTCTGTAATTGAGCTTTATATCTTTCTAATTGAAGTTATAAAAATGCCCTGCAAGTGTGAAATGTAGCGCTCGTAGCGTAGTTTGACTAGGTGTTTGTCAGCGATCACTAAAAAGCAACGTTCCGCGCGGTCAGCATTTGGATGGGTGACCGCGGGTGGCATTTTCCAACTGAGCGCTACCGTGGTTCGGATGACACGTTAAATTGTAGGTCCCGGTTGTTTAAACCGTTTAGCTATGTCAGAGGCCTTCAGGTGGCCTAAAAACTCTGACACCAGGGCTAGCCACCCGGCCTATCCGAACTTACTTAGATATAGAAATAATTTTCTAAAATAATTTTAGAAATTACTGGAATGATAATAGCTAGTAGTCGTAGCATCACATCGCCATTATTTGTGTTAATCCGAAAAAAAATTTAATTACAGTGCTTTATAAATAATAACAATAAATAGATACCCTAGGTATAAATATAATATTATATGTATGGTGTGAAAGTAGCTATATAAATTGACACGAACTATACAAGCAGGCTCTCTGTACTGAACCAGCATTTTTAATAGTCCACTGCAATTCGTAGGGCTACCCATACAGGGTGGTGATAGGGCCATATCCACCACGCTGGCCCATTTCGGGTAGGTGGATTCACATACGCAATCGAATTTCTTCTACGGACATAATGCAGGTTTCCTCATGATGTTATCCTTCACCGAAAAGCCAGTGTGATGTGAAAATCCGTACACAAATTCCAAAGAACTCATTGGTGCGGGACCGGGATTTGAACCCACGACCTCACGATTGTAAGGCGCGTGTCACTAGAGGACCATGACTTTTTACCGTAGGTGCTAAGTAACAAAACGATAAGTATCGCAAGTAACAAGAGATTTCTTGTAACTGCGTTCTTCAATTTCACCTCCTTGTACATTATGAATCAGTGACCGAACCTTATTTCAATCCAGCCGCGGTTGGGGTAATTTAGTATTTTGTATTTGCGCAGTTTTTCAATAATGAGGAAGTTCGCTATAGGAAGCCCCGTTAGGTTGAGTGAGCACATTCATAACCCAGATTCGTAAACTGTACGGTAAGTTCGGCTCATTTTGTATGTCAACATTGTTAAATGGACTCTATTACGTTACCTATTGTCATATTCTGAAAAAGTGAAATAACGAATTGTCATCGTCGTTTCAGCCACAAATTTCCACTGCTAGACATATGCCTCTTAAATCTCGAATAAAACCGTTTCAAAGCGGTTTGCATCCAGCGCGGTCCTGCGGTTTTGATGAGGTGATTTATCCACTTTGCTCTTACTGAGCTCACAGGTGCGTGGTCTCCACTCGAGAACTTTTCAAACAACAATTCATTATTTAATGTAATAGTTTTGTTGAAGTAACAAATATATAAGGTAATTACCCGCAGTGCAGTTTAGTTCGTCATATCCATCCCAGCAGTCGATCGTGCCGTCGCATAGCTTGGTGTTTGGAAAACATGAAATGGAATGACCGCAACGGAACTCTTTCGTTAAATCACAATCTGAAAACAAACAATTTTTTTTTGAAGTGACACTTCTACTGCGACTTCCAACAAGGTTGCGTTAAACGTTTAACACTACCATGGAGGAGGTATGAAAGCACTGATGCGTCGAAGTTTCACTTCTTCCGCGCGGAGGGACTCCACTTGCATTTTTTTTATGTAGAGCTAGAACAGGGCTACATTTGGCCAACAACTCGCCTGATGGAAAGCGAAGTTGTAGCCTAAGATGGAGTGTAGACCTAGAAGATACCTATTCACTCTTGACTTGAAGATATTCAAATTGTAATTGTAAGGAAACAATGACGGAGGCAGGTCCAATTGGGTCCTTTTTCATTATCAACGGCATTAGGTCAGACTGATTTCCGGTGTTTGCTTATTATACAATACTGAACTAGTTTCATAGCCTACTTGAACTATTGCCGATGGCATTTTACTTTCTCCTTCACTTTATTGATTTGCTTACAAACAGAAGCTCATTTCTTAAAAGAAAACAAAGTTTTGTTTTTTCAGGGCAACATTGAATGAATTTACGAAGCCGTTTTCCTAATAGCGTACACTAAAAGTACTTATCATTTTCAATCTAACATAGTGATTACCTGATGGTTGAAATAACACTGGCAGGACATATTTTTAAAACTTCCCTCATCTTTACTAATTACAATAGGAACATGGATGTAAATTATAATAATGAACCTGTCTGCAGAAACTATTCGATCGGTCTCTATAAAATGTTACATGCTCTTCTATATCTGTTGTTTTTTGCTTTTAAGGGTTCCGTACCCAACGGGTAAAAACGGTACCCTATTACTAAGACTCCGCTGTACGTCTGTCTGTCTGTCTGTCTGCCACCAGGCTGTATCTCATGAACTGTTGTATGTAGCTAGAAAGCTGAAATTTTCACAGATGATGTATTTCTGTTACCGATATAACAACGAATACTAAAAGCAATAAAAATAATATTTAAGGGGGGCTCCCATACAACAAACCTGATTTTTTAGCCGTTTTTCGCTCGATATTTATAATGGTAACAGGTAGATGCTTGAAATTTTCACAGAATATTTAGTTGTATATTATATTTACTTCAATAGTAAATAATAAAATTAAAATAAAATAAATATTTAAGGGCGGCTCCCATACAGTACGGAACGCGCACGGAGGCGCGAGTCCGACTCGTACTTGGCCGATTATTATTTTAGTTCTTACCACAATGCATCTCGTCGGAGCGGTCGTAACATTGAATAGTGCCGTCGCAGCGCGCTTCCAAAGGCACGCACAGTCCGTTGCGACAGCGCCACTCGTGCGGCGAGCAAGTTCCTGACGCCAAAAGACGGCACACTCGCACCCCGCGGGCCTTGTCCACCAGCTGGCAAGCCTCCGTTTCCAACGCACAGAGACCACCACACCCTAAAGTAAAAACAAAAACACCTAAGCATAAAAAAGAGAAAACTCCATAAATAGATCAAAAATTAAATGAACAAACCTGTAGGGTCGTCCTCATCTATTGGTATTCGGCACACTGAAGTCCCACTATTCTCATCTAACATACAAATCTCATTTCTTTGGCACGAGCAAAATTTTTGCGATATATCTCTGTTAATAATTTCTTTAGGCTTAAGGCTACCGTGAAGTTTGGGCTTAGGATATGTTCTAATATTCTTTCTTACTTTTAATAGAGAACTGGATAAATTTTCTGAGCTACTTTCTGTGGTCAAGGTCGTCATTAAATCGGTAGAAGACGTCGTTACTGATTTAGGGGTATCGGTTTCGGTGTCTGAAGGTAAATCTGTATAAACGTTAGTTATCGCTGACGACGTTTGGTTCACATCGTTTTCGGTTGGCACTACATTTGTGTTACTGGCATTTGTCGCACGTATAAAATTAGGAGAAGTAAAGTTGACCAAAACAAAGCTTATAACTACTATTGCTATAATCATTACACTTATTGAGCAGGCCTGTATTTGAGTACGTTTCTTTACAGGACTTTCAGTCAAACTAAAATTTACGAAACAGCCCATTCCTTTGAAGGTTTTCCTCAGTCTTCGATGCTGGTGAGATCGCTCATGTTGTGTTTCATACGAAAAATATTTATGTCGAAAACTAGTGTCTATTTGCCGCGATATGGAGGGAATGCATTGTTTGTCATCGGAACCCATGGTGTTCAAGTCTCTTGCACAACTATTATAAGAACGAATAGCTTCGCAGCTATCGTTAATGGAGTTTTCTTGTAGTTCACTTATTGCAGTCTCCTCTGTTTCAGATCCATATTTTCCGTTTGGAGTGGAATGGTTGTCAGGTGTAAAGTTATTTAATGCCATCAATTCATATTTTCTAATTTTTCCTTTACACGTATAGCAATTTTGTATCTTTTGTCCTGGTTTATTTGGTGCAGTAATAATCGCATTTCGTAGGCAGCTGTTTGACCACAAATGCGAACAGTAGAGCGAATCCAGATTAGTGGTAGAGACATCTTGCCTACTCGTTGTCGGTAAATGTTCTTCGAAGATAATATTGGATAGAGTCATTATGTATTCGCAACATCACAAAAATATAGTTATTTGTTTTCCTGAAAAAAAAAATGTAGTTCAGTTCACATTAGAAAAGTTTGTTTTAAATAAGGTAACTAACACACATTATAGAGCTAAGTGTATATTCTATTTTGTAGCGAAATTCTGATGTTGAAGTCCCGAGCGAGCCACCTCCTGGCTCTATCTTATTACATCGTCGCCAAAGTCACACCGGTATACCAAATTTCAACCATCGGCCATCGAGAAGTGGGGCGAATTTAACTTACATGATCGTAATAACATTAGACATACCTACACCGGGACAAACGCCTAAGTAAAAGCTTCTAATAAATAGATGGAAGCTTGCAGAGAACGCTTTCAAAAAGCACCTAACAAATCGTCATCTCTACATACATCAGAGATTTCCTACTTGCATAATGATGTTTTTGTAAGTAAGTTCGACACAGGCCGGATGGCTAGCCCTGACATGGCTGAACGGTTAAAACAACCGGGATCAACAATTTAACGTGTCATCCGAGCCACCGTAGCGCTCAGTTGGAAAATGTATTTCTTACGACTGACTGCAGAAATGAATATGTAATATGATTCGGATTGAGAACATAGATTAGGGGCTTAGTAATGTCCAATAAAAGAAGCACTAAATAACTAATATAGAGGCAGACATAGCGATAGAGTCGGTCAAGTGTGAAACTAATGTAATCCACGACGTGTTGCATCGAAGGTTATTCGATATCGAACCCTACCAGTTTTCAACTTAATTAATTCTGTAAGCGATATTGTATCAACATCCCCTTCAATTTAACGAATGATACGAAAAGAAAGCTATAAAGTTAATCGCACGTTTAGCAGGAAGTATAAACTATGTGTCTATGTTACATGATTACTGTGCATTTAATGACAACAATTTTATTGTCTGAAATAATGTTTTGCTGTCTTTAATTCCGCTAAATTACAAACAAAACTTTTTCTAAGCAACTCAGTAGTTTCTAACTAACCATATTAGTCTAAGATCATACTTTTTAGGGTTCCGTACCCAAAGGGTAAAACGGGACTCTATTACTAAAGACTCCGCTGTCCGTCTGTCTCCAGGCTGTATCTCATGAACCGCTATAGCAAGAAAGCTAAAATTTTCACAGATGATGTATTTCTGTTGCCGCTATAACAACAAATACTAAAAACAGAATAAAATTAATAATTAAGGGGGGCTCCCATACAACAAACCTGATTTTTAAGCTCTATATTAATAATGGTAACAGATAGATGCTTAAAATTTTCACAGAATATTTAGTTGTATATTCACTTCAATTCAATAATTAATAATAAAATTGAAATAAAATAAATATTTAAGAGCGTCTCCTAGTGACGAAGAAATTGAGAAATAGGTATTTAGACTAAACTATTGCTGTCGCGATGCGCCCAAGCCAGGGAGCTTCAATGTGTGTGGTGATGAAATTGTATTTGTGTGCGTACTGCGCACGAACTGGCTCCGCACCCCGCCCGCGCCTCAAAGAACCAGCGTGGCTGACCGATACTTTATTTTGAATTGTAGCAAAATATATTACGTAGAGTGCGCACAAGATAACTCTGTCGTGAGTCGTGGCGCCACGTACGTTATATCACTAGCATTCTGAATTTCCTGGCAGCATAGAATTTGTTCCTGATTTAGGCCGTACGTAGAGCTATCTTACGCGTATCCTACGTATAATCTGGTTCTAGTAGGTATGGCAGAAAGCAAACAAAAATAATCCTGCCAATGATTATTTATTTTTCTGCCATTAGGAAGCTACATTATTTGTGATATAGGTTATTTTTCTTTATAGGCTTATTTATTTTCTTTCAAATCATTTTATTATTGTTTGACAAAAACATAATATGTACCCAACTAACATCATATCATATACATTGATCTTGAACCCAAAGCAGGAAGTAAAAGTAGCAATTTGGCTATTTAATTTCTGTAGGCGTTGCAGTTTACATTATATATCTTGACTGAAATTACTTCTTTCTGATTTTAAGTTAATTATTTTTTATGGAAATATCTTACATAGTTCTTCTACAGACTAAAATAAATATGGACTCGCGCTTGAAAGGGTTCGTACCGTATGGTAGCCAATTATGTATTTAAATTCAATCATTTGTTTTTTTAAATTGAAATATTATATTATTAAATACTCTGAGAATATTTCAAGCGTCTACCTGTTGTGATTATTAATAATGATCGCGCAAAAACTCACATCTGTTGTATGGTATGAATAAATATTTATTTTATTCTATTTTTTGACCGATGAAACGGAGGAGGTACGCAATTCGACGCGTATATTTTTTTTTATTGGAAAGGGTATACGTCGAAGTTGGTCCCATTTAAATTTTATTGAAATCGGCTGAGCCATTTTTCATAAATCAACAATAATGTGAAAATGCTACATCGATTTGCGCGAATTTTGTACACAGTTGAAGTCGATATTTATTTCATTCTATTTTTAGTAAGAATTTGTTGTTATAATGGAAACAGAAAAACATCATCTGTGCAAATTTTAACTGTTTAGCTGTTGCGGTTCATGAGATAGGTACAGCCTAGTGACCAACAGACAGACGGACAGAGGAGTCTTAGTAATAGGGTTTCGTTATATTACTGTATACCTGTACATCTAAAACTTCTAGCCTTTTAAATGGTACCTACCATATTTTCATTCCGCTATTAGTCCCATAATATAAAAAATAATAGAGGATTCAATAAAACAGATGCAAGGTTTACTGTTTAGAGAACTGCTTGTCACACCTTGGTTCTACTTTGAACACATTAAAAAAAATTAAACAATTAGCAAATTAAAGCAGCAGTGGGTAGGACACACACCATAGTAGGTAATACAGGATAGAACATCTTCAAAGTAGGTAGATATGAAGTGATTAAAGCATTTAAAGCACTTCTAATTGAACTTTTCAGCTCTCTCCAAACTCAGTGGATTAGCAAGTTAAAATGACAGAGGGCAAGGCACATGGTTCTATGAACGGATAGCCAATGGGGCTGTTTTCTCTCGAATGAATCTCACGTAAAATCCGCGCCACACAAGTCGGCGGATGGAAAGTTAGGCGCAGAATGCTGCGCAAAAGGCAAAATATAGGTATGCGCGGGAGCCAGAAAGGGGCACACCCGACAGCCAAACTCATGCCTCCCGCGCGATCCCTGCGCCCGTGAACTCCACTAGGCCACGCGGCGTTGTCATGGTGCACATATGCACAATAGTTAGCGCATCACAGCGAAGTGTGCCTCGCATCTGTTTAGTTGAATTGAGAATTCAATTAAACAGATCAGATGCTAGGCTTACTGTTTGGAGAACTGCTTGTCATACTTTGGTTCTACTTTAAATACTTACGTTTAAAAATAGTTAAAACAATTAGCAAAATAAAGCAGCAGTGGGTAGGGCACACACCATAGAAATACAGGACAGAATATTCACAAAATAGGTAGAGAGTAGAGACAAACTGATTTAAACACTTCTAAGTATTTGAACTTTTCAGCAAAACTCAGTGGATTGGCAAGTTAAAATGACAGAGGGCAAGGCACATAGTTCAATGGACGGATAGCCGATGGGGCTGTTTTCTTGAAAAAATGTAATGTAATGAAAAGTTAGGCAAATGCTGTGCAAAAGGCAAAATATAGGTATGCGCAGGGGCCAGAGAGAACCATGCACAGTTCTAGGCTTCTAGCCCAAATTCTATGGCTATAAAAATATTTAGTAAATTGCCAAATAATTTAAAAGATATCGAAAGAGAAAACTGTTTCATAAAACAATTAAAATTTATCCTATTATCCAAATACATTAGACGATTTTTTTAACGATAATCTAGAAAACGTAATAATAAATCGTTCCAATACAAATAATAAAATTGTCATACCCTTATAGGGTCATATGTATAACTATACAAAACATGTTAACTAAGAACCGCATGTAAATTTCATATGTTGCAATAAATGAATTGAGTTTGAGAGACAAGAGCACACCCGCCCGCCAACCTCATGCCTCCCGTGTGCACGCCTGTGCTTACCACTACGCCACGCGGCGTCGGCATTGTGCACACATGCGCAATAATTAGCGAATTACGGCGAAGTGTCATCTGCGGCTAACATCTCATCCGCCGACTTGTGTGGCGCTACCTATACTGACAAGCGCAGCATAGAACTTATTTATTTTATTGGATCTAGATTTGTTTATTTTGTTGTGTTTGTAATGTGACTGATTATGTGTTTTTTAATTATTTAATGTTGAGTCTTTGATACTTGAATAATTTAATAGAACGTTTTTCGCTTAGGTAGGTGGACTAAGGATAATTAAATATTTAAATATTTATACGTTAGGTACAGTTATTACACGATTTTAGAGAGCACGTGATTTTCCTGATTAGAACCATTATTTCGCTTTAGGCGCAGAATTCTAATAATGGCACATAGTTCTAAGAAAGCTCAATTTTAAAAATGCCCAATTCTCACAATGGCCAGGTCTAAGAATGCTCAATTCTCAAAATGTCAAAATAATTAATAATAAGGTGATTTTTGAAAATGAAAATGTGTGTATTCTATTTGAAATTATTTTGCCATATTGAGAATTGACCATTCTGTGCTTTAGTTAAAGCACCACCTCTTTAGGGCAAAGTTAATAGGCTTAAAAAGAACTACTTTTACTATGGGAGCAACTAACTAAAACTAACTAACTGGCGATAAAACCAGGTGTTCTATACACTTTGTCCATTATCAACGGACTTTTTCTATGGTATAGTTGATATTTCTCGCGGATTCGGCTCTGGTCGCTCCCATAGTAAAAGTTATGATGTACTTAACTCGCCAAAGGAGGTTGTTTTAGGTACCGGTGAGCCCTTATATGTATTCAAAATGTGTGATTTTTTTAGATAATTCATCAAAATAATGTTGCAATTTTGAGAATTGGGCCTTCATAGAATTATTCTTTCGTACAATTGAGCATTCCCGGATTACTTAGGCATTATGCGAATTGGTTATTCTGCGCCTAACTCATTTAGATGTCTGCGGATACAACACGTTATTCTGTAAAATCGCTGCAATATGTTGCAGCAACTAAACGCCTATATTCCATACATAAAATCTTTTCTTCATAAGTAACAAACATGCAACGGTCAAATCACAAGATTGGAAAAAATAACTAATATTTTTAATAAACATCGATATCGATGGACATCACTAGAGCATCGACAAAAATATCGACTATTACTACATCCCTAGTGCTTGTGTACGTATAGGATTGAACCTCCCTTACCTCGACCCTACCCCCGCATCGTGCGATAGGGACAATTGCAGCTCAGAGCGATTTATACCTACAAAAAACTTGGCGAGACAACGTTTCGTATTACGCTGTTTTCTTCTTCAAAAACTATTTTAATCAAGTATTTTTTATGTCAAAATTTAAAAAAAATATGTGTTCATGATTCTGTCATTTTATATTTTGTTAGATATTATTTTGTCTCTTGTGGTAGGTCTCTAAAGACGTCGGTAATAATGGTGATTTTTTTTGTGATTTTGAAGGGTCATATTTTGCCTGATAATTAATTTATCAAGAAAAAGAAAAGACAGAGTAGTCTAAACAGCTAAATTTAATTTTATGACAAAGAATTGAAGCTCTATAAGTATTTTCAAGGAAGAAAACAGCGTAATACGTTTGTATGGAAAATTACAGATCACCCGGGCTCTTAATTGGGGGGGGCTCCCATACAGTACGGAAACCTCCGTGCGCGAGACCGACTCGTACTTGGCCGATTATTAGCAAAATGAAACTGTGTACCTTTGCCAAGTGGTATGTACTATGTAATACAATGTTTATCTCTACAAGGGACTTTTACTTTATACATATGACTGTATAGATGTATAGATAGGCAAAGTGAGTACAATAGTGCCAACTGATTTCAATTTCCAATAGGTACATAGAGCTTTTTGTTTAGTGTGATGCATTTAAGTGTAGGTAATATACAAGTGCGCTAAATATAGAAAGGTAGAGAAAATAGTAAATAAACAGATAAATATTACGCAAGTACACACAGCAGGTATGTAGCGAAATCCAATATGTAGATTAAATTGTTTTTGGTTATTTGTAACTACGGGGTTTAAATCAAGTCAAAATAAATGAACTGAGAGAGTAAGAATTTGATATAATTTAGATATAAAATATGGAGTTACCTAAATTAGATATTTTTAATTAATACAAAATTTCAACTACGAATCTAATATAATATATTGCCTGACTATGCCTAAATATTATTTAGGCATCCCGTATATACTACGCTCTAACCTACTACACATCTACTATATAGGTAATAATATCTACTATAGCCTTGAAAGGCACTACCTTTTGGGGTTAAAATACTAACATACTGTGTGGCTACGTTACGTAAGGGTCACGTGGAAAGCCGAAAGTTTTTTAATTGAACTACGTTGAAGGATTTTATTCAAACTATTAGTTTGTCATTTTATTTTTACATTTTTGCGATTAATTACCTAAATAAATACCATTTTATAAATAAATTAACAAGAGTAGTTATTTTGCAATTTATTAGCTTATCTTAATATAACAAATAATTAGTTATAATTTTATGAAATGTTAGATAAATTCCTGCGGTAAGAAAATAATGTAGCAACCACGAAGTTTAAAATAGTATATTATTGATAGCTTCGAGTAGGCTGTTTCAGATAAGTAAACTTAAATTTTTAGAATATTTTTCGAGTACAGAAAATTAAACAACAGTGAAGACCCATGAAGAAATATTATCAAGGAACTTACCAACATGACTTAATCATGAATTAATTTTTAACACTATTTAACACTAATCTACGATATTGTCGAGTGGAAGCTGTCGTGCACGTCAGGTCACTGCGAAGGCGGTCTTGTATCGGTCTACCGTTGCCTATGACAACCTCTGTAACAACTCTACCATCACCCCTTAACTTCCAAATGAAAGAGATACAAAGTACAAACATTACAGGCAAGAGAAGGACGAGTATAGGGGCTGGTGGTGTATGGTGTACCAGCTACGAAGGTCTGTGCTCAGTCAAGAGTGACACGTGGAACGGTTTTATGTTTGCATGCAACTAAATGAACAGCTGTTCCCCTTATTGCTCATTACCCTTGTATAAGCTCTACATAGTGCTTGCAAATAGAAACTTATAGGTACAATGGTTATTTACTGCCTTTCCAAACAAAGCTAAGGTAATCAGAACTTTTTCTAACGTTATGTTCAAATTAAAGATCAGAAGTAAATTTTAGGGATCGTTAATGCACGATCTACCTACTCGAAAATGCAAGATGTGCAAAGTAAAAAAATAATACTCGTGTAAGTAAGTCATTTTCACTCTGAAAAGCATGAAATACTTATATATAGCGATAACGCGTAAACATTTAATTCATTTTAATAACAAATTTATTATCATGCCAAATGCCAATTAGTTTGCCTATCACAAGTTTAAAACCAGGATAATCAATGGATTCAAAAATATTTCCCTTAGTCGAGGTAACTGTTTAAAAATATTGAGAGTTTATAAGTTTTGTTCAGTTTCACAAATTGTAAGAAATAAAAAATATGTTTTACCAACTTTTCTCGATACCTGGGTTGTGTGAATGTTGATAAACAAGGTGTGAAAATGATTGATTTAGTTATGTTTTTAGGTAGAGTATTAAAAAAATCTAGTTATTGAAAGTTGACGCTAGAGTTGTAGAACCGATTTTATACGAATAAAATCGTAGCTAAGATACAAAACAATCGGAATTTTAGCGAGTAGGTACGAGATATTGATACCCCCAATTTCCTCTGCAGGTTTTGGCGCGTTGCGGCAAGGAGGCGACGGAGTGCGTCGTCTAAGCGCTAATGCCGACCGCTGAGCCGGGCCCGCAGGGCAGCGCCGCTCGGGCCCTTGGCATGGCGCGAATCGGATGCATGTGCAACGGGCAGCATGTCGCGGATGCAGCGGTGCCCTTCGCCGCCTCCGCCGCCGCATGGACCCGCGACACGCAACCGCGGAAGGCACAACTCTCACTGCGCGCGCCGCGTGCGGTTGTGGTCAGTCGCCCACCTCCTCGCCTCGTTCGCTCGGACGTGCTGTGATTCCGATACACCTCAGTGTTCTGTCACACTGCTATCTGTTAGCGCGTTTTACCGTACATCGCGCAAATTTCTCTCGAACATTTATTAGTAAGTATGTGAATGTGGAGTTTTTATTTGTTGAGCACGATACGAGTGAAATGTTCACTCGCTGATCAGCGCGCGTTCACTTCGTCTCTGGACTGACTCCATGAAGAGCTGACACTTCTATTTTAGGTGAGTTGAGTGTACTGTTTTCACATTTTAATTTGTATTGCATTTTCAGCTAAGGCGAAATATAAGAAAGCAATGTTTCTCTTTAGAAATCGTAGGTGAAGATCCTATGAGATCTCGCATAAAAATAGGCACAATTTTAGCACTTCTTCACAAGATACCGCAATTATTTTGTAATCCGAACCTCGAGGAAAGCCTGTGTAGTGTGTAGGTCACAATGTCAGCTGTCCCACTTCTCATAGTAACCGGCGAGTCTAGTAGGTGGCCAAGCTGCGGACTGTTATTCTGTCCGTTTATTTGTATCAATTTTAGATGCTAAACTTTTTCACCAAACTAGCGCGTAGACCTAAATAGATACCAAAACAGTAATAATAGTTAGGTAAAAGAAAACCTGCAAAGTGCGAGTCGAACTAGCATACCAAAGATGTCTTGCATCACATTAGTCTGATGTGTTATTTATTAAGATACAACTTACAGTTAAATATCACATAAAATTTAGTTTTCTAGATATCGCAATGATGTCTAGATATTGTAAAATAATGTTCAATATAGTTTCGGTTAACCCGACACTTTCAGGTTCCTTGTGTAAATATGTATCAATTAGCTAAATTATCTTATAACCGAGTGACAACAATTAGTTATCTTGTTGCCTTTTGGGTACGGATCCCTGAAAATGTGAAAACAGTTATCGGACATGGGGTATTATCTCAGAACAAGCAAGCAACAAAGTGATATTTTGACTTACACAATGTACTTCTTTTGTTTTTCTCATTCTATCAACTATCCTATCCTATCCTACTAACCAACTATATACATTAAGCCAGCTTCTAACTGTCAGAAAACTTTACATTGTACAAGTAGTTCTCAAAGTTCATAAAGATACGCCATATAGTGATAACGTTCTTAACAAAAGAAGAAAGGATAAAGCAATTGTGGTCCAACCTGTCAAAAGCTCTTATGCTAGCAATCAGCTTGTTAACAAATCAGCAAGATTATACAATGAAGTTAACAAAATTTTGAATATTTATCCTATGAATTGTCACGAATGTAAAAAACATCTAACCAGTTGGATACTTACTAAAAACTATGAGGAAACAGAACAACTGTTACAAATCAAGAAATAAAATAAATCAACTTAAAAGTATATGTATTTTGGTAGAGTATTTGGACTCAACCCACACACATGCACTGACACACACACGCATAACACACACACACGCACAACACACACACAACACACTCACGCACAACACACACACGCACAACACACACACGCACAACACACACACACACACACACACAAATATTAAAATAAAAATATATATGTTTATGGAAAATGTTTGCAAGTTAGAGATTAAATTTAAAATGTTTTCTTTTTGTTAAAAAAAAATGTTAAATTAACCAAGATTGTTACCATAGTATGGATATCGAAGAGCGGGGTCTTCTGACACAGGTATTTTTATACTTAATAGAATGCCCCAATCTACAGTAAGTTAGTGAATTATTGGTTACAGAAATAAAAACTTATTATATTATTATTATTATTATCAGTTTTGGATAGAGTGCATCAAAAGACAAAAATAATAATACTGCTTTAGAGGTTTTGTTATGCTCTCATGCCCCGCCCCTGCCAGCGTATCTGATAGTTTATGTATTTTTCCAAAAGTGATTTGGGCCTTGGTAATTTTATTAATAAATGGAGACAGAGGGAGGAGGTTAATGCCCTGGAGTGGGCTGAAGTAAGCTTACGCTGAATTTGTATCTTAACGTTACAAATCTTGTCCTTAGGAGTGTGCATATAGGCTTCTAAAAGTTGACAAAGTTAGCAATTTCATCACAAGGAGTGACTCTTTAATTAACGCAGGCGCTTTACCAAAGTAAGTAAATATTGCACTGGCTTGTTCGAATTCGGTCAAGGCTCTTTTGGCCTTTAAACTTAAGCATAAACAAAAGTTAACTTTTATTTAGAATCACAAATTATGGTTCGCTAAATTTTCGAAACATTTGCGTTATTACCCTTAGTAACATATGGGTACTAGAGCATAGAGATCACTTTACTTATATAAAAATATGGACAATACAGTTTGTTACAGAACTAAGATAAATAAACTCTCCTTCATTGTTTAGCCTTCCAACTCGAAGCAAAAGTAATACTCGTTTATTATAGACCGTTTGCACTATCCTTATCCTTACATAGTATAAAATAAAGTCGCTATTTTCGTTTGTTTGTTTGTCTGCATGCTTAAATCTTTAAAACTACGCAACGGATTTTGATGCGGTTTTTTTTAATGGATAGAGTGATTCAAGAGGAAGGTTTATATGTATAATACACCAGTGCGAAGCCGGGACGGGTCGTCTAGTTGATGCATAGAATAAGAACAACTGAACAAATAAGACAATGCTGAAACGTTCGCCTTTATAATACGTATCTGTAGAAATAAGGATATATACCTATTATTGCTATTATTATTTACGCTTGAGCATGTAGCATATATAAGCAGATAAGCGGTCTAGGTTGTAGCACGCTTACCTAGAAGATACCTATTTACTCGGGATTTCAAGACGCCCACATTGTACTTTAGCGGGAAGACAGACCCAGGCAAAGCGTTCCACATAGCTCTACTGCTAAGTTTGTAGTAGATAAATGCGAGTAACTAAGGAATATCCACGGCTTATCTTTTAACCACGCTCCTATCTACTGTTATCAGATTAATAGCTAGTTAGGATACTAGTAATAATTCGCCAAGTGCAAGTTGGACTCGCGCACGAAGGGTACCGTATCCTATGGGAACCCCCTGAGCCCCATTCCAAGCGTCTACCTGTTGCCGTTATTAATATGCAGCAAAAAAAATTACGTTTGTTGTATAAGAGCCCCCCTTAAATATTTATTTTATTCCTTTTTTTAGTATTTGTTGTTATAGCGGCAATTTCAGCTGCCTGCCTATCACGGTTCATTAGATACAGCCTGGTGACAGACAGACGGACAGACGGACGGACAGCGGAGTCTTAGTAATGGAGTCCCGTTTTTACCCTTTAGGTACGGAACCCTAAAAACCTGGCTTTCCTCAACCAGCCGCTATATAGGTACTCCTCGCTGTTGTGATTGGCTACGAGTCAACTTTCCAGTAGCGACATTATGAAAACAGTTAGTTTCTTTGGAAACTAGCAATATATCATGGATAGACTAGCCGCAGTATAAAAAGAATATTGCCTAAGTGACGTCGGTTTATTCTACTGACAGAGGTAATGTCCAATCAGATATCTAAATTAGAATTTATAGGTACGGCAGGTGGATATTAGTTTTAGGTTTCCGGCATAAAAACTGAAGCTTAAATCGAATTTCCGAAAAGATAGAACTTGGCAATACGAGTGGATGACAAAAATACCAAATGGAAGGCGTCGTCATCAGCGAAAGTGATTTCATGTTTTATTGACCCCAGATAGAGTATTATTAAATAGGTTCAAAAATATCACTCTACCTATTCAAGTATCACAGGTATTGGTATGTAAATTTTAAATATGATATAATAAAAACGCAGTAACTTAAAAAGCAAAATCACAACATGCAGCTGTTTAAAACATGTATTTACAAGCAATAGAGCAAAAAAAAGAGTGATTTCAAATGAAATATAATAATGATTACTCGCACAATATGGGTAAAGCTTTCGATTTAACTTTCGTTTTTAAACGTAAGATTTATTTTAACAGCATCATATTAAATCATGTCATGTCATCACACCAACACCAAAGTTCGATCGTGGCTACTTTCTTTCTGGCAAACTAAAGTAGGCTAACGGCGAATTTCGATGCGGGCAGAATCGCAAAGTATCGTGAACGTGAACCTTTATCTACTGCCGTCGCATACAAATAGAACTAACTGGTTGTTTTATTTCATAGATCATGAATTATTCAGATAAGTGAATAAGTTACCCGAACAAGGAGTTGTTAGAAGCCGTTTGAATTCACTCTCAAAAAACTAAGGACATTTTGCAAATCGTGAACTAGGAGTGTATAACTACAAAGTGGCTTAGAGCCGGATTTAAGTTCTATAGCCAATTCATTAATATTAACGATTGCTTCATTAAATGAAGTATACTTTTATAAATTAATAATCAACAGCGATTAGATACCCATTATAAAGTTTATAAATGATATGTAATAGTATGAGAAGAGTTACGACACGCGTCTTATAGCAAAAAGAAAGTGTGCTAGAGGTCACTCGGGCGATAATAGGAACACTTGTATGCATTGTGAGGTCTCGAGACTCGAGGGCTTCTTGTGATGCAACTGGTGGCCAACATTGTGTTGGTCTCGATTTTAATGCGGCAATGATAAGCAAAATCAACAAGTTTAGTCTTATGCACATCTTAATCTACTAGTAAAATGAAAATATGGTAGGTATTGGAAGCAATGCCATTTATTTATATACCTAACCAAGGAATCAGGCTACGATAAAACTGATTCAAACATAACAACTTATATCTCATAGAGTTATTGTGGTGACGTTGAAAAACACAATTATAGGTATTTACATATAATAAAAAGAAGGGTGACCATCAGATTCAGCCAAGTATTTTGTTCGTCTGATAACTGAAGCGTTTAAATTAGTTTAAAACAGCAACTATACTATAGCTAACACAGGACATTTTTCTATTCGATGCTGCGGTTAAATAAAAGTGCTGAATAAGTATACATAGGTTTAGGCAAAACTTTGTAACAATATCATGCAAACTTTGAGATTGAATCAATCAATTCTGAAAATCACTTGTTTGGCCTGTAAATCGCATTCAAGTTACAATAACCACAGTCAAAAGTCTTTCTGAACGTCTGGTGGACGCGACGCGTGACCAAAATGCTGGTGTTTATTTGGCTCAACGCATAAGCATTGCCATTCAGCGTGGCAATGCAGCCAGCATGCTGGGCACGCTGCCAACTGGCAGTGGGCTTGAGCATTTGGATTATTTTTAGACCTTCAAAGGTCTGAGGATGATCCAATGCTTTTTATGTAATAGTAGTGAAGTTTTACTTTTGCCCGATAAAAAAAAAATAGTATAATGTGTTTCAAGATTTACAAGGTAGTACCACGGAAGAATTAATACTACTGCGGGGTAGTACAAAGCTGGCGTGCTAGTCTAATGGACCGGAAGATTTACTAAACGAAGCTCTACATCGCAATTCTTAAACTCTACTAAAATATTCTTTGTTGCGGTTTCCTGTTATATCGCGTGTGTTATCTTATTTTAGACAATTACTGGCATAAATAGTAGATGCCACCGTACAAAACGTCTTTGTTTATATAGACAAAGGACAAGAAGTTTAATAGTAAAGGGATTCTTTGTTGACTTCAAACGATTATTGAAAGACTTCCTTAGTACTAATTAAAAATTATCTCATCATTTTTGCAATTAATACAATTAGTTTGTAAATTATTGAAGCCTCGGTAGTTCGGTACCTTCTTACGAGTATTCTACAGGGTTATCCAGAACTGGTGTACTAAGCCAAAAGGATGTGATTCAGATCATCATCATGAACAGCTTTTACTATGGGACCAACGTGAAATTCGAAAAAAAATCAGCTGTTTCATACATTTTGTCGATTTGAGTTGCAATTTTGTATACTTAGAACACCTGATTTTTTTCTTGAATTCCGGGTAGGCTCGATAGTAAAAGTTTTTCATAATAATATATACTTTATTGTACACCAAACAAAATTATTTTACAAACATTCTTAGGATTAAGTACATTAACGGAGCACAAGGGCAATATTATCGCTCATAGCGATTTCTTCCAGGTAACCCGTGAAGAGAAAAAAAACATCATAATGGTGGTCTGAATCACCCTCTTTCTGCAGATAACCCAGTGTAAGTGCCTAAATAAATAATGTTGAGTTCGGGTACTTTAGGTTTCTGAGGTAAATCCTTGCTGCCACAAGCTTGATAAATCTTTTTGTTTGTTACAAGATTTTCAAACTAGTTATTTAATTTTAATTCAATTTATCCTTAAACTTTCGCGTACAAGGTGAAAAAAACTCCTTCCGCGTACAACGTAGGTAGGGTTTAAATAACCTGACGCTAAATATCTACCTAGTAAGGTGAATATTGAAATGTAACAGGCTCAGATGGTTTACATAGATTTATTGATCAATAAACTAGTAAATAAAACTGAATAGTATTTTAGAATTAACCTTAAATTTTAAAAACAACTGAAATTGAATAAAAATCAACAATTTTTCTTCAAAGCTAAAAATAAATAATGTACATTTATAAAATGAATTGCAAAATATAACCAGATCAGTGAAGTACTTTTTTCCTTCTACGTATTTTACTATGACACTGCTTTGTTAACAAGGTAAAAGTTAAAAATCGTATGGGTATTTTGTGGGTATAGTGGTAAGTAGCTACATAAAAAAGACGAATGTTTTATATCTAAGAAGTACACTGTACTCGTACACGTACTATCAATTAAAAAATCTAGTCAATCTATCCTAATACAGGTTTTAATTGCCTTGGCAAATGGGACCTCGTGCATTCTAGCTGCAAGGTTGTCAAAGTAACTAGATTCATATAACTAATGAACCGAAAATTCTAATGCTATAAATAAGTACCTGCACGTTTACTTAGACGTAATATCTGTCTGAGTCACCGTTGTTTAACAAAGACGATTTCTGTATTAAATATGGCCCTAAAATTTGATTGATACGAAATTATTTAATCGATTATCCTAGTTGCAACATCGTATTTATTGATGAGGGTAAACAACACACGATTAAGATATGCTTAGACGTAAGCAGAATCGTACGATCTGCGCTCAGTTTCCAGTAGAGGTCAGTCTTTTTATCAGAGTCAGAGCAGAGGGGCCAGTCAGGTCAATAGACATTTCAATAAGTGCCCGATTAACCGAACTCTAGTATTGTTTTAGTCTTAATAAATTGTGGATTGTGAAAAAAAACATTCGTAAATATCTGACGCATTATGTATTAATTGTACAAGTGTTCCTTTGACAAAAACTGTACACAAATTAACGGGTGAGTTTAAGTTAATTAAACAATTTTCTCGCTTACGCAGCTTTAAACAGAAAACATGCAATATGTATTAATTCGTAAACAAGACATCGCAAGTTAATATGGTCACTAACCAAAGAGACATGCCAGTTGTTTACTAATGAAGTACCTAATTTCCGTCAAATAAAACGTTTGTGCGCGCAGGCGCAGTCAGTGTTTTCCTTGTTGAACGTTAAATGTAGCTGCCTATCTAACAGCATATAAGTAGTAGCTGTGTAGGTATGTGAGCATGCGAAAGTGGAAGCATTGTTGTATCTTGATTTAAAAAACCGCGTTTCCCGTTACGCGCTGTTATTGCGCAAGTTTTCTCTCAATATCTCCATGATTCTTACCTCTACAGTGTTGTTTTTTTGCACTTCAACATTTGATTAAATAATGATTGACATGTCACTTGTAATATCTCTGTAGACGTTTCCCGGCGTCCAGGCCGACTACACTATTAATACGCCACTATAGATAGCTGAGCAGTGCGACTCAGACACTGAATATCAAATGAGAAATCCAATGACTCCGTACTCCGCCGCGACCTCAACCCCGCATATTAACGTTTACAGTGAGGAGCACAGATAAATATTACGTAGGTACTGATTTATTAATTGAATTTAGAACTACTTATAAATAGATTATATTATCATTGACATAGTGAAATGATATACTTCACTAAAAGCAAATATAAAAATCGGTCAAGTACGAGTCGGTCTCGCGCACGATGGGTTCCGTTTCGTGTTGGTGAACCCTTAGCCCTATTCCTCTTGCCGTTATTAATAGCGAGCAAAAAACTCCTAATAATCACGTTTGTTGTATGGGATTGCCCCCTTCAATATTTATTTTATTCTCTTTTTAGTATTTGTTGTTATAGCGGCAACAGAAATGCATCTTCTGTGAAATTTTCAGCTGTCTAGCTATAACGGTTTATGAGATATAGCCTGGAGACAGACATCGGAGTTTTAGTAATAGGGTCCCGTTTTTACCCTTCGGATACGGAACCCTAAAAATGACCAGCAGTAGACGAGGGACTACGGTTGGGTTGATGATGATAATAATTGTAAATAAACATTAGCAATTAATAGAGAACTAGTTTTGTCAATAACGACATAACGGAATGGTCGCACTACCGAAGGTAATTTATTGAATTGGATTGTTAATTAAGTCCATGTTAATGATAAGCAATACTTAGCCGAATTTTAATATAGCGCACGCTAACGAGCAAAAAGGTAGCTGCACGTCAACCAGTGACAAAATCCATCAAAATAATTACACAGCTCTACAAAGCGTTAGTTTAATGTGTATTCAGATTATTCAACATTTAAAATTACGAAATGATCCATCAGAATGTTAACTGTATTTGATATGAGTAACTATGATGGTAAATACATTTGCAGTTGCACGATTACCTTTTATAAAGATTAATTATATCTCCGTACAAAATTCATAGAATGTTTGCAATGTTATAAACGAGTAAACAGTCAACTTCTCGCAGTGTGACCGATTGCAGTAGATTGACTACTGAAACAGAAGATTTTGGATGTACTCGTATATTTGGTAGAGCGGTAGATCAGTAGATTTTAGTAGAATTCATATATGCGTCGGAAAATGCGATTTTGGTGGATGGCGATTGGCGAGGTACTATTGATGATTAGGTAGTGCGGCAGACTTTCAGTAGTTTTAGAACGATCAGTAGATTACTAAATGCGATTTTTGCGCTGAAAAATGCGATTTTGCTGAATGGCGAGGTTCTTTTGTTGAAGGCAGTGGCTCCCAGGGACAGCAGGTTACTTATTGGATGTTTATGAGTAAACTCTACACTTACAGCTCGCGTTTATTAAAAAAAAACTCACCTTGCTAGAATTATTAAATCCAACGTTACTCTTGAATACTCTTCCACGCAGCAAGGAAGCAACGGATCGACTTGATTTTTGGCGTGAATAAGTATAAATACTGTTATTTTAATAGTAAACAGTGTGTAATGGGAAAGCATTTGCGTTCTAGCTGGATGGCAATTTCACGATAATCTAATACAGTTATTGCTCATTCGATTGTACAAGTCACTTTTTCGCTAGACACGACCACCCAAGCGCAACGTTCACGTGAACGCTGTTAGGTTTGTTAATTCAGTGTTTTATTGTTCATTATCTTGAGCTTAAGTAAACGATTTTCATGTTTCATCATCTTCTAATTCTGCGTGCTTTATCATCGACCACGACGTCGCTTGCCATCGAACGAGTTGGTGGCCGAACGCGAACTTTATAGATCACGCGGGTTTCTTTTATTCGCGATAGTAAAAGAAAGTGCCTGCAAGCTGAAAGCTCGCCACTTCTTACGCGGTAGTCGGACAGAGTCTTGTTCTTAAGTCTCGTAAAAGTAAGAACTCTTTCAACTGAACTGTTGAGTTTTACGGTCTCATCAGTTTGCATGCTGTGCTAGTGGCACGTTTACAGAATCAAATCGATTACACTGTCCCTATTAATCGTTAGTATACTTATCACTATTTGTAGAATTTGTTTGCTTAACTTTAGAGCCATTGCATTTTACTTGCCTATGAACAAAACTATACAGGGTTATTTCTAATCAATTAGCATCCTTTTAGGGGTTAATCTCTACATCAAAACTAACAACTTTTGTTTTACGACTTTTATTATTTGTCAAAAAAAGTGGTTGTTCCATAGAAAAATATCGATCACCCTCGACAAAATGTGTGAAACAGCTGTTTATTTTTTTGTTTTGATAAAAGTCGCAGAACGAATGTTGTTAGTTTTGATGTACAGAATAAGCCCCTAAAAGGATGCTAATTGATTAGAAATAACCCTGTATATTTTGGTTTATATTGCATCTGTCGAAAAAAATGCAAAATACGTAAACTTATTTGGAATAAAAACACAAAACACTGTAGAGTTTCCCAATGAGAAAAGGTGTGCAGTAAAGGGGAATGTCCTGACACAATGCGCGTTATATATTATTACCAACATGTGGGAGGCGCTAACAAATGAATTTGAAATGCATTCCGCTGAGAGCAAGTGCGTACAATAGGTGAAAGTATGAAGTTCAATGAACCAAACGAAAGTTTTTACAAAAGGGATCCGGGGTGAAGAGAGTCTGTCCTTTAGAAAGTAAAAGGATTTTTAGGATTCGAGCAATAAGCAGCTGCGTGATTCTACAAGTAGATGTTTAAAAAATAGGTTGTTAGTTCATATTATTCATATTGTGAACAACTTTTACTATGGGGCCAACCCAAAAGCGGAGAAAAAGAAATCAGCTGTTCCATACAAAACAACTCGGAATAGACAAAATGTATGAAACAGCTGATTGTTTCGCAGGAAAGGAGAAAATTATATTAAACGTAGCAGCTTTATTACAATTTTAATTTTAATGTCGGAAAATGCCTGCAATTATAATGTCGAAAAAATTACTTTGGTGTGGTTACCACATACTTAATAGGTACTACTACTATCATAAAAGTTCTCATTTTACAGTTCGTCACAATAAATAGCACTTAGCTCTTCATACGCTTTAAATATACACATTAAAGTACTTACTGTGATAAACCAACGAATGCAAGTTGAATGCAAATCATGAACCTGCAAATGCAATAGATTCAAAGAAAGATTTTTCCGGTGGCTGTAGTTATCTGTCATCCTACTAATAATATAAACGTGAAAGTTTGTAAGGATGGATGGATGTTTGTTACTCTTTCACGCAAAAACTACTGAACGGATTGAGATGAAACTTTGCAATTATATAGCTTATACATTAGAATAACACATAGGCTATAAATTAAAATGATATTGCGTAAATTTTCCATATTATAACAATAAGTGTTAAGTAGAAAAAATTCTGACATCTGCGAGCTATTCTAGCTTGCGCTCCAAGAAATGTCAAAAAAGAACTGTCAAATCAAACAAATGTCAAATCGAATTTTTTTGTTTTATTTTTTATTTTTCACCTCCTTTGTAAAGGGTGCGGGTGGTAAGGTAGGGCCTCGAAATATCATGCGGGCGAAGCCGCGTGCAAAATCTAGTTCATATATACATTGATACCTATTTAATGCTCGCCTTCCACTGCGAACAAAACGGACCCATTATATTATACGGTCCGTAATCACCATCAAATTCATACAAGTCAACTCTTTTTAGTGGAATCACTTGAATTTTGCCATGGGTCCGTTCCGCTCGCAATAGAAGTCGGACATAATGATAGGTATTACATAAAATGGTTGTTTAAAAGATAGAGAAATCTTTGTTTTAATAAAACCATTGGTTTTTCATATGCCACACTCAAAAATTCAAAAATAGAAGTACAAATACATGAGCTGATATCGATTCCTAATTTCAAAACATCGTTGTCCTCCTGGCCCTAATTCGTTTATCTTATCAATCTATTAAATTAACCTCATACTGTGACCTCAAAGATGGACGCGTTTTAGTGTTGTCATTAGTTTCATAATTTAATCTTAAGCTTATCGATTCATATTTATTTATAGAGCTTGATAAGATTTTAAAAAAAAAAACTTCAACAAAACTAACCTAAGGCCTGGTGGCTTACAGACTCTGATATCAGGGCTAGGGACCCGGTCTACGCAAACCTACTAAATTAGGGATACCAAAACTATTAAAACACTAAACTTTATGGAACATTCTGCCAGCACTACTCTATAAATTTTGTTGCCTGAGAAAGACAAGGCATCTATTAAAAAAATCGGTTCATTGCTGTAACATTACTTACTGTGTAGTGTAGATAGCAAAAATGTTCGTCCAAAATATTAAAACAACAAAGAAATTAGTCGCAAAACAAATGCGTCAGTTTATCTTCTACGTAAGCATTACGCAAGCAAACATTCTAATGTAACGAAGTGACTGTCACCAACTCACCACCGGGCTTGGATAGCGGTAGAGTGGCAGACCATTATGCCCACACACTGGTTAATGACGACGACCTCTCTTTGCCATATTATACCTCTGCACTGCACACAGGCACACTCCACACCCATGTCAGCAAGAAACTTGTTTTTGCGAATAACACCATATAAGATCTAAACCAAGAATAACAAAATAGAAATGTGATAAATTAAAAATTTAGAGATGCGCATAAAAGCTACTAAGTATAACTAGGTAATATAGACCACTGAGTGAACCTTAGATTAGCAGCATTATATGATTTGTTGTAACTACATTCGTCTGGGTTTGAAATATTTATGCGGACTATTATTGCACCAAGATAGTTGATTAAATCAGGCGTTACTTTGCGGAAATTAATCTTCAAATCTTTGTTTTGAATAAATATTTAGTGTATGTTATAGGCAAATAAATTTAAGGGCTCTATTAATCATTTAAACAAATCAATATGATTTTTAAAAAAAACTTACAATTCTTAATATTACAATAATTATAGATTTAAAAAACAATAATATATTTTAATAGAGTATAGTGTTTTTTTTTATTATGTTTTTCATAACAAATATTTATTATTTCACCTGCATATGGGCCAGATGTGGTGAAGGCAAGTGAAGATAATCCCTGACAGAGTGGTAGTCACGTTAGGGAAAGCGTAGACAGCGTAGTCTTGGAAACCCCACACAGAGATGACGTCACAAGCCGTCTAGAAGTTTTGCAGCAAAAGCTGGTTGATATTAATTAGGTTATCAGGTTTTGCTGCAAAACTTCTAGACGACTCGGATTAGTGATGATTGAGGAAAAGAGCCAAAAATCTTATGGCCAGCGGAGGGTTGAAATAAGCTGCAAATGATGATGGTGATGACGATTTTGCACCTTAACATATCGGCCAATAAGATTGCATCCTTCAACCGAAATAACTAATAAGAGAAACATGTGTAATTAAGTTTAATAGGGCTAGCTATCATGATATTCGCGAACCGTAACCGTAGCTTACAAAAATATTTCACACGTGTCGTATTGCTGCGAAAGCGGGTCGACATTGAGATTTCCGGGAAGTTAAATTGGACGGATGATGAATCAACCGTAGGCTTACTTGATCCTTCTCATAAAGGTTTTTGTGCTCTACTATACCTATAGGTATTATCGCCTTTGATGATCTTAGTGCAATCAGTCCTGCGGACTGATTGCAATCAGTCCTGCGGACTGATTGCACTAAGATCATACGATTCTGAATAAAGACGTAGCAAAAGTACGTAGCAGTTTCGCTTCTAGTAGATGAATAAGGGCTCTGCGGTATTGACATTTTTTTTATTGGTAGAGCTCATAGCACAGCTACACTTGTCCCTTAGTTGTTCACTGAATTGAAGCAACAGATAGTGACAATGAGGGTAATATTTACAACTAAGTGCTACCGTGGCTCGGATGACACTTTAAATTGTAGGCCATGGTCGTTTTAACAGATTTTATTCATGTCAGAGCCTTCCAGGCGGCTTCAAAAATATAACATTATCTTGGTTAATAGTAGGCAATGCTTCGGATGTAGAGTTTGACAATTACATATAAAGTTATCAGCGTCTCTAGCAATTCCGCCATAAAAATTAGAAATCAAGAAGCTTTCGTTGCGTAGGTACAAAATAATAATTATTACAATTATTTATTCGTCGTTGAAAGTTACAATTTCACTTACAAATTCGTTTATCGGGAACGTATCGAAAGTATTTCCATGCTTACTGTGATACGCTAGAAAAACAGTTCGAATAGCGCACGTACAAAAACGCAAGTATTCAACCAAAACTAGAAAACAATAAATTAACGGCTGACTAGCGAGCAATAAAGAGAATTGACCACCACGGTCGGTCGGCTAGAACCAGCTAGAAGAATACCATCTTGTGATGAATTGATAACATCGGCACACAGTGCATTATTTATAAACTTGATAACTAACAGATTTCCAAAAAGCCGGAGGTTCTATATTATGTTAGTCTGTATGTATTTTTTTTTGTGTATGTTCATCGATAATTTCGCCAATTGAGAACCAAATCGAAAATTTATTTTTTAGTTCTAAAGGGTATACATACTCCCGAGGTGGTCCCATTAAAATTTTACAGAAATCAGCTAAGCCGTTTTTGAAAAATCAACAATAGAGTAAACAATTCGAGCGAAATATTTGAATTTTGTACACGATCGAAGGCGGATTTGCCATTTTTTTTGCGAAAAATAATTATTATAAATAAAGATAAGAAGAGAGAACAGTGGTCTGTTGTTCGATAATCAAGTACGGCATTACCAATTAGTACAGTATAGAATAACTTTTAGTTGTATTACCCTTAAAGCATTTTTATACCTCTAAATAAAGATATTATGGATCATCTGTATAATTTTACTGTCGCTTTATTACCCTGATAAAAAAGAAAAACGCCGCGCATATGAGATGAAATTAATATGGTCAAATTCAGAGAAAATCTCCTGATAAATTGATACGAAAATAAATTGCAAAAAAATTGTTTCTTGTAGCCGTACGCTACAAGAAACCTTAAGAATGTTGAACTTGTTTTCGTAACTCCACATGCGTTGTGGTAAGCCGATTGTGACCAACACGGTACGAACATAGCATTCTGTGCTCTTGATCTTCGTGTGAAGTATTATGCTTACAGTTTCTATTACTTACTATTTGTTACGCTACTGATGTCAAGATAGATATATTTTACTTAAATCTGTAATATGCATTGTATAATAATGTAAAATCAAGTATGATTTGTCATAAGTAGTCAAGGGCGTAAATAAATGGTCTATTCATTTGCTCAGTACATAACTTGACAGTGCATTTGGGTGTACAGTCAAGTACGAGTATTTGTTTAGTTTTACTTTATATTTGAAATCCACATACCGACATTGAACTTACATTTCGTGTTAGAGATGAAATCGGAATAATAATTGGTTGAGAAATGGCTCATACATAAACAAGTGTTCGAATCAATTAGGACTGGGAGTCTCGGTATTGATCACTATAATAGTGTGTGTTAAGCAACAGCGTTACTGTAGGCGCGTTTACAATAGGCAGCAAGCGCAGCATGCAGCGCAGTCACTTTCCAACAAAGTCAATGAAGCGCGGAGAAAGTGCCGACCCCACGTCCGTGTACTGCCAACTTTGTAAAATCCGCTGACTCACATGCTCACATAATACCTATCTCGTGTCCAGCCTTTATGAGCCGAATAAAGGAACCGTGATTTAACAATACCTACTCTAATAAGTCAGACCAGTCGAGGAAGGTAAGCAATTCTATTATAATACGACAGTTCATGTAATAAACCATCCGTGCCCTTTTCGTTGATATGAACGGAATTTTTGGTTTGACACGTAAATAAAATAATACGTGTCGTGTATTCAATGACAATCTTGCCATTCGTTTAACTGTGTAACAAGCTGTGTAACTGTGTAGTCTGCGTCCTTTCAAAATGTTTACAAACAATGTCAAATAAGGTTACTTTTCCACCGACAGCGCAATAATTGGGAAATTTTCTCACGATCTGTAAAACAATTCAGATTTATAGGGACTCGCACAACCTGCTACTTTCTCTGTTAAACGCTATAAAATAAACTTATAAAACGATTTCATGATATATGAAGCACCCAGGCTTAACCAAACACCCTTTCTCCTTTTAACAAAATGTAACGCAAAGAGAAACCGCCGTCCAAGTTTGAAATGGACACAAAAGTTTGCATTTATTACATAAAACTCAGGCGTAAGAGGTGATGTCTGATAAATGTATATGTATATATTTCCATTTCTTCTATTGGTCTCTTACAGTTAACTTATGGCCTCCTCATAACCACTGACATAATGCTCTGGATTGAAGCCGGACTTTACGAGTTGTGTAATTTAATATGGTTACTTTTATTTATGATAATCCCCGAAGTGCATAAATAGGTCATGTGTGGATCATCCGTTGACCCACTTTCACTACAATTTCCTCGTCGTGAACATGAATAACAAATATGCGTTTATGAGATATTTTTATGGATTTCCCTAGGGATTAGGTGACATTTTTATAGATTTTCTTTCTCAAAACATAATGAAATCATGTAGGAAAGAGAGAGCTTTTTATAGGTGTTTTAAGTAATTTGTAATAAAAAGATGCAGTTGAATGTTCTTCATTGATCTTATTATAAAAAAAGTAGGCTATTTACTCGTTATTATTCTGCAATCACATCGTACTAACAATTCGTTATCTTTACTTCCTTACTATCCTTACTAATATTATAAATACGATAGTGTGTTTTTTAGTCTATTGGTGTGTTCCTCTTTCACGCAGCAACGGAGCAACCCAACGGATTGACTTGATTTTTGGCATGGATATAGTTTGAAAGACGGAAAGGACATGAAAGACATAGGCTACTTTTTATCTCAGAAAAATACAATGTTCCCATGGGATAGCACAAAAATTAAAATACTACCCGGGCGAAGCCGCGGCAAATGCTAGTTTGTATGTAATAAAAAAGAAAGGCGGAAAAAAGGTTACAATAAAATGGTGAAATCAATATTTACACCTCATGTAATTTAAATAATTATATCTGCTATTCAAGAGTACATAAGCTCTGCAGATTAAGTGCAGTTACTTTGCACGATTTTCTATAATCTCGTTAATATTTTTTTTCTTTTTGTTACAGTACCTTTCCCCTTCTGCTTCTCAGTGATGATTATAAGGATACCATGGCTTTTTCAAGTTCTAGTTCTTATCACGGCCATCATTACGATATCAGGTTGGTATCTAGATATATCGATATCTGTTTGTTATCTCCGGCTCTACAAAATGTTTTAATCACGTATTTCACTGTTAAAGGTAACCCTATATTTCTACAACAAACTGGACGACAGAATAAGCCTGTGATAAGATGGAATCCACCAATGGATACCTGGAACTGGACTCTATCCCCGAGAAACGAAGAGCCATTCTTCCTACCATCGAACTTTTCTCACAAGCTTCCACCGTCAGCAAACGAAACAGAGTTAATAGCGCACATGGCCGCTTTGAAACGAAACTACTCGAGGCTTCTCTGGGACAGCGACAAGGGTAGCAATTTACCAATCTTTGTTGAGAAAGCCCTAAAACTATTGAACTTGAAGCAAGTTTACTATGAAGTGGAACATTCCGTTATGTCTAAAGTTTCTTGTACAGCTTGCAAGGCTGGAGCAGGTTTACTGCAACATTACATCAGACTTGGCAAAAGTAAAGAAGAGATAAATAAGATGATATACCAGTTCTGCGTCTCTTTGAAAATCCAATCAGCTAGAGTTTGCGAAGGTATCACTAGATTGTTTGGGGTAAGAACTAGACTATGACTTTAGTACTTTTAACTATAGCACCAAGTTTTATGGTATGAGCTAAAGTGTATATTAATTACATCATTTCAGAGCGAGGTGGTGTATGTCCTGAAAAGGATTACTATTGGTCCCGATGAGATCTGCAGCTTCGTCATTGGAGACGCGTGTGGTGACGTGTACAATCCTTACCACGAATGGGAAGTGGCTTTCCCGCCGGTACCCAAGCCAGCGGTACAAGAACTGGGAGCCCCAATTGATAAGGCACCGACTTTCAAAGTTTTACAGATATCTGATACGCATTTCGATCCATATTATGTTGAAGGTACATATCATGCTCTATCAAGTTGTGAAGCAAGGGTCGCCATTGATTTTAGCTACAGCTATGTTTTTCAGGTGCTAATGCTGAATGTAACGAACCGCTTTGTTGCCGAGCGTCCAGTGGGGCCGTCACGACGCCCGGGGGAGGAGCTGGGAGATGGGGCGACTATCGCAAGTGTGATACTCCGAAACGGACTATTGACCACATGCTAAAGCACATTGCTGACACGCACGCTGTATGTCGAGACTCTATTATCGTGATTTCACGCTAACAGTGTTGTTAATCTTGGGAAAATATCTAATTCAGCGGTTGAATTTTCCTTTATGTGCCTAATTTGCATTTTATGTGATTGCAGGACATCGATTATATCCTATGGACGGGAGATCTGCCTCCTCATGATGTTTGGAACCAAACCAAAGAGGAAAATTTGAAAGTTTTGCAAGAAACTGTCGCTCAAATGTCGGACATGTTCCCCGGCGTTCCTATCTTCCCAGCACTCGGAAACCACGAGTCGTCGCCCGTCAATAGGTTAGTAAATAAACTGTATTCACAACCATAACCGTAATGTTACAGAATGGGTTCAAACGTGGTCAATTCATTGTGATCTTTCGAGGTGTTCAACTGACCTACTCTATCATCGCCATTATGTCATTACGCGCCGCAATAAAGAAGCCAACGAGCCCATTCGTATACGTTGGACAGCCTAAATATAGGTACTCGTACTATAGCAATCGCTTAAGAATATAAGAACAATACTTATGCCGATGCAATTTTAGAAAAACAAAGTGGAATAAGTGAAATCCGCGGACAGCTTTTACATAAATATGCTATTTAAACAATTATTTTTGGATAAAACGTACCTAATAACCTATTTCAAACATTCGACCTCAAGCGCTTTCGAACCAAACTTAGCGAAAGTACTTAGGTTTTGCGATTCAATTTTTGTAGGCGCTGCAATTTTCATTAATTTTCTGGAGCTGCTTAAAAACTACTGAACCAAAGTAAATTAAATTGTATGGGGCCATCTCGCGATATTTCTCTTTAAATTAAGAAAGAAGAGGGAATATCGACCCAAAAATATCGGAGAAAGTAGGTAACATCAGAACAAAAGCAAAACACAATCTTTTTTAGAACTTGCTTCCAATTCTTATTAGATCACTAAATTTCGGCATTTAACAAAGCGAAATGCTTTTGAAAGTAATCACATGCATTTGTAATTTGCTGTCTAGGGTCTTTAACAAATTCTGTATTTTTTTTGGAAGTAATGCCTTTAAAATTACTGAACCAAAATAAAACTAAATTGGTTCGCTGCTCAAATACCGTTCGACCTTCATAGTATTTAAGAAGGACATAAAAGACCAGAAATGAAGACCAAAAAAGTATGAATGAATTGTGTAAGTGATAGTGAAGATAATAAAGGAGTTAACGATGAGATCGTCATCTCAAATATCTCATTATGACAAAGTGAAGAGGCCAAAGGAAAAGTGCTATGCCATGCCAACCCCATCTAACGGGTAGACGATGACAAAGCTACGCGCTAGACAAGTCTCTACATGCTCTTACATACTTTGCCGGCGTAATGCCACGCGGGTATGTCACAGACATAATCACTTGGCCCTGCGCAGAGCAAGGTTCGCGCCTCGGAATCATCCGTCGGGCTTGCCGACGGCATAACCGCCGGCCAGGCCGTCGGCATAACCGCCGGCCAGGCCGTCGGCTTAGTCTGTAGGAGCCGTTGTAAGAAAATAAAGTAGACGACTGACCGTGTTCCAGCTTCCCCCCGCCGTACATCTCGTCGCCCGAGCAGAACATCGCGTGGCTGTACGACGAGCTGGACGCGCAGTGGCGGCGCTGGCTGCCGGCTGGCGTGTCGCACACCGTGCGCCGCGGCGCCTTCTACTCCGTGCTCGTGCGCCCTGGCTTCCGCATCATCTCGCTCAACATGAACTACTGCAACAATAAGAATTGGTGAGCGTCTGTTAACATATCTGTCTACAAACACAATAATAACTGGTGAGCATCTACAGCTCTCTCTCTATGCCCCTGCTAAGAACAGGACCCTAGATGACACAGGTTTGTGGACACAACCGTTGCCTTTTCGATGCCGTTGCGCCTTAGTTTTCGTTTCATCTCGCTCAACATGAACTTCTGCAATAATAAGAACTGGTACGCATCTGCACTGTAGCCTTCTCTATGCCATTGCTAGGAACGATCTAAATGAGTCAATTTGTGATCACGACTATTGCCTTCTAAGTACCCCAAATTCCGCATCATTAAGCTCAACATGAACTACTGCAACAATATTAATATTGGCGAGCATCTGCAAACTTGTCTATCTGGGTGTTACTCCAAGAACTGGTGAGCGTCAACAGCTTTCTTTATCCCACTGCTTGGAATTGGTCTTAAAATAAATTGGCACGGCCACAGCGTGTGAGGCCGTGTCACAGCATTTCTGGCTTCATCATCTTTTTACTTTAATTTATCTGATCAGTTCTTCAGTATCAGAAAAGTCAGAAAAGTAACTTACAGAACGCACTACAACTCCAGAACCCACATATGGAAAATGACTGTTTCAATTATTTACTTATTATATTTCTTGTTACTTACAGTATTTACTGAGTATTGTTTTTATTCACACTTGTACGACTCAGCCTTTAATGAATTAAAACTGTGATTGTGGTTAATTAGTCATTATACTTAGAACAACGCTACATGCTTGGTTGATTGCATGCCTTGCGTTTTAATTAGAGATTTACCTAGAGTTGGCAATGAATATTTCCTATGCTATCGTTCATTTCCTAGAATGAAGATGGAGGAGCTGATGCTCTCAATGGAATTAATCATGGCGATGAAACCACAGCAAAGTAGTTCTTCTAGTGCTTACTCGTACTTGGCTAGTTAGCTGTGTTTGAGAATGACAGTCTGAGCGGGCATAGGACACAAAAATCATGGGTTCATGGAAACTAATTTAGGGTCATGCGTAGTAGACAGGTAGGGCCTGGTTACTTTCGGCATTGCAAAGTTGAAAAAATATTGTATAAAATTGAAAACGTGTCGCGAAACGCGTACCTACCTAAAGCAGAATGTTGGTAAGTAAATACAGTTGTTACAACAGAATAATTGCCGTACAAACTACCTCTTTATGGGGCGTGTAATATTGTCAATACATTATAATTTCATTGCATATCTAAAATATGTTAGGTACATTGCATAATTTTTCATTATTAATTAATAAAAAATTAAAACCAAATAAAATTATATGACTTGGAAACCTAACTTGAGACCACATTTACAATTTTTTTTTTTTTGGCAAAAGTGCCTTTATTAACTACAACAAAACTACAATTACATAAAAAGCATTGGATCATCCTCAGACCTTTGAAGGTCTAAAGATAATCCAAATGCTCAAGCCCACTGCCAGTTGGCAGCGTGCCCAGCATGCTGGCTGCATTGCCACGCTGAATGGCAATGCTTATGCGTTGAGCCAAATAACACCAGCATTTTGGTCACGCGTCGCGTCCACCAGACGCCCAGAAAGACTTTTGAAAATGATATGAGCTCCCGGCCCCCACGGACCCAATGTCTCAACTCCAAATGGCTCAAATATGTAACCACTACCGAGGTTAGCATATTTGCGCCGCTTGTGCTGTTCCGCCGAATTGGCCGCAGCTCCAGCCCTACTCTGAGTCTCAGAAAGATGTGACGGTGCCAAAGTATCGACACAATCGACAGGCCTTTTGCCATCACCACGCGCGAGCCCACTCGGTTCGAGTACGGCTGCGATATTGGCGGTGGCAAAAGCCCTGCGAATGACATCGTTAAGGCTGGCGTGGCGACCAATCCGACCAGCGCTTCTTGAGCAAGAGAGACCGTGGTGACCGAGCTGGTCAACTGCAGTACCACACTGACAGCGATGGGCCTATTTTACAATTCTTGAACGATTAGTATCTTTTCTGAAGTCTTTTCGGACAATTACGAGAAACATTACTCTGATGACATGCTATTTCTGTAATGGAATTTATTTTGGTTCTAGGTGGTTACTGATGAACAGCACAGACCCCGCTACTGAGCTCCAATGGCTGATCTACGAGCTTCAGTCCGCCGAGTTCAGCGGAGAAAAAGTCCACATCATCGGCCACATACCCCCCGGACACTCCGACTGCTTGAAAGTGTGGAGCCGCAACTACTACGCCATCATCAATCGATACGAATCTACCATAACGGCACAGTTCTTCGGGCATACACATTTCGATGAGTTCGAAGTATTCTATGATCACAACGACCTTGGTAAGTGAACCGCAACATGATGACAATCATTTTCAACAATGATACTAATTTAACTAATGATAACTAAAATTATGTGCAGGTCGAGCGACGAGTATAGCGTACGTTGGGCCATCGGTATCGCCGTACTACGACTTGAATCTTGGGTATAGAATTTACTACGTTGATGGAGATCATGAAGCAACTACTCGAGTAAGTGGGGCCAATTAACCATTTTATTTTTCTAATTTAATTAACTATCAATTATAGGAGACAAAGTGGTGTGAGAGCTACCTATCAGAAGCTGTCTATAGTATAGGCATGCTCGTTTACTGTTTGGGTTTGATTGATGAACTGACAATAGAGGAGTACCACAAAGCACCAGGATATACATACGGGTGCTTTGTTGTACCTAGTTTGTGGAATGGTGTCGGAATTTATGACAATAAATAATTTAGAAATTTTGAATCTTGTTCACTTCCAGCAAGTGGTAGACCACGAGACGTGGATAATGAACCTGAAGGAAGCGAATCTTTACGGATACCCGATCTGGTACAAGCTGTACTCGGCGCGCTCCGCCTACCTCATGCCCGCGCTGCGCCCGCAGGACTGGGACAAGTTCATTGACGACATGACGGCCAAGGAAGACGTCTTCAACTTGTACTTCAAGTAAGTATTTGGTTATATTTATTTATTACTAGCTGACCCGGCGAACTACGTTTCACAAAATATCTTTATAAATTATAGCCTACGTGTTATTCTGATGTATAAGCATTACTATTGCAAAGTTTCTTCTCAATCCGTTCAGTAGTTTTTGCGTAAAAGAGGAACAAACATTTATAATATTAGTAGGATACAGGCTGATAAGTATGAATACTCCGTTTTGCTTTGGAAGAAGCTTTGCTTGAAAGTTTTGGAGATTCAGTCCCAGTCATTCTTTCCAGCACCCCTTCTTTTCGATAATGACTAATGATTTTTGAAATACTGTACTCAAAAGGCACAATGACAAAAGTCAATTGAATTAAAATCAATTAATTTTAATTTCCTAGCGAAATGCCATACTTCTCAATCATTAGATTGAGAAGAAGGTAGTAGTCTGCAAACCTGCATTTGGTCAGCCTAGTGGACTATAGCCAACTGCCTGACCTTTCTCGTTTTTAGAGAAGACCCGCCGTCTTAGTTACATAGGTCCGATAAAGTATTGGTAAAAGAATCCTTGTCGAAATGTCGAAACACCTGTACGGTTCAACTCAGTATTTCGTTAATTCGTGGGTCCTGCCCTCCCTTTTTTAGTTGAATTCAGGTTATCAGGTACCAGCGTCGAGGTATTCCGTCTGTTCTGGGGATGGACGCCTAGGGACACTGCCCAGGTGGAAATTCGTTCAAGGCGTTTTGGTAGTCGTCGGTGACTGGTGTAGTGTTTGGTATCACACAGTGTTATGTTTCCACAGGCACTACTGGAAGAACAGCCCGCGTCGCGGCACGTGCGACGGCGAGTGCCGCAAGCGGCTGATCTGCGACGCGCGGTCGGGGCGCTCGCACGACCGGCGCGCGCTGTGCGGCCACATCGAGGCGCGCATCGACGGCTCCACGCCCGCGCCGCAGACTTGGCGCTCCTGGTTCTACAACGGCCTTACAGTCTCGTGAGTTGCTTTTCTGGACCCTATGAAACCATAAGCCTTAAAATAATCGGCCAAGTACGAATTGGACTCGCGCACGGAGGGTTCCGTACTGTATGGGAGCCCCCCTTAAATATTTATTTTATTTTAATTTTATTATTTATCATTGAAGTGAATATAAAACTAAATGTTCTGTGAAAACTTCAAGCATCTACCTGTTACCATTATTTATATAGAGCGAAAAACGTCTAAAAATTCAGGTTTGTTGTATGAAAGCCCCCCTTAAATATTTATTTAATTCTTTTTTAGTATTTGTTGTTATAGCGGCAACAGAAATACATCATCTGTGAAAATTTCAGCTGCCTAGCTATCATGGTTCATGAGATACAGCCCGGTGACAGACAGACAGACGGACATCGAAGTCTTAGCAATAGGGTCCCGTTTTTCCCTTTGGGTACGGAACCCTAAAAAGCGTCATTTCTATCGACTAAGGTTCTAAGTTGACAGCACTAATGAATATCGTCTATTCGGACTTATTCTCAGTGGGGTTATTTAGATCATGGTCACGGAGATTGATACAGGTGCGAAGCGGTGTGGGCAATTCGCACGGATCAGTTCGCGTCCTGGTGGCCACTACAGACACTAGTTGACTAAAGTGTCCATAGTGTCCACGAGACTATTTCTTCCGTTTGAATAAGCCGCGCCGCGTCCATCATGAAACGACGCCGCAGGGCATTTCCAGCTTCACTCACTATTCCAGTGAGAGGCTTGGATGACCTCTTTGTATAATGAATGAAGTTCAATCACGCGACTTCACAATGCCTCTCGCATCATTGCTGTGTTTCGTGGCGTCGCATAATATGTACCTACGCGCGACTTCCGCAGTAATTTATAATTGAGATAGACTTCAAACAAGATAGTAAACACTTTTAAGACGTTTGTTTTTGTCTCACTCTTTCTATAAATAACACTTGAGCAGGCTGTGGTCTAATTTTTTATTAACTTTAAAAAGCATGTTTTAAAACAAATGCATGGTAAAGGCTACTCACTCGATTGTAACAAAGCTGTTCTCAAATTTACCAAAATCGTTTAAAACGGGACCCTATTACTAAGACCCCGCTGACCGTCTGTTTGTCACCAGGCTGTATCTCATGAACCGTAATAGCTAGAGAGTTGACATTTTCACAGATAATGCATTTCGATTGCCGCTATAACAACAAATACTAAAAACAGAATAATATAAATATTTAAGGCTCTCATACAACAAACGTGATTTTTTTGCCGCGGGGCTCGCATACGGTACGGAACCCTTCATGCGCCAGACCAACTCCTCCTTGGCCGATTTTTAGTTTTAGTGCCAACATATTTGATTTTGTTAATATTTCTCTCGGACTTGCCTGGTCAATTGACTAACTGCCAAGGGTCAATGGCAATGAAAAAATTCTCACTCCCCCAAGCTGGTGATGAGTCACAAACAAAGAGATAACGAACCGTAATCGGTCAGAGAGAAGACGTATGGAGAATATCCGGTGGGATTCATTGCCCCTATCAAAGCCAGTTTTGTTTTAATATTCAATAGAAATCAGTAACACTAAACTTATGTGTTACACTTTACATTGCTAATAAAATAATACTGTGAAAGAGTGTATTTTTGATCGCACTTGACTCCTTAGCAGTCATATAAGCATTTAACAAGGTGTTTTTTTAGGCTACAGGCATATTCTAGGGTATCATTGTACTCGTCATTATGACCAACTTGTACTATGGGGCCAACCCTGGAATCACGATACCAAACAGTTGGCCAACACATTTTATCAAGAGTAAACATATGAAGTTATTGTGTGGAACACTTGATTTTTTTTCAAGATCTCATGGTTGGTTGTTAGTATAAGTTGGTCATAATAATGAGTACAATGATATCCTAGATTGTGTTTGTTGTCTAGAGAAAGACCCGTTCAAGATGTACATTTTTAAGCTAAACACCTTTGCTAAGATACAAACGTCGCATGCTCGGTGTAATACTAGCAAGGCATATTTATAGGTATTTGTAAATTGCTTACCAATAAATCGACCTCAGGACCGGCAAACATCTTGAGCAAAAAGCAGCGCAGTTGCGAAAAATGTGCACGCCACCCACGCATCTTCGAAGAAACGTAAAAATCGCTATATTCCAAGATTTTTGCCGAAATCCGCACTTGTAGCCTTCGACACTGCAAGCAAAAGCTACTTAATAACTTGCACATAAATTGCATGACATGTAATGAACCTTACTTTGTAAATTAATAATCATTGTGTAATGTAATTGTTTACATTCTTTTTCTTTGTACAGAGATAATGAACCTAGTGTACAACAAGTATAGAAGGTGGTGGAAATACTTACAGATTTTCAGCATAGTTGCACCAGGTTGGTATGGTTACACTCAACATCTTTCTGTAAATAAAATTTCAGCGTATTAGTAAAATGTAAGTAAAACCTGTAAAAGCAAAAATATGAATAACAAACTTACTCTGAGTGGTGGAGGTTTCCTTTAAACTTCTGTTTAATAATTAACTAATTCGTCAAAAACGCTCGTTTTCTACTGTATGCAGGCTATTTGTAAAGTGGACTTTCATAAGTGTATAAACTCTGCATTATCAACAACTTTTACCATGGTTGGGACCCCGAATTAGCTGTTCCTTACATTTTGTCAAATCAACTTTTTGTACAAAACGACAAAATTTTCAGACTGAACATTTTGTATGGAACGTCTAATTTTAACGAAATTTGTCTACTATATAAGAAGAGTGTTGGTCTTATATACCCTTGAAAGATCCTGCTCTTTTTAAAGTCTTTTTAGTAAACTTGGACTTGGGAACAAACACGTAAGCAATTTTTTGTAAAGCTGCTGGCAGTGCTATCCTATCGTATCCTATTAACTTTGGTTTTACAAATTTCAGGTTATCAATGTTGAAGCAAATACCTCAAGTGGCATATCAAATACCAAAGTACGTGATGGGGCTCGGCTGATTAACTGTAACTTAGACAATGAGTGAAAATAGTGCATACCACCGGACTTAGTCATGACAGAAAGAATAAATACTCTTACTAATGTACAGACTACATCAAATATAACAATTTATATCTATTTATTATTACAAACGATTAGGTACATATTTATATATTTTAAAGAGTGAATTTTATACAGAAATACAAATTAAGTGTAAGGAAACTAAACTGTGCTCAATATTATTAGCTCCAAGCTAGTTTTATAAATTCTTGGAAGACTTCGGTGGAATAAATTATGCAAATTGTGAAATATTATGTTATAAGAACTTCGTTTAGCTTTAAGAACTCTATTTTGTACATATACTATTAATAAAATATTTTAATACTGGTAAAGTTTGCTTTTATTTCTTAATCGGAAGCAAGGAGTGGTAAGCCTAACCATAAAGGATGGAAATGTACAAGGGCTAAGGTAAAATTAAATGTAAAGTTTGAATCAAAAATTTTATTACTAAAACTTACAAAACAAAGCTTTTCAAGCTTTCGATGGAATACATTAATTAAAATACAGTTCACGCCAAACAATGAAATTATTGAGCCATATATTAATACATAGCTTAAGTCGTATTTCCGAGTATGAACGGGATTTCGCCAATACATTCTGTGTAATACAAAGGTAACAAAGGGTTAAACCTGTGTTTCAAATCAAATTCTAAAAGTATTAAATATATTTTTTTTCGATTGGATTTATGTCTAAGGGGCAAAGAATAAACCCGCCAAAGTCATAGTCTAGGTCACGGGTTATCCTACCGGTCTTATTGGAGTGCAAATTAAAATGATGACCCAGCCTTCCGCCTGGCTCCAATATGCGGCGGCTTCAATATGTAGCCCCAAGAACCCTTAATAACGATATGACCGGATTTATAGTATAGGTTACATTTTGCGGCAAGACTTTGGTTTTATAGAAATCCTGATATTGATTTAATCAGTGGCTGCTTCCGCCTTCACTACGATAATCTGACGATGGGTATTTATTTAGGCAGGTGACGTATACTGAGAGATTATTTGGCAAATTGTACAGTATGAAGAAAAAATCACTCGTAAACTGCCGTATCACATTGCTAAAGCTCTTTTTAACGAAAAGCAGTACGCTGCACAGCGCTGCGCGTTGACAACTCAGACATGTACATTTTATTGAAGCGTTAATGTACAAAATAGATAAAAACGTTCACTTGATGTATGGTTTTTACAACAGCACGACTCTGCACAGCGCACTGTGACACCGTTAAATGCACTAAAGGTTTTTTTTTACATTATCATCATATACCTCGAATCATTTAGAGATGAGACAAATACGAAGTGACCTGAATGATAAAAGAAATCCTAAAGATTTCTGGAGATTTTAAGTGAAAATCCCGTAAACAAAATATTCGCTGAACTTAATGTATCACAAAATCACTATATTAGACGCTATGAAAATACACATCATGAGCAAACATTTAAACTGTACTAAAAATTCTCATTTGAAATTGAGCATAGTGAAAATATTCGAGCATTCTTGGTCCCGCCGTACAATACAAATGTTATATTTACAAACTTACTTAATAAACACACAATGTGTTTCTTCGTTTAATTTTGAAATGGTAGATAACCATTTCAATCAAACATTACTAAAATAAAATATTTTAAAATCACAAGTACGAAATACTAATTATATTAAAATGAAATAATAATTAACACAATAATATTACAATAATAGAGAGAAAATTGTAATAGTTAAAATATCAGCATTGTGACATTTCAATGAGAAAGTATAATTAAAATTAGGACTAGGAGTATTTAATTACTATTTCTAAAAACTCAGAATTCGTTAAAATGAGCTCAATCTTGATATTTTAATTGACCGTTTATTATATAGTTAAAATTATATAATTACCATTAAAATTTTAGAGATAAAAATTGTATAAATTCCAAGGATGAGTATTACGATAGGAAAGAATATACAAATAAAAATTGTGAATTTAAAAGTACAATATTTGTGTACAATACCTAAGAGTCTAACAACACAGATATGAACAATCTAGAAGAAAAAATAGTGAACATTACCTCAATAACTGTAGCATAGACTTTGAATTGATTAGTGCATTTAAAATGAACAATTTGCTAAAAGTATAAAATCAGTAGTCTCATATTGTAATTTCAATTGTTTCCCATCGTAAATGAGAAAATTAATAATTGATAATTTCATGTAATAACTTTGAATTAAATAAATAATAAATAAATGTTAGGGGACATCTTACACACGGTCTCTGACCCCAAACTAAGCATAGCTTGTGATATGGCTGCCAGAGACTGATGTACTACATATACATATCTTAAATACATACTTATATAGATAGTACCTAAATTCAATCATGATTGACTGCTATAGTCAGACAGATGAACTACATTTTTACAAGCTTTTGTTTAACTTGCAATGGATGTACCTATGTATGTAAGTTCGGGTGGAGTCTTGCAAGTTAAATTTGACTTCCCGGTTTCCGATTGAGCTGAAATTTTGCACGCATATGTATATCGCGTGACAATGCAATAATATGGTACCATGGAGTTGATCTGATGATGGAGTCGGAAGGTGGCCATAGGAACTTCTGTACTAAACAAGATAGACCCGTCGTATTTGGGCTCGTTTTACTTGTATTGGCTAGCACTCTGCTGCTAAATGATATCTAGGACCTCAAAAGCTTGTACATATATTTAAAAAGTTACATTTTTATAATAATTTATTCTGTGTCAATTTAGATAAATAAAATCACTGGGTCATTTGTAACTCAATTTTTTAACAAGACACCTGTACTTAATATTTGATATTTTAGCCTCCGTGTCAGACTAACCTTAGCTATAGGCCATGCCACACAAGTCAGCGAATGGGAAGTTAGGCGCAGAACGCTGCGCAAAAGGCGAAATATAGGTATGCGCGGGAGCCAGAGACTCGCGCCGGGGCACACCCGCCCGCCATCCTCATGACTCCCGCGCGCTCACCACTTCGCCACGCAGCATCGGCATTGTGCACACATCCTTGCATAGTATAAAATAAAGTCGCTATTTTCGTTTGTTTGTCTGTATGCTTAAATCTTTAAAACTACGCAACGGATTTTGATGCGGTTTTTTTTAATGGATAGAGTGATTCAAGAGGAAGGTTTATATGTATGAAAATTCCCGAAATTCCCACGGGAACGGGCACAACGCGGGTAAAACCGCGGGGCGCTGCTAGTGAGCAATAATTAGCTAATTACGGCGAAGTGTCATCTGCGGCTAATTTCTCATCCGCCGACTTGTGTGGTGCGGATTATACTGATATCTCCACAGATATGTAATGTCAATATAAAAATTCGAATTGACTTGTTAAAAACACCAGGTTACCTAAGTTCTACGGTCAGGCGGAATAGACCTTTCTTATATTTCTGACAACATAAAATTGCGGTTAACAAAATAGTAAAAGCCGAAATTGGAATGCATAGGTACATAATTATAATAATTATACACATGGAGATGGTATGTGTAGTATGGAAATAGGAAAAATCAATCATATACAAATAGTCATCAGATGATTCGCGCATTTTTGCAAATAATAAATATTACCGCGTACGATTTATAAATCATTTTATAAAATTAGTAGTGGTGGAGGACCACGAAATGTGCGAGTTGCTCCACCGACAAGAGCCGCGCTCTTAATTTCTGAACGAATATCTCGTTATAATATTGTTAATGACTTTTTATTTGGCGAAGTTATGAGAATGGAATTATAAATTGGCGAGGGATAGAGTTGAATCTTTCTTGTGCTTCTTGAAATTTCTTAGATACTGTCACTCACTGAGCGATCAATAATTACAGTCTTTCAGTTATTATACCTCTAACATGTAGCTCTGACATTTGTTGCTGTCTCTGTCTAACCTTTGATGGTGTGTAATGACTAGATAGAGACACAGCGACAAATGTCAGGGGTATACCAACTGTGAATGGACTGTACTCTCTATAATTTTAAACTATATTTTATTTATCTTGGTCAATATTTTTTTTTTATCTTCAATCATGTATGAGATATTGAAGTGACAGTTGACAAACATAATTATATTTGGTCACAATACAATCGCAAACACATCAGTTTAGTACCATTTTGAGATCAAGTAGTCAATTCAAGTTGGTTAAAAAAATCTTTGTAAACAATTATTCAACTATTTTCAAATCTCTGTCCCTTGCCTATAAGTTCTTTGGAACTTATGTATGGAAATCCACACCACTGGCTTATCGGTGAAGGAAAATATTGTGACGCAACCTACATAAGCCCCTAGAAGAAATTCCATGGCAGAAACCACCAACCCGCACTGGGTCAGCGTGGTGGATATTGCCCAATGTGTCCAGCTAATGTGTCCTATGTCCAGCAGTGAACTATTGAAAAGTCTGGTACAGGACATTACATCTCTGAACGAGATTTAGAGAGCCATGAGTTAAAAATAGTATGTAGGACTACTGCAAAATGTAAAGGTACTAAAAAACTGCTCAAATGCTTATTATTTTGAGAATTTCCAATAAGAAAAAAAAAACTTAGTCTGTAAAGAGTTTTAGTAATAAATATTTACCCTGAAATGTCTATTTTATTGGCTTCTGTGCAGAAAAATTGTCATGATGAATGGTAAAAGTAAGTTCATATAGCTAGCCCTGGTATCTGAGTTTAATGATGAGTAGTAAAACAACAGATTAAATACCTAGTTAATTGCATAGGGATATCTTAGTCTGTACGAATGTTATAATAACTATACTAGTAATATAGTGATGTAAATTGAACAGTCTTGTTATTATACAGCATTATGAGCAGGTAGGTATATTTATGTGTATTGGCAATGACAGAAAATTAGAACTGTATGTGATGTTTGACTGTATGAAGCTTAAATTATCTTATTATTTGAAGATCTAATTAATATAGCTGTCTGTTTAACATGTATTTCCTATTAATGTTATTTATTGAAAGTGGTAGGGTGTACCTACATATAATATATTATAAATAACAATGTATTGAAAATTATACATTATAATTATGTATTGTGTGTTCCAAAATGCAACATTACATTGGCAATGCTGGAACACCCTGTATATATGGACTCTAAAACTGGAAAGACCGGAAACCCTTTTGGTGTTTTTAGACATTAGATTTTATAAATTTGGCCAAATATGCTATCTTGCGGCACACTTAAGGCCATAGATTTTTTTGCTTTTCTATGATAAGTTCATGGTAAAGGTTATTAAAACTGGTAAACATCTTATCCAAGAAAAATTATACCTTCACTTATTTATACATTAATGTGGATAATTGTAACGACAGAAGGGCACCAAATTACAGTCACAATTAAAACAATATTAATGTGAAGCAAATTTTCCATGAAAAGGATATTGTTACCATAGTTCAATTTAATCATCTAGTGGAAAAGAAAAGTTGCCTCTAAGCAGCCAAAGCTATTTTTTAAATTGGTGACTATTCAAATATTTTGTTCATTTTAATCAATAGATACTTTCTCAGCAAGGATATGCATAAGGAAGTACAAAATTTATGTACACAAAGAAATGAATATAAAATAACAGTTACAAGACAAACCAATACTATCTAAAATTCCTAATAATAAAACTTAGTTACAAAACTAAAACTTAATGCAGACTTTGTCATGATGGCCTAATAATTCAGTCTATTTGAATATTATTTGTATAAACTATGGCAAACAAAGATATTCATTATTGTAACATGTTCTTGTCACTGGTGTACTAAAATAATCACTCATTACAAATATCAATTTTAAATGATACAATATAATTACTGCAACATGTCATCTAGACCACCTTACCTTAATATTTAACATCTAGCTGTACCTACTTAATTTGCCTAAATACAAAAATTTTGAGGTAGGTATTAGCTTGATCACTAGATAAAATTTTGGTTTCTATCTAGAGGTAATACACTAAATAATGGCACTGCATTGAGAGGACTAATCCTCTTAATCTCAAAGTAAAGTCTTTCCAAAAATGCAAAACAATCTTTGGAAATGGAATGCAGTACAGTAACTTAAAATTAACACTGGTACATGTTACTACTTGCATAGCCGCAACAAGTTTTTTCTACTTTTCTTTGTACCAATGGCATATTGACTTTTTTTACGCTTAGATGGACTGGGACCATTGAGGTCATACTGGAAACAGGTCTTACCTGGATGCCGGGTACATCTACAGGATTTGCAAAACTGATAAAGACAACCCTTGCTGGTGCAGTCCACCCAAATTTCACCGCATGGTTCTTCAGTTATTTTGGCAGGCAAGCAGCACCGCACACAGGGCATCTGGCTGCGAGAATCCAGTGATGCTGACTGAAATTTATAAGTGTCAAGTCAGTTAAATCTATCAATGCTAGTTTAGTTAAATAAACAACTTTTAAATAAAACAAATAATCACAAGAAAATAACATTACCGTAACAAAATTCCTGAACTTAGTTGATCTTGGAGATACAGGTGGACTAGCTCTAGAAATGGTCTTCAATGGGCCGTTGTGAATTTCATTATGTATTTCCCTTAAATGCCTTGCTACTTTAATGTTGGATGGTTTTAGGCTGGCTCCTTTATCTCTGTTCTCTTGGTTTTCCTTTGCAGCTTTTAGATAACCTTCATACTCTTTCTTTTTTTGATTATTGTCACTAATAGATTTCCAAATGTTGTTCCAAACTTGGCTCACTAAACTGAAGTTACGAATGTCTTCATTGGATAGGTAGCTTAAAATGAGCATAATGGCTGGCACAGCAACAGGTGGCTCATGGTACAGTTTTTGAATTATGTCAATCTTTTGGTCCGGCCAGAAATTAATAGTTCTTACTGCTTTACTTGGGGCTCTTAAATTAGTTTTTGTTTGCAATTCTTTTGTTTCACAAGATAGGGAATGTATGATAAAGTTGGACTTTTTCCCAGACCTTCGGCATGGACTGCGCTTGCAATTTTTCTTCACTGGTGTAGTTGGATAGGACAGTATTTGTTCAAGATCATGTTGAAAGAGATGTCTTCTAAATTTTTCAGGGCACTGTGAAGTTACTGGTGAAAGAATGTCTGCATTTTCTTTATTTTCATTTACATCAAGACTCTTTATCTTACCAGCAATGAAACTTGTAGGTGTAGGCACAGAGTTACCGTCTATTTTCTCAGTAATAGAGGAATGCGGTCGTTTACAAGCCCGTCTGTACGGCGGCGTTTCCGCTAAGCTCTCATTGTTGGCCGTGGAGTGAACATATCGACGGTTCAAGTGTATGTTAACCTCGGGCGTTACTTGAAAATAACTCAATTGTATTTGACCAGTAATAGCTGTGATTGTCTTAGTGACTGACTGATCCAAATAATCACGGGATACTTCATCGCATTCCAGAGATCCTGGCGTAAATGTGTGATATCCACTGTCTTCTCCTTTGCTGAAACTTACGTTCTCGAACGATAGAGCCGACGCAGGGGGCTCAACGTATTCCGGATGGATTTCCATCTTTGTAGGAATCTTACTTGTGCTTCATCGTCGGTTGACGCTTTCGTATATGACAAAATTGTCAAATGATTTCGGAGTTGTAGTTGTATATATTGTTTTAGTGCACAAAAATTGGACAGGATGGATTCATATTGACAAATACAATACTGATTTCCTACAACAAAACTAGACAAAACCGACAAACACCATCAAGATTTGTTTCTGATTGTTGACTTGACAATGACTTCAGTGTTACTAGAGTCGTAAATTATAGGTCCGCAAAAGAAACACAAAAATTGTTAGTGACGAAACTAGCAACACTTCATATGCCCCATTCACACTCTCCACGAAGCGACACGCAAAGATTTTATAACTTATAAAATCTTTGGCGACACGAGATACGTAGTATCTATAGTAGTCTGTGGACACGAGCTCCACAGCTTGTAGCTAACTTCACATCCGCCGACTTGTATATCATACTAGCGACCCGCCCCGGCTTCGCACAGGTGGATTATACATATATGTAAACCTTCCTCTTGAATCACTCTATCTTTTTAAAAAATCCGCATTAAAATCCGTTGTGTAGTTTTATAGATATAAGCATACATGGATACTGGGGACAGCCGGAAGCGACTTTTTTTTCCTTATCCTTCCTTACATAGTATAAAATAAAGTCGCTATTTTTGTCTGTTTGTCTGTATGCTTAAATCTTTAAAACTACGCAACGGATTTTGATGCGGTTTTTTTTAATGGATAGAGTGATTCAAGAGAAAGGTTTATATGTATAATACACCTGTGCGAAGCCGGGGCGGGTCGTCTAGTATACTATGTAGTGAGACAAGTCGGTGAAGTTAGCTATGTACAAACTGCTGCGGCACTCGTGTCATGGATGAGGCATTACTATTATAATTATACCAGCTCGACCAAGGGTTAAAGTTTTCAAATTAAAGTTAGAACAAATAAATAAGTAAGCCAAACTTAACATCTATTCTGTGAAATTAGTTTACAAGCTGCGCAAATACCCACTCCTTACCGCCGCGCGCCGGGGACTTATAAAGCTTTTGCACAACTACACGCTTCGTGTTCATAGACACCATTAAGTTTGATTTGATCTATATCAGTAAAGATAGCACGTATTGCAGTAGCTCAGCTTGGGCATGCGACTTGTCGCAAACAATAAATTATCTAGTGAAGGAAAGCTATAATAAGGAAGTTACCCGTTTTCCAGTTTTATTTTTATATATTACACTAAGTCTGCAATATTGCTATCTGCTGTTATTGAAGAAATGAAATGGTATGTACCACCAACTATTTAAAAAAAATATCGATCCAAAAAAAAGTTGATGAGAATCAAAGTTGTAGAAAATCAAAAAACAACTTTTGTTCCCATAACTTCTACTGTAAAATTAAAATAACACAAGTTATTGAAGAAACAAAATGGTAAAATATATCGATCCTACAAAAAGTTGAAGACATTCAAAGTTGTTGAAAATCTAATCGTAAACAATTTTTGTTATGAAATCTTTTTTCTGATAAAAATTGAAATAACACAAGTTATTGAAGAAACAAAATGGTACAACTATCTAATTCAAAAAATATCTATCCTACAAAAATGTGATGAGAATCAAAGTAGTAGAAAATCAAATTTTTGTTCCGACAACTTCTGATGAAAATTGATGTACTACAAGTTTATTGAAGAAACAAAATGGTACAGTTATCTAATATAATCTGTGCATGCTACGAAGTCGAAAGAAAAAAATTTTGTTCAATCAATCCTTATTCCTTAGTCCTTATGTCACTGTCATCGCAAATTGTAAGAGAATTGTGATTTGTGATGAGTAAATTGAGATTTGTTGATCATTAATTATTTTATTGGAAGCACAAAACGTAGTGATATGTCGTAATTTATAATTCGCCGAAAATATTTTAATGGATATGAATTTAAGGGTAACTTAACCAGTACACTACATAATACAGTTTACGGTATCCAAAATGGCTTTGAACATAAAGGACTTGTGTAGATTATGTGCAGCTAGGGATGAATTTTCAAAGGATCTTCTAGATGAAAGTAACAAGAATGTGTTAAAAATAATTCAAGATGTCATTCAGATCTTTGTAAGTATTAACTTAATTTAATCAGGAGTTGTAACCGTCAAAGCCAAAAGTTGCCTTCACTTGCTTCACCATTATTTACTTGCTGTAGACTGTTATTTGCTATGAATTTATATATAATTCAATGACTATTTTTATGCATAAGATATATTAAATATATAACTAATTTCCCTGGAGTTTTGTTATAGATATATGAAAATGACAATCTTCCTACACGCATATGCCTGAACTGTGAAGAAAAAATGGTTTCATTTCAATTATTCATTTTGGAGTGTTATAAAGTTCAAGATACTCTACGCAAAATCTATGTAGATAATCTATGTGACTTACAAATTAAACTTGAGCACCAGCAAGCAGTCGAGTTGGAAAACAGTTCTGTTATTAAGTCTGAGGTAAAATCATGTTTATTTTAACAATTATTGCAGTTTTTAATTATTGCACGCAGCATAAACTCTTTGTAACAAAATTCTACACAACCATTCACTCACTCCTTACAAAATAGTTTGTTGTGGTTGGCTGATATTAAAGCTCATTACATTTCATTGTTTTTTATGACACTCCCCATATCGAAGATAAATGGTTTGTCCCATGAGCTTTGTATTAAAGAGTTTACACTGAGTTCCATTTCTTACTTTTGAAATCATATGAATATTAAGTTTAGCTATTCACAAAAATGTTAAGCATTAATATTCTTTTCTTTTAGGTTAAAGATGAAATGACTGCAGAGGATATTGTCTGTAAGTTCATTATTATTGTATAGACTTAGTTGATTTTGTATTTTTAACCCCTGGCAAAAAAGATGCATATATCATTATGTCTGTGGGAGAGTAGCTTCAAATTAATCAACCATTTTGATGACACTTTTATTTAATTTCTATTTTGATTAAATGGATTGGATGATTATTATTTTATTTGATGTATTAAATAATGCTCTTGGTTATATTGAAAAAATATCTGTGATGAACTTTAACTATTTTGCTGCAATTCTACCATGGCCCTGCTATGCTTTACATAACATATGTAATTATAATTTTGCATAGATTTTAATTCACTAGCAGAAGTTTAGATAAGAGTGAAACATTGGGAATTATCCAAAATTTTCAATTTTGTATTGACTGTTGACTGAGTGATGTGTTTTGTTGATTTTTATGATTTTTATTATCTGTTTTAGCTGCATTGAAGAATGAAGGCGCATTGTCAGAGATTAGTTTATATGAAGATGATCACACCAATGATGACCACCTCCAAAACGTCATTGACGACGATGACGATGATGATGACCTGGATAATGTAGCCATTGCTACTCTGAAGCAGTTAAAAAAGAAACAATTAAAACAAAACGTACAAAGTAAAATTGATCCTGAAAAACTTAAAGATATTTTGAAAACAGCTAAATTTAAAGTGAAGGATCTTGTTAAGTAAGTTCTAAGTTTGACTGCCTCGGTGTCAGTGGTTAGTGACCCTGACTCCGGGATCAAAGAGGCGTGGGTTCGATTCCCACCCAGGGCAAGCATTTTTGTGACGAACATAGGTGCTTGCTCTGTGTCTGGCTGTTATTTAGGTATTATCTATAAAAGCACCTATGTATTTAAAAATATATTTAAGTACTATATCAGTTTCTGGCAGCCATATCACAAGCTTTTCTTAGTTTGGGGTCAGATACCTAGTTTATAGTTGGTTTTTCAGATTCTATAAATGTGTGCTTTTCATAAAAGTTTTGATGAAGTCTATCTATAGGTTGAATCACACAACTTGGTGGATGTGATGTTAGCTACAACCTGATCCTCACACAGCTGTTGAGTGAGCTTCAGTCAGGATTGGGTTATCCACTGCTTGTAGCTAACATCACAGTCGCCACTAGGGAGTGCAATCTTGCAGCAAATCTTTAGTCTCGGTATTTGCAATATTTAAGAGATATAATCTCGCAAGATCTCGGTATTTTGGGAGATCTCGCAAATCTACGAATTATTTTTAATTATTAGAAGTATTCTATTGAAACTTGGTAAAGTTATTATTTTAGAGGCGAAATACTTAAATAATTTACATATAAAAAATACTGAATCATTTATTTTTAAAAATTACGGATTATTCTGATAAAAAAAAACTCCTAAGAAAACACAGCATATCTTAGGTGTCGTCTGCCAACTGGCTTCGGATGTTAAGTGCCAAATACCCAGTAGCAGAAAAGGCCCGTTCTTGCCTCTACGCTTGTTGGCACCACTGATGATAGGCATTGATATGCTGACTGCAGGTGCTGCCCTTTTTCCCCGCCTGATTCTAACAGTACTGTACAATCTTGCAAATCTTGCGAGATTACGCGCGATTTTTGGTGCACGATTAATCTTGCGAAATTGGTGCAAGATCTCGGTATTTCGAGATCTCGGAATACCGAGATTGCACTCCCTAGTCGCCACATTATGTGATGACCCATACCATCTTGTTGTGTGAAGAAAAAATAAGCTGCTGCTGCATCATTACTTTTCTGATAAATTAAGCTTAGGTACGATTAAATTTCCTAAATTTCTTATGTATGACAGTTGCTTTCTATTGTCGAGAAAAGTAAAAATCTAGAAAAATATATTTCATTTTCATTACAGGTTTGAATGTGTGCTATGTACAGAGAGATTTAAAAGTTGGTCCAATTTGCGATTACATTATGCGAAAGACCATAAAAGTGAACCAGTTGTTGTATGTCTTTGTGGATTTGAAATAAAATCTAAAAGTATCCTCTACAAACATGTCTCAGATCACAAACTGGAAAGCAAGAAGATGAACAATATTGTGGATAGCGAGGACGACAAACAGGAAGAAATTGACTCTAAATATTCCAAATTAAATGTCAAAGATTTTGTTAGGTATGTACTATGTATCTTTTTATACTTAAATTATAAGTTACTTTGTTTACACTTGTAAATTAAGTATACATATTCATAAATCTCAAAGTACCTACTCATAATGAAAATAATTTGTCATGTATACCAATTTAATATTTCCCTGTTCAGCTTGCACCACTCAAATAAGTCTTGCGTGAGAGTCTATTTTGAGATCTTGTTTGAGGTGGGTTGATTATTTCATGGTGCATTAGTGACTACACACACGTCCCACTGGTCCCAATGTACTACAGATGCCTAGGCACCTTCTTATAGTTTGTACTAAGATAATTCGAAAAATAAATTAGAAAGGTGCAGCAACAAGTTGTGACGTTGAAGCTTTTGAATAAAGTAAATAAAGTTTTTGAAATTGCTCTTGTACTGAAATTCAATATGTAAATGCTATAGTTAAAATCGGTTTTAGATAGAACGCGTTTTCCCTTCTCATAACTAGGTATTAAATGCCTTTGTTACAACCAGAGTTATGTAACAACTGCTCGTTTAATATCAGTTAAAACTAGTTCTGGCGCAGCGACATTCAGGGCCGACCGCAGAGTTTCTGGCGGGAGCCCACTCCGAGTCTCCTGACACAAATACGACTCGGATCATTTGGGTTTTAACTGACTCGTTTCGAAAAAAACGTTGTTATAAAGGCATTAGTAATACCTAGTTCTAAATAGGGAAAACGGCTTATAACTGTAACGCAATATACATAATTACAACGCAAATGATTTATAATATTCTTTTACTATAATTTCAGGTTCATATGTCGAGATTGCAAGAAGGAATGTTCAAGCTGGTACAGTTTGCGAAGTCACTGCCAATATAAACACGACACTCTCCCCATTGTGCAGTGCAGTTGTGGCATTACTCTCAAGTCTAAATCTGTTATGTACAAACATATACAAGACCATAAAAGTCCTAATGTTTTGGCGTAAGTATCACTCTAATCTTAACTCACGGGTTGTAAAGTTCTCGAGTGGAGACCAAGTACCGGCAAGCGTAGTGTAAGGCATCCACAACGTGGACTCATGACCTCATTAAGACCTCAGCTTTGCGCTAGATGCAAGCTGCTTCCAACCGGTTTCATTGGAGATCCATAAGGGAGGCCCATGTCCAGCAGTGGACGTCTTACGGCTGGTGGATGGTAGGTATCACTTAAAAATAATGCAGTAATACATAAAGTAGCATAGGCCTAATCATACAAGTCGGCGGATGTGAAGTTAGCTACAAGCTGCGCAATATCCAATCCTGACTGAAACTCACATTTAGCTGCGCGTTGATTAAGTTTCGCGCAGCTTGTAGCTAACTTTACATCCACCGACTTGTATGATACGGCCTATAGCTAAGTAATCTCAAGCATTCATTCCAAGAGTTTCGTAGCTTATGTTACTGTCATAATGTTGTCAGCCTATATAAATAATTATAAAATATGGAATGTCATTCAGTATGCGTTTTCAATGTTTTTTCTGTAAACATTGTACCTCATTATAGATAATGCTTGTATATACAGCTAAACAGTTATATATCTGACAAAGCTGGGCACTTTCTATGAAAGCTTGGCTGCCTGACACTACATAAACATAAAAAAAATTAAGTCTTGAAAATAGTTGATTGAAATTGATTGAGGTCTTTTAAAATTTCAGGTGTGACAAATGTCCAAGGATCACAAAGACGTTGGCAGCATTGGACAAGCATAAATTAAGACACATTCCTAAGTCTGAAAGAAAATACACTTGCGAAACATGCGAAAAAATATTCACAACAAAAGACTCTTTGAAATCACATGAAAGATCTCATATTCCTATAGAAGATAGGAAAATATATCATTGTGAAGTTTGTAATCTCAAGTAAGTAAATGAAGTTGCTGTAACATTGAAAATAGCCATGTGCTCAAAAACAGTATAGATAAGACTTATAAACCAGCACTTCGTAGAATTTATATGGTAGTAAATAAGACAAAAAAAATCACAATCACAACATGAAATGTACCTCTGTTTTTAGGGTTCAGTAGTAAAACGAGGAACCCTTATAACTTCCTTGTGTCCGCATTATAACTTCCAAATTTATCAATCAATTTAATTACTTAAAAAAATCATGTCTGTATATGATAAAAAAACATTTTTAACCCCACCCCCTCGTGTGAGGTGTCGTTGAGCAGGGTTTCTAAAATGATTGTAAGGTTTTTAACGATTTTTTGTTACATGTACCATTGGTGAGATATTGGTCTAGAATCCTCAAACTTTTTGAGTTTATAGACCAAATTGAAAACAATCTCTCTTTATTTTGAGCACTGTGGGATTAGATGACCTCAGAAACACATTTCTTAGCGAAATATGTTTTTCTAGCATTTTGCCATCTTATGACATCATATAAATTGATTTTTATCTTGATATGATTCATAATCATCGTCACTATTTACGAAAGCCTATCACGCGTGTCGAGATAAGCCCATCTTTCCTGAATTTTTTTAGGGATAAAAAGCAACTTTTTCTTTTGTGTTAAGTTTTATATTATCCGGTTATCGTTATTCTAAACTCTTCTTTTCTCTTCGTTTTAATGTAATAGAAAAGTAGCAATAGGAATATCAATGTAATGTAATAATGTATATGAATGCTATTTTAGTTACTAACTAGTAAAAGTAAGTAAGTTCGTATAGGCCGGGTGGCTAACCCTGGTTTCAGAGTTTTTAAGCCGCCCAAAGACCTCTGACATGGCTAAGTTAAAAGGTTAAAATAACCAAATACTTAGTATAAAAGTTATTTCTCTGCAAACTTTTACCGTCTTACCACAAAAGTTTTACGCACGCTTCAGACAATGTTTAACAGTACAAATCGCACGGTTAAACAGTGTTTAATTCTTTTGTGGTAAGGCGGTTATTGGTCTAACTAAATACTCATCATTATGAACAGCTTTTGCTTTGCAACCAATCCCGAAATAACGAAAAGAAGCAACCATCCCCCTTACATTTGCTTTCATGATTTCAGTTTTTTTTTTTTGCAAATATATCTAGCCGTGTCCAGTACTAAAGTGTTGCGTGAAAAATATTAATTCTTTCCAATATAATTAAAATTCTCAATTTCACGCAACGCTATAGTACCTACTAAACACGGCTATTCTAAAAGAAAAGGTAAACTACAAAAGAGGAGAGCGTCAAATTGTAACGTCAAAAGACTTTTTGCACTTCGATCGGCGGCTTAATATAAAGCTATGATCTCACGATGCAGGTTCACCACGCGATCGTCGGCGGCTTCGCACAAGCGCGTGGTGCACGACAAGATAAAGGGCTACGTGTGCGACCAGTGCGGGTACGCGTGCGGCACGGGCGGCGAGCTGCGCCAGCACCGCGCTATACATTCCGAGGATAAGCCCTTCGTCTGCAGAACATGTTCCAAATCGTAAGCACTTTGTAGACACAGCTTTGCTTTGCATCACTCTGGAAATCTGGATAAAAAAAATGCTGTACTTACAACGCAAGTTATGTTTCTACACATACGCACACACTTGAATAAAGCATGGGCTCTCAAATCTGTAAAACTTTTGAATAATTGTCAGAAATTGTTTCTTTTGTACTCAACAAGACTGAGGCGTGGCTTTACACTCGGTCCGATACTGATGACTTTGGAATTTGTGTGCTTTTTGACTTTTCGGTGAAGAAAAATATTGTGAGGCAACCCAAGAGGTACGGAAGAAATTCAATGACATCGTGACGTGAATAACCTGCATTGGACTAGTGTGGTGGATATGGCCCAATTGCTTTTCATAGGTTGGTCTATGTTCAGTAGTGGACTTTTAAAATACCGATACAGTACAGTGCCCTCTATTTGGTCGGTACGAACGAATTCATTGCCTATTTGGTTGCAGTTTCAAAACGTATTCCAACCTGAAGACGCACATGGACACGCACGAAGATACGTCGTACGAGTGTTACATCTGCCGACGCGTGCTGAACAGCCGCCGCACGTTGCGCAAGCATCTGTTGGTACATGAAGACAAGTGTCGTCACGTGTGCTCTTACTGTAACAAGGCCTTTAAACGGCGGCAGACGCTCAAGGTTAGTACACTTGTAAGGTAATCCAATCTGTAGGTAACACCTGCTCGAGCGGGTGAGTCTTATCACTGCAGAGGTTTTATTTTATTTAGGCGTTGTATGTCTTATGTATATTAACCACTAGCGACTCGCCCCGGCTTCGCACAGGTGTATTATACATATAAACCTTCCTCTTGAATCACTCTATCTATTCAAATAAACCGCATCAAAATCCGTTGCGTATGTAGTTTTAAAGATATATGCATACATGGGGACAGACAGCGGGAAGTGACTTTGTTTTATACTATGTAGTGGTACGATTTGTAAAACAAAGTTTTGAGAACTTTTTTTAAATGACTGAGATTTTATATTTAAAAATAAATCGTAATTTCCATTGGGAACACGTGTATAACTTATCTACTTTGAACCGCTGACACGAGAAGAAGAATTGAATAATACGTGTACTATGTGTCCGCTTGTGTATTTTTAACCAACTTCATAAAAGGAGGTTCTCAATTCGACCGTACGTTATTTTTGTATGTATGTTACGCGATTACCCGCCAATTATGAAACGATTTTGATGATAATTTTTTTATTTGATAGATCACACTTCAGAGGTTTTATAAGAAATCCACTGCAGTCGTTTTTGAAAAATCAACAGTAAAGTAAAAAGTACTACATCGATGATACATGATTCGTGTGAACTATTCGAATTCTGTACACCTTACGGTTGAAGTCGGTTTAGCCATGTTTGGCGAAAAATAATAAAAAGTAAGTTCGTATAGGCCGGGTGGCTATTCTTGGTGTCAGAGTTTTTAGGCCGCCTGAAGGCCTCTGACATGGTTAAACAGTTAAAACAGCTGGGATTTACAATTTAACGTGTCATCCGAGCCACGGTAGCGCGAAAAATAATTATCCTTAGTAATAAGTGTTTTTCCTTCCGTCCAGGTGCACATGTACACGCACACGGGCGACAAGCCGCTGACGTGCAAGTGGTGCGAGGAGCGGTTCGCGTACGCGTCGACATTACGCTCGCACCGCTTGCGCTGCCACCCCGACAAGATGGCGGCGCAAGCGCACTCGGCACACTACCAGCCCTACGTAGAACACGCCATGCAACAGGTCAGTTAAAGCACGTGACGACCGGGCGCAGGTCCGGCCCTCAAGGACATGGCACGGTCACCGAATGTCGACCAATCTAGTATATATACTAGCTGACCCGGCGAACTTCGTTTCACTGCCGGGCTGATTTGTGAATCTAAACTATCCAGGGCGCCATAACGCATACAAAAAAAAAATCATTCAAATCGGTCCAGTCGTTTAGGAGGAGTTCAGTGTCATACACACGTACAGTAGAATTAAATATATACAAAGAAGATATAAAAATGAATCGTAGTTGTTAGTCTCGCTAAAACTCAACGGATTAATTTTGCCCGATTTGCCTAATTATGATCTTGAAATATTTGTGGAAGTTAAGGCAAGGTTTAAACGGTGAGAAATTTTAGAAAGTTGCGAGAAAAATAATAAAAACTTTAATATCATTTTCCCATACAATATGTTTCTGCATGTAAAAGTTGTCATTTACAGTTGACAGATGGTGAGATGAAGTTCACCGAGTAAGCTAGTAAATAAATAAATATCAGGAGACATCTTGATATTTCTCCAAGTTACACACGGTCTTCGACCCAAACTAAGTAAAGCATGTATTATGGCTGCCAGAGAATAATATACTACCTCTACATATAACATACTAGATTTGCCCGCGGAATTTCGAGCTATACCATACGAGTAGGAACCTTTTATTTTTCCGGGATAGAAAGTAGCATAATATGCCATTTTCCGCCTTTCAAATTATGTCCATGCCAAAATCAAGTCAATTCGTTGCTCTGTTGCTGCGTGGAAGAGGGAGAAAATAACAAACACACTTTCGGATTCGTAATATTTGTATTCTTAAATAAATTCATAGGTAATAACACCCAGACTCAGAGCAAACACCTATTGTTCATCACAAAATGCTAGCTCTGGGAAGGAATCGAACCCAAGCCTCTTGGCTCAGGAGTCAAGGTCACTAGTCAATGGGCCTCCGAGGCAGTCCGTAGAAATTATTTCGAGAAGAGATAGCAACTTAAAACTACCTGCTTATGACGTCGTCTCTGGCACTGAATCTGCCCTTGAATTTAATCATCGACTTAAAAACTTTTATGATATAGCTTATTGACATGGTCTATGGACATGCCTATATTGCCCATAATTCTAGATCCGCGCCTGGTAGTGACATGTGCTCACATCTTTTATTTTGTATATATAAATCGAAGTTTTCAAGGTGAAAACCCGTGCCGTGCACAAAAGGCCATAGTCTCTTATAATTGGTCGCCGTAGTCGAAATCAGTATGGAAGGCGGCATCATCAGCAATCATCAGTTTCTTGTAGCGAAACTAATCCAGTCGTCTACACAAATAATTGGTAAGTACTGTATAGTAGTTTAATTTGCGCTTTTAATTTTCAGAGCTACATGAAGAACGATGGCGTAGCAGTAAGTGTGCCCGTAGCTAAGAACGAGGTTGAGGCCATGTAGTGTATTCCTAATAGTGACTATTACGGCTAATTCTGTCAGTAATTCACAAGTCTGCAAAAAATAAATAAAATTGAAATCTGTTTAGGTTTTATGCGTAATTCCTATGTTTTTGGGTGTGGTGAATCCGAAAATGAACGTGGTGAATCCATTTTGTCATAGAACGTCACGTTCTCTGACAATGTAGGTATCTATATTAAACGCAAACCTATACGGAATAAAAAAAACAAGTTACACTACTACACACAAGACTACTTTTTTATTTATAATTTCGTAACAAAACTTATCTTTTTTTACTTAAAGCACATTCACTATTAACCACAAGATACATTTTTTAACCCAGTGAGAACTCTTTTTAGTACATTTTCGCTTGTGGGAAGCATCTGGAAGGTCTCTGAATCGTCCAACAGTAGTCTTCATCATTGAGACGCTCCACCTTCCCTGATATCCTTCCATCTCCATAATATTATGGTTATATCATTCTCTTTGTCTTCACTCATATCTCCTATATGTATTTCAAAATGTTTCTATTATTTATCGCTTCAAGTTATCCCAGAAACCCATTTTAGTAATAAAATTTCGCGTTTTGCGAATCAACCTGTCGTTCTGGAATTCTTAAGAGTATTTTTTTTAGTTTTCAGAACACCTGAATACATAGAAATCAGTTAAAAACATAGACAGCTATTTTGTTGTAGACCTGTGATATTATTACTTTGATACAAATCATTACTGATATAGTATTGGTAGCAATTAGATTAATTAATATTTGTAGACAATTCTTATGAATTTGATATTTTGGTTGTTATATTTTTTTATTTTATGTATTACAGAACAGTATCGATGCTATATTGTTAGTGATAAGTGAATAAACACCGAGATAACACATTTCACTCGTTTTATTCATCATACACAACCTGCAATTTATAATCAAACTAGCAGCGCCCCGCGGTTTTACCCGCGTTGTGCCCGTTCCCGTGGGAATTTCGGGAATTTTTATACATATAAACCTTCCTATTGAATCACTCTATCCATTTAAAAAAACCGCATCAAAATCCGTTGCGTAGTTTTAAAGATTTAAGCATACAGACAAACAAACAAACAAACGAACAAACGAAAATAGCGACTTTATTTTATACTATGTAAGGAAGCGATGAAAGATGTTCTAGAAAGTTATGCATTACTCAAGTAAAAACCAATCCTAACAGAAGTAGCAGATCTCAAAATCATATCTGGAAACACGCTAAAACTCGTAGCAATGCGACGTTGTAAATGTCAGTTTCGTGGATGAAACGATTAGCTTTCGTGATCACATCGTTTTGATACGAGTAATTTCTTTTACTTGTGACATTACTCTGAAAAAAATCGACTTACTTAACTAAAGAGTAGGTATGTATTCCTTCCTACTTTCCTTTAGTAAAAAAATGACATATTCTAATAATGCGCGACACGGTAACAATTCTTTCAAAAACAATTGAAAAGAATATTCTCATAAATCCCGTCGATTTCGAGATGGATACCTTCATCCAAATCTAATCTAAATGCATCTCTTAAACTTCGGAATAGATTTTCTTTCAGTCGAAAATGAGATGAACTTATGAATAATGCAAGAGAAACCGATTCAGTGGTTTTCTTTTTATCGTTTTACTGTATTTGCTTTGCTATTCAACCTTTTCACCCTGCGCTCCGGTAACGTAACATCTTTTTGAAATAAATACTCCTGGAGCCTGGAGATATTTCTGTGGTATTTGTTCAAAACAAAATAATGGGTTTGTTTTTTAGGCAGTAGCTTAGTGGCAGTTAGTGTGATTTACTACTTCTAGGAAGCGTTTTTGAATGACGCGTAGCTATCAGCGCGCACGATGGTCGGCGCCGACAGCGAAGTTCATATATCTCGGCCATTCAGCACCGACGGTGCGCGTGCCGTCGGCGTGAGACTAAAATCAGCCTAAGATTTAAGGTTTACAATTTAACTATTTAAATTATATATTACGAAACCATTGATGATTTTAGGTCGTATGCTCGCAAAGAGCCACAATAAAGTGCAAAAGCAAAACAGTTCGGCGATGACTTCTGTAGCTCCACCCAGATGTAGATAGAGATATAGCGATAGCACAATAGAGAAATAGATAAAATAAACGCTAACCTAGAGGGTAGTTACTACATTCTTAAACGCACATCGGTTTAAAATCAGGCAAATCGTGGACAAAAACGCGAACCTATCTTCAATAGTAAAAAAAAGCAAATAGATAAATAATCTCATGATTGTAGACTTGTAGAGATTTAAATGAGTTAAGGCGATAATTGTGCGTTGTGGCCGTTTCTACTGCGAAATACAAAATTGAGAAAAACGCGCGATTGTTCTCTCCTTTTACCTTGCTGCTTTTATTACGCTACATTATCGGTATGATCTACAAATCTATTGCGTTTGTTAGACGGTGGTTTGCCCAAATTAAAGCATGTTTAGTAGTATGCCTAAATTAATATTTTCTTTTGGGACAAGTTATAATACAAAGCTGACCACCAGCGATAGCTCAGTAGGACAAAGCACAAACGTAGCGCAAACGAACCGATACGGCCGCGTCAGCGGCTGGCGACACGCCAATTTCGCGAGAAGCGCGCGCCGCAGCCCCACGGACCTCGGTCCACACTACTGTGCTTCTGTTACGCAACTTTGCAAAAATCTAGTAGTTTCGTTTGCCTATTGGATTTAGATATCAGGAGCAGGAAATAGATATCCTCTTAGTGGTTTCGCACTGCATCCGAAACGAATCCAATCCGCATCGGTTATTAGAATCGTTCTTAGAAATTGGATGACGGAAATCTTATTTAAATACCATACATATAGTTCTATAGCTACCCCGGATCGAACTTTCAAGGATTCGGATCGGGTTCGTTTCGGACGTAGGTACTTATAGTATAGGATCCCACCATAGAACGACCTTCACCGAGCTAGTTAATGGATGAAAAGTATTTTATATCCAGTTAAATATGTCAATAAATGTGTTGCAAATGGGTTGTCTAAAAAATTACAGTTCAGAATATAATTAATTAACAATTAAAAAAAAAGTTTTTTTTTTAACATACAAATACAAATTATGAAGCCCATAGAATATGCAAACGTTAGGTTGACTATTTTTTCCCGTCACATCTCTTGTGTAGGTACAAACAAGGTAAATCGATACTAGTACATAACTTGCACCTGTCATCTTTATTTTAATTTACTTAACTTTAATTCATTAACTAGACCGGTGCAAGTTACTAGTATGGATTGAAACCAGTGAAATGAATTAAAAAATCGTGTTCTGGACTGAATTTTTTTAGACAAGCCATTTGACATGTTTTATTGAATATAAAATACTTTTCAGCCATTAACCGACTCGGTGAAGGTCGTTTTATAGCGGGATCCTAGACTATTAGTGCAAAACCACTCCTAAACCGACGATTTCAATTTTAAAATGGAACATTTTGTGAAGGTAAACTTTAAAGCAATACCTACGTGTTAGTTTTGTAAATAAGAATGCAACTTACATATTCTAAAGTCAAAGGAGATTTTGCAAAAATATATAGAAATTGGGCCACCAAAGGGTACAGTATTTCATAATTTGCTTCGTTTCTTTCGGATAATTATTTTACCGTTATTTTTTACAATAACAGTGTCCATTAAAAGTAATTTCATGTATTCGGATTGAAAATTACATTGACATTGTTTAAAAATAAGGCAGCCATACTCTTCTTCTTTTATACTTTGGTTTCGCATGGTTTATGCATTTGCTAGTGTTACCTATAAGTATTGAACCTTTTGTTTTGTATTTTATCAATATAGTTACAGTCTAAGTCACGTCGTAGTCCGAAAAAGTCGCGGTCAACTTAGACCTCAGTAAAGCATCGGCAAACTAATTATCACTGATAGAAACATATTTCACAAAATAATAAAATGCGGCGACATGATTTTTCCCAGTTCCCGCCAAAAACCACCCGGCCATACTCGACTTGAAACATTAATAAAATGTCACAAATAACAAAAATAGGCTAAAGGCCTGTTTTTAATTAAACCGATTTCTATATTATCCGGTATTCTTTTAACAACGAAAAGAACACGTTTCATTGCAATTCGTTGGATGATAGTTTTTATTGTTAACTATTACAGGATTTAAACACCTCGTAGTCAAAAAATTTTACTAAGCATTCTCCGATCTTAGAAATATAAATGGTTACAAACATTTTTTTTATTCTTCGCTCCATTTTCACATCATTGATCCTCCTTAGTTTCTTTCCCGCCAAAAAGTAAGTATTCATCCTTCATTCTCCTTTTTTTTAAATATATAGGTAGATCTAACTTGTCCCGTGAGTTTGATTACTAAAGAGGTTTCTATGTGCTACGTGATCTTCATACACCATTATAAGAATACAGCAATGTGAATGCGGGGCAAGTTACTTCGAAATAATTCACAGTTGTTTAGATCCATTTATACAGAAATATGATAAAATATAATACTTTTAAGATAATATAAACAACATTACACTCATCACACTATTAATGATGGTTTTACAAAATTAATAGAACGACAAAATGTTCTTGACTATTTACGAAAAACAGGAAAATAAAAACAAACCTCTTACACGTTTGCCTTGGACTTTCTCGGTGACCCGCGACTTCACCAAGTAACAACTTAATCCTCCTCAGGGCCACCGCAGTAGATATGACTCGTAGGCCTAGCCTATGTTCAGCAGTAAACTTTTGAAAATTACAGATACATGAAAGGTAGATACATACATATACCGTGTGTCTCTCAGAGATCTTATCTGAACCCACTTATATGTAGTACCTACGTTATTATGAACAACTGAAGATTGCTGTTGGTCCCATAATAAAAAAATCCACGAAATAAATGAAACAAAAGAAACGTATAAAGTCTTGATCGAAGTATAAAGTACCTATAAACGTATCAATTTGATGTACGAGTATCATTAACGTCTGAGAAGTTTTGCTAACAAAACTAAACTCTTCAGTGCATTTTTTACATGTAGGCTATTAATTCTATGTAGGTTATATAAAAAAGGTTATATGTGACCAAAATGGCAGTAATTCAATAACCGAGCAAAAATCAAATTGGAAAATGTGAAATTACTCATAAATTAAGCATTTAATGCGGTTGTTTTACTCTGCGCATTTATTTATCATAGTTTATCGGATTTTTTTAACTACTGTACCTAGTCTTAGCCCTTTTTGCAATATCACCTTTATGGTTTAACTTTATTTCTTTCCGCAATTTCACATAAAACGGTCAAAAAAGCTCTCGTGTAAAGAGCCCAATTCCGGCCACGAATAAGCAATTTAGCTAGGCCACGACTTAGAAAAACTCATTTCAGGAAGCTAATAAGGTGTTTAACGACTTACGGCTTTCCAGACTGTACTTAACTGTCAGCTCTAGGAATTGGATTTAAAGTATCTAGATTCTTTAGCCGTCAAATATCCATGATGCCCTGAGCATTCATTCTCGTCATCGAAGGCTCCTTCTTGCGACGGCGTCGTGTGTCGGGTCGTTCTCTTCCCTCAAATATGGTCGAGAGAGCGATGGCTGGCACATGCGTCACACTCGTGATCGGGTGCTGCTTGCGGGTCGCCGGTTTGCTCGCGGCATTTACGCAATGCACTGAAACTACTAACTTAGACTAAGATTTTAAACTAACCCATCTCTATTGTACAGTCGCATTCAATCAATTGTAACTTAGTTAACAAAGGGCACAGACCCTGGAGTCTTAAAATAAAATAAAAAATATATCCATGATAAAATACATGAGGACAAAAGTCATACCCTAGCGGATTAGCAAGTTGAAAAGACAGTGGGCAAGACTCATGGGACGACACACAGATGAGCGATGGTAGCAAAGCTCTCCAGTGGAGACCACCATGTCGTCAGGCGCTGCGTAGTTAGGAAGTCCACAAATAAGGTGGCAACTTCGACGTGCCCGAAAGACCATAGGGATTATTTATTAGGGATTAAATTTTTACGGTTTTCTAAATAATGATGACTAGATTAATCAATCTAATTTGAAGTGTCTTGTACAGATTTCAACTTCTTAAAAATTTGCTGTCGCGACATCTTCTACTGTAAATGATATCGGTTGCTTAGAGAAGCGCAAAACTCGTAGCCTTATAAATATCGTCTTTAAAATCGATCATCATCAATCACTTTCGCTCTGCTTAACCTTGTTAGTAATTCGATGAGCAAGACTCCAACAGGCTCGCTCAGTAATTAATTGGCTCTCATTAGTGGGTACGATCCAGAGAACTATGTCTATGTAGATAGAGCAAGGGTGTCTAGAGATATACGGGTAGGTATATCTACGTTCGCCTTTTCATTGGAGTCGTGATTAACCCTGTAATAGATTTCGTACGTGCTTTCATAGTTGATAGGTTCATTAATTTCGTTCCTTTGCGCGTAGAGATAGATACCCATCAAAGATATAGAAAGAGAAAGAACCTACTATGAGGGCAGGTGAATGTGAAGATACATAGCTGGATTGAATGGTATTGACCTAATTAGATATTTATTTCTTTAGTAGCCGGATAAAGTAAGAAACGATTCTAAATAATCAAGACTAAAATAGTCTAAGTGTAAGTAAACTGTAAGTTAGCTCAGTCGTAGTCGTAGAGGGTAGAGCTAACATGAGGTAGGTGTTTGCTAAGTACATAATTATAAAGTTTTGAAGGGGTGATAGCTAAGACCATTTTAAAATTTTTAGCCATATTTAGGTGTAAAAGGTGAAACATTTTGGGAATTTTTCACAAAAAAAAATTACTTTGCTCAAATTTAGCAGTGAAAAATCTCTGATGACATACCTATACGGTTAAAATGTTGTAAGTGATCTTAGCTAACACTACTTTTAAAATAATTATGTATTAGATCACAAAATACCTACTCTATATGTCACTAAACAACTAGGTAGGTACCAACATTATTTTCACAGTCTAGATAGTGTCATGAGTCCAAAACCCGATTGGGATTGTTTTTTGTCTTATTTTATTTTAGGTTATAGATACGTACTTAGTTAATTTCACAAGGAGAAAAGCCGTAACTTATCATATCAAAGTCAATCAAAGTATCAACCAATAGTTATTTTACTAATGCCCGTTTAGGCAATAATTACCATTATTGCCTGTTTGACAATTCACAAATGCCTATCAAAACATTACCCTAGCTTTTTCTCTATCATCTCTGATTTTTATCGACACAAATTGTTATGTTAATAAACCAATTAATTCTTGCTAATTTTATTTAATTGAGTAGTGCACGTTATTTATAAATGACAAGATAATTTGCTTAACATTAATTATGTTGCCACGGCACGGTAATAATAATTTTGAGGCAAAATATAGAACGTGGGGTTCATATGGTATCAAGTTGCTTAATAACATTTAGTCGTGTTTATCCTAACTCGCTATTACTTTGGTCGTTACTAAACGTTCGCCTCGCTAATGAATACATTTCCTGGGCGGCGCCATCTGCCAACATTTGCGAAAGTGGATATGAAATAAAGTTAGAGCAAACTTATCAAAAAACGTTCTCGTGCACCCGCGAAACCTATGTCAGTATTATTATATATTCTTTGCCTATGTGTAGGTACAAAGATTCTGAAACATTCGTGAAACTAGGATATGACTTAACTATGCGTAGGCACTAACGGTCTTACCACAAAAGTTTTACGTTGTTTAGACAACGTTTAACAGAACAAATTGCACCGTTAAACAATGTTTAAAGCGTGTTTAAATCTTTTGTGGTAAGGCGGTATTTGTTTAGTTTGAGATTAACTCTGCCGACGTACGTTTACGGCTAAAAAGTTTGAAAAAAGAACCAATACGATGAAAAAGTATAAAAAAGAAACAAGTAGGTGGGTACAAGTTGAAATAATGAAAAAAAAGTTTTATATACGTGTACCAAGGGTCTGCTTTGTAGTAAAATAATCGGCCAAGTACGAGTAGGACTCGCGCACGAAGGGTTCCGTACTGTATGGGAGCCCCCCTCAAATATTTATTTTATTTTAAATTTATTATTTATCATTGAAGTGAATATAAAACTTAATATTCTGTGAAAATTTCAAGCATCTACCTATTACCATTATTAATAGAGCGAAAAACGTCTAAAAAATCAGGTTTGTTGTATGGGAGCCCCCCTTAAATATTTATTTTATTTTGTTTTTAGTATCTGTTGTTATAGCGGCAACAGAAATACATCATCTGTGAAAATTTCAGCTGCCTAGCTATCATGGTTCATGAGGTACAGCCCGGTGACAGGCAGACGGACATCGAAGTCTTAGTAATAGGGTCCCGTTTTTCCCTTTGGGTACGGAACCCTAAAAAGATATTTCTTTAATTCAACTCATTATGATAAGTCCGCGTCCAGTTTGCCTAATTTATTAAAATCTTTTTGATGTTGCATGACATTCGTAAAGACAGATTTACAATTTTTCCAAGTATCGCGCTTGTATCTTTTATAGCTTTTGTTACGGCCGTTGTTCGAATATTTCAAGTCTTATGAATAGCCGAAACGTAAATCATGTTTTTCGAATTCGAAGAAAAATATTTTCAATCTACAAAAATGTTATTGGATCGTGATATTGGAGATTCCTTTGGAATGTAATGCAATAAATATCCGGTCGTGGGCCGGCCGCGGCTGCTAGCGGAGAGCGGCATTATACATGATGTTTATCCCATCCGGCGGGACACGCTCTCCAGACCTCATAAAATTTTACCGCATAAATATTGCAAAAACTGGGATCAGTATTATTACTGAAACGCAGATCCACCCGAAATAGAATGACTCGTGGCTTCTAGTCCCGTCACGTTAAGGAAATCGTTGCCGTTACAGGCGCGGAGAAAATTAAGTAAAGATACAGGGCGAGCGGGGCGCGCCGGGGCGGGCGGGCGGCGCGCCCTCGCGCCCTCAGTATCGCGGAGGCTGCGGCAGGCTCGCCCGCCCGCCCTGCGCTGCGAACACTCCACGCCAAAACATTGCATTAAACACATTCATTGCTATATTACCAAACATTTCGTTTAGACTTTTTGATAATATTTAACTTTCCTTTGTTTGAACCCCAATGATAATTCATTGTTCAATTGAGTAAAATAATGCAAATTATGATAAAATCGTCATTATCTTAGTGACAGTGTCAGTCGGGATTAGAATGTTTACCTTTTTCGCGAACTATTTGTAGAGGGCCGCACGAAACCTGCACATTTTGATATATTACGTAAGTACCTACACTTTCCTATTTTTAAAAATTAAAATAAGTAGAATAAATGTCATGTGACCTTTACATTTTTGCCCAACCATGTCGTATTTATGTAGCAAACAAAAGTATTTAGTAAGATATCAGTAGTAATTTAATGTTATTTATAATTTAAAAAACTTATTATGCATGTACCTATAGAAATAAGTAGCTAGTCAATGTTCCAACAGTTTTGTAAGCATCGTTTGACCATTTACTCGTAAGCCGAAGTTGGTTATTTTTGGTTATTATGTTACTGAAAATGCGTAATTCCGAGGCGATTTATATCTCTACCAATTCGTAAGTTCCTTCTTTATGTACTTCAATTATGAAAAGTGAACTTTCAGTTTTATGTATTGAATTTTTCCGGACATTTCCCGGACTGTGCCAATTTTACCAATACGTATTTTATTTATAGTTATTCCACACTAACTTTTTCACAAATATTTTTTGACATTTGCCTATACCTACTCGTAGCTATTTGACAATCAATCGACATCGGTTTTTAAACGAGATAATATATTAGTTACTGTACATTATTAAACATTATGATTATACATTATTATTTTTAGTTAGATTTTTTTTAAAGGTCAACTAAATAATCAAGCCGTAAAATTATTAAATTATAAATTATTTATCTACCTAATTAGTTGGATAGAAACTGCACAGATAGAAAAATACTGTATATACCTACGATCGATGTAATGACTGTACTGTAGGCGCTTGCCACTTAATGAAGTGCTTTGTGAGTATGCAAATTTAAATGGCGGATCTGACGGACCTCACCATACGTATTAGCAGATATGTAGGTGAATACATTATACTTACAATACGGTCATTTTTGAACGTGCTTTCACAGGCGCGAACCGAAGTACCTATCTAATATTATGCGCCTAAATTATTGCTGTGTAAAAAATTGTATCGAATATCATGGTAATGGGACTACCGCATAACTAATAACTGTGTTGGTAAGCGCATAGTTTATCACACGTTTATACAGTCGCATTCAATCATGCTGAGGCAGATCAGATATAATTTTTTTTTTATATTAAGACGCGTATTTCTATGTTAAAGCTAGTACTCTATATGCCTCCCTCTGTATACATTGCTATATGTACGTTCCTACAAATCAGAGCAATCATTTTACTAAAATATTATGCCTTCAACTGCTGTCCCTACTTAGATGACCACAAGTACCACAACTGTATAATGCATATCAATGTATGTTAGTGATGCAGTTACCATGTTAGTGCATGCTCTTCAACTTTGAACAATATTGATCGACCATTATGCAGCAGATAGCTACTAGCATAAAGCAACTAAACATGCTATGCACGACTTATAAATAAATCGAATAGGTACGTACTAAGAGTATTCAGCAAGAAATTATAACATTACTTTCTTAAACGCAAAAGCGTCTGGCACAAGCTCAAATTTTTCATCCTTTGACCTAATAAAGTAATTCTCTAAAACATCGTTTTGCTCCAACAGTTAATTTGAATAAATTGTGGTAGTTAATCTAAATATATTATTATAATGGCTTTGCCTAGATCTGAGCATAAGTACTAGGCATTACATTACGGCGTACTTAAATAAAGAAACGAAGAGCGCGGCTTGGAACGACTTATGCTATAAAATTTGGAATTGGCTATCTTAAAAGCTATAGGAATTGTATTATCGTGGAGGGCAAACCTCTAGATATAATATCATTATGGGACGTTTCAAATGGGAATAAGCTATCCACGTGGAGCACGCCCAAGGACTGCACTCGTTCTGAAGAGGGTCACCACTCGACCTGAGTGCTCTACAGCTTGTCCAATTATAGGTGTTTTTACTGAGAGGTTTCTCCTTTATATTATGGCAATGAGAGGATCGCGACCCTTTCGTGTACCTATACTTGTTCCCAATAACATAATAACAACAGTACTTTGGCATACATATTTAGAATGTTTGTTTTGCTTTTGGAACCTTTGTTCTATTTATGATTAAATTTAGGCTTCTTTTATGCATGGTTGGGTCTATGTTTGATTTGAAATCAAACATAATCCCAACTCTTTGTTATACCTATTTTGTATTTCTAATTTTAATTTCTGTCAATACGGATTTTTGTTGTACTGTATTGATTTTTGTTATAAAAGTGCTTTTTTGTGTTCATAAATCATGCTTTCGGGTTAGGTTAAGTTGCTTAAAATAATAACATAAACAGTAAATAGAAAGATTTAGTTAGATTTATTCGGTTATTGTTGCAAACTAGACAAAAACGAAATTAGGTACTCGAGTACTTCCCGCTTGCTCTCTGCATAGGGAGATTGTTAGTGCTAATTAAAACTTAGTTTGGTGTTTTTCCAATGTACTTAGTTACTATTTTTAACAGGTCATATAGTCAACTAACAGTGCCAAAAACTACATAGTTGGTGCTACAAACCCACCTTTCGAAGAGCGATGTATAGAAATCAAAGAAATATGAGTCTCATTCTTCCGACTCCGCGCTTTTTGCTAATGGCGTTGGCTCTAATCCTGTCATTAGTCGGCGCCGGCCTGTGTGAGATAGCTTCTGCTAAAGACCAGATTAAAGGCGTATCCAGTTCCCAAGCGCCGACTACTACTTTTAAGCCGAGTACAAAGCCATTAGAGAGCACAGTAACGCTGACGACTGCATCTCAGACTACAAAGAGAAGCTTTAAAACAATAAAAGCGTTCGAGACGACCGAAAGCCCGACGACCACCGAGCGCCATTCAACTTTAGTGCACGCGAGTACAAAAGGAATAGTGAAAAGTGCAAGAAGGCAAAAGTTAAACAGTAGTTCTAGTGCAGGGACGCACTCGCCGGTGCGGCTTCAAGAGCGCCTCGCGGCCATAGATTGTGATCTGCCCGTGCTGCCGCGCGAGTCGCGCGTGTGGCGCGGGAACGAAACTCACGAGCTCAATCTGCCGGTCACGGTAAGCATTTTATTAGCTTCTTTTGTACCTACTTGTAATTATTATTGTCCATATTGTAACTCTACCGTCAGTCCATAGTTATAAAGTTGATTTATACGGAGTGCCAAAGGTTGTATTCTTACAACAACACCTATTTAATAAAAGCGATATTTAAAACATACCTAAGTAGCAGTTTAAGAAGTGAAGTGAATAAAACAGAGATAAAACCATTTGAAATGAAGTTAGACTACGTCCTACGAATAGCCCGGGAGGTAGACGCAAATAATGCAACTACTTTCTAAGTGCAGATTTTTTGGGAATAAAGTAGCACCGCTTTAAAGCTTGACTGACAAGCTCTAGGCTGTTACACGATTTTGGTAATTAGCTGCGGTTGAACTTTATTTAAATTATTTTTGTACCCATACACTAATTTTCTGTTTTTAAAAGTATTAAAAAGATACTCATTTTTTTAAAATTCAAACGGGTATCCCTTCCAAACGCTAAGGAACCGTAGTCAGCTGACTGACTCCTGGGTATTGTTGTACACCACCATGAGAACGTAATACCAAGCTTTTAGAAAGTAGTTGCATTTTTTCGCTTACCTTCCGGGCTATAAGTACGTAGGTACGAGTATTAACCTCTAAAACTGCTCAGAAGCCTTCGATCCGCTTTACCTACTACGCGACGCTTCTTTCATTCTAGACCCTGACATGAGAGGGTATTAGTGCCACAAAGCTTCGGGAACAACTCTTGTGACCAAAAGTTCGCGATTCGGAAAAATATTGAATTTGTTCTTTTACGGACCACTCCGTCTAACAAAGTACGAGTAACCTTGTGTAATGCTGAAAGTTTAACGAAAAGATGTTGCTAAGACCTACATATTTAAGTTACCTAAGTATTGATACGGGACGAAAGCTCTGAGAAAACTTGTCATGCTGATGTTTCTGACAAACAAGTTGATCAGCATCGTTCCTTTTAGTACATTGTCGTGTGATGAGTGACATATTGAAAGACAGGCCATTTTCCGAAGAGTCTTTCATGCGTAGAAGCCTGTCGAATGACGAACCCATTTTGTTTGTTCCTTTAATATTTCAGTTTCCATTAGCATTATGAATAAGCTTTTGATATGGGTATGTAATTTATTTCTGCCGTACTACGAGTACCTATACATGAGATATTATAGGATTTTCTAAGTAAGAAAAACTGTAATTAATGTATTTGATATATAAGACATTTATGTTCATAAAAACAGACAGTTTTGTTCCGTATTTTATTTACAATACCTAAAGCGGAATTTATAAAATTCAAATTTCAGTCTTGTTTTCTTAGGTGGCAGTGAATATTTTACATCGATAAATAAAGGCCAAGACGTTATGGCATTATATTTAATGTTCTCGGGCAATTTATACGATGTCTTTTCTTCCGCTCCCTTATTTCTGGGCATAATATTCTTGTTCGCACAACTTCCATCGTGACACTGCCGAGCACTGCGAGGTCAAATACATAAACCATAAATCGTCTTAGTAAAGGAGAAATAAAGGGAAAGCTTTTTTTTTCGCTTGAGCGGTTGAGTTCTTCCTATTCATTATTTTTGTTGCGGAAAAGGTCGGTCGAGTTTCTTTTAAAAAATGATTGCGCTCAGTATTGCTGTCAGATTGCAGTCGACCGGCCTCGGGTCGGATGGATGTGTTTCGAATGAAAGCTCTCAAATTCAATAACAACCCGCTTTCGTGTGGAATGATTTTTATTTAACTTTTTGGGTGGTAGCTATATATAGCTGATAGTGTAGTATAGATGTAGATCTAGAGGTACATATGTGAGATGGCTCTTTTAAAGTTTACGATGGAGACTAACATAATACCTAACAGTTGTAGAATTTTTTATTTCGTAGGAGCAGTAAAATTTATAGTAGGTAATGGAATCATAGTTGACATCACGCTTGATTTCCTTATCTACATCGATTTTTTGGATATTGTTTTTGTTAAAAATATGAATACGAAAAAAAATAAAGATCCCATTATTTCTATAGCAGAGTTTATATAGAGCTATATAAGGAAAAAACAGAGTCAGTCAGCAGAAATAGGAAGTTTATTGAATAAATATCTCTCGTAATATCTGGATTCCAATTCACAGATATTTTAAAATTAACAATAATATTGATTCAGCAAGTGTGGAGCGTAGATGAATAATACAGAGCTATATACAAATCAACACGCTTTAATATTTATAAGATGGGAAGTGTGCCATACTCTACATCAATTTAATTAGGCATTGTACACAGGCCCTATATTTACAAAGCCATTGTATAAATGTGTCGCGGAATCCAAATAAACCAAAGCTGAGCAATTTCATTTTACCGCTGTATTTAAGTAAGTGGGGTTAGATAATGTCTTCATAGCCCACATTGATCCGGCGCTAATAAAACGGTACTGCAAATGAAAGGGGGGGAATTTCAATTAGCATACACAGAGGTAGTCGGCAATGAATTACATAATGTGTGTATTTCGTGTGCGGATGGCGGAGGATTGCGCGCGGGGCGCGGCGCCGGACGAGGAGTGCCCACCGGTCGTGGTGTCCTGGGAAGGCGCCGCTAACATACAGAGCGGAGACATCCTCATCGTGCGCATCGCAGACTCGCTGCTGCTCGACTCTTTCGAGCCCAGGAACGGCTCGGCGCCCACCAACCACAGTCGTGCGCTTGCCGACAGGTGGGTGCCTCCATTATTATACAGCCTTGGCCTGGAACACGACACGTATGCCGCTAGGATGAGCACTATCGATCTCCCGGCGCACTGACCGGAACATCTGTTATTCGCATTTGCCGCATAAATAGCCGCTTTCACGCTCACACTCGGCTCTCTCCGAGCAGATTTTATATTCACGCTCGACTCATTTTCCAACACAAGATAACTATCGAAATATACAGTTTACAGTTATACGCCGTAAAGATAAAGCAAACACGCTACATTGGAACAAACTCTACTTTGCTGAGGTTGCGTGTTCAGACACTATAACCTACTAAAAACAATAGTAACATTTTTCATGGACATTCCGTGCGAAACAGACAAACATAAGTACATAAACAAATATGTGAATTCCAGTTCTAATATATTTTATCCCGTTCAGTCGTAGCGAAAAAGCTGTACCTAGTTTAGCGAAAAGGTACTCGGTATTTGCTTCCCTTGAGAGAGGAGCGCGCGGCTGTAGAGTTGTTTTGTTACTCGTACATTTTCCGCTCCAGTGTTTGCATGGCGCGTTTGTTTTATGTTTAAATTAGGCACGTGTGATATTATGTGTTTAGGAGTTGGTTTATATTAAGTAATAATATTTTTAGGGAACGTCATACGCTGCTGCAACCCAAGGTGTACGTGGTGACGAGACAGGGCCATGAGCAGTGCGATGACTCTGATGGCACTCTATTAGACATTACACCGCTCGACGAGCACGGAGCCAAAATATTTACGCTCTATGAAAAAGACCTAACTGAAGGCGACAATTTACTCATAGGTAGGTAATGACTAGCAATAACATGATTTTTATTTATAAGTTATCCTTTAAAATAACTTTAACTACTTAGTTATATTCCCATCAAACCAGAAATAAACAACGATTCATACACCTTAGTTTCCCATAAAATGCTCTGGATAAACGAAAAACAAAAAACTATCAATCCAAAGCCGATATCTAAATTCAGCATTCAAGTAGGTACACCTAGGTAGTCTAAGGTACCGAATCGGGACATCCATTTGTGAATCAGACACTAATAACTAGACAAATCATCATTTGATAACGTAAATATCTACGAGTATTTATAGTTACATCGATTTACACAGCTACAACGGACATTTTGCAAATTTCTGTACCTAAAGTCTAGTAATTTTTATAATGTTCATAAAAAATACTACCGAATTTTGTTAAAAGCAATATGATGAAATAATGTGAGCATACCTGTGCCAACTCAAGAAAATCCAACGGTGACTTTTATTCTAGCGTCGTAGCACAATAGCAATGTCAGGAATTTTCTCCTTACTGTGCGAATGCCGCAGTCCATAGAAAAAGCGCTTTAGCGTGCTCATTATCACAAATTAACCTCAATATTTTCATTATTTTCACTATTTTCACGAGTAAAAGCCTTAAATATTTCCTTTCAGTCGTGTCGGATAATTGGAAATCTCAATGCGTACGACTGGAAGTGACCATGAAATCGGACAGCTGTGGTGAATTCCAAGATTGTTCGGGCAAAGGCATCTGCTACACTAATGTTTCCATGGTACGTAACTAGGATTATCGTGCTGTCCCTTGTGATTTGATGATCATTTATGAAATTGTGTTGTGCAATATCGGTAGTGTTTTTAATATTCCAGTTTGTTATTAAAAAGATAGCTTGTTTTGCAAATTGTTATAAGTACCAAATCGTCTAGTCTTTTGATTGCGATACAACGATACCTAGTTGATATTTTTCTATAATTTTTTTTTAAATCTGAATTTACTTAATCGCAAAGAAATAAAAATAACAAAAATGTATAGGTATATTCTCTACTCTTACCCACATAAAAATGCTTAAATTTACAATAAGCTATTTGATTTTAAAGACCATCGTTAGGTTCGGTCCCTTAAAACGAGCGAACAGTTAGGGCTTTTATTAAGGCATTAATGTTGGTCTACCTCTGTTGTGCGGTGGCGAGGGTTGTATTTACGATTATTGAGCAGGAAGGGCACGAGTGCTAGTGGTGACTCTGTGTCGACCACACCACAACTCGCTCTTTCGCTTCCCCTACCTTAAAAATATGTGCGGATATTATTTTTAGGGTTCCGTACCCAAAGGGTAAAAACGGGACCTTATTACTCAGACTCCGCTGTCCGTCTTTCCGTCTGTCTGTCTGTCTCCAGGCTGTATCTCATGAACCGCTATAGCTTGAAAGCTGAAATTTTCACAGATGATGTATTTCTGTTGCCGCTATAACAACAAATATGTACTAATAATAGAATAAAAATATTATTTAAGGTGGGCTCCCATACAAAAAATCTAAATTTTTAGCCGTTTTTCGCTCGATATCAATAATGGTAACAGGTAGCTGCTTGAAATATTCACAAAATATTACGCTGCATGCCTTCTTTAATAATAAATAATCAAATTTAAGTAAAATAAATATTTAAGGGGTGTTCCCATACAGTACGGAACCCTTCATGCGCGAGTCCGACTCGTACTTGGCAGATTATTATGATTTTTATGAGAATGTAGAGGAATGCAGCCGGTAGTGCAATAACCGGGAAGTAAGAGCAGAGGATCGTTGTAAGCTCGTTGAATCGTTACTCTTTTGTTTCTCCTAAGTAAACATATAATGCGGTGATTGTTTCTTTCATTATTATAATGCTATGGCCACATCTGCGCCCTACGGCGAAGTTTTCGTCACTGGGGGCTCATTCATCTAATTCAAACGGTAGTAATTGGTTGTTCACGATTTGAACTACTACCTGAAGCTGGGCACACACGCTGCGATGATCGCATCTATTCATCAGATCAGTCTAGCGAGGTCCTAATATAGTTGCATTGCCAGTAGGTAGTTATTGAGGAATCAAAATGACACCCCTATTTTAATCGAAAAATATTGATTTAACAAAAAAAAATTGGCATCAAAGTTGTAGAAAATCAAATTTTAAACAACTTTTGTTCCTATAACTTCTGCTGAAAAATTGAAATAACACAAGTTATTGAAGAAATGAAATGGTACAACCAACTATTTAAAAAAATATCGATCCTACAAAAAGTTGATGGGAATCAAAGTTGTAGAAAATCAAATTTTAAACAAATTTTGTTCCCATCAACTTTTTGTAGGGTCGATCTTTTTTTAAATAGTTAGTTGTACCATTTTGTTTCTTCAAAAACTTGTGTTATTTCAATTTTTCAGCAGAAGTTAACGGAATAAAAGTTGTTTAAAATTTGATTTTCTACAACTTTGATTCCCATAAACTTTTTGCAGGATCGATAATTTTTTAAATAGTTGGTTGTACCATTTCATTTCTTCAATAACTTGTATTATTTCAATTTTACAGCAGAAGTTATGGGAACAAAAGTTGTTTAAAATTTGATTTTCTACAACTTTGATTCCCATCAACTTTTTGAAGGATCGATATTTTTTTTAAATAGTTGGTTGTACCATTTTGTTTCTTCAATAACTTGTGTTATTTCAATTTTTCAGCAGAAGTTATGGGAACAAAAGTTGTTTGAAATTTGATTTTCTACAACTTTAGTTCCCATTAACTTTTTGTAGGATCGATATTTTTTTCAAATAGCCGGTTGTGCCATTTCATTTCTTCAATAACTTGTGTTATTTCAATTTTCCAGCAGAAGTTATGGGACCAAAAAATGGTTAATATTTGATTTTCTACAACTTTAGTTCCCATTAACTTTTTGTAGGATCGATATTTTTTTCAAATAGCCGGTTGTGCCATTTCATTTCTTCAATAACTTGTGTTATTTCAATTTTTCAGCAGAAGTTAATGGAACAAAAGTTGTTTAAAATTTGACAACTTTGATGCCAATAATTTTTTTGTTAAATCAATATTTTTCGATTAAAATAGGGGTGTCATTTTGATTCCTCAATAACTACCTACCGGCAATGTAACTATATTAGGACCTCGCTGGACTGATCTGATGAATAGATGCGATCATCGCAGCGTGTGTGCCCAGCTTCAGGTAGTAGTTCAAATCGTGAACAACCAATTACTACCGTTTGAATTAGATGAATGAGCCCCAGTGACGATAACTTCGCCGTAGCGCGAATGTGTGGCCGGTCCATAATGAGTAAAGGGAAGACAGGCTGCAGTATAGCCCGGGAGGTAAGCGCAAAAAATGCAACTACTTTCTAAAATCTGATTTTTAGGGTTCCGTACCCATAGGGTAAAAACGGGACCCTATTACTAAGACTCCGCTGTCCGTCTGTCTGTCTGTCCGTCTCCAAGCTGTATCTCATGAATCGTTATAGCTAGAAAGCTGAAATTTTCACAGATGATGTATTTCTGATGCCGCTATAACAACAAATACTAAAAACAGAATAAAATTTATAATTAAGGGGGACTCCCATACAACAAACCTGATTTTTTTAGCCGTATTTCGCTCTATATTAATAATGGTAACAGGTAGATGCTTGAAATATTCACAGAATATTTAGTTGTATATTCATTTTAATAATAAAAAATAATAAAATAAAAAAATATAAATATTTAAGGGGGGCTCCTATACAGTACGGAACCCTCCGTGCGCGAGTCGGACTCGTACTAGGCCGATTATTTGATATTAGATAAATAATCATGGTGGTGTACAACAATACCCCTGAGTCGGTCAGCTGAGATACTCATTTATTTAAAAAAAATTAAACTGTTATCTCCACCAAACGCTAAGCATCCCAGCTGACTGAATTCGGGGTCTTGTTGTACACCACCATTACTACCTAATACCAATAAAAAATCGGCCGAGTACGAGTCGGACTCGCGCACGGAGGGTTCCCTACTGTATGGGAGCCCCCCTCAAATATTTATTTTATTTTAATTTTATTATTTATTATTTAAGTGAATATAAAACTAAATATTCTGTGAAAATTTCAAGCATCTACCAGGTACCATTATTAAAATAGAGCGAAAAACGTCTTAAAATTCAGGTTTGTTGTATGGGAGCCCCCCATTAATATTTATTTTATTTCGTTTTTAGTATTTGTTGTTATAGCGGCAACAAAAATACATCATCTTTGAAAATTTCAGCTGCCTAGCTATCATGGTTCATGAGATACAGCCCGGTGACAGACAGACGGACATCGAAGTCTTAGTAATAGGGTCCCGTTTTTCCCTTTGGGTACGGAACCCTAAAAATGGGACCCGATTACTAAGATCCGCTGTCCGTACGTCTGTCTGTCTGTCACCAGGCTGTATCTCGTAAACCGAGATAGCTAGACAGTTAACATTTTCACAGATTAAGTACGTATTACTGTTGTTGCTATAACAAATACTGAAAACAGAATAAAATAAATATTTAAGGGGGAGTCCCATAAAACAAACGTGTTTTTGTTGCCGTTTTTTGCTCGATATTAATAACGGCAAGAGGTAGAAGCTTGACATATTCACAAAATATTTAATTGTATATTAACTAAACTATAAAAAAAAATAATAAAAATAAAACAATTATTTAAGTGGAGCTCCCATACAACAAACGCGATTTGTTTGCCGTTTCTTGTTCGATACTAATATTTACAGAATATTAGTAGTATACTCACTTCAAAAATAAATAAACTAAAGGGTAAGGAATTTTAAAGTGCGGAACCCTTCGTGCGCGAGTCCAACTTATACTTGGCTGATTTTTATGATTCTTTAGTAGAATAGAAAGTAGAGAAAACAGGGGGCATAAGGAGAGGCAGGTAGTAAAAGTAGAGAGTAGTGGTGAGGTTTGTGTCGCCTTCACTACGGCTAGCTAGTTTCGCTACTATTTCGTTTGCCCTACCGTAAAAGCATGGTAGGTACGGATACGAAGGTTGTTTTTATGACGAGCAGGAAGGATACGAGTGCCAGTGCTGTGGCGGGTACGCGGGGTCTCATTGCGAGGAGAGGGATGTCTGCAGCCCCTCGCCCTGCCTCAACAACGGCGTCTGTGTCGACCTCACCTCGACTCCCAGCGCGCTCAACTATTCCTGCGTTTGTCCTTACGGTAAGAATACAATTTGACTTTATTGCAATTATTACCCAACTTCAAAAATAGGAGGTTCTTAACTGTAAATGTATGTACGTTACGCGTATACTCCGCCAATTATGAACCGATTTTGGTGTTTTTTTGTTTGGTACATCGTATTTCAGAGGAGGTCCCATTAAATCAAAAGCGATTTAGTAATTTTTGAAAAACCACTACATAGTGTAAAACAAAGTCGCTTCCCGCTCTGTCTGTCTCTATGTATGCTTATAACTTTAAAATTACGCAACGGATTTTGATGCGTTTTTTTTAATGGATAGAGTGATTCAAGAGGAAAGTTTTTAAGTAAAATACGCCTGTGCGAAGCCGGAGCGGGTCGCTAGTCAACAATAATGTTAAAATTAGTACTTCATCGATCCGTGCGAACTATTCAAATTCTGTACACGGTTGAAGTTGGTTATGCCATTTTTGGCGAATAGTAGTTTATGCAACTGTCATATAATGAAGGGTATTAAAACACGAGTGTGAGTTTATGAAACGAGCGCAGCAAGTTTCATAATAGTAACGAGTGTTTTAATACCCGTGTTATATGCAGTTGCATATTAAACATATTGCGACGGAACGGGACGGAACTGGACGGGACGGTACGGGGCGGGGCGGAACGGGACGGGACGGGACTGGACGGGACGGGACGGGATGGGACGGGACGGGACGGGACGGGGCGGGACGGGACGGGACGGGACAGGACGGAACGGGACGGGACGGGACGGAACGGGACGGGGCGGGACGGGACGGGACGGGACGGGACGGGACGGGACGGGACGGAACGGGACGGGACGGGACGGAACGGGACGGAACGGGACGGGACGGGACGGGACGGGACGGTTTTTCGGTTCTTATTCTTAGGATTCACGCGTACGTGTATTGTCACAGTGAACTTGGCGCCATTAAAATCTAACCAATGAGAACGCAGCTGCGCGCGCAGGGCCAATCAGGAGCGAGCGCGCGATGTTATAATGAGATTTTACGATATCGATGTGGATATTATAACATCATGTGAAATTGCTTAAATTGAGTGTTTTGTTGTCTGCGCTATAACAGTAGTCATTATAAGTCAAGTATTGGAAACATAAGTAGAATGTTACAACATTACTGTAGATAAAAATAATTATTACTTTTTTATTTTTCAACAAACGATTTCTAAAAGACAAGTTTTCATAATTTTTATCAGACTATTTTTTTGTGTATATAAAGCGTTATTACGTAACTGTTCACCAATTTGCGTGTTTATTGTGTAGATGTGGATCAGATGACTTGCAAATAATTCCATAAAATTTTACTACCATTTTTTTTTAATATAAAGCTGTTAAAAAATGTCTTGGTTTTCCTAGGGTTAGAATAATAAGACACAATTGTTTAACTCGATGGTCCCGTTTTTGCCTCCGAAAGTTTAAAGAAATTGAAAAAAGAAATAATGTTCCTACAACATTTTTTTTATGACTATAAACGCAGTTATTACTTTTCTTCAATGCAAAAAACCAAAACACGTCTTGTTATATTTTTTTCCTAATTTACTAATCTCTATTCACTCTCTGTGCTCCTATAGAGAGTTTTCATACCTTAGCAGTTAAAAAATAATTCATAGAGACGCACTTTCCACATTCTCGAAACTTTAATAGAAACTATTGCACCTAGCTAGGTACTAGTAAATCTTTTCCAGAGAAATGGACTGTCTCGAGTCGTGCATGATTTAATACAAGAGAGACGCACAAGGACAGCCGTAATCCATCACCGCGGCTCCGAGCCCTGATGTGTTTGTCACATTGTACACGTTCATGCATACATATATGTATGTGCATTAGGGAAATGCAAGCTCTCTCTGTGTAAGCTTCAAAAGGAGCATGAGCTCTGACAAATTGGTTCAAAATTGAAACGAAAAATGTTGCTCGTTTGCTCTCCCTGAAGAGTTGGATTTTTTTCATCATTGGCATTTTTGTTCGAAACATGATACACGTGTTACATAATTTACTCTTTATCTTTCGTTTTTGAAGTGGTTTTCTCTTTCAACAGAGAAAGCCAAGTTTTAATGATGCCTTTAAAATAATTTCTTGTAATTATTCCAAAGAACAAAGGGCAAGGAGAAACTTCTGTAAGCCTTTAATGAATAATTGCACTCATTTATTAGATGGCAATGTAATCGGAAACATTAATTTTATCATTATGAGCTACTGAGAGGATAACGTTTATCTTATTATTTTAATCCTATCAAAGAAAGCTGTAAAAATTACGAGCACTTTATTGAATACCGATTCGAGAGAAACATGTTAAAAAAGCGATTTAATTTAATAGAGAACGAGCGATAAATTGTATTTTTTTGGTCAATTAAACATCGATGTGACGCAATCTGGCACGGGCTCACGTGGCGCGGGTTATTACGTAACCCGATTTTGCCAGCCTTCCAAAATTCATGCGAAATTGAGATTTTCGATTTGTATCTCTGCCAGATTTACTCGAGCGTGCATATCTCTTTTATCTGTTACATGTAGGTACGTTAAACGTTACTTTCAATACATTTTGATCGCGTAATTATAGCAATTTGCATTCGCTTAATAACTAGATCGATATTTACGCGTTGAAAATTACATACCTACCTACGTAAGTGTTAAGTAGGTACCTAATGTATGTGTTCATTTTCCTTAGCTTTTTCCTCAATCGTTAACAAGATTAGGGAAATCTTAACGGACCATTACGTATGTTAATAGTGAAGATTTATTATATGGTAGTGACTAGTTATGTGTGGTTTAGGTAGATTAGTGATAACTCCGATAGATAAATGACGTCAACAGTCACAAGAAGGAATTGGGTGAGATTGGCGCAGGGCCGGAAAGAGTAGCGTGCAAAGAAAAGTATCGATCTAGTGGGTAAGCTCATTTTCTATGAGAAATCCCACATTGCTCGATTCGGAATCCACTTAAGCCGGTCAGAAAAATCCTTATCAAGAAGATAAGGTCGAAACAGATGGCGGTCGTGCGCGGCCCAGGGAGCTTTCGGTCTCCGACAGCGTGACTTACTTACGGAGTAGTTTTTATTGCTCAGATCTCAACGAGAAACGTGAAACGCCGAAAAATTAATTATTTAACTTAGGAATTACGAGCACATTTCTACAACGCTACGTGCTGGAGTTACGGGTAAAAGTTTATTATCACCATCAACTTACTAAAAGCTTATTATTGCTAATGGTAGGTAGGTATATTGTGGTCTGATTTTTAAAAATAATGATACTCATTTTAATGGCCAACTGCCCAAGAACAGACAATACATGTTTCTTTACTATGTCTACAGCCAAAACGGCGGGACTAATTTTCATATGTGAGGTGTCGATAAATTATTTTCTGTCTCCGACATCGCCTAAGTGCCTTTTATATATTCATGTATTTACTAACTTTTACAATATCATAATGAATGGTGAAAATTAATTTGAACCTGGCAGGGTTCGGTACCGAGACCGATACAAGACAATCCGAGACAATTACACTTTTTTAAGCTATCTCTATGTCAACGTAGACGAGTTTTTGATCCCCAAATTAAGAAACTCTGCTCGGCCTAACTTTGCCTAATATGCAGTACGAATGTATTAGTATTCTATATGTTTGTAAGAATATGTTGGATGACAGGCATCACTGGCACCAATTGCGAGTTGGACCCGTGCTACTCAGCTCCGTGCCTGAACGGCGGCTCGTGCATGACGATGGCAATGAACGGGTCGACGACGTTCCACTGCGCGTGCGCCGACGGCTGGGCGGGCGCGCGCTGCGAGCTTTCCGTCACCGGCGGAGCCTGCGCCTCCAACCCCTGCCTCAAGGGCATCTGCATAGAACAGCTGCAGAGTGACGAGGAAGAGGAGTACCGCTGTTTCTGCCAGCCTGGTGAGTGACACACTTTCCAGCTGAACTGCGCTGTAACCACTGTAGTGACTCCTGCATCAAACTTTGCACCCCGTGCTTCGTTTAGCTGGACTGATTTTGATTGCACTACAAAACATTATGCTATCAAACTGATGGTGAAGTTTAGATCTGTGGGGATTATTAATGTCATCCATCGGAGTTATCGTCTAAGCCTAAATTTTCCTGCGTGCTCATGATGGTGGTGGTGATAGTGCTCATCTGACAAGAGGGGGTGTAGTTTCATGGTGGTCACTATAATTGTATTTTCCAATTAAATAAATTACTATTACATTTTGGTAGACAAGTTATTACTATACGGCTCGGGGATGACTGTTTAGCGACATGTGCTCGTGCTCTACATTATATAACATTGTCAGTACTATGTGGCATATACCGCCACATGCCTGGAAATCTACGAAAACACATGCAGTGTTCTGGTAATGTTGTTGGGATATTTCTTAACCTCTTTCACGAATTCACGAATTTACAGTGAGGAATTAAGGCACCTACTAGTAGGTCTGTCATCTGAAGTTTAGGCTCATCTTTATCCTGAAATACTTATCCTTACTAATGTCCCAAAGGGCGTTTGTTGGTTTGTTCCTCTTTTACGCAACAACGGATTAACTTGATATATTTAGCATGGACACAAAAACGGAAAGCCACGTAGGCTACTTTTTATCCCGAAAAAATAAAAGGTTCTTGTGAGATGGATGGCACATGTATGATGGATGGAAGCTCAAAATATCACGCAAGCGAAGCCGCGAGCAAAAGCTAGTTACGAATGTTTTTAGATCTGTCTAATCTTACTCCTAGATGCTACATAATCTATAGTAGATAACAATTCCAATTGCCAATATCGGCAGGTATAAGATATACAAACTAGGTTGAACTGCAAACAGACGCATGCAAATTAATGCCCAACCAAGGTCTTTCAATAATTAAGCATTACGCGGTCGAAGTTAGCACTAAAGGCACTGAAGGTGCCTACATAATAAATCGTCCGAACTTAGTCAATTCAATAATGCTTAATCTTGTTTGCAAATGTTTGGGGCGCGGGTATTTCTGTAGGTGATTTATTCGAAGCGGAGTTGGAAGGTTGCCCGCAGGCCGCAGGCCACGCTACGTGCGGCCTCGCTGCGTGCTCCTGTCTCTCGACCAACACTCGCCCTTATCGCCCTGAGAAATGCTAATGTTGAGCGGTTATGATGCTTATTTATGATTTAACTTCGATATAACGTTCCTGCTTACATCTGCATAACTGAACAGGGAGTCGTTACGCGATACCCTGCTATCCCATCTAAATGTTTACCATCTACATTTATTACGTTGATAATGTGCTGAGCTAAGTGTTATCGTATCTCTACTAAACAGATAAGCTGCAAGCATTACTGTATTTATAAAAAATATAACTAGTTGAGTAAAACCCAGTTCGAGTTAAACAGAGCCTGAGTAATAAACAAAATGGAAGTAATTTTCGTAATGTCCCTCCGATCGACCAATTTATTTCAGTCTCGACAAAAGATTTTTCTCTCAATACGAACAATTTCCAATTTAGATGTAGCGCGCGGGCCTTAGCTCATTTCTTTTTTTGCATTAAAGAAATAGGTAGACACTTCTGAAATACAAAGGCGAGAAGGGTTTTTTTTCCGATGTTGGAATAAATCGTGGCGAATTAATCAAGTGCCTTGTTTTCCCGACAGTCGGGAGCGAATTTGGAACGGATGCAAACAAACAGCCCCTCGGGCCGGATTGTGTTTCGCCATAAGGTTTTTGAAACTTTGCGTCTTGACGCGCCGTCTGCTCTACCCACCCGCTGGGATACTTACCTTCCTAGAGCTCGCAATAAATGGAATAAATGGTTTTGGCTGAACGTAAAACCTCGACTAAATTCTGTAGATGTGAATAACTTGCACAGAAAGTCGTGTAAGTTTCCTAATGGAAAATACTTTCGTAAGATTAGGTATCTATTGTTCATGTATTTTTGGTCCTACGTAGGCATTCGCCCTTCCTGGCTAAGTCTACAGTCAGCAGTGGACTATTTAAACAAGTATTTAACATTTCTTTACTCTTCTCATTACTCTGTAGTTAATCATATGCATATCTAGACATCGTCATCATTACTGTCGTTAAGCGTATTGTACTTTTGGACATATGTGATGATATGTATTATATTTAGATTTCAAATAAAATGTAGATAAGAATGAAGATTTATTTAGATCTTATTGAAGCGACTCGCAATGCAATGCGTTTCTGCAATCTGAATACTAAATAATTTTTAGAAAATTTTGTATTGTAAGAAATGTACATAAGAAACATGCTAATGATATGAAAACATTGCCTACAGAAAAAGAAAAGTTATATCTAAGTTTTTGTAATCTCATTTATCAATATCATTTAGAAGTTTTTATTCGAATAATATGTTAAAGTTATTATTTATAATAGAGTTATGCGTAATAACGTCGGAAAATGTTTAGCTCGAAAACGGCCTCGCTGTCGATTGTATCTTAATTAAAGTATCGCGGTATGTAATTACCGCAGCCAAGGTCCGAGTTTAATAAAATATTGTTTCGATTTAATTTCGGTTGATCGCATTATTTTAAAATGTTGTCATAATCGTAGTTCGCATTGATTACCTTCAAGACAAAAAACCTTGGGCCTCTTTATTTTTAAAATGTCTTAACTAATACCATACCCATGTTTGAATTTGAAATATACTTTTAAACGAAATTCTATCGTTTTCAATAGGGACCGGTTCAAAGCGGCTTTTATTCAATTCAGCTCGTTTCAGCATCCTTAATTAGTGTTGCATGTTCTGGTCTGTCTGTTGTGGGTGGACTAAGTATATGCCCTATATGTACTACGCTTGCTGGATAGTTTGTAAGGCTTAAGCACAGCGCAGACCGACGGGTGTGGCGACAGATAATTTTAAATATTTATATTATACCTACTTATCGTTTACCAATAAAATAAACGACATTTACACATAAAATGACAAATATAAATGAATAATAAACGACATATTATAAAGTATGAAAAAACCCATAAAAATATAATTTACTACAAAGACTTTATTAACGAGTAGAGTACGACTACATTTGAAAGCTCAAAGACCGCGCGTGCTGGTTAAATTTCGGTAGAAGCTTCAAAGTCCCTCTGGATTAAATTACAAGTCTTATATCTTATCTAGATACCTTTGACTAAGTACAACATGCATTAGTAAATAGGAAACCCTTGGTGGTCGCGTCCGCCGGTCTACACTGCCCCTTAGGTACTGAATTGAGACCATCGCTCCGCTCGGTCAATCATAAGCCCTTTGTTAAGGCTATTTTGTATTCAGAGCCAGTGTGGCCGCTCGTGCGTGAACTGAGCTATCTCTGGCGAAATTTGGAGTTCGCCGTGCTCATCGGACCCAGGCTCCTGAATAAACCTGAAGTTGATTAACGTGCTTAATCAGTCGTATCTTGAACAACTTTAACGTAAAGCTTTGAGACCTAAACCTATTCAGGATTATACGGAACGGCGCACAGCGTGTCCCGTAGAACAAACCAGCTTGACAAAATTATTACATAGCTTAATTTGATTTTATATTATTTTAAACTATGTACCTAGTTTGCTGTAATAATGCATAAACTAACTAAGAGAAGGTCACTATACCTATTTAGTATGGAAACGTCAAAACATCGAGTTTCGTTGAGGTTGTGAACTTTATATACGTAAAAAATATAATAGATAGATAAATAAATTCTTTATTGACACACCAAAACTTAAATAAACTAGGAAAACTTAAACTAGAAACTTCAAACATGTGTTACAATCGGCGGCCTTATCGCTAAAAAGCAATTTCTTCCAGGCAACCGTTACCTGTGAAGGATTAACGAAAAGGTATAGGCGACGGGGTGTCCATGAAAGTGATAAATATACTTACTTAAACAACATACATTCTAATAAATTCTAATAATAACCTACTTATACATAATATAAAATAAACTAATGTATATAATAAATCAACTATATTGGAAATTATAAATGACTATATTTAAACAGCTTATAATGATGACAAAAATAAGTGAAAATAAATAATTTTGGAGAATAATTAGAGAGACGGCAACTGCGACATATAATGATTATATACATTTTCTTTAAAAACAATATAATATATAACGTAAGCAGTCTTTCCAGTAAACTAAAGGCAGTACAACACGACTATCTAGTCGTCTTTGAAAAATTATGTTTCTAGTAGATGGATAAGTTGATTGCGATACCATAAAGTATGGAAAACTTTTTTTGTAGGGCTAGAAAAAAAAGTTGGAGTGTTTCAGCTTTTCAGCTCACAGAAGTTTACTTTTGCCGCATAGTCCCCAATGCAGTAAAAAGGTTTTTTACAATATTTAAAATTAGTCGAATTTTGTTTGTTTTGTTTTGAAAAATAGATAACTAACTATATTTCTGTATTTCTAACCCTCCAAAGTTATAAAGCGCCTAATTTACCGAGCAAGCGAAGCGAGCTTTACCTACTCTGCTTCTGGTAAGCAATATTTTCTTTTTTCAGTCCGGATGCTAGTTTGTTGGTTAGTTTAGATGTTTCTTGCTTACAGGTTGCATTTTTTATGGTTCTATTTATTTTTGGAATTTTTAGACGTCGGTGGTTTTTGATTTAAAGAACATTTCCCTCAAAAAGTGGAAAAAAATTAAGTAGCTCTCAGGGGAGCGCTACATATCTAATATACGGGGGTATTTATCAGCTAATTTCTCTAAATTGGCTGATAAATACCCCCGATTTTGATAATATCTGGAAAGATTGTTTAATATCTAAACCCTGACAAAAGTTAGTTTGAACCAAATCGCTTAAGAGCGTGTGAGAGATAATGATTACGTTTATAAAGATTAAGTTAAGAAATGTGTCGCGATAATACATTTTGCGACCTTATGTAATTTTAACTGTAGTGTAAAATATTTTTTTTTGTTTTTGAGAACAGATTAATCGAAAATATTATAAATTTATATTAGTTTATTGAATCAGGCGTTACTTTGCGGAAGTTCATCTTCAAATTCTTGTTTTGAATAAATGTTTAGTGTATTTCCGCTCTGTTGTAGTCATATAAGTTAAGGGTACTATTCAAAATTCAAATTAAATCACAAACAAAATTAGTAATTAATCATCAAACTGTATCATGGTTCGACTATGGTTAGGTCAGGTTAGAAAAGTTAGGCTTAGGTATGTTATGTTAGGTATGTTAAATTTATATTAGCTAAGTTCGAAAAACTATTAGTATTAGAACCGTCGGCAGGGTGAACACGCATTATTACAGCAAAATACATAGTTTAAAATAATATAAAATCAAATTCAGCAAGCTCATAATTTTGTCTAGCTGGTTTGTTCTAACACACGGGACACACTGTGCGGCGGTACCTATTATACCAAAAAGAGCTTATTGTGGAAACTGCACTGAATAAGCAATTTTCACTTTGGAACTAAGTCAGAAATCGAATAACCATACATAAATAAGCAATACGAGCTAGCTATAGCTATAGCTATGCTATAAAATATTATTTTAAAAAACATTATGTTGAGTAGATACATGATTAATAATTAAATTTAGTTCATCTACCCTTCTTTGGCGAGCAAATTTAAGATAACTAGGTAGGTATATATTTTGCAAAAAGATTGGTACTACTGATAAAATATATCGTAAACATTTGCCGATGTTGCGCAGTGCCGGTGGGCCCCAAACTAGGCGATGCCTGTATCTTGGTGGCCCGGTGAAATACAATTACTATAGAAGAATTTGCGCGGCTTCGTCATTGAGTCAATTTAAATTGCTTGTACTCGTAATAACATGCCAGTTTTGTAAGAACGAGAGATCAAGAGTTCCATTCCATGTGAGAGATATGAAGAGGGCGTGTGTGTGAGTGTGTGTATAAGTGAGGGATTGTGAGTAACACCGCAATATATATAAGAATTATTATTTAATGAAATGTATAGGTGAAACGTTTTTTTTTCTGATTTTAGAGTTGATACTGATGTAAAAGTTATTATAATGATCAATAAATCAAGCTAGAATGGAAGAGTGAGTTCTTAACGAGTCTAGGTACCAGACGTGCTATATTTATTACCTACTGTACTCATCATTCAAATACTGATCTGAGTCTGAGTTCTTAACAAATCAAAAAAATGATAAATTCGGCACCATGGAGGTAGAAGTAAATAAGTTTAAAAAAGTTTTGAATTCACGAACTTGGTGTACACGATGTTCTAAATTCAGTTTTACTTTATCCTCTAGCGGATAAAAACCGGTTTTTGCATTCAGATATCGAAGAGCAAAAATACTCTTTCCGAAATGGGGGGATGAAAATTAGTTTGTCCATCTAAAATTCAATCGATTTAGTATCGCTGCATCAGGTATATCTGTATAGTATACCTAAGACTCGTATTCTGTCACTCAAAGTTTTAGGAGGCCCTTACACTGAAAAGCCGACGAAGGGTCGAGGCGTGACTATGCACATGAGAGGATTCCGGCCCGACTAAAACAATGCGTGTTTTTATTCATGAATATACTCAAGAATAACTCACGTCACATGCGTGAGTTAACGTGAAAATACAAAGACTTTTCACCCATTGTTTTTTTATCTACACAGGATCATTTAGAATGCCTGCTGATAAATGTGCTCGTCTCGAAAAAACATTTCATGTTTTCATTCACAACGAATTTCATAATTCGTTCGAAAAATTTTATACCATAATAAATAGTTTCTAAATACTAGAAAGAAACTCAAGTTGGTAAAGAGTTAGTAGATTAAATTAAAATACTGAAGGCGGGCAGCCCTAGCGCGTGATACGTTCTGCGTGGCCACGTGGCGCTGTAGTGTAGGTATATTCAAGGACAGGGCCGAGTCACAATACTATGAGATACCATTACCGTGCCTATGTGTAGTTGTTTTGTTTGCAACAATGGACGTCTCGCGGGAATGCTTTTCGTGCTATGATAAACGAGGGTTGTTAATCTTCAAGGAATTTCAAGAAAATGTACAAGCTGCTTTTAGGGAGTCTGCTCCTCCGTTAACAACAATCACTTATTGGTTTCGTGAATTTAACCGTGGTCGAGAGAACTTAAAGGATGACCCCAGACCCGGCCGAGTAACTCATGAAACTGCAGTAACTCATGAAAACGTCATCAAAAGTTGATCGCGGTCGGAGCGTCAATAAAAAAGTGATAGTGGCCTTTTTTTTCACCACGATAACACGCCCGCTCACATAGCTGCTAGAATCATGGACTATTTGACTACTTCGGGGTTACAAATGTTACCCCATCCTGCGTACAGCCCAGATTTAGCTCCATGCGATGCTTTTTCATTTTCCACGGTAAAAAAATTCTTTGTGGGTGAAAATTTAACACTGCAGACGAGGCTGTTGAATAATTTCGGCGGTTATTTTTGGACCTCCCGCAAGACACGTTTTTAAATGTTTTGATTGCTGGTTCACCCGAATGCATTATGATATGAGAGGTATGAGGGGGGATATTTTGAAAAGCTGTTATAAACTTTTTGGAACAGCCCAAGTATGTAGAAATTTTCGCTAGGGTTGTTTATATGGATAGGTACAAACTATCCTAATTTTTCCAGTTGCGAAACGGAAGTCGCTAGTTTCTTACAATTTAATAGTTTTATTTAGACTATAAAACAGAAATCACCCACGTGAGATTTCGAAGTCAGGCCAAGCGTTGACTATTTATTCTAAAGCGCGAAAATTACGTTACATAGTTTCCATAATAAAAGGAACTGTTTCGCAGGGTACACTGGAAAGCAATGCGAGTTGGAGTACAATGAGTGCATGTCATCCCCCTGCGCCAACGGAGGCACCTGCACCGACCGCGTCGGCGGGTTCTCTTGCTCCTGCGGCCGCGGGTACACCGGCAACTCTTGCCAGTTGAAGGTACGACCATTGGGAAACAGTGATATCGTCGCAAGTGGCAGAGGCTGCGCAAGGCGTGGGCGCAACCCACGGTTTTTTCCGTTTTTTTTTTTCTAAGATATACCTACAGGATACCGATACAGACGTATTTATATACAGGGTATACATTACATACACATACTCTACATTTTCTGCCTTTCAATAATTAGGGAGTTAGGGAATAATTTCGCACGAATTGCTTTATTTATCAGTATATAAAAGTACCTACTATTATTTATGTGGTAAATTACAAAATCACACACGCATACTCGCGCAAGCGCCCTGCGCTACTTAAACGAAACAGCAGAAGCAGGCATATTTGTCGCGAGGTAGACGAGTGGTATATTACGAATTTTCGATCATTTACACGTGTCCTGATGCGAATTTAACATTTTTATCCACCCCAATAAGTCCACAACGCCGATAAAGAAGTTTTCACTTCAAAAATATGAATGGTTTCAGGTGGACTTATGCTCGCCTAGTCCATGCTCGGCGCGGCGGTACTGCCTCGACCACGGGAACACCTACTCGTGCGAGTGCCCGCGCGGCTTCGTTGGCGACGAGTGCCACATACCCACCCGATCTGTGAGTGTTACATTACAGGACACGCTACAATGACATGAGCGACATAGTCTGGTGGACTCATGTTCGCCTAGTCCGTGTCCGGCGCGGCGGTACTGCGACCACGGCAACAGCTATTCGCGCTAGTGTCCGCGCGGTTTCTTTGGTAAACGAGTGCATACCTGCTCATCATTATCAACAACTTTTACTATGGGACCAAACCGAAATTGCAATAAAAATAGCAGTTCGTGAGCCATACTTAATCCTATACCATACATAATCGTGCCTATAACACCAAAAATTATGAAACAGCTATTTTTTTGTGAGTGAATATATGTGTAGTGTGTTGGAAATTGTCAAGTGTTATCTATTTTTATTTCGTGCTATATTGTATAGTGCCCTAATGTAATGTTTACTTTTTGACTTGTAACAAATGGTGTTATGAATAAATGACTATATGACTATATACTATAGAGGTATATATATATAACAGAATAAATATCCCTGCACTTTGCAAATAGCCAGTATATTGATTGTCCATGCACTGCTTTGGAGTTTGGTGACAAGTTTTGTATGGTATGAATCCTGAGTTAGGAGCGAGGCCGATGAAGCTGATTGTCGCGTGTGGTTTATATTCCAGGCGTGCGACAACAACCCGTGCGCGCACGGCGGCACGTGCTGGAGCGACGTGGACTCCTTCTACTGCTCGTGCCGGCCCGGCTACACCGGGAAACTCTGCGAAGGTTACACGTCTCTCTAATTTTCTAGAATCATCAATTTAAAGATGTATCATTAAATATATAACATTTAAGGACATCGTAAAGAGGTTTCATTTTGCAAAATCGAGTATAACCTCTTTACATTGCACGGAAACTGGCATTGTAAGAAGGTTCTACTCGACTTTACAGAATAAAACCTCTTTCGTGCCCGTATCAGTTCGATTTTATAGAATAAAATCTCTTTGCAATGCCCGTGTTAGGCCATGATAATCGAGCTGGCCATGGTCTTATTTTTTATGTAGTATTTATATTCTCTGTTTTATTATAATTTGTGTGCAATTCTATGAAAATTCGTAGGTACATTCTAATTTGTTTTAATTTATTGTGAACAATACCTAGTTGCCTAATGAATACCTACACTTAGTGAATTTATGACGTAAGTATTACTCATATTCTTGGGGTTATATTTTCTCGCAGGATGTATGAAAAGTAGAGTATAGACCTCTAGAACCAAGTTTGTCTTCGTCTTGGGCGACTTGAACCCCTCGCTTCTCTCAGGACTCTAAATAATTCCTTCGCTTCGCTCGGGAATTAACTTAAAATATATTAAATATGTAAATAAAATAATTAAATATAGAGTCCCTTGCTACGCTCAGGGTCCTATTGTCGCCCGTGACTAAGACACCACTTGGTTCTCTTGGTACATAATCTACTATTAACTAATTCTGAAATTCTGAAGCAGGTCCATTAAACTGAGAAATATTTAGCACGCCTATTATGCTTTTCTAGCAAAATTATAAGTGCACCTAAAAATCTTCCGGTTCGATTTGTTGTAGCAGATTCTTAAGATTTTGTCATATCCATGAATCACCAGAGTTATTTTCTTCCTTGTGCAGAAGATTTCATCCTGGAACCAGTAATGGGCGGGCGAGACGTGGAGAATACTGGCGGCGGAGGTTCCGTGAGGGAAGTGAGGCTGCCGCTGGGCCTGTACCACGACCGGCTGCACAACGTGTACATCGCGGCTGGCACGCTTGGCGCTGCTATCGCTATCGTCGGCGTCGTGGTACGTGCTTCAGTTTATAATAGTTGATGGAGGGTGCGAAAAATAGGGCTAGAACTCAGCCTGTACCATGGCCAGGACTTCAGCTGCACAACGTCTACATCGCGGCTGGCATGCTTGCTATCGCTATAGTGGGCGTCGTGGTGCGTTCTATTGTTTTTGTCAGTTAATGGAGGGTGCAAGAAGTTGGGCTACCGCTCAGCCTGTACCATGGTCAGGACTTTAGCTGCACATCATATATTTAGCTACACATATGCCTTAGCTATAATCGGTGTTGTGGTGTGGTACGTCTCTTCCTATACTACAGGTGGAGAGTTGTGAGTACCTATGTGCTGGTGACGGATAAAGGCCTGTATCACGACCGATTATGTATCCTACTTAATATTATAAACGTGAAAGTTTGTAAGGATGGATGGATGGATGGATATTTGTTTGTTACTCTTTCACGCAAAAACTACTGAACGGATTGAGATGAAACTTTGCTATTATATATCAGAATAACACATGGGCTATAAATTATAATTATATTGCGTAAATTTTCCATATTATAACAATAAGTGTTAAGTAAGTAGGAAAAAGATTCTGCCATCTGCGAGCTATTCTCGCGTACGCTCCAAGAAATGTCAAAAAAGAACTGTCGAATCGAACAAATGTCAAATCGATTTTTTTTGTTTTTTTTTTTTATTTTCCACCTTCTTTATTAAGGATGGTAAGGTAGGGCCTCGAAATATCATGCGGGCGAAGCCGCGGGCAAAAACTAGTCATACCATAACAGAGTTAAAAAGCGGTGTGAGGCTGACGGAGCATAACAAAAATCTGAAATTAGCCCTGCCTGATTTCTAGCTGATAATCCGTACAAATACTATATAACATATATGAATATAGAATATATATACTCGTCTCTACGTGAGTACTGTTTAGTATTCTGTGCCGTTACTATAATCGTCGGGGTGGCAATTTGTGTAGGATGGAGTACATAAAATAAGTTCATATAGGCCGGGTGGCTAGCCCTGGTGTCAAAGTTTTTAGGCCGCCCGAAGGCCTCTGACATGGCTAAACGGTTAAAACAACCAGCCAAATACTGACCGTGCGGAACGTTGCTTAATTTAGGTGATCGCTGACAAACACCTAGTCAAACTAGGCTACGAACGCTACGTACGTGTAAACAGCACAGCGACAATGAAGTTGGTATCGTTTGCAGGTGACAGCGTGCCACTGCCGCGTGAACAAGACGTACTCCCGGCTGCTGTCGCGGCTGTCGCGCGCGGCGGCGCCGGGCCCCGCGCACCACTGGCTGGCCGACAAGCGCGCGCCGCCGCTCGCGCCCGCGCCCGCGCCGCTCGACACCACCGACATGTACTACACGCTCGACTTCAGCGACAGCCAGAGCTCCCCGCTCATACAATAGCACTCGTACATGAACTGCTCCGACGGGGAACGGTTCAATATACGGATCTGAAGCAGCTTGAGGTACACTGCTCTTTTGTTTTACTTATATCTAGTTTTACAAACATATTAGACACACCCGACTCTGGTGGTAGCCTAAACTCCTCAATCAAACAATATCACTGGTACACGTACACGAAATCGAACAGAACTTCAAAAACAGTCAAAGCTTGCCGCTCATACAATAGCACTCTTACATGAACTGCTCCGACAGTGAACGGTTCAAAATACGGATCTGAAGCAGCTGAGGTACCTACACTGCTCTTTTGTTTTACTTTTGTCTCATTTAACGAGCGCGCCCGGCCGTATTTTTCATCGTATTAGACACGATCGACTCTGGCTGTAGCCAAAACTCCTCGATCGTAAACGATGTCCAAAAAATAAACGAATACGTCGGGTGATGTTTACATTTTACATTTAAACTTCAAAAACACATAATAGCACTCAATCAAGGACTGCTCGAACGGGGAACGATGCAATATACGATTCTGAAGCAGCTATTTATTAGTTGTGTTACTTGTGCTACAAAGCTCATCCCTAGTGGTAGTCATAAACTCCTTGCTCATACAATAGTACTGGTACACGAAGCCAAATAGATCAATATACGTATTGAAAATACACTGCTTTCTTTTACTTTGCTCACATTTTGAGTTTCCGATGACGCGCATCACACACTCAGTCGCATTACCTACCACGTTTCTCTTTAGAAGTAGCCGGAGGGTTTTCGCTCATAGAATCGTTATGATACACATCAGTCTGTTGAATGAGGTAAATCCCTCTGGCTCCGTGTACGACAAATACCTACCATAACTTATGTAAGTACACAAAGTCGAGCAAATCAATGTACCAATTTGACAGCTCAGAGGTACACTTAAATATTATTTTTCTTTCATCACTTGTTAAATTGACATTTTTGAGTTTCCAATTACGTGTACTTACTACAAGCTTAAAACAGGCAGTCTCTGGTAGTGTACTTTGATTTTTTTAGATAAGAATTCAAATTTGAAAAAAAAAAAAAATACGTACCGTGCTTAAAAGTCTCTTTCTATCTAAGGACTTTTTGCACATCTCGTGAATTTACCTACGTCGTCCTTGCAAACCTGTAGTGGTACCGGAAGCTGAGTGCCCCATTAAGTTTAGACATAAATCCTTCAAGTGTCAATCCGGCGTAATGATAACCCTCATTAAAAATAAAAACAGATACCAGAATTAGCATAAGACTATAAAGGTCAGAGTGTTTAGTTTATGGTCAATTTTTTCGCAGAATTTACATTATCTTAATCACCTGCGTGGGAGCCATAACAGAGAATAATTTTGAGCCATTATATGCGGCCTTGGAACTTATGACTCAAGCAATATACATACGTACTAGTCATCTACGGCATAGCAGCTATAAATTAGCTAGACCGCAAAAATATTTTACATAATTTAGAATATCTCGGTGTTATAGGTTAAGTTTTCACTCACTTTTTCATTATAAAATTTTTCATAATAGGTACATTCATCGTTGTCATGTCTGTGCCAAGTTACGGAACTTAATTTTATTTTATGTATTATTTATTTATTTGGCCATAAATGTCGTTTTAGGACTTAAGTTTCTAGAGATTAGGACTGCTGATTGCTTGGCACGGATCGTATTATCCGCTCTTTCAAATCATTGTGAATGTAAAATTAGACTAGATTTTAAAATTCATTGTCGTAAATGTCATTCTGAATCGCTTGTTTTTCATGGTAACAAATTGCAGTAGAGACATAAAAAATAAAAATTGTTGTGTTGTCTATTTGTAGTTTATTAGTGAAAATGCCAAATATTTTTTCTGGTCATTGCGTAGTAACATTAGCAATCTATATTATTCTATTAATGCTAAAAAAAGTATGACGCAGTATCAGTTAAGTATCAAGATAAGCACAGAATAGAAAATATTTAGAAAATCTTAAGGTGACACCACGAAATAATGTTAGATACCTACTTGTTTACAAATTTTGCTCTGATCAATATACCTATATTACCTATATTATTATATTTATTTGTATTTACACTAAGTGCCTGTTATATGGGAAGCTTTTAATCTCACTTTGTTTTCTGAAAGCTCATATTATATTTTAACAACTAAAGATTTTAGTGAAAAATGAAGATGACATGTGCTTACAAGTATTTGATTGGCTTTTAATGGCTATTTTACTAAGAGTTTAATTTACTTCAATGAATGTAAAATATGTATTCGTATAAAGTGACGTTGAGGCGAAAAATGACTGATCTTCCAGGTAGATGTCCTTTTATCTTTCATCTAGCTTTGTGCTCGCTCGTATGTAATGATGAAACTGTACTTTGTAAATGTACTACCTATTACTCAACTTATAACTACTTATAGTTCAGTAAGTAATATTTATTGTGAGGCGATTGTGCTGAAATTTTAAAAGATCTACTTACTCATTCGATGTAACTAAAACTAAAAAACTCAGTTTGATAGTCGTGGAAATTAATTGATTTCATGTCAACTTACAACAAACACCAAGTTGCTTATTATTTGAAAGATTTACATTATTACAAAATGAAATTATTTTAGGAATCAAATTGATCTAGTCCTTCTCTACGCTTTCCTAAACTTAAAAGCTTTCTGATTGTAGTTTGTAAATATGACGAAATTGTACGTGCTAAGATTGAAATAAAGTAAATTCAAGTGAATCGCTGTTTTATTGTGTATGTGGCACAGTAATTGTCACTTAATAAAAATGTATTTCAGTTGATCACATCCCACATCCTATCTAAAATTTTATTGATATCAAGCAATGTGATTTATCATCAGGTACATACAGGCCTAGCCTTAGGTTTTTTTTTTTTTGATAATGATAATGTTTATTTACCAAACTTAGGGACTATGTACATCTTTTTACAGTATACTATACAAAAAACAAGATTAGTACTTATTCTTAAGATTGTACAATATGCAAATGTGCACTGCAACCCACACTAGGGTGACCTGTGTCGTGGGCTGCAGGCTCTTCCACTTATAATAACAAGAGTATGGTACAATATTATTGGTATCTTATGATAGGTTAGTTGTGATAAGCTGTGGGTGTGTATGTGAGAGTGAGTGAGTGAATATGAGCGCGTACGTGTATATGACATATAGGTAGATAAATAATAATATGTATGGAGAAATTATAAATAAGAGTTTGAGAACTGATAAAATAATTATTATAGGTACCTATATAAGGTATATAATATATACTAGGTATCTCTAAATATTAATTATATGATTATACAGGTATACTTGATTATGTAAAGGAATAAAAATAATATGAATAAATAAATAAATTAATATCCAGACTAAACTTAGTATCGCCTCACATACCTACTTACGCACGTGATAGTAATTGAATCTGAAGGGCTGTGGCTTGGCTAATCAGGTCATAGGGGCCTGATGTCTGGTTCATCTATTCATTTTTACTCCAATTTCAGACTAGGTAAACAAAATTTAATTAACAGGTGAAAAACTACTCTGATTGAAAAGTTATGGTAAACATACAGACTGGCCAGGTATCAGGCCCCTTAGTGTTATTTTTTTACGCTAATTATATTTAAAGTTTCTGCATAACTCTGAGTAGAGAGCCATGAAGTTAACTTCTTTTTGCAGATAAATCGAGAGTTTTGAAGAATATTTAGTTTTTTATCTATGATCTGGTATAGAAACGGGCCTTTGAAATCAAAAGAATTTTGTGCAAGTACTGTTCTCGTCTTAGGAAGTGCCCAAGTGTTCCGGCGGTCAGACTTACTTTTGGTACGCACCAGTTTGTTCAAAGCGGTTTTGTGAAAGCGTAGGGCTACTGCTAGAATGTAAAGTTGACGAACAGGAAGATAATTAGTTTCTTCGTACAATTTTTCGGACGGATATCTGAAAGGTTTCTTATAACTAACTTTCAGTAGAGCTCTCTGAGCTCTTTCTATTTTCATTATGCGAAATTCTGCAGCAGAGCCCCAACAAACGATACAATAATTGATAACTGATTGACATAATGATGTGTAAACTACTCTCAAGGTTTTTGGATCGGCAATGGAGCTAAGTCTTTTGAAAATGTGTAGCATCTTTCGAAGCCGTCCACGTAATGCAGTAATGTGATTGTCAAAGGTTAGTTTAGGTTAGGTTGATACTTATGCATAAAATTATTAACTGACTGGTTGACACTTTATAAACTATGAAACTACTATATATTGATGTCCTTATACCATGACATTCTTCATTATGAACACTGAAATAGAGCCAATTAACAAAACCTGAAATCAACTACCACAAAAAATAATTAAATCTCAACTTAGTAATGCATGCAAAAACTATAATTATATGTGAAACAAAAACCACCACTACGTTTTGAAGAAAAACATTTTTATTTAGATTATAAACTTTGATAAAAATAATTATATTAATATTTTATGACAACTTACAAATATTTTTTTTTATAAAAGAATAACGTAACATCTATTCAAATTAAATCTTAAGTATTTTATAACGAAAATGTGCTACCACTTTCGGGTGTAGTTTAACTAGTGTGGTGAGGGCGCGCTGCCCGCCCGCGTGCCGCCCTCCGCTCCTCCTACGCTACGCTCTACAATATACTTTCGCTTCAAGATTGCACTCGGTCAGCGGCCGCGCGGCCCCCGCACCGCGCCCCCACCGTAATACAGAGCCCGACAAACAACTTGAAAAACTTCATTCATATAGGTAATAGAAATTTTATTGAATAGCAATTTCATTAACACCTTTAAAAAGGTTATGCCGTTGAGTACACATGCCAAATTTTCGTCTACGATACGTAGCTTTTTGCTCAGGATGTTTGCCGGTCTCCATACTAAACTGCTTTACGTATTTATTGCTACTGACATTTGTGACTTATGACGAGATTCTGAATCACGATCTAACATCATTGTAAGTAAATATTAAAGCTGCACAATTTATTTTATAAGTAAGTACATAAATAAATATGGTTATGATTACATAAAGTCACATACGGACATGTGGAGTCGTGTAGACACGACCAAGTCGCGCGCCCGCCCTCGGCGGACGACGCGCTCTTTGAGCAATGGAAGTACTAGTATGCTTAAAATGATAAGTAGATAGCAAATACTACAAGTAGTGGAGATGAATTAACAAGTGTATTCGAGTAAAACAATGGAAGAAAAATGTGCACAACAGACATGTTGCGACTTCTAATTGCAGCTAAGAAAATGAAATAGAAACAAAACAAAAAACATAAATACATATTTCAATAACATTAGTCTAAATTAAAATTCGATGCCTTCCTGCAAGTCACACGTAATACGAACTATGCTTGAGATTCTACAGCTAAGATCATAATTGTTCCTAATTCTAGTAAATTATGTCATAATATGGCAGTTCATGCAACCGTCCGCTCGAGGCACATCTCGGCCGTCTCTCCACGCGACTGTCCAACTCCTTCAAGGAAACAGAACGACGTTCTGAATTTCGAATATAAATCGGTGGAAAACATTCATCACTATTTTACTCACATCAAACAATATATCTTTTTTACAGTTCGGTATTCAATTTCATCGATTTAAAATGTTTAAATATTTAAAAAATTAACATTACCGAAGGAAGATAATATATTTTTTTCTTCATAGACTGCGGTTCTATTCACATGAATCCTTAAAATATAAATAAGTCTTGGACACGAATACTTTTCATATGCTAAGGAGATGCTAAGCTGTCATGGCCTGGAAATAATCTACACGTCGAAACTATCCGTAATAACAATATTCTAGTATCTATAAAATCTTATAATTAATACTCAAACCGCTCCCATCATGATAATGTAAATGTTGTTCGGATGTACCGCTTGTGACTATTTAGAATGACTATGAATAATGATACATTACAAAAATCGCACATTATGCAAAATTGTGACTTGTTTCGATCGAAATGATTATGGGATGTCCATCGCCTCCTCGTCGCTATTAATCTTTTATCATTTAATTATGCGTGAATATCTAATGTGTTTATTTCCGAGTGATCCGAATCGATTTACAGCAAAAATAAAATCTAACATTATGTAAATTGAAATACATAAACAATATGTAAATGAAATGATATTCCTATTTAACATGAATTAATAAATATTCAGATTAGTTAGGAAGCAATGGACGACAACTTGGGCACTAAAACTAAATTTAACTTCACTTAATGAATGAATTGAGCGACCTTACACGTACAGTACAGCAAACTAATATGCTTATTACCATAAAACTTAACAAATTGGATGGCATTTATTGTGACTTAACTCGCTTACAAATCTAAGAAATAATAACATAATTATTATGATAAAGGCACTTTATGTTTTATTCCATGTAGGTTTTAAAATCTAAATATTTGACAAGAATTTCTTACTTTATCATCATGGCAAGATAAAAAGGTACCTGTTTGAAAGGTTACGAACTAACGATCCTAGAGTGATATGATATCCGAGCGAATGGCACATACGCGATAATTAAACTCAGCAATAAAACAAAAACGTACGACATCTACGTTCATTTAAGTCTGGTACTTGAAGTAAAATAAAATTCGTTCTGCCATCACCGAACAAACATCGCATTAAAGTCATTTTCATAAGGCACTAAAATAAATTTAAAAATATTTACACAAGGTCTTTCCGGACCGGAGTAATTTGTGACATTCATTTTATGACGATGAAATGCTTATAAGTAATTTTCAATCTGAGATCGACGTTTTTAACAACCTTATCCCGTTTTTGTGTGTAAAGGGAATGTTTAAGAAGGTATAAACTAGGTGCGATCGTGTGAGCCACGCGACGCGAATAGTCCATGTAACAACACCGCGGGCCGCGACCGGGCCGGGCCGGGCCGGCGCCGGGCCGGCTAGTGCTCCACCGGCAGCTCCACGAACGTGATGTCGTAAAGGCGCTCCTCGCCGTTGTCACCGGCCGGCCGCACCTCCAGCAGGAACAGATCCTCGTTGCAGTAGTAAGCCAACATTTCATCATCAATTTTGGCCGTAATCCTGAAATTTATTACATCAAATGTTAGTTCACCGCCTCCGCTTCGCCTGCGTAGCGTCTATAATTCGAATGAACCCTAATACACGCAACGGGATTGTGTGCTGTCAGGTTTAATTAATTGATTAATTCCATACTGGTATCCTTTGGTTAAAATGCACATTAATATTAAATGTAGTGCTAGTGTTTGGCGATGCAAATTATGTTAAACGGGGTCCGTTAAGGTGCTTATTCGATTAAGGAGTGATTAAATGATGGGTCGTCATTATTTATAAGCACACCGACGACGGTAACCAGAGGAACATTTCCAAACAAGCGTTGCGTTAGTGGCGCGCCCTTCGACAAGCGGTGCTCCTTTGCGCGAGGCGGCCGGTTCGAGTGCCCTAACTGAACTAACTGAGGCCAATGAAAACCACTTACCCTTTCTTGTTCTTTCGATAAAGATTATTAATTGCCGAACTTGAAATTTTGTACTTATTCTCAATCTGAAAATAAGCAAAAAGAAACAATTACAATGGGCTTTTTGCCTTTTGTAACCGAGACGTCTCGTCTGACGGAACGGAGGGTTCCGTAACCGGTGCAGTGGTTTCGCAAGGAGACTCGTGTCGCGCCGGCGCGCGGCGTCCGCGGGGTTAATTACGACATGCGGTTATGATGATCGTGTGCGTTTATTAGACGGGGTTATGAAGCGGCAACTCGGTTACGGCGGCGCGGGCGGGCGGCGGGCGGCGGCGAGCGCGGCGACGGCCGCCACCCGCCGCGCGCCCGCGCCGCCCGCGCCGGACGAAGCGTCTCGATTCCGAACATTGGGAACACGGTACATGGACCGAGAGCGGCGAGGCGGGCTCGGTGCTGGGTCGCGGTTAGCCGCCGCCACCGGGTTACTCCGCGAGCCCACTCTACTAATGCCCAAGTCATATGATAGCATTTTGATACACCTGGCAGCATGGGGGATATGAAGAGAACCCCGCAAAAGTAATTGCAATTAGCCGAAAGTATTTAGCAGACGTCACTAAACTAAGGGTACTTCCAGTCGGGTCCTATAAAAATTGTCAGATACTTTCGGCTAACTGCGGCCTGCTAGATTTATAGATTCCTATACAGCCTATGAATAAAAAGCCTCATACAGATAAGAGCCTAAACTGATATCCTATTACATTAACGATCCCCTTTTTTTGGGATTTTCTTAGTAAGGAATTTTTGAAACCTGAACTTTTAATTTAAAATTTCTCATCACTCAATTACGAATAAAAAGTTATCTCATGAGTTACTATTCTACAATTCGATAGTGGTAAAAGATCGCGCGTCAAGAGTCAAGACTGACAAAGGTATAAGGTATAACACGAATAACTACTCTACAGCTTGAGTGCGGCAAAAGCTTGCGCGCCACGACTGTCACAGTTGTAAGTTGGTATCAGCTGCCAGGTTGGAAGTATCATCGAGGTAGGCATTAGTGCGTGTCGGTACTCACGGCGTGCAGCAGGCCGCCGGTGGTGGGCGGCACGACGTGCAGCGCCGTGTACACGTCCTCCGAGTCCTGGCGCACGTACAGCATGACGCGCTCGCTGAGCGGCGGCGTGGAGGCGCGCGCGCGCTTGCTCGCCACCTCCAGCTCGAGGGAATCCTTGCGGTCGCTGTAGGGGGACAAGCCGCCTACGTCGCGGTACCTGTAATGGAATGGAACAATGTTACCGTCGTGATATGGTATGTGTTACATTAACATGGGCGTAGTCTGGTTGCGCGTTCAGTTTTGAGGCTTGATATATTATCATAGATATCTGAAGATAGCGAGATCTGTGAGGTTAGCTTTTAATGCCTACACTGTTATTTTTTAGGAATAGGAAGTATTATTTCAAATAATATATATTCACGAGGAAACCTGCGTACCTTCGCGCATTCAGGTAGCATGATGGACTAGAGATGACCCAACACCGCATGATGAAAAGAGACTCGTGATGGCAGACATGAATCAGAAATTGATATACACCGGTTGAAAATTAGATAATATAATAGTAACAAAACATAAATTGTCTGCTATTGACTTATCAAACAACCTCAACTCTATTGCGTGAAACTATTTTCAATAAAAATGCTCAGTACTATGCTACTCCTAGTTAAGTCTCGATGACCTTTTGTTAGAGACAAATCTAACACGCCGACGCAGCAGGTCAGCTCGGCAAGCAACGATGAAAATGAAGTAGTAGAGAGGTGCGCCGCACGATATCATAACTAAGTAATTGGCTTCGTTAATATTTATGATTGCCGTAAACTCATTAATTACCTATTCCACGATTTGCTCAAATTCCTGGCTATAAATCGCTGCGTTTGCTTGAACTTCGCACTCGCCAATCAGGAGTATGCAAATGTTTTTTAATTGAAACGATTCAAGAATGACGAGCGCAGTACTGTCTTTTACGGGATTTTGAGCTGAAATAGTATACAACTAATAGCGCTGACATGTCATTGGTTAGCGTAAAGCTTAAAAAACATCAGACAAGTGTATTCCTTGTCGCTAAATTGTATCAGAGAAAAGTTGTAGGGTAGGAAAAGTGAACTCACGCAGGCGCGTCCGGTGGGAAATGGTTGTGGAACTTGAGGGCGGGGGCTTGAGGTTTGGCCGTGTGCAGCAGGAAGGGCGAGGCGCCCTTTAGGTGCGCCTCCGCGAGCGCCGCCTCGTCGTGCCCGTAGAAGCCCTGGATGTCCATCCCCGCGAGCTTGTCGATGTCCTCGGCCGGACTGAACAGCACGGGCGGCTTGCTCAGGTCCGCCATCGTGTAGAACTCGCTCCGCTCCGTCACAGGATGATAGATCTCGTCCAGCTTTTTCCTATTCGTGGCCGACATTTTTCTTTTCGCCGCTCGTCTTTCTTCGTCCCTGGTCTTTCTCTCCGCGCCCTTCAATAAACAAAATTTCTCATTGCAATAAATTGTTCAAAATGAAAAGAGGATAACATAATATTTCTTATCTTGTGAAAAAACGTTCTATTAGAAATTTACCTTATCGCAGAAAACTTTTATTTGACAATATCCTCTGTGGTAGACTTGCGTGTCTCGGGGGTCTTCGAACGTGTCTATTTGAATGTGTAACGGTAAGCCCTGAAACAAACATTGCTTATGATCAAAAATCATTCACTTAACCTTTAATTATATACACACCTAATTTTTGCAAAATGAAAAGTAACATAACCTTATCTCTAAAAGTTGGTTTTGGTTTGTTTGTTTGGTTTGGTTGGAACATTTTTGAATACCTACTTATGATGTGGATATTACTACGCAGTAATTTTTTTGTTAATTAATTAAAATTAAAGTTCACGATGTGCATTTAGCTAAATAAAGATTTATTTAGCGACTCGTGCTCAGATGATAGTAAATAAAATTCATACAAAGTCTAGGTTTCTTAGTGTAGTATGAAATTAAACATACTAATTATTAAAACGATATGTCTCACTTTCACCTTAACATACAAGATGTTGCCGAATATCGTAGATATAAATCTTTATAATTTTTTTTTCTTTATAAATTATAATTACCTATCTGTAGAAATCCCTCAATTTATTAGCTAAGGCATTAAGCAAACGGAAAAAGAATAAAGACATCTAGCCATGCAATAATTAAACAAATACCTAGGTGTATATTTGCGGAACCGTTTACAAGAAATCAGTACTTTCTATTTTGCCAATTCGTTCGCCGTCTATCTAGGCCGTCTTCAGTTTATCCAAATTTCAATAAATATTGGCTAAAATTGGGAAAAGGCTAAGTCTAATTGGACAATTACGTAGATCACGCTATTTCCGCATCCATATAGAGATTTTGTACATATGTGGTTCTACAAACAAATCAACCATTTTTGAGGCAATCGATTTCACGCTTGTAGTCTACGCTCATCTTGGAATCATAACAAAAAACAGTTTTAATAAACGTTCATAAGGGATAATTGCGATAAATTCACGAATAAGGAAAAAATATGCACGTGTCTGAGTCGAATCGTGTTAAAACGTCTTAATTGCAATCGTTCGAGGTTGCTCGGACAGGTAATGGAGAGGCTGACAGCGGGCGGCGCTCTGGCTTGAGCGGGCGCGACCGCGGGATCTGCGCCGCAACCCGGCCTCGGGTCTAGCCTATACCGGATATCAGGTCTAGGCCTTAGAGGCTGCCCCGGTGCCACTAATAACGAAAACGTTTTATGCACTAGGCCTGCCGCGATAACTCACCATTATCTAATCTCTTGTCGATAACGATTGGTTTTAATATATGGTTAATGATTAAGTGGATTTTCAAATAATGCATTGTCCACATCGCTCGAGCTCATGCGTAGCACCGCAGCGCTGGAGTCATTTCTGGCGACAGCGCGGTTACCGACCCCGTACCTTCGCGTCAACTATCGTTATCGACATTTACATACGACATAATTTCAGCTTCATTTACGTTTCGCGATACACACAGGCTTATCATCACATTCACAGTTTATATTCTGCGCTTACTCATGTCTATTCTTGCGCTTTACATCGATATCAAATGACATACTTGAGTATGGGTACCACGAGTATGTACGATGTAGCGTCTACTTTGTTTCTTTAATGGTTTTCCAGCGTATCACAATATTTAAATAAGACCATATTTATGTTAATTGGTAATCGTAGCTGCAGATTTCCTTACCTAGCTTCGACAAGTATTAATTACTACGATTGGTCATATTTTATGGACTGCGTTATGCATATCATTTGACTTTAGTTTGTGTGTTGTTAGTACCTTTTAACGAAACCTTCAACTATCAATTGTAGCATCAACACCTACCAATACAAAGTGAATAAATAAGAATTAAACCTTATGACATTTTAATTCGAGTAAAGATATCTGCCAACATAAATAAAACCTACCTAAGTTATAAAATTAAGTTTTTAATCTTAAAGTCAGCACGCTTTTACGGCAAAATATACAACAGAAAAAACATAATTTATGTTTCGCGTTATCTTAATGTATCTGTGTGTTATGCAAATGTACAATTTTAATCTACGAACCTTTACACCCTTTTGGCTGCTGAAGTCCGTACTTAGGCACTGGACTGCGATATTTATCTGGAAAAAGTAGACGCATATTAGATTAGCATAAAGTTTTAAAATAGAATATCTCCACATCCTGACCGCAGCGACAGGCGCCAGGGATATGTCGGGAGTACTACACGCACGACTACATGTTTCCAATCTAATATACCAGCAAACGGTCTAAAACGTTGTATGCGACGGCGTGTTTCCTATCATCGGAGCATCGAGGGCCGAGCGGTGTAAGGGCGCTTTTGGTGCGGCAGCGGAGGGCGGCGGCGCTGGGCGGCTGCCCGCTCATTACCGCGGTCTATGCAAATGACCACCTCGCGTTTTTGCCGACCACCGCGCAGCCACCGATCACTGTCCATACGCATATTATCTGTCGCGAAACAACTCGCATCCGCTACGGTTTCACTCTAACAATAAATAATTACGGATATCGATAACCAGTAGCCGTTCCATAGCTATAAAATAAAAGAGCCGCGCTTGAAACGGTTCAAATTAAAATGGTAAGTTTAATTTCCACTATCAATTTTACGATACGCCCCGAATTGTGATTCGATGTAGGCGTCGTTAAAGGTAATTACTCCCTTGACTCGCTTTGCATACTGTCATAGAATTGAGCCTACTTCACGGCGGACTTTTAATTGTTTGATGAATAATAAAAAGGCATCGCAAATAAGTAGCGTTATCAATGATGTATTGTTTTTGTGACGGCTTGTGGTTTCTGTAGAATGTTAAGTTCAGAATTAAACGGTGGCTTTATTATTCAATTCTTAATATAGGTAATGAGTGTTTTCTGAGAGCGCCGTACTGTGCGCCCGGGCAGAGCGGTGGAACGCAACGGTAGACAATTTGCAGTTTTTTGTTCCATTTACCGAAGCCAAATAAGGTAGCGGGGTTCAATTTAATTACGCTTTAATAAACGTAATAAAATCATGATCAGACTTTTAATTTCGTAAAAGAAATAGTAGGCATGTTCTTTGTCTGTCCATTAATGTGTTGTTTTTAATATGCACATATTTTTGCATCGCTGAGGCATGTCGTTACATGGTGCGTTTAGCTCTGACAGAAAGACACATTACTCCAATTACTGCGGTGAGTTGAACTTAATAAACTCCCAGGATATTTATTGACTAAGTAGTCAAGGAATTACGTATTCACAGAAAAAAATATCGGTGTGAGGAATTTCAAGGACAAATCAGATAATTAGGTATTTATAGTTTTTTTTATTTTGAGTTCTGGGCCTTTTGATCAGCACGATTGACTTTACTTTTAAATGAAGTTTTATAAAAACAAAATGAATGATTAAGCGTGGCATAAGTAATAGAATCAGTATTATTCTCTACCTGCATTCAGTGTAGTATTTCCTAAAAATATAAATGGGATGAAACTGGTTTTGTAAGTACTATTTCAAGATCAACTTAGAAAATTTTATAATACAAATGAGTTCTTATAAACTATTCAATTCCTACACAGGTCAGCGTTTGATTTCTTCTTGTCATATATGTATAACATTGACGGTACAACAGATTATAAAAGTGGTTTAAACAAAAGCGCACTTTGGTTCTGCAAGAGGTTTCTAAGCTATTAGATCAAAATGCTAACCGCTGAACACTATCGGTTTTGGTATGACATTTCATAGGCAGGGAAGGAAGGTGCTCACCTTAGCAGCGCTCTCGAGCGGGTTCCAGTAGACGGCGATGGCGTTGTGCGAGACCTCCTCGATGCAGCCGGCCAGTCCGATGCTGTTCTTCGTGTCTGCAACAACACCACAAATCCTCATTAATCGCTCGCCAACTCGGTGCTCGGTAGTTATACAGCGCAGATTTCGATTAAGATATCAACGCACAATACGTCATCGGGGACGGAAATTTATTTGCGGGGCGTGAATAATCACCCGATTGTATCGATTTAACGACGATTGCAATGTCCACTACTGCCCTTCCTAGGTTGGAGTTTATACTTGGCAATTAGCAAGTTGTGTTTCGATCGTGAGCGGCGAAACTTCACTCACGTTATAAACGAGCTGGCTAATTTATTCACTCCCGATCGGTCTACTTACGTTTTATGAAGTTTCCGCATCACTTAAAGTGTTATTGCTTAATAAATACTTAAGTTGTTTTCGTATTCTCTGCCGGAAATTTTAAGGACAAAACAAATAAGTATGTTACCGTAAACGTGCCTACCAAATATGTGGCGAATGATTAATGGGTACAAGGTACGTATAGGTACTTTTGACATCATCACATTATTGCAAAATTAAATTGTTTTGTTTGTAGCAACTGATGAGAGTAATGATGTTATAGCCAGTGGAGTGGTAGTGTGTCCGGTGCGTGGGCGCAGGCTATCGGCGCGCGCTGTGCGGGCAGCGCTGCGCCGCTGACGTGTTTATGTCCCGGCGCAGACGCCGCCCGCCCTCCGCAGCTTATTGTCTTAACAGCTTCTCGCGAATTTACGAGCTCACCCGACCCCCAGCTACTAATAAATCCACCTACTCAGACAACCGCCGACTCTCGCAACTTTACCTATTACCGACTTCGTTTTCTAACGGCCTATTCCTGATGTCACTTTTTATGGCATTCTGGTTTTAACACAAACATAAATCATAAAAATAATGTGTGCATATTAAAACCTGTCATATATTTTTTGTCATTTAGTTTATACTTCGGCGGATTCGCTCGGGCCGCCGAGCATCAATCAATTTTCGAATCGCGATACGTAAGATACTTTTATTAAAATTACAGAGATGCTTTTATAACATTATCAGCGTCCGACATCCGAGCGGGAGATTAAAACTCAATGCAGTCAAAACAAATAATTAAAAGTAATCTGTCGAATCAGTGAGGCGAGTTACAAGCGAAAACTGTCAAAAGAAATAAACGTAGTGTGGAGGGTTCGTTGCAGCGAGCGGAGAGTCGGGCGGCGGCGGCGGCGGCGGCGCGCGGTGGACACGCGATAGGTACACGAAGATGTGAAGGTAATCGGAGAAGGCATTGTGCGGAGGCGCGGTGCGTTGCGACCCGCTCCCCCGCGCCACCCCCCGCTGCGCTTTCACACGCCTGCGCACAGGTGTCCGGTGTCGCCCTTGACGCTGCGCTGCGACCCAAGTTCGTTTCATGCACATTTCGTAACTGTGCAACTAATGATCTAATTGCAGTTAAACTGCTTCCAGCTTAACTCTTTTACAAACGCAAGAAAGTGTGTTTGTTAATTGTTGTAACTGATTAATTTGCTTACTGAATATATTCATGGTAAGAGGAAACGATGTCTTCTAAATGTGTTTGTTTAAAGTATCCTGTAGAAGTATTTTACCTTGAAACAAACATGCTTAATTCAATTAATGTACACAAATAAAACTGGCAGTAGATGAAACTTAATAAGCAGAGCTATTTAGTAGCACAAATTTGTCCTAATCTCTACACATTATTTCATTCCACATAATGACGCTGACAACGTAAAAAATATAACTTAACTAAAATCGAGATAAGCTAAGAAACCTTGACATTAAACTTGGCCCGGCGCGCGAATTAATGGCTTCCACGTTTTTATTTTCCTTGAGATTTAATTTATACGCGGCGGTGGCGGCCGCGGCGTCACTCATTACAGATGCCGTAATGTTAGAATGTGTAAAGTGTCATATATCAGCGCTGTTTGCTCGCGCTCGATTAATAAACGAGCATACCATCGATGACGCAACTCCCATTCGGTTAATCCATCGCGCCAATAAAATACACCTAAATTTTAAATTATACCAATAATTACCGAATGTTTTTGTTAAGATTTAATACCTCACATTTAAATTTTATCGAGCTTAATGAGGACGGCTGACTGAATACGATTTACATTATAAAAATACTTATCGACTTTGTTATGGTAATGAAATTCATAATGTTTGATCGTACTGCAAAATTATCAAAAGTAAGTAATAATTCCCATGTTTGTATCGGCGCTAGTTGTTTGCGCGCGCGCACGCCGCTCGCCGCAATTAACATGCTAATGAGCCACGGCCGATATCATCGCGGTAATTATGTCCGCGCGCGGCTATATTATATTCTTCATTATATCTCCTCCTCGGATTTTAGACAACTCTACGTAAGAAATACATAAGACGCCGCGCTTAAATCGTAGAAAATATCACAATGTTACATAGACGAGTGCTCGGACTCTAGGATGAAGATTTCTCACGAGTTTTAACGGTTTCCTGTTAGTTCGCCCCCGGGTTCAGAGAGCACATCGTCTCGGATATCTTTATTATATCGTCGCATTGCGCTCGCATCAGCAGCGGTGCATCGGTTACTTAACGCGTATCTTCAATCTGGTTAATGTCGGAATGTGTCATTATGAGCGGTGTAATAGGAAGGCAGTGCGCGGTGGCTGCGGCGGCGCCGGGAGTGTTTATTTATATCCGAGCGATTGATAGGTTCGTCGGACGGTGTGGGCCGCGGACGTCGTGCGCGTTATTTATGCAAATGTCCTAACGAGATATAATGGTAGTTGGCGGGGTGCGGGGGTGCGTCTCCGCGGCTGCGCCCGCAGCACGGTAATTAGGTCCTGCGTGCGCGCCGCTACCGGCCGCCGCCCGCCCTCGCCGCCGCGCGCCGCCGCTGCACGCAATGCAACCTACATGTTTCTGTGTCGCCTCGAGCACGACTATGTTTTTTGCAGTATCGTGTAGACATTGTACTCACTGCTTTAAGAAAAGGTAAGGAAGTATCTGTCTATGTAGGTAAGGTACCCACCTCATTTAGAGATTTCTTATGAGTAGGAGATTTAAATTAAATTATCCGTAAGGTATCTGTGTGTGGCTTCTAGGATGGTAAATTGTATTAGTTTTTGTATTGAGTAGGTAAACAGGTTGGATGCCTTGTTATCTAATGAATATCACAATAACTTACCAGCGTCTAATATCCTCTGTTTGACTGAATGTTGTCTGCCGTGCCAAAACTGCCACGCTTTGATTTCGTCTTCTGGTGATTTTTCTTCTCGGAACATAAGCATTACTACACTCTGAAACAAAAAAAGGTCGATTAAAAATAATGTTTTATAACCCAAAAATTATTTTACGTCAGGTTACATTAAACTTTGTGATAATAGTAGACAATCTGCATTATATGCGTAAAGGAAGTTGACTGTCGCCGACAAGAGTAAGCGCTTAATATGCATCACAGATAAAACATACATCGTGCTTAAGTAGATGTGCACTCGTAGACGTACGGCTATATGTTGACACAGAGGGTGGCCATTAGACACACCTGACATAGGAGAGCTATGTTTCCACATTATTTATTACTGGCAGCCTTTTAATGGCAAAAGTACCAACATATTGCCGTGAGCATTTCTCGAATACGCAAAACGCGATTACCGCCATGCACCGGCGCGCATTTCTCAGCTATTACGTTAAACGAGAGCGATTACGTCGTTACAGCAGCCATCTTAATTTCATATGCACTTAAAGGGATTTAAAAAGTTGCGTGAAATCTTTCGATAGTATCCGTCCCGTTGGTCGTTGAAAAAGTGAAATATGCTGCTAGGATGATTTCTATCGACGAGTTAGAAAATGCAGTGAAAAAGAAGTGGTTTACGCGAGGCGTGGTGCGCCGCGCCTTCTAGGGCTAACGACGAGAAAGCACCTGCGATCGACGCTTCAGATTGATGGGTTGCCAAGACGCGGCCGCGAGCCATACTGGCGCATGTTCCGCACTACATATATGTCATCCATCGATTACTAATTCAAAAAATAATGTACCTAGGTACTTAACAGGACAATTCGAGAAAGGATACCGCTATAAACTGTCTCATGCAGGTGATATTGAGCGCGCTATTTAAAAATTAAGTAAATGGTATTTCCATATTTCTATTCATTAACATCAGAGTATGGGAGATCGTAAAATGTATAAGTATGTAGAACGAGTTGTTAGGCATTTGTTTTTTCTATGGTAACAATATTATATTATTACGTTTTCCAAGTACTAGGTAGATCGTAGAACTAACAAAAAAGAATATTAATATAAGTATTCAGACATAAACGTCTCAGCTATACCTATAATTTTATAATTAAATTAACTTACGTCCTAACTGTCATCTTGTACTTTCTAAGATCATACTGACTCAAGTAGGTATATGTTATGGGCTAAGCCCATATTGTATTTGCTTTATAACTTTGGTCGTGTGGTTATTACTTTTGCGCCTATTCGATGATGTGATTCTAGTGAGAAGCTATAAAAGCAAAGTATTATTCATTTTAATAAATTTACTATCACACATCGTAATAACGTAAGCACAGGATGAAGTTGACCGGACAGCTAGAATCATTACGTATCCGTTCAATCGAAAGGTGGTATAATCTGAACTAAGTAAAGGTTGTCTCTCAGTTACGACTCTTCTAGGAGTGGCTTTATATCTGGCCATAACACAAATAATTACTTACAACTTAACTCTAGAGTTAGATGTCATTATAAAGTCATGAATATGCATCGAACGATAAGCTGGAATGAAATAAAGTAGGTAGCAGGTATGTATTTGGCGTCTGAATCGGCTAATTACGTTAGAGTTGCGATCTATAGGTACTTACAAGGTTATTTTTGATAGAAAAACTTTTTCACACATCATACTTCAGTATCATACATTTGTTAGTGAAATTGTTCCTTGTTTCTAAAATTCAAACAGTTTAAATTAGTTTATTGAATCAGGCGTCACTTTGCGGAAGTTCATCTTCAAATCCTTGTTTTGAATAAATATTTAGTGTATTTCCGCTCTTACTGACAGAGCGGAAATACAACAAGGACTTGTTTAAATTAGTATCATAAAAATTACCTTATTTCAAATTTGAAAAAGGTATTAGAGACTATGCATATGCAGAATGTTATAAAGTTTTGGAAGTATGGAGAAGTTAACGTGCAAATACATTTTATTCATCTATAGTTAACTTAAGACTTCATACAATTTTAGTTAAGAAGTATGTTAACGTGCTTGCAATTAAAACTGCAAAGTTTATAGGCGTGTTTAAAAATAACCCTGTACAGATGCTGATGGCAAGGATGCTGATTACGTGTAAGTTAGGGACGATGAAATACAATTTTACTGTGAATCAATGCGTTATGTGTCGTGTCGCTGAAAGGTAAGCATTTGTATAAGGGGGACACGGGCTTTCTCCGGAGATAGCGCGTAAACCCAACGGAACCACGCATACTAATAGATAGCCCATATGTAACGGTGCACTCTGCCTCTAACCAACATCATTTCTCATGATAAAACTTTTCAAAATCACGTACAGATGTTTGGAAGAGTCCCGTAGAAAATTGCCAATAAGAAATGAAATTTTTGGATTTCACGATGTAATATCTGCTTTTTACAAAGTTAGGTAATAAGTATGCATACTCAGACCAAATAATAAAAAAATAGTGCGTGGAGTGCCTCCGCGCGGATGAAGTGAAACTTCGACGCAACAGTCCTTCCACGGTAACGTTAAACGCTTAACGCAACATTGTTGGAAGTCGCATTAGAGTTAGACTTCAAAAAAATCAAGACAGAATTTTGTGAACAAAACAAGTGACGCCGGTAAAACTACGCCTCGCCATGTACATGTAAAATTACACACACATACACGAGCCAAGGCGTAGTTACAATGAAACTACGCCTTGGCTCGTCAGTGGAACTATGGCGGCGCAACACTAACGCACTCACCACAAAAAACCAGCCTCACTTGTCTGTTCACGATGTTCTGTCTTGATTTTTTTATTTGGTCTGAGTATGCATACTAACGTATTGGAGATATTTTTGAACTCTATAAAACAAGTATGTTTTTAAACAAGATACCATCGATGTATCTTAGTGTTTAAAAATCAGACATAATAGTAATAAAATGTAAAAAAACAAAAATATTTGAGAGCACCTCTTACGTTACTCTGAAATGTTGACAGATATTCTGAAGGTATCTTGTAAATAATTCACAAATCGACAAAAGATTCTTGGTACTCTACGGAACCCTAAAAAATAAATATAAACATTTAATTTTTATTAGAATTCCCCGAGCCCAAAGCGTTAGACGAAATACATAATACATGGGTAACTGTAAATCGAATTAGCTACAATCGCGGCAGCATACAAAGTAGAGCCGAATGACAGGAATTAATAATCGGTCAAGTGCGAGTCAGACTCGCGCACGAAAAGACCGTACCGTATGGAAGCCCTCCTAAGTATATTTTATTTTAATAATTTACTTAGGAATGGAATATACAACTTAATATTCTGTGAATATTTCAACCATCTTCCTGTTGCCGTTATTAATATCGAGCTAAAAACGGCAAAAAATCAGCTTTCTTGTATGAGATCTCCCTTAAATGTTTTTTTCTGTTTTTAGTATTTTTTGTATAGCTGCATCAGAAATACGTCATCTGTGAAAATTTCAACGTTCTAGATATCACGGTTCATGAGATGCAGGCTGGTGACAGACAGATGGACAGACGGACGGCGTATACTCTTAATAAGAGGGTCCCGTTTTTACCCTTTGGGTACGGAACCCTAAGAAACGAATGTTTATATCTTTTAACGTGTTTATTTGCTTATTTATTGTTCCGTGAAGATAAAAGCCGTTTTGCAATTTATCACGGGTAATAGTTTCAACCGGCTGCCTTAGTTTATTGTATTGAGCTAATGATTCATAAACACTTGCCAGCTAATTTAGAGGTCCAACTGGTAATGGTTTACGTAATTTAGTGTCTATTTTGTAGCCGCAATTGGCACTGAACAATGTTGGCTATTGTTGCACGACAAAGATACATTGTAATAACTGGCAATCTTAAACGTTTCATTTCTACGATTTATCAAAGACAGGCTCTATTTTGATTTCATTAGCTAACGGAATTGTTTATTAATACTAGTATATTAAGTGAACTGGATTACATTGTAGGTAATAATTTCATTGATTTTATTGATTACGGCTTTGTCCTTTTCGACATAAAATGAAACGTCCATTATGGACTCGAATTTTTGAGTGTAAAGGAAATTATTTACATGTGTGTAATACAGCGCTGGCGCATTTTGCCTCACATTTTATTGAAATTCGTTCATTTACGGTTGCCATTTCGGAAATTGGTAATTTTGTGTATAAGAGAGTAATACAGTACACCTACAGTAGGTATGCAGAGTGCCAGCGTAAGAGTAGGTATCATAACTCATTGGTGCTGGCTATAATCCGGATATAAAGTAGATGTTTGTCCTCTGATATAGTCTATCTACTCAAGTCTGTCTTTGTGAAGTATACCGTCCGTAGAAAATGTACCTATGATTAAAAGTTAAAATGATATCACATTATCATTCATTTTAATCATTTAAGTACTTATAGTAAGTTTTATTTCACAAGTGCGTGTTTCACAAGGCGCGCACAGTTTTGGCCACGTGAACCAGTTACTTCCAAGTTTTCTGGCCGTCAATTAATTAATCGTGTGTATCGACATTCGACCCGATTTCAGGAGCTCGCTTGGGTTGACAATCTGAGTTATCTGATTAAGCACGCTTTCTCTCGGGCGGCGTGTCACACACGCACACACTGTTGTGCCGTGTGTCATTCGCTGCCTTCATTCCTCTCTGCATTAATTTCGTCACTCTATTTGAATAAATAACCAATTGCATGTTATTTATATCGTATGTGTGCGGCTGCGCAATCCGGTGATCGGTATCTAAAATTTGAGTGTGACAGCTGGCGAACACTCATTAATCTAACAGAAAACGCAGCGTCATCTCGACTCTATGCCAAGATATGTGATGATCAGCTTGATAAATCGCACGTATACAAATGCGAAGTTGCAAAATTAGGTGATAATGAGAAACTTATTTTTGTTTTATCAATATACACTATCGTCACTTTACAGCTTCCATTAAGTACATCATATTTATTCCACTTTCATTCTTTTCGATTCGATTCTTTAACAGTCTGATTCTGTTGAATATATTTTGTGTGTTATTTACTATCTTCTTCAAGATTTGGAACATCTGAGCCACAGGTAAGCCCTCCACGTTTTTAATTATACATTTTTTTAACAACATTTCCCTTTACTTCTTGCTCAAATTCTTTATTGGGATTTGAACTGAATTTCTGCGTCATGCTATCTGAATGCGCTGAATCATTACACTGTACTGTATTGCATATCTAGTACAACAAAACATTCAAAGCGGAATGAAAACATTTTATCCCTAAAGGCGAATCTATGCCACACTGTGTAACCATCTAGAGGCGCGTATAAGGCGTTTTATAAAATTACCTCCGAGAATATTACATGGAAATTAAGATTAATAGCACCATTAAGAACAGTGCTTGGACGTGTACGCACTTTACTGCTATATCGTCACCTATTTTTCATTTTGACTGCGTTGTTGTCGGCGAGCCCATGAGCCGGCTCGCTGAGTATCGTTCTTATTGTTTACTATAAATTCTGAGTTAATTGCCTCGTTAAAATATAATCGTATCAATTACCTGTTTACAGTTCAACCCAGTGTTACGCATTTGTGCTTGCTAGGTACTCGTTAGCACTATTCGATTATTGACAAGATAGTACTATAAACGACATGTGTGTGTTTTATGTGAAAGGTAGACAATATCTAGACTGATAAACACTGGACAAACGTAACAGTTTCGCAGCTTTGTTCAAGAATGTAGCGAAGGGACAGTGGGGTTTTTGCTCATTGCCAACGCTTCCTCGTTAGCCGCGGCTATCCATCACCCGCTATCTGTTTTATGACAATTATTTATGTTCACTGCGTAGCAAAACTATTTCGCTCACCGTTGAGCTTTATCGATAGCGCAGAAGTAATGTCCTGCCTTCTCGATACGCTATATCTGATACGGATACGTCTGTTTGTTAAGTGCGCTAGTTGTCCGTGCCAGTTGTTTTAACGCCTAGGTTATTTGCTGGTGTTCTCCGCAGTGAATGTATATTTCGACATAAATTCTGAGCGGAACTGTGGGTGTAACTGCTGCGCAGTTGCCTTCGTGTCCGTATTTATTTCACCTGATGTGAAATATATCAATGACTATTTTTGTCTCGTAAACAAAGTGATAAGAACAAATGCGCATATCCATTTAGCGCAGCGCACCAACCCATACATAATGGTATCTCGTTCCTTACTTACGATGCTGATCTATGGAGACATATTTGCTTGCGCGGTAAAGTTGAGTTGTATACGCAACATGTTTAATGTTTTGCGTGGAAATAGCCTAGGATGTAGTATTTAAACAGTATGTTATACGCGGTGCGTGCATAGTGTCGGCCGGGGCGCCGCAGGCTCCGAAGATTGCTAGAGATGCGCAGCTTCCGCCGCCGGACAAATTGCTTGCCCCGGCTCGCATCCGGCGCACGACTGTAATTGAATATTAAGCACGTAGCGTCGGATTAGTTCCAATACTTCGTGATGGAACAATTCGTGCATGAAATCGGTTCATCAATACTTTACCATTTAATATGTTGACATTGATACTGAACTTAATTGTACAGGTTTAAAGATTGAAAATTTCCGCGTTGTGTCACATCACTGGTCTATTTTATGCACGGACCTTGCAATATTATATTTACAATTTAGTTACTTAAGGATTTTGTGAATGTCTGATTATTACTTCACGATGGTTATAACCGTTGGGCGTTGCTCGGTGACCGCTAAATCTCGATTAACGGAGCAATTCCCGCGACTCGTTGAGCGTCGGATTAACATCCGAAGTCTCGTAACACTAATCTACTCAAACGTCGAAAGGAAATGTCAGATTGTAATGTGCAGGGCTCTGGACGCGGTGTGGCTTAAGCTTTACCTACCGCTGCGTCCGAGCTTTCGATCAAGCGCGCCCTACTCTTGCACAAGCATTTTTAATTACGCAATTGATCCCCAATAAGGAACGCACCGAATTATTATTTTTTGGAGTTTCGTTTTAACTGTAATTAGCAAAATGATGTTATCGCATCAATGAAATTGGTATGAGCCAATTAGGTGGGTGCTAATCAATTTAGGTAAAGGTATGTGAAAATAAGACAGGACAGTTGATTACATGAAGATTGTTTGCTGAGACGTGTCATGTCGTCCAAAAATTCATTTATTAATTAGGTAATTATTATCATAGGTAAGTATAAGTTATCTGTGGTATCATGCGAGACCGGTGGCTTGATCACATAAACCTTTATTATAATAAGTGATAATATTATAATGATAAGTGGTTAGGTGATTGACACCAATTTTATTTTAATTTAAAACAGATTCGCGCTAGACCACATTCACATTCATGATTAGAACATTCACATTCAAGTTAGGTGGTGACGATTAAGTTTGTATCAAGAATGATTGTAGCCAGAGTCGCGAGGTCCTCCACCCCGGCTAGACCGGCGAGCCCACAGCAGCTGCGCCGTCGCCGCCGGTGTGTTGCATAATTGCGCGTTGATCCCCGAATGTCGCTGATTGCGCCGGTTGTCGGCTCGAGATGGTATCGAGGATTGACGCTAAATACGCGTGCGCTGTGACAGCTCCAATATCGAGACAATGACGGACTTCAATTACGTAATGCAGCTTGCGTCCAGCCAGGCTTTTGCGAGAGAAAGCCGTTATCCTAGTTAGATAAAAATAATCGCTTTCTATTGTTTCTCGTACTCTTTGGTCAGATACGTTGACATAATTTAGTTGGATTTCAACGAACAAATTGCATTACCTAATCTCTTACCGAATCGTACCTAATCTCTTTCCTTTTATGAAATCAACAGTTCTTTAATTTGCATGTTGCAGGTTTTGTAAAGGTTGCAAAACAGACAAAAAACACTAATTAAAAAAGTTATTCGAAAAGAAAGCCTAATTATAACAATTACGTTGCCACTTACACGTAGCACGTTTCGATCCATTACAGGCTGTGATAACGCGAGTTACGCATTTTCAGGAGTTACGTGCAGTATTACCGAATAGTACGTAATATTTGGAAAGTGTAGTTACCGCGTGGTTACGCGAACCTGAAACCGAAGGTGGAAAATTCACGCTCGACGGAGCGGCGCGGCGCGCTCGCTCTAGGCCTCTACTATCGGTTCTCTACTTGCACGAATCAACAGATGGTTTTTTTTTAAACTATACAGATTTTGGATAGGTATTGCTGCGCGGAATAGTTATTTTGTGCTCACATTTAGACTTTTAGACTTTTTTTAGAGCGTTTTTAATGTGTAAATCACAAATGATTTGACTGTACTGTTACATTGAACCATGTAGGAAGATTTTTGAGCCACGAAATTCGTCTTCTTCCGGGAAGTCGTTTCCTTCGCATGATTAGTTGGAGCAGATCATATTGCATATATTATTACTATTTATTTTACGTTAAATTATTTAATGATCACTCTAAAATTTTAATTTAATAATTATATCAGACAAATGAATTAGTGGGCCCCCGCTGTGGGCCGTTATTTTACGAGTACTAGATCCATATAATTTGTTTGCAAAACGAAATAATTTTGTATCAAAATAAAGCAATAATATGGACAAGTATTTTTCACCTCAACTTTAAAACTCAATCAATATGTTGCATATTAAATAATAGGAAAAACAACAGCAAACTTTTCAATGGTTGGTAAAACCGCAACGTATTGTTAGTTGAGATTTAAACTTAATTGATCAGTATTTATAAAATAGGTGTTTAAAAAAAGTACATTTACCACATAATTATGTCATAATCTATTAAAATAATACAACAACCTCGTTGACACATTGCTATAACAGATGATCTTCGGATTCTCAAACTAAAGTTAGCAGATGAATCTCTAGATAAATATAGTATTACAAACTGCAAGAATGGCTACTTAGTTTGTTTTATTTCAACCGTTAATCGAAGCTATGATAATTTGTTTGGACCAGTAGTACCCCCCCAGAGAGGCAGCGCGCCGGCCGGATCACGATCATGTGACTATTTGTTTATTTTTATTTTAATTAGCTTCCACGCTAGTATTGAAGCTTCTCCTTTTTAGTCGCAAACAGTATTTATTTTTAAATTGATTGTAATAAGCTTCTGAGGCGATAAAGGTAGATGGCATGAAACGATCGCATATAAGGTTTCATGGTGAATGCCTAAGTTCCTTTCAAGAATCAGAAAAAGAAACATTCTGTTCTTATATACTTTTTTGTAATGTATGTTGCCTATTTAGGGACGAATATTTGCCCTTTTTTACGTGAAATTGTTTTAACATCATTCTCACGTTACCTACATATATTTCATTTGAAATGATCGTGTCACTATTTACGGAGTTATCTACAACATACACACTAGGACAGATTATCACAACTATGATTTTAAAATTTAAATAACTTCTCATATCACAACAAAATAAAAATATGCAATTTTAAATCACATTAAGATCGCATAAATTATTCGTAAAAATAAGAAACTTACAAAAAGAGCATAACGTCAAGCTGAGACTGTGGTTGATAAATGCGAATCGCGCGATGACATCACTCAGGAAGTCGATTCACGAAACAAAAGTTTGCAGCAAGTTTTCTCGCGTGTTTCGCTGTATTTTTGTCGTTTGCACCTACCAATAATCATTTTTCATCCTCATAAGTACCTAATTCATAAATCAAAGTTCATTCAAATAATGAAGCACGCCGCAATGATTGAGTTAGAATTTTTTAGTAAATCACTGAGTACATAACAACAGTGTTTATTGAACAGGTTTTCCTCTTAAATGGGTCTCTTTTTAGAATACCTACCTAAAATTTATGCAGAACTATAAGTGAAATCAAACAAAGTACCTAAGCATATACTTTTACCAATTGTTATCGTCGACGTCAGTCAGCTGTATATAACTTTATCTCATAGAATGATTGAATACAGATCAATCGCAACTCATTAAATAAAGCGCCGTTACTAAGAGCTTTCTGTTGTATAATTTTGCAATTTATAATCATTAGCGTTTTTCTGGTGTGACAGGGCTTGTAGAACATTCAGCCTGGGAGCGGGCGCAGGGAGCGCGGGGAGCGCTGAGGGTGCAAACTTAATTGAGACATCTCAACACATGATTGATTGCAGCCATGATTGGCAACTCGAGATTCGCAACCGTCAAACATCAAGAATGCAAATCGTGCTTTTTGGAATTTTTTGCTTACGGAGTTGCGAAATCTTCGTGCGTCTGTATATGAAAATTTAATTACAGCCGATTGCTCTCTGTGAGAAATATTTCGTATACATGTCTCGTATGACAGCCCTTCACTCGGTGGCCGAAAGGTGCGCGCCGCTAGGACCCGCTCGCGACGGGACCGTTATAATCCCTCATCAGGCGTAATACGTTCGGCGTAAAAGGCATCATTAACCATTACCTTAAAAAGGCGAACTGGAGCAATCATTAAATTCGCGAAATATTACAAAAAAAAAAAAAAAAACGAGACGATGTATCTCGTTACGCGAGTTTCCGTTGCTACGAAAGTGAACACAATGATGTCAGTAGTACTGCAAAAACTTTAATAAAAAATGATCTGAATGAGTGGGTGCGCTTCCAAGTCACGCAACGTTCGTCTCGATAAATACAAAAATAAACCAAACATAATTGTAACAAATGAGTTTTACTGGTTTGATTAAGTAAGTAGATATATGCTTAGTATTTTTTACTATACTTTTTATATTGGATGTTAAATTAGACGATTAGATTATGGGGATATTCTATTCATTTGCACATATCTTTAAGGACATCTTTTAGGGTTCCGAACTTTTCATTCGCAAAAAGAATCTGTTACAGCGCAAACAGTAACAGGTAATTTACATGTAAGAAATTATATTTCTAGTGCTATTACAGTTTGCCTATTATAAAACTGCTTCATACGACTAGAATGCAATTTTCAAATATGTGTAAGTTAGATATTCGTATAGATATAATTTAATTGAACACCCATTACATTAGCACTGCGCTGCGTTTTGTGGGATTAACAAAATGTAAAAAGATGTTGCAAACTCGTCGTGATTAATGAAGATATCCACATAACTACCTACTTATACGCTATGCATTATTAATTTAAAAATATCGTGTAGTTATTACAGAGGGCAGCGTGTAGCGCACCACCCTTCCAGCGCGCAGTAGAGACGCGCCGCAAAGCTAGCACGTTGATTAATCACCGCCATATGCCATGATTGATCGAACTCTTTTCATACTCTCGTAAAAAAATATCAACCCATTGAACCGTATATTTGTTTTATTCAAACACCGTAACGTCTTTTCATAAACATTTTAAGATTGTATTTGTCACTATCATTTAAATGCAAATGCGGTGTTGTCGTGCGAACGCAGCAACTAAGATACTCGTATTTCAATCGGGTGTTGTGTTGTAGTTGGAACAAGCGACGGTGTTTAATTAGGTGATCTCGAATTCGCGGCGTGTTGTGTCTGTTAGGCGTGTTCCCGGCACGGAAGCGGCGCGCGAGGGCGGCGATGTTATCTCACGCGGCCAAAGCTCCGCCGAAACAGGGCGGTACCGGCGTAATTACGATCCGCCGAACATTCTCGCATCGCCGGCCATTTCTCTCACTGTACCAAATATTCTTATGAGATCCTAACAGCTTTCCGACACGCAAAACTTCACATGCAAATTTTTGCCTGTTCGCGTGTGAACCACCATGTTTCAGTTACGGTTGATATCGAAAATTGTTCGATGATACGTACGGTTATAAATTTTTTGCTCGTTTATAAAATAAATATCGTTACTAAATAGTGTGTTATTTTTATCAATGCGTTTTCGAGGAAAATATCCATAGGAAAATTGATTATTCGTTAGCGCGTCGGTAATTGCACGTGTGTAAAACAATAGGTTTGTTACTATTGGGAAGTGTTGTTCAAATATTTTCACATGTCGTTAATTAAAAATCAACTGATATCAGTAGCGGTTTCCCTGCATTGTTGGCGCGCTCGGACCTAGGTATATACTCATCGGAATCTTGGCCTCTTTTTGTTCTGTAGTCCAAAACATAATGGAATTCTCGTTAAGAAAACACGATGTTTGCCGCATTGAAATTGTTTTATCATAATGCAGAACGGTTATTGTTTAAGGGGCGATATTATCCGAGCGCGGCGCGGGCTCCCGAGGCGGTCATTGTGTTCCTATATGGCGAATGTCAAAAGCGTCGTCTTAATTATCGGGTGCGGCTATACAATGCGGACTTGATTGCGATGCGATAAGGCTCGCGACTCCACCAAGCTGCGGCTATACACAGTATTGATTTTATTGAATGCGATACGCAATATTTTGAGTGCATCTCAGCTCATCCCAAATAAGCTATCACATAAAAAAAACATCTATCTTGCAAGTTATTTGTTTTCGTGCATGTTGTGATCAAAATATGTGTATACACTTACTAAACGACTAATTGAATTGCGACAATAAGATACTACGACACCCTGTAGTTATCCCGAAACTGCTGCATAACTTTCAGGCGGCCTAAAATCTCTGACACCAAGGCTAGCCACCCGGCCTATACGAACTTACTTACTTATTTTATAGCTTTAGTTACAGTAATATCAGAATTTATTTATAATGCGCAGTATTTAATCGAGTGTCGAACGAAAAGTGTCAAAAATATAGAAATTTCATACGAAAATACTGAATGAGCGACAAAAAACGCGCGAAAACAAATGCTTAAAAAGCGACTAAGCACTAAATATTTGAAATACTAAGTGTTCCACTTGTTTCATTGTGACTGCAGGGTCACACTCACAATGGATGCAAGCCGCTTCTAATCGGTCTTGTTGGAAATCTATACGGGAGGCCTAATGAACAGCGGCAGCGCCACGGCCTATTGCTGATAATAATGATGATTACTTTTTGTTTCACATCTAATCTACATGAACGATTTGCTTCTGGCATTTCACCGGCCACTACCGCGGCACGCTCTCTTCGCTCGCTCGGCTCGTCCATTAGTTGTCATACATAACATACTTTTTGTTTCATACCTAATCTTTAATGTGTCGATATTCGACGAAAAGATTTTCTAATAGTTGTTTGGCCTAGTGAAACATTTGACAAATGATAACTGTCCCAAACGTTTTTTGTCATTGTAATAAGTAAACAATAATTTTACTAAATGAAACATTGTCATACAAAAATTTGTTGATAAAGTGCAACACAGGTGAAACGTTGCTTGCAAGTGATTAAATAAATGCTGGAAAGGTGATAATAAACAGAAATGCACTCGCTCCCGGTACGCCACCGCCTCAGTCCACTTACTGCTTTAATAATAATTTCAAACCCGACTCTCATTGTATCTCTGTCTCTAATTATTCCGATCTAAGCGCATTGAATTGAGATAAAGCCATGTTTGAATATGTTATCTACGTTCAAAAATACTATAAAACCAAATGCCAATTCACTGTTTTTAAATTCTCAATTTATGATAATATATTATGTATTTCATTATAAGAAGCATATTAGATATTTTTATAGAAGGCATTAGGTATAAAACTGCTCGTGTTCAATCAAATTTTTACAGATACAATCAAAACAATACATGTACAAATCGAATACTACAATAATAATTATACTAACTAAACCTGATTAGCCAGATTAACCGAAAGTGGATTTTCTCGTTTTTCAAGAATACCCAGTAATTTGTTGAGATAGTGGCGTAATTTCATTGTGTAGTTATCGTGTCAAACGTAAATTATAGTGTCGTTTTCTAAGGAAGAGCTAGGAAACAATATTGCGGGGATTTCCGATTTCCACGGTAAACACGTGGGCGCCGGCGAGGCTTCATCTTTTGTTCCATCAAGATTTTCCCACTAGATAATAGCGCATCAATGTATGAGGTTTTTATATCGTCATTGTAGATTATGTATTGGGTTTTTTAGCATCGTAATAAAAATTTAACTAAGTTTATTTGTTCTCACTCTAAGTAATGTGAAACAAAGGAACTGTAAACGATAAATTTGATATATTTTGCGGAGCAATTTTTGCGGTTTCGATTTGTCAAGTATAAAAATCACTAAAAGGTTAACACTACGGAACAAAAAAGTGCAGTTTCCAATCCGAAATTGGGCAAACCGTTGAAGGCATACGAAAACGTTACCATACTTGTATGGCAGTCGATTTACAACCGAAGCCTTTATATTTACATTGAGCCTAATGAAGAACTGAATACGGTCCATACAAGTAACTAATTCACACTTTCAAAATTAAGTACATCCAATCAATATTGTATCATGTTACCCGAGTCCGACAATTTTTGTTTTGTAATTCGAGTATTTAACCGAGATTAAAAATATGATGAAAGTGAATACATGGAAGGTGAGCAAGATGCGGTAACCGGGAGCGGGTGTAACCGAGCCGACGCTGCGGTCTGGCTTCCCGCGGCCGCGCTGCGCTGCCCGGGGCTTGCGTGCGCGCACCGCTCCCGACGAGCTTCACAAATAAAACACGTACTCCCTCAGCCCTGTAACCTGTACTATCATTATGTTATTTTATCACTAAACTAACCATTGCCTGGGATATTTTTGTCTACGGACTGGGAAATGCGAATAAATTTAATTTTTTATAACTCAAAACGGAAATATATCAATGTCAACTTATTTTCCTCTCTGTTCGTTTTCATTTTAGCCCTAGCAAATGTAATTTGTATTTATTATTATTTTATTATTTAGTTACGACATATTTTATTAACATACTACTATTTTAATATGCTGAGTTTACGAACCACTTGTGTTGTTTGTTCCAAGAACTGAATGTGTATCACTAAATCTTAGCTTCATATAAAAGACATCAACGAGCTCGGCTCATTTCTTCGGAATGTTACACGTTTATGTTTATTCTTTCAAAATTGCATATTTATTTTGTTATTTACTGTTTTTTCAATTTTTATTTCTATTTTATTATATATCACGATATTGAATCTGATTATAAAATTGGTAAGGCCATATTGATCAGAGGTCGTAAACATGTCGATAAAAACATCGTAAACCAACACTTCAACTCTACATTTTTTTATTGTTATGTTACGTAGAAATAAAATTAAATTGTCGAAATTATTTTATGATTGTTAAATGACATAAAACGTATAGGTTGGCGCTTGGGTAGGCACTTAATAAATCCATTATCCAAATCAATTGTCCAAGGCAGGTATAATACTCGTACGGTAGGTAAGGTTTCGCAGATAATATTCCGAAAATGCTCACCTTAAAAAGCACTAGAACAGTTTTTTTCTGAAAACAACTTTTGAATTAAAACTTGTTGTTTGGGCCAAAAACAATACACCCAGCAAAAAAAGTACAAAAATTAAATTCAATAAAAAATGTATCCAACTCAACAAAGTTAAATTCCATTCATTACATTTAAAATGTGAAAAACGTGAAAAACACTATACATACTATTATAATGATTTCTGGTTCTACAACGCAACCCTAAAATAAAAAATGTTTGATATTTTATTATATTGCTCTCTGATACTACCTACTTTTCTCAAATTAATAATGTGGAGTTGTTTAAATTTTCATATGACATTATATATTTTGTATCAATTCGTTTTACACTGTTTAATTTTGAAAAGGTACCTGTCTAAGGTTTCGTCAGTATCGAGTTTACGGGGATTGAGTGAAGAGTGAGCGAGGTGCTGCGTGACGTGGGCGCTCGCTACCCAATAAAATTATACGCGCCACATTCCGCTCATAAATATTGAAACAACATCGATTACGTTTCCGCACGGCAGCAATAATTTAGTACATTTTATTTTTATAGTTGCACAGCACAGATAAATTGAGACATTCGCCGATCGAACGGGCTGGCTTTACGATTCCCTTGCGCCGGGCCTCTGTGCAGCTTTCTAAGATCCACTAGAGGTAAACATCCGGCCGCGGCAAATACCGTCGACACTTTCGACTCCATAATCACATACAGAGTATTGCTTAAATTATAAAACTACACTTTGTTCATTTATACTTGAATAGCTGAATTGATGGACGGTTAATGCATTATTACTTATCAGACACACTCTACTGCTGAACTCTACTGCACAGAATAAAATAATCTTTGATAGTTTAGATAAAAAGTTACATCTGACGACATCTTGCAAATCAAAATCCATCGAGTCATTTAGATAATATAATTAATAGGAGATGCACGAATACAAAAACATTACAAACATACACTTGAAAAGATTGCTCTCTATTTGAGCAATTGGGAAAAGTAGTAGGAGTTTTCATTAGGTACAATAGAAAGTTATTAGGTAAACAAATTCCTAGCCGCGGCGTATCGTGATGCAAAACTGGTAATTTGGGTATATCGTAATATCCAAGGTTTGATTAAAGACATTTAGGGTGTCTTACCTTGACAGTTTGGTTCTTGAGCGGTTTGTCCGGGTCGTGGAGGTACTCGAGCGTGATGCCGTAGAATTGGCCTTTGTTGATGTAGGTGATGCGGTCATCCTCTCGTCTCTGGGAGCTGCTGCTCGCTGTCTCCAGGTGGTACTTGAACCCGTACTGAGAAAACCTGACGCAAACAAACATATTTCATATACTCACTGGCTCACAAACGACTATGACATACGACACCTGCCAATTTAAGATCACAGATAAACGGTACGACTCAACATAATACGGAGTAGCGCAGTAGGCGAGACGTTGTAAAACGGTCGTTTAGAATATAAAAAGCACAATAACATCTGGTTTCTGAAACATTTAGAAAAAGTGCGATTTCTTCTTTGAGATACTTATCTACGGGTACCCGTTCTTGACAATAAAGTTTCCATGAAGTGAAGCAATAAAAGTGTGCAAAAAGTGGAAATCTTAATTGCATCGCCGGTAAAGCTTGTCAGCGTTACATAAAGGCGCGTGGATCCAGTTCGTAGTGCGCAATGAAAAAGTAAGTTTTCTCGCGATTTCTTGATCATCAGAGTGACGGAAGGAAAACCCCGCTAATTTAGCCGAGATCGCGTGCCGCGAGCCGTTAGCGACACGGTGACGACGCGCGGCGCACGCGCGCTTGTCGCGGCGATCGCGCAGCCCACGCCGCGCCAACGCCTGCGCCCGCGCCACTCAGCCACTGCCACGCCAGAAAATGGCAAAGTCATTATCGGCCAGCTCTGTTGTGCCCAGCATTAACTTATGGAACCAGATAAAAAGCCATAAATCGTTATGAAATATTTAATCCTTTAATAAATCTCTTTGAGGAATGTCGGTAGAGTAGTTTGTGTCGATTCCATTCTGTGGTTGCACCATTACTAGGGCTTATTGAAAACAATTTTGTGAACAGAGCCGCTGATGTTTCGCGATTTAAACCGAGCCCGCGAAGATAAAGGCCGTGTAATGCAAACGCAGGCCGACATTGACGGATCGGCCGCAGCGGCGCGGCGCACGCCTATCTGATGCTCTCTAAGTGATTCCGACCATAATTTACATTTGCAACGTTGCTTTGTATTGTCATTTCGATAATCTTATTCCTTTGTTTACTGATTTCTAGGAATATTAAAGTCTAGTACTCAAAGATAAACGTTATACAATTCACAATTAAAACTTAAAAACCTCAAACTCAGCTTGCGACGTCATGCACTATACATGGGTTCTCCGTAAAGGGTGATAAATAACACATTGTTCTCGAGTCGGGTTCATTACAAATTTTCGTGGTACGGCTGCCGAAAAAAGGCACTTCCTGAGTACAAGACAAGAGGCTCGCCTTTCATGAATAAATCAATCGGTGAGGCGCGGAAATTGATGAGTGCGCAAAAAGGCTCGGATTGCAGCGCCAACAAAGTGGTGGCGGCAAAAACTCCCGACGCGATCGGATGCCGCGGACAGCGTCCCGCAGGGAGACATGCCTCGCCACCGCCAAATTAGATGCGCATAAATACGAATACCGTACCCTTTACGTCTTCAGCCTCCACTCCAAAATAGAACTTTAATGCCGCAAAAAAAATGAGAAAGATGAGGCTCTAAATGACTATAAATGAAGTTGTGGGTTTGTTGCCATTAAAACACTTTTATAATTAAATAGGTACGATTAGGTGTTGTACAATGATTAAATCACATGACATAAAGCATCATGTCTCAAATGTTATTTACCCGTTTTATATAATTGCTGAGAAAATAAATTTACGTTAAATGTTTATTTGTTTGCGAGATAACAATTAAAAATAACTATGAGAACTTGAGAAAACCCTCTTTATCTGTTATGATTTCATCAATCTTTCCTGGAAATACAGGCACGTTGGAAAATCCAGTACTAAACGTAGCGCTTATCATGAGTTCAGCGTGAGCTAGACGGTAATGAAGCAGCTGAAAATATCCTAATCTCTATCAATATCGTTCTACCTATCATGTTACAAGAAAAGCAATTTACTAGTTTAGGATTAAAGTGAAGTAGGTTTAGCGGAACTTCATTGAAATTAAAAGATGGTATCTTTTAATACATGAGGGGCGGATAGCACATTAGAGGCGCGGGCGCATCGGCCGGGGCCGGTAATGAGAACGCTTAGCCGTGGTAATAGCACCGTGGAGATTGGCGGGTGCGCCGCTCGCAGACATGCAGCTTCTCATAACATTCATTGCTACGCTACCATTTGCTACCACCGATCTAGAAAATGATCGCAGTAAACTCTTAGCTGGCTCAGCACGCTACGAGTACACGCGTCTTGCACGTATATACTACCTTACGCCAAACAAAAATACTGATAAAAGGTTAACGGACTATATAAGTTAGATAAGTATACAGCGGCTCTCACTAATCGAGTGGCGGAATAAAAATATCTCTTTAATTCTTAACAGAAGCATCGGAATGCCGTTTCAAGTGAACATTAATTTTGCTTAAAGCGGACAGATGTTAGGTTCGCGTGTACCGCAATCCTGAAGCATTGCAGCAATATCGCTCGCGAGTTTATAAATGACAATAATGAACTTGTAAATTAAAGATACATTACAAATGTAACGGTTTCGTATCCATTTCAAGTTTACGACTCTTTAAACTTTAAAACGTCAAGTAATAATGTTTTTAAAATGTTGTGAAATGTTGTACAGTAATTTCAACAACGACGATCAAATTACCGTAATCCTATCATATTGGATACGAAACGAAAACATCTTCGATAATAAGACGTGCACACGGGCCGTTGATTAAGTTTTTCCTTTTAAGAGCTCGTTCCTGCGGCGTGTGTATTGGTGGGGTAAACAAAGTGTCCGTTTGAGACATCGAGCGGGCGAGTATCTGTGAGTTAACTGGCCGGTAAGTAATAGTTCAAACATTCGAGAGGGCGTTGGAACGAACCGCGCCGGGACCCGAGGGCTGGTAATCGCCGGGAACGAGCGCGTATCGCCATCGAAGGTAATTTAAGACGGTAGAAGCGACCGAGCTATTTGGGCCAAATGCACGCGAGTAATTATCGAGATAATAATGCTAATGCACTTATCATGTCGACGAGTGCTTCCGCCGCGATGTCGTTTGCTTTTGGTTGGAACAAATTTAACTGAAAATGTATGGACTTTTTCATTGGTTTTACATTCGTTTGATTACATCACTGATCTTTTGCAAATGATAGGTAAATTATTGTAAGTTGACGTCTTAAAATTTTGAGAAATGTGCAAAATATTGGTGATGCCCTTAACATATTTCGGTTATAATATTCATCTTGTTGTTAGACGATGACTCTTCTTCATACGATGATGTAGGCAATTCTAGCTGCTTATGATTTTAGCTATCTGTTAATTTTAAAACAACGGCTACCAACATAATGTCATAGATAAAGATCATAGAAGAAGTAGATGTAGTATTCCCAAACTTGCATAATTATAATAGTACTTTGTTATAATATCTGAAATTTGCAACTTACATCATGTCCAAATCCATTGATTGTTTGCATGAAAAGATTAAAATATTATAAAAATCCATAACAACATTAACATAATATCTATACCTATTTCAATAAATCATTTGTGTTAAGCGTATAAACAATAGCAGGCATTAAAGTAGATACCCTAGTTAAAGCTCAAACAATCTAGATTACGACATTCAATGAAATGTTTCTAAGTATTCCAGTTGCGAGGAATCGACAATAATCAGCAATCAGAATATTACTTGGTCGAACCAATTAGTTTCCGTAGAACTATTTAGCCGAATAATTAAGGGTATTAGCCTTTTAGAACGCAATTAAGTTGTCTGTTAAGGAAATTACTAATTTACGTCCACTTTTACGGCGTATTCAAAGATCACGAAACGCGAGTTAACACCTTTTGAAGGAGTGCTTTGTAACGTCCACGGAGCAAGTGCGTAGACCACAGAGTTTATCACGCAGGAGATGGCTCGCGCCCTTTTTTTTGACTCAAAAATGTTACACTCAAAGTAGCTTAAGGTTTAAATAGATTCCATGCTTTTAATTAATTGGTCTGCTATTTTGGCATACAAAACTTTTAAACAAATAATCTTAGTGCATTCTATTTTAGTGTTATTTGAGTACATAATCATAATCATCACTTTGACTTTAGTTCCTTTTAGTGCATAAATATTTTATTTTTCTACTAAGAGTACTCTGGGGTATCATTTTAATGCTACTGTGTTATAAAGTTTAATGTGTTACAATACAATGGCAATATCAAACAGTATTACTAAATTCTGGAAATCTTTAGAAAAAGTTAAAAATAAAATAAATTAAGATCACTTTTGCTTTAACTACGCTTCTCCCAATTTTTTTCGAAATTTTTACATCAACGTAATTGATTTTCATGCACAATCTTCTGGTTTTATTACCTTTGGTGTATGGCGCACACCGTACCGATGCCGGTTACAATGTAAACTTAAATTACTTACTCACTTTACGAGTTATTACTTATTTATTGAGTTGGTAATATAATCAAAACAACAAGCTTATGAGAGATACACATCTATAGGTAAAGGTGGGTCCACATTTGTGACATAGCTACGTGACATACTGAGTGACTTCTCTGGATCAGCGTCACATGTCGCATAATGTACAATGTTTACTTTAACATAATCATAAACCTTCTATAAAACGTGCAATATCTTAGACCGTTAGTAGGTTAATATGTGGAAGTAATTCAATTGCATTGTTCTTGGTCATCTCGATAAAATATGAATTTAAATTTATTTTTTTGCACCCGTTGAACTCTTTTGTAGGAACATGAAAACAGTCGGGCGATCCCATCTCAATCTGATTTCTTGGCACGGGCGTACCATCAAACACCATTTAATAGTTTTATATTTGCCTCAAAAGCATTGCGTGTGTCCAAACATTAAGTACAAAAAGCTTTTCCTAGAAAGGGCCATGTAATGTGCCACGCTTGGAGGTGCAAAGTGGTAAGTCAACACCACTTGGCCTCTCCTCACACCAACAAATTATTTACATGCGAAGAAAAGCTTTAATCAAATTGCTTACTATTTATGCTATTTATAACGTTGCTTTGTTTGGCTTTGGTTCACAGTTAGTTGGCCCTCCTGGATTGTGCTAACTATACTAAGAGTGTTCCGGTGTCACATACGTATATACCTGTACTTCTTTGCCATGATTCTCAAAAAGAAGTGAGCGTTTTAGATGCTTTCTTGTAGATGTGTGTGTGTAGTATGGGTATATGTGGGTTACAACTTGTTGTTAGAAATATAAAATTAACTTGGTTAGTTAAGTCGCCTAGCATTGTTTGGTTAAGCTGTAGCTTTGTTCAATTAATAAAGTTGTTATTTAGAGTAATAGCCATTTTAGACCATTTGTTAGCAATGTTTTATAGTGTGTTTGTTATCTCATTTCACAAATATTTAGTATTATCTGTTATAAAGATCTTAATAACATCAATAGGTATATAATAATATTTAGCTTCTGAAAACTTTAGGAAAAAGATAAATAGGACACGTCATTCGTTATCTGAAATAAAAACTACATTTACTAAAACAGATACAGCAAAAACTAAAAAAGTAAATCAGTGCACCAAATTGGGTTTGATTTGCAAATTGGCTTACGAATAGCGAAATGGTAACAACATGATCTAATTTATTGCACGAGTTAGTAAATGCAGATCATGTAATTAAATCAACTATTGAATAGCTATAAATAACAGACTCGCAAAAAATATAACTGCATTTAATGGACTTGGCGAGTGTGTGTGATGTAAATTTAGGAATTACCGCAACGATTATGGCAATAACTACCTATGTATTGACTGTGTAATTTACTAATTGTAAGATCAGGTAAACAGATGCATCGGAAGTTCCAGAAAGTAAAACAATTATGTATAAGTAAAATTGACTTCCTAGAAATGTAATGTAAATATTCGGATACAGTTAGCAGTCAAACTTCACTTTTTCACTTAAAGACAATCTAAAACTAGAGATTGGCTGAAAATATAATTTTGGACAGTACAACAACATACAAATTATGTCATTTTTCGTTCACAAGAATTTTCAAACAAGGCGACATTTGATATTTCTTGAATATTTTTGTGATACATTTTTAAATATTTTAGGACCTTTTTGAAGTCACTATAGGTATATTATTTGACTCATCCTCAATTATACAAACACTGGTAAGTTTATGAAAAAAAACATGATATTTACACTCGTGTATAAATTATCTACTATGTTGAGATTGATATGAGCTATTGCATTATACCAATGTCATAAAGATCTTATCTTTTAAAACATAGAGATGCAATTAAGTGTGATCCGATGTCCCAACAGCGGCCCACTCTTGTTATTGTACCTACTAAGGTCTCAACTCGCATGATTGATTAGTTCGAATTTAAATCGTATTTGACAGTACTGTTATAGTACAGTATTATTTCGATATAAACTTACCAGTATTTGTATAAATGTGAAGTCGTCGTGTCACGTGAAGTAAGTCAAATAATAAATTGACTTAAAAAAACGCCCTAAAATGTTTACCACAAAGATGTTTATGTGATATCAAATGTCAACTTGTTTAACAAAATTATCGTGCTGTTGTTTTGAATTTTTCTCAACTTTGAAAACAAACTAACCAGTACAAAACATTTCATAGATTTTTTGGCCTGTTATTGATTTATCTAATAAAATTATACCAATTTCTATCTTGTTTAGATTTAGTAAACCGTTCAACATGCATACGTGCCGCATTTGATGTTTTAGAAAATTATATTTATAATTAATTACCATAACTCATAGTTATTATCTTTTAGTGCACAATTTTATTCAGTTTTATTATTTTAAGTCAATGGTAATTTGTACTAAGTACGTTAATTTCTGTATTAGAATTTAATTGCAGCTTAGAACAATGAATAATAGGTGATATACAAGATGTAAATGATTATAATTATACCTACAGACAATGGCGCTATATTGTTGGTTGAAATAATGAATGCAATGATTTGGTCCATTATTTTTTTACAGCTACGTAAACGAGAAGAAGGAGTCGCCCTCCCGGTGGTAATCATCGCATTTGTTCATATTAGTTTCATAAGTTTTCAAAATCATTCAGAATTTTAATACATCCTTGTACTATCTGCTTACTCTGCTTATATTGATTTCTTTCTTGCGTTACTTTGTCATCATTGACCAACTATGACAAAGTGAGTATGTAGTATTTAGTTAAGCAATGAGAGTATCCTATGACTTATAACTGCGAGTGGGTTTCATATAGTTTGGTACCAAATTTGTATTTTCAGATTTCTAACGACAAAGGGTGAGAAGGTGGTACTTAAACTTAGCATCTTGTATCTCATAATTAATGAAAAAAATGTCACAAATTGGTACTTACAGCTTAAAATTTTGCTACCAACGTTTTCTAACAAAAAAAAGTCAAGTTTTCAATTTAATTCTGGGTTGGCTCCAAAAAAAAAGTGATTCATAATAATAGTTTAATCATCTCTTTTCGGCTTAGTACAACAATCCTGGATAACACATTATACAAAAAGGTTAGAATTGAGTACTTACGGCTTAGCAATTTTTACCTTATCATTATTATTTACAAAAGTAGTGAGAGTGTAGTACTTACAGTTTAGCAATTTGTATTTTATCAGCGTCGTTCTGTCGGCCAAAGTCGTGCCAGGGGCGCGTGCGCGGCGCCTGCGCCGGCGAGTGGTGAGCCGAGGGCGTCCCGCGCCCGTCCTCGCCGACGCTGCCCGGCTGCTGGCAGATTACCGTGTAGTCGAACGACTGCGCGGACAATAAACATCTCTATCATTATATTCAAATCAAAATCGAAAATTATTTATTATAGTGTCAAAATTAGTACATAATTTAGCTCTAACGAGTTATTTTTGTGATACACATTTCAAAAATTCGTCGCGAATGCAGGAATCAAACCTGTGTCTTCAGATCATTAGCCCGACGCTCTCCCAACTGAGCTAATTCGCAGTCCTGACTTTGCGTCGAATTTGTGAAGTGTTTATCATTTTAACCAACTATAATGTGGGATGCACAAAAAAAAATCATTTCATAATTATTGCTGGTCCTAAAGCGCTATTTCCCAAACTAAGCACACTGACACTGACTGAGCACAGACACCTGTGTCTTGGGGAATAGGACTTCACCTCGTATGTTATGATTACCAATATTTGTTTACTAAGATAAGAAATTTACCCGCGTCTTCCTGGACAAAAAATAGCCCATGGCACTTAGCGATCTTTAGACTATATCCATGCAAAAAGTAAAGTCGATCTGTTGCTGCGTGAAAGAGTAACAAACCGAAAAATATAGTTTCGTATTAATAGTACTTACTAATATGGAAAAGGATTGTTGTTGGAGGTTTTTTTACCAATAGAGTTTAGAAGTGCCGGATTACTGACAACGTGATAGCATACAAAACAACAACTTAAAGGCGACTTTAGTCAGCACTATTGTACGGTATAATCTTAACTACATATTTACAAGATTGGAAGTTGCACCCCTTATACTGGTGTAAACTCAAAAATCGGGAAAAAAGCACCTGTTTCACACAAAACGTTCATTGACTTTACTCAAAATGCTTTTCCAATAGAGTTGAGAGGTGGAAATGAGTATCGAGGCTATGAAACGTTGCGACGTGAATCTTTTGGATTTTTTTTATCTCGACCACAGCTCATTTACATATCTCATCTCTAAATCATACGCAAGCTTAAACACGGATCAAATTCTGCTCTATACACCATAGGTAAACATTTAATTGCCCATACTCCTGTAATGTGTATATTTATGAACACTGAAAGTGTCCTTTATACTCATAAACACCTGGTGGTATGTGTGAAAATTTTAGCTAAGTAGATGTCACTGAAATGATTAAATTTTATAGTGCTTCGCACACTAGGTTTATCTCAAAGAAAAAAAAATTCTTTTCTTCTGATTACGCTCGATTATATTTTTTAATATTTTTTAATTCTTAGCGTCCCGCGTTTTTACTTTCTCCTACCCTCAAAACAACACGAAAATTTGGCTGGACTGTGAAGTTGTAAATAGACCCCGAGAGTGGAGCGAAGCTCATTCATTGCGAATCACCAGTTCAACGCAAATCTATGACAATTGTGATTTTACAACTCCTTCGAAATTAATATTTAAATACACTCACAGAGATACCAGAGGGATTATGTGGTCGATCGAGTAAATCTGAAAGAGACATGAAATATCTCAAATCGGTGGCTACTGTTGGAAAAATTGTTTCATATTATTTTTCTATTTTTCTCCGCGGAACGTCAAATTCAAGTCAAATTCCAATACATATTTGATAGGTCTAGGCAAGATTTTCCATACATTTTTGTGGTTTAAAATTGCCTCAACTGACAACAGCATTATAGGTATACTTGTTTTATCCTTCTGGTATCTCTGTGTCTAACTTTGATTATTTAGTGTTGGCTACACTCGAAACAAAATAAGACAATGACATTTGTAGAGACAATAATCCGCTATCATGATACATGAATACTCGAAAAAACACACGTCTTAGTAAATAATATATGCATTTTTACACATGGCATAGATATATGTATAATACCTAATAGTTACATAAAGGCGTATAGATAGTGTATAGTGCAGAATATTTTGATGTTATTTTTCTAAAAAGCTTAGCATGTATGTATGTACATATAATAATAATTTAGTTCATTTAGAACAGTTGACAATTGATATATTTGTGCAGAACACAGAAAAAATTAGGTAGGTACCTGGTATCATACAAATTATACTAACCATCAAACTAACGAAACCAAGATTTTAAAAATAAATCCAAGTTATCATGACCACTGGAAGGTCTTTATATCTCATGTGAAATCTAGAGCATAGTACATACTGGCCGACAAATTATGAAAATACGTCATATTAAATTTATGCAAATATACGCAATTTAACTGCAAACATCCTGATTCAAATGTGTTTTGACATTTTTAAACCGACTTCCGGATGTTAAACAGAGAATTTTTAATATTCAACGGTACCAAGTTCAAACGCTATGATAACTAATCACTTTAAAATATTGATCACATATTTAGATGAGGAATTGAAGTTTATGATAACGACTTCTGTTAACATATTTGTGTACTTAACATACATATTAATTTATTTATATTAAATGTTTCCAAGTTTTAGGTAAACAGTCACCTTTATAAAAAATGGTAAAAACAGAACTGTAAAGAGATATTCGTATTTCGAAATATGCCATAAATTAAACCTAATTATGTCTATTGCCAACTAATTTATGATAATGGTTACACATTAAAATATCATTGTACTTACGTCACATCGTACCTACTATGACAGTCGTGTAAGTTTGATAAGAATTTTATTAAATCATGTCAAAAATCATGATCTAAGGTAGGTACATAAAAGGTAAAAATTTTAATGTTACAAGAAAGCTATTTGAATGGAACAACAGTCCAATAAGACAATTTTTACATCTGACCCATTTTATTGTCAGTTCCTAGTAACAAAAGCCAGTAGCTGATGTCGGATAAAATTTATTTGGTGTCAGTCAGTGTTCCTTTACGTCAAGATAACAAAAGGCGAATTATTAAACGTCCAATCTAGATCAGCTAGGTGGGAAGTAGGGTTTGGTTACATTGTTCGTGATTGCCACACCCTGGATTATGCAGTCCTTCAGCCTTATTTATAAAGCTTTTAACTCAATTACCGTCATGTCAGTCATGTTCATTTGTCATTTATGTATGTAAACTCATAAACAGTCAAATGCGTGGTGTTGGCAGTATATTAGTGCGAAGGTCTCGCGTGGCGTCGACTCCATTGTCTGCACATCAATGGAAGTGCAATTAGTGGAACCTGGTTATTATGCCTGGCTTGTTGTCTTAATACTATTCTAATAAGATTCATTTAGGTAACTAGTATTTACCTACAAAAACCTACACGACAAAGCTGGCGTGCATATTATTAAAAAATTTGATGACAATTACTGATATGATTAGATACCATGCGCAAAAATTGAGTACTACTACCGTCTTTATTTAGATCTTTACAAATAACTTACGTAGGTATATTTGATTCAAAACTGAACAATTTGATTACGTTTTAAGTACCTATAACTAATTACTAAAATAGTTTGAAATGAAATTTCAGCAATTATTAATTGATATAGCTGTGACTGTGACACTACTGCCATTATTGATATACTTATGTGTCTATGTGCATTAGATTACATTATATTTTGTTACTACTACCTACTTGTAATTTGATTTGAAAGGTTCATATTTCGGTAATTTTTACGAATCCAAATACAACGTGGGCTTTTATCCTTATAGTGCCCAAGTACCTACTTGTGTCTCAATAATAAAAATGGCCAACTAACCAAAAAATATTTAGCTGGGCTTGATTGTTATGACTACTTATAATGCATGAGCAGAAGTGGTGTTAACATTTGTATTATAGGTAGAAACCAATCAGGTCCAACGTGTAGCTGTAAACAACATGCAAGAAATACAATAGTGAGAGCGCGGGAGGGCTTCAGCAAATGTGCAGAATAAACAGAGTTATCAGCTGTTCCTGGTAAAAGTCCATTAACTAATTTCAGCTCTTTGTAATCTAAAATGTATCAATGTGCCGAGTTACATGTAAATAATCATAATATTCCTGTTTTCTGACTATGTGACAACTGTGCGTCAAAATGAAAGCAGTTCATAAAGTAAATGTTGTGTTGTGTGGTGAGTGATATGGTGGTTATATGAGTATGGTTGTTCGTGTAAGTATGAAGCCCGCCCGCCCGCGCCCAACTTGTTCAGAACACCGACCTGTTGAACGGTGGTGTGGTCACGAGGAGTAACGGCATCAGCGCCGATCCCACTGTCCGGCGAAGGCAAATCCACGGTGAGGCCTGCGGCGGCGATCACACTTTTGCTATGGTAGCGAGGAGTCCCATATCGATCGCTGAACGCGGAAGCCGAAGCCGGCTCGGCATCTCCGTAGGGCGGCGCCGTTCTTTGCTGATATCCATCGCCGACGAAGTACTCTCGATAGTAGGGCTCGCCGGCGAAGGGCGCGGGTTGCCTCGAGTACTGATCCGCGTACGGAGTGGGACTGGGGGTGCCCGGGGGCGCGAACATCTGGGCCGCATACATGGCGGCGTCGGGCAGCAGCGAGCCAGCTGAGGAGGCCCGCGACGGGGCCGGGGACGGCGACGTCGCTTCGCCGGGCTCACCGACCGCCACCTGCGGACACACGCGCCTGTTACACGCGTTCTCCCACGACAATTGTCCGCTTCGCAACGTGGACGCGTACATGCCGCGTCTATGCACAGTTCACTGCTTCACGTACACTAGATATGTTCGACGGGAACACGTTCACGGAACGGATAGTCAGAGGTATCCCGGGAGGTCAGGCGCTCCTCGGGGAGAGCCTGTGGCACACTGGGCGGGCAGCGCTGGCCGGCCTGAGAGGGCGCGGGCGGGCGCGGCTAGTGCGTGGCGAGCGCCGTGCTCGGCGCATCGTACGCTAACCGCGGTAAATAAAACATGAGTGACCGGTAAAGTAAGTGTGTGAGTGCGTGCGCGCGCGGCGGCGGCGTACGGACGTGTGACGCACCTTGTGTCGCGGCGGCTTGAGCGCGTGCGGCTCGGGCTCGTCGACCACCTTGCGGCTCAGGTCCTCGGGCTCGCGCTTCACGAGCCCCGCGTGGAGCAGGCCCGACAGCTCGCCCAGCTCCGCCCCGTGCGCGCCATTGGCCGCCTTCAGCGTAGTGCCGGCCCTGCGGAGGGGAGACACCCGTGATTGGTGACGTGCGCGAGCGCGCGCCGCGGACGACCTCGTCGTGCGCGCTAACACACTCCGAGCGCTATCATTCTCGCTCTACGTGCTACATACTGTCAAATTGTTTCATATTATTTTCCTAGCATTCACGAGGTAAATAAAATTATCATACGAATCGCACTACTCTGGGTAATGTTTTCCATGAACGGATACAAAATACTCGTATATGTATATATATACCTGTCTGTAGGTACTGTACTGTACCAGCCTTTTTAATAGTCCACTGCAGGATGTAAGCCTACCCACGAAGGGTGATTGGGCCAAATCCACCACGCTGGCCCAATGCGGGTTGGTGGATATGGTCATAGGTATACCTACTTGTCTACAATGTCTCCACTAACGGTATTACTTAGAGCTGCTAAGATTACCTTGATGAATGAAATTATTGAATTATTTGAGACATGCCTACTTAGAAATTTTTGGTTTATTTTATATCTACTTAGCCCATGAATTATCAAGGCCCATGGGGTGATTTTTTTGGTCTACTCGTTGTTTATAAATAATTTTAAAACAATCGTTTTATTTAAAAATTAACAACAGCGCCATCTGTGTCTGGGCACCGATACTTCGATGCCGTTTGAATGAATAGCTGGGTGCATAAAATAGTTTTCATTTTATCATTGAGCAACAACCTGCAAACGATAAAATCCAGTAGTTCTTTTCCATTATCCAATATTCACTAAAATAAACGTAAGGTCAAAAATATTTATTTGTTTCCTTTTTAGTTTTTGGGCGTTTTAGTAACGCATTGCTACGGTTCGTAGATTTTCGTAGACGTTCGTAGCGCCACTACGCCACTGCATTTGTTTCAAGTTTGTTTTAATATTTTTACAGTTCAAAGATACTCACATAGTCAGAATATTTCGAAGATATTTTACAAGATTACTAACTGTAAAAAAACTGATTGTAGCCCATGAAAACATGCAGGATCTTTGATATCGTAAACATGTATTTCTAAATTAGCTAATTAGGGATACCAAAAATGAAAAAAAAAAAAAAATGCAAACACTTGGTCTTATATCAACACAATGGTTTATGGGTAAATTATGAGTTACCCGTATTTTCCTAAGAAAGCTACAAAAAACTATACATAACTTAATGTACTCCCATATAAAACACTCATCAGAATTACTTGAGAACTTGCAGTGTAAAACTAAAACATGCATAGGTAAGCCACACTAAGATTGAGATACCCTTAGCCCTTAGCTCTAACTAAGACACAAAAACAAATGTGCGAGTGCAATGACGTGAGTAGAAATTAATAAACACCTAGACCAGGTATACCTACGTAATAATCTAATATGTTACCAACACATGTACAAATGGGGAGTTAGCACTCGAAATACTTATATATGTACATTAAAATTAAAGTCGATTTGTTTACATGTGAGCGTAGACAAGGCACGTTGCACACCGGGCGGCGGCGGCGCGGCGAGCGCGGGCGCGGCTTTCGTCGTTCAGTGTCAGTACACGCCGATTTATGATAATTGAAGGCATGTTTCATTGGCGCTCAGATGTTTATTTTAGATAAGAGGCAGTTGAGGCACTATTTCATGCGTCCGAATTGGTAGAAACTCGCGACCTACCGCGAACTGCACGAGCGGAGGACGCCTCGCGAGCGCATGTCCGATTGAAATTCACACCACGATCGTTCTTCGCAATTTATACACCGACTCATGAGAAACTCAGTGTGCATACGTAGGTATAATTTTTATACGACACAAAAATGAAAGTCGAAAAACCTTAGTATGTTCTTCGAAATTCGAAAATCTATTACCTACCTACTGAGTTCTTTGATCCCGATCATGATTTACTACTATCTATAAACACAACATAAAATTAAATTTAAAATCTAATCAAACGCCTATCCCGTTAATAAAAAGAGAGACTCAACACATTGTAAGTAGAACTTGGTTGCATTGCAAAGATACAGTAAAGTTTAATAATTTTTGGAATTCGACATAAAAAAAATTGAAGTTAAAATTGAAGTAGTTGGCGACGTTTAACTTAAAATGCAAATTGAATTGAAAGCTAATCCAGGGTGCATAGATACTCGTATGCCGCCGGCGAGAAGCGGCGAAGACATCGTTATTCATGCGCTCCTGGCACAATGCAGTGTTTGCTTGTCGCTTATTGTTGGCGCCTACAAAAACCAGCCACGAACATAATGCGCTCTCTGCTGACAGCTGCCTCAAAAGCATCAACAAGATTGTATTCAATTTAACTATTTCTATATTCACTGAATTCTACATTTCCATGTAAACTCCAGCGCTGATGACACATCTTGTGTTAAATTAAAATTTAGATAGCCATCTTATTTGCAAGGAAAACCACTTTGCGTAGCCCTTTGGCATATTATCTAGCGTCATCTCTTAGCTAAGATCGGACATTTGCAATAAAGCAAGGAGCTCCTCGAATAACATCTACTATGTCCTTAGATGGGCAATATTTGGTTACATTTTAAACTTTAACTATTGCAAGTTCTATCTCCCACATTAAAAAAAAATGTACAGATAGTGAAAAAGGTTTGTGTTTGAAAAGTGCAAAATGTTTAGAAATATCATTTTATTTTATTTATTAAAGATACGCCAACAGTGAACATATTAAACACACTTATATAAATTTGAAATACAGTAATACACAGGACTGATATGATCACCAATTATAGGCGTATACAACATTCGCCATTAGTGGTTAGACTATAATAATTATAAAATATTAACTAAAATAACTAAAAGTTACAAAATATGGTCATCATATCATTGGTCAATCATTTTATTTTTCGATTTCCTATCCGAAAACAAAAAATTTTACAATGCATTTTTGAAATACCTATTGTGAAATTAAATCGTGGCCACAACTTTATATCTAACGAACGAAAACTGTTAAGTAAGTTTCACTAGGTAACTTGAAGTCGAATAGTTCTACAAGTAGATACGTAGCATACCTAATATTCAAATGATCCAAGCGTCGTCGAATCGGTTTACTGACATTTCGTTATTCCCCAGGTAGCCAATATTCAAATGCTAAAAATCCTAATCTGATATCAGTGTCATGTTGCACCCCATTACCATAACAGTGCGCGTAATAAAAGATAGGAATAATCACCTTCTTTCGCAACTGTTGTTATTTCTTACATGCAAATATATGATTTCTTTTTGAAGCTGCATCGCTGCAACTGCGAGATGCAATTGCCATTATAATTATTTGCAATGTTTACTTAACACCCTTTCACACATGATGAGATCTTGACAATGCGGCCCATGGGGTGCGATGAACCCTCGAGCGATATGTGCCTACAATTCAATGCATTTATTGAAGTTCGTTTTGAAAACTACAATGCTTTGAATATGATTTTCGTCGTACGATTTGGTGTTTGTACGAGGTAAATCGACATTTTTAGTATATTAGTACCTAACCAACTAGTAAATTAAACAAAATGCAGCTAAAAGACTCGAAGTAACTAGCCATAGGCAGTAAGATAACTTTACAGCAGATAAATAATACACAAGCCCCTAAAACCAATACATATTTCCCTTTCGGAGAATCGAAAAAATGTATAGGTATTAACACGACTTATCTTTCAAAATTTTACTAGTTTTTTACGAAACATGGTGTAATATTCGTATTAATAAATCCTATATTATTAGTTAAAACAAGCCTTGACAATGTTGACTAATCGAGTTATTGGGATGATCGTACTTTGTTTTCATATATGTATTACGCACTTTCCCTGGGTTATTGTAATGATGTGTTAGGGCTCGTTCGCTATCAATGCTGAGGATCTGAAGCGGCGACAGCAGTATCCATGCATCGTTTGACGAGCTGATAAGAATCAGCCGGGCTGCGGAATGAGAGACGCTGCGACGGATGCGAACGCAATTCCATTCTATTTGAATATATCATCCGACTAAATGTAGGTTTATTGCTGTTTTTCTCACGGAACTAATACATTATCAAATACTTTAATTGAAAACGATTTCGCCATTTGTCTATGTCATTAAAAATTGGTCGGTCGATTACGCTCGGCTATCTAAGTAATTAATTTCCCGTTAGACTAACTATTCCCTAAACCTAATTGCCGTTCGATAATAATAACAGGAAACTGCCGCTGAGTAATAGAAGTCGTTTTTCCACTGTTATTGAGTTTCTTCAGTCGACCGTCTCGAAGGGAGACTTTATGAAAAGGTGGTCAGTAGGGTGGCTCTTATATGGCCAAAAAAAATTTTTTTTCGATTTTTTTATGGGGCACCCTGCCATTTGATTCCATATCCTGAGAAACTATTGCAGTATTTTTTTTATTTTTTTTTATGTGATATTTAGGGGGTGCTACCAGCTCAAACTTTTTAATACAAAAAAAAAACAATGTATTTCAAATTCAAAGATTGAAGTTTTTATTTAGTCAAATAATCAACTTATAGCAAACAATTTGCATAATTACACAAAAAATATGAAATTAGAAGTATTTTCAACAAATAAAAATGTTATTACACAAAATATTATTTCAATAGAGTGGATTTTTTGGCATCTGGGTATTTTTTTCAAAATTCCTTTACAACTAAAAGCAAGTATTGCTTTTGCTCGTCATTTGTCGTTATCAATTTATTATACTCCTCCATTAGGGCAATATCATTTACTACGCGCATAGATTGCACAATTTGCTTTCCACATTGATATCCCTCGTCGTCTTGCCATGTTTCCACGTTTTTATCTAAAAACTCCAAGGATATGCCAAGTATTTGAAAGAATCGCATTGAATTAGTGAAAACAAAATCTCTATATTTTTTTCAAGTATGTGCTTGACATCGACGCTTATTCGTTTTGCACAAAACTCGAGGCCTTCGTTGTTTAAAGCTTTAACCATTTTGCGTTTCTCGTCTAAAGAAAGAGCATCGTCAAAAAAAGCTAAACATACCAATTCTTCAGACAAGTACCACAGATGACCCAAAATTTTTTGTATTACGTTTTGTGACATGGCTTTATTTATATTTTGGAAAGAAACAAGATCTTTCAGTAACTGCAGATCGTTTCTTGGCGCTGCACAGGCGGAAGGTGCTTCATACCAATATTTCACATAAATTGAGACAGTGAACACGCAAATCTCTTTAATAGCTGTTTTTTCTCTTTTGGATAATTTGAACTGATGGCGAAATAAAAAGATCTTGAGACAATATATTGCTTTTGCCATCCATCTGGCACGGTGAAGACCAGCTGGCATTCTGAATGATACTCCTTTCTCAGGAATCCCACCAAGGTAAATCACTGTAAGGTTTGCTCTTTGTAGTCATGTCGAGGTTGGTGTCTATTCAGCTGATCTTGAGCGAAAGAGATTATGTATGCAGCAATATTTTCAACTGCTTGTAAAGAAATAAGATGAAGCATCAGAAGATACTGCCTTGTAGTCAGTTTGGTCAATGTCGCTCCAGCTGTTTTTAAATCTCTTAAAAATTTCAATATCAGGTCCACTTGATGGACTAAGGGATTTACTCACGATGGCTTCTAACATTATCTCCATTACATGGTGCCGGCAAGCAAGCCAAAGCATATCCTTTTTCATTTTTTGTTCCAAAAGGATACAAGCTCCATTTTTGTGATGAAAGCGTACTGAGTTGTCACTGTTGTCAGGTACAATCTGCTTGAAAGTGAGAGGGGTAAGGGGGGTGCGGGAGCGTAGGAAACGTTGACGAGTCTCGGGCATGTTTACTTACATTCGAACCATTAAAATATAATAAAATATTAATCTTCATATACTCCTAAGTCAAATACTATAATTGTATTTTTTCTCAATCTTCAACAAGTGGTAGCACCCCCTAATTATTGTTTAAAAAAAAAATAAAAAAATCTAGACTATTATTTTAGGTTAATAATCAATATGAAAGGGTGCCGCGTGAACTTTTCGAAGGTAAAGAAATAAGAGCCACCCTAGCTGGTCAGTAATGAATGGTCAAGCCCCGATTTCATATTTCGCTACGTGATGACCATTGCCGTCGGGGACATAACGATGTTACTGTCTTTTTTACGCATTATCTTCGTAAGAGGGTCGGGTGTTTCTAAGGGAGTTGAATGGTTTTAACTGTTCTGCTATTAACAATACCGGTGTATCTTCAAGAGGAAACCGGTTCCAGTCTAAATGGGTCACACGGTTCCAACTCCCTGAGTTTTTATTAATCTACCGCGACACCAACGGCGCATATTCTAATATCGTATTTGTGTTTTTGTTGGTATCTAAGTTCAGATCTGCACAATCATTTGACAGTAAATTTATTTAAAGATACGTCCCTAATATGCAAAATGTACCATAACAGCATAGGAATTTATCTACTTTATACATCTACCTATACTACACAATATTACTGAGAACGTTTGCTAGGTGCGTTTAGTTTATGTTCTTCGTGCCTTCTAGGTAATGAAATGTCTTGATAATTTCTATCATTAGGTCATAAAGTGAAGGTGGGTGAGTGCAGAGAAACCAACCAACTTCCCGTTAGAGCGGCAAGTGCGAACAGTGACAGGGTCAAGAGGGCGCGGCCCTCCCGGAGGCATCCCGCCGCGCGTTTCTATGCTAATCTCAGCTTTAGCATTCGACAGCCTCCGACAACTTATTAATGGTTATGGCCGCAGTTTCTATTTAATACCGGCGCTCCTGACTATACCTATACCTAGGCTAGGACGTATCCGCTGCGCCCGCGCACAACGCAATGCGCTTACGAAACGCTTTCACGCCTACGAGCACGGATCTCCGAGGAATACAGACGGAACTAGTTCATTTCTACATCTATCGGGCATTCAATTCAAATAATACGAGCGATTTAGACAACAAATACAGCATTCAAACCTGACGATGCACTGGCGCTGAGCGATTAGCATACAAACACTCTGGGAGACACAGAACTCGGTGATGGGTGCAGGCGCGGGCGCGCCGGAGTGTTCGTTATAATTTTGAATGTATGAATGAGCAATAGCAGCGCGTTGAACCGCGCGCGTGGGTCGCGTGCCTACAATGACTCGAGACAAGTCCTGGCCGCTGGGCGTCCTTGTCAATGTGAGCCGCTTCCAGCCACATCCGTCTATTGTCATTATTTGTATTTATGCACTGGGAGCGAGCGGTGACGGGGATGACGAGCCGAATGCAGCGCGGCCACACATTCTGGAGCATTCTATGTGTAACACGGCTCCGCGAGCCGCGACGGCGCGGGCGACGTGTGCGGTACACCCGTAGGTGGCTCTTTTCCATTTCTACTACGACTTCTACCTACCTACACAATTCTATTCAACCGAATACAAGAGTTCCATTTTAGGAAAAATATTTAACACGGTATAACAATACCTTTGTCCTCACTTTTATAAATTCATGAAATTTACATTTTCATGGATATAAACTAGTTTTCTTCGTAACTAGTATTTATGGAGTATAATAAAACATTCATAAAGTTGAAATGGTTTGTATGGGGTCAAGTTAACATTATGCACTGCCTGTAGAGAATGCGACACGGCGTTTGCTCATTTTTGCGCCGCCATTGAAAGGATGCTGTTAACAACCTCTTTGAAAGAGCGAGCATAATTTGATCGGGGTCACGTTTCTATGGGAATGCGTTGAATGCGTCGACTTTATCATCTTTGCCGGGTATACTGCATGATTTTATGGTACACAGGCTATAGATATTTAACATATCTAAATTTTTCGAATTGTTAGAATATTTGTTAATTGTGATAAAAATAACAAATGTCGTTAAGAGAAAGAGAACTTTGGCTGCACATCTATTACAAAGAGAACCTTAAGTTTAATAAAGCAAGCACATCAACATTTTTGATGCCATAAAGTGTAATGTTACGGTGCTAGAAGTATTTTTTGCGTGACTATCAATACGGCAGATTTATGCAAATGTTCAAGGATGTGTGGCAGCAGGTACGAGGGGAGCGTCGGTTCTTCGCAGTCGCGAACCGATAGTTCGTTAATCCCGGCATAGGTATTCAAATGAGTGCTTATGATTTATTGAGTGGAACATTAACATTTTTATTATTTGTTATTCTTACACGTTGCGCCGGGGCCGGAAGCCACGCGGCGCCTTGTCTCAGTGTACTCGGCCGTGAGACTTCGTAGATCCAACTCCCCGACTGCCGAATTGTACAAAAACATCACTACAAAAAGATCGCGCATTATCATAGTTTGCATATAAATTTTACGCGAATTCATTCCATATTCACCGTGCCTCAAAACTGTTCGATTATAATGATAATTGTTGCGATACACGAATGTTCGATTTGATCTACGGCCGTGAGAATCGACGATTGATTTTCCGCGATCATTTACTGATTCCACTTGATTGTTGAGTATCCATGTTCGAGGCTGTATTTGCATATTCGATTATGTTTCGCATCACAATATAACAGATAGGTGTGCTATTATGATTAGTAAAATTAATAGCACATTATATTCGAGTGAGAGGTGTTATTTAGGAGCAATCAAAAGTTATCTAGGTCCTATTGTCCTTTAGAGGGTTAATTTTAAATAAATATTGTAATATTAAGATTGTACTTTCACCTACACCTACCTATTTCTTCATCCATGATTGCTATTTTTTATAAATTAATTAATACTTGTCGAATAAACAAAAATCTATGAAGATGTATCCCGTTGAAGTTTCACGTGATGACGTTTCTACTCGTAGCTATATTTTTAGGATTCCGATACCTACCTAAAGGGTAAAAACAGGACCCTATTACTAAGACCCGCTGTCCGTCTGTCTGTCACCAGGCTGTATATCGTGAACCGTGATAGCTAGAAATTTTTCACAAATTACGTAGTTTTGTTGCCGCTAATAACAATAAATACTAAAAACAGAAAATAATATTATACAATTCCATACAATTAACGTGATTTTTTTTTGCTCGAAAATAATAACGGCAACTGGAAGATTCTTGAAATATTTACAGGATATTAAATTGTATATTTATTTTAAAAATAAATAATTAAAATAAAATATATTAGGCGCCCATACGGTACGGAACCTTTCGTGTGCGAGTCCGACTCGCAATTGGCCGATTATTTATATAGAAGAGACATACAGAACTACAGAAGGGCTAGACAACGCGACACTCGGTTCTAACGATTCGAATAGAATCGTTATGTCGATTCGTTAACAAACGTCGACGTCGAAAGGAACTGTCACGTAGAGTAAGCGAGACCAATGCATATATCAGCGCCCACGCAAAAAAGAGATAGAAATTCTTTCCATTCCATCTAATGGAATCGTCGTCGAATTTTCGCTAAACCGTAGCCAAGTTGCACTTTTGACAGTTGTTTTCGTTCGCTTAAGTTCGCTAATTTATTCGTTTGAACGAAAATCTAGCGAAGACAACAATGCTGTAGAAAGCTGAGCAAGGCTTAAAAATATCGTAATAAACAGAATATTTCTCGATTATTGATGTATACAAATATTTGTAAGGTGTAAAAATGGACGGCGAGAACACTTTTTAACTAAATAGTAAACATTTTACAACAAAATAAGCATTCAGCAATTTATTTATCATTCGATTAACTTCGATTTTAAAGTGGTAAGTGGTAGGTAGCACTAACATTCACGACTTTAAAAACTTGAAGAGCTATTTAATGTATGTAATGAATTTGGTAAGTTTTTTCAAAATTGAGGAGTTCATGTAAATAGTGTTATTTAACCTTCGGCTACAAACACTATTTTTTCATACATTAATGGCAACAGGGGTGACACGTCACCCCATACTTTTCAAATTCACATAAAACGTCAATATCTAAGAGAATCAAACCTAATTGTTATGAGATCAATAGCTTACACAATTAAGAATAGGATTGTAACGTTTAATCAGGCACTTTTATTTTAGAATTACGATTTTTTTGCATTAAATGCAGTTCAAACAAATTTCTTTGCGGTGTTCACTGCAAGTGGGCTGAAGGCATTTTGTGCAAACAGTTTTTACTTTTTTGTCTCGTTTTCTTGGATACAGTAAACATCTTGATTGTTTCTGTAATTTTACGGGGGGTTCTCTTTCAGGAAACTCCTGGTTCATATTTAGAATATCACATATAGTGAGTCTTAATTCTCGCAGCAAATTTGTACTCAAGCGGCACTTCATGTGTGATTCCGCCAATGGTAAAGCTAAGTTCTTGAAATAGTTGCTTCGGAACTTGTTAACAGGAGTGTTCGGATGTTTAGCGGCAACATAAAATACCATAAAATTGATACCAGCTTGATCCAGCATGCCATAGAAGCATCGAAGCGGCCAACGTCTGGTATTTCTAGCCGTGCTATATGAATGCATCATTTTGTCGAAAGTATCAACTCTGCCTTTCGTTGAATTGTAATCAAGGATTATTACTGGTTTGCTTATTTGCAAATTTATTTCTTCTTTATAATGCAAAATATAAAAAACAAAGATTTATATCAGTATTACAAAAAAAATATATATCCGTAAAAAGCAACAGGGGTGACGCGTCACCCCATTACTATCAATATAACAAAAACAACGACATACCGCGACACGTGGCTGCGTGCGACTGATTGCATCCACTCTAATTAGAGAATAGATCGAGCGTTAAAGTCAGACAAAAACAACGTCAATGAAATATTGAAACTTTTTCCGGCGAGTGGGGTGGCGGTTACCCCTGTTGCCGTCCTAAGGTTAATATAAGCCGTAAAGTGTTATAACTTATAAAACATGAAATTAATGGTGCGTTTTGCACATAGACATCAGTCATGAATTTTAAAATGTTTGCTTTAATAATTGGCCAAGTGCGAATTGGACTCGCGTACGAAGAGTTCCGTACCCTATGGGAACCCCCTTGGCCCCATTTCAAGCGTCTACCTGTTGCCGTTATTAATATGAAGCAAAAAACGGCAAAAAAATACGTTTGAGGTATGGAGCCCCCCTTGAATATTTATTTTATTCTGTTTTTAGTAGTTATTGTTATAGCGGCAACAGAAATACATCATCTGTGAAAATTTCAGCTTCCTAGCTACCTATCACAGTTCATGAGATACAGCCTGGTAACAGACAGACGGACGGACAGCGAAAGTCTTAGTAGGTAATAGCAAAGAATATATAATAATGTAATAGGGTCCCGTTTTAACCCTTTGGGTACGGAACCCTAAAAATGGATTTGAGACCACAAGGCAGTGCGGAACAGCTTTCAACCCTGTGGGGATTTAAGGAAAGATGCTGCTGATCTTCTGTCTGGTATTCCGTGGGCGCATTGAGGTTAATTGCTTGTGGCAGGTGTTGACCCATACTTTAAACTCAATCGGTGGTGGTGAAAACAAAACTGCGGACAGGTGGAAGAAGGTACACCTATATGATATCTTGTTTGCACTAATGAATATAAGATAATGATATTAACAATTTTCCTGCTCTGCTTCACTTAAAAGGTATATATTATTATGTGTATAGATAGGAATTTGCTTCAGCAGAACATTTAGAATTCTGTACCTACCCGGCTTAGCTAAGTTATGGTTCATTGGCATAGTTTGTTTAGCTGCACTCTGTAGTTTCAGACCATACCAATATTTTTAATAGTCCGCTGCTGAACACAGACCTAAACTTGAAGGATGATAGGGAAAAATGCACCACACTGGTCCACTGCAGGTTGGTGGATTTACATAAATGCCATTGAATATTTTATATGGTATACAGTTGTCTCACAATAATGTTCTTCTGCACATCGAGAAATGCCCAATTCTCATAGTGCTCAAGTAGTCCAGAAATGCAAAATTCTGACTTATTTGATTAGCTAAATCTAGGAATGCCTATTTCTCAGAATGGCAAAATAAATTAAGAAAAAATAACATAAAAATAAGTTTACTAAACTTTCTATACATAGGGTGACCGGTACCTAACGGTAACAACCTCTTAAGGGCGAGTTTAGTACATTCAGAAGAATGAATTTAACCATGGGACCAACCAAAACCAAATTCGTGATTATCAACTAAATGACAGTACATTTTTTTGCAGAATTTGGGTTGGTTGGCCCCATGGTAAAAGTAGATGGACCTTGTATATAAAATGTATGATATTTTTAATAATATTCTCAATTTAAGTTATTTTGCCAATTTTAGAATTGGACATTCTTAGAATTAGCTATTGTTACAATTGGGCATTCCTCGCCTAAACCATAATTAATACCTACATTTTTTATGTTTTTCCTAGGCTCAACAGCTTGGGCAGAGGTTTCTTCTAGAAGTAAGCAATAAAACAGGTTGAAGTACAAAACTGTCAAATGTCGAGATTTATTCAATCCAGCAGAATAATAATTATTAAATATTCATGTCAGAATTACACAGGAAGACATTTACTTAGTAAATAGCGTTCTGTAGTGAAAAAATCTTAATAGTAATGTCAGAGTTATTTATCACATAGGAAGTCATTTATCCTATGATACCATTTAGCAGTAAATAAATCTTACAGTATTTTTTGTCTTGATTTGTATTTAATTCCCTTATACTCCGTGGTATCTTGTTGTAAGTGATAAAAGTTTTTAAAATACTTACTGTCAATAAAACACAATTTTTAGTTGTTAACCCCAAATACGTATTTAAAAATTATATAATAAAATGTATGTATAGTATTCTATCTTGCCTCGGTGGCCCAGTGGATCAAACTGGTGTGGATTTGATTCCCATCACAAGCATTTATTGGTTTACTCCTACTAAAACTGCCACTACTGAGGGACATTGGGTCCTTAAAAATATTGGTCTTAAAGTTTCCCCACTAAAATTTCGTTTGGAGTTTTTGCGTTAGTTATGAAGTTTTTTATTTTATTTAAAATAATATGGTTTCCGTTTGACTACATACTGCTTACGACTGTCCGTCCACAAAGATACACCCAGTTTGCAGAATTCCTACTTTTACTAAGAATTCCTAGGATATGTTTTCTTTTCTTATTATTATTCGACGTAGAGGCGATAAGTCCTGCACTGACGTCCCGCATGGGGTGTTTTGTGCATTTCCCCATCCAGCGTCTACCCGAGCCAGCCCAGCTCCTTAAAATAACGGAGCGTGGCTCTGGGCCGCTGGCATAACTGCTCCAGTGGCTTGGATGGTGTACCAGATAGCGATGAGGATGATGATGTTGATGCAGATGACAAAGCAATAGTAGCGTCATGCAACCCGCAAGCGATTTTAGTTTCTGCCGTGGCCTTGCAATGCCACAAAACATGCTCCACCGTTTCTTTTTCCTGCAGGCAACCACGACAGAGTGGGCTGTGATGTTTTCTTTTATTTTACTTAATAATTGACGTAAAAAACATTATTCTAAATAAAATTGTAGTGGGGAGACATTCATACCAACATTTTTTTAAGACCTAACGACTGCCACTGGTGCTTATTGACACGAGAACATGATACATTGCCTCTCGATAAGTATTTAGTTGTCAACTCCTCCAATTGGCACTGGAACCGTTGCCTCCACACACCAATGCACATTCAACCGGGTTGCGGGTCGTTATGTGAGCAAATTATAGGACTTTTCTTGTGGTATTTGATTCAACATAAGCAGAGCTCAAATTGGTTTGTAATCTTCTTGTAAATACTTGCTGAAATTTCTCTTAACCAATTCCGTGCCGATGGCATCACAATGGTGCCATAGATATCTCAATAAATATTCTTGAATCCTGAAGAAGTACCCGTTTGAACCTGAAACATGAATTAAGTGTTCATTATAATATGATAACATATCTATGTTTTATATTTACAACTACATGCCTGTTGTTTTAGATGTGATGGCACCTATAAATCGATGAACATCAGTTACACGTATGAAAAAGTGTCATGTCCCACCTGAGTCGAGCATGCAAGTGAGAGCACGGAACAAGCGATAGAGAGACACGATCGGCCTCAGCTTATAACATTATCACTTATAAGTATTGTCTGTAATTTGACGTAACAAAACATTTTTCTACATTGATTCTTGTATGAATAGTTCCTTTTAACTTTACACAGACTCAATGAATGTTTTTAAAATCGGATAACTACTTTATTTTATGATCTGAGATCACATTTCTTGTAAATAGAGATAAATGATTAATTTTTTGAGTAGCTAAAAAGTTATCTACAAATTTCAATTTGCTTGACTAACGGAGCCAAAAGTTGCATGTCCATTAGGGCACTTAGAACACACATACACAAAAGTAAGTTCAGCTCAGCCAAACTGTAGCAGTTATTAGATATACCTTAACTGCATATGAATCTTGTAATGTCATAGTTTCGAACTCTTTTCTATTGTAAAAAGTAAGTGGATATCATGCTATAACTTTCATTTGAATGAAAGCATAATTTATAATATAGGATTTCCTCGTTTTTTCTCGTAGTAATTTATTCAAAAAATATTGTACCTACCATGTTTGTAAGCTAGATAAATCTTTTTTCTTTTTACTGTTCAATGGCTTGTTCTGTGGCTCTTTCATAATTTTGCTGTCTTGATTTAGGCGTGAATGTGATTTACAAATTAACAAAACGCCTGTAAATATACAAATCAAACAAGAAACAACATTCAAAACGAAAGCGAAAGATTTCAAGGTTAATGCAAATTCAGTGTTGCCACCTTAGTTTTAGTAATTGGGGCTGTTGAAGAAGCTGTAAAAATAGCTAGATGGAGCAAAAACTATCAAGAAAAGACTTGCAGCAAAAAAAAAGAATAAAAAACACCTTTCCTAATGTCATTTCATACCCTCATCACTTTTTATAATTGAAATTCCTAATTTCAGTTATGTATTATTTTATTTGAATTACAACAAAATTTTTGCTAGATCTAGCTCTGAAAGGGCTAAGGCGGCAACACTGTTTATTTAACACAGAATTTTATTATTCGAAATATGTCACTGTCAATCATTTGTCAATGTAAAAACGTCAAACGTTTTTTTTTATTATCAGAATCATACCTGCCTTTAGTCGGAGTCATGCAAAGATTTTCACTTGACTTGACCACTCACACTTTACACATCCTTACTCCCCGCGAAACTGACTTAACGAATTCGCAACTGCGCAATGACTGGCGTCGGTGACGCCAAAAAGTTTGATTCGGCCATAAACAGACACAATGTAAATTAGGATAAAATGGAGACTCTGACTAAAAGACTTAGTTTCCATGATCATTCAAAAAAAAAATAGATTTGACACGAAGATCCCAAAGGGATATTTATTCGGTCGAGATTATCCGAAAGAGATGCATTGATATAATAAGGCACGAGTTAGCAAGAGATATTAAAAAGATCTCGATTCGGTGAGCAATGCCCACTGAATTCGTCACGACTGTCGATATGTTTTGATGGAATCGACTAGTCGAATGTTACATTGGCTACCATTTGTGATGGAATCGCTTTGCTCACGTGACTTATGTCAATCCCATACATTTTTAACGATTCGAACCTTCGATTCGCTAATGCTATCGATTCCATTTGTTACATTGTCTAAGGCCTCTGATCTTTAACGCCCTTTATCTTTGTCATTTCTTGCTTATTTGATAAAGCAATCAAAGTGTAATATTTTTTGTTAATCTAATATGTATTCGTACCTATGTAAACAAATTGTAACAAAATTTATTTTACCCAGTCATCATGTTTATGGTACATATATAGGTAAGTCCGTAGCCTGCACACTACGGCAGCATTCTACAGTGTCAACGGACGCACAGACTTCTGCGGAATGTAAACTACAGAAATACGTTTAGAAACAAATAAGTAACCAGTAGAGACGCGACGACACTTTAGTCCACTGCTGCGCTATGCAATCCTGCATCCTCTGTTCGTGGCGAATACTTACGGCCATACGTCGAGGAGCTTAGCGTCCTTGTGCAGCGTGAGGTGCGCGTCCTGGCCGAGCGGCGGCAGCTTGTAGTACTCGGTGACGAGCGGGTGGCCGTCGTCGTTCACGCCCAGCACGGCCGACGTGGCGGCGCTCAGCGGGTGCTCGCCGCCGCTCGAGTAGTACGCGCGCCACGGCTCGCCGCTCACCTCCATCACCTCCTTGCGTCTTCTGAGGACAACGACAAATCATACGTTAAACGTATTCTGAAGATTGGCAAGAAATTGAAAGCAGTATTGGAACATTGCGCATGATGCGCGACGCGCGAACCAAGTGGATCAGAATAATCTCTGGCTGATCCCACAGATATGGCAAAAAAAAAAAACAAAGTAAGCGGAGTAAAACGGTCTCTGATTGATATTTGGTACCCTAAAGATACCAAAAACAGCAGATGACACCAAGAAGCGAAATAACGAGCAGGACACCACTGAAGAAAGGTAGTGCAGAACAGAAGTCAACGAACAGTTTTAAAAGAAGCCAAGATGATAAAAAGCTTATCATCGTCATAATCATCATTGGACCGTTAGGAGACATTGCTGATTATCATGACAATATCCTTTATCTGCAATAGCGTTTCCTAAACTTAGTAAAATAGTTCTCTAGTTACATTAATATTCCCCATATTTGTCCACTGTCTTTTTTAACCTGTTATTTGCACGTCTTTCAATGTTAGTACGATGTAGCTCATCGTTTATTGTTATAATTCCAATATCTTAAGTTGTCACTTGTTATTTTTTTTTTAATAAACGCTCTAAATGAAAACCAAACGTCTAGCTAATTACCTATTATTATAACTGATTGTAAGCCGCCGCAATCAGAGTAATATTTCATATCTGAGAGTTTAAGATAGCTCTATTTTGAATCATCCTATAATTATAGCATTAAAGTGTGTAAGTAGCCAACGTGTTCTCATTCACTCATCTTGTTTTCGTATAAACGCACCTACCGTAAAATACGAGTGGTACTCCGAGCCAGGTTTTACGTACGAGTCTACTACAACTTACGAACCAGTTATTAGGCGTGACCATTTCGGTACGGATACTGACCTTTGATGGTACAAACATACGGTCATCGCGTATTGTGACGCTCCGTTCGCTAATTGTTGCGCTTGTTGAGATGAGTCAGCGGAGCGGGTGTCCAGTGCGAGAGTGAAACTGGTAGCCGCGCGGACGGCGGCGGCGGGACGATGGCCACGGCGCGGGCGGCTGCCAGATTCGGTGGGGTCGGATCGGTCACGGCGGCTGCAGCCGCGTCACGAGCTGGCTCGGGCGGCCGCTGCGGTACAACCTGATGTAGAACAGGCTGAACCACTCGCAGAACCGGAAGGATACGAGGCAAATCCCTGCTCCCTCGCTAACCAGTTTAGGTCGTCTGACGTCACGCTCAGCGGTATCAGACGATGCAGACAAATAAATAAAAAATGTTGGAAGCACGCGTCGGACGGGTTTGACCGGATCGTAGTTCTACCTGATTCCTGTTCCTGGTCGTGTGTGATACCTATCTCGCCATTATTTGTCGAGCAAAACATATTTGTGATGATCCAAACAAACGCAAAAACAACAAACCGTAATTATCATCGTACCAGTCTTTTTTGTTCTCTGGCTGATTACACGTTTCCGAAATTCAACAACTACTTGTATGATACACCTACCTATCTGCCAAATTGGTAGCTAATTAAATTTTGAAAAATAATGTGATTCAAGTTTTTATTATTTAGTTATTTATTTTTTCTTGAATGCCTACCTATTTCACTAAGTGTACCTTGCATGAGTGTGATTGTATGTAATTAGTCCCATAGCTACAATTTACTTAATTACCTACGCGTTATCTACTCTACCTAAATTGAAAAAAAAGAGTAAATAAACGTGAGCACGAAATTCAAAAACGGCATTTTTGGCCACATGCTTACACTTCACATAGAGTTTCTAAAGATATTTCATGGACAATAAATAAACACGTGATTATAGTTGCAAAAAATCTCCTAAGCGAGAACCGGCCGTACCATATACGATTACATAGGTATCCTAAAATGCCGTGCTAGTGTCAAGTGAGTATAGAATGTGCGAATTGGATCAGAGAACTGGAAAAGCCAGCTTCTGGCATTTAACCAGGCGTAGCGTGAGTCATTTGACGAGTTAACTGGCAGGCGCGGCGGGGCGCGGGGCGCGCGGGCGGCGCGGGTGCACCACGTCAATGAGATTCCGGTAGGTGCGCACGTAAAAATCGTGCAACGAATCTAACAGGTTTGCTGGGGTCCTTGCGAGGCCACCGGGACTGGTCTAACCTGCCCTGCGCAGCTGAACCTCGAATTTCCGACCGTTTCCTATCAAGTTCGCCTCGAACCGATACATGTAAACATACGAGCTTGTTTACATTAAAACCGATCCGATAGCTAATGTGCTTAAAGAATTAGGTGTATCACTTTGCGCAATCGCTTCGACGTTGAATAAGCCGAATAGCACCTCTATAAATAATTAATTGATCGCTCTTTTCTTCGCTGTCAATTGTTCGAGGCATTTAAAGTTTCGCAAGTTGCACACTCCTTGTGTTTGTTTGTTGAAGAATTGAATGGAGCGATTAGAAAGTATCGTGCAGCTGTCACGAGCAGACGTGACGTATGCTAGAGCGGAACGGATGGATCCGAGCAAGGGTTGGAGGAGACTCCGCTACACAAACAAACTCATTCGCCACGGCCATTCCATGCACGAACTTTTCTCAGACAGATTACGTAGGTACCCTTGACGACCGAATAGTTGTCACGAGTGACGATCGTTACCAAAGCACTTAATTCTCTTGCGACACATTAATAAATCTCATTTGCAGACTTAATATCGACCGTGACAAGAACAGCGCCTTCGTTACATACGAAATGAGATGCATGAGTGAAAGCTCTGTATAGGCACGTTATTCTAAGAATATGCATTTCGTGCTCGATCGAGCCGAAGACATTGCGGGATAGATTTATCGGAGGTCCAAAGAGTACGGCAAAGTGATCAGTCGACGGCGGCGGCGAGTTTCGAAAGGCGGCGCTCGTCCACGTCCACGTCCGGTGACGCGTCCAACTATCGATCATTCGGTTCGTTAATAAATAACACGTCGACGTCGCTCTCCGCTTATCTCCTGCTCGGGCATGTGGAAAAATTTGGTGTAGGTGTCGTAACGGAGCAGCACGCATGTCGCGCAGGGTTGCATGCGCCCGCGCCGTGCCGCCGCCGCCGCCGCGGTCGTTGCCTCGCCGTCATTATTGATGTCTTAATTAAACTCATTAGACACTGGAGACCGCCGAATATTTACTAACTTCGAAAGCTGTGACATTGAAATCGAATCCATAAGATGCTTTGCGATTAATCAATTGAATGACTCACTCGGTCCTATATGGGAAACTTTCTCGTGGATCTATTTAACCTGTCTATAAAATGCAATAACCTCACGTAGATACATATGGGTAACCATAAATGTTGCATTGCGGCATATACTGAATGACGCATTAGCTCGGGTACCTACTGGCCGCGGCGGCCGGCGGCAGGTGCGTACCTTCGAGGGAAAGTGCGGGGTGCGGCTCCGATATACGCATGTTTTATCAACGGTGATAAGAGAAACTACCATCTAACGACTCATAATCAAGCTGACGCTATTATACGAGTCTTATAAATTGTTTTCATAATACTTCAAGGAGGTTTCTTTAAAGACCGTGAAGAAAGCTTACCTACTAGATTTCTTGCTAGTATTGCAATCAACATTTTAAAAAAATGATTACCTGCTGTAGCAGGTTGTGTTAGCTTATTTTTTTTCAAGACGACGACTTTTATCAACGTTTGTGTTGATTTCAAGTATACACCTAGTACCTATTTTGTGTAATTTCATTAAGTAATTGTTTCACAAAACTCAATTAAATGTAGGTAAGTGCCTACCTACACCGTCGCTGTTATTACTTCGTATCTACTTCGTTTTGTATTCTCACATTATCGCTAACAATCCGTACGGGAATGCAGCGGCTCTACATTTTGTCAATTAAGGAATTCGCAGTTGAGATCGCGACCGCGCTGGACGCACGCTGTTATGGCGACACAAAAAATGAGCATTCTTCATACCAGTATAAATAAATAAGGGATGAGTACAGCCAGCGGGCACCCGAGCACCGAGCGAACTAAGTCAGAGGAGCATTTTTGACAAACTTCTTTTTGCGCCCTGACGAGGAACGCATATGCGATGATTCATTTACGGAGTTCTTCAACGTGCAAGTATGGTCAGCATTATTACTTCTGTTGTCTTGGCAGCATTATGTACGGTCAACAAGAAATGTTTTCTCAGAAATATGCGCCCACGCAGATTAAAGATGGAAACGCAACATGGGCACTAAATAAGTCATGTCTCCTGTCTGGGTAACTAGTAGCTCTCGAGTAATCTGGAAATTTAATGGAGGGGAATAATTATACTCCGATCGCCAGTTTTCAATTAGGTATCGATCGACATTCAACCAGCGACAAGCCGAGCCGGTAACGGCTTTTGTACTCGTAGCACGTGCAAAAAAACTATAAAGAGTTTGTATTTCATTGACTTTATACTTTATTGAGAATAATTTAAGTTTACACTAATTCTAGAATATTTTTCTTCGAAACCGTCAAAACAAAATGTATGTTTAAAATTTACCAAGGACGTAAAAGTAGCAAAGAATGAGTGAGTTCTGTATTCATATTTTTTATTTCTATAAACCGTTGCATGATATTTGATGTTGAGTGACACCACTGGGTAGTTTGACGCGGACTGAATGAACTTTATGAGCGTTGTCCTTTGTGTTACGCGAGGCCGTGGTTTAGTACAGAGCTTTGAAGATCAGCACACGTCAGAGTTCAGTCCAGCTGATAGAAACGCGAATACAATAGAGCCACTTTGTATTCATATCAAATTCGTTATTCACTTCACTTACATCTTTATGTTCATTTCAAATCTGAACTCGACAGCGATAAGTAGGTTTTACATAAAAATTCCGTTACAGATTGAATAATCTTATTATAAGAAACATTACTACTACAAGGGTAAAACACGAGTCAATTGCACAGTAGATTTTATAATAACAGAAAAACTTTGCTGGTACTCGATCATTTATTGAACAAATTACCTGTAACGACCACTAATAATAAATAAATGTAAATATCCGTTGTAAAGTCTATATCAGCTTTAAACATGTCAAGTTTAAATGGATTACATAAATAAAATTGAGAGCATGAAGCAGCCGACGCCGGCGGGAAAATATAGCGCTAATCGTCTTAACGGAGAAAATTCGAGGCTACGAAACACAAATGTTTTGGTTTCATCACAAATCAAAATGAAATATACAAACCGAAGTGGGCCGCGTAAGCACTAGTTAATCTCGCGTTAAGTGTCTTATTAGAAGAGTTACGAGCTTGAAGGGACGCCTGCGGGGCGCCCGCTGTCGCACCATAACAATAAATGCATCATTTCCGTTTTGTCAGACTTTTCTAATTTGAATGCCTGTGTGTGGTCCAAATTCATCGAGCCACCATTACTTAATAGCTAACAGAATAAACCGATTCTTATAAATCAGAAATGAACTTCACGAGATTACAAAGATATATAGGTGTAAACTAATACGTCCGTGGTGGGTGTGCACGTTACAAGTTTAACAAAATATAAAAAGTTACTGAATAGTGCGCTGCAATGCTGTCAGTGGATAAGTCATGTTTGGGCTGAGCGAGTCGTATCGGTTGATTATAGCAGGCACGTTTCAATGGAAATGATAATATACTCTCAATTGTGTGCTAAACTGGATAGTCTCTGAAAGGATTTCTGAACAAAGAAAATTATGTCTATAAATATTGCAGCAGTAAAAAACATCCAAACCGCAACATAAATGATTTTATAGAAGTAAGCTAATAAGAGTTTTGATTTTTAATAGATTTTTATGGATTCGGGTGTCGTTAAACGACCATGAAGATATAAATTAGGAGCGACGTCGCCGGCAAACAGCGCGGCGCGACGCGGCGCGGGCGCACAATGGGCCGCGGCCGAGCATTGTACCGCGCGAATTGAAACAGGTTGCGGATGTCAGGTATCTATATATTTGTGATTTATGTGCGATTATGTTAACTCCTGAGACCATAATTAAACCGCGAAGCTATTATACCCAAAAGGCCACGAACATGCCACAATCTATCTACAGAAACGAATTTTGTCGTGAATTTATTCATAGATTCCAAAGTCGCAGATACTTACTCCAATTGATTCGTTATAATCTTCACCCTACATATTTGTTGGCTTTGAGTTTAAATACAATCTCATCATAAGTACATAATGTCTTTATTAAATTTATTTAAAAACTATTTTCTACTTAACCTCTAGAGATGCCAACCTGCGTTTACCGCTATTCAAATAACACCGATTGCCTGTAAACTAAAAACCGTTCTAAAACGCCTAAGTGTACAAAGTGATTAAGAAGTACTTACTATACTCACGCCAATAGACAAGTCAATAAGCTTTGTAAAACGAATGTAAATATTTGTCGTATTAAGATAATTTATCAGGAATTCTCCAGCAAAAAACACAAAAAGTAGTTGTGAAGCAACGAGTGCAGCGGACAGGCGACGGCGCCTCTCGACATCGCAGCCTTTTAAAAAATCGCAAACAACTCGTCAGCCGCCTGACAATTGTGAGAACGCGATCAATTATCCCGTGCAAATAGTGATTGTCAACAGTAAATAAAATATGAATTAAACCCACAGGACGTTTTCATTATTGGTACGCAGTTAAAATAGCATGTCAATCATTTTACGAAGCAATCAGTGAGCCTCCGATGGCAGCGCCAGAGATAAGCTTTAATTACCGCGGACGCCTATTTACATACTGTAGGAGATACTCGCGGATATATCGCAATTAGGGGCGTATGCTTCTTCCTTTTACGCCTGAGAGTGGTTTGCTTCGTTGCATTGGATAACATCTGTTTGACGGAAAGATTAAACGTTCTCTTGAGGAACATTTGCAACGCATATGCGACTCGGCTGCATCGCCATTTACAACTTAAATGCATTTTGCAACTAAGATGAGTAGTTCTATGAATGCAGAGAGTTTAAAAAAAACACCTGCCAATAATGATTTAAGGTGAGCATAATATAACATTTGAAATGAAGAAGAGAGTTCTGAAATTCCGGAATTTTGCAGTAATATCTGAATAATAAGTGATGGTTACAAAACAAGGAAGAAGAAAAAAGAAGAGGAAGGCTTATTCCATACAGTACTTATGAATTAACCTAAGTACTGTATGGAATAAGCACTGTACTGCTTATAATAATTATTCAACTAAATTATATCTTTCAAGCCGTGAGGGTCTAGCGGTAGTGACACCTGCCTTACAATCGTGAGGTCGTGGGTTCAAATCCCGGTCCTGTACCAATGACTTCTTTGGAATTTATGTACGGAATTTCACATCACTAGCAAAAGCCAGGCAAAGTGAGGTAACCTGCATCCATTCGATGAAAAAATTCGATGGCGTATGTGAATCAACCAACTCGCAATGGGATGGATATGGCACAATCACTCTTCGTGGGTAGGCCTAGGCCCTGCAGTGGACTATTAAAAAGGCTGGTACAGTTATAATGATGATACATATCATATTTTGTAACGCAATTCGCCCCGCGGTGCGAACCGCTTGCGGGGCGGAACGCCGCAATACCCTTGTCAAAGGCTTTGGTATAGAAAGTAGGTACTTATTTGAAGAAGAATCCACAAAAATCATCTTTAACTGCGTCATTGCCAGTTACTTAAAAACCGTCAATTTATGAGCCCTCAAGCTCGCATCATCGCAAAGAATTTCTTATTTAAATTCATAAAATGTTCAAGTCAACCAAAGACTTAATACAGCAAATTGCCCGAATAGCCCACACGATAATGAGCGTCCATCATACTAATTATTAAACAATTCTGTCGATTGGGAGTCACGGCGTACACTTTAACAGCAAATGGTTAAAAAGGTTCAATGATTGGACGATTAAATCTCTCATTATTGGGATGTTGTTTTTTTGCAGGGATAATTTTATAGTTAATTTACGTGCGATAGAGTAAAGCCGGAGTCGTGGGACGGAGGCCGCCGCCCGTCGTCCCGGCGCGCTATCTAAATGCAAATCGGATAGGTTCAGTGGATGTCCACCATAAATCAGCTTCACCAGCCGCGCCGTTACACGCCACTAGGTAGTACTCGCCTAAGGGTGCGACAATACGAACCTACCGATTTTCTTATTTGGAATACATGCATACCATGACAACTAAAGTTATTTTATTTCCAAAACTTCAGTTTTGGAAATCAGTAAACCAAAATATTAAACAATCACTGACAACTAATTTTAGTGTAACAACTGAGTACTATCTCAATACTTGACGCGCACGAAGGGTGAATATTTCAACCATCTACCTTTTAATATCGAGCGAAAAACGGCTAAAGATTCAGGTTTGATGTATGGGAGCCCCCCTTTCAAATATTTATTTTTTCTGTTTTTAGTTGTTATAGCGGAAACAGAAATACATAATGTGTGAAAATTTCAACGTTCTAGCTTGCACGGTTCATGAGATACAGCCTGGTGACAGACAGACGGACAGAGGAGTATTAAAAAACGGCATCCAAATTTTATTATTACGAAGCTACGACATTAACGACATAGGTACTAAGATTCGATTTTTATACAGAATATAAATATGTACTTAACACCCTTATTTTTTCATAGGTAACAACGTAATTATGTAAGTACAACTGTACAAAGTAAACAGAACACTAACAGTTTCGTACTCAGCGTTACAAATAACTTATATTTAACTATCACTAACCCCGAAAGCGCGAAAGCTCTAAGAACTGTTTCATACATAAGTATTTTAACAGGACGACAATTTTGCTAATGTTAACCGGCATTGTGGTCAGAGATCATAGAAATGTAGAGAAAACCCCAGCCTAAACTTCTCTTTACCCGGCGCGCGACTCACTTAGGTATATTTAACAAACACTTATACTGACTACTACACGGCAACATGTATGTTTATAAAACATATTTTTATTTATTGCGGAATACAGTGCTGTGTCAGCGCATACGTATAAATGATATATATTGTCTGTGAATAATAGAACTTTGTGCAAAATTACCTCCCCACTAGATCAATACGACATGTCTCATCTCACGACATCTGTGTCAGAGATGGTAAACCAAGATGGTTTAAGAACTGACTCACAGGCCATGTTACCGGAATACATGGCAATACATTACATGCCTAGCTAGAACAATTTCCCTAGAGGTTAAAGTTGATCAGTCGAAACGAGCTTCTTTAAGCTTCATGACTACTTTTTTTTTCTTTTTTTTTTTTTTTTCTTTACCGTACTGTAAATTCTAAATTGTCATATTTCTTTTTGATTTTAATTATATTGATATGTAAAATTGGGAGAAGCCACTGGCTTTAGTAATACAGTTGTAAGACTAGTTCGGAGCCTGTGGATTCATTAAGTTGTTGTCATATTCTTGTTTTGAATAAACAAATTAATAATTGTTGTCATATGTTTGTTTTCAATAAATAAACTTTGATTTGATTTGATACTGTTCGGCAAAATCTCGCTTACCCATATCCGCTATTATCCAAACTAATGGCGTCTAGAAGCTTATGACTGTTCTTTAACACCCGAGCAAACTTAAATGCTAAAGGTGCTTAGGGAAACGCAATACATAAATTCATTAATCATTAGTGTTGTACAGGCTCAGACATCGTCAGACTTGGTGCTATCTATTACTGTAATTGTCTAACTTAACTATTACCAAGAATGTATGGGTTACAGGAAATGTGCTAAAATATAATATTCTAAGCAAGCCTAGGGATAATGCATCTAATTCTGAAAATTCCCTGACATTACAATAAACATGTAATACTTACATACACGTATAATATACATTGAAGATCTTTGGAGATAAGCAGGGTATTTCCAAGGTGTTTTCTTTCTTACTATTAGATTAACAAATGCATGTTTATAATGCGAATGTTTATATCATTTAAAATATCAAAAGCTTTGAAACACCCTGCTTATCTCCATAGAATTGTAACAAATTTAAAAAAGCATTTCGTAATAATTAATTCTAACTAGATAAAACGCGTTCTACGATAAATCGGGTTGTAACTGTGACATGTATATTTTTTTCTACGTTTCAGCTAACAAACATTGGAAAGCTACCTGGATTGGAACTGGGTTTACGTGTATTGCTTTGTACTGCAGTAAAACTTAATCTAAGCTGCTGCTGCGTTGTCTCTAAAATTCAAAAACTTTAATTTTTCACAAAAGCTTAAAGTTGGGGATTTTAAAACGTATAGTAATAATCGGCCAAGTACGAGTCGGACTCGCGTACGGAGGGTTCCGTACTGTATGGGAGCCCCCCTTAAATATTTATTTTATTTTAATTTTATTATTTATTATTGAAGTGAATATAAAACTAAATATTCTGTGAAAATTTCAAGCATCTACCTGTTACCATTATTAATATAGAGCGAAAAACGTCTAAAAAATCAGGTTTGTTGTATGGGAGCCCCCCTTAAATATTTATTTTATTCTATTTTTAGTATTTGTTGTTATAGCGGCAACAGAAATACATCATCTGTGAAAATTTTAGCTGCCTAGCTATCATGGTTCATGAGATACAGCCCGGTGACAGACAGACAGACAGACGGACATCGGAGTCTTAGTAATAGGGTCCCGTTTTTACCCTTTGGGTACGGAACCCTAAAAAGTAGTTGAGTTGTGTAGAAAGTTATTCGCAGCAAGATTTTACATATTCAAAAGAACTCTATACTTATTGCAATTACAGTTTTAACAGAACGTCATATAATTACTGCAAACATTATAGATATTTATTAGCTTACGTGCACTGCAAACTATACCTCTAGTCGAGCGTCTGACCACAACAATCGCCTCGAATAACTAACAAGTATAATAAGGGGTACATAAGTGGTGGTTTTCGACTCGAATCATAAATGCAGCTTTGAGTCTGAACCCAATGGTCTCGTAATTGTCGCGAAGCTCAGTAGTCGTGTCCACTGTCTACTCAAGAACCAACTTCATGACTGTTTTTATCGACCAGTTCCACTACTTCGGAATCTAATTAGATTAGCCGTGCACAGGTCTCAAGATTAAAATTATCTCCAATCGTATCGAACGGAAATGTCGTTGTAATAAAATGGTTTTCTGCTACACTTTTTTCTGTCTTCCGTTCTAATTTGCCGCATGTCGTGTTTATGATGTCATTGAACACGGACCTAATCTGTATCTAGTTGAGTCAAAGTAATTATATGTATATAGCACTCTATATGAAGTCGTGAACCTTTTGCATATAGGTGACTAATGCTGGAGACACACTTATCAACAACAACGATGGAAAAGTTTAATGTGTTTTCTTATCTTAATAGATATTATACTTACGAGTACGTACCGACATGCTACACTTGCCGAAAATATGCAAGCTTTTCTTGGGTTTAATTATATTTGGCATAAGCTTGAAATGCTGTTCATATTTAAATTTGACCCTTGTCACATAGCTGCAAAACTCATTGGAAACTCAAAAGGCTGAATTGTAGGTTTTTCCTACAAGAGCAAAAAGTAAAACGTTAGAATCAAGCTAGCAAATAGTGTGGAATAACCATAACGTATAAAACAAAACACTTTATTCCAGTCACTAATGCTTTTATAATCCTATAAGAGTTATCTATTACGACAGAACATAATATTTATAATGAATTACTTACATACTCAAGTAGTGTTACTTAGGTAGGTACTTACCATTTTCTGATCAAAATATGAATTAAGTAAATTACATGATTGCGTGCAGCAAACACTTTTGCAAAATGGTGTCGGTTAATAGATATACATTTACGAAATTACGTCTCTATCTGTGCTTTATAAATATTCATCTAGGGCTCACCTTATCTTGTATCAATAACGGTCTACCCTACATACCAATAAACCTATCGCTTGATGAGTTCTATAAAGTTACTATGTAAAACGATGAATAGATATTCCATAACATTATGCAAAAATATACATTTGACTCAAAATCGTACTGTTAATAAAAATGTTTGTTAAAAGAGAAATTGAGATGAAATAGTAACTGCACTGAATTTAGTAGAGACGTAAACTTGCTTCTACATTGCACGTCTCGCCATAGGAGCATTTTTGTTTTTATTTATGTTTGTTTTGTTTTATACTTTTCTGCAATGCGGATTGCAGAATAATGTACTCAGAAAAGAACAAAGAGATTCGACATCTACTCTACCTGAGGACAGTAAACAAGACCAATACATTGCAATACAGGGCTTTGAACTGTTCAAAGTTCTAATCAGATGTTTTGAAACTAAAACTATATTTTTTAAATTTTAAAATTTTTAGTTTTTATTTCACTGTAAATTAAAAAATTTTTAAATTAGATTCCAGTCGAAATACATAGATTTGTAAATTTTCTAATCACCGAATGGCCAAGCCATAGATTTTATTAATGTTTTAGATTTTTGCACCTAATTGTAGACTTGTTCTATAAACTAAATGGACACGGAAATTAATTTCGGATGTACATTTTATTACACTCTAATTAGTGAATAATTTGTTATTAACAGTAAAAAGTTTATCTGCTCTACTTACTTAATTATGCAAATGTATAGATAGAATTGTATAATGGTTGAGATTTTTTAGTTAAGATATCGACACAAATATCTTTTAAGAAATATAAGTTTTAAGTGGTCTATATTTTAATCCATAAAATGTAATATCTACAATACATATTTTTACTTTTAAAATATACGATGATAATTAGAGACGATTTTACCAATTGCATATACTTATTAGATTCTAATAAGAATAAGCATTAGTATAATTTTCATATTCAGTAAAATTCGATTTTAATAAAATTAAATATTAATCAAGCAAAACTATGTCGAGAAAACGTCTGATTGAAGCAATTTTCATCATAGTAAAATATAGAGGAGTCAAGAAAAATACGCAATTTTATGTAGATATGGACACTTGGCGGGTACAATTATGTAAATATGGCACGTCAATTACGGCGGAGTAACTGCGGAGTCAGTACGGAGTACGCGCGGGAATTTATCGTCCTGCCGCACTGCCACTGCTCCGAGCTACATAAATGTCCTCAACTACGTAGAACTACTAATTGCTGGAGTTAGCTTGATAAGTAAGTGTGTAAGTTCGTACAGGCCGGGTGGCTAGCCCTGGTGTCAGAGTTTTTAGGCCGCCTGAAGGCCTCTGACATGGCTGAACGGTTAAAACAACCGGGGCCTGCAATTTAACGGTCAGTATTTGGATGGGTGACCGCGGGTGGTATTTTCCAACTGAGCGCTACCGTGGCTCGGATGACACGTTAATTGATAAACTGAAAATTTCTTGTACAGATCGAGAAAGAATGATGCTTTCAAATGTAAGTTGCCGAATTATTAAAATCAAGAATCTAGTGGAGCTAGCTTCAACTAAATTTTGCTACCTTTTGTTTTAAGAGAAAAACGCGTATGATTTTTATTTCGTGACTCCAAACGTACATAAAATTAAATACTTACTAAATGAATAGTACAAATAGTAGAGAGAATCTGTAGAATCTCAATAGGACCTGCTAGAAACGGCTCGCATCCATCGTGTTCCCGGAGTTTTATTAGGTCACAATTATCTCCTTGTCCAGCTTGAAGGTAGATTTCGGCTATGATAAAATAATAGACATAATTTATTACTAACCATAAAAAAATAAATTCTTTTTTAACTTATTGTTACCAAACATTTTCGGTTTCCTTAAAAATTAAAAAAAGTAAGTTAGGTAAGTTCGTACTGGCCGGGTGGCTAGCCCTTATGTCACAGTTTTTAAGCCGGCTGAAGGCCTCTGACTAATCGGATAAAACAACCGGGGCCTAGAAATTAACGTGTCTTCCGAGCCACGGTAACGCTCAAATGTATTTTTTTAAATTGAAATAGGACTACTACAAAAAAAGTTATGTTATAAATTTTTTTATGTGTAACCACACAAAAAAATATATTTAAACGCGTCGAATTGAGTACCTCCTCCGGTTTGGTTTGTCGGTCAAAAAAGACAAAAATTCTGAAACTATTAGTTAAGGTTAGAATTTAAAAAGTACTGAAACTATAAATAAATTTCAGTTCCATTAATAAGTGCTAATTGTGCTATAAAGACAGATTATACATATATATATATATATATATTATATACATTATTGTTATGGACGCAAATTTTTTTGTTGCATCAAATTTAGAGCTTCCGTGGGAGACCTGCGCCTTCATACCATACTGCATGATAATTTTTCACCAAAACTCTTTGTATATGCAATTAAAGTGCATTTTGTCGGTGTGTCTGTCATTAACTTAAACGTACGATGTTATTTTAAGGACCGTAATCGGCGTTCCTGCGAGCCGCTGCGCTTTTTGCGTACGCTCACGAAAAGCTATGCATTTAAACGCTTGAATTATGAAATTATAGTATTGAGTGTAAACATGCAACGCTGGAAGGTGAACTTTAAGCATAAACTGTACCAAGTAACATGAACGCGCACTCTAGTCTAGAATTATAAAATTCAAGTACGCTGTGCTGTACTACAAGGGATAAAATATTTTGAGTGCTTAGTTCAATATTGAGTGGATTTTCTGTCAGTACTATCTATATTATGTCATGTAACTATTAATTATTTTTGTTGCGATGCTAAATATTGTATACGTATATTTTTTTATTAAAATTCCGGATAATGTGTAATTAAAATAATATAATCTTCAATTAATTTAATTATTATATGATTTATAAAAATAAAATTAAATTAAGGGAAAACCAAGTCACTATTTTTCCAACACATAAGTATTTATCTATTACACAGAGTCTTATTACACAAAGTATGCCATTTATGGGCTTGGGTACTTTATGTCTACTTTATCAAAAAGATCACTGGCACAAAATGATCACTTTCTTGTAATGGCTACCTGATATTCCCAAAATGTGAAAAATTTGGCTTGGGTACTTTATGTCTACTTTATCAAAAAGATCACTTACCATGAATCACCATGAGTGCAAACATAGACATAAAAACTTGGATATTGAATGGTGAAATTGCCATTAAATTCACCTTAAAACAAATGAATGTCGAGAAACAGATGAATTTCGTGAGAACAAGTAAAAAGTGGATTCAACAAACTGAATCAATGTTGCAGAAGTGTAAGATAGGTTTCACCGTTTCATCCATGTTCATTTTTGATGACAGCTGTCAAACTTAAACAAAGATGGTACAGGTGTACGGTGGGACTGATAGACTACCTTATTAGGTAAGAGGTTAATCAAGCAGAATAAAAACTCAAAGTTTTTCAATCGTTTTATTATTATTATATCTTATTAAGAAACTTTTTTCCCATCCCATTTTTCAAAAATAAAACTTTTCTTAAGAACTGGATGCAAGATATCTTATTACTACCAATCCATCCATCCATCCATCCATCAGCCATAAGAAGTCCACTGCTGGACATAGGCCTCCCCTATGGATCTCCAATAAGACCTGTTGGAAGCGGCTTGCATCCAGCGCGATCCTGCGGTCTTAATGAGGTCATCCGTCCACCTTGTGGGTGGACGTCCTACGCTGCGCTTGCCGGTACGTGGTCTCCACTCGAGAACTTTTCGACCCCATCGGTCATCAGTCCTCCGCGCTATGTGCCCTGCCCATTGCCATTTCAACTTGCCAATCCGTTGGGCTATGTCGGTAACTTTGGTTTTTCTACGGATCTCCTCATTTCTGATTCGATCTCGCAGAGAGACTCCGAGCATAGCCCTCTCCATAGCTCGTTGGGCTACTTGGAGCTTACCAATAAGGCCCATAGTGAGAGACCACGTTTCTGTGCCATAAGTCATCACTGGCAACACACACTGGTCGAAAACTTTCGACTTGAGGCACTGAGGTATGTCGGACGAGAAGACGCTACGCAATTTTCCGAACGCTGCCCAGCCGAGTTGGATTCGGCGATTGGCCTCTTTCTTGAAGTCGGACCTACCTAACTGGACTACTTGTCCTAGGTAGACGTACGAGTCAACGACTTCAAGAACCGAGTTCCCAACAGAGATCGGGGTGGGTACAACATGGGAATTACACATAACTTTCGTCTTGTCCATGTTCATCTTAAGACCCACCTGTTGAGAAACCCGATTGAGGCCTTCGAGCATCGTGCTGAGCTCTTCCATCGATTTTGCCATGACTACTATATCGTCGGCAAACCGAAGGTGAGTGAGGTATTCGCCATTGACATTGATGCCGAATCCTTTCCATTCCAGGAGCTTGAAGGCGTTCTCCAAAGTAGCCGTAAACAGTTTCGGAGAAATTACGTCTCCCTGTCTTACGCCTCTTTTTAAAGGGATCGCCTTGGAGCTTTCTTCATGTACTCGGACCGACATAGTGGCGTTATTATACAAGCACTTCAACACTTCGATGTACCGATAGTCAATACGGCATCGTTGGAGAGACTCGAGCACAGCCCAAGTCTCGACCGAATCAAAGGCTTTCTCATAGTCCACAAACGCTAAGCAAAGTGGCAAGTTATACTCTTCGGTCTTCTGTATAACCTGCCGTAGCGTATGAATGTGGTCCATGGTAATAAAGCCCTTTCGGAAACCGGCTTGTTCGGAAGGCTGGAAGTCATCAAGCCTGCGCTCGAGACGATTCGTAATGACCCTTGAAAACAGCTTATAAACATGGCTCAGAAGCGAGATGGGTCTGTAGTTCTTCAATAAGGTGTTGTCACCTTTCTTGAAAAACAACACCACCACGCTTCTGTTCCATGCTTCTGGCGTGATGCCCTCGAGGACGACGGTGTTAAAAAGCTTCTGGAGGACTTTTAGTACCGGTGTTCCACCCGCTCTCAGAAGCTCTGATGTGATACCGTCATCACCCGGCGCCTTGTTGTTCTTAAGCTGATTCAGGGCCATTCTAATCTCGTACAGGCTGATGTCTGGGATATCTTCGGTGAAGTGTCGGGTCAGCTTGGCTCTTGGATCTTTGGCCGCGCTGCTAACAGGCTTAACGACCGAAGCGTATAACTGTCCATAGAACCTTTCGATCTCCTCTAATACCTCTGCCTTGGTCGACGCTAAACTTCCATCTTCTCTCTTCAGCTTTGTCAATTGGCTTTGTCCAATAGACAAATCTCTTGCGAACACTTTGGAGCCTTTGTTCCGCTCTATTGTCTTTTTAATATGTTTAGTATTAAAAAGACGGATGTCGTGCCGCAAGGATTTCGAAATTTGTCTATTGAGACGCCTATATGACTTTGCATCATCGGAAGACTGCAATCTTAGCGAGCGTCGTTCGGCCATTAGATTTACAGTGTGATCGGAGAATTTCTGCGGTTTATTTGAACGGCGGGGTCTAAAGAACTTAGCACCCACCGTTTGGACAGTTTCTACGAGCCCGTTGTTTATCTCGTCCACCGACGCAAGGTTCTCTAGGCAAGCAAAACGATTCGAGAGCTCGAGCTGAAAGTCCTCGGGGTTTTGGATATGTTCACGAGTAGGTCGGAGTGTGGACTTCATCAGGCGGGACCTTTCGAGCTTAACATTAATATCTAATGTGCCTCGTACAATTCTGTGATCGCTGCCGGTTTTCACCCTGTGGATCACGGAGACATCATTAAATATTCGTCTCTCGGTGGTCATGATGAAGTCTATCTCGTTTCTCGTGGAACCATCAGGGCTCATCCAGGTCCATTTCCTGTGAGGCGGCTTCTGGAAGAAAGAGTTCATCATAAAGAGTTCCTCTCTCTCCAGAAAGTCAGCCAGCCTCTGGCCCCTAGGGTTCCGTTGCCCATATCCAAATTGCCCCACCCTCAGCTCATCGTCGTTTTTTCTACCCAACTTTGCGTTGAAGTCCCCCATAACAACAGTGAAGTGGGTCTTAGACATATGAATGGCCCGACTTACGTCCTCATACATAGTCTCCACCTCATCATCTGGGTGTGACGATGTCGGTGCGTATACCTGAATGACCTTCAACGAATACCTCTTGGATATTCTGAGTATTAGGTATACCACCCTGCTCGACACACTTTCGATGGTAATAATGTTGTTGGTGAGGGACTTGTGAACGAGAAAGCCAACACCACCTTGGGACCGTTGGTCACCTTCCCGGTAGTAAAGCAGGTTGCCGGAATTTAAGGTTATCGTGTCCTCCCCCTCTCTACGGACTTCAGACAACCCCACAATATCCCAACGCAACCTACTCAACTCTTCTTCCAGCTCAGCAATCTTCTCGTCAGTCCTCAACGTGCGCACGTTGTGTGTTACCAGGGCCAGTCGTCGTTTACGGGAGTGGTAGCCGGGCGTCTGCCAGCGATTCTTAGCACCCCCTTCTCCGCCGTTACCGGGGCCGCTACCGACGATTACTACCAATGTCCAACACTAACTTATTTAATTTACTATCAAATATAATATCCATATTTTTTCTGTTCTTTTTTACATTATTAAATAAAATATTATTAATTTTAAAATCAATTTGTTTTGCTTCTTGTAACAGTTTATGTAGAAAGAAAAAAAAGTTGGGCTTTTTTGGGATATTAGCATTAAGCCTTCTGTGCCAACCCTCCAGCGGATTTGTTGTTCTGTGTCTATGCAATGAGCAGCTTAAAACTTCCGGTGAATTGAGTGGTTTTCACTGTCGTTTAAAATATTTGAAGAAAGCTTTGTATCTCGGGTGTAATTGGAGCCTTTTCAAGAAGGCATCCCCAAGCCTCTGGAATTCGATCAGAAGGGAGAAGAGGGAGAAGAGCACATAATCTGGTTATCGTTCTACCTTCTTTGGAAGATGTTGCTTTAAGTTCTTTAGATTTCTTCCAAACAGCCTTATTGTAATGATAAAAACAAGTACTGATTTTCGATTCAGGAAAGACATTTTTAACGGCGTTCATTTGAGCCTGTTCATAATCACATTTATAATTTTTTATATTTAATCCTAATATGTCTTTTATCAGTTCAAAAAAACGAATGTAAGTATCTTCGTTTTTGTTTGGCAGCAACCCATATGCTAACGGTACGACGTTTGTTGCTTTATCAGTTGAACCCAAATCTGCATGAACAGTAAACAACTGGTAATACGGTTTCGGAACACATCGAAATGTACCGTCTCCAAAAAATACAGATACTTGAGATCTTTTCATTTTTTTGCCAAGAGATGTTGCGAAAATCAAAATGTTGTTATTATCATTACCGTCTTGACAAACCAAAAAAGGTTTGAAATTTTCGGGCACTTGAACTTCATCCAGTTTTTGAAATACTAATTTTTTGGTTTGTAATGTTTTTTTGCGTTCTCTGTAAAGAATGTTTTTGATGGATTGAAACGCCGGTATTTCGGATTCGTAATGTTTTCCTCTTTGTTTTAAAACCTCAAAATTTCTTTCGTATATTGCTAACATTGGTCCAAAATCTGTACACACCTCTTTTTTGCAATTATTGATTGTTAATAATATTTCATTTTTTATAACATCACTTTCACACGTATGTGGCTTTTGCCGTAATATATTTGTTTTAGTAAGGTCCAATGTAAGCGACGATGAACAATCATTCCGATTCACACATTTCCACAATGTAGAATTTTTATTTATTTTTCGTAAGTTGTATCGATAACCCTCTTGCAACAAACTGTCTTGTCCTTTCTGGTTTTTTAAAAATATAAAATCCATATTTGTATGAATATTTTACTGTTTAGTATAATATTTTAAAATAGAATTTTATTATTCTTAGAACTAACCCATAAGAAATTACATGACAGGAAGGCAGGAGAATTGACAGTATTAATTGATATCTATGATTTTATTCAAGGAGTTTTCAATTGGTTAGATAAAAGTTTATTAATAGCCATTATCAACAAAGTATTTGTTGGAAAACAAAGATTTTAGGAGTTTAAATTTAGGCTGGGAAGAAGTAGACATTATGGAAAAACAGCCGTTTTATGGAAAGTGACCATTTTGGTAAAGAGGTCATTTTATGCGAGTGATCTTTTCGGTAAAGTAGACATTATAAAAAAGTAGCTATTTTATGGAAAGTGATCATTTTGGTAAAGAAGTCATTTTGTGCCAGTGATCTTTTTGATAAAGTAGACATAAAGTACACAAGCCCATTTATGTACATAATAATTATCACAATTGGCTTAATGGTCAGTAATACGTAAATCTGATATTAGTTTGACTGATTGACAAAACCTCAATCTCAATGACTAATGACCGAATAATAGGTATAGGTATTCAGTAAAGTGAAACCACTACGGCATTCAGATCAAAACCGGACGTTTTATCGTATTGGCACAAATAAATGAGTGTCCATTGTCTCGACTGAAAGTATCCACTTACGTGCAACCATTTAATGTCATATCCTAATACATTACGTAAGGCCAACACCCAGAAACAAAGCTGTGTATAGATGAAATCATTATATTGATTCACAATGCGTAAGTTTATTCTGTTATGACAGGCGGGAATAAATTCTCGACGGGACCCTCGGATGCTGCGAAACAATGAAGAACCCCGTCAGTGTATTGTCCAAACGGTGAGATACCGTAGGCCTTAACGCTCGTGGACACAGCCCGAAGAAAGGGTTGGGCACAATACAAGCTTCGCAATTTTCTTTTTTGTGATTGACGAGACAATGGTCAGTACAACGCTCACCGTGTGAAACATCGGAGACAATTCAGATGCGTGATCGTCTTATACGACGTGGTCGCAAAATAATATATCAATTGCTTCTTCAGCTTAGATGTTTCAATAATTATAGCTAATCACTGAGAGCTGTATTGAATAGTCAACACGTTTGTGGTAAATACAAGTTCTATTTTTCGGATGACAAAAAATTTGAATTGATCTTGTAAACAAGTGGAGAAAAAATATCACGTTACCTTTCAATTGATCATTGTATTTGGGTTAACTTTCAATTAATTCCAATTTATAAGGAGATTACTAATTTGTAGAAACTGGAGTAAATTTTGATATTTCGCAACTTGACAACTATCGAGTAAGCAATAACAGAAACATGATTTCCCTCCCTCATAAAAAAATATATTTCTAGAAGATCTGAAGAAACGTAAACATTACAAATCACGCAATTAATAGAGCGAACTACTGGGTACTTATTTAAAACGTGTTCTTCTAGAAAGACGCTAAAGGAAACTGTAATTAATTTCTTTAAGTAGCGAGACGAACATGCAAATAACAATCCTAATTGACGCATCCTGTCGCCCATTCTCAATATTATTGGAGCTTATGCATCAATCTGTAATGTAATAAACACCTGCGAGGGCCGCGGTCCAGAGCTACCGCAAAATTACAGGATCCGATCCCAGCAGGTTCTGTGGCGCACAATGGCGGGCCGCGCCGGTGCGCCGCTGATCGCCAAATTGCAGGGTAAAGTGTCCTAAGTACCGGTTAGAGAACGCACGGCTAATTCATTATTTGTTATTGTCGGTTACCGCACATCGCTTCGTAATCCCTAAACACTTTCTGGGAAAGTCGGTGAACCCAAACCGTGATAATTATAGCTCAGGTGAGTTTAGTACTTTTAATTAAAAGATTCATGACCATACCTGCAATTTAGACGATTTAGAAACTAAATGTATTCTGCGTGTATTAAAAATAAAAACAAATCAAAATAATTTGTATTCGTAGAACTTCTATTTGAAATCGAAATCCGTGTAAATAACCATTAATTTATAGTTCTCCCTAATGACAAATACGCCGGTTGCACAAAAACCCTAAAGCGTTGCGGGCCTTAATAAAGGGTAGTTTGTAAGAAAGCTATAAAAAATTAAGAATCGCCCCGATGAGCCATTATCTTTGCATGTTAAAAATAATATGGTCATAGGGTAGTACATTCATGCGAGCCGCGTCCAGGAGCGCATTTGAATACTCCTTTGTGAGCGGCCCCCTGCCTGGGCTGGACTTCACACGCTCTCGGCAGGTACCCTGCAACCCCGGCTCGCCCTTCGACCGCCGCGAGACGCGAATACCCCAACGCTACTGTAACCTACATATTTTGATCCTTCCAAGAATGTGCAATTGCCTCAATATTGACACGAAATAGAAAAACTGTTTTTTTTTTTTAAAATGAGTGTCTCAACACTTAATTTAATTGTTAAATTATTCCGGAAGTTTATTTTTCTTAACCAACGTAATTTAACAAAAACTAAGCTACATAAAAATAATTAATTTGTTTTTATATCAGGAACCGAAAAAACATATCAACACAAAAATAAATTACATAGTATCTCAGTAATGATCCTTTAAAGATTTTCGATAATACTCGTATGTATTTCGAGATTCAATAATAACCAAAGTACGCTGACACAGGCACAGAATGACAGAGTTTTTACATGTACCTACTTAATATACATATCTGTGTAAATAAAATAACGTTGTGTAATCTTGGGTATCGATATCAATCATGGTTATTTAAAAACCGGTACATAACGCGCTTTGCATCTGCTCAGAGTTTGTTACGTCAAATCAAATTAGACTAGCATGAATCCCAAGTGTCAAGACCAGTTTCACCAACTACTTTGATGGGCGCTAGAAGCATTGTGCTTTCATCGCGATTGCTAATAATTGTAATTATTATTAGTTTAATGTATTGTTATTTCGACGCGAATGTGAGTGCCCCAATTTTTATTGACGAATCTCCTAATTTAATTCTAGATATAATGATTTGTTACTAAAAATATTTTTATTCGTATTAGGTATAGGTATTATAAATAGCGCTCATACCGTAGTTTGACTAGGTGTTTGTCAGCGATTACCGAAGTCAAGCTATCTAAGCTTGATATAGAAGGGAAAAGTCAAGCAACGTTCGGCACGGTCAGTCTTTGGATGGGTGACCGCTGGTGGCAAGTCCATCTGAGCACTATCTCGGATGATCCGTTAAATTGTAGGTTCTTAGTTTATTCGTTTTTGCATTTAAGGGTTAGGCAGACGCTGTCCGCACATCAAAGCTAATTAATAAGTTCCCACCTATATACTTTTCTTAATTTTGTATTTTTAATATAATTTTATGTAACACGCAGTCTCATGAATACAATCAAAAGTGACCTTAACCCTACTATATTGCCTATTTGTTATTGTACTTTAACATTGTAATCTTAAACTTTTATTTAACCAGGTAGAGCTTAAGATATAAAATGTTTTAACATGTGATCGCTTTGGCTCTAAGCCGACGTGTCGTGTTTCGGAATTGAAAGTCATTTAGTAAAAGAACGCAATAAATTTTACATTCCACTCCGTTATAGCGGAGGTTTCATCTGGGAGATTAAACTTATCTAAACTTTGAGATTAACGGTTACACCTAGTTCATTTATAAAATGTATGTCTAATGGCTATACAATTTAGTTATGTAGGTACTTTTTTGTTGAATTATTTATCATTTGTTTATGTAATACACGCAGATGTCAATGTTGTACACGATTATGAAATACTCTATAATTATTTTTCATTATTCAGTTTTACTGGAAAAAAATCAGTGAAAAGGGTGTTTTGTAGGAAAAGCTTTGACTTAGACAAATGACCAATAAAATCAATTATAATGAAGTCATGGAAAAACAATAAGTTACTTTATATTTACCTTAAATGGTTTTACATCATTTTATCGCATAAATAATTAATTAAAGAACATATATATTTGCTCATTTTATGAACACTTTTTATCGTCCTACTAATCTTACTTTATGTGACTCATTTTAATGCAGGATTGAAACAACCTTCCGCATATTAACTCTGAATAAATTTATACTATAGATACACTTACTTACAAAAATTGATTATTTATCGTCTATTTTGTGTGAAATTAATTTAACAACTTTTAACTAATGCAGAATAATTTTACAATATTTAAAAATTAAGATCGAAACTGGCTTTGAAAGCAGGTGTCGTAACAATAAATTTATCTGTTATTCATATTGTGATTAGAAGTAATGCTTTTATTCTATATCGGAGAATTTGGGCGTAGCTTCCTTATACATGTTCTAGTAAGAAATATTATTAATTTCTTCGATTTCAAGTCATTTTATAAGAGAATGATTATAACAATCATATATAAATTTGAAGTATAATGCAGAAATTTTTAGGTATAATACAATATATTAAGCCTTATAAATAAGGAAAGTGGTATGATTTAAACCACATAGTTATCTTGTTGCATAGACAAACTCGCGAACTTGTTTTTTGCGTTCCCAACAAATCTCGAAGGAATAATGTTGATGGTTGTGTGCGTAATAAAGAACATCGCGTGTCACTCTGCATTCCTCGGAGCGTTGGGTTTGCATGGCCGGCGCAAGCGCAGGTCTCTAGAAAGCTCTCCATAAATACATCCGATTATGATCTACGGCGCGTAGCCCGTAGCCAAAGTGCTCACTATCGAAGGGTATCGCTATCGGACTACGTTTTTACCGCTTCACCTGTGCGTTTAACTTTAGATTAATCTTTTAGGATAGCTGTGATAGATACCTAGGTGAAATCCTAGTCTTATTATCATAGCTTAAATTGCAGATTGGCTTTAATGCTTAAATGCTTTTTCTAACATAATTACTCCCAATACATTCACTATCGCACTACGTTTCTACCAATTTTACCGTTTGGCGTGTACTGAACACAAGTCGTGGGAAATATAGTTCTAAGTTCGTTTCATTTCAACATGTGTCTTTTTTCCTATGTTTTGTTTTCGTGGAATAAATTCATGTCTAATGTACATTCAACATTGTTTAATCCCCAAGGATGGATGCAAAAGATAAAATATAACTTATGAAAATTCTAGACGTACTTAAAGAGCATTTGTCTTAAACGTTTATAACTTTTATTTTAAAACCAAATCTTATGACAATTGTTTTTTTAAATTATTTTACTGGTATCAAGCGATGAAGAAAACCATCATAAAAATCCTGCATTATCATATCGGAGTTTCTTCACATTAAGTATCAAGATGCATAAAGTCTGAAATATGTAAATAAGACCTATGTCATAAACTTTCTCGTAGGTAATAAGAAAATAAAAAAATTGGAAGAAGAGGTAAGAGGTGCCTTTAAGATTTTCTAATAAAAAAAAAACAAATATTTTTCATTTAATAACTCGTTTTAACAGATTTGTAGAGGTCATTTTGATTTTGTTCTTACATTTAATTGCTAAAATGTTAAGCAACTATTTGTTCTAATGAAGGTTCTTGTAAGTTTTCGGTTAAAAATACCTAAGAAATTAATAGGTAATATTGTGAATTCCAGTATTTTTGTAAATCAAGGCTTAGCTTGGGCATACCTAGAAAAACATAAGTACCTAAGCGGCGTACGTGAGGTTCTCGGGAACACGACAAAAATATACACAAAATATGATAACGATGCGAAACAATCATCGACTTGCCATTTTTTTAACGAACATTTATTTATAATTTTAATGTACTCTTCTTTAGATACCACATAATGACTCTAAAGCGCTTTCGGCATTTGAAAAATAAAAATTTTTAGTTGGTATTTCGTTGATTCATCACCTTTTTTTTAGTTATCTACATATTATTTTGACTCTGCTATAAGAAATAAAACTATAAACCAAATCGAAATATTACTTCTAGTTAAATAATTTGACCGAGTATTCCTACTTATTAATAAAAAAAATACGACAGTAGGTGTGGCTTAAAGTCTTGATCACACAGGTGTCTTAATTTTAGCGCTCTTTTAAATCTTAGTACCTAAATAATATCTAATCTTTGTAGACCATAAATGCATAGTGTAATAATAATATCGGTGTGTGCAACTGTACAATAATTTCAGTAGCCACAAAATCCAGATATTTTCGGTTGGTTGTGTAAAATATGCTAAGCTTAAAAAACGTTTTTAATGTATTTTTACAGCATAAATTAGAAACTCTACGGTATTTATTCTTTTTGCCTTCATTTATTTAGTCAATTGATTAGGTGGGTATTTCTCCTTGTCACATGGTTATTTACATGGATCATTTTAAGTTTTTATGATGAGAATTATTTTGTTAAAAAAAGGTATAGCATTTGATATCCCGATTCAGTTCGTATATAAATTTAAAAAAATAGTTAAGACTCATTTGAAATAATACTATAACATTTGCTACGCAAGTGACGCTGAAATTTACGTCGAAGAAAAGTACCCAGGTATAGGATATGAAATATCAATTTACGATCGAAAACCGGATCAGCTCAGTACCTACTTCAGTTTTATTAAAATTTTCACAGAAAAAAATTAAACAAGTATACGAGTACCATAGAAAGAATATACGAATGGTATTCAATTGAGAAATGTAACTTTGAGTTCTACTCCGGTCATTTATTTCAACGTAAGCGGATCAGCAGAATGCTATCGAATTTATTACGAGCATGATTTTCAGAGTATTGTATATGGATTGATGAACGACGCAATCACATAGTGGCACAATGTAGACGCGCCCTGCTGATCGCGCAGTTCGCCGCGGGCTCGAATTAGCATACACTCTGTTAGCCATCGCCCGATGTGGCCATATTCAAATCTCGCTTGCAATATCGACATGTCGTCCACACGTGTAGGTGTATATCGCGAAACGTATCGCAATGTAGGTCAGCCGAATATAAGTTCAGCCCCGCATAATTGGATGTGGAAGTAATTGTACACCTATGAGGCATTTATGTTCTACTACACCGAAGCCTGTGATTACGATACACGATTTTGATTTATTCTTTATTAAGCGCAATTTAGTAAGATAAATGTTTCTTTGTATACCTATACTACGTGTGTATAGATCTGTGTCGGTAATTTTCTCTTTTAGAACATGATATAGGTCATCGAAATTATTTTTATTAGATTGCTCAGTTAAGATATTCAGCCTTGCGCCAATGTTATTAACAACTTCCTGCATCGATTACATAAAAAAGATATTCTCCATATGTGCAGATGTTTGTATAATGTCGATACACATAAGTATTTGTAAAACGAGTGCACATACGTGCTCGTAGGTATAGACGGCCGTACGTGGCCTGCGTCTGCTACTTTCACGCGAGACGGGCGCGCCCATATTAATTGCTCCCGTTCTTTGCCGAAGCTTTATTTATTGCCCTCACCGGTGATTGTGAAAAGCTTTGAGTTCAATGTACATTAGTTTTAGTTTAATCTCGTGTATTTGATCTGACGTGTGACACACGAGTGGCGCGCGCGAGCCGCGGGCGGGTGTACTTGACGCCGCGCATATTATTCGATTTGAAAGCTTTTCGCAAGAAAAATATAACGGGTGGGCATCGACGACCGTTCCGTGAGAAAATGTCACCGACGGTGTTTGCCGTTGTCTTCGTACGGCAACACTCATGGAGTAAATAAAAAATCAATTATTATCTCAAGAAAAATGTGAGCGGGCGCACGCCGATGTTTTAGAGAAATAAACATTAATTGTGTGCACAACGACCGCCGCCAAAATCAATATTTGACATTCGAAAATACTATTCTAATGTATGTCGCGGTACACGGGCCGGGGTGCCCTCGAAGCATCTGGCACTTTAGCGGCTCTTTTGGTCTTTGTCCATATTACGTGACGTTTTAGCTTTAAACGATGATGGACTACGAAAAAAATACCTCTACAAAAGAAAAGCCAATAATATCTATAAAAATACATAATAATATCTATAAAAATGATGACATTATTTTCTCGTATTAAATTAAATATGATAGGCATTCAAAGTATACTGCATAAAGTATGATAAAAGTTTTTAATTATGTAGACTTTGATATACCTTACAGTTTAATTTGTTACGGAATTTTTGTTATCAATAAAACAAAAGTTTTATAAAATGAAAGTGAAGTAAGTACCTATAAAGTGTCATAGTTGAAAACATAAGACCAAGATCTAAAACAAGATGTCGGACTGACTTGCCTGTTATTATAAATATTAATATAAACAGCAAATGTAGTGTGTAATAGCAATACTGATTATAATGTTCACATATTTGCAATTTTACTTATTACATTCATGCACAACCTTCTTATTTTTACCGGCACCTGATACTGTAATTAGTTAAATTGAGGTCTCCAATCATGAATAAACAAATATATTGAACACTGTATTTTCATAAATATTCATGAATCTATCAATAGAAGTTTGTATTTATGCGTTATGGTTAGAGTTTTGACGTGTAGTCGTTTTATAAAATCAGCTTGGGTTGTTTTATGATTAAATTTTAATAAATAACGCATTAGGCAAAAATCGGCTACGGCTGAGGTCTCACGGTCAATCTCGCTATAAATCTGTTGACGAACGTAGCCTGAGCGCCGCCGCCCGCGCGCCTCCCCGCCGCCGAACGCGGAAATGTTGCCCGTGATATTACCACCTAATTATCTACTATAACCGAGAAACCAAATAGCTAATTTATACAGTATCATACTATGTATCTAAACGTTTTTGTTCTATAGAACAGCGATTATCAATTAACTTTTTGTGGTACCATACAGCAGATAATAAAAAATACTGTTTTTTGTAAAGATTGGTATCATGTTTCTTATCTGTTGGCTCAACTTTGAGACTTCAAAGTACCTACGCTTCATTTAGTTGTTAACTGAACGAAGCAAAAAACCTTAACCAACAACGTTTGTTTAAAAATGTTAAGGTGGATTCACTAGGTCAGCGCGCGCATTTTACAAATAAACTGTTCGTTGTAAGTAAAAACGTATTTAGCGGTCATAAATAGATAGTGTTAACAAGGTATATTTATTATACACCTATAAACCAAAATGCTTACCATCAGGCGAGTAGGTGGTTAAGCGCGGACTTATTAGAGTAAAAAAAAAAAAAAAAATTGTGGCTAGTTTATGCACAAGAGTCCACTAACTAAAACTAAAGTGAATATGATTGATGCTCTTTCGTGCATTAACTGGCCACTAATTTGATTTTTAGGTGTATGGAACTCGTAAACGCTACCTATTCATGGCTGCCAAGTTGAGGCATGAGTTAAGACAAAAAAAACACGCGCTGATCGAGACCATCAGCCTTATGAAGGTGTTTATATCTGTAAATTACACGGCAGAACAATGAAACTTATTACCTCTTGCAGTTGAATTTTATCTGTGTTACAAAAATCCATTAATCAGCTATTTTCATGAGCATTAAATAAACCTGATACAGGTAATGGGTAAATGTTTTGTTTTCATGCGTAGTACACTCATCAGTAAGATGACAACAGGTAGATTTTATGGAAAATAGAGTTACCATTGCGTTTTCATGTAAGTCTCTACATAATGCCAAAATTATTTAACACACCTTCTAAACAAATTAGTAAGTAATACAGAGCTACCGATCAAAAGTTAGTGTTATTTGTATTAACTCTTGTCAATTCTCAAAATTTGCTGTTCCATAGAATCATAACGTATTGTTCAACAATTTCAACATTTTCATTCAAGTTCAACAAAAAACAGGTGATTTTTTTTTGGTTTTCGCAAACCTGAACAAATCTTGGGTTTTGATGTCTAGGTGTAATTGTAATGTGATGTTAAAATAACGCGTGTTGATTTAAAATAACCACGTACTAGCCCAATATTTCCAAAATTAGAAAACTCAAAAGCTGTCCTTTCAGCAACACTAAACACTAGAGGCTTATACGAAGAAGAAGAACAATCCAGGCTCTGATATATTATTCATTCCCATATTAATTTATTCAGTTTTATAAATCATTTTGTACACATAATTACAATAAGATTTAAATATCTTTGTAAATAATTATTTTGGTGACAGTAATTATAAAAATATTTGTGAACTAACCACAAATATTTTTTGCTGATAAGTGTATCTACACATTTATTACCCACGACGAAACGGAGACGGTATAATATGCGTTTGGGGTGAGAGGATGTTTATCCGTTTGTGTGTTCGTTTGTGCAAACCTATATTGCCGTTTTTCTCCAAAACTACATAATTATTATAATTTTGTTAATTTAGTGCCCATAAATCGTTCACATGTATTTCTAATCCCGATTTAATTGAAAGCATTTGCATATACATGAGATCAGACCATTTACTTGCAATCAATATTTTATATGTGTGAGTGTGTAGGCACTTAAGCGCATTTATTTGATTAAAACTGTAACAACATTAAAAGCACTCTACTGAGGCTATTTTGTTGCTACAAGTTTTTTTTCTGTGCCAATTTTGGCTCAGGCACGACGCTAGTGTAGGCGGGACGGAAGTGTGGCGTGTGGCCATCTTTGACCTTTAACAGTATGTCATCCATAGAAAAGTCAAGTGGTAAAATCCCGGCATTGTTCACCTTAAAGTTTTAGAATTTTCTGTCCCTGAAATCTGCAATTCTAGTCAACCTATATAACTAGGTAATTGATCAATCAAAATCAATCCACTAATACGGAAAGCTTATAGATGTTTACTTTTTAAGTATGTTATTAAATACGACTTAAAATAACACGTACAGGTTACATCTATATATACACCGAAATGAACTACGAACACATTTTAAAAGTTATTAAAAAATGATGACTTTACTAATCTATAAAGATAATGGTAAAAATGTCTTAATTGAGCAGGTATCGGCCACGTGATATTGATTGCTACAGTTTGGATAGCGTTGACCATGATGTAATTGGGTTTTCACTTAACTCATTAAACGGGCTATGACCAGGGTCGCTATCAGGGCATCGACAAAATTAATCAGCGTTGTTTCGTTACGACGGTTCATTACGACTGACGATGCTATCGGAATGATTCAATAGTGGTTCGGCGTAGTTAAGATGAACGGGTCATAACAATAATCAAAAATACCTGTGGAACGAGTTGGAAACTGGTCGCGGTGGGGGCACTTGGGCAACCCCGCATCAACGTCCGAGGGCGTTTTGCATGACGCGGTCAGGTACCGGTCAGTCGGCGGGCTGGTCGAATAGGGGTCACTCGAGCACAATGCGAGGTCCGGTCCGGTCCGGTCCTGCCGCCCCACGGTCCGGGTGTGTCGGGGTTGGAGCCGGGACAGGTTCGCGTAGCGCTGGTCGGGGAGGCTCAGTGCGCGACGGACGGCGGTGCGGTCCGGGTGCGGCGTCGCTCGCTACTGCTCGCGCGCTCGCCGCCGCCCCACACGCACGCCGCTGCCGAACGCTCACTCGACCAAGGAGAAGGGTGACATCGCAGCTCTTCCTTTTTGTCTGTTTCCACAAAGGGTTGATGGGCGCTAAATGCAGGGAGCCATTCTTACTATCCTTTACTTGCGCAAAGAGGTCAGGGGAACAAAAAGCACTTTTTATGACGTCAACGGAATATGTTCCATTAGGAACCTGTTGAATGTACTTGAAAGAAATATCGAACGATTAGGTTACGAAATATAAAACCTACTACAAAACTCTATCGTCACATGTAGTCTCTTGTTCGAGAGCATAGCGGATGACCAAGCTCTCGAACAAAAGACATCAACGAGCGCTCGTTTCATTTGACTTTCAGTGCTAAGCGTGTAATCTGATAAATTGTTGTACGAAAACTCTCCTTTTCAATTTTATTTATTACAAAACGTATTCTCACTACAACAACAGATAAGTATATTCGTGACTCACACTCGAGACAAAACGTTCGATGACTTTATCTGCCCAGCTTTGAAAAATAACACAAAGGTTATGCGAACACCTAATATTTAATTACAATAAAACAGCGTGAGAAAAGCTTAGGCTCACGTTGAAATTAATTAAAATAATGGCCTAGAGGAAACATAAAACTGCTGTGGCAGTAATTAGAATTCAAAATTGAGTGGAATCGGGAGGCGTGGAGACGGACGCGGAAGTCGGAGCCCATTGCGTCACACTTCCAAGTAGAATATACAATCTAATTAAACAGTTTTACTTCAAACATTCGAAGTTTATAGAAAATCTGTTGACTTAAAAATTACTACTCCATATTTATGTTTAAAATTAAAGGGTATAAATATGTATCATTGTTATAGATTTCTTTTTATTCTTACTGGTCAGTTAATGGAATTCGAATGTTAACATGTCTATCGCTATGTGAGTATGTAATTCTACCACCTTGACTGCTTGTCTATTTTGGATTTTAAGGTATTATTATTATTATTACATGTATTGGAGTGGTACGTTTTGTACTGAGACTTTTTGTATTCTGTTTATTCGAAATAAAAAAAAAACAAAATTCCTTTATAGCAGACAAATACCCATGTAAAATATAAAATATGTATTTCATCGATTAGTATATAATTCCTTTGCTAATGAGCTGAAATGGGAAAATAAGTACAATATACTAGGAACTCGATCTTGATTGGCGCTGTAAATAGAATATAGAATAAACTAATAAACCAAAGCTTTGCTGATTTGCTATTCTACTTAGAACCGAATTAGACGGTATTAATTCCAATAGGTAGATACTTTCAAATGATTGGCTGCAACGGATGTAGTAAATTGTTACAAAACGGGTCAGATACAAACGCATAGCTTATCAATTTATAATGCTTTTCCAATTCTTATAGCGCTTGATATATACCTGTCAAGAATAAAATATTACCTTAGTGTGTCTAACAACCACATCATATAAGCTTAATTGAATGATAAAAGTGGAACACTTACGTCAATTGATTGGAACCAAAATAGCTTTAAACATTTTGCCGTCTCGGATTTTTATTATAACGGCCACTAATTTATGGCGCGTTACACATAGCAAACGATTTGAGTCTTGATATTTTTTTACCGTTTTACATAATTACAAAATTATGTTTTATATTTACGACGCTAGTGTGTGGAATCGGACGGCGCGCCCACGCCACAAATAAGGCAAGGTTCAGACCAAAATGAGATGCTACGTGTCATGGCGTGTTTTTAAGATAGCTAAACAATTAAAGGACTTTATATAATACACAGTTAACACGATTACACAACTACACATTTCAATCAGGGAATTAAATAATTTGCTACGAGGCATTTTCTACGAGGCATTTTCAGAAGCAGTGCGCGACGCCAATGCAAATTGTAGGAGCTTTTGGATTCTTACATTACAATCAGTAGGTACTTTTTGTGTATTATAGGTATAATTTTTTTTTGTAGCAGCTTGAAAGTACTTCGCGTCTGCGTCTTGCACCATGAAAAAAACCAACCTCTTCAAACATTGTTGCGTCGCGTCACGTCTTAGCCTGAACTGATCCTAATAAGAGAATTATAGAAGCCGCGAGATGGATTGGCGTAGATAATATGTCATGTTAATTTTTAAGCAGTCAAATAATACCAACTAGCCGAGCGTACTGCCTGCATGGCCTGTCCAATATGACTTCGATCGCACGAACAATGGATTCTCCTAGTATTCTTCAAAAACTCTACATAATATTTATTGGTATATTTTGATATTTTAGGCCTGGCGATCAAAGCTCCCTCAAGTTGCCCATAATTTATGATATTTATTAAATAAGCATTAGGTAGCTCATTAGTTAGTATAATAGCTTAAGTAGTTTCACATTAGAACATAGAATAGAACTATGCCTAAGTACAAAATTTCCAAAAAAAATTGTATTCATTTGAAGAATTTATTTAAAGTAAGAACTGTTTTTAAAGTTGTGCTGCATAAAAACTAAACAACAGGCTGCATCAACACTTTCTTCTTACTATGCGTCCAAAATATTTTATATATTTTATCTTTGCACTAAATACTGAAACCATAATTATTGTAACTAGTCAAAAAGCCAACGTTGTATTTCAGACACTACCAAAATTGACTATTGAAAATAACAAGATAAGTACCTACTACAATGATGATATCAATTCGCTAATTTTCTTATAGATTACGAACGATTACAAACATCAATGTTATTAATCAAAATTATAGAGAGCCATAATGGTATCGCCCCTATTCATCAGGAAAACGCAAAACCCAGAGCGATGAGCGACCGTATGATTGGCGTAACGAGCACAGGTACCGATTTTAGCCAATAACGGCCACAAGTATGGCCAGCACTTTCGTGCCGAATGTAACAGTAATTGGTGGGTCCGATTTATCACATTGGCGTTCTCAGAAACGCCTGAACAGTTCTTGTGTAAGCCCTTCACGTCTGCGTCGTGCGCACGAAAATATCTCGAGGAGTCCATGCTGACTGCCCGTAATTATAGGTGGAAAAATAAACGCTGGGAAGTTTCGACAAGAATATTTTTTATCTTTCTCACTTGGCCTAACCGCTTCGAGCGTGCAAAAAAATAAATAATCACCATGTACTGAATTTTCATTCTTCGAACCCCTTTTAGAAAAGAATCGTCTATAATACCATAAAAGAAGGGTCAAGCTGACACAAAGCCGAGAACGAAGCTTCTCACAGTGGACATTCGCTAACGGCGTACTGGTCATCGGTGGTCATCGGAATCATCATTGTTTATAAATCCTTTGCATAAAAAACGACCCCTTTGATTTTGAATAGTTAAAAGACAGTAGATAGATGCACAGCACCCTGTTGAATTGTGCAAAAGGTGGCTATTCATCACGCTGTGAATGGCGTGCGCAGGTACGGTGTGTTTATTTTATAATGCGCAGGAGAGAGCCGAGCCTGTGAACGATGCGCGAGTGCGTCTGTAACGGATATTTGCGACGTTATCGCTGAAACTCAATTTAATCGTCGACCGAATCTTTGTCGGCTGACTTTAAAAGTATAATATGGTACGTACAGATGCCTCGATGTTCATGGTAACATTATGTGGTAATAAACACTTTTTCTTTTGGAATGACACTACTTAATGAGCTAATTGGGCCCAAGTAAAGCTTTTTGTAAATGAAAAAAAATATATTTGTCAAGTTTGTATTACGACAATATTTTGAAAATATATCTCAAAATATTGATTGCAATTAAGAAAGAATTTGCAGGGTTGACTTATTACGTGAGAGAGAAAGGTCAGTTAAGACAGGTACTGGCAAGATGTATGGTAGAGGGCGGGGCGGGGCGCGGGCATGTGTGATGCTGGGAGCCGCACCACCGCACGAAGCGCGGACCCAGAGAAAGTTGGATCATGATAAGCTCTCGCTGCCGATAAATTTATGCGCCCTTTGTTTCTTTTCGACGATTTATCAAAAAAGCCCCTTTGTGCTGGCGACGTCATAGACGGGTCAAATGGTCACGGGTTATAGCCATTGTTCAGCGGTTCCCGCGTTGTGAATCAATGGAATTTACTCGTAACTGTAATGCACAGGTGCTTTACTATACTGGCACACTAATATAAATATTTTTAAGTAAAATTCATGGTAAAGTTTCTGTCGCGAGTGCATTGAGTATTACTATTAGTGTTCAGTATTCTGTGTTCAATCGTTAAGAAAACCTGCCTATATCAAATTCTCCGAATGCTTACTTTAAGAGCGTCTCCTAGTGACGAAGAAATTGAGAAATAGGTATTTGGAATAAACTATTGCCGTCGCGATGCGCCCAAGCCAGGGAGCTTCAATGTGTGTGGTGATGAAATTGTATTTGTGTGCGTACTGCGCACGAACTGGCTCCGCACCCCGCCCGCGCCTCAAAGAACCAGCGTGGCTGACCGATACTTTATTTTGAATTGTAGCAAAATATGATATTACGTAGAGTGCGCACAAGATAACTCTGTGCGCGAGTCGTGGCGCCACGTACGTTATATCACTAGCATTCTGAATTTCCTGGCAGCATAGAATTTGTTCCTGATTTAGGCCGTGCGTAGAGCTATCTTACGCGTATCCTACGTATAATCTGGTTCTAGTAGGTATGGCAGAAAGCAAACAAAAATAATCCTGCCAATGATTATTTATTTTTCTGCCATTAGGAAGCTACATTATAGGTTATTTTTCTTTATAGGCTTATTTATTTTCTTTCAAATCATTTTATTATTGTTTGACAAAAACATAATATGTACCCAACTAACATCATATCATATACATTGATCTTGAACCCAAAGCAGGGAGTAAAAGTAGCAATTTGGCTATTTAATTTCTGTAGGCGTTGCAGTTTACATTGTATATCTTGACTGAAATTACTTCTTTCTGATTTTAAGTTAATTATTTTTTATGGAAATATCTTACATAGTTCTTCTACAGACTAAAATAAATATGGACTCGCGCTTGAAAGGGTTCGTACCGTATGGTAGCAAATTATGTATTTCAATTCAATCATTTGTTTTTTTAAATTGAAATATTATATTATTTAATACTCTGAGAATATTTCAAGCGTCTACCTGTTGTGATTATTAATAATTATCGCGCAAAAACTCACATCTGTTGTATGGTATGAATAAATATTTATTTTATTCTATTTTTTGACCGATGAAACGGAGGAGGTACGCAATTCGACGCGTATATTTTTTTTTATTGGAAAGGGTATACGTCGAAGTTGGTCCCATTTAAATTTTATTGAAATCGGCTGAGCCATTTTTCATAAATCATCAATAATGTGAAAATGCTACATCGATTTGCGCGAATTTTGTACACAGTTGAAGTCGATATTTATTTCATTCTATTTTTAGTAAGTATTTGTTGTTATAATGGAAACAGAAAAACATCATCTGTGCAAATTTTAACTGTTTAGCTGTTACGGTTCATGAGATAGGTACAGCCTAGTGACCAACAGACAGACGGACAGAGGAGTCTTAGTAATAGGGTTTCGTTATATTACTGTATACCTGTACATCTAAAACTTCTTGCCTTTTAAATGGTACCTACCATATTTTCATTCCGCTATTAGTCCCATAATATAAAAAATAATAGAGGATTCAATTAAACAGATGCAAGGTTTACTGTTTAGAGAACTGCTTGTCACACCTTGGTTCTACTTTGAACATATTAAAAAAAATTAAACAATTAGCAAATTAAAGCAGCAGTGGGAAGGACACACACCATAGTAGGTAATACAGGATATAACATCTTCAAAGTAGGTACATATGAAGTGATTAAAGCATTTAAAGCACTTCTAATTGAACTTTTCAGCTCTCTCCAAACTCAGTGGATTGGCAAGTTAAAATGACAGAGGGCAAGGCACATAGTTCAATGGACGGATAGCCAATGGGGCTGTTTTCTCGAATGGATCTCACCTACAATCCGCGCCACACAAGTCGGCGGATGAAAAGTTAGGCAAATGCTGTGCAAAAGGCAAAATATAGGTATGCGCAGGGGCCAGAGAGAACCATGCACAGTTCTAGGCTTCTAGCCCAAATTCTATGGCTATAAAAATATTTAGTAAATTGCCAAATAATTTAAAAGATATCGAAAGAGAAAACTGTTTCATAAAACAATTAAAATTTATCCTATTATCCAAATACATTAGACGATTTTTTTAACGATAACCTAGAAAACGTAATAATAAATCGTTCCAATACAAATAATAAAATTGTCATACCCTTATAGGGTCATATGTATAACTATACAAAACATGTTAACTAAGAACCGCATGTAAATTTCATATGTTGCAATAAATGAATTGAGTTTGAGAGACAAGACGCCGAGGCACACCCGCCCGCCAACCTCATGCCTCCCGCGTGCACGCCTGTGCTTACCACTACGCCACGCGGCGTCGGCATTGTGCACACATGCGCAATAATTAGCGAATTACGGCGAAGTGTCATCTGCGGCTAACATCTCATCCGCCGACTTGTGTGGCGCTACCTATACTGACAAGCGCAGCATAGAACTTATTTATTTTATTGGATCTAGATTTATTTATTTTGTTGTGTTAGTAATGTGACTGATTATGTGTTTTTTAATTATTTTATGTTGAGTCTTTGATACTTGAATAATTTAATAGAACGTTTTTCGCTTAGGTAGGTGGACTAAGGATAATTAAATATTTAAATATTTATACGTTAGGTACAGTTATTACACGATTTTAGAGAGCACGTGATTTTCCTGATTAGAACCATTATTTCGCTTTAGGCGCAGAATTCTAATAATGGCACATAGTTCTAAGAAAGCTCAATTTTAAAAATGCCCAATTCTCACAATGGCCAGGTCTAAGAATGCTCAATTCTCAAAATGGCAAAATAATTAATAATAAGGTGATTTTTGAAAATGAAAATGTGTGTATTCTATTTGAAATTATTTTGCCATATTGAGAATTGACCATTCTGTGCTTTAGTTAAAGCACCACCTCTTTAGGGCAAAGTTAATAGGTTTAAAAAGAACAACTTTTACTATGGGAGCAACTAACTAAAACTAACTAACTGGCGATAAAAACCAGCTGTTCTATACACTTTGTCCATTATCAACGGACTTTTTCTATGGTATAGTTGATATTTCTCGCGGATTCGGCTCTGGTCGCTCCCATAGTAAAAGTTATGATGTACTTAACTCGCCAAAGGAGGTTGTTTTAGGTACAGGTGAGCCCTTATATGTATTCAAAATGTGTGATTTTTTTAGATAATTCATCAAAATTATGTTGCAATTTTGAGAATTGGGCCTTCATAGAATTATTCTTTCGTACAATTGAGCATTCCCGGATTACTTAGGCATTATGCGAATTGGTTATTCTGTTATTCGGTTATTCGCCTAACTCATTTAGATGTCTGCGGATACAACACGTTATTCTGTATAATCGCTGCAATATGTTGCAGCAACTAAACGCCTATATTCCATACATAAAATCTTTTCTTCATAAGTAACAAACATGCAACAGTCAAATCACAAGATTGGAAAAAATAACTAATATTTTTAATAAACATCGATATCGATGGACATCACTAGAGCATCGACAAAAATATCGACTATTACTACATCCCTAGTGCTTGTGTACGTATAGGATTGAACCTCCCTTACCTCGACCCTACCCCCGCATCGTGCGATAGGGACAATTGCAGCTCAGAGCGATTTATACCTACAAAAAACTTGGCGAGACAACGTTTCGTATTACGCTGTTTTCTTCTTCAAAAACTATTTTAATCAAGTATTTTTTTATGTCAAAATTTAAAAAAAATATTTGTTCATGATTCTGTCATTTTATATTTTGTTAGATATTATTTAGTCTCTTGTGGTAGGTCTCTAAAGACGTCGGTAATAATGGTGAATTTTTTTGTGATTTTGAAGGGTCATATTTTGCCTGGTAATTAATTTATCAAGAAAAAGAAAAGACAGAGTAGTCTAAACAGCTAAATTTAATTTTATGACAAAGAATTGAAGCTCTATAAGTATTTTCAAGGAAGAAAACAGCGTAATACGTTTGTATGGAAAATTACAGATCACCCGGGCTCTTAATTTACGTCATTGGAAGAGAGTTATCCTCCCATGATTACAGAGAGAAATCCTCTGTAATAAGATAATGCAACATGGAAGAATAACAATAAAAACGTTAATACATCGAGTGCTCGAAACTGCTCGTTTGTTCAGATAGGCCGCAGGCGGCTCAATTTGACCCTTATCGAGAAAATAACTGACGAAAGCGCACTCCTATTAACTGCCTCGAGAAAAAATTAATTGCTCGTGATTATGGATTGTGGATAAATTGATTGTTGGAGACGGGATGTGTCGCGGCCCTCCTGCCGCCGCGTTACATTACGTTAACTCAGACACAAGAGTCACTACACACTAACAAAATATTCTCCAGTACATTTATCCCATATGCCCATACTGAGATGTAGCCCTTATAGAAGTTATAGACCAGGGTTGATAATTTTTAAAACCAAAAAAAATAATAGTAGGATAAAACCCATTAGAAAAGGAGGGGAATATTATAAAAATGAAAGGAAAAATAATTTACGGGGGATCTGAGGTCGGGAAGGGGGTGGGGGTGAGTTTTTAAGGGTAAAAAACGGTTTTTCTCGATTTCCGGCAAAACTAAAAGTCCTATCGAAAAAAGTCAAATAGCAAAGTTGTGTGTAATAAAAAAAAAAGATCTAAAACGTTTGTATATACACTTTTTTCACATAACCTCAAAATGTATGTAAAAAATTCGAAAAACCAAGTTTCTGATTTTTGATTTTTATCTTTTACAAAATTTAACAACCGATAAATCATAATTTTATGTCAGGTTTATTCCATTTAAAAAAAATATTTAATAATGTTTCAGTTTTTTATAGGGAAAGTGCCTTTATTAACTACAACATAACACAACACTACTTACATAGGCTGAACTACATAAGCGAGCTGGCCAACTGCAGTACCACACTGACAGCGATGGGCCTCACAGCACCTCGTTTCAGTTACCGGATTAATTCTATTATTAATTTTCTTATAGATTACTAATCAATATTGTTTCAGATTTCAAATTAATTTATTATATAGGATCCTTAAACTTATATGCAACAGAGCGGAAATACAATAAAAATTTATTCAAAACAAAAATTTGACTAGTTCATGCTTAAATCTGGCCTAGGAATTAGGTGGTCCCTCTTGAAGGTCAAACTCGATAGTCTAACTGATTTGTCCAACAGGAAAAAATTCCGCGTGGTCAAAATAAATACCTATGTCTTTCACTCTACTATAGGTGCCAATTTTCCAAGTAAGATTGCTTCAAGTACATTTATCTCATAAGTATATTTATTACCCTTATCTTTAATTTGTTTATGCTTAAATCTGGCCAAGGAATCAGATGTAATATTACCTCTTTCACTCTACAATGGGCACCAATTTTCGAAGTAAGATTCTCGTTGCTCGTTTTATATTCCCGTGAGTCAGCTCGCAACACGTACGCAACAAAACAACTACGTATGCATCCCACAGTACTTATCATTTAATTTTTAAACGTGTATATAGCTGTATCAGGGGCCTAATTTAATTTTTAAAAGCGTAGTTAGCAAGAATGTCGAACTTTTGCAACAAGTCTGTACTTCAAGTACAATCGCGTTTTCAAATCAAGAGTCTAGTACTAAATTATATCCCTGCTTTACCCCTTTTGACAGCATGTGATTATCTTCGTCATCCACAGCCTTTTTTATCCCACTACTGGGTATAGGCCTCTTTCTTACTGTGCCACCTGCCTCGATCCTGTGCCAATCGTATCCAGCTAGCGCATACGACCACGAAAAAAACTCTTTTCGACGTGTGAACATGTGACAGAAACTTCACCATAACTCTACCTCGTTCTGACACGTCGAAACAATTATTTCGTGGTGCGTATACTGCCCGACAGATTCGAACCGCGAATCAGACTACATCGTCCTCAATATCGTTAACCCATGTGGTCATACGCGAGTCAATTTTCTACTGTGATATCTTTCATAATTACTCAGTTTTGCATTATTATAATCCCTGCGCGTTCCAAAAAAAAGTGTTTACATCCAGGCTTTGAAAGAATTAGAAAAAAAAGGTTAATGTCATCTCTGTAAGTAACTAATATAATTATATGCTCACAGTACCTGCCTACTACCCCCAGCGTCCGGTTCAAGTATCTACCAACGCGCTAGGCCACATACCTATACTCATCTTAATAAATGGTACATGTCAACGTTGTAACTCACTACTATTAATGCTAGCCGTAGCGCCAATCGAATTTGTAAAATACTAAATAAATTGCGTTTACTTTATATGGAAACTAATTGGTGACTCAAGCACTTATAATAAATAGGCAAGAAATTCTTTCCGAATTAGTCACAGAGATGTACGGTAATGTTTATTGATTATACTTAAAGCTGTTCATTGGCAGGAAATAAGTATTTTATAATGTGGAAGAAATTCATTTATTTATGCACAGATAATTCTGACAATTATTAAATACTTTAATGAACTCCATTTCATAATTGAATAAAATATCAATAAAAATAATTAGGTATATACTTAATGAACTTTGGGTTTATAAGTTTCGATGAATTAACGTTTAATTATTGAGTAAATTTTCCAACGTTTTTACGGGTTACAATCAAAACTCGCACAAAACAAAGTAACAATTCTAAAGGCATATTACTCGAGATATCTTTCTTGAAAATCATTTCAACCTTATAAGGCGCTCGAAAATAGAGGTAAAAATAAACACGTGTGATTCTAGATTAAAACGCGAGCTATTTTGTGTTTTATGTCGTTACAATACTGTTGAAATTGGTACGACTACTACCAAGTCATAAATAAGCAAGCACATAAAGTGCTAGACATATCGACATCCTTGGTGTAATTGAGTAAAATGTTGCAAATGATAATAATTATGATAATAGTCATACATTTACGGCGACTTCCGGTTCGATATACGTCCCTATCATGGTAACACTGTATTATATACAACTCCTATTTTGGTAAATAAGGTGATAGTGTTATTGACGTATTCTGCCACGTTATTAATTTAAAATATTTCCATACATAATATTAAAGTATTTTACCTTCATAGCACCTACATAACTGTTATTTATAGATACGAACCTTGCAACAATGTAAACTACAATATGCAATCAGTAATGGCCAGAATGAAGTTAGTTTCGGTCCATCTATTAGGTACTGCTTTTATAATAGTATAGCTATTAAAAGCTGAAATCGGTGGGAGTGAAGTATACAATGACGTCAATGATGAACATAAGAATTAAAATCAATCAAGTTTAATAAGATTTACTAACTTATCCCACTTCAAATTCCAAAGCTATACTTAGGTTAGGTCTGAAATACAAATGACAGTGGTTACGAAAAACAAAGACTTGTAACCGTGAGTGGGTCTCGACCCGACTGATGTTGAATTAATGCAATTAGGTTTCTGTTAACAACAATGTTGTAGCTTGTCAATGAAATATAAATGGCCCAAATGACAGACAAGAGACAATATTATTCTCTAGGTTTAGTTGAGCAAGGGAACAAGTACTTCGCAATACTTATTGTAATGTTTAGACTTAGTCAACATTATAAGCGAAACGAATCGATGATAATTCATTGAACATCATAAGTGATTACCAGTTAAGTCATTGACTTAATTTTTTGAAGTCATTAATGAATCCTTAAAATAGGAAAACCTCTAAGTAGATCTATGCATGTGAAATAAACGATGACCGAAACAAGGATCTATTGTACATAACATTTTTTCATTTCAATACTGTTATAGCTTTGTTTTACTACCAGTAGGTATTGCATTGGAGTCAAAATATCGCCATAATTCAACATCTTAAGTGCACACTTTAGATAACAAATATGCAGTTGCATTGAATCCATGTATATTTTAAGTTGATTGTCTACACAATATTTACCATTGTTTTATATTATGAGTTACGTTATGTAAATTTTTTATACATTTCAGTTATAGGTAAGTGTAGTTATTTTAAAAATATACAAATGGATACTTACTTAGAGTATTTGCATTACCTCCTTTGCTAAAAGCAAGTAATATAATTCGTAAAGAATGCAAGACTAATATCTTTCTCGTAAACTTTGTTGCTAATGTTTTCGATATCCAGAGAAATCATAAAGTTAATTTCCCTCTAATAGTGCCATGAATTCTTAAGCAGCTTCCTAACGGGCGTCGGCGATAACCACGCGCACGTTTATGACAAAGTAATCGAACTCGAATTGTTAATTGCGTACGTCGTATGAATTTAAAAATGCATGGCATTTAAATGCCAGCTTGGTCGCCATTTTAGTTCGGCGCGAGAGAGACTGTCACCTTGAATACGACTTAAATCTGACAGCCTCGAATGTCACTCTCGCCCGAACCAATTAAATTAAATTCATTACTCGTATGTAGAATTAAAGCATTACTAGATTTTATTTTGTTTTTTACGACTTTGTTATTATTTGGCGCCAGCGTATCCTAAATAGAGTTGAGATAACATTATTGCTAGTTTTTAAACTTTAACGGTTTTTGGTTTATCATATATTACACGACCTTAAATGTTAGTCGGAGCATTTAAGTAACTATATACAATTGAATAAACCCAGCTTCGAATGATAACTTTTAAGTGACATTGTCTATACCTCTACCTATTTGAGATGACGTCAGATGGTCAGAATACACATAAATAAATATACATTCGCAAATTCACATCGATGATCAACAATTTATGTTAAACAAATATATTAAAATAACAAGAAAATAACAATTCTTCAAGAATAGGTTTACTCGTATTACTTTATGTAAGCTGCTTGCAACAAAGACAACGTCGCTCGTATGTGTTGTGAAAGCTGTATCGAGCGAGGATAAGGCAAGCAGATCTGAAATATACGAGCGCAATGGCGCAGTTAAGGGGATGCGATTGAGAGATAAGTTACCAGAACACCTTAACCAGAAAGAAGTGTGACGGTGACAGTACATTTACAGAGCTACAGTCGCTCATTCATCTGCAGATAGGCATCGTGTCTTTCTCGGTACCGCTAAATTACATATCTAGTAGCCGTGTAACGCGTTTACGAGCCACTTTGAAGATGCCACGGTGTGGTCGTAATGGCCATTGCAATATTACACGGTCTGATCTTCTAGTGATATGAACATGTACTCTACCGTATAATTTTTGTCTACGGAACGTACCCGACTCAGGGTCAAAGAAAATTGTAGAGGGCATATCGCTTGATGCCTAACATTTGCCGTGTATCAACCATCTAAGGTTTCTTAGAAAACAGGGACGTTATTATACGCCGCCGAGGCTCGACGTTTTTACATCTTGTCATTTTAGTGTTTATCGTAACCCATAAAAACCCGTGACAGTTGATAGATGCCGTTAACGTTCCAAAATTTCGTACATTTAGATTGTTGTTTGTGTTTAAACAGTTATTTACTGGTGAAACCAGCCGTGATGTGTGACAATATAAGTCTATTCTAGCGAATGTATTATCAGATTGATGGGTACGTCCGAGTTTCCTATCTGGCCGGCTCCTCGGTAGCCACTCACTCAGAGCTGCTATTGTGGCCACGAACATTAAAACTCACGCTTGTACGTACTCTACGCTCTAAGATCCTTATCTCGGCAGTAATGTTTGAACTCAATTATTTATGAGTAACCTACACGCATGACAGTTGCATTATGAAAGTTTGAATCGTGCCGTAAGCACAATTATCTATGAATCAGTATCAATATGTTTAGTAGCAGCAGACGGTGGTACGCGTAACCTTAGTTGAAAGATAGCAATTCTTTAGATTGATGGTGAGTCATTACGAGGGCATTTATCTCATCTCATACAGTACCACACAACACTCATTTTAAGCGTCTATAGTGTCTATTTTATAATGTGTAGGCATGCTTAATATCTTTTAAAGCGTAAATTGACATTAGTTAAAAATGGTTTTTGATAGGTAAGATATATATCCCAAGATATTTTTTTTATCGCGAATAAGTCCGCGCTATACCACCAGATATATGATAATTGTAAAGTTTTGGACTATATTGCTGACACCATAGATGTTTTATACAATCGTTTTATCAATTTTAAAAGATCTGGCCAAATCCATAACTAAAATTATTAGACATGTTTAGCCTGCCATGACTCAACATGACTAGCACTGTATCTAAATTGGATTGTTTTGCAATCGGATGAATAAGCACGGAAGCGATCAGCTTTGGACTCACTGATTAATCAATCATAAACACTATCGTAAAAGAGTAATATCGAAATGAACGCCGGCGGCGAGCCGTCGCAGGCGCTGCGCCGCCGCCGACTACACATTACACCTCCATGTTGCTATAAAATTTATGGGGGCTCTATTTTGGAAGCTAATTAAAAAAATTGTGATGGCCGTTAGAAACTTCGATCGTGAGAGAGTGATAAAACTTCTGGAGAAGTAATTTGAGACGTAGGTATTATACTATACCATAATTAGCATCCACGTTGCCTTAAATAAGATGTAAATTTGGGATTTAATTTAATTGATAATATTGCTTCTAAAATTACGAAAACGTCTCTACCCACGTATAGCATCAAATCAGAACTACGAAACTTTTATAATGATTCGACCGAAATAATTCTATAAAACGATAAAATAAATAGGTACAATTATTATGATTACTGTACAATATAAATCTATTATATAAAAGGCTTCGCTGAGTGACTGACTGACAGACAGCCTACAGCCCAAACCGCTAAAGATACGAACATGAAATTTGGAACAAAGATACATTGGACCACGTAATGGAGCACTAAGAACGGAATTTTGAAAAATCGACCTCTAAAGGGGTAAAACGGGCCCTTTTCGTTTGTATGTAACTTTTTATTCCCTTTACCGATTGACTTGAAACTTTGTATAAATGCTACTCAAACAAAATAAAAGTTACGTTTGTTCCTGTTTTTCCAAATATTCCTTATCTAAGGGGTCAAATTGGGTCCCAAAGTTGGTGAAAAAAGCGTCTATCACATCCAACGAGCTGAACGGTTATGGATGAAATCTGGTATGGAGGAAGCACACAACATGTTTCAACACATGAACTATTATTATCCCGGAAATTCTATGGGGATCCTTAGGGATAGCCAAAATTAATCAGTTTCGGCTGCCGCCCAAACCGCTAAAGATATAAACTTGAAATATGGAATATAGGTACATTGTATGACGTAATGGAGCACTAAAGACGAAAACTTTGAACTTTTGACCTTTGACGGGGTAAAACGGGCTCTTTTCGTTTGTAAGTATATTTTGTATTCCTGTACCGATTGACTTAAAACTTTGTTAACATGCTACTCAGACAAAATGAAAAATACGTTTGTACCTGTTTTTCTGAATTTTCTTTATCTAAGAGGTCAAATAGGGTCCCAAAGTTGGTGAAAAAAACATAAATTACATCCAACGAGCGGAACGGTTATGAATGAAATCTGGTATGTAGGAAGCACATAACATGTTTCAATACAGTAACTATTTTTATCCCGGAAAATCTATAGGGTCTCTTAGGGATAGCCAAAATTATCAGATAAAGCTAAGATAAAACGGGTAAATGAATTCTAACAAAATTTGGTACGATGCTAGACAATAACACAAATTACCACTTGGGGTACCTACTGCTATCCAGGAAAATTTCAGTGGGTCACGATAAGAATTTCTTAAAAAAATGCTAAAAATCTATTCGTAAATCGAAGCAATGTTTAAAAATAGCCCACCCTTTTAACTAATAGATGACTATATTGACGTTTTGGGAAAAGTCCCGGATTCCTTGTCGAAATCTAGACCAAACGTCCTATAAAAGCATGAAAAATAACTTGAACGCACTTTTTTAGTAATATAGTGAAGTATCTAGAATGAAATTTAGATAATGACTCATCCGTCAATGGGGCAAAATGGGCCCCTAATAGTTTACGAAAGATTTTATTTTGTGAGCCAATAGATTTGAACTTAGGGTACATACAGATAAATAAACTTACTTTACTATGGGTTCTACCTGAAAAAGCGAAAATTACCTATTCTTTACATTTTGCCGCGGGTCGATGAACTTTTTATGTTGAACAGCAGATTTTATTTACGTGATTTCGGGGTTGGTACCATAGTAAAAGTAAGTCAAATGATGAGTATAATAGAATCCTAGAACATGCCTGTCGTCTAGATATAGGTACAATATGTATTTCTCAAATAAAATATACATACTTGTGTTCTGGTTTTGAATAAATATTTAGTGTATTTCCGCTCTGTCGTAGTCATATAAGTTAAGGGTACTATTCAAAATCCAAATTAAATCACAAACAAAATTAGTAATTAATCATCAAACTGTATCATGGTTCAACAAAAGTTAGGCTTAGGTATGTTTACAAAATATCAATGAACCTGAAACAAAATTTTTAATTAATCCGTTAAAAATAATAAAAAATAATTAAACCTGTAACAAAATAGTGATTAGAAATCTATTTAAAAAAAAAAAAAAAAAAAAAAAAAAAAAAAAAAAAAAAAAAAAAAAAATGTAGTAAACCTGAAAATAATATTTAATTAATATGTTAAAATTACAAATATAATTTATTTATAAAAAATGGTATAAAATAATTGAAAAAATACTTAGTCAATAAATAGCACCCCTATTCTTACTGTACTCTATTCGACACGTGTTTCGCCTCTAAACGAGGCATCTTCAGGACGTGTTGACTCTTCGAGCTCACTCGCAAGAATGACGGCTCGCCGCGCCGGCGCTTCTTATATACTCGTCGTGACGCACCGAAGTAAAGGCGATGTGACGGTAGTTTGATCGTTCAGCAACTCGTTGTGTGTGTTTTGATGTTTCATTATTTCTAAATGCTCCAAAACATTTAAGCGAAAACCTTTTTCACATACATGTAGAATTTCAAAAGTGTTGTTGTTATCCAAATCGTGTCCAGTTTCTAATAAATGTTTCGCAAAATTCGACTTCTCTGGGTGATTGTTTCTAGATGCAGCTAAGTGTTCTTTGTAGCGGGTTTGAAAACTCCTTCCAGTTTGTCCCACATAAACTGCGTTACATGTGTCGCAGGTTAACTTGTATACCCCCGATTTCTTGCTTTTTTCTAAGGAGTCTTTCCCATTGCACATTCGTCTCATGTTGTGATTCGTTCGAAATGCCACATGTACATCATTTCTCCGCAGTATTTTTGCAATTTTTTCTGACGTAGTCCCTAAATATGTCAAACTACCCACATATTTATTTACTCTCACAGGTGGGCAGGAGTATAACATAGATCTTGCTATGTTTCTATTCTTATCTCTGACTAAATTGTTTATCATTTTCTTGCTGTACCCATTTGTCACTGCTATTTGATATATTGTGTTGAGTTCCTTGTTGTAGGCTTCTGGAGATAATGGGACTGTCATTAATCTATGTACATAGCTTCTAAACGCAGCCAATTTGTGCTGCATGGGGTGATTTGAAGACTCTGGGATTGCTATATCTGTGTGTGTGGGTTTGCGATAAATTTGGAAGTCCAGTTTGTTCTCTTTTCTCGTAATAGTTAGGTCTAGAAAATTGAATTGTATTTTGTTACAGGTTTAATTATTTTTTATTATTTTTAACGGATTAATTAAAAATTTTGTTTCAGGTTCATTCATATTTTGTAAACATACCTAAGCCTAACTTTTGTTGAACCATGATACAGTTTGATGATTAATTACTAATTTTGTTTGTGATTTAATTTGGATTTTGAATAGTACCCTTAACTTATATGACTACGACAGAGCGGAAATACACTAAATATTTATTCAAAACCAGAATTTGAAGATGAACTTCCGCAAAGTAACGCCTGATTCAATAAACTAACATACTTGTGTGCTACTTTTTCATCTGTACCGGGTCAGAGAATGCCTGAAAGTCCTACAAGTGTCTCGGCCACTTTTGACTGGGTGAACGGTTTTGGGCAAGATCGTCATTGAGTTCAGGATAATCAAAATTAAATTTCTAATAATTTAATGAAACATGTTGAATACCTGTTGAGCTTTTTTAATAGTCCACTACTGAACGTAGGCCTACCCACGAAGGGTGATTGAGCCATATCCATCACGCTGGCCGAGCGCGGGTTGCTGAATTCATATACATCGATTTTTCTCTATGGACGTGCCTTTGCAGGTTGCTTCAATGTTTTCCATCAATAAAAAGCCATTAGTGTAAATTTCGTACATAAGTTTCAAAGCTCAGTGGTCAGACCAGGATTAGGACCTTACGATTGTGATGTGGACCATGACATGCGAATGGAGTTGGATATACAGTGAAACCTGGATAAGAGAGAGTTGAAGGGACCGCCATCTCATTCTCGCTTACAGAGGTTTTTCACTTATCCAGGGTTTCTCACTTATCCAGTTTCGGAAGTGGCAACTCTCTCTTATAGAGGTTAAAAAATACGTCTAATTTGCATTTAGGTATCTACATGCGTAAAGAATGATAAATATCTTTATAAATAGTACATAGGTACTAACTGTTTGGGTTGTGTTGATTAGAATTGAACATAGATGATAGTTTGTTTTATTCATTCTAAAAGACACATTTAAATATCGGGAAATAAAAAAAAAAACTACTTTTTTAAATATTTCCATGCCCTTTAGAGCACTGAGACCTTATAGGGACCGTATATCTTTTGATTTTATAATTTTATAAAAGTGATTCTGCTAAGTCAAATTCATTGCGTATTTCGTTTCGAGATTTTCCACCTTTGAATGCATACAATACCTAGCTATCTTAAGCTTATCGCTTAACGACTTATTTATTTATTCTTAAAGATTTATTTACTAACCGAACTTTCTCCTCAATTAATACTAATCAACTGGAGTAAGTTTGACCAATAAGATAGTGTAAACGCACGTGTAGCTATTCTAAAAGAATGTGATACAAAAATAATGTTAGGTAGATTAAAGAAAACCACAAAATAATTTTAAATAGAACACTATTACAACAAACAGGATAGTTTAGACGCACGTGTGGCCATTCCAAAAAAAAATGCGATACAAAAACAATGTTACTTATTTCCACAAAATACAAAAAAATGTTTGAATAGAACACGAACCGAAACCAACGGTAGTTAGTTCCACGAAATTTATGAATGGATCATAAAGTGCAGATGTTTCATTACCCTCAACTCTCACTTATAGAGGTTCAGACAAATAGTACTCTCAGTTATAGAGGTCCATGAGGGGAAAACGACTCTCTCTTATAGAGGTTTTGGTCTCTCACTTATAGAGGTATTTGAGGGGTAAAATGACGGGACCTGGCAATTACTCTCACTTATAGAGGTTTCTCACTTATCCAGTTCTCAGTTAGCCAGGTTTGACTGTAATTTGGTATGCGAGTGGGAAACTACATGGTTCATGAGTGAGCAATGTACCGAAAAATATTCTTTTTACCACATAAAGAATGAGTAGGTATTTTAACATATAACTTTATTAAGTATTTATCTTTTGACAAGTTATAAGGCAACGCGGGCCAAACCGTAGGCTATTAAAGTCAAAGAACATATTTACTGTTGAACTGTGTTACATTGAGATCTTAATACTAAGAACAAAAATATTGAATTAACCGTTATATCCAATGCGGCCATAAAATAATTATTTGAACATGAATAAATCATACAATTATTATTTAATTAATTTCAAATATTTTGCAAATTAATTTCATCTAAAAATTGTCGTAGGTACTCCGTAATAAGCTTTAGACACGAGCGAATTTAAGCAAATACTGAGACAAAGCAGGCTAATCTTATCTTTGCAAGTAATACGAAAACCCGAGCTAAACCATGAGCTATTATTTTAAGCAAGAAAGTACTAAAACAACGCGGGTCAAACTGTGGGGAAATACCATTTAAAGTAAGTACTCATTATCATTTTGAGAAAATACTAAAACAACGCGGGCCAGACTATTATCATGGGCTATTATCATTGCAAGTAATACGACAACGCAAGCCAAACGGCAGGCTATTATAATTTGGGATAATATAAATTGCATATCAAATAAATAATCGCCTATCAATACATACTCATCATTTATATTCTTTTTTACATCAAATAACTTACTTCACTACAAATAAACTAAATGTTTAACAAAACAAACTGCAGATAATTCGAAATTTTACATCAATATGACATTACTTTTTTCCTCATAATGTAATACAGTTAAATTTTATTTTTGTACAAAAATACTACATACATAGCATAAATACTGACTGCACAGCAAATTTTTCTCAATTATTAGGGAATGCTCTGTTATCAGGGGTCTAGATCAATGGATGGTTTCTTTAGGGTAAATTAGTGAAGAAATTAGATTAGGTGTGATACAAAAAATAGGTTAGGTTATGTTAGAACATGACAAAACAACGCACGAGCCGAGCGAGCGAAGCGAGCGTGCCGCGGCAGCGGCCGGCGAAGTGCCAGAAGCGAATCGCCTTTATAGATTAGGTGTGAAACAAAAAATAGGTTAGGTTAGGTTAGTTTAGGTTAGGTTAGTTTAGGTTAGGTTAGTTTAGGTTAAATATTAAGACGACTGTGATTAATAAAATGCTGTTTTATTTAGAAAAACTGCTGTAAATAATATAAAAATAGAAGCTATATTTAAAAGAAAAAGAGTTAACAGGTATAATGTGCATTAAGATTATTAGCTGTGCATTGATGAAAAAGCTTTTGCTTTAGGAAAAATCGCTGTACGCTGCGAAAATAAATTGTAGTGTGTTTAGTGATATTTTGAGTTGAATATTATGCTGTGCAATCAGTAATTTTGATGGGAATTAGGAATCTTATTGCATAGAATAAGGATATTTTTTGATTTGCGTTTAAATACTACCCTTATAATTTTAAGCAAGTACCACGACAACGCGGGCCAAGCTACGTGCTATAAATTACCATCTTAAGCAAGTACTGATAATGTGCAGGCCAAACCACGACCTGTTATTATTCTAGCCAAATACTGGGATAATTTAGGCCAAACCGTAGACATTATCCCTTCAAGTAATACGTTATACGATAATGCGGACGAAACCACAAACTATTATTATTTTAAGCAAGTGCCAAGACGACGTGGGCCAAACTGTGGTTTATTATCATTTTAAGCAATTACTAAAACAACGCGGGCCAGCCCGTGGGCTATTATCATTACAAATAATACGACAACACAGGCCAAACGGTAAGCTATTATAATTTTAAGCAAGTATTAAGACAACGCGGGCTAAGCTGCGTAATTTATATACCATCTTAAGCAAGTACTAAGAATACGCAGGCCAAACCGCGACCTATTATCATCATCATCCTGCCCTTAGATTTACTTGATGACAATAAATATTATCTTATCTTATCCCACTAGGTGGGGTCGGCACAGCACGTTTCTTTTCGCCACTTCACTCTATTATACGCCATCTCATCATCAACTCATTTCTCTCGCATATTATCTTGCACACAATTCATCCACACTTTTTTTGGTCGTCACCTCCTATTTCTGCCGCTTACCATCATATTTAGGGTTCTTTTCGTGACATTACTCTCTTCCCGTCTCATGCCCTTACCAAGATAGCCTGCCACTCTTTAATTTCTCAGTCACTGGCGCTACTTTCAGACTTCTTCTAACATACTCATTTTTAATCTTATCCATTCTTGTCTCTCCGCACATCCATCTCAGCATTCGTATCTCCGCTGCATGCAATTTCCTTTCATTCTCCCTATGGTGGCCGAACACTCTGACCCATACAATACGTTTTTTATCCAGCCAAATACTAAGACGATTCAGGCCAAACCGTAGGCATTATCCTTGCAAGTAATACGTTATACGACAATGCTGGGCTACACAAGCTATTATTATTTTAAGCAAGTGCCAAGACAACGCGGGCCAAACTGTGGGTTTTTATTATTTTGAGCAATTACTAAAACAACGCGAGCCAGACCGTGGGCCATTATCATTGCAAGTAATATGACAACGCAGGCCATCAGACAGCCTTTTTTAATTTTAAGCAAGTACCAATACAACGCGGGTCTAACCGCGGGCTATTTTCATTTTAAGCAAGTACCTATGTACTAAGACCACGCGGGCGAAGCCGCGGGTTTTAAGCTAGTAGTTTATAATTATAGTAGCTAGGTAAATGATTTAACTACGTATATTTTTCTTTAATGAATCGAGTACCATAGATGTACGATTGAATCATGTAAGAGATAGCCTTGCAAAAAAACGCAACTAATCTAGTTGATATACTCGTATAACCGTACTCGTATACGTACCAAGACAATCATTAATGAAGCACAAGGCCAATCAACACAGAATGCAACGGGACCCAGCCTCCCAGCTATATTTATGGTGACCCGGCACGGTCAAGCAGCTTATCTTGGACACCACACGGAAACCATTCGTGGTAGTTAGTGTACGCTGTAAGTTACGATCTGTGAAATACGACTATTATGTACAACTCGTAGCTATTTCTGGCTGTCAATGGGGAAATTCATAAAAACAATTTACTGCTCGCTGCCTAATTGAACTTGATTTAAACTTCAGACAACGCACATTTTATATCCAAGATATTTTCTAGTAATAGGCACGCGATAAAATTATTTTATTTATCATAAGCTGATTGTTTTTATGTTGCTAAGAAAACATCCGTTGGTCATATCCGGAGCCTTCTTGTAAACACATGATGTATGTAAGTTTGCTACTTTTGGCATATACTTATAGAGTCTGCACAATTTATATCGAGAGCATTACTTATTGACCCAAAACGAATACGTTTCTAATGTATCGACTCATTAATTACAGCGTTGGTGCGACGCGAATGAATTGCGAGCCAGGCACAGAGCCTACGTCTCGGGATTTAGTCACGCAATTATTCCGGACGGACTAAAGCCCTGACAGCAAACGACAAATATATCACCACTTCTATTACAAATCATTTGTACATAAAATCAATTTTCGCCTACAAATACACCGGAGAATTGCATTCAAATACTCAACTGCCAAAACCACGTTCGCTTTAAAATTCTCTACGGCACGATGCCCATTAATAAAATGTCGGCCAATGAGAGACTTGCAATCGTATCGAATCACTATCGAATAGAATAAATTTATATAATGAGCCATCTAAGTGGTCAGTTTAGTTGTTTTTAACAACCGAATCACGTTCGTTTTTCAGTCGAAGGATACGACAGCGATGAATGGCGACACGGTACTGAATGTATGTACGATGTTTGATGCTTTCTTTATGTGTATTGTAAAGTACCAAAGTAGGTATAGGGTTGCTCGCGTGCTCACTGTGACCTATCTGGGCACCGATCAGTTTAATACGAGACAAGCTCATGTGCATGCACTTCGACATTACAAATGGCACCTCCCACAACGGCTTACAATTGGAAACGAAGTCGTGTATTCTTGCGATAGAGATCGAATATCGTGGCCACACTTTAAGTGTTTTAACTATCATGAAAACAAATAAAAAGCTAGAAAAGTACATCTCTTTTACTGAGATTTTCCACTTCACTCAGAAGGAATAAAAGTATCTGATATTTGGAACTTTGCGCATAATTGCTCTACTACATAATAATGTATCGATGTAAATAAACTGCAATTTCATTTTGTGTGTTGTTGTTGGAGTTTTTGATGATCTACAATATTCAAATAAAACAAACTCCTATTAATGTGTCTACACTTTAATTATATTTTTGGTGCTTTATTTGAACGCTTCTAAATGTATTTCTTATGTTATTAGACATTTTTACTTTACATTGCTTTTTTCTATATTCATTTCTTCTTTACTGAAAACAGATAGCAAAGGCAAATCACCTTTGCTATCTGTTTTCAGTAGTCTAATTTTTACCACTCCTTACTTGCCACAACAACCCATACTCAACCAAAATTTATTTCTAATAAGAATAAGCACAGCACATCTCTTTTTAGATCTGGTCATTCTAATAAAGATAAAGAACTAATTGATGGTTCAAATAAAGGTCCCATTAAACAGCAAGAAATTGAGAATGAGTTGTTAGCAATAAATTAAGCTTAATAGTTACTAACCGTAAATCGCTACAAGCGTTATTACTATATGCTTCTATTTTAAATGGACTCTATATATTTGTTGTTTGTTTAGTTTCTACTCGTTTCTTATAAGAAACAGAATCTATCACTGCGCAACATTGTAGGCCTAAGTTCAACAGTGAGCCATTGACCAGCTCGGTACAGTAGCCCAGGACGACCAAAAATTGAAATGAAGGTCAGAGATGGCCAAGCAGCGAGTTGCTACAGAATCTTAAGACCAACAAAAACAACGACAAATATAGTTCCCTCTTATCACTTTTAGGAAAAACCGAAAACGACTCTATGGACTAAAATTATGTATTATGGATAGTGTGTAGGTATATATTTGTGTATGATTACCGTTAATTTGATTACGTTTAGGTACATGACCATGATGATGGAAAAAATGGGCTTCGAAAAATCACGTTATTTAATTTGAATGGACAGAGTCGTTTTATTGCGTTCTTATAAAAACCATACATGTTAATAGATTCTAATTGGCGGTATTAATCCATGCCAGATTGAGTAAACGTACATGACTTTAAGAATAGGAAAAAAACGTGTTACGCTGGCATAGTTTATAACACTACCTATAGCAACGTTATGTTTAAATTAACACAAACATTTCATTATGGTCGATTTTTGTAAATGATAGTTCTTGGAACTACCTAATTATGTGTATCTTGATAATGATTTTCAGATACAAGATGCTTTCAAAGATGTTTTATTACTAACTTAACCAAGCACACGCACTTGAAGACTTTCTTTATAATAAATAGTGATAGAATAGAAGTTATAATTATGCTTCATTGTGTTACTTTTTTCTCAATCGCTAGCAATAACAAATCACTATACGAGAATTTATATGCCCATTGCCCACCTTAAAATTATGAGTGCTAATTAAGCTCCTTGTTGCTTGGGCGCTCTCCCGATCCTGAAACTAATTATTGGTTCTCTGTGAACTTTTTATCAGCCGACCACGAACAATGGGAACGTGACTGCACTGCCGATCTCCCGACTGTGCTTGCACTCTGTTCGTACTGCCTTTGCTCCTAAAAAACAAGTTTGTATAGACCGGGTGGCTGCCCTGGTGTCAGAGCTTCCAAACCATTTACCAACTCAGAGCTAAATAGCCACATGGTTAAAATAACCGAGACCCATAATTAAACGTAAAATCCGAGCTACGGTCGTGCTTAGTTGTGTTATATAGTATTTAGTAATGTAAAAATGCCACTTACGGTTTCCTATCCGAAGACTGACCAATTTTGCTCTCCTCTCCTGTGTCTCCACATCGTCACAAATAACTAACACACTAATTCGAATATTATACATGAGTAATAAGTGATATAAAAGCCATGTCTGATCCAATCAAGCACTCAAAAGTTTCTATTGACATAAAATAAGGTACTTACATGAAAAATAATGAAGCCACTGGTTTCCGAACTAGCCAGGGGCTTGTACTACGAGAACCAGAGACTTCTCCTATACTTACGACAAATTATGGTTTCTAATACTATTATATCTAAAATTTAGCTTCTTAGCTTTTAGATCTGCAAAGTTAGTATTCAATATCGGTAAGTATAGTTGTGTACCATAGGAAGAACGCCTTGAATTTCACGCCAAACTTGTATTATAAGTATTTCGAACATGAAACATATGTTTCCTCCCAGATGAAACAGGTAGTTTACTTGTAGGTGATTTTATTATATTTCGAGCCAGCGCAGCGTAAGACATTCACCAACAAGGTTGACCGATAATAGCGATAATCAAATCAAGACTGCAAGAACGCCCTGAAAGCAAGTCGCTTCCAATCAGTCTTATTGGAAATCCATAGCGGAGGCCTATGACCATCAGTGGACGTCCTATGGTTAATGATGTTAACTTTTATTTTCAAATTTTAGTAAATGAAAAAAAATTAAAATTCTTACTAATACAGATTAAGAATTTTTCAATGAACCCTACAAAATTTATTGCGTAATTAATAATTTCGTCCGTAAACTGTAAAGAAACAGACTCACCTGTTAATTCATTGTAAATGCAAACACCCATTGTTTGCATTTACCAATTTTTTCATTACCGAGCGTGACCACAGATGAAATGATAAACTGCTGCACATGAATCGCTTTCTATAATTACCTTTATTACAGAATTGTATATTTTTGTATGTCGTGTATTACTACAATTTGTAAAGGCGAGTAATTACACGATTTTTTTTGTTATCATATCTTCGAGCCAATATCTATAGTCACAATCTTATAAAAAAGTGTCCGAACCAAAACCCTGCCCAAGCTACGTAGTGGGCAGGCTTTTTAGGGTTCCGTACCTCAAAAGGAAAAAACGGAACCCTTATAGGATCACTTTGTTGTCCGTCTGTCCGTCTGTCAAGACCCTTTTTCTCAGGAACGCGTGGAGGTATGAAGCTGAAATTTATATCAATTACTCAGGTCTACTGTCCCTTGAAGCTGTGAAAAAATCAAACTTCTAAGCCAACGCAATCAAAAGATACAGCCGTTTATGCCGCAAACTTTGAAACTCGCAAGTACTCGCAAGGGAATCAAAACCTAAAGGGTACTTCCAGTCGACCTAGAATCTTGAAATTTGGCATGAAGCAACGTTTTATAGCACACTTAAAGGAAAAATTCCGAAAACCTTAAATTTTTAGTTACATTACAAAATATATATTTTTTAATAAATATAAACTTATTACTTTTTTTGTCGTAATGAACGAACTTTGTAAACCTTGCAGGTTTGTACGGAACCCTCGGTGCGCGAGTCCGACTCGCACTTGGCCGGTTTTAGTTAGTCGCCGCGCAATGCCAGAGTGCTTTACAAGCACTAATTAGGTGACATAACGTCGAGATTCGAGAAAACGGGTAAGTAATTGAGAATTATTTAATGTAAATTATCGAAGTCGGATGACGGCGCTCTGACATTTTTTTACTACTTTCACTTAGGGACTGTGGCTCTTTACATATTTGCTCGAAGTATCATATTGATTAATTCTAACATAAAAAAAACTACTTCAATGTTTAGTAAACTCAGTATAAAAACAGAAACAGATAATTGGTACTTAGGTAAATATTTTGTTACTAATTTCACAACTCGATTAGGAGTTTACATAGGTCAATTTTATGTAGGTAATTGTTGAATTTTTTTCCTAAGTCGTGTTACTCTCTTGAGATATTATAACACATTTTTATAAAAATAATTTATTATTATATACTTATGAGCCAAAATGTAGAAAATATTAGTTGCTACAACAATAAGCAAGTACGAGTAGTACCTAGTATGCAGTATCTGATTAAATAACTATTTGAATATAATTTGATTATGTAATGATAATAGACGTAGTAGGTAGGTACAGATATTATTCTTTTTAAATCTTAGCGTGATGATATAAGCTAACTTATTACAAACTAGTGACCCGCCCCGGCTTCGCACAGGTGTATTATACATATAAATCTTCCTCTTGAATCACTCTATCTATTTTAAAAAAAACCGCATCCAAATTCCTCTGCGTACTTTTAAAGATATAAACATACATGGGGACAGACCGCGGGAAACGACTTTGTTTTATACAATGTAGTGATAAAACCAAACAAGTGCAAGTCAGGCACGCACACCGAGGGTTCCGTATAAAATCCTGAAAATTGCACAAAATTAGGTTGTTTAAATATAAAAACCATCGACAAAAGGGTATTTTTTTTTCACTTTTCTCGTCACATTTCAAAAAGGACACATCATAAAAATAATCTGTCTTAACACGTACTAATTAAACCCCACATACAACACATATAATACAATCATACATATGATACGATTAACTCACTTTGAAAATTGGACCCATATTTTTTATGCATTTAAGGCCTATTTTTGTGATTTAATGAAAAATGTTTCAAATTTATTTCTGTATGTGTGCTCTAAGACAATGCTTTTCGCCAAATTCCTAATTTAGTAATTTTAGGTCAACGGGAAGTACCCAGGTTTCGATTCCCTTGTTAGTGTCGAAATATACTGTTCTAACGACATAAACGGCTCTAACATTTTTATACGATAACTGAGAAGTTTATTTTTTACACAACTGCAAGAAACTATAGGGTATATACTCGTAGGTATATGGTTTAAATTTCAGCTCGTTACCATTATGAGTTCCCGAGATAAAAGGTCTTGACACACGAACGGACTGACAGACAGACGGACAACAAAGTGATCCCATAAGGGTTCCGTTTTTTCTTTGTGAGGTACGTAGCCATAAAAAGGAGTTTAGGTAGGTCAGTGGAACATAATTTAGTCGGACAGACATAGTGCACAGTTGGCCACAGACAGACATATTATAGTCGAATGACATACTTAGTCTTGAGCTTGGCTCTGCCATCGTACCTACGGCAAAAAATAACTTTATAGGCAGAATAGAATCGAATATGTATTTCTGTACTTATACATTATGATCAATATCCACTAGCCAGCACCGTTCGTGGGTAGGCTTCTGTTCAGCAGTGGACTATTAAAAAGCCGGCACATAAAAGTATGATCAATTGTCCTTGTATGGAAATAGTAGAATGGCAACTGTAGCTATACGATGTTCACCGAGGTAAACATACGCTATACAGACCACGTAAGAACATTGGATGCAAGGCTCTTCCAGCAGGTATAACCAATGGTTATCAAAATCGATAAATAAGCCTAAATCGAGAAGACGATTACAGGTAAGATACAGACACAGATTCTACACAAATGAAATAAAATAGAGTCAATTTCGTCATAACCTATATAAGCTTTTGGTAGAAAAGCTTCGCTATTATCTGTGTAGGTGCGATTTGATGCTGGAATAACAATACGTCATATTTTCAAGGCCTAACTGGCTGCCTTCGTTCAATACTTATTTTTATTTCATGCTTGCATTCGCGTGACTGCCTACGTTTTGTTGACATAAACATGATAAGGAAATGCCGAAGCTGTAATACCTACTTATTTAAAAACAAGGCTCGAAACATGATCTCGATCGAGGAAACTTCTTAAATTATCGAGAATATTGCAGGAGGCACTAAGTCGACTGTCGCATTACTTCTCTTTACGTCTTGCTTTACAGCAGTCATTACTTTGGAAACGGTCAGCCGAAACGTACAAATCATAGAGATCTAGAGGTTTTCTCTTCACCTATAGCGCGCGAAACCTTTTTAGTACTGAATGCTCATACACCGCAAAATGCATGTTTTGGAAATGTATTATTTTATATGATCATGTATCTTATTATTTTTGTACTCTATGAGTGTATTTATTATAACCTGTACTGATATTATAAAATTTCCAAGGTGTGTTTGTTTGTTACTATTTCACGCAGAAACAGAGGGAAGTATCGTCTTTTTGCATATATGCAATTTTAAATTTTGAAAATGTTATACTACTTTTTATCTCGCAATAGTAAAAAAAACTTATATTATGAGATAGCATAAAAACACAAACACTATGCGGAAAAAGTCGCGAGAAAAAGTTAGTTTATAATAACTGCGTCATTTATTGGCGCTATGGCGTAGTTGATTTGAAGCAGAGAATTTTGTATGAAATTAGATCCTCGCTAGATAGAAACCATAATTATGTCTCATCTGATGAGATCTGTGGTGCAAACTGTGTACCGGAGACACGGTGTTATCGTAACAAACTACCACTCTTGTTGTAACAATCGAACTTGATAACTTAGTGCTTTTATTCAGGTGGCCTACAGATATGAACAGGTTCTGTCCCTTCAGGCGTTCCTCTTGGACTGCTTATTATATACTAGCTTTTATCTACGTTTTTAATTTAGATCTTTTTCGACATTACATATTTTTAATTACTAAAACATTATTTTGATCTTTCAACTCCCACTGCTCGACTACTGTAGAAAATATACTCGTTATTGTCATAATATTTTTGAGCTATTGAACTTCACTTGAATTGTATTTTACGTAATTAAATCGTTTTTTAGTCAAGTTGTTGCTTCTTTTTAATAACTGCTATTCTGTCAATTGCCATGATGTATCAACAATGTTTTATGAATTATTTGTTAACTATGTATGTAGTTGTTTCATTATTTTGCTTTAGTTAGCAGGGCAGTCAGTTTTAATAAAATTTACTGATAAAAAATAAAAATTAAGGTTGTTTATCATTACGTACGCTAAATAATTCGACAAGGAAAACATTTCCAGCCAACGGTAGGTACCGTAGGTAGGTACCTAACCGATTCAGAGTAGGTACTCAACCCAATGTTTTGATTGTAAAATAAGACCGCATTCTTACAGGCGACCGAAAAGTTCGTTTATTTTTATATTTATTTTATTTGCATGTACTTCATTTTTACGCTCATAAATTGAGACCACTTGTAACTTGTTACATCATTTTCAATTTAACAGCTTTCGAAGTTTATTTCAGCAATAACTTTTGTTCAAAGTAAAGTAAGAGATTGGTTGGGAGGATATATAGAAGCCTTCATACTTGTTCCTATTTGGTTGGAGCCAACATGAGGGTCTACATCCAACATTGCTACAGCCGTCTCGAGAATATGCATGCTTGGTTATATGGACTACCTTACACACGATCTGAAATGATCGTAGTATTCGTAGTTAAAGCGATTTGTTTCAACCAAATCAGATAGTGTATGAGGGCTTTAAAACAAGACCAAGCCACAGTAAAGGCGTCTTATCCCGGAGCTCAAATAATAGCTGTCAATAAAATGGTTATGGTTGTGTGCACTGAATGACCATAAATTGCAAAGATTAAGGTCAATAACGAGATGGATATGATAACTGCCAAGGAACGTAAACCACAGCTTAGTTCAATAGCCACATTTACCAATTTCAATTTGCGTTTAATTACAAAGCTGACATAAGGCACTTGCCTTGCCTACTTTATGTGCATTACAGAGGCTGTAGATAAAATTGTACGATTTTAATTTAATAAGTCGTAGGATATAAAGTACCTACTTACTTGCACTCATACACATAAATGGATTCATGCGGCCTAGTTTTAGCAGTAATCTCGATAAGAGAAAAAAAAAGTGGAGTCTCTCCGCGCGGAAGAAGTGAAACTTCAACGCAACAGTGCTTTCATACCCCCTCCATGGTAGCGTTAAACGCAACCTTGTTGAAAATCGCATTTGAAGTTTCTCTTCAAAACGTTTTCTACACGAAATAGTTACCAGCCGGGCTAGTATGCGCGCCACGAATTATTTCGTTCGTAGTGTCAGAACGAGACAGCGTTATGGCAAAGTATATATCTGTCGCTTTATCACACGTCGAACTGAGTTCTTTTCGTCGCTTTTCGTGGTCGCATGCTTTATAGCCAGGAATGAAATAATATTGATTATTTATTTACAATAGTTATTATATTATTTGTAAAAGGATGCGAAATTAGTGAAGCGAAACTAGTAAAACTTATTTAAGCTTTATTTTTTAAAAGTATATTTTAAAAAATCACCTCTCCTAATAATCTCGTTAGGATTTAGATAGGTATGTACTCTTAACAATCTTGCCAAATATTATCAAAATTGGCTGATAAATAGCGCGACAGCTAATTTCCCACTTTTAGAGGAAAATACCCGGGTATCATAAATCGCCGACGACAAAATAAATCTGTTAATAAATGGAACCTGTGTACCAAGTTTTGTCGAGATCCGTCATAAAAAGCGACATGTAAGTTAACGAAAACCAACATCTGGACAGACGAAAGCAAAATGACCGTCTCTAAAACGGAGATCTTTTCCAACCTCGATCAATAATGTAGCGAAGTGATTTTACCATAGATGTTTTTAAAGAAAACTTTAAGTATCGGTACTGGTGGCGCCATCTTTTAAAAAGCGTGGGTACTACGCACACTCCCGAAAAGGAAAGCTTCTTCCGGAAGCTACATTAAGGCGCAGCCACACCAAAGTTATTTTTAAATATAAAATATAGAAATACCCTATGTTTAAACACATTCGGCATAATTTAGCCTTTAGACGAGTAACGTGATTAAATATGATCAAATAGTTTTGGATAACAATTCACACCTGGGTAGTACACATACGAATAATCAATAAAAAAAGGATCAAATAATGCTCACAATCGTACAAAATAAAAATAAATTATACCGTTATAAATAAATAAAAAGTAAAACAGTTGATCAATACATATAGAGAACATTAATTGGCACACTAAAACCACTTATTAAGCTACTTTTGTAGGTAATTATGTAGGAGTAGGTAACATACAGTATCTACTGGCAAGTGGCACTTTTTAACTTGAAAACACTGATACCTACTTGTTTTTCTTCCACATATTTAGTTTTCTCAAAGTTTTGCACGTTTTTGTATGAAACCAATGACGAATGCCTACTTTGTAAAGGATAAAATATAGAATAAACTATCTGGATTGTGATTGGCGGAAGACAACGTTGTCGCTGGCAATGCGGCGAGTATGCCGGCCACGTCCACTATTGTTTTAAAATGCTATCTCCAGGCCACAAAAACGGTCGAAGAGACATGAACGTGCCATCTCGTTACCCTCGAATACTGTCATTCATTCAACATCAGTGAAGTTGCAACTCGGAGATCGATAAATCAAGAATAAATAAAGAACCTTTGCTTTAAAATATACCCAAGTGATTTACGCTGGTATAGGTGTCATTTCTTTTGGGTTGAATAACCATCTCCGAACTACCTGTAATTGGTATAAATGTCAGAAACTTTGTATGTAAAACTAGGTACCTATTGTGCAAGTACCTACCTACTTCATAATAATATGTACGTTGATAAAAGGCAAACGTTAAGTACGTAGGTACCTAATGCTTTTTTTTTGAAGTTTGAACACTTTAGATAGGTACCTACTCTAGGAAGTCCTAGAGTCTAGGATTCATTGTATTGATTCCGATTGCTTTTTCGTAATTCATTAAGCTTCAAATCATAGTAATTTAAAATAAGACAAAATGTAGCAACCATAAGCCGATAGCACGCAGATTGCTTTCATTCAAAACCGATCTGATAATATTTATTAACTTAATCGCATAACATACACCCCCTAAGTAATTGTAGTGTTTCAAAAGTTCTTTCTCGGCGTCAGGAGTTAAACATTCTGAGTGCGCACCGTACATTGCAAAAGTCGCCTATTATATGTAATTATGTGGCCGCATAAACCGAGCACTTTGCTTCTCCACTCCCAATTACACTTAGCGGGCCTCTTAATATTGTTCATTATGCTAAGGAAATGACAAAATTTTGCTAGAATCCATTATCCTTATAAAGCATTTGCTAAGCAACATTTAATGTACCTACACGGTCGGATCATCACGCGTAATACTCGTATTGGTAAGTACCTATTTAATAATTTGAAGAAAATCCGTAAGGCGTTATGGAAATTCATAGTCCAATCAAAGCATTTTTATGTTCCGTTATAATTAAATAGATTACACCAATTTATTATTTTAAGACCTCAAACAAAAGCATTTTGGTCTATCATCTCAAATTTTTACCAAAACACGACCACTAACGACATCTATCTAAAAGTTACTGAACTTCCTTCCCATCGTGGGAATCACAAAACGTATGCGCACGCGCAGCCTCCCACGGAAAAATCTGATATGGATGTACTTTCCTTGTTTATTATATTCAATGGCGCATAGAGTTGATTAGTACATGAAAATGCAGATTATTTAAAATTATTTTGATGCATTGAAAAAAATTGAGAACGTTACATCATTATTGCATCACACTTCACTCGAATCTGCCGAAGATCTACCTCTGAATTTTTTATACGAGCACTCAAGAGCACATTCATCAATCACACGCCAAGAAACAACCTTTTTTGCTAAAATAACCGAAACGAACAGGAGTAATTCATTTTCCTACATGTCTTTAGGCATCCAAAAATACACGAATTACTTTTTAGTTCTCAGGCTTTTCACCGCATTCATCTACATAAAACAATTGAAAAACACATTTAATTACATACTTTAAGTATTTTTAGCATTTAACTATATTAAGCAAATAAATGAAGCATTTCATAGCTTAGTTGAAAAAAAAAACAAGCTACACTACCTTTTGCATCATAGGTACTACTCTTTTTTATAAGGGCACAATTTGAAACAAATTCTTTAAATTTTAATGAATTTAAAATACAATGGTACCTACCTGTATTTTTTTAGTGTAAGTTTTTCTGTCGTCAAAAGTACCTAATTATATCAGCATAAACAAATTTTATATCACTACAGCAATGCCCTTGATCTTTGCCTTAATCGTCAATCAAATTTATGTAATAATGAACTTATTTGCATATTATGAAGTCAGCGGGTAATATAGAATCATCTGATAACGTTTAAATAATGTTTTGCGAATATTGTAAAGATTATAGTGGTTATAAAAATGTAAATGTTTTATAGTGCGCATGTTGTTTGTATTAATTGTTTATTCATCACATAATTAGGCGCATTAGGTGCACACAGTGATAATAGGGTTACTATGTATCAGAATTTGTTGTGAGACATAAAAAAGACAAGTCTTTTTACAATTTTTAAGACTTTTTTCAGGATTGCATCTGAACTTTGGAAATATCAGTATTTTTTGTAGTAAATAAGATTAAACTTACTCAATAAAATATTGTAGATTAATCCGACTTCTTTTGTCAAAAATAAGTATTTTTCGCAAAAAATGGGAAAACCGCCTTCCATCGTGTACAAAATTCGAATATTTTGCTCGAATTGCTTACATTGTTGTTGTTTTTTTCAAAAACGGCTCAGCTGATTTCTGTGAAATTTAAATGGGACCACTTCGGGAGTATATTCTTTCGAACTAAAAAAGAATTTTTCGATTCGGTTCACAATTGGCGAAATTGTCGACGAACATACACAAAAAAATAAAAGAAAAATACATACACATGAACATAACCTTCTTTTTGGAAGTCGGTTAAAAAACTAGACAGATTATAAAAAGGGCTAGCAAACAATCTAAAGACTTTTCGATGCAAAACCAGTTTTCATACCACCTGCTCGAAAATGACTCATTATATGTCGTACAATCTCAACGTAAAAAAGTCATAATTATCTTAACACAATCTCGAGGGCTATGGCAGGTCAATAATGTTGTATGAAACTCCCTAGGGAGTAAAGTGATTTAAATTTGAAACGTTTAATTCGTGTGAAAATTTCTTAACTAAGAAAATTTAAGGACAACGTGAAGAGGTTTTATTTTGTAAAATCGAATAAAACCTCTATACATACTCTATACACGGCAACCCCTTTGGTTTATCAGTTTTACGTTTTACAGAATATAAACCTCTTTGCAATGCCTGTTTTAGGCCATGATAATCGAGCTGGCCATGGTCTTATGTTTTTCACGTAGTATTTACATTCTCTGTTTTGTTACGGATTTGTGTGCTTTTCTATGAAAATTCGTAGGTATACTCGTACATTCTAATTTGTTTTATTACATTGAGAACAATACCGAGTTACCTAGTGAGTACTTACACTTTGTGAGTATTTTCCTAAGGTTTTATTTTCTCGCAGGAGGTGTGCACCACTCACTAGAACCAAGTCTGTCTTTGTCTTGGGCGACTTTAACCCCTCGCTTCACTCAGGACTCTAAATATGTCGCCCGTTTCAGACTTTCACCGTCTTACCACAAAAGTTTTACGCACGCTTTAAACAATGTTTAACACTGCAAATTGTACGGTTACACAGTGTTTAAAGTGTGTTTCAATATTTTGTGGTAAGGTGGTTAAATTCTACATCTGGTAGCCCTAAGTGCTAATAACTACGAACCCTTTAGCAACAATCATTACTGTACAACTAGAGTGAGGAATTGACGTACTAAATAGTCTTATCTTGCAACAAAATGTGATGTACTATCTTAAATAGGCATAAGTAGCAATTGTTGTATCTTAAATAAATAAGAGAGAATAAAAACGTACTTCCAATATTTGGTCTGACTACTAATAGATATAAGGATACGATGATACCACTACATATTCTGTAATATATACCTATTTATGTATGCATTGTAAAAGGAACTTCTAATATAATTTCTAATAGGGTCTCATCGCAATAGTTAAGTACGTAAGAGTCAATGAAAATCTACACTGTCGGAGTGTTTATCATCGAACAAAACACGTTATTTAACTAGGGTCATGGAAAAAGTATCAATTTCGTTTCTTTCTCAAAAGTATAAGAACAGTGTTCTGTAAAATACAATCTCCCCAAAGTATACGCTTGGTTTTGGTTAAATTCAGAAAGCAAATTGGAAATACCTAACTGCACATTTATAGGGTGCAGCCACACCGAGAGAGAGCCTCTGGAGAAAGTACGCTAAAGCACGCAACGAGCCCTGTTAAGGTAACGTTTCTCATTCTTCGATTACTTTTCTTCCATGTATTTATCCGCATAAATAGAATCTTTAGAAATCAAACTACAAAGTATAAAACATTTCTGCCAACATTCACAATATTTTTTAATCAATAATTATTAAAACACCTGACGGAGTCATTCTTAAATGTGGCGATTATCATAAACCTTCTCTTATTAATGGGATACATAGACAAATAAATATGCTTTTAGCTCATTACGATCCGGGTTGAATGAACTTATAAACGCGAGATCACCTGTCTGATTTAATTAATTGTAACTATCTGACTGCACCCTGTGGAGAGCGAACAGATAAACCTACCTATCGTAGACAAATTATATATATAGACAGCCATCAAAACCTTTACTTAACTTTAGAAATATATCCCTAGTAGGTTTTATTTTAGCAAAGAATACATCTGTTTCTTATAAATGCAAAAGTAAAATAAGACTAGTACTCAATCTCTATCGTGACTATCATAATTATAAAGTTTTTTTTTTTAATTTTCCTTTTTGTTCAACGTACCAGGCGCGGTAAATATAAAATCTACTTAGTCATGACAGGATGACTACGATCACGTATTATACGTCAACATTTAGAATGTTATTTATTTGCCAGGCCAGTGCTAATTCAGCGAATTATTTGACAGTTTGGTTAGTTAGAGCCTTCTATGCCGCCGGCCGATAGAGGTCGGTCGTTATAGGCGCGCTTGAACTTTGGAAAGCGTGGTCTATAGCGCGAGCGCATCAACACAAGAGTGTGACCTCTGCGAGGCGCGCGCAAGGTCACGAACGCGCGTGCGCCTCAGTCGTGACCCGCTCGCGAGCCTTACCCGCGCCCAGTACTCGACAATCACACCTACTGCGACGGCATAAAACACAATTTCATGCACATCGCTAACTTGGCCACAATGTCTAGCTGTACCGACATAGCATTGGTGTCGTGTGCTGGCCCGTCTAGGGCATCTATTTGCTCCTAAATTTGTGCAGGTTTGATTCGCACAAGTTTGCTGTCTATTGTGATGAGAAGCACTTAAACATTGTTCAAGAGAAATACCAAGAATGGGTTAGATGGTATAGGTATGCTAATACTAATTGATGTCAGAAATCAGTCTGGTATGCAAGCAGTGTCTGTCAAATACTCTGCTTAATGCCAGAATACCAAAGTTACATGTACAATTATCGGGTTATCAGATCATCGCATCCGTATTATTTTGTATGGACGTGTTATCACACGTCCTCCATCACATTGTTCGGTAGATATAAAGCTCCAACGGATTCCACAGCCCACACAGACAAGCGCTAGGTTATGTAACTCTTGTGTTTTTGGTCATGCGTAATCGAAAGTGAATCGAAAGTTTAACCTGTATTTCTCTTTACAATCGTAGATAAATGAACCAATTTATCAACCTTCTCGGACAATAACTGAAAAAGACAGACAAATAGCCGAGATACCTATTTATAAATCACTTTATATTGAGATAGGAAACATGATAAAGTACCTAATAAAAAAGCGTAATGAGAACAACACCCAGACGTCGTCTCGTAGCATCACTCGAAGACATGAAAATGACTGATTACAGGTTCGAGGTAACATAATTAAGTTGGCATATTTTGCTCACTTATTACATACGAGTATACTTACCGGAACAAAAAAGGCGGAAGAATAGTCGACTATTATAACACAATGCCACGAGTCGCGAAGAACAATTTTAATATGAAGCCAATCTGAAGACCGTGAACTTAGTTGTTGCATAGCTTTGAACAAAGGTAATTAAAATATTCTAAGGAAAACTTTTGTAGGTATTGAATGTTTTTTTAACCGACAAAAACAGTAGTGTGAAAAACAGTAGTGTAAAAGTAGAGGTAGGTACTGAATTCGACGCGTATTGTTAGGGTTCCGTACCTGTCCGTCTGTCTGTCTCCAGGCTGTATCTCATGAACCTTTATAGCTAGAAAGCTGAAATTTTCATAAATGGTGTACTTCTGTTCCCGCTATAACAACAAATACTAAAAATAGAATAAAATTAATAATTAAAGGCTCCCATTCAAAAAAACCTGATTTTTTAGCCGTTTTTAGCTTTATATTAATAATGGAAACAGGTAGATGCTTGAAATTTTCACAGAATATTTAGTTGTATATTCACTTTAATAATAAATAATAAAATTAAAATAAAATAAATATTTAAGGGGGGGCTCCCATACAGTACGGACCTCCGTGACCTCCGTGCGCGAGTCCGACTCATACTTGGCTGATTTTTTTACGTAGTGGTCCGACTTCGATAGTTCTTATTTTTTTCGAAAGAGTATATTTACTTCGAAATTGGTCTCATTCAAATTTTATCGTAATCGGCTGAGCCATTTTTGATAAATCAACAATAATGTGAAAAATGCTACATCGATCCGTGCGAAATATTCGCGAATTTTGTACACTGCTGAAGTCGGTCATGCCATTTTTCGCAAAAAATAATTATAAGATGAATATTTTTTATACGAGTTCGAAATCCGAATGGCGATTAGAATTCATTTATAAAGAATAATAGAAAGAGTTTTAAATAAAAAGTTTTTTTGCTGCACGATCTTTTCTACCAGTTGGTTGAAAAGTGTTAAGAAAAGAAAAGTTATGTATACGATGAAGTTTATAATAGTACGTGATAAACATTTGTGAGCTACTCGAATTAAAATTTCAAGGTATCCCCTTGCAGGTTTAAATATTACAAATCAGTTTAGTCGTGAGCTACTTGTGTTTACCATAAATCTAAAACCTAAAGTATGTAACAGCGGGGTATTTTAATATGGTGACAATGAATGTATTTTAAAGTAAGTATTGATTGTATTCTCCGTGAATAACAAACCCATTACCCCTTCTGATATGAAAATGACTTGTTTGCACTTCATTTAAACAACACGTACCTACCGGGAGCAGTTATGTGTAACGGTGGATCGTGAGTGCCATTTAAGTACGCAGTCAGTAGAAGTGGTAGCCGAGAATGGGATACATTATTCAAGGGGATCATTTACATCGGCCAGCAGCGGACGTGGCGGCTTGCAGCGCCTTGTACGTACCACAGAGGCTCGCGAGGAACCCACTGTGCGACCTAAAAAACCCTCCATATTGCTCCTTGAGGCTTTCTTTTTTAATGCACGCCAAGTATTCGCTTAATGATCGAACATAACGTACGCGAACGTATCGATCCATAGATTGCATTCAGTTAATAAGATAAATTTATTCGTTAAGCAAAAACACACGCCCAATATTAGCTTTCCATATAAAGATGCAATCACAAAATGACAAACGGTTTAGTAAAATAATAACGTTGTAGGTTCTCATGGGTTAAGTATAAATAGTGCCTATTATTTTGATAAATAGAGATCCTGTTTAAGTAAGCGCTTGCACTTGGGTGAATAATTGCTCATAAATTAAATTAATATTTATTTTGCTGTTAACTCCCGTTGCTCTCAATTAAGTGGTACGTAATTACCGAGATACCTACAAGAGCTGAGTTGTACCTGCTAACCTATAAGTATAGATATGTATAATGACTATTATAAGTACAAAGCCTTTCGCTTTGTGCTTTAAGCTTCACACTTCAACTCTTTGTTTAACGGACACAAGCTGAGCATTCCAAGCTTGTGCTTGCTGTACCTATTATTATAAAACACAAATATTTAATTAAGGTTGTTAATTATGCGGGAATGTGACTGAAATACAAATCGGAAATAATTCTCGATAATTGTCTGGCAATCTAACGCCCTCTTCGCTCTACCTGTTGAACTACGGAGCAATTATGTTGAATAATTCATCTAAATAAGTTGAATGCAAATTTAGATTACTACTTAATTACCGAGCATATATGACAAACTCAGTAGGTTAGTAAAGCGTTTGGCGCATAATTGTACCGAAAATTTGCGCTCGCGATTGGAGCAATGCCGTATCATAAGTTCAACAATCATTTCAGCATCCGAAAAACATGTGAGGTGCGTAAGTGAGAGGTGCGCCCTTGCCACAGCGGGTGACAGTTGCTGGCCGCCACCTCGCCGCAATGTCGCTGGAGCCGCCAGCCACGAAGCCACCACTCGAGAGGGAGAGCCACTATCGTGAAATCCGAACAAAGATGTTAACCTCCCATCAAAAAATATAGTTCCTCATTTTGACACTTCTGTACTTAAATACAATTAAATTGGCAATCACTCTACTGCGAACACGGAAAAGTTACGCAACCTTAAATCCACATTTAGATCCCTATACCTAAATGGTTTTATTTATGAGAAAAATAAAATTTATTGGACGCTTCCGGCTATAGATTTATTTTGGTCAAATGTACTTTATACCCTTATACGAATAAGTTGAAATAAATATATAATTAGTATCATATATTTATTTCAACTTGTAACATGTTAACCACATGTCAATTTCATGACCTAGAATAAAATATTATGATAATCAACAAAATTGACTGCTTTAAGTAAACTTACAACTGACAGGTGTATAAATAAGTACAGCAGTCTACCAAACCATTAAATTATCATACGGATCTAGCTTTTACTTTAAAGCTATAAAATTGTATATCTAATGGGTAAGTACAAATCTCTGTATTAAGGCGAGCGTTTATGTCTTCTACGGGCAATTTGTAACGAACTTCGCGCCTTATTTTATCATTATCTCACAATTTATCGAATTCCAACTATTGAGATAAGGAATATTTTACGTCAGCCACCGAACACAATGTAAAATAGATATCAGAGCAATAATTATGAATCGACATCAGATAATGAATTATCGACAATTCACAGTTGAAATTGCGAGCGGGTTGTGAAACGGGAAATAAAACCATGTCTAGTGGTAAGTAAGTGTTTGATAATATAATAAATAGCCGATTGAAGAAAGAGATGTGATGGCTTTATATTTGTCTCTTTAGCAGATTCGTAAGGGTGATCCGAAGCTGAAGAAAACTTTATCGTTATTCATTTACAGCTAAGCATATCTAATGCATAAATAGGTATGTAGCCTTACTATTAAAATTGAAATTATTTACTACACAATTTCATTTAATTCTGGATGAATCTCTAGAAGAAGGACGTATTCTAGGATATTATTGTCCTCATCATTGTAACCAACTATTATTTGGAAGAAACCGGAAAAATCGAGAAATAGTCTGCTGTTCGATATATTTTGTTAAAAGTCAAAAATAAAAATCTTTTTGTCTGAACCAGTTAACTTATATCTTTCATATATTATTTCACTACTCAAATACACTGCTTCTAGATATTCTACATGTATATCATCACATCACAAGCTTTGCTTAGTTTGGTGTCAGAGACCGTGTGTAAGATGTCCCCTAATATTTATTTATTTTATTTATATAAAGACCACTAGAATTTTTTTTTTTTTATTCCGAATAGGTTTGCGTTTGACTACAAACTGCCTGATGTTGAGCAAATGTGCATTCTAGGGTGTAGCACGCTTACCTAGAAGATACCTATTTACTCGGGATTCGAAAACTACTGTAGCACGTTGTACTTTAGCGGGAAGACAGACCCAGGCAAAGCGTTCCACATTCTGGCTGTTCGTATAAGGAAAGAGGATCCGAAAAGGTGGCGCTTTTGTCGCGTCTGTCTAGCCGTACGATAGAAGAAAGAGGCAGGTGGGACCATATTGTGCAACTCCTGGGCGCACTCTCCAAAGTGTATCCGGTAAAAGGCTGATAAACACGCCACCTTACGTCGATGCTCGAGACTTCGTAGCTGCGACTTAGTCAAGGTGTCGTTGTCAATCAGCCTCCTGGCTCGCCTCTCAATCGACTCCAGAGCCTCCAGTTGTATTTGGCAGAGCCATCCCAAAGATGAGAGCAGTATTCCATGCAAGACCTGACTTGTGCTTTATAAAGAGTTAGCAGTTGCTTAGGTGTGAAATACCGTCTCACCTAAGAGAGAACACCAAGATGTTTGGAGCCTAATTGGGCTTTTGACTCTATGTAAGAAATGTGTAACAGGGTATATTGTTTGTTAACAGATAACAAACAATATACCTTGTTACATATTTTACTACTCAACAAAAGATGGCGCTGCTCGTATTAACATAATAAACTAAGACTTTTGTAGCATTTGCCAAGCCGTAGGTACAACGATACTATAATCCTATCGCTTAACTTAGTCCAATTCCATAATCGATATTTGAGTTAATAGCGTGGCGTCAGAGATTTCTTAGGTTATAGCTTAGATCATCCCAAGTCTAACATAAATTGCCGCAGTATTTTTTTTTTTCATCTGCAACCATCTCTTTTTAACATTCGTGACAGATATCAGTGAACTATCGTGTCAGAGTTTTAAAATACTCGTACAATTTGGAGATAAATCTCGAAACACATAGTGGTTTTAAACTCAATGCGAGATAGCTGACAATAGTTTATCAAATTAAAATACAAATGTACAAGTGTTGGGTGTCTACACCCAACACTTGTACAAAGTTAAAAATGACAAACAATCTCTAACTTTGGACATAAAGAAATTTGGGCTGCAAGATCCGTGGGAGGAAGCTGTAATTTGATACAATATTTCCTCGTTAGCGGTAGTACACTAATTTTATGCAGTAGATTCTCACTGTTGTAGCGCAATAAATTAGGCATAAAAATAATATCATATCGTTTTATCGGTTATATTCCTACGGAGATGGAGTAGTGGAGATTTTGAAGCAGGCCTTTGTTTGTATTAGAGTTTGTCCCATGTTCGAAGCACATATTAAACAATTTAAATATGTAGCAAAGAATTTTATAATTTTTTCGTTACAAATAGTATATTTTGTTGTCATAATTTTGAAAATCTCAGTTGAAAGAACTTCTTGTTATTGTTTAGAGGATGTCAGAGAAACCGTATCGTAAACGTCTCTTACCACACTCGCTTTCCACGCTCTTGATAACTGACTAGACATAAAAATATGCATAATTTGTATACTTATAATGACGCAGATAGATGAGTGATGGGGTCAAAAAGTAGGTACTCGAGTGGAGACGACCGACGCGGCGACGAGGACGACGTATCGGCAGCATGTATTATGCTGCGCTTGTTTACCCACAAGGTGAAAAGATGACCGTATTAAGACCCAGATCTGCAGAACCAGATTGGATATCTACAGGAGGAGATTTTATCTAACAGTGGATGTGCTTTAACTGAAATTATGATAATGATAAATAATGCAAAGAGCAAATCGTTTGAACGTCATGTATGATTTTAACATTGTAGCACTATTTTATTATTATCAATATTTTTTGTTCACATTTCTGAGCACCACTTACAATTACGAGTACGAACCAAGTTACTTAAAAATTCTGTTCTGTACTGTGATTTAGATTGAAATTTCTTTATTGTATTGCTTATTGTAGTTTTTATAAGTTTGATACACAAACTTGCTTTTACACTGCAAGATGTTGATCGTCAAATATCAGGTAGGTATTCTCAGGTTCATAAACCTGAGAGTACCTATACCTACCTGATATTTCAGATACCTGAGATACCTAACAGGCCAACATTATCTCCCAGGCAACCTCTGCCAAAAATATTCTACCACTACTACAAGCTATAAGTATTCAGCTACCTACCTACTTTCATTACTTTTAAAATCTCATTGTAAACTTTAAACAATGAACAATCTAAATAACAAGAAAACACGCATAATATTATTACTTCACCAATATTTTGCTCCAGAATCAAAATTGCGACTTTTTGTTTACATTATTTTTTGTGAAGTAAACTGTAATCTCCAAGTTGCGCTCAATTGTGATTATTTATACTCGTATATTATTATAATGGCAGACTGTATATCGAATCAAGTTAATAAAAACGCACATTCATATACATATAAGGCAAAGTTAGCCTTGTCTTCGTCCATTCCTCTCAATCGCACAGATGTAAACGGTATTCTCTATCTTTATCGCACTAATAAGCTACAGTATCTATATGCATACTATACTACCAACATCTTACTCACACATACTCAATTGTTGTCCGTATAGATACTCATACGATGTCAATGTAATGAATAAACTGACTCTCCGATTTTACGACTCAATGATTAAAGATAGCTATCTATGCAAAGTTTGTTAATGATTTTGAAACATCGCATCTTAGACTTGTGCAAACGATAAAAATAGAACTATGTATCAAGCATCGAAAATTAATAAGTATTGACGTCGATTCTGCTCTGCCACTCACTAAATTAAAATATTCTGACAGGAATAAAGTTATCTGAGTCATTGTTACTTTAGTTTGTGAGAAAAGGGTATTACAACTAAGTACATATAAAAATTTAATATTAGAAATTTGTATTTCCTGAAGTATCCTCCTAAACGATTAAAGTATTTTTTTTCCCAATACAAAATGAAACGCTTTGTAGCCCGTAGACAGTGAGTTACGTTTTTCTTAATAAATAAATTGAAATACATATATAGGTGTGGCAATTTTGATACAAAATTCAAAACAACGCAGTGCTTAGACAAGTTAGATAGAAGTATGACGTCATTACACGAAATTTGAGTCATTTCAACATAATGATACTTCTGGCTATTGTTAAATTATTTAAGTACCTAGTTACCTAGGTATTTTAAAATGTGAAAATTATACTGACACCATTGCTTCACTAAATTCCAAACTCCACCAAAGTGAAGCGGATAGATGGGAATGAATTCAGAGATTGGCAAAGCGTTTAAGATCATCCACAGACACAATCGTGAGTGGAGCAGATTTGTTTTATTCTTCACGAAACAAATATGTAAGGTATGGCATAGTGTGATATTTTGAGTAACTTCTCTACAAAATATGTAACAGTCCCTGGGTAGTTGAATAAGGGAGAAGTGTCTCATTATCGCGTAGCTGTGTACAATGTCGACCCACCTTAGCAATCTAGACTTTTTGACAAGTTATTAAAACGTAGTACAATAACATTTGTCTCAGTAGCAGCACGTGATGGTTTCCATGAATCTGTTAAACCTGTTATATACTAATGTTAAATTGGGAATAAAAAATCTAATCTGTAGTTTAAGTGATCTTTGAACACAGTCAATAATATATACCTGTATAAAATGCACAACAGGAGGTCGTGACCCTCGCGGTTTCGCTGCCTTTAAATAAAATAATGACTGAGCGAAAATGATAACAAGTCGAGGCTCTCAGTTATGTTACCAAATCACGTATAATCATAATGTATATATATAATAACGCTAGAATAAACAGCGTATAATCTAGATTATAGAATAGTTTTAAACTTGTACCTACGTTAAATGTCGCCATCCATACAAATGACACATTTATAGGTAGCGTGTTTTATATTTGACTATATCTTGATGGAATTAACGTCAAAAAATAATCTCAAATTAAATAAAAACAAAGAAGCAAAAATTTTCACATCCAAAATTTCTAAAGAGATCTCAATCAAAGAAATCCCCGAGGACTACAAAAAAGTCGCGTACCCTTTTGAGGTAAAATTTTTAGCGACCTACATTTTGAACCCTATTTTTAGACAGCATAGGAATAATTTCCTAAAGCACTACTGCGGTGCTTTGAGCTATTTTGATGTAAGGATGTAAAACCTTATAATGGATTTGCTGTTCTACGATTGTGGTTGCGGGAAACAAAAAAGGATGCAATACTAAATCTAAGAATGGATATGCTTAAACTGTTGAATAATTTTACAGTTAACATATAATATTTTAAAACAGTAGTTAGGCTGTTTTCTTAAGCCAATAGGTTTATGTGTGACAGGATATTCTCTTAGTACTGATCAAAAATAAATTAACTAAAGTATAGGTATTTAACTTTAAGTCTGAAAAACTGTAAACATTACCTTCAATATTTTATATACCTAACCTTTTACGCAGTTTATACTAAGGCTTTAAACATTAATAAAATAAAAAGATAGTGCGATATGTTTCCGCAAGCAAATAAAAATGGATGGACCTGCACAACATGCCAGATTTAAGTTATTATTAACAATAGGGACTGTAATAACATGAAAAATGAACATTTTATTAATTTATTTTTTTACCGAGGCTTTTTAGAAACTATTTGTGATCTATTTCATATTATCAATGCCTTAAAATTTTTAGTTTAACTCAAAAACAGATTGTAATCAAGATAAAACATTAGGATTTTCTTTATAAAAAATAGTTTTTAGCTATCAGAGTCAGAATCAGATTCTCCCAAAAAACTGGTACATAAGTTGTTATAAATTATAAGTTAAGTAACAAATTGGTGTCAGGCCCGCGCTATGAAATGTGTATGAAATGCATAGTATGAAAAAATGAAACAAACAAATGAATCAGTGCAAGGTGTTGCCATTTAGATAATAATACATTTTCTTTAAAATGTCCAGATTTTTACTCAATAAATTAATGAAGAATGTAAAAGTGTAATAAAATTAAAATTAATGGCAGTCACATTCACACTCTAAGAGTCAACAATAATACCCTCAACAAATATCCATCGATCAGCCATAAGACGTCCACTGCTGGACATAGGCCTCCCCTATAGATCTCCAATAAGACAGGTTGGTAGCGGCTTGCATCCTTTATTAACGAATATATTACAACATAATTACAGTACCAAACAAATTATTAAACTACACGGCTACTACAAAGCAATCTATCTTAAATAAATAAAAATAATAAAGCGAGCATATCCACAACAGTCTTTCGTCGTTAAGAAATTGTATACCCCGCAGAGATTTCTTTGGACCCTGGCCTTTCGGTGCCTAAAGTTATATACCAATTTAAGGCATATGTGTGATATTTGGTAGATGTGTGCGTGAGTACCTTCAACCTCCTTGTGATGGGAAGTGAACCCTTTACGCGGAGAAACCGTTTTTTTATTAAGTTTTTATTTGAGTTCGGACACCAGCGTCAGGTAGAAAGGATGATCGTTAATTTTTAGAGGACACATTGAACTTTTAGTTTACTTTTGCTTGGGATTATTGACACTAAGTAGTAACTAAGGCCTACCTAGAGTTGTGAAAAGTAAAAAAAAAGTGCTTTGGAATTTGTAATGGGTACTTGACACATGACTTGACTACTTATTTTCAAACCTCGATGTTTACCTTTTAAATCATGCGTGTTTAAATAAACTTTTGGATTCGATATCAATCACTGAATATCTAAACAAAAGATTTCTTAAAAAAATATTTATTGTTATAAAAATATATACGTGTACGACTGTGCGTGTCTCTTGAATTTGTTTGTCTTTTGTTATTTTTATTAATCGTAACTACGGACTTTATTCAGTGTCCTGTGTTTGGTAAATGTGATAGGTATTTACTTGATTTCATTTTATAAATTCAAATTGCTCTTTAAAACGTAAAATTAATCCAACTATACTAAATATAATAATGATATAAGTGTAATATAAATGTAGCAAATTTCAACAAGCATTTAAACTTTTTACGTACAGTGAAATTTCTATTTTTCTAACATATTATCACCTAGGGTACTTTTTACAGACCTCGGACATTCTGAAATGGCCTAATAGCTCTTGCAGAGGAAATCAGGAGAAGAAGTTAGTGTTATTTTTTTTTATAAAAACTAAGTTATTTACTAATCATAATGTAACATTGAGTGTGATGTGATATATTTAAATCTTTGTTATCATGATTTCAATAGTATCTAAACGTACAAAAGATTAACAAAGCATTAACTAGCAAAGAAACTACATTAAAAAGCAATTTAAAAAAACATCGTAAAACTAAAAAATATATCGTTTATTGACCAACGTTTTTTGACTAATAAAACATGATAAAGAAAGAAAGGTCCGATGTCACCGAGGCCAGGCGCTGGCCGAGCGCTACGGTGCGCGGCGCGGGCGCGCGAGCTACGCGTCGTAACTCGAGACCCCGTTGATGTCTTTTGCTAAGAGCTTCGATGCCTCGCGCTTTCACGAGTTTGTTGACTCCTCTCGAGCCGATTATGGTCTGCTTACGTAATTTTTACACCTTTATTGCACCAATACAAATAAAAATATATTTTACCCGGTAGACACCCAGTAATTATTCTCATTTTAATCATTGTACGCGCAGTATATATTATACTGCGCTACGACAAATTCGGAACATTAACCGCGCTGTAAAATTTATATGATTTAGCTTATGCGACGTAAAAAACATAAAAACGCATTTTTATTATGACTACAATTATTTTATGTTCAGACGGCCGCTGAACGTGATTCGCAAAAGATATGACATCTCATGAAATCGGGCAAAGAGCGCCGACGTATAAAAAGTGTACATAACTGTTATGATTTCAAAAAGGAGTTCAGCAGCCAAATAATTACATAAAATAATGATCGGGGCGAGAACGCGAGGCGACGGAGCTCATCTGGAGGGCTCGCGGACGGCGCAGGCGCAACCGACGCTATAAAATAAGGCTTTAGCGGGGCCGCGGCGGGCGGCGGGCGGCGGGGGGCGCGCCCGATACAAGCGCCGGTGTAAGAACATAAGAGACCGCGTTTTAGATACCATTTTGTTTGTGAGCATGACGTACTAAATAGTATCCTTATAAGAGCAACCACGAAGATTCAGGACATACTTCGACGCTTAATATCTATGCTAAATATAATATTGTTAATGTAGTCGTGTACATTTTTGAGTCAACTTTTACAATTCGAGTATGGTCATTACATAAGTTTCAGTTTAATGTTACATTTTCAATTTCATTAAATGGAAAAAAAAGTTGAGCATTTTTTAAGGACGAGAGCGAGTAAGTTAACTTTTTGTTAGAAATAAAAAATGAGTAGAGATAGGAATTTACTCTGCAATTGCATTGTGACAATATTTTGCTGGAGTATTGGATATTTTGTGTACAATGTAAGGGTTTGTTTTTACTGAATACGCGTATGGCAATAATGAACATGATGATATTTAAATTCGCGCACCGCTTTTGGTGTGTACCCGTGGAGAACAAAAAGTGATCATTAAAGGCTCTGAGGCGCGGCGGGTGAGGAGCGGCGCGGGCGCAGCCTCTCGCCGCGCGTCCTAAACGATTCAGCCGAGTTTTTATCACTCACCAATCCATATCGAGCTTATTCATACATTTTTACTAAGAACCCACTCATTTCAAATTCTCTTATCCTCAGTAATCCGCGACTCCTAGCAACTAAACCAAAAGCAGAATCTGTATTCCGACGCCTATAATGATTTTATTCACATCGACGTAAAGATAGAAAATTCTTGCATAAATTAGTATAATGTTATATCTCTGAATATTTCTCTCCACAAATATACATAAAAGCTTATTATCGCCTAGTTTAGTGCCGTGGTAGTTTTGCATTGCATTCGTATTCGTGTTATGCTACCACTTTGTAATAAAATGTTTTACCTGGTATATTAATATTTTCCTAGCTAAAGCCTTTAACGGAACTTTTAATTGAAACCAGGTTTATTTTGAAGGGTCGATGGATAAAAATATCTTGTTAGGCATGAGATTGAACTTTATAGTTCAAGTAATAAGGGTCACCGTTGTACCAGGATATAAAATAACTAAAGGTTGATGATGAAATTACGTACGTTTAAGTCCGATAGCAAAACACATTAGTACATAGTAGGTCTCCGATCGTAAAAGTGAATAGTCATACTCACTTTACATGACGCATTTTTTATTATACCTATCTTTTTAATAGGTAGGGACATTAGCTACGTATTTATTACATATTTACAATAGCGGACACTGCGGAGCCGTCTACTGACTTGGAGTGATGAAAATAAGGTGTGAATTAAAAATATCCATAAGGCAGTGAACCGAAATGTGCTTCGAACTGATGTGTGTAAATTATATGTGGTGTTTATTAGTTATACGCTAAAATAACGTAGTATTTATCTGTATTGTATTAATTGAAACATGACAACATTACAGGAAAAAGGCTTTATAAAATATGTATTGATGGACAGGTAGGTACATAATATTTATGGTATGAGTTCGTATCGCTATCTCTTGGAATAGCTACCTAACACCCATGTTTTTAGTTTCATTTTTATTTACCTACCTAAATCCAAAACCGGTCTTCTTAGAAGATAAGGTATCATAATTTATTGATTATAGTCAAGTGAGAGAAAGGTTTGATTATTAATGTAACTGAATTGGAAGATTAAAGGCATAAGTTTATTAAATTCTAAATTTTTAATCATACCTTAAGATCCATAACTGATGAAAAAATTGAGTTATTACAATTAAAATTATTATTTTCAAAGGAAGGTTCAAATTTCGAAATTTAATATTTTTAGCAAATTTACTAATGAAGTGCGTAATTTTAACAATCAGCTTAAACAAATACTTCTATTAAGCATTTTTTTGTAAATATCATCTGCATAGTTATGTACAATAGACTGAAATTCGTACAGCGCAATATTGAATCTATGTCGCATTGAACAGTCAACAATTTACGGAGTTGCATTCAATTATTTATTCATAAGATAACTATCCCGCTATGATTTGATATTGCCGCCTTGACCGCGTGTTATTTCTCTATACGAACAACATCTAATACAAACACACTAATCTGTCTACAGAACTCGTCTGGGCAGCAAATAGACGTAACTAATCTTACTACACATGCCTGCTCCGCGTAGTTAGAAGGCATCAACGTCATGCTGTATGAATGACATGCGCAAGCACATGGTAACGTGAGTACTGGCTTTTTGTGGCGGTTACGATACTCGAATCTATTCTGAAATACGAGTATATCTCACATTCAGAAATTTTAGTACATTGGCGTTAATAACTGTTATCAATGAATGAACAAACTCATTGTGATTCCAGGGACGTTTTAGATGGTAATATCACAAGAAATATATTCGTTCGGTCTTTACGATGGATACTTTGGCGGGCAGTTATCGAATATCGAGCTCGTCCGTTGGCTAGATCGGAGTGTCGAAATGTAAAATCGTGTGGAGCGGTGGCTGTGGCCGGGATCGGGCAGCTCTCGCGGCAAGTTCAAGGTGAGCGCGTCGCTCCGCCCACACGCGGCTTCGCGCTCACCGCCGCCGCCGCGCGCCCGCGCCGCTGCCAGCACAACCGTTACACTCCGAGCCTGGACCTCCGACTCCGCGGCCTGACGACTCATTCCTCGCATGCTCCGTACGCACACACGACCGACGACCGAGCCGCACCACTCGCTTACTCAAACAACCGATTGTTTCTAACGACCTAAACAAATTTTCAACTCTACGAGGTGCCAACTCGCAAATGAATTAATTACCCGAGGTCACTCCGACGTCGAAGCAGAAGTACCTACATATCTTAATACGCATTCCATTACAACGGAAATTATGATCGCGGTTCCGAGCGACTTAGCGTTTAAATGATAATTATGTTAGTTAGGTTTCAATGAAAAACATCATCGAAACAAAATGATCGGTAGGTAAATACCTACTCACATCCGATACCCGGGTCGTTTGCGACATACCTCTATAAATTTTGAATAAGTTACATTTTTATTTTAATCAATGTAATACGATTTCGACACACCGACCGCCGAGATGGAATTTCCCACTAACGAATGGCGAACACCTGGCAACAGTGCCACCGAGATATTACCATATCATCTCAGAAACCCAAAGCAATAAAATACGACGCGATATAACTTTGTTTGTGAACGGAGTCGTTAATATACGTATTAAGTTTGTAAAAAACACAGAGCTGTACGTGTACATGGTCGTCTAATTAAAATATGAAATAACAATGGTCCGAGATAGATGTGAGAGATACGTTGGGGTTGGTACGTACCTGGGTATGGTAGTAATGACTTGTCCGAGCTCATCGACGACGTGGTCGGCCAGCACGAGCACGGTGGGCTGCCCGGGTGCGCCCACCACAACTGACACGCCACCGTCCACGAGCTGCCCGCCGCTGCTCACCAGGTGCCCCTCGTCCAGCTGTCCGCTGATCATTTCAACGCGCTTCTGGTCCGGCGTCGTCGTGTATATCACGGTCTGCTTGTCGTCCTCGTATATTAAGTCTATGGGGGTCTTCTCGTCTATAGACTCCATGCCCTGGTCGTAGACCTCCGGCTGACCGGGCACCTTGCCGTCGGTCGCGTAGGCGGCGAGGCCGTGCGGCGAGTGGCGGTAGGAGTGCGCGTCCGGCGGGTAGCCGTCGTCGGAGTCCATCTCGACCTTGTGCGGGTAGTAGTCGTGCGCTGGCTGCACGGGCGTCATGGTGGCCAGCACCGCGTGCGCGGGCGCGGGCGAGCGCGGCGCCGACGCGGGCGAGGGCGCGCCGCGCGGCGTGCGCGCGCGCTCCTCGTGCCCGATCGGCGGTGACGACGACGCGGACATTACGTCCCGTTTCTGCGCAAAAGGCGACGTCTTCGTGCTTGCGGAGGCTCCACTCAGGAGCACCCCGCTTTACACTTTCGTGACTTCAATTCCTGAAATTATTTCGTCACCTTAACATTGCTTCTGATTGAACCCTTTACTAAATACTTAGGGCATTTCTAACCGATGCGATGGGTGTACCAGTGCAAATATGTGTTTATTTAGCTACTAACCATCTTAAACATTCTGTCTCGATAGCTGATCGTGGCTGATCTTTGACTACTTATTATCGTTTTCATGCTAATGAGCGCTTATGTTTTGAAAGCTTCCAGCGAAAGAATAAAATCAAACCTTGTATCTACTCAGAATAAATTAAATAAGATAAAACCTCTACATTTTCCTTATTTCTTAAACGAGCTTAATCGTGAATCAATCGAAAATCAATCTTGAAACCGTTGGGCCAAAGTTTAAATTCCATTCTCAGTGAAAAATGGTTAAATTAAATAAATGGAAATGTTCATGTTGTGCTCTCACATCATTCGATTCAGATAGCGTTGCTAGCAGATAACAAGCCGACTTGATGTTAAAAAGTTGTGTTACATAGAAGATTTTTTTGCCATTACCGGAATTTTCCATTTCAAAAATCGTCATGTATACAAATCATTGCTTGAATAACTGAAGATGTGGTATTTCTGCAAGCGGACTCTATAGAAGAGACCTACGTAATCGTTCAGAGCTATGAACCCACTACAAAGAATGTAAATACATTGATGGCTCGACTGCGCCGTCAAGTTGATGGTACTGTAACGTATACAATTACCAAGCATGTAAACCTACCTATCCAAAAACCTGATTCGTTATCATTCACTCACAATACAGTATTCATTCACAAGCGTATGACGCAAAACTAAGCATCTAAACGAGAAAAGGCAGTTCATTGAGATACGCGCAAGTACGGCACACGAATACAAGAGCCCAAGGGCGAGTCAGTAACAGCTGATCTGAGTCCAGTTAGAAAAGAACGAGTATCAAGTGGCACCTGATCGGCGAGAAGCGGCCCAACTCGTCGAGCAGCCCCCTGCGCCACGCCGGCCGCAGGAACACCACGGAACGGTACAAACTGGTAACTATTGTATCCACGTGCCTGCCAAACTTGTCAATAAACAAACAAATAGACGTGGACCTGCCTAAACGCCTCGGTACCCACTTACAACCACTTCGTAAATAGCTTGTTGATAAAGAAAGGTACATCGTATCAAATCTGAGAACTTTGAATACTTATAATAATAGCTAATAAGAGACATGCCGGTCAATTTACTCATAAGAGTTTCCTGATTTCCAAGATGTCAAAAAGAATTGGAAAAATGAGTACGGTTGAATACGAACATTTTTGAACTTTTGAAGGTCTGGGATAAGCAACATAGTGCCGAGTGCAGTGCCAATGTCATGAATAACAAGCCGTGCAAAATATAAAACCAAAAGTTCGATCATAAAAGAGTCACACAATTCCTATCAATTCCTATTTTACAAAGAAAACCCAAAGGACGAGGCCACTGCACGTCGTTCACATCTCCGATAGACTTTCCTTTTTTGAAGAAGCCTAAAAAGTAAAAAAAGGAAATGCATTTAATGCTTCAGAAGCGGTACCGAGCGAGGCTGGCACGGAGGCTGCGAGGCGATCTCGGCCGAGTGAAGGGAACAGATATATGCCAGACACTGCTACACGACAGAGAGACTTATTTTTATCTCAGCCAAGACTTCTCCGATCCTCTGTCCATGTGTGCATTTAGGAATTTCACGATTTAAAGTTATGTTCTTTGTCCGAGTACAGCCTGTATTGGATCTCCAAGAAAATAGCTAGTGATAGACTCGATTCGGATTCTACAATAAGATCAGCGGTGGATTCAGTCCTATGGAATTTTAACATTGTTTATATAGTAAGTAAGAAATTAAGAACTATTTTTACAACGGTACTCTTGCCTTTCTTTATCGGTTTATATCTTTAAAAAGTTAAATATAGCTATAGCACTATATTTTACTTGACGATAATAATTTGATTGTGGTAATAGACAGACACAGCACACGAGTAGTATTAATAAATAGATGATATTATGATAATCTTCTTCTTACGTTACCTAGTATTGTGTGTACCTATATGATCTGCATTTCAACTCAAAAGCACAAGATAGCGATCAAATCGAACTTCGATAAACACAACTAGCATGTCAGTAATCGCCTTTACGTCCATGGCTCGATGCACTGAAGGAGGAAAAATAAAATTACAAAAAGGCTCTGCCGCAGAGCCGGTTGTGTGCGCTCGCACACAGACACAGCTCTCGTGGACCACGTCGGTCGTTACAAGATACGACCGCATAATTGACTCACACGCAGAAAAGAATCGCTCATATACGGTTTTAGATACTGAAGTACCTTTACAAGACAACACATAAACTTCTACACTAACTTTTAGGAACGGAAACTACATAAAAAAGTAAATTGCCTATATCTGTATACCCAGTGAGAGTTACCTACATACACTGAAGATATCTAGAGAAAATAACATTCGTATATCAAGCCAATAAGTGAATACTGCAATGTTATCATGAGTAGTACTCAAGTTAAAAAACAAGTTTTCAAATGACAACAAAATGTAAACAGCCGACGACGCGGCGACGCTGGTGACGTTCAGTTCCGAGGCGTAGGTGAGCAGCTGTGACAGCATCGAGCGTCGTTATCATTATCACTGATGATTGTGTAGAAGAGACAAGCACGTTATTGCACTGGTACTAAGGTCGGGGGCGGCGGCAGCGGCGCGGGCGTCCTGGCGCAAGCCGTCACGCACTCACGTCAAACTAGTCTCGTGACGTCACAGCCCGCCCGGCGAAATTACAAAACCGGCCGGGCGGCAGCGCAGCCGAGTGCGCCAGCAAGCGGCGCTGGCGGCGGCGCAGTGGCGGGCGCGCTGCCGGCCGACCCCGACGCGCCACCGGCGATTCACGTACCGTGGGCGGCGTCACGACGCCTCGGCGCGGCGAGGGCCGGTGCGCGGGCGCGGGACAACGAGCACGCGGCGAACGGCGCTACGGAGCGCGGGCGCAGGTGCTCTGAGCGCAGCAGCCTCCGCGCGCCGGCGCCGCCGCCCGCCGCGCCTCCCCGCGCGCCGCCCGCGCCGCTCTCGCACGCACCAAAACGACGAATTTATCTTCCGCGCATGCTGCCTGCAAGCCCAACTCCTGCCCCTCAGACAACAAGCTTCATAATCTCAACTCACCTCTTTCTTAATCGCCCATCAGGTACTTTACGCATTTCAATTGACCTTTTGTTAATTGACAAAAGAGAAGAGCTTTAAGTTAAGTTTTTATAAATGTTGTATGCCAGAAGTGAGGCCTCGTTTCATGGTTTCAGATTGGTCAACTGCCTCTAGGTTATGGAAAATAGGTAGTGATCTTTGTGCACTGCGCGGCGGCGCGGCGCGGCGCAGCGCCCGGGGCGGCGACGCTCGCTCGCCGTCCCAACCGAGTCCGTGAGTCGAGGTCCGGCAGCCGTTACAAAATCGCCGACCTGACGATGCGATTGCCCAACTTTACGCAATTTCCCTTATTGGACTTTCATGTGATACTTTACAGACGTATTAAATGGCAATCTGCTCGTACTTACCCTTCCCGCAATGCATACAGTAAGTATTCACTTATCTTTATCTACTAGTAGGTACTGGTATAAAATAATAGAACTAAAATCTTCCCAAACTATGTAACAATAAAGGATGAATTATACTTAAAGTGACCAAGCTGTATGCAATTTTAATAACCTACGTAGAATTATATTAATCTATCAAAGCATAGCAGCACCACACCACACCCAAGAGATATCAGATTGTATTTATGAGGTAAATTGTCGAATTTACCTCATAAGCTGCAAGCTCATGGTGTGCTTGTAGTCGTACAAGTCTTGAAACAATTTTGGTATAAGTAGTCGTAAGTATATCTTTGCACTTACTGAGTATTATTATTATTGAAAATGAAAAATGAGTAAAGGGTAAGAACATAATTAGATATGTGAGTAATAAAATCAGACTTAGACATTATAAGGTACTTATATATTAGATGTATTCACCTAGAGAACGAAGTCGTGTCATGGCATGGGCGACATATGGGATATAGGCGACATATTGGACATTAAATTCTTGGTAACTCTTTGATAAGAAATTAAGTTTAACAATTATGTAGGAATTTAAACTTAACTCCCGAGCTAAACGATGGAGTTATTTAGTCCTAAGAGTAGCGAGAGGTTCGAGCCTCCAATGACGAAGACAAACTTCGTTCTAGGGGTGCAAACTCTTTTCACACCTCCTGCGAGACAATAAAAACTCAGTAGCATAAACAATACTAAACACCGTCATAACCTCACTAAGTGTACCTACCGACTCACTAAGCAACTCTGTGTATTCACAATAAAATCATACAAATTAGAATGTAGGTAGGTACTCACAAGTTTTCATAGAAAAGCAAACCAAACCCGAAATGAAAAACAGATAATGTAAATTAGTATTACTTAAAAAAATAAGGCCATGACCAGCACGATTACAGAATAAAATCTCTTTTCATCCCCCCATCTCGGAAAGAGTACCTATGTATTGTCTGTTATTCGATATCTGAGTGCAAAACCCCATTTATGTCCGATAGAGGATAAAGGAAAATTAAATTAAGAACATCGTGTGCACAAAGCTTGTGGATTAAAAACATCGTTACATCTATTTACTTATTTATATTTTACTTATTTCTACCTCCATGGTGCCGAATTTATCGTACAACCTTTTTTTAAATTTTTGTTAAAAACTCAGAATCGGAACTTTCTTGGTGTACTTTTTTCCAATTAGCTTTGTGCGCGCCATTTTCTTATCACGACATTTTGTAAATTAGAGTTTTGGCGGGAACGCAGAAAAATCATGTCGCCTCATTGTATTATCTTGTTAAACTTGTGTTTTTATCAGTGATAATTAGTGAAAAATAGTGGTACCTATTTTGTTGATTATGAGCTGATTTACGTGCATGAGTGTAGGCAAGTGATATAATGTGACGTATCATGTTGTTCCGTGTTGTTACCAACTCTGTAGATGCCTCTAGTAAAGTCCTCACTGCTTTACTGAGGTATGATTTGGACTATGTTTGTACTTGACCGCGACTTAATTGGACTATGACGTGACTACGACTGTAACTATTTTGATAAAATATAAAAAATTATACATGACACTGGCAAATGCACAATAATGCGACGCGAAACCATTAAAGAAGAAGAAGAACCTTAAATTAAAGACAAGAAACTTGAAAACAAGTAGAAAACGCAAATGGGTGTAATTCTAGCGACGAGGAAGTTTATTTGACGCCAAAAGAATTGACTGAAATTGTTAATAATGCGCAAATGAGTTTTCCCCTTAACAATTACGCGAGAAGTATTTGTACTTTTTAGTATTTTTACGATATTTAATACGTGGCGACTTTAGTCATTTCCTCGCTGAGGTGGGATGAAAAGTTACATGTTGCACTAGAGTGCAAAGATTTTTCACCTTGTGCTCTTTTGATTCCCTCGCTAACGCTCAGGATTCTAATTGTTTAGAATTATTTAGAGTCCTGATTGAAGCGAGGGGTTCAAGTCGCCCAAGCCGAAGACAGACTTCGTTCTAGTGGTGCATACCTACTCTACTTTTCATACCTGCCCGGGTAGCATGGCAAGGGGAGAAAACCATTTTATCCACTCTTAATGTCAGATGTCATTGTCAATCCATACTTTATTTCCTCTTCGAGGGGATATAATAGTGGAAAGACTGTATTAGTCCCTTTGCCATGCTTCCCGTGCTGCTGCGAGAAAATAAAACCCCAGGAATATGAGTAATACATACGTCATAAACTTACACCTTCACTTATGTAGGTAGTCACTAGGCAACTCGGTATTGTGCACAATAAAATAAAACGAATAAGAATGTACAATACCTACTCCACAAAAAAGCACACAGATCTGTAATAAAACAGAGAATGTAAATACTACGTGAAAAACATAAGACCATGGCCAGCTCGATTATCATAGCCAACACGAGCATTGCAAAGAGGTTTTATTCTATAAAATCGAACTGATACGGTCACCATGCCCGTTGCCGTGTAATGTAAAGAGGTTTTATTGATTTTACAAAATAACACCTCTTTACGATGTCCTTAATGAAATTTTCATACGTATTAGACGTTCCTAATTTAAATAATTTTACTGCCTATGAAATTGTTTACAACATTATTGACCTGAGATAGCCCTCGAGAACGTGTTAAGATAATAATGACTTGTTTTACGTTGGGATTGTACATAATAATGAGTCATTTTCGAGCAGGAGATTTTAATAGTAGATTTTATTTTGTGTCATAAGGGAGCAAAATAATAATTTTACGGTGAGGGTTCTTTTTTTAATTCAAAGCGAAGTGAAGGATTCTTTAATATAATCCTGAACGTAGCGAGGTATTCAAAGTACGTCGCCCGAGTCAAAAATTTATTTTTCATCCCTCCAACTTGAACGAATTGACTGAAACTGTTAGTAATGATGTTAATGCGCAAATGAGCTTTCCCTCAACAATCACACGAGAAATAGGTATTTAAAACGGTAAGAACGTAAGTAGACGATTTTATTATTTCCTCGCTGAGGTGGGATCAAAAGTTACGTGTTGCGCTCGAGCGCAAAGATTTTTTACCTCGTGCTCTTTTAATTCCCTCGCTAACGCTCAGGATTCTAATTTTTGAATCACTCGCTGTGCTCGTAATTCAAGTTTAGAATCCTTCGCTTGCTCGGTCATCAAAATTGAGCACGCGGTAAAAAAGCAACTTGCACTCTTGTATAACAAATAACTATTGCGCCCGAGTGATACTCTCTACTTTTCCTCACCCTCTGAGAAAATAAAAAGCGCCTCATATTTCATAAGCTTATCGTTAACAAAAATAACCGACCGGGCGAACGAAGTGAGAGTGGTCTTCGTTCTAAGTCGACGATTTTACTTAAGTCTATCCGGATGTTGATTTTCCTCTACAAGTAGCATATTTCAATGAATCTCGGCGAAACTTGGTACACAGGTTCTATACGAATATATCAAAGGATTTTTGTCGTCGACGCTTTTTTATTAGGGCAGTATTTCCCTCAAAAAGGTGGGCAATTTCCTATCGCGTCATTTATCAGCACAAAAGAGCAAGCACAAAATAAAAAGTTTTGCATGTGTTGTAGGTATGTTTGGTACGAGTATAAGTAATATTATCCTATGACAAACGCCATAAGTTCATATATCCATAAAAGATTAAACTTCCTCTGGATGGGAATCAAATAATGCAGATATTTCAATTGGAGGCGAGAAAGCACCATTCATATAATTTATAATACTTAATTAACTTAAGAAGGTATGTATGGTAAGATCTTAACATGCGGAATAACCACACTTGATTATTATTTAACTTCCAAGAATTGTTGAAATGCGCGGTGAAAGCTCCTCCGTGCACTCGGGCACAGGTGTGTATGATTATTAGGTAGGTGCCTACTACTATGCCTACAGTTGACAGGGCACATTACTTGATATTCATAATTATTTTTATATGTAGGCTAAAACTATGCGGTATGCAAGTAGTAGGTAAGTAATAAATCCTTACTAATACTTTACGAAAGTGGTTTTGTTTGTTGCTCTTTCGTACAGCAACAGAGCAACGGATCGACTTAGTTTTTGGCATAGATATTTATTTGATACTTATATGATCGGAAAATGACATAAGACTACTTTCAATCCCTGAAAAATAAAAGGTCCCAATGGGATAGCACAAAAATTAAATAAACTCGAGGGTGAAGCCGCAGGCAAAAGCTAGTTAATAATAATTGGTGTGAGTGGCCTACCTACTATTCGATCAAACTTATAAGCATTACATATCGAGGAGCTTTATAAACTCGAACGTCTTTGAATATCTTTATTAGGGTTCCGTACCCGAAGGGTAAAAACAGGACCCTATTCCTAAGACTCCGCTGTCCGTCTGTCTGTCACCAGGCTGTATCTCATGAACGGTGATAGCTAGAAAGCTGAAATTTACACAAATGATGTATTTCTGTTGCTGCTATAACAACAAATACAGAAAACACAACAACTAAAAACAGGAAAAAAAAAATAGGTGTTTAAAGTCGGTCACCAGGCTGCATCTCATGAACCGTTATAGCTAGAAAGCTGAACTAAGCTAAAAACAGAATAAAATTAATAATTAAGGGGGGCTCCCATACAATAAACCTGATTGTTTAGCCTTTTTTCACTCTATATTAATAATGGTAACAGGTAGGTGCTTGAAATTCTCACAGAATGTTTAGTTGTATATTCACTTCAATAATAAATAATAAAATTAAAATAAAATAAGTATTTAAGGGGGGCTCCCATACAGTACGGAACCCTCCGTGCGCGAGTCCGACTCGTACTTGGCCGATTTTTAGCTTTAGATGTTGTCACTAGACCTCCGAGATCATCCAATATTTCTTCTTCGCAGCACGCAGGGCTTGTGCATGACTTTTTCCGTGTTGTAGCCAATAGTAAGTAGATGGAAGCTTATTCCAGAGGTGCGCCTCTGGAATAAGCTTCCATCTACTTACTATTCGGCAAGCGCCCTCGAAAGCTGCCTTGTGCGGGGGAGCATTACTTAAAAATGTCCAAAACCTCGAACACATAGGACAAGCTTTTTAGGGCTCCGTAATAAAAAGAGGAACCCTTATAAGGTATGGATACCTTTGTTGTGTCTGTCCGTCCGCCCGTCCGTCCGTCCTTTTTTACAAAGCCTAAATACATTTATAAATCAAATGAATAAAACTTGATATTATAACAGTATAAGTATAGATCTCTATTTTGAATAATTCATTTTAATTATTGGGTAGCTCCCATACATGTCAAGTGAAGCAGTGAAGGTGAAAAAATGCCTTCAAGTTTTATTTATAACCTTTTTATGAAGGAAAATTGAAAATTTTAAACTTGGAGGCAGCTTAAAGGTCTTAGACAATTATGTATTTCTAGCAGTTAACCATACAGTCCTTTGGTTCCCAAAGTGGTCCAGATGGACCCCCAAGGGTCCACGGGAAACTCCACGGAGGTCTACGTTGGCGTTACCAAAAAATCGGCCAAGTACGAGTCGGACTAGCACACGGAGGGTTCCGTACTGTGTGGGAGCCCCCCTTAAATATTTATTTTATTTTAATTTTATTATTTATTATTGAAGAGAATGTAAAACTAAATATTCTGTGAAAATTTCAAGCATCTACTCGTACCTATTACCATTACTATTATAGAGCGAAAAACGTCTAAAAATTCAGGTTTGTTGTATGGAAGCTCCCTTAAATATTTGTTTTATTTTGTTTTTAGTATTTGTTGTTTAGCGGCAACAGAAATACATCATCTGTGAAAATTTCAGCTGCCTAGCTATCATGGTTCATGAGATACAGCCCGGTGACAGACGGACAGACGGACATCGAAGTCTTAGTAATAGGGTCCCGTTTTTCCCTTTGGGTACGGAACCCTAAAAATGGGGGTTCACAATTCATAAGCGGGGGTCCACGAAAATTTATCTGATTTCCATAGTAAAGAACTAAAATGTTGGCTTGACTTCATCTATCAATGTAGGCAGACAATATTAAGAAGCTCAGCTACTGTTACTTTTTAACCGACTTAAAAAAGGAGGAGGTTCTCAATTCAACTGTATTTTTCCAGATCTTTCGACTGGATGATGGAAAGCTGGTGCTTCCCGTGTGGTCCCGTTTAAATTTTATCGAAACCGACTGAGCCATTTCTAAATCAACAATAATGTGGTTTTTGCTACATCGATCCGAGCGAACTATTCGAATTCTGTACATGGTTGAAGCCTGTTATGCCATTTTTTTTGCGAAACATAATAATTTGTTTTGATTTCGAGGTTTAAATGACCCTATCGAGCCCGGATAAAATAGTCGGGCGAATAGGGGGCATAAACCGGGATTATGTTGTGGTGAACTGCTAGAACGACGGTTAAATAGATAAGTAATCAGCCGGTCAAAACGTTGGTGCACTCCACCCTTAATAAACTTTAATTCCTGGTCGGTACTCAGCAACAACACAAAATCCGTATTTAGGTCTGATCTTCACATTTTTTGTTGACTGACTGAGGAAGAAACGTACCTAGTAGCAGGGGGTCCACTGGAACCAGCAAAATTTTAAAGGGGTCTTGAGAAAAACAAGTTTGGGAACCTCTGATCTAGGCAAATAATAAAAATTGGTCTTTATCGTTTTCATACTCATCGTCACCATCTACGGAAGCCTATCATACGAGTGTTTTGACACGCACTTATCAACTTATTTATCTTGTTAGGTACCTTCTAATATAATGTTGTAAATCCGAAAGTGTGTTTGTTACTCTTTCATGCAGCAACGGAGCAACGGATTGTTCCTCATTTACGCAGCAACGGAGCAACACGGACATGGTTTGAAAGACGAAAAGTGACATATAGGCTTCTTTTTATCCCAGAAAAATAAAAGGTTCCCATGGGATAGCACGAAAATTAAAATATCACGCGGGCGAAGCCTCGGGCATACCTAAGCTAGTAATATAATAAATAGTTTATCTACACTAATGTTGTAACATTCTACTTATGTTTCCAATATTTGACTTATAATGACTACTGTTATAGCACAGACAACAAAACATTCAATTTAAGCAATTTCAAATGATGTTATAATATCCACATCGATATCGTAAAATCTCATTATAACATCGATAAAACGCGACCAATTAACCTGGCGAGCCTTATGTCAAAATCCTCATACAAGTTGTATAAAATTTTGATATTAGGCTGGCTTTTGAAAACAGTTGGGTTACACGTGAAAACTTCGTCGAAACTACTAAACTTACACAAAACTCTTTGGTAAGATCTTGTGCCAATGAAATAAAAAAAGAACAGCGCGCGCTCGCTCCTGGTTGACCAATGAGAGCGCAGCTGCGCGCGCAGTCATTGGTTAGATTTTAATGGCGCCAAGTTCACTGTGACAATACACGTACGCGTGAATTTAATGTTTCGCAATATGTTTTTATTTTTTATTTTTATTTTTATTAGTGAAGATAAAGTAGTGTATGCAACTGCATATAACACGGGTATTAAAACACTCGTTACTATTATGAAACTCGCTGCGCTCGTTTCATAAACCCACACTCGTGTTCTAATACCCTTCATTATATGACAGTTGCATAAACTACTATTATGTATTTTACTTTAATTGATATTGTATTATTATTTAGTATATAATATTTTCTAGATTTTATTTGTGTTGATCTAAGTTATGTACTCGTATGTTTTCATTTGTTTGTTCACGCCTACATCCGCTATATCCCATAGTCTTCCACTTAAAGGTTGACTGGCAAATAATGCTATTTAGCGTTAAGTCCTCTTTTTGTACAAATGTAACACTGACCTACCTATAAGTCCAATCCGGATTGGCAAGTTGAAATGGCAGTGGGCAGGGCATATATCACGGAGGACTGACCGATGGGGTCGAAAATTATTTCACGAGTGGAGACCACATATCGGCAAGCGCCGAGTCCACGAAGATGACCTCATCAAAACCGCAAGATGGCGCTGGATGCTAGCTGCTACTCGTAGGTATTTTTTTTTCGATAATATTGCACATGCACGTGCTACAAGTAAGGACCGACAATAATTTTTCACGTGCCAACGTGTTCATTTGTTTTTTTTTTTTTTCAATAAATATTTTGGCAAGTCAGCTCGAAAAAATAAAACCTTTGAATAGTTACCTCCTTGGTTGGCAATTGGCATGTTTCAGTCAAAAACATCGTTCCATTTTTAAATCACACGACATAGGTACATGAGTTTACATCATCAATAGTTTAGTTTACATAGTAATTTATCTGGCCGCAAAACACGACAGATATGGTATTTCATACAACTTTTATCGGCTGCAGCTTGCATGTACCTTCATGTACTGCAAGGTCGATTTATGTATCTCGAAGAAGGTTGTCAAAATGATGTTCACATTTCCAAGCACATGTCTGAGAAAAATACAATTTGTCCGAGAAACAAACTGAAATGCGAATATGTGCCAGTCTCATGGCATTCGAGAACTACGGCTCTATCGCTCAAATGTTCTCGAATTGAACTACTTGAGCACTGCCTGTTCCTAAAAAAGTATGTAGATACCAACCTACCAAAAATTCGCTTGCAATCGATGACGATCCTCCTACGGAGCAGTTGTTAGTAGTTACTATGTAATATCTACTCTGCCGTTGATGCAGGAGACCCCTGGTTTTATTCCTGTTTAGGTAGTTACTTCCTCAGGTATATCAGGTTACTTGATATTTGGGTGATGATATTGGTTACCCTGTTTGTGTGTGTGTGTTCTATGACATCTCCAACACAAGGAAACCTAGAAGACCTTCCTATATGTTTATTTTACAGAGAGCGCAAATTATGAGTAGGTACAATGAAATTGTATTCAAATCTAGAGTAAACACTAAACAGGAAACTACTAGATAAGCGTGCTACATCCTAGATCACGGCTCCGTTGAAGATCAGGTGAAAATCGCGCAAACGTAACGTACAAAATAATAATAAACTACCATAAAATAACGCTTTAATTGAGATACGTACGTTATACTTTGTATATGTATTATATTACTCGTATTTGCGACGCCCTAACGACAGGGTACTTTGTTACTATTATATTTGTAACTAGACGTATTATAAGGCAATTGTATACCCAAATAAATAATCGGCCAATTACGAGTAGGACTCGCGGACGCAAGGTTCCGTACTGTATGGGAGCCCCCCTTAAATATTTATTTTAATTTAATTATTTATTATTAATTGTATATTCAATTAAACATTCTGTGAATATTTCAAGCATCTACCTGTTACCATTATTAATATCGAGCGAAAAACGGTTAAAAATTGAGGTTTGTTGTATGGGAGCCCCCCCCTCCCCTTGTTTGTTGTTATAGCGGCAATAGAAATACATCATCTGTGAAAATTTCAGCTTTCTAGCTATAACGGTTTATGAGATACAGCCTGGAGACAGACGGACAGCGGAGTCTTAGTAATTGGGTCCTGTTTTTACCCTTTGGGTACGTAACCCTAAAAACTTAAAAAGAATAGTCATACATATATCAGTCTCTGGCAGCCATATCACAAGCTTTGCTTAGTTTGGGGTCAGAGACCGTGTGTAAGATGTCCCCTAATATTTATTTATTTATTTATACAAAATAAAAGAAAAATTTGTACTTACTGAGCATTGTGAGATGATCATGACGATGCCAGGTTGGTACTTGAAAGGATAAGTTTGGTCGTTCAGGTCTTCAAAATAGACACCTGAAAAATTATTTTGTTGAATTTATACAATGTCTTCATGTATATACACAACTACAATTTTTATTTTTTTTGTAATATTTTTAAGGGGTCATTAAACTCATCATCTTGAACAACTTTTAACGTGGGTCTCCCAAAATCGCGAAAAATTTGTAATCAAAAACATATTATTTGTCAGCTGCTTTCGCTGGCTGTTTGCTACACGAATGTAATTATAAGGTAATTATCAACCGTCGACCTGCATTTTTTGCAGCACAGACTACTATAGATACTACATTTGCAGATTAGAACTGCAGGGATTCACTTGGTGTACGGACGCTTCCAACCGACCTTATTGAAAAAAAAATTTGGTTGGTTTATGTATAATCAAAGGGTTTACGGCTGATTCGATGATGCATATTAGGTATAATATGACGATTTGTGCATGGAGACCATAACTATCCAAACCCCATGCTGTCCCGTTTGCACAACTCACCACATTTTCAATACTTGTTCCTACTCTCAATCGGTCATTCGGACAAGACTACCTAAGTATTTATTAATACCTATCTATCTAAATTAAATGTTACATCTGCAAAAAACGCAACATTTGAATTCAACGGGCTGACAGAAGGTCAAACCAAAGAAAATAAAAATCATAACAAAATGTAGATAAAGGTAGGTAGAATAAAAAAAGATAAAAACGAGCACCGCAGCTGTAGCTAACTTCACTAAGGATGTGAAATTAGCTAGGTACAGCTGCGGTGCTCGTGTCGCCTCGTGAAGAGTGTGGATGCACCATGGTGGCGGCTGAAAACACTCGCCAACGCCATAACACTCGCCGAGACACCCCGAGACAGGCCAAGAGCGAGTATGTAGATGGTGCTCTCGTCATGTCTCGCTCACTCGCGCGTTGGCTCGGCCGGTTCGGTCGCTTGTCGGTATCACGGTAATGATATCATTACAGTGTCGGTATTTTGCACCCGAGTCAAAGAAATTCGTTGGGTCTCGCGATGAAAATACGAGTGTATCGAGTATGCTCTCGTCGAGAGCTTCAACGGCCGAGACATTCGGCGAGACGTCTCGGCGAGTGTATACAGCAGCCAAGACCAAGAGTCGCTCACCGACCGACGACGCTGAAGCCACGACGGAGCTTTGGAGGCTGTTCTGAGTGTTCTGACGACGGAGGGTATTTTAAATTAGGTACCTTACATTTATATTGAATTTGAATTGAATTTAATATAATTATCAAATTAGGTAAATAACTGCCGATGTACATCGATGATAAAAATATTCACTACACAAAATATTTTCAAGAAGTTATTTTTTAACACATTCCACTAAATTAATTAACAACACAGAATCGAATCTATTTTAGAAAATATTAATGCGACAGTAGCTATACAACTACTTGCGAAAAATATTTATTAACTGCGGAACCCTGTAGCTATACAACTACTTGCGAAAAATATTTATTAACTGCTGAACCCTAAAATTATAAGTAGTTTTACCTTTTATACTCAAGAAGTGTATCCGAACATAAAGGGTGACGCGGCGTCGAATATTTTCGTTCGTTGTTGTGTCATCATTGCACAGTACAATTCAATCTATAATTGCCAACCTAAGCCAGGTATCGCCAGTTGAGCACTTTCTGCCGAAGTTATAAATGAAATAGTGAATATTTTCAACTGCACTTTTACGAGATACCTACTGATTAAAGCAAGGGAATAGGGAGAAAAAACTTTTATGTCATACGGCATGACTGCATAATCATTTTTTTCACTGACCGCCTATTTGTGTGTCATAGGTACTCGTTCAAAGTAGGTATAACCATCGATTCCTGATGATTTCACTAAAATATACGTAATTCTTTTCCACTGTTTAGTATTATCAGCAACACACGAAAGATATAGCGCACATCAACAACCATAGTACCTACCAACACACTAGCGGCACTCAAAAATAACTTTTTTGTCCACACGGCTGGTTCTGTATGGTCAGTGGTCAATTAATTTATGTGGAGTGTGGAGAACTAAGACTTCCATTCCGTGCGTCTAGATCTGTCAGCAAAGTTCAAGGAACAAGGTGATTCAATTTACTTGACAGCGATTTGGTATGCCCCGTCTATTTCTTGTGCGTGTATTTGTAAAGAACGACAATACAACCCTGTACCTAGAATAATATAGGTATAGAAAGGAAGTAAAAATAAAATTATAGGTCGCCAACAACGGTTGTAGCAATTTAGCGAAATAGTGGATCTAGTAGCACTGATGTGACATTTGTCGTTGCAGTTGGCAGCTTGGATTTGTTACCAGTATATTATATCTGCATGAATAGTGTTACTTTTAGATCCCACAGGGGCGCGGGCGCGGTGTTGTATTAACGGTGGATAATCTTTTTACTCTTTTACAAAGTAATGACTTTTATCTTAAATGTATTTTCATTTTACTGTTTCGAAAAAAAAAGTGTCAATAAACCAATTAATTACAATATATTACACCCCATTCGTTACTTTTCAATTCTTAATCGTATTTTTTGACGAACGACTACAGCAAACACTGTTTATTTGTCCTTTCACATCTGGTCATGAATAAATTATTTAAAAAAAAAAAGTCCTTTCACATCTTGCCCGAACAACCGTCAGTGCGGGAAAAAAATCGTGGCAATTTTTAATTATTTCAACAAGTCAATAAGTAAGTGGTATCATAATTATTTCGCGTGACAAACGTATTACTTACTACTACTTTAAACAATTTACATTCATGAGAATAAAATTCTGATAAGTCTAGTTCTAACCTACATTCAGATCCTTGCGCCAAAAACATTTGAAAGTTTGATACCTTATCAGTAAACTTCTTCAGATCTTCTGTACATAATAGAGAATATTGTAGCTATATATGAGTGTAAAATTATAATTTCCAATATCTTTTTGAAGAGTCTTCATTCAGCTCTTCCTAAATATTTATAAAGCAAAAATCTAGGTAGGGACTATATATCTAGCTACCTTCAGTATACCTACATTTATACAAAATCTTTTAATTTTTAGATAATGTCTGCTCTTGCCTATGAGAAGGTTTGGCTTGATAAACCAATTTACACGGAAGCAGAAAAAAATTACTATGAATCCTTGAACAAGGTACGTAAAAATCAACTCTTATTTCTGTTATCAAAGTTCATAAATTAGAATCACTGTTTGCATAGGTATAAAAATTAATAAATTGCCATAGGTACTTTTTCTGTTACATACTTCAAAGTCTTAACTATTGAAAAGACCCTATTCAATAACGGGCGCTTTATCTAGATACTGAAATAAAAAATACTAAATTTTGATTAGTAGTGTTCATTGAAAAACATTTGTGTGTGTTGTGTTACAAAGAGCTTAGTTATTCTTGTAGGTCCAAGAGTCACCACTTACCTTGGCCAAGTCATCTCTGGCCAACGAAGTTGCAAAGGCTAGACAACATATTAAAAACTCTCTAGAATGTGTGAGTAATTTATTATTTTTTTAAATCACACATTGTATTTAAAATATTTTTTGAAAGTGTTTGTGCAGTTTTCTGTGTTATAATGCTTCAGTAGTTTTCGGTTATTGTTACATTTATTTTTATTTTTGCACTTCAATATGCTACTTGTAATGGAAATCATCCTTTTTACCTACATGTAGAATTAGTCATGAATGATATAATATCACACAAAGTATGGTTCACTATCAACCTGCAGTTCTTTAATTGTTCAATGAAAACTATTATTTTGTATGGCTTGTTTTGCACATACTACCCACATCAGCCCACTTGCCAGAAGTAAATTATAGAAATATTGTGTGACATAATGTTGTAAAATTGTATCATTCATTATTTTGTATGGTTTATAAAGGATAAATAACTAATTCTTGTTTATATCATAAAGCTTGTGCTGCTTTTAGACTTTGGTAACCAGTGCTTTTAGAATACTATTGAAAGAAACTACGTACTAAAAATGAATTGTAAAGAAGTCCATCATAAGTTATAATATTTATCTCCTCTACCTTATTACATTTCAGATGGACAGTGTAGCAACTCTGGCGGGTGTGCCGAACACAGAGCTCACCAGTAAAATCAACAGCTTAGAGAAGGAGAACAGTTCTTTGAAGAAAGCCATTGATGACTTACGTAACCTCGTCATAAGCCTGCAGGCCCGTGTGGAGACTCTGGAGACATCGGGTGGCAGTGTGAAAAAAGAAGCTCCAAAAGTAAGTTGTTTCTTTGTCATAAACACAGTAAGAGAGACTAGTATATAGGTTGAATCATACAGATTTTGCTTACTGCCCTAATTTTGCCCCTAATAAATTGCTTACTTAATGTTGAAAAGGCTGGATATAGGGCCTGTTCAAGTATTATGTAAGCATTATAGGGGGGTGGGGGTTTAGATAGTGATTACGTCAGCAAAAGTTTATTTCTTTATAAATTTGTGTGTAAAAGTCTTAAAAAAAGCATACAGGTACCAATATTTACACAAGAATGGGGCGTAAGAGCTTTGCTTACTTTTGCTGACAAGGGGGGAGGGGGGTTTATGTAATACTTGAATGGCCTCTATGTATATCACCTTTCTACCCCAAGGTTGAAGTTATTCCAAGATTCAGTTGGGTGTTATATTCAAATATTCACACCAATATACTAAAAGCGATACCCAGACATGTAAGAATAAACATTTTTCAGAATCTAATTGTTGTATAAAGTAAAACAATGTTCAAAAACCACATTACTTTCCATAGTAATATAAGAGAAACTAATCTGTTGTTTTGATCTATTTGTAGGCAGCTCCAGCACCTGCTGCTGTAGACACCCAGGATTCTGATGATGGAGTGGACCTCTTCGGGTCTGATGATGAGGAAGAAAGCGCAGAGGCTGCGAGAATACGCGAAGAGCGCCTGGCTGCTTATAATGCTAAGAAAGCTAAGAGTAAGTTGTAATTTTGAAACCTAAATGTTTGAGTAATCATCAGCGATACTTCAACAGTATTTCAATGTTATTTTGACTGAACTCTTTAGTCACATCTTTGTAACATAGGGAACAGACACAGAAATACAGAAATGTCACCAAAGAGTTCAGTAAAAAAAACATTGAGAAACTGTTTTAAATGTTTCAAATGTAGTTAACCTATGTGGTATTTAGAAAGTTCCTATGCAGTTTTGTTCTTGAAGTATCACCAACAGTATGTTTCGTTTAGTTATTCCTGATATAAACAGATTTTAAATAAAATCTGGGTTCTCCCACCTCGACCGTCCACATAGGACGTAATTTATGGATTAATCATTATGTAAAAAATTTGGTTGTCTGTAAAGTCTGTTTATGGACGATCATTTTACGTGATATCGTCATGTGTCAGAAGCCGAACGCTTAGACCGATCGTGCCTCTATCGCTCTCGCTTGCACGCTCGACTCAGGCGGAACGTGACTATGAGTCATGCTTTTTGGTGCGTGCACCCGGCACTCATAATCACGTCAAAAAACAGCAAAAGAACGACGACGATTTTAGCTTTACATCGTTGATAATATATGTATGATTATTGTGGTAATTTTTTGAGGAGCCAGCATGTTATAGGAACATAATATTTATAACAACTACTGCCCTTATTAGCACATACATCAAAAGTATACTAAGCGCCACACAAATCGGCGGATGGGAAGTTATGCGCAGAACGCTGCGCATAAGCCGACATATAGGTATGCGTGAGAGCTAAAGAGACGAGACACACCCGCTCACCAACCTCATGCCTCCCGCGCGCTCCCTACACATCGTGCACACATGCGCAATAATTAGCGAATCACGGCGAAGTGTCATCTGCGGCTAACTTCTCATCCGCCGATTTGTGTGGCGCTTAGTATAACTGAATTTTAAAAGTGCTGATAAATAAAATTGTTTATGTAAATTTCCAGAGCCTGTCCTCATCGCAAAGTCTAACATCATATTAGATGTGAAGCCCTGGGACGACGAGACTGACATGAAAGCCATGGAGGATGCCGTGAGGAAGATCGAGACTGACGGTCTGTTGTGGGGAGCCGCCAAGCTTGTGCCTTTGGCTTATGGTATCCATAAGCTGCAAATTTCTTGTGTTGTTGAAGATGACAAAGTTTCTATTGATTGGCTCACTGAAGAAATAGAAAAGATTGAAGACTTTGTAAGTTTTAGTACCTATCTAGTATAGTATCTTATTAACTAATCCATGAACTGGATTTTTGTGCATAGCTGAGCATTTTTAGCAAGTAGTATATTTAAAAATTAACTAGTGTAACTTATCTAGGTCTTTGTTGCAATTAGTGAAGAGTACATATTTTCTAATCCCTACTTCCCTACTAATATGATAAATGTGAAAGTAAGTTTGTTTGTTACGCTTTCACACAGCAACAGAGCATCAGATAGACTTGATTTTTGGCATGAATATAGTTCAAAGGCTGGAAAGTAACATAGGCTACTTTTTATCCCGGAAAAGTAATAGGTTTCCGTGGGATAGCACTAAAATCAAAATATATGCGCGCGGGGCCGCGGGCAAAAGCTAGAACATAATCATTTTAAGCATTTGCAATGTGTTTTATGAGACAAGTTTAGTACCCCTATGTGTAAAATATATTTAGAGAATACATATTTCAACTAGGTTTTTTTTTTTACAGGTCCAAAGTATTGATATTGCTGCCTTCAACAAAGTCTAAAAGAGAAAACTTTTGTTCATCTCTTGTAACAAAATATTTTCAAGATGTTTTTATTGCAGTGAATAAATAAATTGTTTAAGATTATGTTGTATTGATTTCTCCAGACACAGGGATTATCTTTAAACCAAATGGAGACCCAGTCTAAAGAAGTATTTTTTTTACCAGGGAAAATCTTTCATAGATATCTATCTATCTACCACCGCACCTGGAGGGAACTGTTCTTCGGGGTGTTCCACCACTGCGCCTATTGGGGCTACGGGCACGCTTCCGCAATCCACGACACCCAACAGCGCTGGCCCAACTCTGGCCCCACCACGGAGCTTACGCTCCCACCAGAATGACAATGTCTCGGAACACCAGACACATCGTCATCCACCACTCTGGACCAACCAGCACTGGGCGTCGGTCAGCACCCGTATCCGACAATCCTGGTCCCGATGCAACGGGTCCATTAAAGTGGCCCCACGGCTGCCGAGGATAGGGAGAACGGCGGACGACTCCTGTTTCCCTGCAACCTCACCGCCTCCGCCAACAAGTTGATGATACGACACCCATTAGGGCCGCTGGTAGGTAGGATAGACACACCGCGCCCGTCCATCCCGTTGCCGCCCCCGTCTCGATTGGCTCGGCCGCGGCATCGCGACAAGCGTGACACCGCAGTCCACCTCAGTCGGCAAGCCGACCTATTGGCCAGCCTCCACACGGGCTTGGGGAAAAACCCGGAAAGGCGGCCCCATCACGGGTTCCTCTTCGCTTCACCTGGCTGCTAAGCCTTACCTCCCCCGCTCGGGGGGGTAAGTCAGTACACCTAGTATTCTAACCTTCAAATTCAAATGACGTCACCTCTTCATGTTTTCGCAAAGGACAAAAGAGACAATGGTATTATTTGCCGGTTACTGCAGAAAGTGTTCAAAAAGATATTTATTTATATCAAATTAGCAAGGTAACAGTAACCAGTTACACTAAACATACTACCGTCTGTAAAAAAAATAGGAAATCTCAGACAGAAAAAGAAACGTGACACGAATGGTGAAGAAGTGGGTAACATAATTCTAAGAAGAAAATTAAGAACCTCCTGCTTTTTGGAACTCAGAAAATATTTAATTCTTTTGATGTGGCAAATGTTGAAGATACGCTATGTCGACTTGAGTTACAAAGAAAAAAAGTTAATGTCAAAATAAGTGTTACTAGCATAGTGAATATGCTGATCCGCAGGTTTTCAAGATGTTCAAAAGATGTGAAGCTAACTCTTTTTAGAGCGTATTGTCAGGCTTTTTATACATGTAGCCTGTGGATCAACTCCACTCAAAAGGCGGTGAGTGCCCTTCGCATCCAGTACAATAATACTTTTAGGATGCTTTTGGGGCTGCCACGCTTCTGCAGTGCGTCAGTTATGTTTGCTGATGGCGTGGCCACATTATCGCCCTACGGCGAATCTTCGTCACTGGGGGCTCATTCACTAATTCAAACGGTAGTAATTGGTTGTTCACGATTTGAACTACTACCTGAAGCTGGGCACACACGCTGCGATGATCGCATCTATTCATCAGATCAGTCCAGCGAGGTCCTAATATAGTTGCATTGCCAGTAGGTAGTTATTGAGGAATCAAAATGACACCCCTATTTTAATCGAAAAATATTGATTTAACAAAAAAAAATTGGCATCAAAGTTGTAGAAAATCAAATTTTAAACAACTTTTGTTCTTATAACTTCTGCTGAAAAATTGAAATAACACAAGTTATTAAAGAAATGAAATGGCACAACCGGCTATTTGAAAAAAATATCGATCCTACAAAAAGTTAATGGGAACTAAAGTTGTAGAAAATCAAATTTCAAACAACTTTAAGTAGTTCAAATCGTGAACAACCAATTACTACCGTTTGAATTAGATGAATGAGCCCCCAGTGACGAAAACTTCGTCGTAGGGCGATAATGTGGCCACGCCATGAGGCGCATGTCGATGATTTCCTGGCCATCATTCGCAAACGTGTGGCCTCTCTGATGAGGCGGGTGCTTGGCAGCGGCAACAGCTACCTAAGAGTAGTGGCAGACAAGCATGATGGGCCATTTCTCAACCACTTTTTGAAAAAACATGTGCTGCCTTGGCGGCCCTGTTTGAAATAAAATATAATTAGGATTAAATGTCATTGTGCGTGTTATATTCTAATCATTATGTATAAATTAAATGTGACATTGTAGTGTAACTTTGTAATTTAATTTGACTATATGGATTTTATAATCTGCAATAAAGTTATTATTCTATATTATTCATATCTGTTTATACAACATACGCGAGAGTGAGTGGAAAAAAAACGCAATGTCAGTCGCCTACGGCAAAATCACCAGTTGGAATGTCAAAATGGTTAAAAATTTGGTTAAACTTGGTCTTTTGTCTTCTCCGGAAATTTGAACCCTCTAATTCCAGTAAGAAGGTTCAAATCTCTAATCATTTTACCTTCCTACCTTTTACCTTTTTGAATTTGGACAGCCGAGATAGCTCAGTGCTAGTTTGTGAAACCCTTCAAAATTACGTAAGTTCGGGTGTTTGTGCATCTTTTTCTAACACCTTTTTAATTTCATATTTAAAATGGGACAAAGTGATGTAAAGTACTCTTGCTATTCTAGAACGGTTTCTATTATGGCGTGGCCACATTATCGCCCTACGGCGAAGTTTTCGTCACTGGGGGCTCATTCATCTAATTCAAACGGTAGTAATTGGTTGTTCACGATTTGAACTACTACCTGAAGCTGGGCACACACGCTGCGATGATCGCATCTATTCATCAGATCAGTCCAGCGAGGTCCTAATATAGTTACATTGCCGGTAGGTAGTTATTGAGGAATCAAAATGACACCCCTATTTTAATCGAAAAAATTGATTTAACAAAAAAATTATTGGTATCAAAGTTGTAGAAAATCAAATTTTAAACAACTTTTGTTCCTATAACTTCTGCTGAAAAATTGAAATAACACAAGTTATTGAAGAAATGAAATGGTACAACCAACTATTTAAAAAAATATCGATCCTACAAAAAGTTGATGGGAATCAAAGTTGTAGAAAATCAAATTTCAAACAACTTTTGTTCCCATAACTTCTGCTGGAAAATTGAAATAACACAAGTTATTGAAGAAATGAAATGGCACAACCGGCTATTTGAAAAAAATATCGTAATAATATAAATATCGTATAATCGAAAAAAAATGTAACTATATTAGGACCTCGCTGGACTGATCTGATGAATAGATGCGATCATCGCAGCGTGTGTGCCCAGCTTCAGGTAGTAGTTCAAATCGTGAACAACCAATTACTACCGTTTGAATTAGATGAATGAGCCCCCAGTGACGAAAACTTCGCCGTAGGGCGATAATGTGGCCACGCCATTACTGTTCTTATTCTATGACACACACACAGTCAGAGCTATACTTCACAAGCAGTGCTACCAATTTAGCAAATTTTATGCTAAATTTAGCATAATTATATTTTCATGTTGTATAGCAAATTGAAGTGAAACTTCTAATGCGACTTCCAACAAACGAAGTTTAACGCTACCATGGAAGGGGTATGAAAGCACTGTTGCGTCGAAGTTTCACTTCTTCCGCGCGGAGGGACTCCACTTGCACGTTTTTTATTTGTTGTTTAGCATATAGCATATAAAATAATCATACCAAAAAAAAATACCATGAAAATTACATGCAGATTTGTCTCAGCAATATTGTTTTCAACACTACCACATTCAAATGCTGAAGTTGAATGTGGTTTTAGTTAAATGAATGTAGTAAAAACTAAAAACTAAGCTACGCATTAGTTTGTCGGTAAAAACTAAAAGAGTTGTCGATGAAGATCATGATACTTTTATTTTATTTGATAAAAAAAAGTTAATAAGAGCAGTTGGCACAGAGCTATTACAACTGGAGAGATAGTGCGGTTGTCACTTGAAGCAATTTTCAACCATAAAAATGTGTGGAATTTCACGTGTCATCCTCTGCGGCAGCGCCAGCAGCTAGAAAAAAATCAACATTAGCTTAAAATGATGTACATTAGACTTACATGATGTACGTATAATATAATTACTGTACGTCCATTAGGTACTGACAAAATAGACATCAATTGTGGCTCTGCTGCGGAGCATACTCGCCAGCAGAGCCACTCCGAACATGTACTCAGGAAAGACAAACGCGCTTGTTTTATGATGGAAACTGTTGTACGGTTCACTAACCGTACGTCCATTAGGTACTGAGAAAATAGACATCAATTGTGGCTCTGCTGCGGAGCATACTCGCCAGCAGAGCCACTCCGAACATGTACTCGGGAAAGACAAACGCGCCTGTTTTATGATGGAAACTGTTGTACGGTTAGTGAACCGTACAACAGTTTCATTTCATGGACGTACAGCAATTATATTATACATACATCATGTACGTCTAATGTACATCATTTTAAGCTAATGTTGATTTTTTTTTTGTAGCTGGTGGCGCTGCCGCAGAGGATGACACAATTTCTTGCTAAGAGATGTCAAAACTGTCAAATATTAATTAGAATTTCACACTACTGAGAGAAAAACACGGCAACTAGCCACTGAATCGAGATATTTTTCATGTCTCTTTCTAACTCATAAAATATTAAATCGTTGCATTTCTTTCTTTCTTTTCTCGATCGACCGAATCATCCCTCTAGTATCTCTGTGGCAGTTGGCATAATTTTGGCGTACTTTTAACACCATTTTAGCCAGGGTTGACACCTTGGTGGATTTTAAATATGGGATCTAGTAATTCATTTTTAAGGGAAATCCCCAACCATTTAAGAATTCCATACTGTTGTATGCTTTGGATTTGAACGGGGATTCCCCGTCCCTAGTCAATAGTCAGTGAGGTAATTGCATCTATTGTCAAAAATACTAAGTATTCGTACAAAAAATACCAACAAGAACCTACAACATCTTCATCGTCGACGTCGGCGTCATCGACAGTAACGTCAGAGTATATGAATGAAGTCATAAAATTAGTTAGATTTGATCATCTTGAATTTTAACATATTTTACATTCAACTTGTTTTTACATTTTTTGATCTTGATTACTGAATAACAAATTAAATTACTGTTGGAGTTTCATTTCACTGTCTAAAGAAGTATCTAGTTAGTTAGTTAAATAGGTATATCGAATCTAATGTTAATTGGTACATAGTAAAACGGCTGACCCATTTTTTTGATAACATATTATGTAGGTATATCGTTGGTTTTCTATTTAAATTAGGTTTTTATAAGTCTGAGAAACAAAAAAATATTTGGTGGTATTTGGTGCTTTTTTTTAGTTCAATTTTCTGATATCTGGCGACTTTTTACTTTGTATATCTAGCGCATTAAAAAAATCCAAGGTGGCAACGCTGATTTTAGCTTATTCTATCTAATGGTCTTGTTGGCAACACTGTTCACAAGTGCCGTCAATTGATTTATTGTTTTCTCTGCCTTTTAATTTTTCAATAAAAGAAATACAGTTCTTTAATTCGAATTAAAGTTATTGAAGCGATTTATTTAATATGAAGTGCAATAAATGTGATTCTGATAGTACTTTATTGCTGAGAAAAAAGGATCTCTATTGTGATCAATGTTTTCTAACCAATACAAACCACAAGTTTAGAGCCTGTATTGGTAAAAATAAGATTTTATCCAAAAATGAGAAAGTAATGATATGTTTATCAGGTGGACCAGGCTCCACGGTACTGCTTGATATGATTCATCATGGAATATCCTTAGATATTCACAAAAAGTTACGGATTACTCCATGTTTTTTACATATAGCAGGTAATTGGCACGAAATACTTATTTTTAGTTTAAAACAGTTAAATTCCAATGTAATTCTGTCTCTGGCCTAGTTAAAAAGTTGACTCCGGACCCAAGAGGGCTGCTCCAGGGTAAACCTAGCCTAGTGGGATTTTCAGTGCTTGAGCACAATGAATTACCCACTTACATGCCCAATATTGCTCACAGTGTCAGAGCCCCTGTACGATAGCAGATGTATAAAACACACTTTACTCTATAAACACATAATTTAAACTACCTGTCTATTTTAAACTGTTACCTACTTATTTTATGGTTGGACCGCTTTAAATGCTTATATCTGACTATTAAACTTGTAAAAATCTATTTGCTATAAATTTCTTTTTGATAATTGAATTACAGGAACAGAGAGTAGCAGTATTTCCAATGAAATAATGGTGCAGTGTGAAAAATACAAATTTCTTGTTAACATTGTCCACCTGGCTGATTATCTCCAAAAAGATTTAAAATTCCCCTCAGAAGAGAATCCTGAATTGAAAGAGGAATTACGAAACATCTTAAAGAGCATGCCCTCTACTGCATGTAATGATTTTCTGAATAAAGTAAAAAGAAATCTATTCATTAGGTATGCACAACTCTTGGATTGCAAATATGTGTTCACGGCGGAAACAACAAGCACTCTGGCCGTAAATTTACTCTCAAATATTGCAATTGGAAGAGGATCTCAAGTGGAAAATGATATTGTAAGACATTTTAAAATATCATCTTTTAATAATCTACTGCTGAATATAGGGCATACCCACAAAAGGCAATTGGGTTGTATCCACTGTGCTGGCCCAATGTGGGTTAGTGCATAGTAGTCATGTAAACAATCGAATTGCTTATATAGTCATGTGACAGGTTGCTTCCCCAGACCAATTAAAAAAATCAAGACAGAATGTTGTTCACACAAAATAAGTGAGGCCAGCAAAATTACGCCTCGCCGTGTACAGACACAATTACACACACATGCACATACAAGGAATCTTGGATCGCTAGTCGAACTATGGCTGCGCAACACCGACACACACCACATGTATAAAAAACTGTCCTCACTTATCTGTTCACAACATTCTGTCTTGATTTTTTGTATTTGGTCTAAGGTTGCTTCAAGGTATTTTCTTTAAACTGAAAAACCAGTGGTGTGTAAATCACTTTAAAATACACTTACAAAAATTCTTATTATATCTATGACCAATGAGGATGTGTAATTTTCTGTTTGAGTTTGTTTCCTTTTTAAAGAGATTTCAAGTCGAGAATAACCAGATAACTTCTTAGAAGTTTAAAGTATTTATTAGTTTATTTCATTATATTATTTATTTATGTATTAGTATTTATAATATTTGTATTATGTACTTATTCTTTTATATTTTTAAAGTGTCCTCTGAATTAGCACACCTTGTCGTATTTTCTTTTGTACCTATCTCTCTCCATCCTAAGGTTGCCTGGAAGAAATCACTTTCAGTGATAAAGCCACCGGTTGCTTCACATGTTGTAGCATCTATTTTTCTGTTTTATGTGTGTGAATGTGAATCAATAAAGAATATATCTATCTATCTTCTCTGCTTTAGATTAGTTAAGTTCAACAAAAAATGTGTATTTATTCTCAAAATATGTAATAGACTATTTTTCACTGTTCCAGGGATTCCTTGACTCCCGTGACCAAAATGTTAAGATACTAAAACCGATGAAAGACATAGGTAAGGAAGAGCTAGACCATTACATAAGGCTGAAGAATCTAGTACCAGTATCAAATGATGGCTTAAAAAGTAACAGCTTACAAACTGCCATAAGTTCATTTGTAGCCGATCTGCAAGAAAATTTTCAATCCACTATATCTGCAATATGCAGGACTGCAGATAAAATAGGAGTTGCAGATGATGCTGAAGTAAAGAAATGTACCATATGTGAGGTGAGTAGAGTATTTTAATACATATTCTCATAGCAAAACAGATTCTGTCTTATAAAACTTTTTTGTTTTACTCGTAACTGAAATATACTTCCTGTGTTATAACTTTTCATCACAGCCTTTTTAAGGTAAAATCATACCCGAAAGCTAAATATCATAATAATGGCTGACAACAGGACAAAATCAGGAAAGAATTGTGTTAGAACAAGGAAGTTTTAGCTTAAACAAAAACAGTATTTTTATTTATGAATATAATAGTATATTAAGAATTTAAATATATCTCGACATGCAACTATGTTGCAGCTATTTACATGAACTGACCACAGACGCACAAGGACATTTTATTTTATTATAAATTGGTTGCTGTCTTGTATTATTTAGCACTTCTATTGTGTACATCAGAAGTTATATGAATGCACTGGGGCAGCGTGGTGGAAATGGCCCAAAATCACCCTTCATGGGTAGGCCTAAGTCCTACAGTGGACTATTAAGAAGGCTGTTACAGTACGGTACAGTAGGCCTCTGACATGGCTAAACGGTTAAAACAACCAGGACCTACAATTTAACGTGTCATCCGAGCCACGGTAGCACTCAGTTGTAAATGCCACTCGTGGTCACCCATCCGAAAACTGATCATGCTGAACATTGCTTAACTTCTATACTTGTATTTCCGGTAGAAATTGTAATGTATGGAAATGACGCCGCTAAGTGTATGTATCATACCAAAAACTGAATAAATGAATGAAAAAAAACTTCGATGATAGCCAACGAACACCTAGTACCTAGTCAAACTACGCTATGAGAGCTACTCTTTGCTAGTATTGATATATTTACCTGTATTATGCCTGTATCAAAAACAATTCCATGTTTTGTTCCCAGAGTGGCCTCAGCAACATAAACAACAATTTGTCAGCACTGGAAGCCACAGTATTTTCAAGAACCATGTCACACGGCAACCATCGCCGCGGAGATGGCGATGGAGATAAAGCACTATTCCCCTACATCAATGAACATCTCTGCTATAGTTGTAGTAGGAATTACTCAGAGATCAACAATACTTCACCTCATTTACTAAACATTGTTCAGCAGTCATGACGATCAGATTAAAAGTGAATATCAGAATAATATATACCTATGTAATATTATGTATTATTTTGTAATTTTATTGTACCTACATGATCTATGTCACGGTAATGGTATCTAACAGTATTGTGACTCGGCCCGATCCTTGAAATAAAATATACAGCCCCACGTGGCCACGCAGAACGTATCACGCGCAAGGTATGTAAATCGCACGCTGACTGCTGATACAAACCCACACGGTCGTTCGTCACTGCGGCGCGCCCCTGCGACCGGCGGCGCGTGGGTATGATTCCGTTCCGACCGTTTGTTTAAAGACGGAATACTGTTATATACCATTACCGTGTCTGTCCCCTTTATAACGATGATAAGACACCCAGTGGTAGTAGCACGCCGTGTTGTCCATGCGGTGCCAACAGTGCATATTTTTGTCGGGAGTAGGTCCCGACAGAAACTAGACTACATACTGGCGTCATAGTGTAATTCAGCGTAAATTGCTACTTTCGCATATTGGTTATTCAAATAAACAGGAGTTGGTTGAACTGAAGTAGGTAAGTACTAATTGCAAACTGCTGAATGATTTTGCAAATACATACGGTGTAGTTATATGTAGTTCTTATGCGCGATCATCAGCCATAGGACCACTGCTGGAAGTGCTGGACATAATTATAAACCTCCTATAAAGATTTTTAATACAAAATGGCTTGTATCTAGTGAAATCCTGCGGTCTCGTTTGTCTACGTTGTCGGTGGACATCCTTCGCTGCGTTTACAGGTTTGTTGTCTCCACTCCAGAATTTTCCAACTCAATCGTTCATCAGTTCTGCGCGCTTTGTGTCATGCCCACTGCCAGGCTCTTCAAAGCCACTGCTGGGGTATGAAATCACCAAGCGAAGCATTGTTTAGTCTTATCCACAGAAGGGAGCAATAAATCATGTTCTGTGATCTCAATCAAGAAGAATCGTTCTACGATTCTAGTGGTGCCATTCGGCGTTTTGTAAGGCTAAGAACACACGGAGCGGTTTTTTCCCGTGCCCGCCGCGGTGGCGGAACTGCGTTTTTATTCACTAACGCGACTGGTTACTTGTACGGTTATGCAGCCGTCGCGGTTGAGATTATGTGACAATACATGTGATTAAACGATAAGTTGAAGATCAGACCGCCCCATCGCGCAAAACGAACGCAGAGCGCGCGGTTGCTAACCGCCGACGCGAGTTGCAGCGCGAGCCGCAAACAACCGCGCATACCGCGGGCGTAAAATCTGCGTGGGATCTGCTTTGTTTTTTACATATATATTTGCATTCTACAGAAGCTGCGACCCGCAACCGCGGCGGGCGCGGCTAAAAACCGCTCCGTGAGTCCCTAGACACCTAAGGCCTATAGAAAATTGCTAGGTATTTATAATCTGGCCTAGTTTCTATTATCTGGCCACCATCTGAGAGGGAGTTTTTAACTATGTTTAAAACCTCCTCGAACAACTTTGCTGCCTTTGCTTTTCCATTTCACATGAAACTACACGAGATATTGAAGAAACAAAATCGCATCCCTACATTTCCTCGTGTCTTTATCGAAAAATTTCGATCGTAGATAGGAACCAAAGTCGTAGGAAATCAAATTTTAAACAATTTATTTCCGACCATTTCTTGTGCAAAATTGAAATTAGGTACCTACTTACCTACGTGAGTTACTGAAGATTCGGTTAAACATCGAGATGGTCCAAACAAGTGAACCATCGCAATACCTACCGGCAATGGTCATAGATAGAGATTTTATTTTCTCTATACAGGGTTATCCGGAACTGGTGTACTAAGAAGAAAGGAAGTGATTCAAACCATCATTATGAACAACTTTTACTGTGTTTGCGGGTTGGACCCATAGTAAAAGTTGTTTATAATGATGGTCTGAATCACCCCCTTTCAGCTTAGTACAGGGCAAGCAGATAACCCTGTAGTTCTTGTGTACATTGGGTACTTAATTTTATTGATTTCATTTCCGAACCAAGTGTATTGTACTATAGTTATTTACATTAGGCCCAATTATGAAGGCGCTATCGTAGTTGTATATTAGCAATTTAGAATATTTCTGTTTCTTTTTCACTTTAGACATTCGATAGAGAGAACACTTTTTACGTTACTATTAAATGTACGATGGCGCCTTCATAATTGGGCCTATTATTTGGTTAGTGTAAATTGGTTTTACTAATAAATGACTGAATATGAGTGTGCGTAAAACACTTGACTTGGTACCTATTCTCGGTAGGAGGGCCACTGGGCACCATACAAACAACAGGCGCAGCAATTCATCTATACTTAGTTTCATGTTGAATTGTGCAGGTGAAAATATGGATTTAACTTTTCTATGAAATAAACATCAATATGATATTTATGCATTTCTTTCGCACCGTTCTATGTGAAACAAAGTATACAGCTATACCTAATTTATAAGCTATTTTGGGCCATAAAAAATGGTATGTCACACTATCAAAAAAGTTCAATTGCTAGGTATATTTTCTATCGAATAAATATCGGTGTTTTCAGGTTTGCTGTGAGCATTTATCGTTGAAACTGGTACCATCTCAATAAATAACCTCAAATTGCAAGATTATACAGCTGTAGGACTAAGCTTTAGGGCTAATCAACGAGTTAAACTACTGCTAGTCAAATTGCATTATGTTATCTCTAGAAACTTACGATTATCCCACAATCCTAGTTTTAAGGTAGAAAATGTACTATTTTATATTTTGATCCCAATTAGATTTCCATAACAAGGTACATAATATTATAGAAAATTTCACATAAATAATCCAAAACATTTCCAGGCAAAGTTAGTATTGTTTATTTAAGAAAATTTTATGCAACAACTTGGAGTTATCACACTAAAAATAAATTAAACTCATGAGGCTCACCTTCTAAAAGAAGATGGTTGATTTAGCTAGGTATACTAAACTTAAAACATATACTAGTAGGTAATAGAAACAACATTTTATTTCGACATTTGTCTAGAGTAATTAAATTTACTGGTCTCCTTTCTAATAAAATATGTAATAAAAGAAAACGATTAATTAATCATCTTAAAATTTTGTATTTATATCACACATATCTACATTTTACTTCTATTACATAAATACAAAATTTTAATTAAGTAGAGTACCAACGAAAAGCTGCTAACCAGTATTTTGCAAATGGTATGCAGGTGTTATCAATATTATATTATACAAGTAATTACAATATCAATACCATAGGTTAATAAATGCAAAAGATCAAGTGCAATGAAATTCCATGGTTTTTATCATCTCAGAATATCGAATTTCATGTACAAAAAACGGTATTTGGAAAATTCGTAGCCCACCCACCATCATTACTCAGAACTTGAGTCGAGTAGCACTTCCATTTCGTGACAAATTATGCCAGAGATAAAACACTTTCAAAACAATGAATAAACAAGATTTACTATTATTTAAACACTAAATTATATTGTCTTTCCAAATAATATATCCATTTGTAAAACAGTGGAACCAATCAGGAGACATCTGTAGTGCTGAGATGGTGTTCTTCACTGTTTTGCTTTGTATTGTATTTACACCAACAACCATGCGCCATGGCGTGAGTCTGTCCTCGGGAATCTTTCACATGTATATACTCAATATATAGCATTACAATGAGTTGTTTCACTCTCACTAACAATTATTCTGCATTATTGATTGGTCCTTGCAATGCATTCGGAGTCGGCGAGTTTGAAGACACCAATCGGCCCTGCTCTTTCACGATGGGATCTGTAACCACCATATTATTACAAATAAAAAAAAATGCAAGTGGAGTCCCTACGCGCGGAAGAAGTGAAACTTCGACGCAACAGTGCTTTCATACCCCCTCCATGGTAGCGTTAAAAGTTTAACGCAACCTTGTTGGAAGTCCCATTAGAAGTTTTACTTCAACAAGCTGATCATGTAAGGATTCAAAGGAAAATTGGGAATTAATTAAATTAACATTATAATAACAATAAATTATTCTTGATGACCTTTTGGTAATTTGCTACAGCAGATATCAGAAAAAGCTAGAGATTAGGTACTTTATTACTTATGTATGCATATTGATAAATCACACAAGTGCAAAGTGCAATGACACATGCTGGGAAGCCACAGTACTACAAGAGATCTGATAAATAATAATTATTGTTAGACTGATGTGGATTATCTATGAACACAAGGAACCATAACTTTTGTGCCGGCTTCTTTCCCACAGTAGGCTGTGGAGAAGGGTAGCCGGTAATGAACTATAGTAAATACTTACAGAAGTATGGATGATCCATAGCTTCACGAGCTGTGTAGCGCTCGTAGTGGTCGTAGCGAAGCAGGCGGTCTAAGAAGTCCAGCGCCTCAGGCGACACCAAGTGCTGATTTTCAGAATGCACAAATCGCTCCCATCGTTTACGAGAATGTCTGGAACATAAAACAATGTATTATAACCAAATAAACTTCCTTTTGATTTAGTTTTTTTATTTACAATTGTCATTAGTATTACCTTCCAAGTATATCATTAAATCTGGGATCTAATTCTATATGGTACTTGTCCAAATATTCAAACAACTCTTCAGTGCCCAGCACTTTTGCAATTCGCACGAGTTGATCATAATTGTCATGGCCATGGAAAAATGGCTCCTTGCGGAAGATCATGGATGCTAACATACACCCTAGCGACCACATATCCAGCGAGTAGTCGTACATTTGATAATCCACCAGCAGTTCTGGACCCTGAAATACAATTATTTATTCATAAGTATGACAGCTTTTGTGACCCTTGTAGTAACTAGAAAAGGCTCAACAATAGGATGTAGATTGATAGCCTAAAACCTTACACCATTGGCGACAACAACAATGCCAGGGGTCATCTGACAGTTGTTGGTGTAGTGACTACTGTTATCTACTGTAAACCGTAAATACAAGGCATCATAGAATACTACAAGTATTTCAAGACAAAAATTCTTCAATTTTTGTGCAATCGAGACATTTCATTCTTAGTAAAATTATGAACAACTTTCACTGTTTTGCCCACCCAAAGTTCGAGAATTAAATAAGATGTTTTATACAATTTGTTGATTCTGAGTTGTGATTTTGAATTGTTTGAATGGAACAATGATTATTTTTCTTGAATTCCAGGTTGGCCCCATAGTAAAACTTGTCATTAGAATAGACTGAGTCACCCTCTTTTGACTTAGTATACCCTATACAGCCTATGTGAATAACCCTGTAGTAATAATTACCACAAATAATTTTAAACAACTAATTAAAAATAAATTTTTCCTTTAAATCAATTATAAATGTTACTCAAAATACTTTATGACTGTGGCTCTAATCATATAAAAAATAAAGTAGCAAACAAGTTGTGGGCCTGCTGATGACAAGGTATCCTTAGCACAGCTGCAACACCAGAGGTATCACCAAGTTGTTATCTAATCTTTAATTATATTTATTTTCATTGGAAATCATCCCAATTCATAAAGTTTTGTGAAAAAACAATGAGAACATTACCTTAAAGTATCTAGAAGCTACTCGGACATTGTAGTCCTGTCCAGGATGGTAGAACTCTGCTAGACCCCAGTCGATGAGACGCAACTTTCTGTGATCATGGTCAATCATCACATTGTGGGGTTTCACATCTCTGTGCATTATGCCCATACTGTGGCAATAATCTAATGCCTTCAAAAGTTCATACAAATAATATCTGTGAACATAAAATAAAATTTTATTAGTTTTCACATTCATTAATTTAACTGACAATAAGTTTAGTACACTTTCAGTTATCTGCCCCAAACAACACCATAAAAGTTATTAAATTCAAACAGATAATGTTCTTACTATGAATAGCATAATTATGGTCAATAGCATCATAACTTGTTAAATTTTGCATTACATATTAGTCTTTAATTTCATTACAGTGTTAGGGTAGTGTAAGGACAAAAACTGCGAAAAACATGGGCTGCTGACCAGTTTTATAAAAAATTGGTTTGCTGCGGAGAACTTTTGTATGAAACCATAAAGAAACCTGCCAAATGCAGTTTCTGCTGGCAAACATGACTGGGATTGCCTTTGTTATAAAATGACATACTTCCAAGATTGGATGTAAAAAACATGTTCTTCATTGCAGTAGTAGTTTTATGGGTGAGTGCATTTCTTATGCACTTTTGTGCATTTAACATACCAAGCTCACAAAACTCATTCCCAATGTAATTATCCCACAATAATCAAGAAAAAAATGCTGTGGTAGTCTAGTGGTGAATGACACCCGCCTTGCATTCATGAGGTCTTGGGTTCAAATCATGGTCTTGCACCAATGAATTCTTTGGAATTGATGATACCAGATGACAGAATTTCACTGGCTTTTCGGGGAAGGAAAACATTGTGAAGCAAACTGCATATGTCTAGAAATTTGATTAACCACCATGCTCCATTAAATGAAGAAATTCAATGGCATATGTTAATCCACCAACCAGCTCTGGGCCAGCATGGTGGATTTGGCCCAATCAACCTTCGCAGGCATGCCTTCGTCCTGCAGTGGACTATAAATTAAAAGGTTGGTACAGTACAGTACAATCAAGACCGTAAGTGTAGTTATAACATTCACAATAATTCTAACTAAACTAAGAGTGAATTCTTACCTTATATCATAATCTGACAGAGTTTGATAAAGTTGTTTAAAATCTGTGTTATTCACATGTTCAAATATGAGGGCTGGAGTACGAGATACCGGGTCTTTGACTACAGCTTGTAATGTTATTATATTTGTGCCTCCTCTTAAGTTTTCTAATATTTTTATTTCTCTTTTAATCTTCTTCTTTTTGACAGGCTACAAATAAAATTAAAATTAAATGTGTGCAACAATGAATTATCAAAACTTCAATTGTCTAATGTTGCGTTGCTTATTGAATAAGGTATGGAGTGGCTTACCTTCAATATTTTGACTACACATTTCTCATTATTTGTAATATTTATTGCTTCGAATACTTCACTGTATTTGCCACGACCGAGCTTGCGTACCAGCTGATAATCCTCTTGGTTGCCCCAGTCCACCACATAGCTCTCATAGTCCCAATATTCTCTCGGGTTTTGTGAATTCACATCGGCATATACCCGAGCTCGACTAGGTACTGCCATCGTACTACGTCTCCGCAAACCAAATGATTTATCAGCTATAGTTTTTCCGGAAATCGCGTATGTCTTGAGTAATGATACTGCAAATAAAAGTTATCATGTCACTTAATTTTCACATCACCACACGTACACTTGGTAATAAGTTTAGACAACTGCACGGTCCATCAAACGAAACGAATCGTAGGATTACGAGTCACTATTCAATTACAGTATTATGATGTATAACCTAAAAACGACATCCAGCTCACTACTGTTCCTCATCTAGAAACTGATGTGATGGCAAATCCATGGTTCTCACTACAAATGTATCTGATGGATCATAGTTCACAAGCACAACGTGTTACTATTCATAGGATCTGACGACATGAAATAAAATATGAAAGTGTCTTCCAAGAGAAAAACGCACGCCATTACTAGCCAAATGATCAAATGCTTCAGTAGACATTCATACCTAAAACATTACTGCAGTTAATCCTAAGCTAAACGTTATAAGCGTAATTCCAGCATACGTGAAACTTCTTAAAAATTAACGATTAACGTGAAATTAAAACTACAAAATTCACTTTTTATAAACCGGCTTTACGTCCAGTAAAATTTCAAGATGGACGCCCACCTATAACCAAAGTATTCAATCCAAAAATTACAACCACTCCTTTTCCAGAAGTGCCAACCGTATTTTTTAATGTGGTAAGCAGAAAGCGCTGCAAAATAGAACGTTGATTAAATTATTATTGTTTAGTGGTAATACTTCCCTTTATGTGTCAAATCACAGCAATTTTATTTATAAACAGGGGGCGTAGAATCTTTGCGCAGTTTGCGTACAAATAGCTTATACAAAGCGCTGTTGTTGCTTGAGGCAATTCTCAACCACAAAAATGTATGGAAAATCTTACCCAGAGCTGTTAAAACTGTCAAATAAGTATTGGAATTTGACACTACTGCGAGAAAAAGACGGCACCTAGCCATTGAATCGAGATATTTTTCATGTCTCTTTCTAACTCGGCACTATATGGCACGAGTACAAAGAGACATGAAAAATATCTCGATTCAGTTGTTGTTGTTGTGTTTTTCTTCCGATAATGTCAAACAGTGCTATCTCTCTGGTTGCTCTGTGACTAAAGCAATACATTTAGAAAAAAAAACAACGTCGAGTCCCTCCGCGCGGAAGAAGTGAAACAACGCAACAGTGCTTTAATACGTATGGTCTTGTTGGTCGTCTATGTCGAGATGATGATAGGATAACATCTCGCAAAGGAGTACTCCACCGGGCGAGGTGTGCCCGGGGATAGCTATCCGACCGTGTAACATTAGATCTTGTATGGCGCCACATATGCTGCGTATGGCGCAAAGTTAGTCGCTACAAACGTTTAACGCAACCTTGTTGGAAGTCGCATTAGAAGTTTCAATTCAACAATATAGGTCCGACGCTGCCGTATTTAGAAGTTAACTTTGGCGTCATAGAATAATAACGCCGAGAATGATAGTTGCATATCAAAAAAATCTCGAGAGTGAAGCATCAACACGATTGATGTATGCGCGAGTCATACGTATTTACACGCGGCAACACGCACACTACGATACAAGTAATGCTACTATCAGAATCAGATTACCCCAAAGAGTTGGGAAATTGTTTCAGAGCCTTTAGTACAGATTTTGCATAACTTATACTTGTGCGTTTGAGTGTGGCTCCAAACATTTCTGTTAGTTCTTCCTCGTTTTCACCAGGAGCGCTTTATTTAGCTTACCCCGTTGGTTTTCTTGGGTGTCATGGTTGGTTTTCTTGGGTCATTGAAATGTTACCCTTTTCCTGTCAACCGATTGCTCTTAAATTTGGTATACTTCCTTGGTTCTTGTGACAATAAAATTATGTTTATTCAATATTATTGTAAAAACAAGATGGCCGCCGCTATAAAATGGCGGATAACCTTTTTTTTTAATTCCATCAGTATGTGTATAACATGAAAGGGCTTTTCGTGTGGAACACAGTTTGTAGTAACAAAGTAAATCTAAAAACACAAAAATGAAATTGGTATTTTTTTTAACTAAACGGTTTTATGTACTAAAAGATAAAAAATAATAATTCTAAAATAATATCGTGGGGCGCATCATACATAATGAAATCTTTCAGGCGAAGGCCTCACGATTTTATTTTTGAGCTATTGTTTTTTATCTTTTAGTACATAATTATAACCGTTTAGTTAGAATACGATTTTTACCAATTTAATTATTGTGTTTTTAGTTTTACTTTGTTACTACGAACTGTTTTCCACACGAAAAGCCCTTTCATGTAATACCCAGTTTAAATTTAAAAAAGTTGTGATTTTTGTCGCTTGCCTCCTGGACTATAATTGCCTACTTGATTATCGTATGAAACCTCTTTAAGATACCTGCATCTGTTCCATGTAAAGAAGTAACGTACTATGACGTTCCAAATCAAGACATTGTCGCTCTGTCATAACCTAAGGTCATAACCATCATGATTGTATTATGATGATAATGTCTCGCTTTGGTACTTATCAAGCAAGTAGTATGAAAACATAATAATACTGATAATCCCGTGTCAAGGCAATGGAAGTATATTTCATTACTAATTTCAATTTCAATATGTGGGGAAAAAGTTTTACCCTTTACTTGCAACTTTTAGTCATTATGGCGTCTGTCGAAAGGACATGTTCTTTTTTGTATGGGACTTTGGCTCAATGACGGGCTCTAGACTATAATAGGGAGAAAAATCAACTTAATTCGATGAGGCATAGTGTTTTTTAATCGAACAGTCAATTAAAAAGCAAACAATATTTTTTGCTTTGCGTTATTGCCATATTAACCGCTATTAAAGTCATCCACCATGTTGTGGATCATGGATGTAAGAAAGGAGTCAATCGGCAACAAGATTCAAAATCTGCAGATTTAAATGTCACGGTTGTCCAAAAAAGTCATCGCCAGATCTGTCAGGTTTTTAATACATCGAAGTCCATTATCGTAAGCGTAACCATGTCGTAAATAGTAAGAATTGAATTGTCGCAAAGGCAAAGATATCACAATACATTCGTACATTTAAAGCCGAATGAGATAAAACAATAGCAAACCGTAAACAGTATTACCAGTTTCTATTTTCTTAGTTCCCAGAAAAATGAGGTAGTATGATTATTAAATGAGTAGGATGATTTGATACCTACATTGTATTTTCGCAATCACTAAGATTGAAAAATATCGTAGCTCATCTCAAAACAATTATGCGTGTTTTCGCGAAATTCCTTAGATATTCGCGACAAAACTATTTATCAAATCATACTCATATTTAGCATGAAGATCATTTTAAAATAATAATGCCTCATGATTGATAAAATAATATAAAAATCCCTGCGTTTAAATTCAATAACTAATCGAGTTAAAATTCCCCGTGATTCGGGTGTTTTCCCACAAAGCGGCAACGCTGAAATTAACTCTTTCATTCTCTAGGTACACTAGATGGCGGAAAATTCAAATCATGGGTTGCTAGGTCTGCGATATTGATAAATGTTTTGCTTTTTTTCTAAAGCGTTTGGATTTTTTTCAGTATTTTTTCGTGATTCGTCATATTTTTGTCTTTATGATAAAAGCTAGCCAGGTATGGGCCAGGTTTGAGAACATCACCTTTTGTGAATTTATATTTACATTGGAAGGCGTTTTACATCAAAATATTAGATAATTTGTAATGTGACATGTGGAATGTGATGTTGCATTGTTTGTTTTGTTTTGCCGATTCACTTTGGCACCCGTTTACCACACAAACCGTCATTTTAAAATATAAATTACGGGAGCTGTTTGTATCACGGTACGACTGTGAGTACTGCCGCGCGCCGCTCGCTTACAAAGCTTTTAAAGCTTTGTATTTCTTGCTTCACTTAGCGTGCTTGTTCTCGGTTTCTCGGCGTTATTATTCTATGTTTGGCGTAATAACACAATACATAAAGCGCTTGTTACGCTTAATTCATCTTCATCGGTTCTCAACTGGCTATACTACTATGTACCATCATTCTAAAAATAAATTAGGTAGTGTTGGACCACGAAGTGTTGGACCGTTCTATTTTTTTACTGTGAACAGTATAAGAAATTAAAATAACAATATAAAGGCCGCTGCATTCGTAACGGGTTTTTTCACGGACGGGACGGAACGGGAAATTTTAGAAATATAGTTTCATACAAAATGTATATGGAAGCGCATATGTCACGGAGACACGGATGGGACGGGAACGTGGCACTGACGGGGCGGGAAAAATATCGTCGCCAACGATGTTTAGCACGTCCCGTCCGGCACGTGCCCCGTCCCGTCCGTGTTTCCGCCACGTATGCACAGTCACTCCGTTCGTTCCGGAGAGAAAAGTAGTGTTTTTAACTGCTTCATCATCTAAAACAATAGCAATTAAAGCCAATTTTCGAAATTAACAATCCACTTTCCTTCTTCACAACAGTTAGATCAGAATCACTGTTACGGTACGTATGCATTAAAAACACGTTCCCGTCTCGAACGAGGTAGTCACGTCCTGTTCACGTCCCGTCCGAGGTATTATAATTATCGTAACGTATGCAGCGGCCTTAAATCTTTATGCAAATACCGATACATTTGACAGTGACAATCTCTGGAACAGATTGTCCATAGATTTTTGCGATTGAGAATTGCCTCAAGTTAAATACGTAGATATATATACGTGCACAGAAGAGTGTATACGTGCGAAGTTCAAAATTAGGTCCCCAGAATCGTAACCACAGTCATGGCCGATCCGTTAAAATTATTTCGGGGATCTCCTTTCGTGGAACTCTAGTTTTACTCTTAGAATAGACTAGAGTCCTTTTCAGTGCAGTAGCAATGGCAGCACTGGCTAGTACCTAACGTTGGACGCGCGTATTTGAATGCGTATTTTGAAATGTACTACAAGCACATCGTCATTTCAATAAAAACTACTTTTCTTTAATTTGTATCGAATAATTATGAATAAAATACTTCATTTCAGCTTGTGAAGATTTTCTACGGTTGTTACACTTCTGTATATAGACCGACTAACGGAGTTTAGGGACCATCTTGTTTTTTTGGAAAATGTAACATGATAAACACCATTATCTATTAATGCTCAGGTTATTCTAGTCAGTAGTGTAGTGGCTAGGTATATGGCTGTAAAGGCTGGTACAATACAGAGCACAAGACTACCGACGGAGGACGATTAGGCCAAATCCACCACATTGACCTAGTGCGGGTTGACGTAGGTTGACGCCATTAAATTTCACAGACGTAGGTATGCAGATTGCCTCAGGATGTTTTCCTTCACCAAAACTCCAATGGCAGGTATATAAATCCTTACATCAATTACAAAGAATTTGCTCTTGCGAACATTGAAGAAAAAAGTGGAATGAATAAACGAAATTTTAATAACACAAGCATAAATCTAGATGGACAAATAAATAAATACGTTACATATTTGATAGATCAACGGTCAGCTAGTTATATCTATTACAATAATAAGTTACATTTAATAAGTTTATTACGGACTTACCATAAAATATACAATATATATGCATAAATGGAACTCGCGATGAGAATATCATTATGCTTACTTCCACGCAAAACTGTTCACTTCGTTCAATCAGTTTGCCGTTGGACAATCAGGCAGGTTTATTGAAACACATAAAACAGGCTATAAAGAAAACCGATTTCAGCAGTAATGCTTGTTGGTAGTTGTGTCTCTACATTCGTTTCGAGCGAACATAACGTGTTTTATAGTTTTTCAACTTTTTATATATACAGAACAGATACTTCTTAATCTTACAGATAGTCCATTAATCACGTTAAGCCTGAAAGAGGGAGAAGGTTGGGACCTTCTTCTTCTTTAAAAAAATCGGCCAAGTGCGAATGGGAGTTGCGCACGAAGGGTTACGTACCGTATGGGAGCCCCATTCCTCTTGCCGTTATTAATAGCGAGCAAAAATCTCCTAAGAATCACGTTTGTTGTATGGGAAACCCCCTTAAATATTTATTTTATTATGTTTTTAGTATTTGTTGTTATAGCGGCAACAGAAATACATCATCTGTGAATATATCAGCTGCCTAGCTATCACGGTTCATGAGATACAGCCCGGTGACAGATAGACCGACGGACATCGAAGTATTAGTAATAGGGTCCCGTTTTTACCCTTTAGGTACGGAACCCAAAAAAATAACGAAAGCTACCCAGGCTGGGTGTACAGTGACTCAGTAAGACATCACGTGTATTTTTTGATCGCGTCGTCTAAAAAAACGGTATGTGAGGTATTTTAGCAACCTTTTAAACACCCGGTCTTCTCGGAGGGTGATAATAAGTTGCTGGAAAAATTGGAGCTATTTGGTGAAGTTTTAGACTTGATCTAACTGGTCAGGGCTACGTAGCCTTGTCGTATAATACTCGTATTATTCCATTCATAGACGTCAAACCGTATGCTGTGGCACCAAAACGTCCTATGTATTACATTTTATTATTTCTGGAAATGGGTTTAAACCATATTCATGAAATAAATAAATAAATGCCACACAGCGCTACCTTCCAAGCAATTAAAAATAAAACTTACTGAAGTAAGGTAACGTTGCCATCATCTCTGCCACCATTTTAGTTGAGTTTTTACTGCGAATTACGGTATTAGGCATTTTACAGATTTCAGTATATCTAGGCGACAACCGGGAGCACGGACTAAAAGTAATGGTAACGAAAGTAAGCTTTTTATATGTGTAAGTAGGTACATGCGGTTTTATTTATATCTGTGGTTAGAACTAATTAGATATTATGCTTCTAGCCACAGCTGTCTGCGAGACGTAGTTCCAATTCTTGTAGAGATTAAATCAAAATTTTGCCGGATGTGTAGTTCGCTACAAGCTGTGGACCCACCCCTCGACCCCGCTGATCCATACATTTGCTACTGCGCAACGACTCCCTTCGTGTTCCAAGCCGCCATTAAGTTTGAATAGTATTATAAGATTTGATCATGGAAACTAGCGCGGCTTTTAGCTGCAACATGTGTTACTCACGCGTGATATACAGGGTTACTGGTATTCAAATAGCATCATTTTAAGTACATATTATGTACATCAAAACAAACATCTTTTGCTCTTAAAAGGATGCTAATTTATTACCAATAACCCTGTATACGGCAGACAACAAGTCTTACTGTGGTTTCGACCACATTTAGCGATCATTTTCAAGATTGGAGTACTAGCACGCGGGCTCGCCAAATGTGGTTGAAACTGTAGTAGACTTGCTGTCTGCCATTGATAACACGCGTAGGTACACTCCGCGCCACCTACACTCCTACAACAGGCATGATGACTAAAAAATATAGTTCGTCAGATAGACATACTTAGTTCGTTTCCTATATCTATAGCTCGTCAGATAGATTTAAAAAAAATAGACATATTTTTTCTTTTGTCAATTTAACATAAATTGAAGAATATAAGCCCGTTAAAGTTCCGCGTGACGTCACGAGTGCACCACATATGTACTACATCGCACTAGTGACGTCACGAGCCCCCACTTCCAAACTTTACCAAGGTTTATCTTTAGTTGTCATTTATTGTTTGATTGAAAAAATAAAAAGACGGGTCTTTAATAATCTAACTAACGGACTAATTATAATAATGATTTTTTTCACCCAGTCATCATATCATGCCTATTTATTCAAATGTATCTAAAAACTTTGATTATAGCGCCTCGTCGATCAGTCTTCAGTGGTGTTGCGGAGTCTAACATCTCTGTTACAGGGTTATCTGTTTGTTTTATGTGAAGCCGATGGAGGGTGATTCAGACCATCAATATGAACTACTTTTACTATGGAGCCAACCCGGAAAAAAGCCAGCCATTCGAGAGAAAAAATTAGCTGTTCCACATAAAATTGCTATTCGGAATTAACAAAATGTAAGAAACAGCAGTTTATTTTTGTTGGTCCCATAGTAAAAGTATTGTAAAATAGTGTTCATAATGATGGTCTGAATCGCCACCTTTCTGCTCATTACACCAGTTCTGGTTAAGCCTTGCATTTGAATTAAAATGAGTATTATAATAACTTTATAATAACAACCGGGGCCTACAATTTAACGTGTAATCTGAGCCACAGTAGCGCTCAGTTGTAAATGCCACCAGCCGTCACCCATTCGAAGACTGATCGTTCTGAACGTTGCTTAACTTCGATTATCGCTAACGAACACACCTAAAGCCCGATTACAGTGGCGCCAGCATAAAAATCGTTCTCTCTATCGAATGCCTAAGACTATGCTATTTAGCTACTATAATTACGCTGGCGCCTCTGTAATCGGGCTTCTAGTCAAACTACGGTATGAGCGCTACAAAACGAGTTTATAAGATGTAGATAGTTCAGGCGGGCTGCACGACCAGCAGCGAGGTGTTGTCGTTGAGGTGCGAGACGCGCAGGTCGGCGGCCGCGGCGGCGGTCACGGCGAAGGCGCCGCCCACGAGGTAGGAGCCGGGCGCGGCGCACACGGCGCGGAGCGGCACGCGCCGGCTCTCGAACCGCTGCAGGCTGAGCGTCACGCCCAGGCTCGGGCTGCCCTCCGCGCCGCTCAGCGCGCCCGCCCACCCCAGCGAACCAGTGCTCTCCCTACAACAACAACACATTAGGTCTTAGTACCCACACAAGTCATGTAGAATAGTACATTACTACAGCGGCCAGCATCAGATGCATTGATGGACGTGCGTGAGTTAGGGACCGAGGCACACATACGTGATTCCATCAATTATAGTTGTGGCCAAGGCTATAGTACTTTTATTAGTACTTTTCTCAAATAATGCGAGGACATTAACTTCATTGAGGAAACCCAGGACCTATCAATTTCGAAGAAGGTTGTCAAAGAAATGATCACATTTACAAGCATGTTTGAGAAAAGTACATTACTGCAATCAACCGGTACTACAGACACTGTAAGGGATGCTTTATAACGGACGGGGCACGTTTCATACATTTTGTGTAGTGTACCGTCCGACTACGACGAAATGTATGGAACGTGCCCCATCCGGGTCACGTACACGGCTCTTCTCCGAACAGTAGAACTCGAGATACAATATATCTCGTTAACTGAATCTTCATACGCCTATATCTCGACTCTCTCTTGACCGATTTGGTTCATACGCGCAAATGTTAGGCTTTATATACTAAACAATCATGCCAAATATCACCTGCAAATTTCCCCCCTGTTGCGAATAATAACCCCCTTACCAAAAATCGCCGAAGTCAAAATAATCGGCCAAGTACGAGTCGGATTCGCGCACTTAGGGTTCCGTTCTGGATGAGAGCACCCCTTTAACATTTATTTTATTTTAATTATTTATTATTGAAGTGAAAATAATACCTAGCCAAATATTCAGTGAATATTTCAAGCTTCTACCTGTACCATTATTAATATCGAGCGAAAAACGGCTAAGAATTCAGGTTTGTTGTATGTGAGCCCCCCTTAAATATTTAAATATTATTTAGTTTTTAGTCTCTCTGTGAAAATTTCAGCTTTCTAGCTATAACAGTTCATGAGATACAGCCTGGTGACAGACAGACGGACAGCGGAGTCTTAGTAATAGGGTCCCGTTTTACCCTTTGGGTACGGAACCCTAAAAAATATTATAAGGAACCTTTGTTTCGTCGAAAAAAAAATTTGTAAAGGAAAACCAACATCAGTTTCAAAAAGTTTTATATCTATCCGTAAGACGTTATTTATAGTGGAAAAAAATCATAAACTCTCCATTTTTTTCAAAGGTTTTTTACGTTTACCTGTTACATTACGTGTAGCTGCATTTTGTTTATTTTTTGTTACATTACTGCAGTTACTATAAGTGTTGGTTACCAGTTGCAGTATACAGAGCGTTCCCAGCATTCACGGTTGGAGTAGGATGTTAAGTTGAATGTTCATGGACAGCCTGTATATTATGTGCGGAAGCACATACTCACGAACAGATAAAAATGTATTTTTCTTATCCATTTGTGTTTAACCACTATCTAGTCTGATAATAAATATTAATGCGGTCCGCATTGGTCGATGCATGTATAAAAAACAATAAAATAATAATAGATTGTGCAGAACAGTCCACAAAAATGCTTCAATGTAACACAAACTAAGCCTAAACCAAACGATACAAAAGCTTAATGCAGCGTGCAAACTTACTTGTTTTTCTGCTTATTCATGTCGATGAAAACTTCGACGGGTATACTGTAGCAGTTGACTATGTTCAAAGTTATAGGGATCAAGCAAATCTTGCGCGACTTGAAGTCGTGGCGGATTTCACTGGAATGCTCGAGGCCGAATATGACGACGTTATCGTTCTTCACCGTTTTACTAGGATCGTCATAGTCTGGTTTATTATCTAGTTCGTCGAGTTGTAACGCGACCGGCTCGGCCTTGCGGGGTTTACTCGGGGGCTTAGAGAAACAATCCAGCCAGAGGCATTCTTGACCGATGGCCACTTGCCCCGTATTTCTGTCTGTTGCTTTCCACCGAAGTAAGAACATCGATTGGATCAAACCCGTCCGTTCTTTAGCACCTTGCGTTAATGCGTCGTTGGTTTCGGGAAAAGAGGACACGCCGTCGGTCAGGAAATTGTCGTAAGGCGGAACGTCGGCTGTGAACTTTTGATAATCCATATCGGAAATTTTGATGTGCGAATGGTCTACAACTTCTTCCGGCAAGGGTTCGATTATTCTTTTTGCTTTCAAAATGAAATGTACTCGTTCCCGGGGTTGTAATGGGTCGTTTTTGCATCCGGTGGCGACGAGCGCTGCTAACCGCCATTGGCGGCCGAGAATTGCCGTTTCCAATAGCTCTATCGACATATCGTTCTGCTGTTCTAATATATTTTTGACTTCCACAGCTAATGTCATATTTTCCGATACGCTTTCGTTCTTTGTGCATAGATTTCGGCGAGGAGTGACCGAAATTTCGACAGCTTCCTGCAATACGAGAAAGATATTTTTACTTACTTTTACTCATATTCTTTTAATTTTATTTCTGGGTTGCCAAACAGCCTTCATACATTAAAGGCTATAAACAGCACTAAAAATACTTAGGCCAACGAAGGCTACCGCTTATAAAACATAATCCAGAACTCACAAAATTCGTCGCGGAGTCCGTACTGCGGATTAGCGCAGTTGGCAGAGCGTCGGGCTAGTGATTCGAAGACGCAAGGTTCGAGTCCTGCATCCGCGACGAATTTTTAAAATGTTTATCACAAAAATAACTCTTTGAGATAAACCTAGTGTAGGATATGCACTATAGAATCAGAATCATTTATTGACGTATCGAGCTTAATACTATAATTAAAAATACAAAATCTGTATAATAATACATAGTACCGCCAACAATAGGTCTCGTCATTCAACTAAGAAAATACAAAATTGAAACGAGTATAAATATTTAAAACAACTGATTAAAAATAATACAAAATAACTCAATAAGATTGGATGCTGTAAAGGGGCAATAAAATTAAAATCATTTCATACAATAGGAAGCTTACGACGTTTAGAGATAGTTACAACAGAAAAAATAAGAGATGGAATTAAAAGTGAATAGTTTTACACAGTTTAGATAAAAAAATTAAAAAAACTTGAGATCAGAACGTTATGCCGCACTGATCGGCGAAGGTTAACGGAATATGGAACTGCTGTGCTGTTATATGCAAGTTCGTAGCGTAAGTAGTGACGGAAAAACTGCAGCAGACCGAGCTGCAGCGGGTACAGGTGGTCTTTAATGTTGTAATAGGTGAACAGAGGGAGCGCGGGTCGTAGACACGCGCCGCGCCACTCACCGCGACTGTCATGTGAAACACGTGCCGCAGCAGGCGGTAGGGGCGCAGCCGGCCGCCGGTCTCGTAGTAGGCGAGCAGGTGCAGCGCGGGCGCGGCGCGGGACGCGCGCAGCTGCAGCGCCACGCGCGCGCCGCCCGCCACCACCGACACGCGCGACACGTGACGTGCCGCTAGCTCGCGCCACGCGCTTGTGCGTGCTGCACGCTCATCTGTTCACAAACAAATTCAACGGCATAAGATGTGTTGACAGAGATACACGCAGGGGAGAAGAAAGTACGGCGAAGGACAGGACGTGAGACGTGTATATAGCACAGTAGTAGTTACCAGCGTGTTGCGAAGGCTCGCGGTACTTGTCGCGGTAGAGGCGGCGCGCGGCGGCGGCGGGCGGCGCGGCGAGCTGCAGGCAGGCGGGGTGCGACACGGCCACGTGCAGGTTGCGCAGCTCGCCCGGGCCCGCGTTGCTCAGTTCTACGTGGATGGTGCGCACTTCGCCGTTCAGTATCTCGGGGCTACACTCTGAAAACGTCATCTGGAAACAACCAGCGAGACTAAGATTTCTGAAGCACTCGAGAACATATCGGCTAATCTCGTGACATAAATAATTATAAATCCTGAGAGAGATAATATTACATATACATTATAGGGGACATCTTACACACGGTCTCTGACCCCAAATTAAGCAAAGCTATTTGTGTGACATTTTCTGGCAGATTAGTAAAATAAATTCGTATAGTCTCTATAACTAACCCTGACGGTAATTTACATACTAACATTAAATACTTGGAAAACAAACAAAAAAAGAAGTGGAAGTCGTAAAAAGACTGATATTTTGTAAATAAAAAATAATCGGCCAAGTACGAGTCGGACTCGCGCACGGAGGGTTCCGCACTGTATGGGAGCCCCCCTTAAATATTTATTTTATTTTGATTTTATTATTAAATATTGAAGTGAATTTAAAAATAAATATTCTGTGAAAATTTCAAGTAGCTACCTGTTACCGTTATTAATACAGAGCGAAAAACGTCTAAAAAATCAGGTTTGTTTAATGGGAGCCCCCCTTAAATATTTATTTTCTTTTCTTTTTAGTATTTGTTGTTATAGCGGCAACAGAAATACATCATCTGTGAAAATTTCAGCTGCCTAGCTATCATGGTTCATGAGATACAGCCCGGTGACAGACAGACGGACAGACGGACATCGAAGTCTTAGTAATAGGGTGCCGTTTTTCTCTTTGGGCACGGAACCCTAAAAACATAGACATGTATAAGAAAGCTTCCAACATTTTCTCCTTAACAGGGCACAATTAAGGCTTACCTGTAGGCACGGCGCCTCGGGTATGACAGTGATCTGCAGGCGCCGGTCGGTGCTCTTCACACCACTCGTCAGATCCACTTTCCCGGTGATAGTGATACCGTTGCCGTTCTCATTGCCGCCTTCGCCGACATTCACTAATCTGGAAACGTTTTCATGTGATGAAATGCATCCGACTGCGCTTTTGCCTCCTGTGACGCAAACTGTGTCGTGGTACAGAATCGAGATTTTGAGTGACGGAAAATATCGTGAGAAAACCATAGGATATTGACAGGAATCGACAAGATCGTTTCCAATTTTGGTTTTGTGAGTTACCATTAGAGAGGCTAGTAAAACAGAAGACCTTTGTATTTTTTTTTGCCAAGGACCAAATTAGAAAAGTCAAACTCTTCGTTTCAATGTTTTTCTGCGGTAAAAAATATTATTTTAGGCAGTTCCAGCATCAGTATAACAGAAAAAAATTACAAATCAGATAGTAAACTCAATTTTAGAGGCGCCATCGTAAATTTAATAGCAACGTAAAAAGTTTTCTCTCTATCGAATGCCTTAAGTGAAAAATAAACAGAAATAGTCTAGTTAGCTATTTTAATTACGATGGCGCCTCTAAAATTGGGCTTAATAGCTGCTTACTTGTAAGCCATGCCGTGAACAGACAGCATTCCGACACGCATCGGCGTCAAAGTGAACGTTAGCGCCTTTCTGCAGTCTCCCTCTAACAGCAGTGATTTAATCTTCTGCCCGTAGATAGCGCTGTTCTCCAGCACTCCGCCCGCGGCTATCGCTGGCTCGTTGTTCAGTACCACTTCACACGTAGGCGCAGATTCCTCACTTGCCGGTACGAATCTCCACAGCAGTTCCAAGTCTTTCAGGACTATTGGTATATTGAGCGGGTTCCAAAGGGTTATTGATATTTGGATTGGTTCTGAAAGAGACATATTGATGGTATCATGGTGGGATATGATAAAGTACTTGTTAATGAAGACTAGACGACGACTTTAACACTACGTAGCTTGATCTGTATGTCATATTCAAAATAAAATGTAAGTATATGAAAAGTTTAAAATACATACATACATACGTTACATACATATTATGGAAACTTGGTGGAGTTTCCATAATATGTATGTAACACTTGTAAATAGTGAACTATGCAATTTCGCTTCAAGACTTTCATAGGCTAGCATTACTGGATTCGAAGTTGGCCAACAGGCATGATGACTCGGTAAAAAAAATATTATTATAATTAGTTCATGAATTAGATTATCAAAAAAACATTATACCTACACTTACGTTTTCTTTTGCAAAGAACAAAGAAAATGACAAAGATAAACCTTGTCAAAGTTTGGGAGTGGAGGTCGTGACATTACCTCTTTTACAGACACAGCTATTACAACTTGTATGTTAATACTCTAAGTTACTTGTTGGTGCAAATAACATTTTCTGATTCTGATTCTGACAACCTTACAGAACTCTATACATTTGTATGGCACTTGTGACGTCACGCGGAACTTTAACAGGCTATATCTTATCCATTTTTGTTTAACTGACAAAAGAAAAAATTCGTGTCTAATATCGGTCTATCGGATATTGACAAAAGAAAAAATAAGTGTCTAATACACATAAAACAAGACCGAATCATATATAGACCGAATCAAACTTTATGGCGTCTATGAACACAAAGCGAGTCATTGCGCAGCAACAAATTAGTAGTTACGGCGACAGGATGGACAGGCAGTGTGGAAACCGCTACCTTTCTCACCTGCCAGCGGCCTTGGTGTCGCCAAAGTGTTGGCGAAGGCGGTGGGGCTGTAGGGGAAGAGGAGTGTCGGTATGTAGTCCGCCGTTATCCTCTGCAGCCGTAGTGACAAGCGCGGGGCCACTTTAATTGGCCACTGTTGCATCGGGACCACGGCTGTGGGATACGAGTGCTGTCCGGCGCTCAGTGGTGGTTGGTTCCAAGTGGTGGATGGCGATGTGTCTTGTGTTCGATACATCGTCATTGAGACGGGAGCGCAAGCTCGTGGTGGGGCCTGAGTTGGGACGGGACAGCGCTGTCGGGTGCCGCGGAGGAGTGCGGAAGCGTTCCCGTAGCCTCGACACCAAGCACAGTGGTGGAACACCCAGGGTTTTTGGTGGGTATACCGTTTAGTTTGGGGGACTGCCATATAACCACCCGCCTGCTCTCGAGGTGCGGTGGTATACATAAAGGATTTTCCCTGGTAAAAAAATGGAGTAGAGATCTGCGCAGCTTATAGCAACTTTGTTTAACAACTTTGGAATTTTGTTTTGCAACGCTATTAACTTTGGTTCGGTCTATGCAAACTATTTTTGGGGAAACGGCAAAAAGATACTGACCTCCTTGCGGGACGACCGGGTCGCAATCCGTAGCATCACTGTATAGATCGACTGTCGGCTTGAAAATCATCGGGACCGAGCCTTGCGCCACCTGTAGCAGCATTTCCTCGAGACGGGCGAAGATTTTCTGATCAGCGATAGACGGTGGCGCGGCGAGGGAAAGAGAACTCGCTGGCTGCCGGCCCGGCGAGGACAGGGGCGCGGGCCCGATACATAGAACTGCAGTGCCTCGCTGTTCTACTAGCGGTAATGGCAATACTGGCAGGACCTTCCGCTCCTTAAACTCTTCCGAGTTTTCTATCCATTGCTGTGGGGATAAATAAGACAAGATTGGAACTAAGCATAAAAATGTACGCAGATTATCTCATCAGTGAAAGACGGTGAGGCGGCGAGTGACAGTGAACTCGCTGGTTGCCGGCCCAGAGAGGACAGAGGCGCGGGGTCCTATAGACAGAGAACTGCGGTGCCGCGCTGTTCTACTAGCGGTAATGGCAATACAGTTAAGACTTTCCGCTCCATGAACTCATTCGAGTTCTCTATCCCATTGCTATGGGGATAAATAGAACTAGATTGGAACTAGGCATAAAAATGTACGAGTATTTTTATAAAAAGCCGCAGATGGTAGGGCGGCGATGGAAAGTGAACTCACTGGTTGCCGCCCCGGAGAGGATACATAGGGGCCCGGGCCCGATACATACACGCTCGCCAGCCGACGATGATGCCAGCCAATGCAAACAGCCACTAAAGCTGTAGCTACAGTATGGTACCTGGTGCTGATGCATGTACTCGCGCAGGAAGGCGTGCTGCTGGTGGTGGTGGGGGCGGGGCGCGGGCGTGGGCGGCGCCAGTGGGGCTCGCAGCCAGCGTAGCGCCTCGTTGCCGCGTCGCAGCGCGCTCGCCAGCCGACCCAGCGCAAACTGCACGTGGTCCGTCGCCAGTCGCCACCCGCTGTCGCCGTACACCTGCCGATACATAATTGCTATGAAATTGAAAACACTTTTACTCAAAATTGCTTACGCTAAAAGGGTTATAGAATGTTGTCGTAACGGAATACATACCATACATCGTGTGGCCTCGTATGGTTCGTTTATGCTGCTCATTTTGGCATGCACCTAAATCATATGAACTGCTCTTCCACTAGACTTCCTCGCAAAGATGTATCCTGGACCGATTCCCATTTTTACTTTAGCGGCCTCACGCTTCTCATTCGGAAGAGTTAGCAAACAAACTTGCACTAGTAACACCTCAAATGTTGCAGTTTTACATAAACGATGGACGGTCACTAATTACAGTTGTCCGTTTGATTGCCACTTTACCATACAAAAAAGTGTGATATTAATAAAAATCTTTGAACCTAACCGACCTGATAGGCCTGCTCGTAACATCGGTAAGCATGCTTCTTCTGTCCGGCCTTGGAGAAGCGGTGCCCGGCGAGCACCATGTGGAAGGCGTATTTCCTGGGCGCGGGCGGCGCGGGCGGCAGGAAGCAGAGCGCGGCCTGCTCGAGCAGCATGGCGCTGCGCAGGTCGCTGTCCTCGGCCGTCATGCGGATGAGCTGCTTGGCCGCCTCGCCCGGCTGCCCGCCCGCCGCCAGGCACACCGCCGACACTAGTGTCGCGCGCACCGCGTACTGCACCATCCTACCGCAAAATATACCGTATAGCACAGAGGTACGAGTAGTATACTAACATAACGTTTCAACGATTCGAGTAGACACATGGATCAGAAGCAATTTTCTATTTAATACTCATGTGTATTGTAATCATCTACAATCGTAGAATAAGTGCTCGTCCACATAATTGAGCAAGTTGTTGGAGACCAGAAATATTTGCGAAAAATAGTGGTACCATCATAATTTATCATTCATAACTCATCTTTTTTCTAAAGCAGCGTAAACAGGTCAACATAGTTAAATAAATAAATAAACATCACAGTAACTCTAAGTTTCCGAGAGTACTAACCTGCAGGTGTTGAGATAAGTAAGTATGCTCTCCTCCATGTAAGCATACGTCTTGCGGTTAGCGTCGCCCGCCATGAAAGCGCTAAGCGCGGCCATTTCGAGCGCGCCAGCGTAGAAGAGGAACGCACTGTCGGCGTAGAACTCGCGCTTGGCGGCGTGGTAGGCGTCGAAGGCGCGCTGCCACTGCCCGCACATGAACCACAGGTCACCCAGCCGCCGTAGCTGTAGCTCCGGACAGTCCGCCGTGTAACTGCACATAAAATAAAGATAAATAAATAATGATACAAAAACCTCCAGCGACAAGTGACTGAACTTAGTTCTTTACCTGGATTTTATTGAAATAAACATAAACATGACCGTAATGTTCTCCCGTTATAGTAGGTTTACGGATCCCAGATTGTTACAATCGCACTCGCGTCCGATAATTCATTTCCAGCTCAATAGATGTATCGCCCCACGAATTGCTTTTAAAAAACATCGTCGGTCGGATTCATAACCGAAATAATTCCGAAAATTACATATTTTTGGTAGAAAATTGTTAACTTTTGATCTTCGAATTGAAACCTTGCTCTTCCTACGATTTTTGAAATATTTTCGATCGACGATATATCGAAAACAATGGTTTCTTCAAATACCCAATTTTGGTGCTACATCTACACGCCACTTTAGATGTTGATAAATGACTCCCAAGCTCTGGGAAGAAAGATATGTTTTGCTTGTATTCTGTTCAGGGGACTTACTAGACGAATTAAAAAAAAATTAAGTATAATAAGATGTAATACATACATGACAGTATTGTTAGCTGCACTGTTTCCACCTTTCCCAGTACCAAACCACCGTTTTGTTGCAATTGCTGTGAAAAACGATCTGCTCACTCCTTTCCTATTGGCAACCTAAAAATATAATAGTACATTAAGCCCGATTACAGAGGCGCCAGCGTAAATTAAATAGCAACGTAAAAAGCGTTCTCTCTATCGAATGCCTAAAGTGAAAAAGAAACAGAACTATGGTATTTAGCTAATATAATTACTCTGGCACCTCTGTAATTGGGCTTATTATGATATAAGTGCGGTAAGTTGAAAATTACAGTCGAGGCGATATTGCTAGCACGAGCCGTAGGCGAGGGCTATAAGGAAGCAGAGGCTGTAATTTTCAAAGCGCACGTATGTCATACGACGTTTTATAACATATTTGCGAAGAAATTAATAAAACTCTGACTTTGAGTGAAAGTCGTGCATCAGTCGAAGCATCGTGCGTTTTACATTACAATAACGCACAAGTGCCGTAATGTCTCACACTCTCTTGAGTGAAAGTAGGAGAAACGAGACCACAGAGTTCTGCAGTCGGTGGCGGCGTGCGTTTTACATTACAATAATGCACAAGTGCGTAATGAAATACATTACGATATTGAAATTGGTGTAATTACAGCCACTTTACGAGCAAATATGTTATAATATTTACATTACACCATTTAATTATTTACTATAATTAATCAGAGTACACTATTAAAAATACGTTTCTTGAGTTCAAACGTGCGGTTTACTGAATAAACTTACCACTTCAGAAAGCTGAGCTATTAATTTCTCTAGATAGGGTAACAAAGCTTTCTGAGCATAGTCTTGTAAGAACTTTTTAATATCATCAATGTCATTCATATTTAAGCATATTCCATGGACTTCAGTGGAAAAATCTAGCACTTTACTCATGACGCTGACGCTTTCACAGCTCCCAGAAAAGGAATGAGTCTGAAATAGATAATAAAGGTAGTTAAAAATCTCTTATTGGAAATGTTAATATAACAGTAATAATATATAATTTTTTTTTTCATTTTTAGGGGCCGTACCCAAAGGGAAAAACGGGACCCTATTACTAAGACTTTGATGTCCGTCTGTCTGTCTGTCTGTCACCGGGCTGTATCTCATGAACCATGATAGGTAGGCAGCTGAAATTTTCACAGATGATGTATTTCTGTTGCCGCTATAACAATAAATACTAAAAAGAAAAGAAAATAAATATTTAAGGGGGCTCCCATACAACAAACGTTTTTCGTTTTTCGCTCTATATTATTAATGGTAACAGGTAGATGCTTGAAATTTTCACAGAATATTTAGTTTTATATTCACTTCAATGATAAATAATAAAATTAAAATAAATATTTAAGGGGGGCTCCCATACAGTACGGAACCCTCCGTGCGCGAGTCCGACTCGTACTTGGCCGATTATTAGCTAAACCTTTCCAGCACAAAAGTTTCAAATCATAATTAGCGATTTACACATATAAATCAGACACACAGGCAAAAGCTCATGCTTATGGTGTGTATAATATTTATATAACACGTTTATCAAGTTATTAAAACTACATTGACATCAAAATTATCACTGCGCAGTACAATTTACCTGTAAGCTATTTGCATTATCATAAATATCATTATCAGGTGAAGTTAATGGATGAGAGTTATCAGCCTGAACAGATGATGTGAGCCCAGGACCTTCTTCAGCTGCTATAAACCAAAAAGTAGATTAATGCAATAGATTAATTCAGAAACTTTTTATTAAAATATTATAATATTCTTTTTATAATTTGTTTAACGGGAAATGACGTAACTTAATAGTCGTAACAACTATAGTTTCGATCGCATTCGCCGGACTTTCTCAAGTTGCCAAGTGCTAGCGCAGAGCCGTCTCGAGGGCTCGAATGCGATCAAAACTATACTCACGGTAATGCTATCTAACAGTCTTGTGACTTGGCCCTGTCCTTGAAATATAGACCTACAGCGTCACGTGACCACGCAGAACGTCTCACGCGCTAGGAGCAGCCCTTCAGTATTTTAATTTCATCTACTTACACTTTACCTACTTGAGTTTCTTTCTAGTTTTGTATCATATGATGTAATATTATTATATTTATTAACTACAAAAAAGAAATTCGTTATGAAAAAAAGGAAGTGTTCATTAAAAATTCATAACATTGCGTTTTTGATGTTTTATAGTTCCGTAGTAAAACGAAGAACCAAATAAAAACCGGCCAAGTGCGAGTCGGACTCGCGCACCGAGGGTTCCGTACAAACCTGCAAGGTTTACAAAGTTCTAAGTTCAAAGTTCTTCAAAAAAAGTAATAAGTTTATATTTATTAAAAAATATATATTTTGTAATGTAACTAAAAATTTAAGGTTTTCGGAATTTTTCCTTTATGTGTGCTATAAAACGTTGCTTCATGCCAAATTTCAAGATTCTAGGTCGACTGGAAGTACCCTTTAGGTTTTGATTCCCTTGCGAGTACTTGCGAGTTTCAAAATATGCAGCTTAAATTGCTGTTTCTTTTGATTGCGTTGACATAGAAGTTTGATTTTGTTACAGCTTAAAGGTATTATAGACCTGAGTATTTGGTATGAATTTCAATTTAATACCTCTACGCGTTTATGAGGAAATGGGTAGTAAGGTTAAAATTATTTAAAAAAAATATATTATGTGATGTAACTAAAAATTTATGGTTTTCGTAATTTTTCCTTTATCTATGCTATAAGACGTTGCTTCGTACCAAATTTCAAGATTCTGAGTTCACGGGAAGCACCCTGTAGGTTTTGATTCCCTTGCAAGTGTCGAAAATTTGCGGCATAAACGGCTGTATCTTTTGATTGCGTTGGCTTAGAAGTTTGATTTTTTCACAGCTTCAAGGGACAGTAGACCTGAGTAATTGATATAAATTTCAGCTTCATACCTCCACGCGTTCCTGAGAAAAAGGGTCTTGACAGACGGACGGACGGACAGACGGACAACAAAGTGATCCTATAAGGGTTCCGTTTTTTCCTTTTGAGGTACGGAACCCTAAAAACGTAAATCGCACGCTTACTAGTTGGAAACCCACACGTTCGTTCATCACTACGGCGCGCCGCGGCTGACTAGCATACCAAGAGCATACCCCGTTCCAAGGAGAATAAGTTATTATGCTCCTTGCCCCGCTCCGAGGCGCGTAGGTATGATTCGCGTACGGACCGTTTGTATGAAGACGGAATACTGTTAGATATCATTACCGTGCTATAGTCGTTACGACATAAAATTACTTGAGTCATTTTCCGTTCTACAGATTATTAAAATGTGCGGAAACCATGTTAGTTTAAATTGTAAATAAAAATAGAGTTTTAGCTTTAATTCGTTAAATTAATTCTTACCGCTGTTGGCTGGTGGAACAAATACTGTTTGAGGTTCAACAGGAGAAGTTGGTTGAGTAAATGATGATGACATCTCATTCTGTAAAATATAAGTCACATGTTTTATTCTACATTCCAAAAACTTGAATATTTTACAGCGTTTATAATAAAAATATTAGATACATTAGTCTCAGATGTCCTCTTCACAAATGGAGCCCAAAGGTCAGTCAAAATTGGATCCGACGCACTTTTGGAATTGATTGATAGAATAAAGCAGTTACTGGCTCCAAATGTTTGTTTTAATGTCTCAAATGTCACGTCTGCTCTGTAAATAAAGCAAATTAGAAGTGAGTAAAAGAATGGTTCCAATAAAGAATTGGAAAAGCATATTTCAATGACAACATCCAGGCCGCACCACACAAGTTGGCGGAAATGAAGTTAGCTACAAGCTGCGCAATATCCAATCCTGACTGAAGCTCACATAAAGCCGCGCGTTGTCGTATTGCGCAGCTTGTAGTAGCTAACTTCATTTCTGCCAACTTGTGTGATGCGGCCTGTAACAGTGTAATTATGAAGGCGCCAGCGTAAATTTAATAGCAACGTAACAAGTGTTCTCTGGTTCTCTCTATCGAATGCCTAAAAAGAAAAAGAAGTGAAACAGAAATCATTTAAATTGCTAATATAACTACGATGGCACCTTCAAATTGGGCCTATTATGGTTCTAATATGAATCTAATAACAATATTTATCAAACATAGCAAAGTTTATATTAAGAATATAATAGTTATAACAAAGCATACTTCTTAACATCACTTACAAGAGCGAATCCGCGATTTACTTAAGTTAATTGTTTACTACTTAGTTAAGTGTTGAGCGCTACCGTGGCTCGGATAGCACGTTAAATTGTAGGCCCCGGTAACTGTTTGGGCATGTCAGAGGCCTTCAGGCGGCTTAAATACTACGAGCTTACTTTATTGTTTACTAACCATGGATCATGTGTCTGAATTTTGTTACCTTTAAATGTACAGGCGCATGCAACTGCACCGAAATATCGGAAGCTTCCCGAACACACAAATCATGGAATCAATCCTGACAGTGATGTTAAAAATGTAGTATATGAAATCAGAGACAGTTTAAAAAGCCATACTTTTCTCTTGAAATAACAGAAGCATCATGAATCAATAAGTATGACTTCAACACTCCACTGTTGAACCATTTCGGTAGTTTTGGTGGGGTGACGTTTTGCAGCTGGGCATACTGTTGGTTCATAGTATTGAAACTGTCTATGACATTTTCATCATGGGCCACTCCCACAATGATGCATGATAGAAAGTGCTTGGTGAACTCGTGATCTGATGGGAACTGCACTTCCAGATAAGTTTCTCTCCAAGCATCAAACCAATGTGTTGACTGTGGAATGTCAAATTTACGACCACCTGCAACAGTACACATTTTTTTAAGAATATGTCATCTGATATCATAATGATTTACAATAAGAATCCAAGGTTTTATTTGTAACAAATTACGACCTGTTGAAAGTGGCCATGTTGTGTGCAACCTGACTTTCTGATTGCAAAACACAGCTTATTTAAGTCCATCACAACTAAATTTCAATTCCTTTTGAGCAAACTGCTACAGGGCTATGCACTGTGTATGTTAAAATATTCAATTTCACAATGCTTCAAACTTGATGTATTCATATAATATGCATGATGACTTAAAAAAAAAATAGTCTGTCAGATAGATTTAAAAAAAATATTCGACACATTTTTTTTGATCATTTAAACTAAAATGTATGAAGATATAGCATGTTAAAGTTCCGCATGAGTGTCATACAGATGTATAGACTGTTGTGAGAGACTTGACATCATAAGCCCCACTCCCAAACTTTGACAAAGTTTATCTTTGCCATTTGTTGTTTTATTGACAAAAGAAAAAATATATGTCAATTTTTTTTGATAATCTCACTCACGGACTAATTATAATAATGATTTTTATACCCAGTCATCATGCCCATTATTGTTTATCTTCCACAATATAATGCAGAGTGACAAATCAGACAAATAAATAAAGAAAAAAACATTATTTGCTAAACAAATTAAATATTCCGTTAATCCTACTAATATTATAAATGCCAAAGTTTGTATGTATGGATGTTTGTTCCTCTTTCACGCAAAAAATACTGAACGGATAAAGATGAAACTTTGCAATGCTAATGCTTATACATCAGAATAACACAAAGGCTTTAATTTACAAAGATATTGCGTGAAACGAAGTTCGCCAGGTCAGCTAGTAATTAATAATAAGTACCTAGTTCACAAGTAACTGTTTTATCACTGTAATTGTATAAAGCAGCATTGTTTAACTGCCTTCTTGCTTCGGTTGGTTGTAATGGTTTCCAGTTTACATCTCTGAAGATAAGCTTCCAATTTTTTAAGATGCATACACTTCCTCCAGGTTCTCTAAGTTGACCTGCAAGATAAATGAAGAGTTTTATCGTAGGTAGTAATCTCTTTGTAATGTTTCTGGATTGATGAAAACTACACATACTACTAATGAGAACAGTAAATGGGTAGGTAGTATCAAAGTCTAAAATGTAAGTATACATTTCATGTTTTCTAGAGATCTTACCTTCCCAGTCCATTGTCGTAAATGGCTGTAATAGCTCAGTAAATGTAAGATTATTTTTGGACACGACATTTTCCACTTTAGGACTGCACAATACTGCTAAAATAGGTGAAAATGAGTCTCTAATGAATTCTTGCGCCGTTTTTCCTGTACGAGCCATAATAAAGTTTATTTAATTTTTCGTTATTTGTAAACTAATGTTTTATGTTCATTTCTATATTTTTAAAACGAAATCTCTTTCACAAATTCTTCGTATTTTTCAAAAATCACTTTCAGAAGAAATTACACAAAGTACAAACACCCCCAGAATCAAAATATTGATGACAGTAAGAAGAATGATGACATTGACAGCTGACCAAGTTAATTTTTTCTTTCAGGTTGGCGTTCAACATCTAATTACTTATGTACTATGTAGTTTACGAATTCTACGATATAAAAATTGTACTGTACTGTGTAAGTGTACTGTAGAACTCAATACAATATATCTACTGTTTTCTACTAGCCTTTTAATGGTCCACTGCAGGACGAAGGCCTACCCACGAAGGGTGACTGGGCCATATCCACCATCCACCACGCTGGACCAGTGCGGGTAGGTGGATTCACTTACGCCGCAAACGCCATCGAATTTCTTCTTTGGACGTATGCAGGTTGCCTCACGATGTTTTCCTTCACCGAAAAGCCAGTGGTGTGCGTACATAAATTCCAGAGTTAATTGGTACGGGACCGGGATTTGAACCCACGACCTCACGATTGTAATTTGTAAGATGGGTGTCACTACCACTAGAGCACTAGACCACCACGTCTTCGGCACGGTATTGTGTACTTTTTTCATAATATCCGGGTTAATCTCACAGTAAAAGTGAGGAGTTCCATGTGGACCAAATGCTTTCGCACAACTAGTAGGACATCCAAAATACGTATTCCTAATGGTACAACTACATATAATAAGATCTGAGTTTAAGTATATATATATACTATTATTGGATTCACATATGTGTGTATGTGTGTGTGTGTGAATCCAACTGTGAATTAAAGAAGAGAAAAAGGTATTCGTGGTTCCACATATTTTATTATGGTGCCTGGCCAGCTATGAAAACAAGTGGCAGGAACAACGAGATAGGAAGGGATCTGGATTCTGAATAAGAAACAAAAGGAATTTTATCTGTAGCACTGCAATAAAAACAAGGTATGGGTTCGTATCATTCATATTTAATGAAAAATTCATTTTACAAAATTCAGATACTCTTATTTAACCAAAAAATAATAATAATAAAATCAATATACGAAATTAATTATTCGTAAATGCATTATGTATTACTTAATTTATTTAATGTATAATCATGTAATTTTCATTTGTCTAAAATAACGTAAAATTAATCTAAATATTTAAAAAAAATAAGTAAAATTAGTAAAAATATACACTATGCAGTGTGGAATTATTTTCACAGGAATCGAAACAAGTACCTAAGTACATAACTTGTACCCATAAAAATATAGTGGATCATGTCACATAATGTATGGTGGGTACTCAAGTAACAATTTGTGTAGTATAAAAAAAAATATAACAACTTTCAAAACCATACTTATGATATAGAATATAAAAAAAATCTAGTACAGAATATTAAATTTTACTATTGAAGAAAATTCTTTTAAACTTATTCATAACAAACCCACACAGACGAATTTGACAGACACAATGCAGTAAAATAAAATCATACATTTATAGCAATCCTATTGCACCTTTTCTAGCTGTTTGATAGAACTGAAATCCCTGATCATTTTCTCAACTATAGAAGCAAAAACGGACGCAGATAATTTTAGTACCACCAAACAGATTTGGTTCAGCAAAGCATACAATAGAATCGATGCCAATATCCAACATGGCTATCTGTGGTTTACACTTGCCTTGGTCAATAAAGTTGTAAGTTGTAAATCGAATTTTACATGCTGAATGTTTTACCATCAACCTGAGGTAAAACATTCAGCATGTTCACCAGTGTGCATCCACCACACAAGTTAAGTCGTTAAAAAAATCTGTTTACGCAAGATAACATTGTATTTCATGACAATCACAATGATCTCACTAGAGTTGTCTAGACACTGTAGCTGCTGATATATTCTCGTCTCACACAATATTTTTGAGGTAGCCGATTGCTACTATGTGCCGAATCATACAAGTCGGCGGATGTGTAGTTAGCAACAAGCTGCGCAATATCCAATCCTGAAAGAAGCTCACATAAAGCATCACGTAGATTGGGTTTCGCGCAGCTTGTAGCTATCGTCACATCCGCCGACTTGCGTGATTCGGTATAAAGTGAACCGTAAAAGCGTTTTCCGTGAACGTTGTTTTATTTTTAATTTAAGTTCTTGACGCTTATATGGCTTGGCTTAGAATTAGACACAACAAGGGAGAACACTAAGTTCAACTATATCGCAGGTTCCGGGCACCAAAACGAGACAATAAGTGTTACTACAAAATTTTGCCAAAAAAAGGCACACCCTGTGTCTGGTCTTACTTTATGAATTCGCGATTGTGCTAGTTTAATTTTACGGTAAATAAGATCTGAACATACAACATTTTTGGTACATACAAACGAATCAAGCTTTATACACGGGTATACCTTCGACGGTATACCGATACATTTTCACTTTACTATTCGATCTTCTTTTACACCTTACTCGAAAAATATCAAAAGTAAATTGTTTGACCGAGCTCAAGGGGTTAAGCAATCACACACTACTCTGAATTTTACTCGACGCGACTTGCGATCTAGAGTATTTGACCTATGATTGTAGTTGTTACATCGAAATGGAACGAAGCAAGAAATAAAGTCGAGATATACTCGAATATTGCACAGGAGGGCACTAAAGCTAAGATCAAATTTAGGTATAAATGTATGGAAACCAACTTATTAACGAAGAATATTAATTGTGGATATGTATCTCAGTTACATTGCTTATCAACATTATTGTGATCAAATCACTTACTAATTAAACATTGCAAGTCGATCGTGACTGAATAGCGATATCAGGTGAGAATCGCCTGCGTAGTTTACGTTCCCGTTACCACGCGGTCACTATTATAGAAATACAAATGAGCATTAAGGTAATAAAGTAGAAGCTGATTTTCAAAAAATTTTGAAGTAAAAGATCAAAACAATGAATGAATAATGAATATTTTCGTTTTCATACTTTAGCCGAATTGAAGTATTGATGTCCAAAAAGGTTCAAAGGTTCGTTATAACTGAGCGAGTATTTTACGTCGATAGCACGGCAGCCGAAGGTAACGAATGGAGAGTAGTGTTCGAGGCGTACGCGGCGTGGTGCGCGCTACTCGAAGTTTGCGTTGAACATGTTGATGTTGAGGTCCTCGAAGGTGTTGGCGCCGCTCTGGTCGAGGATCTGCAGCATGTCGGACAGCTCGTGCGGCGCGTGCGGCCCCTCCGCGCCCGCGCCCGCCGCGCCGCCCGCGCCGCCGCCCTGCCACGACCACATGCCTGCACAACAAGTGCTACATTAGCTGCGGCTATGAAAACTCCCACAAATTCGAATTCGAGTTTATTTTTTGCATTTTCTGAGAAGATTTACTATGGTAACATAAGTTTCCTGGACGTCTGTGTCTACGAGTATGTCTTAGTGGATCTTAAACGCTGTTTTTGAACAAAATTTCTTCCAAGTCTGATAATATTTATTCGCAAATTGTCGGTTCCTTATGGAATCGCTTACAATTTTAGGGACAACAGTAGCTCCTATGCTAATCTGTGTTGTTAACAACTCCTATACCAAATCGCATTTAAGTTCGTCTGTTTCTTTCGTCAAAACAATTTTTTTTGGTGATTTTGGCGACCCCGAAAGAATAGGACTGATTTTTTCAGTATTACTATGACTCCAGTATTGGTAAATATTATGAGTTTCTCCAATAACAAATGGTATCCATATCAATTCAGCGAGTTGGACATAGATGATGTTCTATTTAACAACTTTGGAATTTTTTCGGGCCCCCCAGGATGAGAAAATTGCAAATGTTGAACAAAACGTATTATTTATTTTGTTCGAAGAATATTGAAGCCAAGTTTCAAGTCAATCGGTCCAGGCAATAAAAAGTTTCATACAATCGAAAAGGGCCCGTTTTACCCCTTTAGAAATCGAATTTTCAAAAATCCTTTTTTAGTGGATGCTCACGTCATAAAAGGAATACCTGTGCGAAGTTTTAACTTTCTAGCCTTAATGGTTTGGCCTGTGCGTTGATACGAGTACCTGAGTCAGCCAGCTTGGCTCTTTTTATAGATATATATTTACGTCCGAAGTTCAGTTTTTTTGATATTACAGGGTGTCCGCCGGCAGATTTTATACTTCAGAAAATAAAATAAAATATTATAATAATTTATATTATAGATTATTAAAAAATATTGGTCACATATTTTTTTGTCAATCAAACAATAAATGACAAAGATAGACCTTGTCAAAGTTTGGAAGTGTGGGCTCGTGACGACACTAGTGCGACGTAGTGTACATTTGTAGCGCACTGACGTCACGCGGAATTTTAACGGGCTATATCTTTGTCAACATTTGTTTGACTGATAAAAGAAAAAATACGTGTCAAATATTTTTCGAAAATCTATTTGACGGACTAATTATATTTTTTTAGTCATCATGCCTATTCATTTGATTTTGATATCAAACAGCTTAGAATAATATTGCCATTCAGACTATTGTAGCATAATATGAAAAAATGTTAGAATGTAACACTGGGCTCTAAATTCGGTTACGCCTGTTTCTTGGTCACCTGTTTGAGATGCCAATACATAATAATATGGCTAAACAAGGCCATAACAAAGGATGAAAGATCCATGGATCCCCCATGACTGTCACAGAGATACCAGAGCGATAATGTGGCCGATCGATAAAATCTGAAGGAGATGATATGCATTGATTTAATATGGCATGAGTTAGAGAAAGACATGAAACATTTCTCGATTCGGTTGCTATTACCGGTTTTTTTCTCCGGAGTGTGAAATTCGTGTCCAATACATTTTTGACAGTTTTGACAGCTTTTAACACAGAGATACTAAAGGGATAGGGTGGTCGATGGAGAAAAGAAAGAAAGAGATGCAATGATTTTAAAGAGAGATGAACATTTGCCAGTTTTGACAGGTCTTGGCAAGATTTTCCATACATTTATTACAGCGCTATCTCTCTCGTTAGTTAGATCTCTGTGATGGCTGTAATGAACTGACCGTGCGCGGGGTGCGGGTGGTGGTTGTGGTGGTAGTGCGCGGGCGGCAGGTAGGGCGGAGCGGGCGGCGAGCGCGCGGGCGAGCCGTCGGCGCCGCCGCCCGCCGCCGCGCCCGCGCCCGCCGCCCCGCCGCCCTCGCCGCTGTACGCGTAGCTCTCGCCGCCTGCGCCCCCGCTCTGCAACACATGTTTACATACATAGTCAATAAAACCTGAATGACAAATAGAAAAATATTTTCACAAGAACCGTGCAACGATGTGTTGTTTTGCAAAGTGCAGAGATTTTCGGAGGTGTAGTTAGAAATAAGCTTATCATTATGAACAACTTGTACTATGCGACGAAATTACACTCAAGTTGGCCGCAATTGCTGTCAAATACAGTATAGGGTGTATAGTTACCGGGCGCAGCGTGGTCCAGGTGGTGTGTGGCGGCGTGTTGGCGGCGCGGTGCGGCGAGTACTCGGCGGCGTAGTGCGCGGCGTACGGCGCCACGCCCGCGCCCGCGCCCGCCCCCGGGTCACCCGGCGACCGCGCGCTCACATTGCCCGCTACCGCTGTCACACACAAAACAGTAATAGGGAATAGGTATGTACGTATTATTTTTCTCAGCCATGCTTGGAAACGTGAACATTAAATTTCTTTGACAACCTTCTTCGAGATAAATCGAAATTGTTGTACCTACTGGCCAAATACATGCGAGTAGCGGCCGGCAAAAGTAGTATGCAAATCCATTACTGTCGTGTTATTTAAAAATAGAACAATTTTTTAGTTCAACAACAACCGACTTCAATCGCGTACAGAATTCAAATAGTTCGCTGGAATTGGTGCATATATCAAAAACGGCTCAGCCGAATCCGACAAAATTTAAACGGGTATACTTAGCGCCACACAAATCGGCGGATGGGAAGTTATGCGCAGAACGCTGGGCAAAAGCTGAAATATAGGTATGCGAGGGAGCCAGAGAGACGAGACGCCGGGGCACACCCGCCCGCCAACCTCATGCCTCAAACGCGGGAACGTAATAATTAACGAATCACGGAGAAGTGTCATCAGCGGCTAACTTCTCATCCGTCGATTTGTGTTGCACTTAGTTTACCTTAGTAAGTAGTGACCAATCAAACAAAAAAAGTCAAAAATCAAATTAAATTCAAAATAGGCTCATATGTATTTACAAAATAAAAGAAGAAAAATGCAAGACAAAAGTACCAGGCGCCCAGAACAAAACAGAGCTTACCTACCTATTCAATAGTGTAAGCTATGTTTTCAACGATAGGTCCTGAGTTTCCTCAATGAAGTTAATTTCCTCGCATTATTTGAGAAAAGTACTATACAAGCCTTGGCCACAACTAGGCATTGATGAACTCACGCTTGTGTGCCTCGGCCCCCAACTCACACACGTCCATCAATGCCTCTGTTGCTGGCCGCTGCAGTAATGTACTACTCGCCGTTTTCGTCTCATAACAGTACAAAGGCCTCCCTTCCCTTTCCATTTTACTAGGTCGAGAGCGTTGGTGTTCCATCCGCTGCAGTGGGAGTCGAGTTAGAGACAACATACCGGGCGGCGCGTGGTGGTGGTGCAGGGGCGGTTGCTGCGCGTACACGTCGCGGTGCCGCAGGTGGTAGTCGTAGCCCTCCTCCGGGGCCGGCTCGCCGCCGCCCGCGCCGCCGCCGCCCAGCGACCGGCTGACACAACGATACACTCATTAGGTATTATATTTCGCTAATAATCGGCCAAGTACGAGTCGGACTCGCGCACGGAGGGTTCCGTGCTGTATGGAAGCCCCCCTTAAATATTTATTTTATTTTAATTTTATGATTTATTATTGAAGTGGATATAAAACTAAATATTCTGTGAAAATTTCAAGCATCTACCTGATGCCATTATTAATATAGAGCGAAAAACGTCTAAAAATTCAGGTTTGTTGTATAGGAAAAAGAAAACAAAATAAATATTTAAGGGGGGCCTTCAATATTTATTTTATTTTCTTTTTAGTATTTGTTGTTATAGCGGCAACAGAAATACATCATCTGTAAAAATTTCAGCTGCCTAGCTATCATGTTTCATGAGATACAGCCCGGTGACTGACAGACAGACAGACGGACATCGAAGTCTTAGCAATAGGGTCCCGTTTTTCCCCTTTGGGTACGGAACCCTAAAAATGGCACGACGAAAAACTGCTAAAAATTCTCGTTTGTGTTATGGGAGCCCCCCTTAAATACGAGTATTTATTTTATTCTGTTTTTAGTATTTGTTATTATAGCGGCAACAGAAATACGTCAAAAATTTCAACGTTCAAGCTGTCACGGTTCACGAGATACAGCCTGGTGACAGACAGACAGACGGACAGCGGAGTCTTAGTAATAGGATCCCGTTTTTACCCTTTGGGTAGGTACGGAACCCTAAAAAAGAATCTTCAAAATCAGTTAAGACACAAATGAATATAACGATTTGTCTGTATTTACTTAATTTAAGTATCTAAGCACATAATACTCCGAAACCGGTCGGATTCCCAGTGGATCAACTGTATAATTTTATTATAACGTCAATTTTAGTATCCTACTAATATTATAAACGTGAAAGTTTGTAAGGATGGATGGATGGATGGATGTATGTATGGATGGATGTTTGTTACTCTTTCACGCAAAAACTACTGAATGGATTGTGATGAAACTTTGCAATTAAATAGCTTATATATCAGAATAACACATAGGCTATAAATTATAATGATATAGCGTAAATTTTCTATATTATAACAATAAGTGTTAAGTAGGAAAAATTCTGCCATCTGCGAGCTATTCTAGCGTGCGCTCCAAGAAATGTCAAAAAAGAACTGTCAAATCGTTTTTTTTCCACCTCCTTTATTAAGGGTTGTAAGGTAGGGCCTCGAAATATCATGCGGGCGAAGCCGCGGGCAAAATCTAGTTTTATTATAGTTATGCATAGTCATGGTAGTTTTAATGAAGTGATACCTAAAGCATTAGGCAAAAGGCTAAATTTAGATACCTATTATTATTGAAAAGAAATACTCACTTAGCTAATGTATTTGTGCATACAATATATTCTACGTCGTCGTTGTATGGATTCAAAAAGGCAAAGGCGGAAGTTCTTAGCCAGACCCACTCTCTGCTTTTGGTCCGAAACCGGTACATTAGAGATATGATCTGGCCCTTCAGCTTCAACACTGGAACAAACAATAATCACAAATAGTAGTTTAATATTAGGATACTTCGTTTTCACAGACAAAATAAATATTAACAGTCAACGGTCCTGACAGCGAACGGTCCTGAGAGATATAGAAAACAATTATTGTCCATTTAAAGAAGACTGCCTTGTTTTTTTTAATCAAGAATAAGTCCGCGCTTGACCAATACCAACTGGTCTGATGGTTTGTGCCGTTGTGGTCGAAGTTGAAGCAATAAGTTTTCAAAGTCAGAGTGAATTGCTTCAACTTCGACCACAATGGCACAAACCATCAGACCAGTTGGTATTGGTCAAGCGCGGACTTATTCTTGATTAAAAAAAACAAGGCAGTCTTCTTTAAATGGACAATAATTGTTTTCTCGTTGCACTTTTACCATTTAAAAATATTATCATCAGCTGTACGGTTTCTAATGCTGAGCACATTGAAGTATCATTAATTGGCTGAGCATAAACAAAAGCTTCTCTACAAGTTTCCAATAAAATCGACTAGAAAAGGCTTGTTCATATGCAGCTAGTTCTTGCATTTTAAAATATATTTCGAAGCGTTGGTCCCACACCTGGGCGTCGTACTGATTCACGAACATAACAGATAGTGCAGCGCGCTGATCCAATACTTACGCAGATGCTGATTCGCGAATGTAAAATATTCAGTATGAGTGACCTACCTTGGTCAAAGTTATCGCGCATGCGCTACTAGTCCTGTGTGTTAGAACTCCTAGGCAAGTTTATTGAAAACATAGAGCAGCGCGCTGATCCAACATATCCTACGCGTCAAACTGATCCACGAATATGAAATGTTGAATACGCGTCGTACTGATCCATTAATACGTAATGTTGAATATGACTATAAAAAAATGAGCGGCGAGAGCGGGTCACCTTGGTCGAAGTTGTCGCGCATGTGCTGCTGGTCCTCGGGGTGGTAGAACTCGTAGGCGAGCTTGCCGAGCAGGTCGTGCGGCGCGTGGCCCACCACCTGCGCGGCGCGCTGGTCCGCGAACGTGAACCGCCCCTCGGCCGAGTGCCGCGACACGAACTCGGCGCCGCCGCCGCACAGGCTGCCCTCCGCCGCGTTCGGCGTTGACGTCACCTACACACCATATCAAATATTTCATACTCTAAACTTCGAGCAAATATCTATAGTCACAATCGTGCAAAAAAGTGTCCGAGCCAAAACACTGCCCAAGCTACGTAGTGGGCAGGCTTTTTAGTTAGTCGTAAAGCAATTGCCTTACGACAACGCCGTGGTTATAAGCACTATACTCTATTCGCCGAGACGAGTTAGTAGAGCGCTATCTCACTCACACAATTTTTGAACTGCGATTGGTCAGTGCGAACGCTAAGACGGTGTACACAGTGCAAGTACTTTTTAGGGTTCCGTGCCCAAAGGGTAAAAACGGGACCCTATTACTAAGACTTCGATGTCCGTCTGTCTGTCTGTCTGTATCTCATGAACCATGTTAGCTAGGCAGCTGACATTTTCACAGATGCTGTATTTCTGTTGCCGCTATAACAACAAATACTAAAAACAGAATAAAATAAATATTTAAGGAGGGCTCCCATACAACAAACGTGATTTTTAGGAGTTTTTTGCTCGCTATTAATAACGGAAAGAGGAATGGGGCTCCCATACGGTACGGAACCCTCCGTGTGCGAGTCCGACTCGCACTTGGACGATTTTTATTTGTCTACTCGTTATTCCCGTACTGTGCAGACGTGTTCTTACTTGTGACTGTATGGTCAACTCGTGAACTGGAAAATGGAAAAAATGTATAGAACATGTCATAGAAATAGTTGAGCCCGAAATGGATGCCATGGATAGAAATGTGTAAGAAACAGAAAGATTTGTTATAAATGTAGGAAACGACGACAGTAGTGATACGTCGTCGGAGAGTGATGATATGCTATAAATTTGTACATTATATTGCTAGCCTTCATATCCATCAGTTATATTAAAAAATAACATATTAAAAAAATCTTACCAAATAAATGGCTCTCAAATACGACAGATGAAGCCACAGGTATAAACGAAGCGAACTTTTAAGAAGCGCTGTGTGAACGCGCATTTACATTTCTAAGGTATTGTTAACGCCCACTGACCATAAAAAGTTTTTTGTCCTTGTCATTTGTATGATCATGTGTGATAGAGAAGGCGCTATACTAACTCGTTTCAGCGAATAGACTATAATTCGGTGACTTGTATAAAATGTAATATCTAAGTCAGTATGTATGACGGCGCTCGGACATTTTTTTACTAATTTCACTTAGGGAGTATGGCTCTGTAGATATTTGCTCAGACTCTATGCTAAACACCACATTGAGTACGTGAACAACCTTTATCGGGACAGTGTATTTGATGGAATTCTTATAATTATACCTTTAAACGAGAAATTAGTTTTTGTGTACATGATTCGGATGTCGGAAACGGCTACAACGATTTTGATAAAGTAAGGTCGTATCGGCCGGGTGACTAGCCCTGGTGTCAGTTTTTAAGCCGCCTGGAGGCCTCTGACGTGGCTAAACGGTTAAAACAACCGGGGCCTACGATATAACGTGTCATCTGAGTCACGCTTGCGCTCAGTTGTAAATGCCACCCGGGGTCACCCATCCGAAGACTGACCGTGCTCAATGTTGCTTAACACCGATGATTGCCAAAGAACACCTAGTCAAACTACGCTATGAGCGCTACAACGATTTTGATGAAAATTGAAATTATAAAAATAATTAATAAAAATTATTTAAAGCCTTTTTTAACACATTTACGAATGCTTATTATAAGTTCATCTGCACCTATATAGGTATATGCAGCGTTCTCGAGAGAATGCGTTGTTTAGCAAGCGAAGCTTAGTCGCTTTTTGGTAACTATGAAATTTAAATATGTATTGGGATTTTCATAAACAATGTAAAAATATAAAATCAATCGAGTAATTTTCGAGCTTTTACGACATGAGTAAAGCACGGCCATTGACTTATAAGTATGCATAAATTAGTCTCAGTCCCCCTTTGTCGTCTCCCCCGCGCCCCTACACCGCGCAGGCCTAAGTTAAGCCTTAAATTATAATCACCTGCAGTCTCCCGATGGCCACGAGGCAGCAGTGCGACGCGTGCAGCTCGTCGTCGACGGGCCGCTCCATCTGCATGCCTGGAAACAAGTCTGATTTCCCAACATAGGTAAAATTATGTTCACATGGGTTTGAACATAACAATATCTACGGCAAACTTGTATTTGTGAGTTCTGATATTTGCAATGCGTATGATATATTTAGCACAGCTGCACAGGTAGCACGGCAAAGGGAGAAAACTATTTTATCCACTTTTAATATCAGTTGTCATTGTCAATCCATACTTTATTTCCACTTCGAGGGGATATAATGGTAGAAAGACAATTGGTCCCTTTGCCGTGCTACCCATGCTGGTATAGGACGAATCAAAGTTCTTGGCGTCTGTGGAGTAAGCTAAAAGCTGCGCAAATCTCCTCTCTTGTGCTGCTAATATATGAATACATTGGTACTGCGCAACCACTCGCCTCGTGTTGACAGACGCCAAGAAGTTTGATTCGGCCAGTACGAATATCGTTCTTTGGATGTTAGCTATAGGCCGACCGTGAGACGTAGAGTGTAGACGTAGAGTGTAGAAGTAGAGTATAGACGTAGAGTGTAGACGTAGAGTGCAAACGATAAGTGTAGACGTAGCGTGTAGACGCAGAATATAGACTGTAGACGTAGAGCGTAGAGCGTAGACGCTGTTACTACAAACAGTCGTAGCGTAGAGTGTGGGTACCTGTGGGCGGCCAGTTCTTGATATATCCGGTGCAGTGCACGACGGCGTAGTTGTGTCCGTCGTGCGAGGGCCCGAGCGAGTTGCGCGCGCGCAGGCGGCCGAGGTGCGCGCCCTCGGCCGAGCCGCCCACGCGCATGCGGCAGATGAACCCGCGTCGCGAACCCATCACTTGTCGCATCGACGCTGCCGAGGAAACAACAAAACATCACCTCCATGCCAAAGTTACGAATCTGCCACTTTAGTAAAATCCTAACTACCACACTTTCGGATTTATAATATTATCTGAAAGTGTGTTTGTAGGTTTGTTCCTCTTTCCCGCTCTTTCCGATTTTCAACATAGGTTGTAGTTACTTTTTAGGATTCCGTACCCAAAGGGTAAAAACAGGGCCCTCATTACTGACTTCGTTGTCCGACCGTCCGTTTGTCTGTCGCCAGGCTGTATTTCAAGAACCGTGATAGCTAGACAGTTGAAATTTTCACAAAGGATGTTATTCTGTTGCCGCTATAACAAAAAATACTAAAAACTGAATAAAATAAATTCTTAAGGGGTACTCCCATACAACAAATGGGCTAAGTGGGCTCAAATACGGTACGGAACCCTTCGTGCGCGAGTCACTCGTAATTGGCCGATATTTACGAATAATTTATTTGCTTTGTGCAGATCTCGAAAATATGGCGTCTATGGGCGACTAGTAAGGTGAGCCGAGTAGCAGAGCAATAAACAAACATATTTTCTGATTTAGTCAAAAATACTTACATTGATGTCCCTCTTTTTTTACAGTTCCAGTCTTCAGGTCTAAAATACGCCCAGTGTTCTGCGGTTCCTGGGTGCTTAGCTGCTCGCGAACCTTTTCTACATCGTCCGGATGTACTTGATCGTACAAACATGACGAATACCACTCTCCCTACAAAATTATAATGTATATTAAAAAAAAAACACCAAAATAAATGTCACAAAGTAGAAAGGGAAACTTTTCGTACCTGAGAATAATTAAGTACCGGAGCTATACTATCGCTCACGTAAATAATGCGGCCGGTGTCGCAACTCACGACGAACAGGAAACCATCAGCTGCCTCGAGAATAAGATGCTTCAATTCCTGATCAGTCAGAAAAGATGGCTTGTATGTACCATCAGTGGAAGTGTTGCCTGTGCCTGAAAAGACACGTACAAATTGCAATCGAAATAAATAGTAAACTTTGAAAAAGCAATAATTAGTCTTCAATACTGATGGCCTGAAGTAGCTAACATCAGTTGCTCATAATTTTAGCCTAAAAACTTATTAGAGAATGGTTTGCTGAAAAATACTGCATGCACTATTGGTTTAAGGAAGACTAAGCTGTATATGCGAAACATATTTCTGCGTTCTTTTAGTATATTAGTGGGACGTAGAACATTAAAATTCGACAAGTATTAATTTGTTTACCTCTTAAAGCTTTCATGTGAGCCACGGCCATACGCAGTATGGTAAGCTTGTCGGGTTTTCGCGCCAGCGCGGAGCATGTTGGAACCATGTCAGATAGTTCCGTGATATATGCTGTCATCTTGTTCCTCCTACGACGTTCAATCTCACAATGATTCTCGCGACTACGGACACAATAAAACATTTTAGAAAAATGTTAAACAAGCCGTTATTGAAACAGAAAGAGCTCTTAAGCTCTCTTCACTCTGTGATGTGTGTTCGCGATCAAGGATCTAATGAGAATTTAAGAATGAAGCACCAGAATTCATTATAACGCATGATTGTTACTGTATGCGGAGTATGAAGCAATATTACTAATTTTACTATTATTTTTTGCTTCTATCAATTAATGTTGATCTATTCATGCAACATCAATTATGCAACATAATTCTTTTGCATCAATTCAACACTATGTGCATCAAGATTCACACGATGATACACTGTACAGTAGATACTTGTGTTCTGGCGTAAGTTACAGCGAATACGATTCTAATAAGTAAGTTCGTAAGGCGGGGTGGCCAGCCCTGGTGTCAGAGTTTTTAAGCCGCCTGAGGGCCTCTGACATGGCTAAACGGTTTAAACAACCGGGACCTACAATTTAACGTGTCTTCCGAACCACGGTAGCGCTTAGTTGTAAATGCCACCCGTGGTCACCCATTCGAAGACTCACTATTCTGAACGTTGCTTAACTTCGATGATCGCTAACGAACACCTAGTCAAACTACGCTATGAGCGCTACATTTTTGAGAAAATTATGATTCTAATGTAACATGTGCTCTACCAAATCTGATTTAAAAGTTCGTAGCCTAGAGCAAACTTAGTATCACAAGTTGAGATTATGAAGCAACGGTCGTGTCAGGTCAAACCTCATCTTAGAATCTTAAACTCCAAAGATCTATTAGTAGATAAAATAATAAATGTCTGTCGTTGGGTTAGGAAATGACGGGTAATAGTATCATATAGAAGATTTTTCCCAAAGGATCCATAAAATTATCGTAAAACAGTGATCTAAACATCATTATGCATATTTTAAAGGAAAGTGTGCGGTACTTGCTTGATAAGACACGTTTTCAATCATGACAATGTAATTTGTTGCTAAAATAGTGTCGTTTTTTCATGAAAAAGTTAAAAAGCTAACTTTGAACAACAATAGAGATTGTTAAGCAACGGCAGGATTTTCAGTACTTTTTATCGTTTATGGCAATATCAAATCTATACTTTCAAAGGTCTTTATATCTGTCTATGGTCCTCAGTGATTGTTACGAATAGTCTCTAAGCTCAATAAGATTTGCGCCCTCCAACCCCTAGTATGAAGTTTTCGAGTAGGTATTTTAGACGTTCGATAGAGTTGGAATATGGAAATAAAACTGCGCCAACTTAATTTCAACAGAAAGTGCTGTACAAATACGCAGAAAATATTGTAGTTTACTCTAGATCTATCAAGTACGTAAAAACACTTGATACTAGCACAGACTCATATAGAATCTTTAAGCAGAACTTTCTCATTTACTCATAGTACTCTGAATAACTTTGAAACTGCTGAGTTTCACCCATCAATCAAGGTCAGCACACCAAAGTTGATATTGCCCCAAAAGTATGCCACTTGCATTCTGCTACTTTAAAAACACTCCTTACAATATTATAATTAACTGGCGACCCGCCCCGGCTTCGCACAGGTGTATTATACATATAAACCTTCCTCTTGAAACACTTTATCTATTAAAAAAACCGCATCACAATCCGTTGCGTAGTTTTAAAGATATAAGGATACATGGGGACAGACAGCGGGAAGCGACTGTTTTATACTATGTAGTGATAGTGATATTATCGTTTATTATTGCTCTATAATGATTATGATTTACCTCTAACATATTAGAATAGTGAGTAGCAAATCACATTGATCAGGTTTTTACGATGGTTATTATACGGAAGGTAACTTCTTTTCATATTATTTTGTATTAAAGTTAAATTGATTAAAATGGAAATTATTAAAAAAAAATTTACAAGGCTTCTCAAAAGCATTTTCTATTTTAATATGTTAACATTTTATTAAAGTATGTAAGTTTGAAAAAGGGATCAAAAATAACATGATATGTATAATATGATTTAAACCAAATTGTTGAGGTGCAGACCTATTAGCATCCAAGTGTGACTTGCATGTCCCTGTCTTTTAGTTTATTACATGTTTGTTTTTTTCCTATACATGAAAGTGTTTAATGGTTTTTATAACATATTTGCTCGTAAAGTGGCTGTAATTACACCAATTTCAATATCGTAATGTAATTCATTACGCACTTGTGCGTTATTGTAATGTAAAACGCACGAGTGAACGATACTTTTTAAAATCTTAGCAATGAGTTTTTATGTCAGAAAAGTGGTCAATATTTTATAAAAAAAAATAACTTTGGGAGATAAAATATAATAAATAAACATTTAATTATTTAATTTAATTAATTTTGACAATAAATTACAACCATTTATCTGTAACAAAAACACAAAAATATTAATTTACTTTATTAGTAATACTGGCTGTTTTTGTACCTTTGCCTAAAAAAACGTTGATGCGCGCGCATCGCTAATTTGTGGACAAGTAAAGATTTATTCGTTTAAGAAAGTCATAGATTTATTAATTTCCTCGCAAATATGTTATAAAACGTCGTATGACATACGTGCGCTTTGAAAATTACCGCACTTATATCATAAAATGTACTATTACAGGATGTTGTTTTGCAAAGTGCAGGGACTTTACAATATGCTATGTTAATATACTTTCGCTATGTGACCAACCCCGAAATTTCGAAAAGAAATTAGCTCTTCCATACAAAAAGTCTTGACAAAATGTGTGAAACAGCTGTATTTTTTCGCTATTTCGGGGTTAGTCCCATAGTAAAACTTTTTAATAACGATAAGTAGGTATATATGTTACAGTCAACTCGGCTCGGCTCGTGCGTTGTTTGTCATGTTCTAACCTAACATATTTTTTGGTTCACACCTAATCTATCAAGGCGGTTCGCATCTGGCACTTCGCCGGCCGGATAATTATTACTTAAGGCAAAGTCCAATAAAACTTTATAACACCTATGCTTAAACTTTATTTATCACATTAACTAAGTTGTCCCAGATATATAAAAAAAACTAGTGATTAATTCTGTGTCATTTATCACTTTCACTCAATCAAGTACTTATTATACATAATCGCTAGTTCGTATACATAATAACTAGGTTAATCGCTTTGACTGTAACATATATATGTTATACTATTTTGAAATCTTATTGAAATAGGTTATTTATTAACTAATTGGGCACGCATGTCATCGTACATTTTTTTTACACCACCTAATCTCAAAAAAAAAAACTAAGCACAAGTTGCGTTTAAGATCAAAAATAAAAAAAACTATGGCTATCGTTCAAAATTGGTAGGTATTTTACATTTTATAACGCCACTATTTAGGAAAGCTATTCAGAAACCAGACTGAGAAAATCTTTTGAATTGCAAATTTGGCATTTGAAAGAGTGGGCCGAAACAGATATTTTTCAAAAAAATGTCCAATAACTCGAAAACTGTGACACTTTTACTGAGTACAAATTTTCATTTTCCGAACAGTTGTGATGTCCCTCAACCATAGGTAAAGGATTGTCCACTCTTTACGCCACACGCTGTATACCTCTGAAAGTCCCATTTGAAAAAAAAACACCTTGTTTTGTGATTCAGCAGCTGTTAAATCTGTAGCAAAGTTATTATTTTGTAGTACTTTTATATCCAGTTACAACTTGTTAAAAAGTCCAGAAATCTGAACGGATAAAATAAAACATTATAATTTGAAAACGGACAATACATAGCCACATTAATTACTAGCTAAACATTATACAAGGGTCGTGAGAAAATAAATATCATTTGAGAACATAAGACCTTCACCTCCTTTTACCATTTAATTTGTAGTTTTTACCACACTACATAGCTGTAACCTAAGAAATTATGAAATTGGTAAAAAAAAGTAAAAAAAATTAATAGTCTTCCTTGAATAACTTCAATTCAATCAAATTTAATAAAAGGGGAATATTTAAATGGTTCAATAACTACATCACAATCAGAATAAAATTACCTATAAAACTCAGCAATACAGCAGCTTTAAGTTGAATTAATCTTTGCATTAATTCAAGCATTGATTCACTTATTTCATGTTGACAAAATGAAATGCACAGTTTTATAAATGATCTAATTTAATTTGAAAAGATACTGGTATTTATGTCCCTTAAAAGCTCTGAAACTAGGGCTAGCTATATGAAGCTATGTAGTATTTTTGTTGTACATAGGATCAACTTTAGAGCATAAACATGGTTATAAATTATAAAATAGGTTGTCATATTTAATTACAACTCCTGCTTGTTCATGGCTGTAGTAACTATTACAATCATATATAATACATATATAAATTTTCACAGAATAGATTGTTCATTTATTTAATATATGCTACTATAACAACAAATATGTAGTAAATATGTTGCATTAAATATTTATACAGTAAGTAAATATTTCCCTGTACTTGAATCTTGTTTTCTTCAGGATTTTTACTCAGGACAAAATTAAACACACAGTAAAGTATTGTATGGGGACATGTTATAACCTTATATAACCCTTCACACAGTTCTCTGACTACTTAGCTGGTATCACTTGGTAGAACCTGTGACTTAGAAATAGAGAATCAGAGTGTGTCAAAACGAGACAGCAATAAGGCTTATAAGACCGAAAAGGTAAGGGAACCAATTATACATAATGATCCATATCATTGTAAAGAGCCATTCATACCATTCATAATGTGATATAGGTAATGGTCTTCTACTTATTACAAAGAAGTAATGACCATTATTTAGGTAATTTATATATTTCTATTTAAACCATTCATAGCATAAATTATTTTACAAATGATTCTATGAGGTAGATTTTAAGTAGGTTTAAATCTTAAGAAAATTTAACACTTAACAGAATATCATAACAGTGTTAAACTAAAAATACATCAAAGTAATCAATACTTCAGTAACATGTGACTGTGATGTGTAATTGAAAATCTTACCTTGCAAACCTCTCTTTGTCTTGAATATTGTCCTCCTCCATCCTTGTGTATTTTCCACCACTTGCGTCGTCTTCATCTGACCTGTAATACAAAACATCAGCATCAACAATAAAGTATTTCAAATTTTACTTGAAATATATAGATGGGACATCACACACATATTGTTCACGTCTGTACATAGGCATTTATCAAATTTCGAGTACTAGCATATGGACCCATCTCACAAAGCACATAGCGCTTTGGTGATGATTATATATTTCAAGTGAAAAGTGTGAAAATGCTAGTTTCTCTATAAAAAAAATCAAATACAAAAAGGTTTCAATATATCCAGTGTTTCAAAAATATTGCATTAAAAAATTATAAATAGTATATTCAAACTAACAGAGAAATATGGAATGCTGTTTTAATTTTCCATAAAAGACAATTTTAGCTAAACACTCAATAAAAAAAATTGTGAACACAATAGCTCTTAGTTTTAAATGTGAGCACATCATTTTGTTAAAAATAACTTAAACATGGATCTTACCCGACACTGCCTGCACGGCGTTTTTGTATATCCTTTGTTGGGTCAACCCCTGCCGAAATATAATGTTTTATAAAATTATGAATTATACTTCATTTTTAATAAGATAATTTATAAACTATGTTGTTTGTCAGTGTATTTATTCCAAAAAGGCTGGAAAACTTAGCATTTAAGCTTCCAGGTATTGATAAATAGGTATAGCAAAAATATTTAGAAAGTATTACATAAATTGGAATTGTAAATTAAACTTTTAACATTATGTACTTCTAAGACAAGTACCCACAAAGTAGGTTGCTTCAGAATTGTACAAAACAATAATAATTATATTATTTGGCTTTGCCTGAATAATAAGTATGTACTTAACAAACTATTCATGCAAATAAAATATCATGTCATCATAAGTCATGATAGTTAGCAGTGAGTAAAACAGTTGTAATAACATAATTCATAAATTATTGCTTCCTTAGCGAAATAACTGCTGATAGTACATTCTTTCGAATAATTACCAACAACGCGTCACGCGGAGCAATGTCAGAGAGAAAATAGGTCGCTCGCAATACGTATTAAACACAGTGGTGAATATGAACATTGATTATCAAGTCGTAAATAATAGCCAAAATGTAGTTAATAAACAAAGATCAAATGATAATTTGGCATCCTTTTAGCACTGTTCTGTTCCTTGAAACTTTAGCAAACTTAGCACAAACCGGGGATAGTGGGAGCCACGGCAGACATCAGTCAATAAAATCATTAGTCCACTTTATAATAAACACTAGAAAGTTATATAATACACTTAGTTTGATATAATTAAACACATTCACTCAGGTACAACAAAGCAATACGTGTGTTTACAGCTCTTCAAGACAACACAAACGCCATTTTCCATCACAAGTCTGAAGACAGGTAAATGAGAGACATGTTTTTTTTTTTTTAATAATTTATTCATGACCATGGATACAGAGTCCTTCAGTCGAAGTCTTAAATAATAAAAAATTTACAAACATAGAAGAGAAATAAAAAATTAAACTTAACTAAATCTTTTCAACAGTATTTAAAATATACTTATAAATAGGTTTGTAAAAAACTTCACTTTTTAGTAAATCCTCAATACGGCGGGGAACACTAATTGAGTTACGAGCTGCTATGTCACTAATGTCACTGGCTAAAATTAATCGTTGTAAATGGAATTGGGGACATTGAAAAATTATATGGTTTATATCAGCATGCGGTCGGGAACAATACGTACAGTTATCTTCTGGGACTATATTAATTTTGTGTAAATGAGCTGGAACCAAGCAATGTCCAAATCTCAGGCGATTTATAACTGTTATAAACTTTCTGCCACAATATTCAAATTTGTTGTACCAAGGAGTAGTAGGTAAGTCTTTCTGTATTTCTGCATACCACCTTCCCTTATATTCTGTTGTAACGTGCCAATATTCTTTCCAAATTCTGAGTAAATCCTTATTAATTGCACAATAGTAATCTGTGAAAGGTACTTTTAATATATCTGTGTGATCTAGATCATGCTCTTGTCGAGTAGCCAAATCTACTGTTTCATTGCCATGGATGCCACAATGTGAAGGAACCCATACCAATTCTACATGTTTTGATTTACTAATCATTTCTATAAGTTCTCTAATACTATATATAATATAATTTAACTTATATGAGAAATTACTGTTGTTTAAAACAGACAGAACACTTTTAGAATCACTTACTATTAGTATATTTACATTTTTTACAGAGTTATTTACAAATGTTAAAGCGGTTAAAATTGCATACGCTTCTGCAGTAAACACACTGCAATTATTATCTAACTTTATACAGTGGGTTTTATTCATTTGTGGATCATAATATGCGGCTTTAACCCCTTCATCACTTTTAGAACCATCTGTATATAAAATATAAAAGTCTGGTTTATTCTCTATAAATTCTAGAAAATCAAATTTGTTATTTATTACATCTAAATGACAATCTATACTTAAGCAATTAATCAAGGCATTATATGGACATTTATATGTTGGCCAGATATCATGAGAACAAATGTTTTTACTGATATTTTTTGAAAATGACATTATTGTTGTGATTTCAGGCAAAACTCCCGAAACAAGAGATGTGGTTGATAAGCTAGATGTTTGAACTGATTGTGATATCTGTGGATGACATAAAACATTATTCAGCACTATAACATTATTGGAAGTCAACTCTTTCAAACAGAATCTATCAGCCAAAAGTAAACGTCTCAGGATTAATGGAGGTATACAGTTTTCAATTTCCATAGAATTAATAGGAGTGGAACGCATAGCTCCGCTAATAATTCTTAAAGCCATATTTTGTATTACATCAAGTTTTCGTAATAAGGTGCTACTTGCATTCATATAAGCTAAACTACTATAATCAAAATGACTTCTTACTATACTTTTATACAGCATGATCAAGGTTTTAGGATCAGAGCCCCAAAAAGTACCAGCTAAACATCTTAAAACATTAATACTTTTCATTGCATTGCTGCAGATATACTTAATATGCTCTTCAAATTTTAACTTGTTATCTATTATTACTCCTAAAAATTTATGTTGATTACTTACAGGAATGATTTCATTATTGTATTTAATTTTAACAAAAGATTGTGCAAAAGGATCTTTACTAAAAACAATAACAGAACTTTTATCAGAACTAATATCTAATTTTAATACATTGTTGTAATAATGGTGTAGCTGCAGCAGTGCAGAATTCAAGTGATTTACAGCCATATTTAAATTTTGACTTTCAGAGTATAAAAGTAAGTCATCGGCAAATTGTAAAATTTTAACATGTGATGTGTTAACATACTTTAAAATTTGAGATGTATATAGAATATACAAGAGAGAAGATAAGATAGCTCCTTGCATAGTTCCTTTACTGACGGATTTTGGTCCATGTAGCTTATTATTAAATTTAACATACAAGGTTCTGTTATTCAGAAAATTAAATATCCATTTCAATAATTTTGTTGGCAGACCTAACTCATTCAAAACTAGAAGAAGGCTCTTAATGTTGACATTATCGAAAGCACCTTTTACATCAAGAAAGACGCAGATTACATTAGAGTGGCTGAGCTTTGCTTTTTTTAATGTTGAGATTAATGATACAAAACTTTCAGAGCAACTTTTACCCTTTCTGAATCCAAATTGTGTGTTAGGTATTTTAGAGTTGGTTTCAACAAAATAATCTAAACGTAATTTTAACATGTTTTCAAAAAGTTTACCCAGACAGGATGACAAAGATATGGGTCTGTACGATGACGGATTATTTGCAGGCTTATTAGGTTTTAAAATTGGTATTACACATTGAGTCTTCCAAGATTCAGGAATAACTGATGCATTCCAAAGTCTGTTATAAATTGCCAATAAAATGTTCAGAGCATTTGAATGTAAATTTTTAATAAGTTTATATGGAATGTTATCCATACCTGGTGTAGTATCTCTACGACTATCTAAAGAAATGCGAAGCTCATTCAGTGTATAAGGCTCATTTAAGAAGGAAACGCTATTGTCAGACCTGTCTAAAATATTTAAAGTGGTAAAATCGGTTGATGTTGAATCTGCTAATTTTTCTAGAAAACTTGGTACCCATTCGTCATTTAGAGTTTTGTTACTACAATTACTGTTAATCCTTTTAAATTTTTTAACATAATTCCATATTCTAGTAACTGGTGTCATTCTGTTGAAAGAAGTACACAATTCATGCCATGATTTTCCCCGTTCCTCAATTAATATCTTTTTCTTTTTAGCATCAAGACGCTTGTAATTAATAAAATTGGAAATTGTTGGAGAGTGATGATATGTCTTAAGAGCTTCTTTCGACTTTTGAACTGCATCCTCACATAGTGTGTTCCACCATGGAGCTGGTTTTCTCAGAATTTTTGGAGTGTGATTAGATTTCTGCTTAGGAATACATTCATCTCTGATTTGATACAAGATATTTATAAAACTATTGTATAATTCATCTAGATCTGTATTTTCCAAATCTAATTGCGAAAAGCAGGTTTCAGATAAAGTTTTAAATTTAGACCAGTCTGATTTGTTGTACAAATATTTTTCTTCTACAGGACGAACATCATACACCGATGGCTTCACATTTACATCCAGTAGAGTCGGAAAATGATAACTACCCATTGCATCATCATGGACTTGCCATTCACAGAGAGGAGCTAACGAGCAACTAGCTAAGGCTAAATCAATTGCTGAAGAATTCTTGTTTGGATATTTAATTGTAGTATGATTACCATCATTTAAAACACACAAGTCAAACTCATCTATGAGATTGTACAAAGAATTACCTCTACTATTATTTTTTAGACAACCAAATAAAATGTGATGGGCATTGAAATCTCCCATTATGAGACATGGCTTAGGAGTTTCAGTGAATACTTTTTTTAATTTATTAGTATTAAATTTAGTAAATTCGCTGTTTGGGGGACAATAAATACACAACACATGTAATTTACCTAATGATGTATCAAGTGCAATGCAAATGTTCTGAATTGATTCGTAATATGAGGTATGAACAACTTCATATTTAAAATTTTGTTTAATTAATATAGCTACCCCATTATGTTCGTTTACAGACAGTTTGTGAATCAAATTATAGGATGGAAAATTTGGAATTTTACTGTTTTTCTTAAGCCACGTTTCATTTAGTAAACATATATCTACATTTTGTTCAGTTAAAAACTTTAACAATAGCGTTTTTTTACTATGTAAACTTTGAATATTGAATTGTGCTATACGAATATATGTGTCCATATAATTAAATTAAATTAAATTTGACAACAAAATTTCTTTAATTCTTTTATTTGTAATGGGTTCATTCTTGCTATTTGCAAGGGCAACAATGGACTTCACAAGGGCATTTATAATTACATCGTTATCAACAATTTCTTTGGCATTGAGATCTTGGAAGGTTTTTTGTCTCGGCTTTGGTGTTAGAGCTGGGAAGGATGTTCTATCAGAGATTTGTGGCAGACTTACCGCATTGGCATAAGACATTTTTTGTTGTTGTTTAATTTTCTTCTCTTCTATTTTTTTCTGCTTAACAGGGCAGTCTTTCGACACGGCAAGGTGAGGGCCAGAGCAATTGACACACATTATTTCTTCCACATCACATTCCTTGTAGGAATGCCGTCCTGCACAGGATGAACACATCTGCTCTGCTCTGCAGTTCTTAGCTGAGTGGTTGAATCGGAGGCAACGGTAGCATTGCATGAGTGGTGGAAAGTATTTATGAACCTGGTATCTGAATAGCTTGATGTATACATACTGAGGTAATGTGGTGGCTGCAAAAGTGACAGCCACTGTTCCAAGAGGAGTCAAATTTCCGTCTACTTTTCGCATAAAGCGTTTGATTGAGACAACATCAGCATCACAAGTAATATTTTTGTAAATTTCTTCATTAGACATTGTCAGCGGAATATGCCTGATGACTCCTATAACTTCAGTCATGTAAGCAGGAATGAAAGCTTTCAGCTTATATCTGTTCAGGAAGCTATCCATCTTTAAAAAATTGTTAGCTGGAGCTGGCTTTTTGAAAGTGACGCCAACCTTATAGGCATTTATTCGGTGGACACCTACAATGCCTTTAACATTTTCAATGAAAAGATTTGTCAATATTATGGGGTTTTTATTACCAACCTTTTCTTCTTCTGTGGATTCAACGTAAACCACGCAGTCCCCACTGTGATTTTCGGGGAATAGCCTCTTGTAGAGGGGCTTCTGAAATACTTTGTAGCCATCATTGTTCGTTGAGGATTTTGCAAGTTTTCTCTTCTTTCTCTCTGCTGTAATGACGGGGTCCTCCCCGTCACTAGCAACGCTCATGACGTTATTGTTGCGCCGCAACACCCAACACAAATCTCAGAGAATTGCAAAATTAAAATTTATGAATAATTGAATATTAAAAACGCCCGCTTCTTTCGACTTCCCGCCAAAAAGTCCTGAGAGACATGGGACGTAAAGTGCTGCCATATACTTGACAAGAAAATAAACTGAATTGAACCTGCAGAGTGCATTATATATACATTTTTTTAACGATAGCTACCAACCACGTGGTCCGCGAACAATATTTATGCTAAAGCCATTAGTTTGGTTTAGAATTATTTTTGAATCATCTGAAAATAACTCATACGAAATTACGAACCGCTTTCTGCCCTCTAACTCGAACGACCACAGATTTTCAACGCTCGCTTCTGCTTCCACTTGACCACGTGACCGTCTCCATACATGGACAACCAATTTTTTGACGTGATAACGTCTTATAAATTAATGAACGCTGGCTGCACGCACGAAAAAGGATTCGTGACTCATTGTCACGTTCCACCTGAGCCAAGCGCGCAAGTGAGAGCACGGAATATGTGATAGACAGGCAAGATCAGCCTAAGTGTTCAGCCGTTTTCACGTAAAATTATTGTCCGTAAACCGACTTTACAGACCACAAACTTCTTTTTCAATTGTAAATGATGTTGAAATTGAAATGTTTTCAGCTAAATATCCAATCAGGTATTTTCATTTTTATTCAAGTTATAACCGCGATAAAAGATTTGTTATTTGTTATGGCACAAGTTGTAGCAACTTGGAAGAAAACAAATAGAGTTTGTGCAATAAGAGAAGCGTCGTGGTGTCGTCACTCATGTGCCATTTTAAAAATTTTGTTACGTTGACATTGTTGACAACACTGACTGTTATTACGAGTACTTACACTCTGACCCACCAAAGCGCCCCACTGGTGGGGCAGATTCCACTTCTTCATTTTATGGAGTGGAAACTGCCCCACTCGTCTCATCGTGGTGGGGCAGATTCCACTCACTTTTTAGACCAGTGGAATCTGCCCCACCAGGGGTGTCGCGCGATTTTAAATTAAATTGGTAGTGCTATGAAGTGTGAAATTTGACTGAAAAAATTTTGATCATTATAACGCCCCACCAAAAGAACAGATAAGTGAAGACATTGAATGCAAAATATTAAGAAGATTGTAAACTAAAAGCACAATTATTTGAAGTAAAAAAATATGGATTGTATATAGTTATAGTATGTAGGTATAGTTTATGTCGCAAATATTTTCGAAGTCATCGTAAAGTAAAAGAAAATTATAAATTGAATATTATCATTCAATGTATAATAATTCATTTATTGTAATTGTTATTGTAATCAATTCATACTTACCTGAACGGGCTTTATGCTGCGTGCTATCTGTTTCAATCATTAAAAACAATAACCAAGTTTATGACATGATTGAATAATTCATAAAAATCACTCAATTGATTATGAGTAATTATTAAGCTAAGTAATATGTAGATAATTAATTTTAATACCAACTGTAGATATTTCTTTCTGTCAAGATGTAACAGTTTTTAAATTTACGTATTTTGCAAACTGCAGTATCCTGGCTTTGGGAACTATCACAAGTATATCAGGAAATCGTATATATATGCATATTACACGATGACAAACGTTTGACGAAGCAACTATGGGGCACATCTGTGGAACAAGTTAGTAACTACAATGGCACTGATATCGCTGTTTCGATTATACAATGGCACTGATATCGCTGTTATCGTTATAATGATTAAAATGTTGCAGTCAATTTTCACACTTCATGACACTACCAATTTTATTTAAAATCGCGCGACACCCCTGGTGGGGTAAATTCCACTGGTCTAAAAAGTGAGTGGAATCTGCCCCACCAAGATGAGACGAGTGGGGCAGATTCCACCCCACAAAATGAAGAAGTGGAATCTGCCCCACCAGTGGGGCGCTTTGGTGGGGCAGAGTGGAAGTACTCGTTATTGAACTATAATTATTATAGTACAATTAAAAGTGTTTGATACTTGGTTTGGTAGACACCAATTCGGTTTTCATCAATAGACTCGAGTCTACCAAGTAGTCAGTAACTTAGCTGCTGATTAAAATCTTATTGTTAGTTCACCGTAACGCCACGACGACGCAACGGTTCCCTTTTTGCACAAACTCTAGCTTAGTTAGCTCAATATGATGATAACCTGGCAATATCATCAGCGATTGGATCGTAGACAGAGAAGGATGGGATTGACAAGTGACAGCTGGGCATAGAGCTTAGACAAAATTGAAAATTGCCATACTTAGAGAAAGCCATAGATAAGTTAATGCTTGACTATGGAGAAAGCCATGGACAAAATCGACCGTCAAAATCTGAGTTACCATTGCCACGGCATTTGCCGTGTCCTCTGACATTTCTAGCTATCTTTCCGCGGTCTCTGTCTAGTCATCACACACCATCACAGGTTAGACAGAGACAGCAACAAATGTCAGAGGAAAAATAACTGTGAACGGACTGTAGTCAAACAAATCTGTAGGTTTTCTAAATTAAGGGTCTTCCAGACAGCTGCGGGGAAGGTGCGGGCGCAGCTGCGATCTAGAGTCTAGACCCATTTCGAAAGGCGACTGAACGTGTACTTAAATGGTCAATCGTAGCATCCCAAGGACGTTATAATTTTTAGGGTTCCGTACCCAAAGGGAAAAACGGGACCCTATTACTAAGACTTCGATGTCCGTCTGTCCGTCTGTCACCGGGCTGTATCTCGTGAACCATGATAGCTAGGCAGCTGAAATTTTTACAGATGATGTATTTCGGTTGCCGCTAAAACAACAAATAAAATAAATATTTAAGGGGGGCTCCCATACAACAAACCTGAATTTTAGACGGTTTTCGCTCTATATTAATAATGGTACCAGGTAGATGCTTGAAATTTTCACAGAATATTTAGTTTTATATTCCCTTCAATAATAAATAATAAAATTAAAATAAAATAAATATTTAATGGGGGCTGCCATACAGTACGGAACCCTCCGTGCGCGAGTCCGACTTGGCCGATTATTTTTCTTCTCTTCTCTTTCATCATTCATTCGTCAGACATGTGACGTCTACTGCTGGACATATGCCTCCCCTACGGATCTCCAATAAGACCGCTTGAAAGCGGCTTGCGTGATCCCGCAGTCTTTATTAAATCACTAGACGACCCGCCCCGGCTTCACACAGGTGTATTATACATATAAACCTTCCTCTTGAAACACTCTATCCATTAAAAAAAACCGCATCAAAATCCGTTGCGTAGTTTTAAAGATTTAAGCATACAGACAAACAGACAAAAATAGCGACTTTATTTTATACTATGTAAGGATAAGGATGTCCACATCGTAGGTGGACGGCCTTTTTGGTTTGCTCTTTAATACAAGGAACACAAAAATACGAGGTATGTACTGGCTGTTGTATTTTATTATTTTTTGACATTGTCTTAAAACTGACATGTTTATTTTGAGTGAATCCAAAATTATGCCGACCAGTTATTAATAAATTAAACAATACAGGACATTTGCAAAATTACTATGGATGGAGAACCTGAAGCGTTGTCTGACACAGCCACTTACTGTAATTTAGCATCGGCATCTGAAATATTATCCGACAATAATCAAGCAAAATTAGACTCCCTGGAGAAGAAGGCTGTACATCTAAGGTGAATAATAACGTTGTGCCTGATCATCAATAACATACCTACTTAACTTATTTGCACATAAGCTATCTGTTTAAGATTTTTTTTTTTTTATTTCGAATAGGTTTGCGTTTGACTACACACTACCTGATGTTAAGCAGATATGCGGTCTAGGATTTAACACGCTTACCTAGAAGATACCTATTTACTCGGGATTTGAAGACACCTACATTGTACTTTAGCGGGAAGACAGACCCAGGCAAAGCGTTCCACATTCTGGCAGTTCGTATGAGGAATGTGGACTCGAAACGCTTGGTTCTAATGCTATAAATGAAATGAATTCTGAATATGAAAATAACATAAGAACAAACATATTATGTTAGTAGGAACTCGAACTTATGTAAATTATACAGGGCTATTTTTATCAATTAGCATCCTTTTAGGGTATTTTTCTGTACAACAAAACTAACAACTTTTGTTCTACGACTTTTATGAATACGACCAAAAAAAAAGTGGTTGTTCCATGAAAAAAATCGTTCACCCTCGACAAAATGTATGGAACAGCTGATTTTTAGGGTTCCGTACCCAAAGGGAAAAACGGGACCCTATTACTAAGACTTCGATGTCCGTCTGTCCGTCTGTCTGTCTGTCACCGGGCTGTATCTCATGAACCATGATAGCTAGGCAGCCGAAATTTTCACAGATGATGTATTTCGGTTGACGCTATAACAACAAATACTAAAAAGAGAATTAAATAAATATTTAAGGGGGGCTCCCATACAACAAACCTGAATTTTCAGACGTTTTTCGCTCTATATTAATAATGGTAACAGGTAGATGCCTGAAATTTTCACAGAATATTTAGTTTTATATTCAGTTCAATAATAAATAATAAAATTAAAATAAAATAAATATTTAAGGGGGGCTCCTATACAGTACGGAACCCTCCGTGCACGAGTCCGACTCGTACTTGGCCGAATATTTTTTGAGTTTCGACTTAAATCGCAGAACAAAAGTTATTACTTTTGATGTACAGAATAAGCCCCTAAAAGGATGCTAATTGATTAGAAATAACCCTGTATACAACCTTTACGTACTTATGATCACACATATGAAAAGAGACCATACTGTAGTGTCTTTAGGAACTAATTACCTCTAGCTAAGTTTTAGAAGTGCAAGGAACTATTAGGTATAAGTACTTAGTTTACTTACGTTGATTTTTAAAGGACAATTTTTTTTTCAGATTAATCTTAGAAAAAGATTTCAAAGCTGCTGATATAAAATGGAGCTTATTTGTAGCAGCAGCTTTAAGTTTCCGACATGAAAGTTGTCTCAGACCGTTTCCTCCATCGTTCATGAAAAGTGGAATCAAAGATATGGATGAACTGGTAAGTTATGAGGAAGTAGGAAAGTAGGTTCTATAATTAGGCTCCTCGTTTTTGCTATCCAGTCGGATATGCTTAAATATGTAGGAAGGTATCTATTTTTAAATATCACGACTAACTGGAATATCGTAAAAGTTTTATTCTTGCATGTATATCCAACTGGTCTGATTGAAAACTTTAGGGCAGGCATACCTAGATCCAAGCGTGGATCCAGTGGGGGGGCGGGGGCGGGGGGTTTGTAATGGGGGTCATGACGCCCTACCCCTTGGGCCTATGTCGATCTTACTACCCACTGTTCTGATTATGATGCTCTGATTCTTTACATAAAATCGGCTCTTTGTTGAAAAAAACATCGAAAATTTTCGCGCTGAAACTGAATAAATTTTGCGCATAATAGCGGAGCATAAAGCTGTAACATAAGCTTTATGTAGCGGAGTGACAATATTCTTTCCTTATGAAAATAACTGATAATTAGAAAAACTGACAAATTTTCACGCTCGCTCCGCTCGCGCTTTCTCGAAATAATTTATTTTCTTTTGTTTATTTAAAATGTCGAATTAAAACGATTCGTTGGAAAAACCTAAAAAAATTGTTAGTCGCGTAATTTCCGTAAACGAAGTACTACTTAGGTGACACTTGAAAACCCCCCATCGAAGTCTATACATTATATAATAAACCTAGTCGTAATTTACATAACCTTTTCAGCTAAGTGTTATAACGGATGTACCAGCTCTGGACTTGGTGCTCCATCAGCTAGATAACTTGGAAAACTTGCCAAACATCAGCGACATCATTGATCTACTGTTTTACGTGCTTGTAAGACTAAAAGAGCCAGCACTAAAAACAGTTCCACAAGAAGCAGTATGTACATATTGAGTTTGAATATACCTAGTTTAAAGTCTACTTTAAAAAAATCTTAGTCGCACAATAGACAGAAAACAATAATCGGCCAAGTGCGAGTCGAACTCACGCACGAAGGGTTCCGTACTGCATAGGAGCGAAAAACGGCTAAAAATTCAAGTTTATTGTAAGGGGTTAAATTTATATTTTATTCTAGTTTTAGTATTTGTTGTTATAGCGGCAACAAAAATACATCATCTGTGAAAATTTCAGCTGCCTTGCTATCACGGTTCATGAGATACAGCTCGGTGACAGGCAGACGGACAGACGGACGTCGAAGTCTTAGTAATAGGTGGTATTATTATATATTCTTTGGTAATAGGGTCCCGTTTTTACCCTTTGGGTACGGAACCCTAAAAATTGACAAGGACACTACCAAAAGCACTAGTGAAAGATATGAGCCTCCTTTTGGAAAATCAATTTTTATTTACCTACCTACTCCTAAGTACCACTATGTAGTAAAAAGAATGTTTTTAATTAATGAGTTTGTAGGGATCGTAATATATAAGACGTATGAAAGAGTTCTTTATTAGCGGTTTTATTTACAAGCGAGATGTGTGCGCGGCGCTCGACGACCACCAGTTGTCCTCGAGCCTCGCTAGTTATAATAGGTACGTCCTCCAAAATGTAACTAATTGATGTAATCGGTAAATAATAAAATGGTGATCATCAAGGAACCAGATATTTTATTCCGCCCCACTAGCCAGATGAACACGCGAGGAAGATTCGGGGGTTGACGATAAGTCTCTAGATTACGTCATTATATGGTTAGAAACCCCCACAAGCCCCACAAGTTCAAATATCTAGGCAAATAGATATCGAATGAAGCATACGATAGAGCGCTAAAAAAACTAGGCACTTTTATTTGCATATAACAATGTTTGTGCCGATAAATATTACCATATTTTGACTTTCAGCATGAGGGTATCCTGTCATTGTCTCACTCGAGTCTGCCAGCTACTAGACCTCAATACATATTTCAAGTCGTCAGTTCTTACAAATCCTGTACTGAATCTAAATGGAAAGATTTAGCCAAAAATCATCAAGTATTCTATGCATACCATGGAAACCGCTTAGAGAATTTCTACACCATCTTGAATTTTGGTTTACAACAGCACCTAACTAAGGTTGGTACCTACACTAATTAATTTGTTTCCTATATTATTGAAAATTACTATACTTCGGCCGTTCAGAGAATGCGTTCCTGACGTCATCTTGAAAAAATGTTTTTGGCCGATATCTCGGTGTACTTAAGGGCAAAAAACATTAAGATCATTATTGTAGAAAATAAAACTTCGCATCTTTTGTATCCATTAAACTTTTTTGTAAAACTTACCCACCGTTTACGATTTATGGACCATTTAATGTTTTTGGTCCATTTAATGAAATTTCATTAAATGAGCCATAAACCGTAAACGGTAAGTTTTACAAAAAAGTTTACTGGAAACAAAAGATGCGAAATTGTATTTTCTACAATAATGATCTTAATGTTTTTTGCCCTTAAGTACACAGTTTCCGAGATATCGGCCAAAAACATTTTTTCAAGATGACGTGTCAGGAACGCATTCTCTGAACGGCTATATTGCCTCGTCTTACAGGCCGGACACCTGGATCTATTAGCATTGGGGATCTAGATCTTTGATGTGAGGGGCTTGAGCTCAAGATTGGATTTAATCATCCCATTTTACTACCTACCAATAGAAATGAAAGTGGATTTAGTTTCTGAGACTATGCGCCCTACTTTTCTTCCATCTTTCTCTACACTTAGCAAGCTTTGCCAATTCTCTGCAAACGACGTGGTTTTAACTTGTCTCCGTCCATGTGCTTCTTCTTAGTTTATAATCACAGATACCGTATTCAACTAAATATAACTACGATCATGCATCATTTTAATAACATCATCAATTCATCATTTATCGGAGACTTCATTCATTCAGAATTTAAGAGCACGGCTCTTGTCGGTGGAGCAACTTCTACATCTCGCGGTCCTCGGCCAGTGTCTTCACCTCCCAATACGACATGACAATATCACGGTAATGATATATAGATATCATTACCGTGACAATATCTACCTTCTCTTTGATCTATAAATGCCTTCCGTGGTCTTCCCCTTCCTCTCTTTCCTTCTACTTTTCCTTCTATTATGATTTTCACTAGATTGTCATGTAGTACAAGGTGGCCAAACTACATTTCTTGCTTTGAACTTCTTGGTTCGTTTTCTTTTAGAGTAGTCTCCAATATTAATGATGGTTATGTATCCAGAATACAATGTTGGGAAACGGCGTGTACTTATCGCCGGAGCTGAGCGTTAGCCTGCCGTACAGCCACGGAGGTTTCGGGTGGGGCTCCAGCTGCATAGGTGGACACCTCTCTTGCGTCGCCATGTGCGAGGTGATCGATGCGCCCGAAGGCATCAACTACCAGCGACCCGTTACAAATGGAGGTAAAGGACTATGCACTGCCCACTCAAAACCTTAAAAATTCATTTTGAACTATTAATTCCAATAAACTCTAGACCGAATCTTTCAATATAGCGGCTTTGATGTTAGCTACAAGCTGCGGAATGCGGATAGCCTAATTCTCGCGCAGCTGTTTAGTGAGCTTCAGGCAGGATTTAGCTATCTGCAGCTAGTAGCTAACATCACAGCTGCTAAGTTGTTTCATTCGGCCTATGATATCCCGGTCTTGTTCGATACGAAACTGAACTTTCAAATTGTCAATGATATATAGATAGATTAAATACTATTACCTAAGTACTTATGTACTACACAGACCCATGATAGTGGTTACATTTTTAAATTATTTTTGTGACAGTTATGTTATGAAAGAATTTTTTTTTTTGCCATCTTAGGACTAGAGAATTAAAATAAGTAGTAAGGTACCTACTAGCCACGTAGTTGAAAATTTTGACGATATACCTAGAAATGCAACTTTCAGGTGACTGCTTGTACCAGGATGATAAGAAGAAGCTTCTCCCGACTGTAGTGCCGGATGCTCCTATCTCTCAGTATATCGTTACGAACTGTGACTTGGTCAGAGTTCGATACATGCTCGTTTATGCCAAACAGCCAGCTTCCATGAGGTTCCCTACTGCAAGTAGCATCAACAGAAATGGTATGAGCAGTAAATATCCCCTTTCGCTGTTATACTCGTAAGTACTTTTGTTCTACCTATCTAGATAAATTTTCTTTTCAGGTGGCCTTCGTCAATGGCTCTCAAGACATAAGCTGCTCTCTATTCTGCTAGGCTATGGACTGATGCTAGCCACTATAGGGTTTGCTAACAATCAACCCGTTCATTACTATTACAAGATTTTGATGAAAAAGCTTGATATTGCGTACAGCGCTGTCAAATAAAATCTGGTGATAGTCACTTCTACATTATCTGTCGGTCATATTTTTGATACTTATCTACTTATTATCACATTTTTACCGTATGTTGTGCAAACGTGTGCGTCTATAAATTGCTTACGTTGCTTTGTAACTCATTTTATTAATTAAACCTATCTATGAAACGTTTTTAAAAATATAGCGTATGCCACCTATAAATTGTCGTTTACTTTATTCGTATTTGTACTACCTATATGCATAGATAATAATTTACATAGTAGGTAAAAATATTTCTGGTAGGTATTTTAGCTGGTTGTGGTGAAATAAGAACAATAGTCGCTCAGCCATCGTTACGGTGCCCCCGTCATGGGCCGAAGCGCAATCATTGTATCATCTAATTTCTGTTGTGTCGATCTCGACATGCCATGGCTATGGCACACGGCACATGGACAAAGTGCCAAAACATCAGTTTCATTACACATTTGCCTGTGCACGCAACCATTGCTTTGGAAACAAATTCAAATAGTATCTACCTAACTGATTTTCACGAATTTACCAAAACTTTAACACAAGACTCTGGAAGCCTTTTCGACTCGTGTTAGTTTTATTTAACGGACTTTATTATGACGTTCGGTACAAAAATTGTCGTTATGTGCATAATAGGTATAACCATTTTATCTCAATCAGTTTCACAAGAGGCATCTGTGAATTTACCTCAAGGACGAATCGTTGGGGTGAGTCAAGTATTTCGTATGAAATTATAAAGTTTTGTTTCATTTCAGTTCCTAATTAATTATTTGATTTACGCATATTCCAGACAAAAGTGTATTCAGACAGATCCTTGGTGCCTGTCGAAATATATTATGGGATCCCATACGCAACACCTCCTATCGGAAGATATAGGTTTTCGGTGGGTATGGAAATAAAGAAATTAAAGGAAAACAGATGTAGGATCAGTTGATGAGTATTTTTTTCTTTTAAGGCGCCAGAAAAGCATATTGGCTGGAGACGCACATTACAGGCACATCGAATACCACCACACTGTCCTTCGGAAGTTTCTCGGACAGATACCAATTATAGCGAAGACTGTCTTTTTCTTAACATTTGGACTCCACGGGTTAGGTTGATTCTTTTATTAATATCCAAGAAACTATCTACTGAATACCATTACCTAATATCAAACTTTGATGTAGACATTCACCTACTACTTATGTTCTTCTGTATTCACAAGTATGTCCTCCAAGTACACATGATATTTCCAATCATCAAACTATCTATATACCTAGATGTGCTATCTTGAAATAAGTTCTTTTAATTAATAAATGGTAGCTTTATGTATTCACTCATAATTATGTTATGTACCAACACATTAAAAGTTTTTCAGATAGCAATCAGATGGCATTCAGCTTCCGGTTGTAATAATCCTGTACAGTGAATCTTGGACGCTTGGAGGAGAATCTTTACCATGTCAGGATTTGGCTGCAGAAGGAGTAGTCGTAGTTACAGTAGCGTACCGACTACATTTGTTGGGATTCTTTACATTGAAGTCAATCTCAGCTCGCGGAAATCTTGCCTTACTTGACCAGTATTTGGCGTTCTTGTGGGTACGAGAAAATATTGCAGCTTTTGGTGGAGATCCAAATATGATCACAGTATTAGGACATTCTGCCGGCGCTGACAGTGTTTTGCATCATTTAATTTCTCCAAGAGCTGTAGGTAAGCACATTTTGTTATTTAATAGCAAACGGTAAAAAAAATCTTGGTAGAAAAAAAATCTTCTTTCTAATCACGATTAAATTCGTCGTAAAATAGTCTGATACTCTAACTTACCTAAATATTTCCTTTTTATCGTCATCATCGCTACTGTAACGAGAGTAAATCCCAATCACTTTTATTTCCAGGTTTATTTCAGAGGGCGATTATCATGTCTCCGCGTGATATTTGGAAACTTTTAGATGAAGAGCAAATGTCGGATGCCAACGTAGTTGAAAAAGCATGTAGAGATATAGCACTCACTTTAGGATGTGCTGGCAAAGATATACAAGAAGTATTACACTGTATGCGAACTCGTTCTTTATCAGATGTTCTATCAGTATATTCGGTGGGTTCGTTGCTATCTTTTGACATTTTCATATGAACTCTGGACTTTTCTCACTGCATTATACCATTTAAGTATCAAGTTCGAACTGTTACAGAAAAATGATCATTGTGGTTTGCAGAAAAGAAATTGGTCAAAATTAATGCAACCTGTCCCTGAGAATTACTTACCGGAATCGGAGCAGTACCTACCAACATCGTTACTTGCAGCTTTGTCAAATACAAAGCAGTCTACCATGCACGTTGACCTACTATTGGGGACCACTGACCTTGAAGCACTTAACTACAATGGTCCGTATGACTACCTATTATATTTATAGTGAAAATGTAGCGTAACCAAGGTTGATTTATAAATGTAAACTACATTATTTGATTACAGATGAAAATTTCGAGGACCTAATGAAATGGAACGCTTCGTACGTGACTGATTATGTAAACAATAAATCAATACCGGATCTTTTAAAAATGTTCAATCTACATCGATCAGAACTGGTATGTCGTTACAAATGCTTTGTATAACTGTGTAAATATTTTATGAGTAACACTTAACCGGCAAGCGCAGCGCAAGCCGCATGCGGCCTGCGCACCGCCCAAAATACTAGTTACGTTATAAAATCGGTTATTATCATCATCATAATCATCGTCACCATCTACGGAAGCCTATCATACGCGTGTCTCGAAACGCACCTGACAACTTATTACTATTGTTATACTGATATTCAATACACAGCTAGTCAGAGCAGTCCGATGGGAGTATTGGAATGATAAATCCTGGAAAGTAAGCGATGGAAAGGATGTGGTGGAACTTCTCGCTCGCATCGAAACCTCAGCGAAATGGGGTGCTGCAGGCGCTCTCCTGGCCGCAAGGCTGGCGAGACGTGTCTCTAAGTTGTACGTGTATCGGTACTCCCAGCCAGCTATTGTAGATCTACATGGAAGACAGTTAAATTTTTCAGGTATGTATATAACTAAGTATATTTTTTAATTAAGTACTTATGTACATTTTTGTTTTTCTATCTTGCCTAAAGTACCTACGTTACTAGTTCTTTTATAAAAGTATTCTTTACCTACCTACAGGAGCGGTTCATGGATCCGATTTACTATCATTACTTGGAGATGCTCTGGTGCTTCAGGTAGCCCGACGACCGGCCACAGTCGATGAAAGAAGATTCTCGGCTAATTTTCGACGATATATTGTTAACTTTGTAAAATATGGGTAAGTAGGTAAAAATTTCACCGTACGGTTTTCCGAACTTCAAAAACTTTGCGAAGAACGCATTAGTTTTTTTTTTTTTATTCCATATAGGTTTGCGTTTGACTACATACTGCCTGATGTTGAGCAGATATGCGGATATACAGTATTATATACCTAGGCTACATTTTTGATAGGAGAAAATATTGAAGTTTAAATATAGCTGAATAAATTTTCAGGTCTCCTGAAAATGAAAACAAATGGGCAAGGTATAAAGCTGGAGATGCTCATATTTATGACATTCGCGAGGAAGATAATGATCACGGAAATGATGTCTCTAGAGAAGTGAAGTTTTGGCTGCAGTACTTACCCGAACTATCAAGTCTTTTTAGAAAATCTGAGCAAACAGAACAACTGACTTTAGAAAAAGGTAAGTAGGTACTACTAAATGATAATGAAAAAGGGAAACTATCCTACCCAACTTCACACCGACTACTTCTATCCCAACAAAAACATGGCATGTAAAAAGTACAACAAGTCGAGCAACAATTCTTCAGTAAAAAGTAGTGAGATCAAAATGTAAGCACAAGTCAGTTTATTCATTCTACTGAAGATTGTACTACACTTACTTTTTACTGAAGAATTGTTGCTCGACTTGTTGTACTTTTTACATGCCATGTTTTTGTTGGGATCTCACTTCTTTTTGTTGGTGATGGTTAATAACAATTAGTTACACTTACAGGTCATATAAATCTTACAATATTTCACTTTAGAATGCACTTTAAAACTTTAAATTTAAAACATTAAAATTCACTTAACAACATAAATTAAGTAGTTAAGAATAAATACAATCAATAACATTCATATCAATTAAAAAATTAAATTGATGAATTGATGAACCGATCTCGATGATTTTTTTTGTTTAATAGGTGATACTTCCATCCATACTTCCATCGATACTTCCATCGATACTTCCATCGATACTTCCATCAATACTTCCATTCATACTTTCATCCATACTTCCATCCATTTCATCCATTAGGTCCATTTGATAATCGGATGATTTGGAAATCGGAAGAGCCATTTTTGAAAAAATCATATACCTAATCTAAAAATTGGAAGTCGATTGTGCCATTTTTGGCGAAGAATAATTATTTCACCCACTAGTATCTCAACTTATCTTGCAATAAGTAACAACCAGCAACCTACCTACTTGTTTTCGTTACAGACGATGGAAGACTACGGGGCGGTGTTTTCGCCATGTGTGGGGTCGCAGTAGTTCTGCTGCTACTTCTATGTGCAAGTGCTATTTTATTACATCGGCAGCGTATGCGACGACGATTTTCTATTTCAGATGATAACACACATAAATAAATAATTGCAATCAGTAAATAAAATTTTTAACACCTAATATTAATTTAATTCCATTTTTAATGCGAATAAGGCCGCGCTTGACCACCAACTCACCTGATGGTCAGCGACGTTGTGGTCGAAGATGAAGCACGCAGACCTAGAAGATACCTATTCACTCTGACCTTAAAAAGCTTTAGATTATATATCTTAGGAAACAGGGAAACAGTAAGACTGTTCCATTCCCTGCAGAAATGAGTCAAACCGTTCGTACGTATCGAAAGAAAATCGACAGTGTAGGGGTGGTAATGTGGCGTCCTCCTACTTGTCTTGTAGTAAAAAGGAGTTGGTAGGATAAGGTCGTGCAGCTCAGATGCACACTCTCCGAAATGAATCCTATAGAAAATAAACAGACTCGCAACCCTAGGGCGATGCTCCAGGCTATGAAGTTTTTTTGCAGCTAACTTTTCATCACTTATAAGCCGAACAGCACGCCGGTCCACCGATTCCGAGGCCTCGAGCTGATACTTAGCCGAGCCATCCCATAGATGGCAGCAGTATTCCAGACACGATCGGATGTGCTTGATACATAGTAAGCAATTGTCCCGGTGTGAAATACCGCCTAACCTTGTTCAGGATACCTAGCTTCATATACCAGCCAATTTGGCCCTAGATTCTAGGTACGTGCCGTAGTTCAATGTGGGAGTAAGTGCAGTAGCTCCAGCAGTTCAAGGCGGTCTGTCACTGTTATAGGAGTATCTCGAAATATAGGCGACAGCGCAAAGGGACACTTTTTTGCGGAGAACAGACAGGCCTGGGTATTCGAAGCGTTGAATTTGACGAGATTTTCGTCACCCCACATAGAAACGCCTGCGAGAGCCTGATTCATTCTCTCAACCATGTCTACTCTTACCGCTTGTGATTCTTCCTTTGTTGCTCGTATATTGGGGGTATACTTTTGTACAACTGTGCTGTCATATCATCTGCATACCCATAAATACCGGGAACAAGATTAGAGAGAATAGAGTTGCGGAAAGAACAGACCCTTGAGGTACCCCGGCATTAATAACCAATTGATTAGACGAACGGCCATCAATTACCACTCGTATCGATCGGTCCCTCAAAAAATCAGCAATCCACGAGCATAGGCGAGCAGGTAACCCATATGAAGGAAGCTTGTTCAGAAGACTGTCGTGCCAAACTCTATCGAAGACCTTAGATATATCGAGAGACACAGCCAAGGCCTCGCCGTATTTCTCGATGGCCTTGCCCAAGATATGTGTAACACTAACATATTATAAATACAAGGAGATCCCCAGTCGACCGATCTCGGCGAAAGCCATATTGGTGGTCACTGAGAAGATTGTTATCTTCGAGATATGCCTTGAGCTTTCTATTCAGGTGCCTGATTCTCTATCGACAAAACTTAACGTAACGCGGTAAGTATTATTTTTATTTCCGTGAATTTCGTTTGGAGAAATGTTTGATAAATGTAAAATTACGTTAAAATAAATTAAACACAGTTTGTATGTTTGTTTATAAACCGAGTTTGTTATGTTATTTGAAAAATAAATATTTTTCACACGAATTTCTTAAAAACAAAGAGCATGTTCGAGCGCGTTACGTGCTTGTTTTCATACAGATCCTTAGCTTAAGACTGAACGGTTGTCGTTAAAACCTTTTTTCCTGCTAAATATTCATAGCATACTCGAATCGACTTGAAACGTATGTAAGTACCTATTTGAGATTAGATTTAAATTACACTGTATTTTAAACATTGTTATCTGACGATTCCAAGTGCAACTGTAATGTCTACGGATTCTACGGAATAAAGGAACTTTGACTTAGAAAATATTAGGACTTAGGTAGTCTAACTTTAAGCATAATAATATTTCATATTTTTCCTGTTTTGTTTCTGTAATAATTACAGAGACAAATGAGGATATGTCTATAAAAATGATAATAATTATCACAGAAGAGAACCACAGAAGAGAGAAAATAACCTAGTTCTGCTGTGGGGCCGTTCAAGTCATGAAGTTTTAGTTTACCTAAAACTTCGAGGGGGGTAAATAATTGACAACATTTCAAATTTTTAACATAATTATATTTATTTATTTTCTGAAAGAATATTGCAAAATAACGTATACGTATTTTTTATTTTTCCAATACGACTTATATTTTCCGTAAAATTAAGTTTTGAAAAGTAGCTTATTCTAAAAGGACGTAACTGCAAAACTATGGAATCATAAACAATTTTACTGAAGCCACATTAGAATAAAAAAATAGGAGCTAGCGTACATTCACAATTCACACAAATAGGCCGGGAGGTCAGCGCAAAAAATGCAAGTACATTCTAACAACTGCATTTTTGGTATTACGTTATCATGGTGGTGTACAACAATATCCCGGAGTCCGTGAGCTTTCTTAGCGTTTGTAAGCGTTTGGCGTAACGGGGGTATCCGTTTCAAAAAAATGAATATCATGCAACTACTTCTAAAAGCTGAAAATTGCCTACTATGGGAAGAAAAATATAAAAAAAAATTTAACGACTGCCAATCACCTGAAATATATGTAACAGGGCCTGCCATACAGGCTTTAAATTAGCACCACTTTAAAGAAGAAGAATAAGTATTACTTACGTAGTACCAAGATACTTTTAAAATTCGAACGGATTCCTCCACCAAATGCTAAGGAACCCAGTCGACTTACTCCGGGTATTGATACACCACCTTGATAACTTATTACCGAAAATTCGTCATTTAATTTTGGAAAGTACTTGCATTTAGCGCTTACCTCCCGGCCTAACGCACAATAAGTCATCTGAAAATGACACTGACATTTTATTTTTAAACCATATTTCATGTGTCAACAGTCAATGTTAACTGTCATTTTATATTGCTAGTGTTGTTTTTTATCATAGGCAACTAAACTTTTAGTATAAATCCCGAAACAGCTTGGGTATTAATATCTTATCAGTTACTGCACTAAAAAATTTGGAAAAATTAGCATAGTGATCAGCATCCCGATATCTCGAAATGGGTTTGGAATTTCATATTCATAGCCTTAAAAAATATGAAAACTTGTCAATTGTAACAGATACCTATGCTTACGTAGTACTTGAACAGCAGGATTCCGTACCCAAAGGGTAAAAACGGGACCTTATTACTAAATTATCATAGAGCTATCTGTGATGGTTTTATAATCATAACATCTGATTATGAATGGCAGTAATTTTCTTTTGCTATATTGCCTAATTGTGTTGTACTTTAGAAATTAAACTAAGATTCTTGTAACCACAATTTCAACGAATACATACTTTTGACTTTGACTTTGGATCGACCCAAAAAACAGAAGATTTATTCCTAAAAACACAGAACTTAGTTAGACCTTAGATTAATTTAAAGCTTTGGCAACTTCTAGCTACTTTTTGGGATGAGAAAATGTGGGAAACTGGCAACTTTTTACAAAAGATCTAGCTAAGCTACAGAGTACAGAGACGATGGTGCATGGTGCAGTTGGCAACACTGATTTCTTGATGTGTATGTTGTATCAACTTTCATAAAAACAACAAACTTACCGGAATTATCGGAAATCCCTAACAAAACGCCGTAATTTCGTGCGATTTTACGACTTCTTTGTAATATTTTTCATCTGAAGCGCTTTTTAAGTTATTTCTAGTCGAGTTGAAGAAATACCTTGGTTAGAATTTGGGTGATTGACTAGACCATGGCGTTAGCGTTACAAAGGCGTGCAAATGTAAGTACCTATTCCTAATCTAGTTCTATAACCATCTTTTGGGTAATTAGTAGCTAATGTGTCTGCTTGTAGATTAAATCTTGATCAAAATAAAGTATAAGTATGTTATACCTATCATCATTTTGCACTGTTAAATAATTTTGGTACAACTAATGTCATAATTTTTCTCCAATATTCTCTTTCCACCTGTGCTTTACAAACGAATAATGCACAAACACAATAGTCATTGAAATTCGAGTACCCTACAGGTTAACTTTAAATCATTGTATTTTATTTGGACAACTAACACATACAGTTAATTAGGTTGCCTGACTGGGAAGCAAGTCATGCAATGCAATAAAGAAATTTGATTCTTCATTAAAATGGCCTTGTGGAAAAGTGACACAATAATGTAGCTTAATTAACTAGGGGCAAATTTTATTCATTCTGATGATGTGGAGTTAATAATATTGGTAGGATAAGGAGTGAGAAAAATCATAGTGTAGAATGAAACATTTTGTCTAAATCCATTAATTTTTACAGGTTAGACTACCACCAGAAGTGAACAGAGTATTGTACATTCGTAATTTGCCTTATAAAATATCAGCAGAAGAAATGTACGATATATTTGGCAAATATGGTGCAATCAGACAAATTCGCGTGTAAGTTTAATTATGTTATTTAAAAATATCTTTACTTTCTCATTTAGCTTTTGAAACTTTTCATTTAGGCATTATCTTGAATCTATCTATTAATACTTATCTATTGTTTTCTTTATTTCAGAGGAAACACCCCAGAAACAAGAGGTACTGCATTTGTGGTTTATGAAGATATTTTTGATGCAAAAAATGCTTGTGACCATCTGTCAGGATTTAACGTCTGCAACAGATACTTAGTTGTATTGTATTATAGATCTAACAAAGCATTCAAGGGTGTTGATATTGAGAAGAAACAAGAAGAAATTGATGCACTGAAAAAGAAATATGGCATATCTTCAGAAGATCTTCGTAAATAATACAATATACTTAGATAAAAATCTATACCTCATTCCTCCTTCTATCTTCTCACATCACTGAAGGATGTATGCGTACATATAGTTTCACTAACATAATATTTCCATTTTGATTATGTGCCTAAAGATGTCACTGAACATAATGCTCAGTGATTAAGATTAGGATAGACACTAAAGTGTTGACTTGTATAAACAAAAACATTTTGATTATTTAAGCATCCAGCTGTTTAGACAAGTTTTCAGTTCGAAAAAATTAGAATATCATAAGATATGCTATGAACGGAAAAACACACTTAGGTGCATTCGGGTAGCCTACTGATGGCAAAATTATCAGTTAAAAACGCCAACAACGATCACATTCAGCGTTCGTTTTGAGAATGTGTGAACTGTGTGAACATTTCTAACTGTTTTCATTCACCGTTTGGATAGCTCAAAAATAGTTAAAAATGCCATCATGAACTGCCACTTTTGACAAAGTTCAAAATAAAAGCCCTGCCTAGGAGACGTTTGAAGTTTGTCCACCATCTTTGTGAAATCAAATTTGACATTTGATCAGCAGTTCAAGTGTCATCTGTGTCTAGATTACATAGCAGTTTCTATAGATTTTCGACGCCATGTTTGTGGAATCATGCATCACAACTTTTTTACTTTATGTCACTTCTACTGTTTTTCCTTATTCTGAGCTTTTGACCCACCTGTGGAGGTGGGTTCTTTGTGATCGATTTCTGTCGTACAGAGTTTGACGTTTGGCATTTGTTTTGGGTAGTGAACAAAACTTGCATTATTGGCGAAATGGGCGAAATTTTGAATTTGAATTTGAATTTGAAATAATTTGTGGATACCAGAGCCCAAATCGAATTTCTAAAAAATTATGTGGTCATTCTTAAAATAGTCCTGTAATTAATATTGTGTGTAAAATGGTAACTCTAAGCAGCATTTCATGTAAGAATTCTGAAATAAAATATTATAGAATTTGTCTCAATTCTGTGTTCTTGATTCTAATTCGAAGTGGGGGTGATGAGTACTGCACTGACGTCTCGCATGGGGTGTTTTGTGCATTTCCCCCTCCAGCGTCTACCTAAGCCAGCCCAGCTCCTTAAAATAATGTGGCTCTGGGACGCTGGCATAACTGCTCCTGTAGCTTAGATGGTGAATGAGATGATGGCTGTGATGTGGATGACAAGGCTGATGATAATGCAGAAGCATCATGCAATCCGTTAGCTGTTTTAGTGTCTTCTGTGGCTTTGCAGTGCCACAGAACATGCTCTACAGTTTCGTTTTCCTGCAATCAGCCACGTCTAAGTGGGCTGTCAGTGGCTCCCAGATTATACTTTTTTTATTATTATTTCGAATCAGTGATCGTTCAATTTTCGCTGAGATCAGTCGCGTTGCGTGAATCTCGCGTCCGCGCATGTAAACTGTGCAAAAGTGATAATTCAGCAAGGCCGGCGGGCCGACCGCGATATGACCCACTTTAATGTTGTGTAAAGTGTCGAGTTCGGTGATGTGTTGTTAAGGCGAAGCTATCCGCTTTAACGATGGATAAACTACTTATCCCAAGTAAAAATGACATCATAACAGATTTACAGGATAGGCTCCGAGAAGAGGAAATCACCAGAAAACACCTGGAAAATTTGGTTCACGACCTTAGAACCCAAGTTAATATTCTGCAAGAACAACTAAAATGTGTTGCAGAATCTAAACAAAATGGAACCAGTACTGGTTCCATGGAGACTACCCCTCCACGTGCGGCAACAGAAGTGCACGAGTACAACACCGACGAGGAGGAAATAGCTCGTGAAACGGGATGGATTAGAACAAAAAGCAAAAAAAAAAGGAAATTGAACAAATCGCCCTCACAAGACAGTCCCGAAACAGAAGAAGAAAAACCTAAAAAAGTGATTCAGCCACCCCCTATCCTAGTGGATGGCATTAAAAATCATCAACATTTTCACGATTTCTTAGCCAGACATTGTGAGAATAATGATTTCACCCTAAAAATTATGGGGGGTGACACAATTAAAATTAACTGTACAAACAGTGATGTGTACAGAATCCTAACAGACATCCTTACATCAAACAGCTGTAGTTGGCACTCTTATGAAAATAAACAGGAGAGACCAATACGAGTTAAGGCTAAAAAGTTACACTATACTTGCACGCCTGAACGCATCGTAGGAGATTTAAAAAGACAAGGGTACAAAATCCTAGAAGCAGCAAATAAACTCAGCTGGAAATCCAAAGAACCACTGAACATGTTTATGCTCTCATTCGAAAATACTGAAGACATCAATAAAGTTTTCAAAATTCAGCCGTGCTGGGCTTTAAAGTTGATATACAGTCTCTGAAAACAACCAAACTTGTACCTCAGTGCAAGAGATGCCAGGCTTATGGCCATACTCAAAAGTATTGCTCTAAAGAGCCTAGGTGTGTGAAATGCACTGGAAAACATCTAACGAAAGACTGCACAAAACGTGCAGAAGACAAGCCAAAGTGTATTCACTGTGGAGGCTCCCATCCTGCCAACTATAGAGGATGCTCGATTGCCAAAGAAATACAGCTTTTACGGAATAAAGCAAAAAAGCAGGACTTGACTCATAATCAAACTGCTGCTACAGCGAAACCACAGAGAGCGAAACATACTAAAAAGCCGGCCGTTACAGCATCGATGGTCACTAAAAGCACATCGTATGCTCAGGCAGCTGCTAAAGACACAATGAAATTGACCCAAGTTGTACCTCAAAATGAAAATAAAAAGTTGGACGAAATATTGAAACTTATGATGTCTTTTGATGAACGATTAAAAAAAATAGAAAGTAGTACTAAAATGACTACGAAACCCAAATCAAAATAATGGCTAACAACCTGAACATTATGATTTGGAATGCCAATGGACTAGCAAAGCACAAAAACGAATTACAGTTAATCTTAGATACAAAAAACATAGATGTCTGCTTAGTTTCAGAAACACACTTCACTAAACAATCATTTATACAGTTCAATGGATATTCAATGTATCATGCCATCCATCCAGATAACAAGGGTAATGCTGGAAGTGCAGTGATTGTGAAAAAAAACCTCCAACACCACGAGGAAATAAAATACGAAACAAATGAGATTCAAGCTGCTGTGATACAAATTAAAACTAAGAAATTTCCTTTAACAGTATCATCCATATACTGCCCACCTCGACATAATTTAAAAAAAGATCAGTATAAAAGTTTTATAGCTACTCTTGGAAACAGATTTGTAGTCGGAGGAGACTTCAATGCCAAACATACGTATTGGGGCTCTAGACTTTCAAACACTAAAGGAAAAGAACTACTTAGAGCCATAAGAGAGACAAAATCTGATGCAATTTCAGCCGGTAAACCTACTTACTGGCCGACAGACTCGAAAAAAATTCCCGACCTAATAGACATTTTTATATACAGAACAGACATTTTTATATATAGACATTTTTATATAAAGACATACCTCAAAGCCATCTTCAACTAGAACAAAGCTTCGACATGAGCTCAGATCATTCTCCAGTCTGTTTAGAAATAAGAGATAATGTTTGTTATACTGAAAAATTACCAACTCTTGTTAATAAACTCACAGATTGGGTGAGTTTCAAAACTGAACTAGACAATCTTATAGACCTTAAATGCCAACTAAAGACAAAAGATCAGCTCGACTACGAAGTTGAGCTATTCATGAAAAATCTTCAACAAGCAGCATGGAACAACACGCCAGACATACGAAAAGTTACAAAAGGAAAAGTCTATCCAGCATCTATCAAACAGCTTCTATCAGCAAAAAGAAAGCAACGAAGAATCTGGCAACAATCCAGAGATCCTGAGGAAAAAAGAAAATTTAACAGCCTGACAAAATAATTAAGCCAATCTATTCAAAACTATAATAATAGCTCAATGAACAAATTCCTTCAGACACTTACCAGTGACAGCAGTACTGGTTACTCCTTGTGGAAGGCTACAAAAAACCTAAAAAGACCTATAGCCCACTCGCCACCGATAAAATCAGGTGATGATTCATGGGCTAAGAACAATGAGCAAAAAGCTGAAATATTTGCGAATCATTTAGAAGCTATATTCCAGCCAAATGAAAGTGAATCAACCGAAATAACTATAACAAATGAAAATATTTTATCTGAAGAAAATCCTATTAAATTAGTTACTCCAAAAGAAGTAAAGAACGAAATCAACCGAAATATCAGTCCTAGAAAAGCTCCTGGGTTTGACCTGATCTCAGGGGAAATACTTAGAAATTTACCAAAGAAGGCCCTTGTTAAACTAACAACTTTAATTAACGCCGCCCTAAGACTAAAATATGTACCAGATCTATGGAAGATTGCTGAAGTGATCATGATTCCAAAACCAGGAAAGCCAGCACATGAAGCATCATCATATAGACCTATATCGCTATTGCCAATAGTTTCAAAACTTTTTGAAAAACTATTGCTAAAAAGGTTAAAACCCGTTATAGAAAGTCTGAATCTAATACCAGGGCATCAGTTTGGTTTCCGAGAAAAACACTCAACCATAGACCAAGTACATAGAATAACAAATATTATTGAGAAATGCCTTGAAGACAAAAAGGTGTGTTCTACTGTGTTCTTAGATGTAGCACAAGCATTCGACAAAGTTTGGCATGAAGGCTTGATATATAACCTAAGAGCCATGTTACCGAAAGAATATGTAGATATCCTAGAATCATATATTACCAATAGACTATTTAGGATTCGACAAGAAGATGCCTATTCAGAACTGAAACATATAAAAGCTGGGGTACCACAAGGATGTGTGTTAGGTCCGGTCCTGTACTTATTATACACTTGTGATATACCAGAGTTCAAAAACAACACAATTGCCACCTTTGCTGATGATACTGCTATAATGGCTATTGGCAGTACCCACCAAGAAGCTGCAGAAAAGGTACAATTGGCGGTAAACAAAGTCTACGAATGGACCAAAAGATGGAAAATCAAATTGAATGAAGCAAAGTCAGTCCACATAGACTTTAGTTACAAGCAATACCAGTATTCTCCGATTTTTATCAACAATAAAATAATACCATATGAGAATACAGCCAAATACCTAGGAATGACTCTTGACGCAAAGCTTCGCTGGAAGGCACATGTCAAGAAAAAGAGAGAAGAACTAAACCTTCGGTACAACAAGATGTATTGGCTGCTTGGGAGACAATCCTCATTGTCAATAGAGAACAAACTATTAATATACAAACAAGTCCTGATGCCAGTGTGGACTTATGGAATACAGCTATGGGGCTGTGCCGCCCAAAGTAACATCCTTATCATTCAGAGATTCCAAAATAACGTACTAAGGGACATCACAAATGCACCTTGGTACGTAAGAAATGATCTCCACCGGGACCTTAAAGTGGAATCCGTTAAAAGTACGATACAAAAATACGCAGAAGCTCACGACTATAGACTTCACCACCATGTGAATGTTGAGGCAATCCAGCTCCTCGACCAAACGGACACAGTGAGAAGACTTAAACGAACAAAACCATTCGAACTAGTTTAAAAGTTAATTGAGTGCTAACTCGTAATCATAGTACTATAGTGCTAGTGCCGCGTATAAAGAACACAATAACGTAGTGTCTTCGCCTTAATAGAGACAATAAGAAAAGTGTTGATGGACACATTCTTAGTTTATTATACCTAGCAATTTAAGTTAGATTTAAATTACTTATTAGCCCATAGCTAGATAGTAATTTTTTAAGAAATGCTCGTCAGCGTTTCTTAAACAAAAAAAAAAAAAAATATTTCGAATTTGTTTGCGTTTGACTACACACTGCCTGATGTTAAGCAGATATGCGGTCTAGGATGTAACACGCTTACCTAGAAGATAAAACAAGTGACTATTTAAGTTACAGTGACCAGTTCTGAGTCCTACCATAACTTGCTGCTGCAACTTCAATAGGTCGTTTGTGATGTTTCTATTTAGATTGGGGAAAGCAGCCTTAGAGTGCATGCAGTCATCCTTTTTAGGGTTCCGTACCCAAAGGGTAAAAACGGGACCCTATTACTAAGACTCCGCTGTCCGTCCATCTGTCACCAGGCTGTATCTCATGAACCATGATAGCTAGGCAACTGAAATTTTCATAGATGATGTATATCTGTTGCCGCTATAACAACAAATACTAAAAATAGAATAAAATAAATATTTATTTTTGTCCCATACAACAAACGTAGTTTTTTTGCTCCATATTAATAACGGCAATGATGTTTTATAAATGTATTCTAGTTCAATGAATAACGGCAACAGGTAGATGCTTGAAATAGGGCTAAGGGGGTTTCTATAGGGTACGGAACCCTTTGTGTGCGAGTCCAACTCGCATTTGGCCAATTTTTGTTCCACATATTCTGTTGTTCTTTTTCGGTATGACGACGCAGCAACTCGCGCACTTCCGCCGCTGTTGGCTTAGTGTTTCGTTGCATCTACCTGTTTTCTCGTACCCTCTTTGTCTATGTTGTTGCCTGAACATAATCCGTGACGTGACTCTTTGCCCAGCGCACACTGTGTTCTTGATATAGGCACATCAGTATACACTGCTCGCCTTTATACAAATAATTTTTATGTAACCTTTTGTTTGTGAAAGCAGAATTAATTTCATTTCCCTCGCAAGTAACAGCTTAACCGAATACAAACTAGGATCACAAAACAATTATAGGCCGAATCATACAAGTCGGTAGATGGACGTGAAGTTGGCTACAAGCTCCGCGAAACCCAATCAACGCGCAGCTTGTGAACTTTGTTAGGATTGGATATTACGCAGCTTGTAGCTAACTTTACATCTACCGACTTGTATGATTCTGCCTATATAGATAGATAGATAAATTCTTTATTGTTCACACCATAAAATACAAACAAAGAAAGAACAACTTAAAAAAACTAGTGGCAACAACAGGCGGCCTTATCACTAAAAGCGATTTCTTCCAGGCAACCTTAGGATGGAGAAAAGTATTTGAAGATAAAAAAACGACGGGGTCTGCTTTAAAAAGAATGAAAGGACAATGACGAAGTTATAATTGGCAAATAAACATACATACAATAATATACCTAATTAAAAAACCCCCGACACAAAAATATTTGACAACAAACTTTTAGTTGACAACCATTTTGGGCACATTTGTAGAATTTTGGTTCTTCCATCCCCACTTTAACCCACCATAGCTAAGAACACTCTCGATTAAGTCTCCTTTCATCCAAAAAAAACTAAACTGAAATCGGTTCAGTGGTTTGGGCGCTATGATGCCACAGACAGACAGACAAACAGACACGTCAAACTTATAACACCCCTCTTTTTCGTCGGGGGTTAAAAAAAGTACACACGAATACTTGAAATACTATAAATAAATAGAAATACACTAATACATAGTTATACAATATACTACATAAATAGAAATAATAACGAAGCAACAAAAACACTATCAACTGCGGTTTAGCAACTGTGACAAGTATAAACTTTTTACCTGTTCCCTAAAAACGTCTTGCGACGGAGCTCGTCTTATAGAAACAGGCAAAGAGTTCCAGAGTTGGACAGCTTGGTAAGCAAAGGACTTTCCGTAAAAGTACTCACAATGCGCGGATGGAGTCATAAGGGTGAGGTTATCTGAGGATCGAAGTGGGATAGTATGGGAAATGTGCCAAAAAGTGAAACGCTCCTTTAGGTAAAGCGGGGTAGAAGGATTGAATAGGATGCCATAGAGGATAGAGAGGATATGAGCATTCCGACGAAAGCGAATTGGAAGCCTATATATACTACTTTCCTCTAGCTTTCCCCCCCAAAAGCCAGAGGACAGATAGACAGACCCAAGGGACCCAAACTAAAACCTGGCTATGCCCATGATAAGTATGTACTGTCGGCGCGCGAGTTGAATGCAGAGCTTAGGAATGCGAATGTCTCCCCCCGCTATCCGCACGCCCAACCCGCCCAGGCGCGTGAGGTGGGGCGTGCGGATAGCGGGGGGAGATGCTCCCGCCCTTTACCTCAGACCCCGACTGCATTCAACTCGCGCGCTATCAGTACTGTATCTATTGTTCTAAAAATCCAAAAATAAAAAATATATTAACTAAAGAAACCTGATGGCAGAGGTGATAAATTAAACATTTGTATGTATTCTTTTATAATACTTTATATTCGCAAATATTGACAATGCTTATCTATAAGCCACACACTCTCACGAGACATTATCTAGAAGCAAAATATCAAAACTTGAGTGTAGATACGCAAATTTATATATATATATTTTAGTCATAGGTAACACAATTTAGTCTAGATAGGTATATCGCTTTCCACGTCGCTAGAGGTCAGGTTAGGCCGTGTGGATAACGACTGCGAAACAAACTAAATAATTACGTATCATCCGCCCTACGCAAGTCGGCGGATGGGAAGGTGGCCGCAGATGACACTTCGCCGTGATTCGCTAACTGTTGCGCATGTGTGTACAATGCCGACGCTGCGTGGCGAAGTGGTGAGCACGGGCGTAGGGAGCGCGCGGGAGGCATGAGGTTGGCGGGCGGTGGTGCCCCAGCGTCTCGTCTCTCTGGCTTCCGGGCATACCTATATTTTGCCTTTTGTGCAACGTTCTGCGTCTAACTTCACATCTGCCGACTGGTGTGGCGCGGATTATAGTGTTAATTATATATGACGTATGTACTGCATACAGTATGTCTCGCGAGAGTAGGCGTGGTAAGAATCGCGCATATGAAAGACAAAATCAAGTTTCATACATAACTTAGTCATTGAAGTTCATCAACATGGAAATGGAGTCACACTTGTTCACGCCGTATGGTTTCTTTTTTCTGCGAAATCTCATCAAAAATGTATTTTGTATTTCAAAAATGTATACTTTTAAGAAAATGTAAACAAAGGTATCAGGCTATTAAAAATTGTATTATTTTTTGCAGTTTATCAAACAAAAACGAACTTTAGACGCTCCTCATGTAGTAACTTAATTCAATGATAATATACTATTTCTAACTTATTTTTAAATCATCTTATTTAACTAAAATACTACTAGCATTCGACGTGAACAAGTGGGTTAAAATTTAGTACAAAAAATAAAACAACATTCAAAATTAGAAGTAATTACAATACAGATGAAGATTACTTATTATGCAATGTAAATAAAGTGACTAATACTAGCAGTTAACATAACCAAAGCTGCACTGATAAGCTGGCTACAATGTTTTGTATTACTGTGAGTACAATTAAAACATGTTTACGTTGTAAATATTATTTTATAAGACTATTAACATTTGGAAGAACATCCTTACTAAAACTACTGCAAATTATAAAATTGAGGGTGCGTTGCGTCACGGATGGTTGCGTGTGGCCTATTTTGTGATAATATAATTGTGAATGAACAATCCTAATACATGATCAAAAATTATATTGCTGCCCAAACAGACGCTATACGTGTATACATAACATAAAAGTGGAATAGTCATGCTTTAAATTAGAAAATATATGTTATGTCTTTATAATTGTAACATGTAAAATATAGAGTATTTTTGACTTAAAAACTTACAATTAGAAGATCTAAACAAAAGCTCTAATTATAACTAAGATACAAATATTATAACATAACATTCGCAGTGTGCAACAATAAGGGATTATCTACATTTACATAAAACTAGATTTTTATACTATTATTGCTATCAATCAGCTTCAATCTATGATAATTCTTAATAAAATGTAGATACTCCCTCTTAATACGGTTTCATAGGCAAACATCGATTAAATTAGGATAGAATTACTTAATTTAAAAGTGTTAATTTATGTTTTATTATTCAGTGTGCACTATATTTACTGCTGAAGAGGTAAGCAAACAATGTAGAAAGCACTGACTACAAATAAAAAATTGGAATGTCATGTTTTTATAAATATTTTTGATACTTGTAATTTGTTAGGCTTTCTAAGTCAGTGCCACACTATCATCTGTCACGAACCTTCAATAGAAAATGCTATAAGTATTTATCGAGGAAATGCCAACATTTTCATTTGGTAGCAAAATCATTTTATATGCGAAACCTGTCCAGATAATCAGGATTATACAGTACACTGGTAATGTGTAATAACTGTTACAGCACTGGTACGTTCACTACTCAGCAGCCATGTCATCACACGCGTCAGCCTTTATCTCCATTAAAAAATGCTGTTCTGCTTACAGCCATATTGAATTGTCGCACCCTGCACTATTAAGGAGTATAACAACATAATAACATGAAACGAACTAATTAAGAGGTCGAGGCGGAGGCGGAGGCGGAGGTGAGGCGCGCTCTGCCCTCGGAGACTAATTGTTTGTTGAGATACACGTCTTCGTCAGTCGTGGTGTCGATGAGGTCGAGAGTGAGCAGGGGCTCGCTGGGGTTCAGAGGGTCCTTGCCGATGTCCTTGCATATGCCTACAAATTGCTGCTCCACGCACAGCTCTTGGAATCTCACGCAATCTTCAACTGTCCAGTCTTGATGTAGCGGCTGCACGTCTGCAATGGAGGAAATCATAATTGTATGTATAGGACTCTAGGTCATGGGATCATGATGAAAAGTTGTAGTATTGAACAAACCACATTTACAACTCAAATTATCTCAGTGTTGGAGTTTTTGCAATCATGTAGTCAAGTAAAGTAGTCAACAAAAAATGTGGCTATCGCCGGTAAAACCGCAACATAACGAATGCGACCAAAAAGATTATAGAGCGAACCACTCCGTTTAAAATTTGATATTTGAATTTCCACAGTTATTCGGATTGTAACTAACAAAAATAATGTTTTTTTGATTTGTGGCCCGTTTACATTGAGCCGGCGTTTAGTCGCGGTCGTACCGTAGAGGCGAGCCTTGAGCGCCTGCGGCGGCAGCGAGCGCGCGAGCGGCGCGCCGGCCGGCACGGGCCGCAGCTCCTTGGTGGCGAACAGCGCCAGGTCGCCGAAGTCGCAGAAATACACCGACACCATCTCCGTCGACACGCACCCCGCCACGGTCACCCTGACAACACAAATTACACAATCTTAACTTGACCACCACGCTTCAATTATTTTTAAATTTCATATGAGGCCCGTTTATAGACAACTATAGACATCGTTGGCGCCCAGAAATGCTGATCAAGTACATATTTTTTTACTGCCTCGGTGGCTCAGTGGTTACTGACCCAACTTCTGGGTCAAAGAGGCGTGGGTTCGATCCCCACCCAGGGCAAGTATTTATGTGATGAACATACATAGGTGTTGGCTCTGAGTCTGGGTTTTATTTAGTTACTATCTGTTTAAGTATGCATTTAAAATTATATATAAGTAGTTTATCAGTCTCTGACAACCATATCACAAGGTTTGCTTAAAGGCCGTGTGCAAGATGTCCCCAAATATTTATTTATTTAATTTTTTAAGTGATTTTGGCGGTTAAAAGTCGAGAAGTTTGATTCGGCCTGTCCACAGTGAGTAAAGTGAGTAGAATGGCTCTTTATCCTCCCAGTACCCTTACAACTGAATTTCGCAGTCGAACAAGCACATGTCGATAATGTCTCTACAATAAGGCTTACCTGTACCACGAGGAGTCTTTGTCGTAGAAAACAGTGTACAGTTCTCCGCTAGCAGGGGTGGTGGGCGCGTCGGCTTCCGACATCTTAGGACATTCCACTTGCAATGTCGCCATCATGGTTTGTAGGGTATTCCTGGTGCTATTAGGCTGGACCTGTAAACAATGTTTCTCTATAAGCATAAGTTCATAAGTACTTATAAAATTGAGGAGTAGCTATACTGATCTATCCTTAGTTAAAAAACCGAAAAATTAAAATTGGTTAAGTGAGCATGTACTTGCGCTTTGCTGACATTTACTAAAAACCATGAAATTGTATTACCTCAGGAAAAATAGACGTTTTTATTGGTCAACTTTGCACTAAACTTCCGATCCAAATTTTTTTTCTTATAAGGTTTAGGATCTCTTACTGAGCATAAAATCATAAAATGCTAACAGATCCAGGTGGAGCTTAAAGCCATCTTGAAAAAACGATTTTGGCCGATATCTCGGAAAGTATACACTTTAGAGCAAAAGCCATGGAGCCCATTATTGTAGAGAATAAAAATTTCGCATCTTTTGTTTCCAGTAAACTTTTTTATAAAACTTGAAATCGGTTTTGAATGTGGTCCAAGTAGTGAAGAATTATGATTTCTGTTACTTATCTACTGCTGCAATTGTAGTTCCAGAAATGGCGACGTGCACGTCGAAGCACATGCTGATCGCGGGCGTTATTTCTCTATATTTAGGATAGATTTGCCTTTGCAATGCAGGGTGTACTCACGACGAAGTTCCATGGGTTGGCGGCCATGGCGACGTGCACGTCGAAGCACATGCCGAGCGCGGGCAGCGCGGGCGGCGGCAGCGCGGAGCCGCGCTCGCGCTCCTCGGCGCCCGCGCTCGACACGCTGCGGAAGATGCGCTCTTTTTTCTTGTTGAGGGCCTCTACCGTGTTCGTACCCACGCTCACCTCCTCTCTCGCCTTTCCCCTGCACACAAATAAATATAATAAGGTAAACAACCTTACCAAACCTAAACCACTAAGTTAAATTCAAATTGTTGTTATTTTTTTGCATTTACTTACTAATAAACTCACTGTTTGTTACAAAAACTCATTTAGCAGGGTACGATAACAAGATACATACACCTTTTATACGATATAAATAAAATAAATAAATATTAGGGGACATCTTACACACGGTCTCTGACCCCAAACTAAGCAAAGCTTGTGATATGGCTGCCAGAGACTGATATACTACATATACATATTTTAAATACATACTTATATAGATAGCACCTAATATATAACGGGACTCACTCACGTGTACGGATAGTCATAACACGACCATAGTTTCGGTCGGTGCTAGCCCTCGCCAACTTGAGAAAGGTCGCCGAACGCGAACGAAACTATAGTCGTGTTATGACTAGCCGTACACGTGAGTGAGTCCCGTTATATTAGGTTGGGGCAAGTCTTTTCGCAATATAGTATGTATGAACTTGTAATAAAATCTCTTTGGCTATACTATTTGTATCTGGCTGGTTTTGTTATCATTGAAAGTTTAAATTTTAAAGAACATAATTCCAAATTCAAATTAAGAAAATGTGTGATTTTTATTTGTTTTTAACTGTCAAGATGAAGTGAATTGAAGAAATTCGATACATTTTAAAATTTTACTACAAAAAAGGTAAAAATGCAACGCAAGCCGCGAAACAAATTTGCGATGTTTATGGACCTAGTGCAGTGTCTGTGAGAGTAGCACAAATTTGGTTTAAGCGTTTTCAATCCGGAAATGTTGATGTCAAAGACGCACGTCGCTCTGGTCGCCCGATTACGGACAAAATGGATGCCATTTTTGAAAAAAGTGGCATATCAGTAGTTACGACGTAGGTGAAGAACTGGGAATTGACCACAAAACAGTTTTGGCGCATTCAACTGGGTACACAAAAAAGCTCGATATTGGGTACCTCACGAGCTCACTGAAAGAAACCTAATGAACCGTGTACTTGTGATCTTTATTACGATGTAATGAAATCGAACCATTTTTGAAGAAGCTGATAACTGGTGATGAAAAGTGGATCACGTACGACAAGAACGTGCGAAAAAGGTCGTGGTCAAAGGCCGGTCAGGCTTCACAGACTGTGGCGAAACCCGGGTTAACTCGCAACAAGGTGTGTGTGTGGTGGGATTGGAAGGGCATTATTCATTATGAGCTGTTACCACCAGGCAGGACCATCGATTCTGAACTCTACTGCGAACAACTGATCAGATTGAAGCATGATCATGAAGTTGAGAGAAAGCGGCCGGAATTAATCAACAGAAGGGGTGTGGTTTTTCATCATGATAACGCTAGACCTCACACATCTTTAGCCACTCAGCAAAAATTAAAAGAGTTTGGCTGGGAGGTGTGAATGCATCCGCCGTATAGTCCTGACCTTGCACCTTCAGATTTCTACCTGTTTCGGTCTCTTCAGAATTCTTTAGGTAGTGTCAGGTTAACATCACGAGAGGACTGCCAAAACCACTTGTCGCGGTATTTTGATCAGAAGTCCCAAAATTTATTTATAAATTCCATAGTAAAATACATACACCTATAAACCAAAATGGTCCAACCAAATTACCCCGGAGTCAGACAGCTGGGTTCCTTAGCAGTTGGTGGGGAGAGTCGCTCGAATTTTGAAAAAAAAATAAATGAGTGTTTTGCAACCATTTCTAAAAGCTGAAAATTGGTGTACGGGTAGACAACTATTTAAAAACAAGTTTAGCGACAGTCTGAGACTGAAACATGTAACAGGGCTTGTCTCAGTCAGGCTTTAAAGTGGAGCATCATGCGACTACTTTTTAAAATCTGACTAAAATGTTGTCAAAAAATATTGTCAGTCAGCAGAGTTCATTGGGACGGTGTTTGAAATGACGTGGCATTATTGCTATGAAAATAAGGTTCAAAATAAAAGCCCTACCTAGGAGACGTTTGAAGTTTGTCCACCATCTTTGTGAAACCAAATTTGACATTTGACCAGCAGTTCAAGTGTCATTTGTGTCTAGATTACATAGCAGTTTCTAAAGATTTTCGACGCCATGTTTGTGGAATCATGCATCACAACTTTTTTACTTTATGTCACTTCTACTGTTTTTCCTTATTCTGAGGCAGAGTTCTGTAAAAGTGACTGTCAGTCAGCCATTACAGATGCGCATTGCCATTTGGCTGCGCGTAAATATAACGTCCGCAAATATATTTTTAAAAGTAATAGATCCTGTGTAGGACTATACGAATATTTGTAATCTCTTTATGAATATATGTAGTTACCCCGCACCAAACGCATAGGAACCCAGCTGACTGACGCCGGGAAATATGTTGTACACCGCCAATGTAACGTAATACCAAAACTTCAGCTTTTAGAAAGTACTTCAATTTTTTTGCGCTTACCTCCCGAGCTACAACCAAAAGTAAAAAGTGGCTGCCAAAGACTGATATGTACTACACATATACATATATGTAGTATATGTATGTATGCAAGTCGCTACCAACCGGTCTTATTGGAGATCCATAGGGGTGGTCTATGTCCAGCAGTGGACGTCCTATGACTGATGGATGTAGTATATCCGTATATACATACTTACAAATTAGGTCGGGGAAAAAGTCTTTTCGCATTATAGTATGACTGTATGAACTTGTAATAAAATTTGGCTCTTTGGCTATACCATTGGTATCTGGCTGGTTTTGGTATAATTGAAAGTTTAAATTTTAAAGAACATAATTCCAAATTCAAATTAGGATAATGTGTGATTTTTTTTTTGTTTGTCGTACTGTCAATATGTATTAGTGAATCTAATGAAGAAATTCGATACATTTTAAAGTTTTACTACAAAAAAGGTAAAAATGCAACGCAAGCCGCGAAAAAAAATTGCGATGTTTATGGACCTAGTGCAGTGTCTGTGAGAGTAGCACAAATTTGGTTTAATCGTTTTCAATCCGTAAATTTTGATGTCAAAGACGGCCTATTACGGACAGCGGAGTCTTAGTAATAGGGTCCCGTTTTTACTCTTTGGATACGGAATCCTAAATATGAATGAGAATGTAGTTTAGAAGAGGTAGGTATAGTTTACTAACAGCTGCAGGTAGTCGTACTCCATGAGTATGGCGTTGTTGACGGAGGCGAGCATGTTCTGCGGCGCGGTGCGCACGAAGAGCTCGACGTGCGGCGCGGGCGGCGAGGAGGCGGGCGCGGCGGCGGGCGGCAGCGCGCGGCACAGCACGCGCGCGCCCAGCAGCAGCTCGCGCAGCCGCGGCACCATGCCGCCCGCCGCGCGCTCCGCCGCGCCCAGCCGCACCTGGATCGCCTGCGACACACAAACCACACTATCGCTATAGGCCGACACCACTCAATTTATTATATACCTACATTTTTCGTTTTTTTTTTGCATTATCTGAGAAAATTTATTAATAATGTATTTTTTTCACCATCAGAATGTAGAGATTTCACGAAACAAAAAGCCTGCCGAATTTAAAAATAAAAACAGTTATTTTGACGTGAGAACTTTTGATTGAAAATTCGGCTGTTTTTCGATATAGACAAAATAAAGCGCAAAAATAAATATTTAAATAAAAAATAAAATACAGTGTACTCGAGACATAAAAGGTTTTTTTTAAAAGGCCCCCTTTTATGTCTCGAATACACAGTATTTTCCCCAAATTTTGTAAAAAAAAATTACCTATTTGTAAAAGATTAAAATAAAAAACCAAAAAGTTGTTTTTTTTTTTTAAATATTTAACATAAATAAGGATGCCAAGACTCGACCCCCTAATAATTAAAAAAAAAACTGAAATAAGCAGTACTTGCTACACTACAACAATGCTGATTTTTGTTATTTTCATATCACTTATTAAAATTTTATGGTAATGCATAGATGTTATTTTTAAACTTTCGCGATTTGAACACATTATCCTACTACGACTATACGGGACTTATCGCGCAATAAAACTTGAGATAATATGAGCCAATTAAGTACCTCTTTTTCTCCTGACGTTTCGACCAAGTTGCATTGGTCGTAACCACGAAATCGGTCCCATTAAAATTTTAATCAAATCGGCTGGGCCATTTTTGATAAATCAACAATAATGTGAAAAATGCTACATCAATCCGTGCGAAATATTCGCAAATTCTGTACACGGGTGAAGTCGGTCAATTATCATTATCTTATTTCAACTTCATTTTAAACCAAATTGCATATAATATCTGAACAGTTTTAGAAGCATCTTAAATTACTCAGATGAACATAACATTCTTAGAAACAAACTTGGGGGGAAAATGAGTGTATTCGTATACAACAGCTATTCGTATTGTTACGAGATGGGTCCTTGGATAATCAGTTAAAACGCCGATTATTCACTCTACACTTTATTGCACACAATCACTTAACGAAATCACAAAAACACACGACACAATTTTTCACACATTTACCACTTCCCACTGGCACTGATATTCACACGCGGTACCCCTACTGTACTAGCCTTTTTAACAGTCCACTGCATGACGTAGGCCTACCCAAGAAGGATGATTCACACGCACTAGTCACTGAATAATGCACTGAACACAAGATGCTTTCGCTTCGACGGTAAACGAAAAACTCAGTCGGACACAACCTCATCGCTCTATTTCTATCTGAATTAATGTGGACTAGAATCCTCTGGAAATATAGGTGCCATAGTGTTTGACAAAGTGAACAACCTAAAAGTTCGAGACTTCCCTATTGTGCTCACATACGAAAACACCAAAAAAAATCACACAATAGACCGCGTAGACAAAGAGCGCTACCCGCGCACGTCGTAAAACCTCAGCTTTAGTTGTAAACAACTCGCCGTAATTACCGCGCGCGCCTACCGCGTGACAGTGTGTTTGAGCTACCGGCATCCTTCTTTTGAGGACATGTGAAAAAAGTGTGAATACAAAAGTTGTAGATCTTTTTATTACCTGCTTTGCCATTCAACTTATTTTCATATAATAAATATGAATATGACTTGTAGTTTTGCCGGAAATCGAAATGAACAGTTTTTTAACCTTTAACTCTTAACCTTCTCGACCTCAGATCGCCCGTAATTTATTTTTCCTATAATTTTCTTACTTTTCCGATAGGTTTCATCCTAATATTTTATTTTGTTCTAAAAATGATCCACCCTGGTCTATTAATGTCGTCTGTAAACACGAGGCGACACGTTGCACAGTAGCAAGTTCATATGTCAGCGGCGGAAAAGAGTGGAGATTTATGCAGCTCGTAGCTAACTTCACGGACGCCATTAAGTTTGATTCGGCCTACACAGTGCAGTTTCTCGAGTGGACACCGCGTATCGGCAAGCGCAGCGTAGGACGTCCATCCACGAGGTGGACAGATGACTTTATCAAGATCGTAGGATTGCGCTGGATGCGAGCCGGTTACGACCGATCTTATTGGAGATCCATAGAGGAGATGTCCAACAATGGACGTCCAATGGCTGATGGATGGATATAGTGCAATAAATGTGGGTATACTCCGCGCCACACAAGTTGATGGATGTGAAGTTAGCCACTAGCTGTGCAATATGCAATCCTGACGAGACGTGACGTGGAAGCCGCACGTTGATTGGCTATTGCGCAGCTAGTGGCTAACTTCACATCCATCAACTTGTGTGGCGCGGAGTATATAGACCGAATCATACAAATCGGCGGATGTGAAGTTAGCTACAAGCTGCGCAATATCCAATCCAGAATGAAGCTCACATAAAGCAGCGCGTTGAGTGGATTTCGCGCAGCTTGTAGCTAACTTCATATCCGGCGACTTGTATAATTCGGCGTATCGGCGCGGGCTGACCTGCGGCGGGTAGGCGTTGAGCGCCGGGGAGAAGGTCTGCAGCGGCACGAGCGAGGAGAGCGGCGCGCGCAGGATGAGCCCGCTGTCTACCAGCTGCGTGCGCACCGTGCCCTCGCCGTCCAGCCCGCTGATGATGCTGCACCGCACCCTGCACGACAACAACACGGTCACACGTCAGCACGTGCTTGTACATTACCCCTTCCGGCGTCTACCCGACTCGAGCCCAGCTCCTTAAAATAACGGAGCGTAGCTTGGGCTCTGGCATAACTGCTCCACTGGCGTGATTTTGTATAAGTTTGCGATGTGGATTACGATGCTGAAAACAAAGCAGATGCGTCATGCAAGACGCAAACTTTGTGTGCGAGAACTCTTTAAGTTTAGCGGTGGAGCGGTGCAGACAATGGAGCACCTATTGTTTTGTCCTCAGTGTTAGGTACCGAGGACAGAACAATAGGTAAATCAATCATTGAGAGATCTAATGGAGGCATCCCCACCTGGTAACAGTCGCTAAGCACTGGGTAAAGTATTATATACTACGGGACTAGTCCACGTCTGACCACAATGAGTCTACCCGTGACCACGATCTTAAATTACGAGATGAGTAAATATATTCATCTCGTAATTTAAGTGCGCGATTAGTCCCGTAGTATATAATAATAATGTGCTCAAATCGCGACAGTTTGAAAGCCTGTGTTCTTAGATTAATAACTGGTTTAGACCAATTATTAATCTAAGCCTGTGCAGACAAATGCGAGCTACTTTAGGAGCATCGATACTAGTATGAAGAAATAGAATGTGAGCAGTTACCAGTCGCCGGCGAGCGTGCGGACGATGTAGAGCGCGTGGTGGTGCGGCGGCAGCGCGCGCAGCGTGGCGGGCAGCGGGCGGCGGTAGGGCCCGGCCGTGAGCAGGTCGAGCGCGGCGCGCACGCAGGCGGCGCCGCCCGCGCGCGACACCCACACGCGCCCCTCCTCCGTCACGCAGCCCACCTCCACCTCGCACGGCTGCTTCTGCGACAGGTTGAAGGCGCCGGCAATGCAGAAATCCTCGACGATCTCCTTGTTGAGGTTGATGTCCTGCGGCGTGGAGGTGTCGTAGAGCACGAGCGGCACGGCCGGGTCGAGCGGGTCGCAGCGCTGGCCCGGCGCCGCCACCAGCACCTGCCCCGAGAGCCGCTCCGTCACCAGCGCCGCGCCCAGCGGGTGCGCCGCCAGCTCCTCCGCGCCCTCCAGCCGGCACAGCACGCCCTAAAGAACCGACTCATTCAAATGCGAACAATTCATCCTCACTACACTATGTGCGCTGTAAGCCGCTCTAGCGTGAGCGTGAGCGCGTCGCCTTATAATCTTTTTCAAATAGCAAGTCACTTATGACAGGTCCATAGAACGTAAATTATCACGTAAATACGTCATGTGACGTCACACCAAAAGTTGAATATTTCTATTTATCAGTGAAAATATTAAGCAAACTTACAAGAAAAACTACTAAAATAAACGACAAAGGACGCAAGAAATAGAATAAAGGTTATTGATTCGCGTATATGTACATTTTCGCGTTCACTTTTCAATTTAATAAAATATTAAATTCGTTAAATTGTTTTGTTACGTGCTATTGCCGATCGTGACGTCATGATAAGAGGGCTGGGAAATCGACTATTGTTGAAATCGAAGAATATCGAAAACAAAACATATTAATCGACTTGATATAAGCAAGGGTTATCGTTAATCTGTACCTCTAGTACAAAAATTATAAAATATGTAGTGCGTATTCGATACAAAAATGTATGAAAAACTTAGTTTTCATTTACCTCCGATGTTCACATAGACAATATAGGTACTTAATGGATTATCAAATGATTATAAATCTGGAAGATTCGTCAAATGATGATAATGATGATAGCTGAGCGATGACGAAGTGGCGAGGACATTATTTCCCAAATAAATTTTTTTTTTTTCCTGTCACTTTTTTATTTCTTTTTGATTCCTCTAAACCTATCGTCTAAGTAAGTCCTACTGACTTGTAGATAAATTCACAAAACACTTTTAGGTATATTGTTCGATAACTTCGATAAGTACGTAAAATCGATAATAATCGGTAATTACAAATCGAATATAGGTGCGGTACATCATTACAATTATCAATGTATGTTTGACAGCTGACATTTCGGAAGTGTCATAAGTGACTAGCTATTTGAAAAAGACTATAATAAGCATTATGCGGGTGACGGTTGTTTTTTTTAACCCATTATCACCTAAATTGAATTACTGGCACTTGTTATTTATTGCATTAATATGGACTAAATAACACGATAAAAAGAAAAATCTGATATATTTTTTTCTTACGAGTTATGAGGGTGTACCCATGCGTGTACACTGGGCAGAAGAGGTAGGACATTTTTCGGAGAAAAAATATTTTTACATAAATATACTAAAACCAACCCTAACAGTTGTATCAAATTACACATTACAGTGAATTTTCGATATATTTCAGGTTATGACTTTATTTTTTCTGCGCCACGCATGGTCGCAGATGATGTAAGGCTTTCTTAAATGATAACTTTGGCTTTAGGAAAAGTTATGTTAACGCTATTTTATTCCTGAAACATTGTCCAAATGTCGTATAAAGTTACACAACGCTATCACTACGATTTTTCTTATTATTCGAACCTTTTGCTAGGAGATAGTCAACAAAATGCAGGTTCAATGGTTTGATTTTAAAAAATGGTATTAAAAAGTATTTTTGTATTTTTTATCAATAATAATTATCTTAAATTGTAGGTCTTTATTACTTCCCAAAAAGCTATTTTTACTTGTAAAATGCGACTATCAGATGTTATGGTATCATTTTATCATAATGAAATATTTTACATAAGCGCCCATTGTACATCATTGGGTACAGTGAAAAATAATAACAATAATTTCACTGTTTTATTGATAACTTTTAAACTCACGATATTATTTGCAAATATAGAGACAAATTTATTATTTTTAACATTAAATAAATCAAAATATGTATTCTTTAACCAACTCTATTCATATTTCCTAAAACAGAGTTAAATTTCAGCTAGTTGTTTTTGCATATCTCTCATTTATTATTATTTTTTGAATATCTACAACTGTATAGATTAAAAATATTTAATCACTGCCATAGTATCATAACGGGTTAAATTTAATTAGGATTTAATTTGCCGCGATTTACAAACTATGACTTCGTATTTCAGCTGTTTTGTAATACATTAAATAATTAATAACTGTCGTAAATTAAATTTAAAAAAGCAACTGACACTCGCACCATGCTACAACGCAAATAGTGTAGTTGATTTTAATGGCAATCAATCAATTGCGTTGTGCCATGGTGCGGCTGACAGTTGCGTTTGAATCGTACTATTCTCATCGATACGTAATCTATCTATACAAATGAATCGTGGTTGTTAGTCTCGCTAAAACACGAGAACGGCTGAACCGATTTGGATAATTTTGATCTTGAAATATTTGTAAAAGTTAAGCGAAGGTTTAAACGGTGAGAAAATTTATTAGTTGCTAGAAAAATAATAAAAACATTAATTTCATTTTCCGTTGAATTTCCCATACAAAATGTCATTAACAGTTGACAGTTGGTGAGATGAAGTTAACCGGTTCAGCTAGTTGTCAGTAAAAAGTTGATGTAGGAGACAGCTACTCGTATTAGGCTAGGAAGTAAGTTATCAAGTGACCTGCGCGGGCAGTTTCCGGAACTGCGGCTCGAGGATGCGCAGGCGGGCGAGCGGCACGAGGTCGTCGTCGCCGTGGTCTCCGAGGAACACGGCGGCCGAGTCCTCGTGGATGTCCAGCACCTTGGCGCGCTGCCAGCCCGCGTCCTCCAGGTGCACCGCGTACCTGCACACCACACACTTTTCAACACCATAATCCTGTAGATTGGAGCTTAACTTGCCCTGTAAAGTGCCTATAGATAAGAGGGTCATTATGATCAACTTCAACTATGAGACCAACCCGAAATTCGAGAATAAAATCGGCTTTTCCATAAAAATTGCAACTCCGGACTCCGAATCGACAAAATGTAGGAAACATCTGATTTTTAATAACAATCATCTGAATCATCTCCTTCCAGCTTAGTACACCAGTTCTGGATAACCCTGTATAGTGTATATACTATTATTATAAAGAAAGGCTCCTTCTTGCGGCAGCGCCGTGTGTCTTGTTGTTCTCTTCTTTCAGATATGGTTGAGGAGAGCGATGGCTGGCACATCATGCGTCCAACTTGATCGGCTTTCATTGTTCATTCATGAAATTCAAACCTGGTGGGTGATTTTGTATGAAAACAAGAACGTAACGCGCTCAAACGTGCTTTTTGTTTTTAAGAAATTCGTGTGAAAAATATTTATTTTTAAATAACATAACTTAAACTTGGTAGGTATTTAATTTATTTTGACGTAATTTTACATTTACGAAACATTTCTCCAAACGAAATTCAAAGAAATAAAAAATACTTACCGCGTTACGTTTCGGTTTATCGATAGAGAATCACGCCCCCGTAGACGAATCCTCAACTCATCTAACAACAAATCACCGAGACGCGGGTTACTGGGCATAAGTACGTAAATTACTCTCCACGGGGTGCCTAAGAATAGGAGCACAATCGCGCAAATAGAATAATCTACTTCAACCGTGTACAGAATGCGAATAGTTCGCACGGATCAACGTATGTAATATCGGTATATACATAAAGTAATTTTCACATTATTATTAATTTTTCAAAAACGACTCAGCCGATTTCGATAAAATATAAATTTGAATCTGAAGTATGGTCTACCAAACAAAAAAGAATCGACAAAATCGGTTCACAAATTGGCGGAGTAATCGCGTAACATACTTACATAAAAAAAAAAAACATACAGTCGAATTGAGAACCTCTTTTTTGAAGTCGGTTAAAAACAATCAATACTTACCAGGCGTCTTTTATCAACATTGAACGGTCGACAGGCGTCCCGCCTCGTTCGTAGTAATCACTCATTTTGTTCAGAAGATCCACCAGCATTTCCTAAGGGAGAAAAACATTATAACACTTTTAAAATTCATACATAACACGCATCTACACGCACACATACACCCTTATAGGCTACCGACAGGATATGGGCCGCTAGTGTTATAGATAATAATACTAATGACTATAATTATATTATATTATACACCTGTCGCTACGAGCAATTTAAATATCTATAGAGTCACAATCGTGCAAAAAAAAAGTGTCCGAACCAAAACTGTGCCCAAGCTACATAGTGGGCAGGCTTTTTAGTTAGTAGTAAGGTGATTGCAAGCTAACTACAACGCCGCGCGATGCCAAAGTGCTCGGTTCCATCCATCAGCCATAAGAAGTCCACTGCTGGACATAGGCCTCCCCTATGGATCTCCAATAAGACCGGTTGGAAGCGGCTTGCATCCAGCGTTGCAGGCTTGCGTCCAGAGACCACGTTTCTGTGCCATAAGTCATCACTGGCAACACACACTGGTCGAACACTTTCGACTTGAGGCACTGAGGTATGTCGGACGAGAAGACGCTACGTAATTTTCCGAACGCTGCCCAGCCGAGTTGGATTCGGCGATTGGCCTCTTTCTTGAAGTCGGACCTACCTAACTGGACTACTTGTCCTAGGTAGACGTACGAGTCAACGACTTCAAGAACCGAGTTCCCAACAGAGATCGGGGTGGGTACAACATGGGAATTACACATGACTTTCGTGTTGTCCATGTTCATCTTAAGACCCACCTGTTGAGAAACCCGATTGAGGCCTTCGAGCATCGTGCTGAGCTCTTCCATCGATTTTGCCATGACTACTATATCGTCGGCAAACCGAAGGTGAGTGAGGTATTCGCCATTGACATTGATGCCGAATCCTTTCCATTCCAGGAGCTTGAAGGCGTTCTCCAAAGTAGCCGTAAACAGTTTCGGAGAAATTACGTCTCCCTGTCTTACGCCTCTTTTTAAAGGGATCGCCTTGGAGCTCTCTTCCTGTACTCGGACCGACATAGTGGCGTTATTATACAAGCACTTCAACACTTCGATGTACCGATAGTCAATACGGCATCGTTGGAGAGACTCGAGCACAGCCCAAGTCTCGACCGAATCAAAGGCTTTCTCATAGTCCACAAACGCTAAGCAAAGTGGCAAGTTATACTCTTCGGTTTTCTGTATAACCTGCCGTAGCGTATGAATGTGGTCCATGGTACTAAAGCCCTTTCGGAAACCGGCTTGTTCGGAAGGCTGGAAGTCATCAAGCCTGCGCTCGAGACGGTTCGTAATGACCCTTGAAAACAGCTTATAAACATGGCTCAGAAGCGAGATGGGTCTGTAGTTCTTCAATAAGGTGTTGTCACCTTTCTTGAAAAACAACACCACCACGCTTCTGTTCCATGCTTCTGGCGTGATGCCCTCGAGGACGACGGTGTTGAAAAGTTTCTGGAGGACTTTTAGTACCGGTGTTCCACCCGCTCTCAGAAGCTCTGATGTGATACCGTCATCACCCGGCGCCTTGTTGTTCTTAAGCTGATTCAGGGCCATTCTAATCTCGTACAGGCTGATGTCCGGGATATCTTCGGTGAAGTGTCGGGTCAGCTTGGCTCTTGGATCTTTGGCATGATCTCGGTTACAAGCACTAATTAGGTGACATAAAGTCGAGATTTTTAAAAAAAGGGGTCATTGTGATTTATCGAAGTCGGTATGTATGACGGCGCTCGGACATTTATTTACTACTTTCACATAGGGACTGTGGCTCTGTAGATATTTGCACGAAAGCCTTTAGTAATCATTACCTATTATTACTGGTACAATAAATCCGAAAGTATGTTTGTCGGTTTATTTGGTGCTCACACAGGAACGGAGCGACGGAACTTGTTTTTTTGAAGTGAAAACTTTTTGACGCCGTTGAGCACTTTTTGGGATGGGTAAAAAATGTTTGATTTCGCGTCAGGACACGTGACATAATCGAAAATTCGTAAGACGGAGGGAAGTTTTTTTTGCATGGATATAGCTTAATTATAGGTCGGAAAGTGCCATAGTAGCATTTTTTTCTATTAATATAATAGTAGTAATATCTGGTTTCTCCTAATAATTACTAGTATGCGTACAATATTTGTATAAATGTTGCAGTAAGTATAAAGTGTTCATTAATGCCAGCAGATAGTAATTAACGAAATAACAGGTTATAATTAACATTAGAAAGTGAGTTTCGCGCAACTACGAGTATTTTAAAGTACAATCGATTAAAAATAGATAATGCAAAACCTTACAGTTACAGTGTTCAATTATTTGCTTTTTGGTTTTGGAAAATGATTTTCCTACAATTTTCTTTCACAGCAATTAAAAGGCACTTCATATATGCGGATCTTATTACCTTTGGACATTGCTTGTAAAATATGGTGGCGTGATGACGGCCTTGAACAAAAATCATATTAGAAAATATGAAATTCCATCCAAATTAAGCATTCAAATGGCGGTTGTTTTACTCTGCGCATTTATTTACTAAATGGATGTTTTGAGCTACTGTACACAGTCTGGTCCCACTTTGCAAGATCTTCTATATGAGTTTATATGTTATCCGTTTATATAAAGTTGCATCCAGATATTTCATCTAGCGACCCGCCCCGGCTTCGCACAGGTATATTATAGATATAAGCCTTCCTCTTGAATCACTCTATCTATTAAAAAACCGCATCAAAATCCGTTGTGTAGTTTTAAAGATATAAGCATACATGGGGACAGACGGCGGAAAGCGACTTTGTTTCATACTATGTATGACAAAAAAAAATTGTATAAATAGTTTTCGGTCGTGCTACTGATGGATGGATGTTTTTGAGAATATGATATTTTTTTTATTATACAGGATGTCCCTGAAGTCAACGTCAAGCTGGTACGGGGTGACAGGTGGGGTCACACCAGTCCTGGGAAAAATATAAATAAATCCCAATCGGTTATTTAAATTTTAACAGCCAAAATAAAAAAATGAGGAAAATTCAATAACTTGCCTTGAGCCATATTTTTAGATATTGTGACCACAAATTTCACAATTTTACGGTGTTTTAACTAACATGATTCTTGATAAACGTACTCATGAATCGCAGTCACAAATTAAGCATAAAATATTACTAAGTTAGTTAAAACTAGCATAGTTTCTTCAAGCCATAATAAAAAAAAACATCACCGAACTTTGACAATTCATAAAAAAAACATCTTTGGTGTAACTTGCCGAGGGTAGTACAGTACGTACTCAATCACCGAAAAAATAAAAATCACAGTAAAATTGCGAAATTTGTGGTCACAGTACCTAAAATTATGATTCAAGGTATTGATTTTCCTCATTATTTTTACTCATACCAACTTTTAACCCCTATTTTTACTCATACCAACTTTTAACCCCTAGTTTTAAAGGTTAGGGGGTGATTTACTAAAAATCTTGAAATACGTGTTTTATTATTATCTATATTAATAATTCCGTGCAGGGGTACGGTAGACTCGATCGAAACCTTACCTGAATGATGAAACATAAAAAAATATTGATTTCGAGTCGACAACATATATCCGGAAAATTCGGATTATCGTCTATTTTAATAAGTTATAACCTTACTGACAAGCAAATCGTAGTCGCCATATTGACACCGGATGACATATCTTGAGCAGCAGTGCTGCCAACTTCTTTTGGCAAAAACGCGCTATCAGAACTCGAAACGCGCCAGAAGCGCTAAATGGTACCTACGACGACTGGTACGAAAAAAATCGTATATTCCACCTCAAAACGTAATCCGGAAGTTTATAAATAGTATAAAGACTTTTTTAAATAAGTTTTTATCGAAATGTGATAAAAAAATAACGTAATTCGGAAGTTTATAAACAGTATAACGACTTTTTTATAAAATAAGTTTTTTTGGAAACGTGATCAAAAAAATGCCATTGACACGAGATGAATAAAATTAATCGGAAATGGAGTATTGCATCTGTGATGTCTAAGTTAAACAAAATCGTTACTTATTTTTAATCTTAATCATGGCACAGACACTATCAGCGTCAGAGTATGGTAATGAAATACTTTTGTTGCTACGATACATTTATTAAGAGCGTGTTTTTGTTAATAAAAAAATATAATATGTTTTGATTTACGCTACTGCAGTATTATTTCAAAAACGCGCCAGATTTAGCGCTAGGCGCTAAAACGCGCTTTAGGCCAAAAAGCGTTATATCTGGCGCCGAAAGCGCTAAGTTGGCAGCACTGTTGATTTGTCAATCTTCTTCTTTTTTCATGTTTTGGCGTCGCATTGTTGTGCATTTGCCAGTGTCAAGTATTAAGTTTTAATAATTTTTGAGAATATTTAATTTTTATCAAAATAGTCACGTCATAGTCCAATAAAGTCGCCGTCAAGTCATACCTCAGTAAAGCAGTGGAGATTTTAATAGAAGCGTCCATGGAGTTTTGCTAACGAAACGGAACAACATGACACGTCATACTATATCGCTTGCCTATGCACGTAAATCAGCTCATAATAAACGAAATACCATAATTTTTCACTAATTATCACTGATAATAACACAAGTTTAACAAAATAATACATTGCGGTGACAAGATTATTCCGCGTTCCCGCAAATGCTATGAGTATAAAACAAAACCTTTCCGAACCCAAATGGTAAAAAAGAGATCCTATAACTGAGACTCCGCTGTCCGTCTGTCTTTCTTTCCGTCTGTCACCAGACTGTATCTCATGAACCGTAATAGCTAGACAGTTGAAATTTTCACAGATCATATATGTATTTCTAAAACTAAAATAAGGGGCCTTGGTTCCCATACAACAAAGGTAGGTAATTTTGGCCGTGTTTTGCTCTATATCAATAACGGAAACCGGTAGTCACTTGAAATATTCACACAATATTTTTTGTTGATTAAGCAGTTTAAAAATAAAAAAAAGAGATATTTAAGGGGAGCTCCCATATAACAAACGTGACTTTTTACACGATCTACTTGAATATTAACATTAATAAATAAGAATGTTTAGTAGTATTATATTCATTTTAGAAACAAATAATTAAATTAAAATAAATAAGGGGGCTCCCATACAGTACCTACGAAACACTTCGTACCGTGCGTGAGTCCGACACACAATTTGCCAATTATTTATTGTTATAGGATATACTATTTTGTTTTGTTGTGTTTTTTCATAAATGTGAGCCCTTCCTACGAATTTCAATTTTCTACCGAATTTGAAGTGAATTAATGATCCGAGACGAGACGTAAACTAGGATAGGAGTGTAAGTGTAGGCTTTTAATTTTGTGTAGTGATCAGACTCCACTAGAGGAGCCAAGGATTTGGTGACTACAAAGACCAAAAATAAAAGTACGTAATTTATAGTTTTAGACCAGAAAATCTTCTCATACCGATTTTTGGTTCGAATATGGCGATTTTTTTAGCAGTTCTACCGATTTCGCATGTCGTCGTTAGAGACCAAATAGAACTGTACCTATACATTCTCTTTGTGTATAACCATACGTACCAACGTGCTATGGAGAGGGCTATGCTCGGTGTCTCTATGCGGGTCGAATCAGAAACGAGGAGATCCGTAGAAGAACCAAAGTTACCGACATAGCCCGGATTAGCAAATTAAAGTGGCAGGGCACATAGTTCGATGAACGGATGGCCGATGGGGCCGTAAAGTTCTCGAATGGAGACCACGGGCCAGCAAGCGCAGCGTAGAACGTCCACCGACTAGGTGGACTGACGATATAATAAAGATCGCAGGAACGCTCTGGATGCAGGCAGCTTCCAATCGGCCTTATTGGAAATCCATGGAAGAGGCCTAGGTATGCCCAGAAGTGGACGTACTACGGCTGATAGATGGATAGATAACCATAGAAAAAATAATACTGGCCATAATCCTTAAAGTTGAAATTGACTTTCTTTTCGTAATAGGTATAATGTGCATTCTCAGTAATTATTCATTTAGTTTTGAGTTATTTTAATTTTGAGCAATAATTTTTACTTTGGGATATTGTATAACACCCATAATGCCGAAAGTATCTACTTCTTAAAATGAATGTTTTTCATTGGTCTTTCATAATTGTTTTGCTTGATGATACCTACATCATTTTGCAGCCGAATCTCCTTGCATTTCGTAAGCATTGTCTTAATTGTTAAAAAATTGATGCAGCGATGGGCTCTTCGTAAAGATGGTGATTGAGTAACAGCAAAATTATTATGAGTGTGTGTATTATGAGTCACATTTCACCCGAGCGAAGCCGGGTTGTCATCTAGTTTGTAATAAAGAGTCCCTTTATCATTTTTCGGACATCTAGCATCAAACTTTGCAAAAGTGTCCACTTTCATCCCCCAGTTTTAGGGTTTGGGGGTGGTTTATTAAGAATCCTGAAATTGTGTTTTATTATATATTACGACGAGTTCGTATATCCATTTTCTGACTTCTGGCATCAAAAGTTTCGAAAGTGACATACAAATTTTCATCCCTCAATTTTAGGGGTTGGGGGCTGATTTATTAAAAATCCTGAAATACGTGTTTTATTATTTCTAACAGGGAGTCTTTATATCAATTTTTAGACTTATAGCATGAAAATTTGTGGAAGTCTCATACAAGCTTTCATCCCCTATTATATAGAGTTGGGGGGTAAAAGTTCAAAGTTTTAGATTTTTCCTTTGTATATGCCTGATAGTCTACCTTGATGCCAAATATCAAGTTTCTAGGTCATCTGGAAGTGGGTTAGGTTTTTGATCTATAAGTCAGTGAGTGAATGAGTCAATGAAACCCCGGTTTTTAAACGTTAATATTTCTTAACCGTCAGAGCAAAGTTAATGAAATTTTGTATTGTAGATAAGCTAAAGAATTTTAATAAATATGCTAAATTGCATATTTATAGGTTAAATAGTTTTCGAGTTATGAAGGGGTCAAAAGTGGCTCGAAATGGTTCGTGTAATATTACACACGTCGCGTCGCCAGTTCCTTTTTCTTACAGTCATATAGTAATTTATTCATAACACCATTTGTTACAAGTCAAAAAGTAAACATTACATTAGGGCAGTATACAATATAGCACGAAATAAAAATAAAAATAGAAGAACTTGACAATTACCAAATCAGTCACTAAATCTTAATACAATTTAGGTTATTTTAAAAAGTCATTTACGTCATAGAATAGTTGCTCATGTAGCCAACATTTAGAACTTAGACTTGGCTGAACACGCTTCCGCGTGTCTAGATAGAATTTCATATTTTCTAATTTGATTTTTGCTCAAGGCCGCCATCACGCCGCCATATTATTATTATACAGGCAACGTTAAAGATAATAATAAGATCCGAGTATACGAAATTCCTTTAAATGAAGATTGTTATGAAAAAATAATAGGAAAATCATTTTCAAAAGAATGTCAAATTTCCAAATTTTTTTGGAAGTCAGTGGAAAAAAATCTCTATTAGCAGTTCGTTTAAAACAATATAATGAAACCGTAACATTCATTCATTTGTATTTAGTCATCCTTCATCAGGAAATACGCGCGCCGCTGTCGGCTGGCGGCGCACTGAGCCAGCAATGTTATGATGGATTCTCACGCGAGTTTCAATGAAGTGACTTGGTTAAAAATGTAAAAAAACTCACACCATAGTCGGGGCCGAGGATCCTTATCCATATCTCGATGGGCGAGCTGGCGACGGTGACGTGCACGTTCCAGTACTGGTCCTGCGGGAACTGCAGCATCGGCAGCTCGCTGTCCAGCTCCTCCACCGCCAGAGGCTCCGGCGCGCGCGTCGTTCCCTGCCGTCACAACGACGTTATAGGTGAGATACACTTGGGCCTTGGAATAATGAAAGAGAATAGAAATGCCCTATAATCAACCACATAACTTGACACAAGTGACACTTGCGCGAAAATGAATTACAATAATTGAAAATATTTAACCTTGTATGTAACAATTGCAAAAATGCGATCTCATATCTAAAACTCGGACCATTTTACAGAACTGGTGTTCTAAACCAAAAATTAAGAGATTAAGACCATAATTTTGAACAACTTTTATTATGGGGCCAACGCGGGATTCGAGAGAAAAAATCAGCTGTTTCATACATTTTTTCGATTCCGAGTTGCTGATTGTTTCGATAGATGTTATTATTTTCTCGAATTTTAGGTTGGCCCCATAGCAACAGTTCTTCATAATGATTGTCTTATCACCCCCTTTTAGCTTAGTACAGAACAAGCAGATAGCCCTGTAGACTTTGGCCTTAGAATAATGAAAGGGAGTAGAAATACTATTATCAACGACATAACTTAACACAAGTGACACTTGAACAACTGATCAAAATGTCAAATTGACGTCTCAGCAATATAGCAGACAAATTTTAGAGCCGGTCAAGGCGGAGTTAATATTTTCATTCTTATAACAATAGTGCCATCGCATTTCTAACTCCCAGTCCACTCTTTAGTACTTGTACATGTAATTTGTGTGGCCGCGCCACACATGTTGGAGGATGTGAGTTAGCTACAAGCTGCGCAATATCCAATCCTGACTGAAGCTCACATAAAGCAGCGCGTTCATTGGCTATGGCACACATCCGCCAAATTGTGTGGCGCGGCCTACACCTACGTTCATGGGTTTGGCAAATATCGCACTTGCGCCGCATTCATATACATTTCTAACTCCCAGTCCACTCTTTAGTACTTGTACATGTAATTTGTGTGGCCGCGCCACACATGTTGGAGGATGTGAGTTAGCTACAAGCTGCGCAATATCCAATCCTGACTGAAGCTCACATAAAGCAGCGCGTTCATTGGCTATGGCACACATCCGCCAAATTGTGTGGCGCGGCCTACACCTACGTTCATGGGTTTGGCAAATATCGCACTTGCGCCGCATTCATATACATTTTGGACAATATAAAATTGTCCGAAAAGATTTTTAGAAAAAAATATCAGTTTGTCTACGTGTCATCTAACGACACTATAGTCTGTTGCTGCGTGCAGTCGGCTCTGTAATTGTACCTTCAATGAATCATTCGAAAAAATATATTATTATACATAACTATATAGCTGCATACATTCTAAATAATTCTTATCAATCTCAGGCAGGATCTTATATTTTACTAACCTAAAAGCTCATGCATGTTACTGTATTTCGCAAATTAACATAAAGTAAGCATGATAATAAAGCAACTAGAAATGTTGAGAAGTGATCTTTGATATTTTTACAATGTTTAAGATTGAGATTTTAAAATGTTTTTAAATGGGCGAAAGAAAGTTCTGACAAAGAAGGGGTTTTCACTTTTATTTTTTATTAAAAAGCGAAATAATAATTGTTATCGCATTGTTTTGCTTCTATCAATTTTGAACATTTATAAATGGGATGTTGATTGATGTTGCAATTTATTTTAGTTTTAGTGTAGTCTGAAAATTCCTGCATCTAATAAAATATTTTGCAAATGTATTTTGCAGTTGTGCTTCCATGTGTGTTATTAAAATACTGATTTCTAAAATCACTGTAGTATTGTATTTTTCGGAGTTGCAAAACTGTACAAGTACACGAATGTAGGCAAGATTGCCGGGCTGAAAAACATTGTGTGAAAATAATGAAAAGTATGATTTACGCACCTCCTTATTAGGAAGCAAGACGAATAGCCCGTTCACTAAGCGATCTTTTATAATGCGGGGGCAGTTCTCCACCAGCTCCTGCCAGTTGGCGGGCAAATTCTCCCGGTACTTCTCCCTAAAAAAAATAAACAGGAAATTGTATCGATCGCAACTGCAGCCTTGAGGACTTGTGGACCCCATTATTTACGTATGTGCTACCTTAATTTAATCGTTAAGAAGCTAAATCTCGAGTAAATTAAATAATTTGACTGTAAAAACTCGAGTAAATTAAATAAGTTGATAACAGGGAGAAAATTTTCAGACAACCCTAGATAGCATCTTTGCAACAGATCAGGCAGGATGTGGTCAAACACGAAGCTATCTAGAATTATAAACAAAAGCAGTAAAGCGTTAGCTCTTACCGAGTGTTCGGATGATCAAGACATAGAATCCTCACTAATATTTTAGACACTTATTACATAATTATGACAATGAATATTATTTATTTGAAAAAACAAACAAAAATAATAATCCGCACGGGAATCCTGTGCATGAAACAGTGAACACATACACGGCAATATAATAGTTATTTCTTATACAAGAGTGCAAAGTAGCTTTTTAACTGCGTGCTCAATTTTGATGACCGAGCAAGCGAAGGATTCTAAAATTAAAATCCTGAGCGTTAGCGAGGGAATTAAACTTTTCTTCCCACCTCAGCGAGGAAATAACTAAAGTCGTCTAAATATCTATCGTTCTGTTTCAAATACATAATTCTCGCGTGATTGTTGAGGGGGAAAGCTCATTTGCGCATTATTAACAGTTTCAGTCAATTCTGTTGGTGTCAAATAAACTTCCTCGTCGCTAGAATCACTAATTTTAGGTCTTTCACTTATTCTCCAGTTTCTTATTTTTAACATAAGGCAAAGAGTATAATAATATTGCGCATTATTAACATTTTCAGTCAATTTTGTTGATGTCAAACAAACTTCCTCGTCGCTAGAATCACTAATTTTAGGTTTTTCACTTATTTTCAAGTTTCTTGTTTTTAACGCAAGGTAAAGAGTATAATAATATAACATAAGGTTTTAAAAAATGACACGCGTAAAGCTAATTAAAAAAAAGTACACCAAGAAGGTTCCGAGTCCAAGTTTTCAAGAAATAAAAAAATATAACAAATTCGGCACCATGGAGATAAAAGTAAATAGGTTTAATGATGTATTGAATTCACAAACTTAATGCACACGATGTTCCAAATTCAATTTTACTTTCCCTTCTAGCGCATAAAAACGACTTTTGCACTCAGGTATTGACGAGCAAAAATAGTCTTTCCGAGATGGGGGGATGAAAAAATAATAAAATAAATCCCTTTCAAAATATGTATAGGCCGAATCAAACTTCTTGACGGCTGTGAAGTTAGCTATACAAGCTGCGCGAAACCTAATCCTAGTGCAGCTGTTGAGCTTCAGTCGGGATTGGGTTTTGCGCAGCTTGTAGCTAACATCACACAGCCCTAGCCGCCAAGAATTTTGATTCGGCCTATACATATATTAACACCAAACACTCAGTTTAATAAATATTTCAATATCAATAGCGTAGTCCCAATAATATCTATACCGTTTAGTACGAAAGTAGCTTACACTGCGCGTCTGGTTTTTTCTTTTCTAAGCGAATTAGTATGATTTTAGTGTCTGAATCTATGGGGTGATGCTGTTGATCCCAAGCTATACACGGCACTGAACACGGCATGTAGGTACCATAATTGTTTTGTAACTAACGGTCAAACGGTGTTATTAATTGTGACTTAGCCGGACGGGGCCCGTACGACGCACGTTCCATTCATTTTTGTCGTGGCCCGTACGACGCACGTCCCATAAATTTTGTGTAAAAGCCCGAACGGGCCCCGTCCGGGCGTCGAAAGGGCCCCGTACGGCCCGTCCCGCGCCCGCCCCGTCCTAATATAAATAATCCATCAAGCACGGTGTGTACTTATATACATAAGTTCTGTAGGTACACGTAGACATGAACACGGTAGCTGTAGATGTGAACACGGCGTGAAATCTAGACGTGAGTACAACAAGTACCTGTGTACATGAGATTGGAATGTACCTGTAGACATCAATACAGCAAGTAACTATAAATGTTAACACGGCGTGTGGCTGTTCTATAACAGCCGTGTTCACATCTATATGCGAACACGTCGTGAAGCTGTACATGTGAACACTGCGTCTACACTAAGCGCCACACAAATCGGCGGATGGGAAGTTATGCGCAGAACGCTGCGCAAAAGCCGAAATATAGATATACGCCGGTGCACACCCGCCAAACTCATGCCTCCCGCGCGCTCCCTACGCATTGTGCAAACATGCGCAATAATTAGCGAATCACGGCGAAGTGCCATCTGCAGCTAACTTCTCATCCGCCGATTTGTGTGGCGCTTAGTATACCTGTAGATGTGCGGCACGGCGCGGTCGGTTACCTGTAGATGAGCGGCATGGCGCGGGCGGTTACCTGTAGATGTGCGGCACGGCGAGACCGGTTACCTGTAGATGTGCGGCACGGCGCGGGCGGTTACCTGTAGATGTGCGGCACGGCGAGTCCGGTTACCTGTAGATGTGCGGCACGGCGCGCGCGGTTACCTGTAGATGTGCGGCACGAGGCGCGGGCGGTTACCTGTAGATGTGCGGCACGGCGCGGGCGGTTACCTGTAGATGTGCGGCACGGCGCGGGCGGTTACCTGTAGATGTGCGGCACGGCGCGGGCGCTTACCTGTAGATGTGCGGCACGGCGCGCGCGGTTACCTGTAGATGTGCGGCACGGCGCGAGCGGTTACCTGTAGATGTGCGGCACGGCGCGGGCGGTTACCTGTAGATGTGCGGCACGGCGCGCGCGGTTACCTGTAGATGTGCGGCACGGCGCTAGCGGTTACCTGTAGATGTGCGGCACGGCGCGGGCGGTTACCTGTAGATATGCGGCACGGTGGTGGCCCAGAGGCCGGCGTCGCACTCGGCGACGAGGTCGGCGAGCGCGGCGAGCGCGGCGGCCGGCTCAGAGGTGGGCACGCCGGCCGCCTCGGCGCTCTCCACGGACGACAGCAGCTTGGCGGCCGCCAGCTCGCGCGCCAGCTCTTCTGACGGCGACGCCACCGGGTACGACGACGCGGTGTACGTCGTGCCCACCTGCAACATACAACACACTCTATGGGCCGAATTAACCTTTGTGCCGTCTGTGACCAAGAAGCGGAACATGGCGAAGTCGTTATGTCAGCTACGCAAGGGACTAACTTCACAAACGCCACTATCCATTAATTTTGATACGGCCTAGACTGCTACTGCACAACAATTAACTCATATTAATACATAGGCCTTTTGATTTCGTTATGGGAGGAGATATTGCATATATAGATTTGGGTGCACACATTTGGCTAACGAAGTACGCCAATAAGAGCAAGATAGTTCTATAACAATCTGGTATTTTTTGAAAAGTAAGTTCAGCTAACAATGGGCATAATGACTAAAAAAATATAATTAGTCCATCAGATAGATTTTATCAAAAAATATGAGACACATTTTTTTCTTTTGTCAATTAAACAAAAATCGGCCAAGTACGAGTCGGACTCGCGCACGGAGGTTTCCGTACTATATTAGCCCCCCTTAAATATTTATTTAATTTAATATTATTATTCTTTTTTATTATTCTTGACTCGTTCCAGAGGGGTTGGCAGGAAGTTGCGATGGATCGCGAGTCCTGGAAGGAAATGGGGGAGACCTTTGCCCAGGAGTGGGACAGTATAGGTTAAAAAAAAAAAAATATTGAATGGAATATAAAACTAAATATTCTGTGAAAATTTCAAGCATCTACCTGGTACCATTATTAATATAGAGCGAAAAACGTCTAAAAATTCAGGTCTGTTGTATGGGAGCCCCCCAATATTTATTTAATTAAATATTTATTTTATTTTGTTTTTAGTATTTGTTGTTATAGCGGCAACCGAAATACATCATCTGTGAAAATGTCAGCTGCCTAGCTATCATGGTTCATGAGATACAGCCCGGTGACAGACGGACAGACAGACAGACGGACATCGAAGTCTTAGTAATAGGGTCCCGTTTTTCCCTTTGGGTACGGAACCCTAAAAAATGATGAAGATATAACCCGCCAATGTAGACTTCTGTGAAAGAAGTAACGTCACGACACCCACTCCCAAACTTTGACAAGGTTTATCTTTGTCATTTGTATTTTGATTGACAAAAGAAAAAAATCATCCCTAATATTTTTTGATAATGTAACTCACGGACTAATTATAATAATGTTTTTTACTCAGTCATCATGCATATTGGTATTGTTCCCTGGAAAATAGTATTCAGAATAGATATTTTTGTTTGTTTTACTGCAAGCATTATGTGTGAATAGGTTCACACAGAATGTTTGCAAAAAGTTCATGAAATGTATATAACCTTGACACTGCAGTAGCTACCGGGGCCGTGTTTGGACTTCGGCATGTTGTGCACTTTATAGACGGGCTGCTCGAGGCCCAGCTTCCTGCACGTCCACTCGAGCTTCACCACGGACGACGACGTGTCCGGCGGCGGCTCCAGCGACAGCGCCGGGGTCACGTGCGTCACCGCGCCGCTCACGTCCTGCTGATTATACAATACACACATATGTTATCCTAATAAAGAAATATCTATCAACTGGAATGGAAATACATATACCTAGTTAAGCCATCAAATAATTTTGGTCACAATACAATCAAATAGAAACTAGCATGTCAAGGTACAAAATCACGTCATCTGCACGAAAAAAATAATCGGCCAAGTACGAGTTGGACTCGCGCACGTAGGGTTCCGTATGGGAGCCCCCCTTAAATATTTATTTTATTTTAATTTTATTACTTATTATTGAAGTATATAACTAAATATTCTGTGAAAATTTCAAGCATCAACCTGTTATCATTATTGATATAGAGCGAAAAACGGCAAAAAATCAGGTTTGTTGTATGGGAATTTTATTCTGTTTATTTGTTGTTATAGCGGCAACAGAAATACATCATCTGTGAAAATTTCAGCTGTCTAGCTGTCACGGTTCATGAGATACAGCCTGGAGACAGACAGACGGACAGCGGAGTCTTAGTAACAGGGTCCCGTTTTTACCCTTTGGATACGAAACCCTAAAAATTGCTAGGGTGACGAGAATTATAGCACGCTCAACGAGAATTGTTGCTATATATGTGACGACAGTACCTTTTATTAAAACAACATGATGGTTCTGTTGAAAGAAGATTGTAGTTTGTAATAATTGAATTGTTCGATGGAGAAGAGTCACCGTACACAGCATCCAAGCGCTCTTTGATTTCGATGCGCGTTTTCCCTTCCAAAAATAGGAATCGAATCACCGAACGATATTGCTCTTTTTCCATTTTTGTAAAACCGATCGATACGTTCGCTTCCAAAAGTTGTCAAATTACGAGTAAAACAAATGAAGGGATTGGAATGAAAATTTGAAAAAAGAATTAAAAAAGAATGTGCTACACTGTGGTAAAACCCTTTTAAAACTACAGCGTCCTCTGGCGATGAGGCTAGGTACTTATTGAATGCACCTCGTACCAAAAAATATCTACGTTTCATGATATACGAGTTTACAGGAATAGGGAGTACAGTACAATATTCCCTAAAATCCTTTAAAAAGCTATAGTTACTCCCATATTTAAATCTGGGGATAAAGAACTCCCTTCAAATTATAGGCCTATTTCTTTGCTCATCACGATTTCAAAAATTTTAGAAAAAGTTGCTAGTAAAAGATTGGAATCATTTATAGAAAAACAGTCTATTCTTACAAATAATCAGTATGGTTTTCGATCTGGAAAATCTATTGGTGATGCTGTTTTAAAATTGACCTCACTAATAACACAATAATCTAGACCAAGGCAAAAATGTATTGCTATATTCTTGGACCTTCAAAAGGCGTTTGATACGGTGTCAATAATGATACTCTTAGCCGTACTACAAAAAGCTGGTGTTAGAGGTGTTGCTCACGACTGGCATTCAGATTACCTAACCGATCATAAACAACAGGTCAAAGTCGAAAAAAATGTGAGCAATGAAGCTACTAGTAATTATAGGGTTCCACAGGGTAGCACCATGAGACCACCACTATTGACAGTGTATATAAATGAACTCTGTAAATTGAAGCTAAATAACGCTGATATCACTATGTTTGCCGACGACACCGTATTACTTTTCTATGGATATACATGTAGTACAGGAAAAAAAGAATTTAACTTCGCACTAAATTTTCGATCCAATTTTTTTTATAATGTTTAGGATTACTCACTGAACATGAAATCACAAAATGCTGACAGATACAGGTGGAGCTTCAAGCGCCATCTTGAAAAAATGTTTTTGGCCGATATCTTGGAAACTATGCACTTTAGGGCAAAAGTACAGAGATTATTATTGTAGAGAATAAAATTTAGCATCTTTTGTCTACAGTAAACTTTTTGTAAAACTTACTGTTTATGATTTATGGCCCATTTAATGAAATTTCAGTCATTCATTAAATGTGCCATAAATCGTAAACGGTGAATTTACGATTTTATTTTTTATAAGATTTAGGATCACTTACTAAGCATAAAATCATAAAATGCTGACAGATCTAGGTGGAGCTTCAAGTGCCATCTTGAAAAAAAAAAATCTTGGCCGATATCTTGGAAACTATGCACTTATGGGCAAAAGCCATGGAAACTATTATGGTAGAGAATAAAAATTTTGCATCTTTTGTTCCTAGTTAACTTTTTTGTAAAACTTACCGTTTACGATTTATGGCCCATTTAATGAACTTTTATTAAATAGGCCATAAATCATTAAATGGACCATAAATCTTACTAGAAACAAAAGATGGGAAATGTTATTCTCTACAATAATAATCTTGATGACTTTTGCCGTTAAGTGCATAGTTTCCAAGATAACGCCCAAACACGTTTTTTCAAGATGGCGCTTGAAACTCCACCTGGCCTGGATCTGTCAGCATTTTGTGATTTTATGCTCAGTAAGTGATCCTAAACCTTTTAAAAAATAATCGGAAATTTAGTGCAATCATATCCTACTGCATATCAACGACCTGCCAAAGCCCGAAAGGAAGAGTGTCGCAGAGAGCACTGACCCTCGAAGAACACCGGCATTGATAGCCATATGGTCTGACGAGCAGCCATCTACGACCACTCGTATCAACCGATTCCTCAAGAAATCTGATGTCCAAGCGCAGAAATCTGCAGGTAGCTTGCCAGTAAGGCTATATTACCAGACCCTGTCAAAAGCTTTGGAGATGTCTAAGAAGACAGCCAAATGACCCAATAATAATCGGCCAAGAAAGAATCAGCCTCGCACACGAAGGGTTCCGTACTGTAAGGGAGCTCCCCTTAAATATTTGTTTAATTTAATTTTTGTTATTGAAGTAAATATACAACTAATTTTTCTGTGAATATTTCAAGCATCTACCTGTTACCATTATTTATATCGAAAGAAAAACGGCTAAAAAATCAGGTTTGTTGCATGAGATTTTAGTATTTGTTGTTATAGCAGCAACAGAAATACATCATGTGAAAATTTCAGCTTTCTAGCTATAACGGTACATGAGATAAAGCCTGGTAATAGACGGACAGACGGATGGACAGCGGAGTCTTAGTAATAGGGTCCTGTTTTTACCCTTTGGGTACGGAACCCTAAAAAGTAAATGAGTTGCATTTACCTACTTGTCTGTCTGGATTCCTATTTCTGAAATTCATTAAAGTAGTAAAATTAAGATTTTATAGAAATTTTTATTAGAGCCTTAGATTGTTGTTACCTCGTTGGATAGCTGATGAAACGTAGATATTTTTGGTACGTCTGCAAAACAGGCGCCATTACATTTTTTTATATCCTTGAATGAAAAATAAAGTTTCTTAAAATTTATTAGGTTTTATAAGTTTTAATCGTGTACAACCACTTATTTATTTATTTTACTTACAATATTGGTTATTGAGGTCATAAACCATCTTATTTTAGTTCGATATTTCTAAGGCCTTCGATAGAGTTTGGCACGACAGTCTTCTGAACAAGCTTCCTTCGTATGAGTTACCTGCTCGCCTATGCTCGTGGATTGCTGATTTTTTGAGGGACCGATCGATACGAGTACGAGTGGTAATTGATGGCCGTTCGTCTAGTCAATTGGTTATTAATGCCGGGGTACCTCAAGGGTCTGTACTTTCCGCAACTCTATTTTTGCTGCACATCAATGACCTGCTTGTTCCTGGTATTTTTGGGTATGCAGATGACAGCACAGTTGTTCAAAAGTACACATCCAATCCTAGAGCAACAAAGGAGGAATCACAAGCGTTGAGAGTAGACATGGTTGAGCGAATGAATCAGGTTCTCGCAGCCGTTTCTAAGTGGGGTGACGAAAATGTCGTCAAATTCAACGCTTCGAAAACCCAGGCCTGTCTGTTCTTCGCAAAAGTGTCCCTTTGCACTGTCGCCTATATTTCGAGATACTCCTTTAGCAGTGACAGACCGCCTTGAACTGCTGGGGCTAACACTTACTCCCACATTGAACTACGGCACGCAGTGGCGGACGCTTCATAAAGACAGAAAGACACTGCCTACCCTAGTTCTAATAATAGATCTCATAATATTTTATCAATAAACAAAATAACATAAAAAACTTAAATCATAAATCAGCTCCACCTATCGAGTGCCGGTGGTATCATTAAGATAAAATCGACAGGTGATTTCGCATTCACCGATTCGCGCTGCACGAGCGCTACCCGCCCTTGCCACGGCAAAGACACAAACTATGGATCTCTTAATGTTTTGTATGTGTGCTCTCGTGGTAAGTCGTGGTCATGCGGATTTAATGTGTGTGCGTTCCTATAGCTACGTGGGCTTTGCTGACACACAGTGACAAAAATCACGCACACAACTGCATGAAAAGACAGTGTCTTTTTGCTTAGCTAACACGAACAATTACGACTCGTACCGAACATTTCCGAAAGAAAGTTTGCTATGCAAAGTATGCAATGCAAATATTTTAGTAACATTGTTTCATTGAATTTTATACATTTAGATGGCCATCATTTTTTGTGGTACCTATTATATTTCCCTTTTTTACTACTAATTTCAATAGTCAACAGTCGCCAAATTGTTTGATGTGTATTGTGTTTTTGACTACGCTGTCAGATATTTAGGATTATAAAGTTGTTAATAGAGTGAAAAATGGATAATATTGTCTGTGAAAGTTGTTCAGATGGTGTGTGTATTGAGAAAATAAAATATGATGCGTTTTCAAAACTATCTTTCGGTGAAAAAAAACTAGTTATCGAGATAGGTCGTGCTACACCGGATTTGCAATTAATACAAATTAAAGGTAAAGTCAGTCGTAAATTCAATAAAAAACAATATGATTCATATCATTGGCTGACAGGTTGCATACACAGTAATCGATTATTTTGTTTCGTTTGTCTACTATTTTTAAATAATAAAACCGTCTGGAACGACATCGGTTACAAAACATTACAAAACATCTAACAAACGCGCCGAAAGGCCACTTCGAATATCCGTAAATTGATATGTCTATAAAAGCAGTCAATCTATGGATATTTGAGCTGGCATTTGGCAATTACCTACATTATAATGTTGATAATTATCAATCGACAAGATGACGAACCAAAACCAACGTGTTTTCGGTGAGCAAAATTTTCTGCCTACCCTGTCTTAAAACTGTGTGCACGCCACTGACGGCACGTACCGTGCAAGTGCATCTGAGCTGCACGACCTTATCCTACCATCCCCTTTTTACTACAGGACAAGTAGGAAGACGCCACATTACCACCCCTACACTGTCGATTTTCCTTCGATACGTACGAAGCGGTTTGACTCAACATTTCTGATTCGTACCGCCAGGGAATTGAACAGTCTTCCTACTTTCCTGTTTCCTAAGAGATATAATCTAAAGCTATTCGAGGTCAGAGTAAATAGGTATCTTCTAGGTCTGTGTGCTGCGACCACAACGCCGCTTACCATCAGGCGAGTTGGTGGTCAAATAAGATTTACATGTTTCAAATTATCTATGCTGATGACCCGCCAAAAAGCGGGTGTTTTTTTTTTATAAAAACAATTCAATTGAAATTTCTCGAAAACGGTTAGATTCAGGATAGGGTGCTTCAAGTCAGTCAAATCAATCAGAAACAATGTAAACTACACACCCTTAAAACGGGAATACTTACGACGGACGGACGGGACGACTTAGCCTGTAGCTAAGTCGACCTATTCCCGTTAAGTCATGCCGCACACCAGCGCCACATGCTACACGCATTGTACATTTACGACGCTACAATCCAGCTTGCCACAAACGTATTGTATACGCGCACACCGGAGGCACAGTTGTAGCATGGCACCGCTTTGAGAATGTCGACATCATCGTCTGACGACGACGATTTCTTGATGTGGCGAATAATGAGAAAAAAAGGCGTTTTTGGGTTACAAAGGTATTTACTCCTTTCATTAATTTTTTTGCCAATCTTAGTCCAAATAATTTCTGTAATACGTCTGTTAATATAATCAGCGAGCGTATGATTGTATAATACAGGGTTTTTTTCAACCTCTGCAATAAACTCAATGTAAAATTCAACGTTGTCTTTCATTTTTTCAAATCAACGCGACACAAATAACGAACGAGTTCGATCTTGAATTCGTGTAGCGGGCACAACGCCTCGCCACATAGTGCACTCGCCACAAATGTGTCCTTGGTGTGCGTGTTCGCGAACAGATAAACGGGGGCGTGAAATGTGGCGCCACAGTTACCACAATACAAATGTATGCCTGGTGTGCGGCCTGCCTAACACTGTATACTTATTAGCTACATGTCATAATAATATGAGCAAGCATGTTGTTGAACAAATTAAATGGCTTGCGCCGTGGAAGCGAACCAAGCCGCACACTAGGTTTCTGGAACGAATTCCGCAAGGAACACGCGCGCAACTTTCTCAATGCACCATTCTAAAAACAAAATTCAACAGCTGTACTAACCACGCAAGTTTCGTTGGAAGCGGCCGGAAGCTGCAGCGGGATGCAGTCCACGGTGTTGAGCCGGTCCATGAATTTCGACAGTCTTTGAGATGCAGACTCCTTTCTGTACGGCTTTTCGTTGTTTTCGTTATTGGTGACACGGCTTTGAAGATTATTATACTACAAATAAAATTAACATGTTAATTCTTTTTGCATTTTACATATGCAAAGTGAATGAATTGTGTTGCTTTGCAACACGGAATCAAGAGTTTGAGATCAGCGTCATAATAATAGATGTTCATAATGATGGGTAGGTATATGCCATACATCTTTAAATCCCTTCACTTTACAAAGCAACAGACGCATTACTTTTCATGAAAATCAAGTCGATTTTACGAGACGACTCAGAATTAACTATCTCTTCTATTAAAAGTTTTGTGATTTTTGTACAATTCAAGTCGAGTATCTATCATTTGGCATCTGATGAAGTGATTTGGGTCTAACGAAATAATTAATGCAAAGATAACCAAAAATATAGTTTTTCTACCTCTAGATTGTACATAATCACAATATAAAGTAACCCCTAATGTCAAAAACTAATTTTTCAACACACTTGCTCATAAATTGGCTCTAATTACACCGCAATTAGGCACATAATGACACCTGTAATCAAACTGTGACTTTTTCATTACTATTATTCACAAGTTAGCTAGATAGTTTTTTTTTATTCTATTGGTTGAGATGCTTTGTTCTTAAAAAAGTTTCGGTACAAAAAACATCGTGTTCAATAGTAGGTACAAATCTGTGGTACAAATAAATTAATGTACCTATGAAACCTCATTCTTTTAAGGTGGGCATACACGATGCGATGATTTGATCAAATTTTCGCTTCATTCCAACTGGGAGCTCATTCAATTAATTCAAATTTCCTTGTGCGCAGCTTGACACTCCAGCATTCTTTTTACTTGACGCGACGTGTACCGTCCTCGGCTCGGGTCTCAATAGCGCCTCAGCGGTAATCACCATCATACACACTTGTACCATAATGTACTATTATCAAGTTTTTAAATATAATAAGTGTTTCATTAAAAAATACATACCTCCTCAGTGTGCGCAATAACATCTTGATGAGATGGGAGAGATACAGGTATAGAATTTTTAATTTTCGAGTTTATAGAACTATATTCTCTCCTTTCGTCTTTCGAATTCGTATGATAATCTTTCGAATTCGTATGATAATCTTTCGAATTCGTGTTATAATCTTTCGAATTGGTCAGTTTCGACGGCTGCTTGACGGGAGCGGAGGCAGTATGTTTCGGTTCATTCGTCTTGTAATTGTATTTAACAGTCTGAAATAAATATTAGCGAAAATTACACATCACGTTTAGTCATCGAATTTGTACATTTCTCGTACACAGATACGAATCGCAGAGTCGCATACATTTACAGGTTGTTGCCTTACAAAGTGCGGGAGATATTCAGATAAACACAAATTATACTTGTTACTATGCGACTAACCCCAAAATCGCGAAAAAGAAATGGGCTGTTCCATATATTTTATCAGGCTTCAATGAAATAGCTGTTTCATTGAAGCCTGATAAAATGTATTGAACAGACGATTTCTTTTTCGTGATTGCAGGGTCAGTGTTATAACAAAGTTGTTTAAATAATTCCCTACACTTTGCAAAGCAACACCTGACTCGTATAACTTATACCTTGTAATTGTTGTTATATGGTGACGAATCGCCTTTTGCCCTGTAATACTGACTAGAGTACTGATTATTATAATTGGGCGTATACGATACAGGTTTCCGCCACGAACCCTGCCTTTTAGGAAAACTACTCTGAAAAGTAAATTAATGATTATTATTATTTCAAAATAAGTTAATAACATACCAAAACAGGATAGAATATAGTAAGAACACTTTCATAAACTTTTTTTCCCGACTACCATGGTATGTAGGGTATCGTTAGATTCGTCTCAAAAGCCCAAGTGTCCTCAGGTTTTTAAAGACCAAATACGAAATGGCGGATTTTTGGCGCCAAAATTGTTAATAGTTCTAAACTCTATCGAATCAAAATGAAGGGATTTAAATGGCCAAAAATATACATAATATGTTATGTATTTAAATTTAACCATAATGATTACAAGCATTTCAATTTATCAGTCTTTTAGTGCGTTACTCATCTGTTGTTTTTTGGCAACCGAGTTTTTTTTTAGAGTGCAATAGAGTATATAGTAATAGTAGTTGTTTTGTTCATTACCCATGATCATGGAGGCAACTGCTTCAAAATATAGGGAGCTCACCATAACAACAAATCGCGGAAGAAATCCCATAAGTAAATGTATGTGAGAAATAGTACATTTAAATAATGAACTGGATGGAATTTTTCTGTGTTTTGACGACAGTTTAATAATTTTATAGTAGAAACAACCTTGGCTGAAAAATGTAAACTTACGGGGTATTTCATTGTAGGTTTTTTAGTGGACTTTTGTTTTGCTACCATAGCTGCGATATGTTGCGTATCCTGGCTGGCAATAGCGTCAACATACCACTCGCCATTCACTTGGTTGATCTTAAATCCAGGTACGTCCAGAAAGAGTTTATCCAGAGATGAATATCCCAGCCTTTTAAATGGAATCCATTCTCCCTGCAGTTCTTTATAATCCCCTGAAAGTATGCAGTACTAAATATTACCAGATACTTCTATGTCAACATACATAATTATTTAGTAATAATAGGCATCATGACTGGTACTTTCACCCAGTAAGTAATATTATTGTTATTTATTTATTAATAATAGCCATGATGACTAGTTAAAAATAATATTATTGTAATTAGTCCGTCAGCTAGAATACAATTAAATATTTGACACATATTTTTTGTCAATCAAACGAAAAATAGCTTAGTTAAAGCGAGTCAAAGTTCGGGAGTAAAGTCTCATGATGTCATTGTATAATTATAATGGAGTAAAAAGTCTACCTAAGCATGACGTCATACGGAACTTCAATGGGTTATATCTCTACATCATTTTTTATTTAATTGAGAAAAGAAAACGGAAAACTCTTACTGACGGAAATTGTATGGCATCCACTCTTTGTGCAAATATCTATAGAGTCACAATCTTGCAAAAAAAGTGTCCGAGCCGAAACCCAGCCCAAGCTACGTAGTGGGCTTTTTAGTTAGTCGTAAGGCGATTGCAAGCTGACTACAACGCCGCGCGATCCCAAAGTGATCCACGATCACAAGCACTAATTAGGTGACACAACGTCGAGATTCGATAAAACTGGTCATTGTAAATTATTTTGATGTAAATATCTAAGGACCGCAAATATCTAAGACGCAGGTGGCGCGACGAACTGAGCTCGCACGACAAACACTGGGCCACCAACGCAGTAGATCGCGCAGTCTGGAAGGAGGGGAGGGAGGCCTTTGCCCAGCAGTGGGACAATACAGGCTCAAAATAATAATAAATAAATATCTAAGTCGGCATGTACGACGGCGCTTGGACATTATTTTACTACTTTCACTTGGGGACTGTGGCTTTGTAGATATTTGCTCGAAGCATCCACTACATTAATTTTGAAATTAAGCAAATGACTTCATGTTCCTTCTTGTTTTCTTTACAGCAAACTTCTTTTTTATTTTAATATTTGGTCTGCCGTCATTCTGGGGCTGCTATATTAAGATTTTTTTAATTATATCAACAATTCAGACCAAACATGAATGCGAAACAAGCCCTTTGCGATGATTTTTGGTTAATAAATAATTAGCAAGAAAGTTTAGTTGTAATAAAGTTTGAAATTACTTACTGTTGCACTGCTTAATGGTTAGTGCTCCCTTCACTGATATAAGGGTTGCTCTGAGAGCCTGAATAACTTGTTCTTTGTCAGCCATGTTTATTCACTGTAAGAAATATGAAACAAAATTATATAAGTATAATGATAAATGTTCATTTTATGCTTATACAAACCTATTTAGACATGGTATGTTTATGTGGCAGAGTCCTAAAACCACAGTTTTTCTGACATTTGCACTTGAATTTAGGAATTTAATTAGATTTTTATTTAATAGCTAAGCTATTATAGGTCGTATCAAACTTAAGTATCTACCTAATCGACAGCACATACTTGTCTATAGGCATAGCTTAAATTAATGCTATTTCACATATTTTGTCTAAAGATGAGATATATTCGATGGTGAGCAGGAGATATAGTGTGTGTGCACAAACTGCAACATAGTTTTATACATAGGTTTTATATACAGTAATCTCTCGCTAATCCACCGCTCGATTATCCGACAAGTACTATAATCCGCCGTTTTTTGGACTGGAGATTGGTCTTGGTTACATTCTGTAAACCGACGACACTGAAAGTCATCGACTCGATAATCCGCCGTCTTACCTCTTTTTCATGCGTTAGACAAACAGAGTTCTAGCACCGTGCGGCGGTAATTAGCTACCACTCTTTAGTCCGCCCACGACATCTGGGGTAAACGGTCGCGCGCGCATATGCGCAAATTTTTGATATTTTTTTTTCAATTTGTTATTCCTGAACTTTTGAATCCACTGTTTTCAGTATTCCGCCGATGGTTAGGATTTTATGGTGGCGGATCAGCGAGAGAGTACTGTATAACCATATCTTTTACTAACATATAACGGCCGCGTAAAATATGCGCGTAAAGAATTATGGAGTAAATTGTTTCTATTTAAACTAATAATTCAATTTTTATCTGTAGAAATAAAAGTTATTTAAACATACAAATGTATAAACTATGACGCATAGCAATTTTGTATTTAGGAATCTAAAATCTAAATATTTTAAAGCTTGTTTCATTCAAATGCAAAGTTATGTTTGCACTTTTATTTAAAACACTCATCGATTTTGTGATGACAAATTGATCCTAGATTTTTAACATCAAACAATGGTGTTTTACCTAACAATGCTTGTATGGAGTGACAACCGTCTAGTGCAACTTTAAAGAAGAAATGATCTGCTTGTGCGGGAGTGCTTAGTAGGTTGTAACTAAATTTACAGGCACCATTAAGCTTGTTTTGGCCTATAATTTTTTCATATTTCATAAATCAGCCTTTCCCTAAGTGGGAAATGGTAATTATATTCATTATAAACAAATTCCCAATGTAGCTAGGATTATGGGTATGAGCAATATGGGTATGACATGCAAATGCAACTTAGAATAAAATTAATAGAATAGAATAAAATTCATACAGTTTGAAATAAAAAACAATGCTAGTTCGATGCTCACTCATTATTATCAATCAAAATGAATAAGTTACATATCTCATGTACAAATTGAGTTGGCTTTAAACTTGTTTGACCCACCCATGGGTAGTGCATATTAAGATTCTTACACATGGAATATGTAAAATCCAATTTTACATAATATATGTCTTGATATTTTGTTTCTTTTAGATGTAAGTCTATTATGACACTGTGAAAAATATATTCATTGTTTAAACAGTTCATATAATGCACTTACTTAAAGATGAAAGAACCTACTTGATATTACCCAGGATGACCCAATTAGAAGTCCCTAACTCAAGTGGGCAAGTTCAATAAGTATTAGAGAATAGAATGTGGACTCCTGCGGCACAAATTGAAACCATGCAGCACCTGCTGGTCTACCAACTTTGCTTTACACTGAGGGACCTGAGGCTAGTTGTCCTTGTGGAGTAAAAGTCTTTTAAAACTGGTCTAGACTTCTTTTAGACTTTTCAAACATTGAACATAGTACCATTTAATCAAATCCAATTTAAAAACTCTTTTTAATATTATTTATGTGAGTAGTTATAATTGTTAGTCTCTATTAAGTACTACAAATAAAAAAAAAATATCTAAAACAACCACTACTGGGTAAAGGCTTCCTTTAACAGAGGGGGTTTACCATAATCCGCATGATTGCCTTAGGGGTTATGGCAGAATGGTTATCACTGTTATAAGCCAAAACATACAAGTCGGTGGATGTGAAGTTAGCTACAAGCTGGGCAATATCCAATCCTGACTGAAGCTCCCATAATAGCTGCATGTTGATAGGGTTTCACACAGCTTGTAGCTAATTTCACATCCAGCAACTTATACGATTCAGCCTATAACCGAGACAATTCCGAAGCCTCTAGTGGTTTTATATGCAGAAAGAAATAGGTACCTACCGAAATCAATATTTAAATAACAACAATGGAACATAGATCACTTAGTAAAACTTAAATATAAAATACTTACATGGTACACAAGGTCTAATGAGACAGCCGGTGAAAAATTTTTTTTAACTCAAACAGAATTACGGCAAAACATGCCAAGCGCACGTAATAGGTAAGTCCATTTGGAGCCGCCTGGAAGTTTTTTTATATTAATAATTATACCTGAAATAAAAATTGACGCGTAAGCAGGAGCAATGCAATCGTAATGCGTTTTGATACTTTTGATAGGTACATCTAGTCTAGTGAGCCAGCTCAATAGCTTTCACCAAAATAAAGTAATGTTTTATCTTCGTGTTATTTAGTACTGTCACGCGAACTCATAGTTGCTGAAATATTTCCCACGAGATTCCTTGAGAGCCAGCAAAGTACAACGAAAAGTTAGAAAAACAATTTGTATTTTGAAGACATACCTCTAGCCGTAGATTATTTGGAATTGGTTCGTTTTTATTGATTTTTGCAAAATCAATCTGTTCGCTCGCCGTCGTCGATCTCGATCTTTTTTTTTTTTTTTTTAAATAATTTATTCATGACCATGGATACAGAGTCCTTCAGTCGAAGTCTTAAATAATAAAAAATTTACAAACATAGAAGAGAAATAAAAAATTAAACTTAACTAAATCTTTTCAACAGTATTTAAAATATACTTATAAATAGGTTTGTAAAAAACTTCACTTTTTAGTAAATCCTCAATACGGCGGGGAACACTAATTGAGTTACGAGCTGCTATGTCACTAATGTCACTGGCTAAAATTAATCGTTGTAAATGGAATTGGGGACATTGAAAAATTATATGGTTTATATCAGCATGCGGTCGGAAACAATACGTACAGTTATCTTCTGGGACTATATTAATTCTGTGTAAATGAGCTGGAACCAAGCAATGTCCAAATCTCAGGCGATTTATAACTGTTATAAACTTTCTGCCACAATATTCAAATTTGTTGTACCAAGGAGTAGTAGGTAAGTCTTTCTGTATTTCTGCATACCACCTTCCCTTATATTCTGTTGTAACGTGCCAATATTCTTTCCAAATTCTGAGTAAATCCTTATTAATTGCACAATAGTAATCTGTGAAAGGTACTTTTAATATATCTGTGTGATCTAGATCATGCTCTTGCCGAGTAGCCAAATCTACTGTTTCATTGCCATGGATGCCACAATGTGAAGGAACCCATACCAATTCTACATGTTTTGATTTACTAATCATTTCTATAAGTTCTCTAATACTATATATAATATAATTTAACTTATATGAGAAATTACTGTTGTTCAAAACAGACAGAACACTTTTAGAATCACTTACTATTAGTATATTTACATTTTTTACAGAGTTATTTACAAATGTTAAAGCGGTTAAAATTGCATACGCTTCTGCAGTAAACACACTGCAATTATTATCTAACTTTATACAGTGGGTTTTATTCATTTGTGGATCATAATATGCGGCTTTAACCCCTTCATCACTTTTAGAACCATCTGTATATAAAATATAAAAGTCTGGTTTATTCTCTATAAATTCTAGAAAATCAAATTTGTTATTTATTACATCTAAATGACAATCTATACTTAAGCAATTAATCAAGGCATTATATGGACATTTATATGTTGGCCAGATATCATGAGAACAAATGTTTTTACTGATATTTTTTAAAAAAGACATTATTGTTGTGATTTCAGGCAAAACTCCCGAAACAAGAGATGTGGCTGATAAGCTAGATGTGTCAACTGATTGTGATATCTGTGGATGACATAAAACATTATTCAGCACTATAACATTATTGGAAGTCAACTCTTTCAAACAGAATCTATCAGCCAAAAGTAAACGTCTCAGGATTAATGGAGGTATACAGTTTTCAATTTCCATAGAATTAATAGGAGTGGAACGCATAGCTCCGCTAATAATTCTTAAAGCCATATTTTGTATTACATCGAGTTTTCGTAATAAGGTGCTACTTGCATTCATATAAGCTAAACTACTATAATCAAAATGACTTCTTACTATACTTTTATACAGCATGATCAAGGTTTTAGGATCAGAGCCCCAAAAAGTACCAGCTAAACATCTTAAAACATTAATACTTTTCATTGCATTGCTGCAGATATACTTAATATGCTCTTCAAATTTTAACTTGTTATCTATTATTACTCCTAAAAATTTATGTTGATTACTTACAGGAATGATTTCATTATTGTATTTAATTTTAACAAAAGATTGTGCAAAAGGATCTTTACTAAAAACAATAACAGAACTTTTATCAGAACTAATATCTAATTTTAATACATTGTTGTAATAATGGTGTAGCTGCAGCAGTGCAGAATTCAAGTGATTTACAGCCATATTTAAATTTTGACTTTCAGAGTATAAAAGTAAGTCATCGGCAAATTGTAAAATCTTAACATGTGATGTGTTAACATACTTTAAAATTTGAGATGTATATAGAATATACAAGAGAGAAGATAAGATAGCTCCTTGCATAGTTCCTTTACTGACGGATTTTGGTCCATGTAGCTTATTATTAAATTTAACATACAAGGTTCTGTTATTCAGAAAATTAAATATCCATTTCAATAATTTTGTTGGCAGACCTAACTCATTCAAAACTAGAAGAAGGCTCTTAATGTTGACATTATCGAAAGCACCTTTTACATCAAGAAAGACGCAGATCACATTAGAGTGGCTGAGCTTTGCTTTTTTTAATGTTGAGATTAATGATACAAAACTTTCAGAGCAACTTTTACCCTTTCTGAATCCAAATTGTGTGTTAGGTATTTTAGAGTTGGTTTCAACAAAATAATCTAAACGTAATTTTAACATGTTTTCAAAAAGTTTACCCAGACAGGATGACAAAGATATGGGTCTGTACGATGACGGATTATTTGCAGGCTTATTAGGTTTTAAAAATGGTATTACACATTGAGTCTTCCAATATTCAGGAATAACTGATGCATTCCAAAGTCTGTTATAAATTGCCAATAAAATGTTCAGAGCATTTGAATGTAAATTTTTAATAAGTTTATATGGAATGTTATCCATACCTGGTGTAGTATCCCTACGACTATCTAAAGAAATGCGAAGCTCATTCAGTGTATAAGGCTCATTTAAGAAGGAAACGCTATTGTCAGACCTGTCTAAAATATTTAAAGTGGTAAAATCGGTTGATGTTGAATCTGCTAATTTTTCTAGAAAACTTGGTACCCATTCGTCATTTAGAGTTTTGTTACTACAATTACTGTTAATCCTTTTAAATTTTTTAACATAATTCCATATTCTAGTAACTGGTGTCATTCTGTTGAAAGAAGTACACAATTCATGCCATGATTTTCCCCGTTCCTCAATTAATATCTTTTTCTTTTTAGCATCAATACGCTTGTAATTAATAAAATTGGAAATTGTTGGAGAGTGATGATATGTCTTAAGAGCTTCTTTCGACTTTTGAACTGCATCCTCACATAGTGTGTTCCACCATGGAGCTGGTTTTCTCAGAATTTTTGGAGTGTGATTAGATTTCTGCTTAGGAATACATTCATCTCTGATTTGATACAAGATATTTATAAAACTATTGTATAATTCATCTAGATCTGTATTTTCCAAATCTAATTGCGAAAAGCAGGTTTCAGATAAAGTTTTAAATTTAGACCAGTCTGATTTGTTGTACAAATATTTTTCTTCTACAGGACGAACATCATACACCGATGGCTTCACATTTACATCCAGTAGAGTCGGAAAATGATAACTACCCATTGCATCATCATGGACTTGCCATTCACAGAGAGGAGCTAACGAGCAACTTACTAAGGCTAAATCAATTGCTGAAGAATTCTTGTTTGGATATTTAATTGTAGTATGATTACCATCATTTAAAACACACAAGTCAAACTCATCTATGAGATTGTACAAAGAATTACCTCTACTATTATTTTTTAGACAACCAAATAAAATGTGATGGGCATTGAAATCTCCCATTATGAGACATGGCTTAGGAGTTTCAGTGAATACTTTTTTTAATTTATTAGTATTAAATTTAGTAAATTCGCTGTTTGGGGGACAATAAATACACAACACATGTAATTTACCTAATGATGTATCAAGTGCAATGCAAATGTTCTGAATTGATTCGTAATATGAGGTATGAACAACTTCATATTTAAAATTTTGTTTAATTAATATAGCTACCCCATTATGTTCGTTTACAGACAGTTTGTGAATCAAATTATAGGATGGAAAATTTGGAATTTTACTGTTTTTCTTAAGCCACGTTTCATTTAGTAAACATATATCTACATTTTGTTCAGTTAAAAACTTTAACAATAGCGTTTTTTTACTATGTAAACTTTGAATATTGAATTGTGCTATACGAATATATGTGTCCATATAATGAAATTAAATTAAATTAAATTTGACAACAAAATTTCTTTAATTCTTTTATTTGTAATGGGTTCATTCTTGCTATTTGCAAGGGCAACAACGGACTTCACAAGGGCATTTATAATTACATCGTTATCAACAATTTCTTTGGCATTGAGACCTTGGAAGGTTTTTTGTCTCGGCTTTGGTGTTAGAGCTGGGAAGGATGTTCTATCAGAGATTTGTGGCAGACTTACCGCATTGGCATAAGACATTTTTTGTTGTTGTTTAATTTTCTTCTCTTCTATTTTTTTCTGCTTAACAGGGCAGTCTTTCGACACGGCAAGGTGAGGGCCAGAACAATTGACACACATTATTTCTTCCACATCACATTCCTTGTAGGAGTGCCGTCCTGCACAGGATGAACACATCTGCTCTGCTCTGCAGTTCTTAGCTGAGTGGTTGAATCGGAGGCAACGGTAGCATTGCATGAGTGGTGGAAAGTATTTATGAACCTGGTATCTGAATAGCTTGATGTATACATACTGAGGTAATGTGGTGGCTGCAAAAGTGACAGCCACTGTTCCAAGAGGAGTCAAATTTCCGTCTACTTTTCGCATAAAGCGTTTGATTGAGACAACATCAGCATCACAAGTAATATTTTTGTAAATTTCTTCATTAGACATCGTCAGCGGAATATGCCTGATGACTCCTATAACTTCAGTCATGTAAGCAGGAATGAAAGCTTTCAGCTTATATCTGTTCAGGAAGCTATCCATCTTTAAAAAATTGTTAGCTGGAGCTGGCTTTTTGAAAGTGACGCCAACCTTATAAGCATTTATTCGGTGGACACCTACAATGCCTTTAACATTTTCAATGAAAAGATTTGTCAATATTATGGGGTTTTTATTACCAACCTTTTCTTCTTCTGTGGATTCAACGTAAACCACGCAGTCCCCACTGTGATTTTCGGGGAATAGCCTCTTGTAGAGGGGCTTCTGAAATACTTTGTAGCCATCATTGTTCGTTGAGGATTTTGCAAGTTTTCTCTTCTTTCTCTCTGCTGTAATGACGGGGTCCTCCCCGTCACTAGCAACGCTCATGACGTTATTGTTGCGCCGCAACACCCAACACAAATCTCAGAGAATTGCAAAATTAAAATTTATGAATAATTGAATATTAAAAACGCCCGCTTCTTTCGACTTCCCGCCAAAAAAACTCGATCTCGATCAGCACAATAATGTTGCCAGAATAGTAGAGTACAGAATAGCTAAAGCCCCTACCTAATCTAACTAAAGCGTCTGATCCACGTATAGAAGACTTCGACGGTATGAAGGTCTTTACGTTTGACACTTTTCTGTTTTGCAGATTACCGATTCTTTTAAAATAGCAGTGTTCAGTATTAAAGTGGTGCGTGAAAAAATACATCATTCTATCTGTAGTTAAAATTATCAATTTCACGTAACGTTTTAGTACTGGACATGGCTATTAATTTATAAGAAACGGCAAACTGCGAAAGCAGAAAGCGTCGGATGAAACGTTAATTATAACCGACAACATTGCTCGCGGCTCGTCAAGGTTATATTTTGGCTCGCCACGCAGTGTTACCAACACTTTGACTGTGACTACGTTCTATGACTTTCGCTTGGTCTTCGGACATTTTTAATCATTTCTGTAGTCTTTTGCTTCTACTGCGAGTTCATGGACTACATTTGTGTCTGAGAAACCGAGACCTATTTTTTATTCAACTCCTAATCCACATTTTAGGACATGTTGGATTTTTAATTAATTTCGTTGAATGCTATAGCGAGGTAACGACTTTGAATATGACAACATTTTGCAAAGTCGCGGTTTTAAAAACCGACAAGTGTGACTCGTCAACAGTAAAGCTGTGTTACCGTTTTTAAAACCTGTAGACTACTAAACGCAACCTTTTTTTCTACTGAAATCCATTGACATAAATTATTCTTCTCCTAATTCTACCCCGCCGTTATCCGAAATCACATAAGGGTGCGTGGGCCCCAAAAAAATCGAATTTATGAAATCTAGTGAAATCTACTGATTTTTAAAAACCTATCACACTACCAAATTTACATCGAAAATCTACTATAATAGCAATCAGTCCACTAAGAACGGTCACACTAATGTAAAGTCGCGGTTTTAAAGATTTCGTTTTTGATAAGCCAAACAGTCTTTAAAACCGCGGTATATTTTTTTACGTGGATCAGAGATACTAACCGTTTTTTTTTTTTTTAAATAATTTATTCATGACCATGGATACAGAGTCCTTCAGTCGAAGTCTTAAATAATAAAAAATTTACAAATATAGAAGAGAAATAAAAAATTAAACTTAACTAGATCTTTTCAACAGTATTTAAAATATACTTATAAATAGGTTTGTAAAAAATTTCACTTTTTAGTAAATCCTCAATACGGCGGGGAACACTAATTGAGTTACGAGCTGCTATGTCACTAATGTCACTGGCTAAAATTAATCGTTGTAAATGGAATTGGGGACATTGAAAAATTATATGGTTTATATCAGCATGCGGTCGGAAACAATACGTACAGTTATCTTCTGGGACTATATTAATTCTGTGTAAATGAGCTGGAACCAAGCAATGTCCAAATCTCAGGCGATTTATAACTGTTATAAACTTTCTGCCACAATATTCAAATTTGTTGTACCAAGGAGTAGTAGGTAAGTCTTTCTGTATTTCTGCATACCACCTTCCCTTATATTCTGTTGTAACGTGCCAATATTCTTTCCAAATTCTGAGTAAATCCTTATTAATTGCACAATAGTAATCTGTGAAAGGTACTTTTAATATATCTGTGTGATCTAGATCATGCTCTTGCCGAGTAGCCAAATCTACTGTTTCATTGCCATGGATGCCACAATGTGAAGGAACCCATACCAATTCTACATGTTTTGATTTACTAATCATTTCTATAAGTTCTCTAATACTATATATAATATAATTTAACTTATATGAGAAATTACTGTTGTTCAAAACAGACAGAACACTTTTAGAATCACTTACTATTAGTATATTTACATTTTTTACAGAGTTATTTACAAATGTTAAAGCGGTTAAAATTGCATACGCTTCTGCAGTAAACACACTGCAATTATTATCTAACTTTATACAGTGGGTTTTATTCATTTGTGGATCATAATATGCGGCTTTAACCCCTTCATCACTTTTAGAACCATCTGTATATAAAATATAAAAGTCTGGTTTATTCTCTATAAATTCTAGAAAATCAAATTTGTTATTTATTACATCTAGATGACAATCTATACTTAAGCAATTAATCAAGGCATTATATGGACATTTATATGTTGGCCAGATATCATGAGAACAAATGTTTTTACTGATATTTTTTAAAAATGACATTATTGTTGTGATTTCAGGCAAAACTCCCGAAACAAGAGATGTGGCTGATAAGCTAGAAGTTTCAACTGATTGTGATATCTGTGGATGACATAAAACATTATTCAGCACTATAACATTATTGGAAGTCAACTCTTTCAAACAGAATCTATCAGCCAAAAGTAAACGTCTCAGGATTAATGGAGGTATACAGTTTTCAATTTCCATAGAATTAATAGGAGTGGAACGCATAGCTCCGCTAATAATTCTTAAAGCCATATTTTGTATTACATCGAGTTTTCGTAATAAGGTGCTACTTGCATTCATATAAGCTAAACTACTATAATCAAAATGACTTCTTACTATACTTTTATACAGCATGATCAAGGTTTTAGGATCAGAGCCCCAAAAAGTACCAGCTAAACATCTTAAAACATTAATACTTTTCATTGCATTGCTGCAGATATACTTAATATGCTCTTCAAATTTTAACTTGTTATCTATTATTACTCCTAAAAATTTATGTTGATTACTTACAGGAATGATTTCATTATTGTATTTAATTTTAACAAAAGATTGTGCAAAAGGATCTTTACTAAAAACAATAACAGAACTTTTATCAGAACTAATATCTAATTTTAATACATTGTTGTAATAATGGTGTAGCTGCAGCAGTGCAGAATTCAGGTGATTTACAGCCATATTTAAATTTTGACTTTCAGAGTATAAAAGTAAGTCATCGGCAAATTGTAAAATCTTAACATGTGATGTGTTAACATACTTTAAAATTTGAGATGTATATAGAATATACAAGAGAGAAGATAAGATAGCTCCTTGCATAGTTCCTTTACTGACGGATTTTGGTCCATGTAGCTTATTATTAAATTTAACATACAAGGTTCTGTTATTCAGAAAATTAAATATCCATTTCAATAATTTTGTTGGCAGACCTAACTCATTCAAAACTAGAAGAAGGCTCTTAATGTTGACATTATCGAAAGCACCTTTTACATCAAGAAAGACGCAGATCACATTAGAGTGGCTGAGCTTTGCTTTTTTTAATGTTGAGATTAATGATACAAAACTTTCAGAGCAACTTTTACCCTTTCTGAATCCAAATTGTGTGTTAGGTATTTTAGAGTTGGTTTCAACAAAATAATCTAAACGTAATTTTAACATGTTTTCAAAAAGTTTACCCAGACAGGATGACAAAGATATGGGTCTGTACGATGACGGATTATTTGCAGGCTTATTAGGTTTTAAAATTGGTATTACACATTGAGTCTTCCAAGATTCAGGAATAACTGATGCATTCCAAAGTCTGTTATAAATTGCCAATAAAATGTTCAGAGCATTTGAATGTAAATTTTTAATAAGTTTATATGGAATGTTATCCATACCTGGTGTAGTATCCCTACGACTATCTAAAGAAATGCGAAGCTCATTCAGTGTATAAGGCTCATTTAAGAAGGAAACGCTATTGTCAGACCTGTCTAAAATATTTAAAGTGGTAAAATCGGTTGATGTTGAATCTGCTAATTTTTCTAGAAAACTTGGTACCCATTCGTCATTTAGAGTTTTGTTACTACAATTACTGTTAATCCTTTTAAATTTTTTAACATAATTCCATATTCTAGTAACTGGTGTCATTCTGTTGAAAGAAGTACACAATTCATGCCATGATTTTCCCCGTTCCTCAATTAATATCTTTTTCTTTTTAGCATCAAGACGCTTGTAATTAATAAAATTGGAAATTGTTGGAGAGTGATGATATGTCTTAAGAGCTTCTTTCGACTTTTGAACTGCATCCTCACATAGTGTGTTCCACCATGGAGCTGGTTTTCTCAGAATTTTTGGAGTGTGATTAGATTTCTGCTTAGGAATACATTCATCTCTGATTTGATACAAGATATTTATAAAACTATTGTATAATTCATCTAGATCTGTATTTTCCAAATCTAATTGCGAAAAGCAGGTTTCAGATAAAGTTTTAAATTTAGACCAGTCTGATTTGTTGTACAAATATTTTTCTTCTACAGGACGAACATCATACACCGATGGCTTCACATTTACATCCAGTAGAGTCGGAAAATGATAACTACCCATTGCATCATCATGGACTTGCCATTCACAGAGAGGAGCTAACGAGCAACTTACTAAGGCTAAATCAATTGCTGAAGAATTCTTGTTTGGATATTTAATTGTAGTATGATTACCATCATTTAAAACACACAAGTCAAACTCATCTATGAGATTGTACAAAGAATTACCTCTACTATTATTTTTTAGACAACCAAATAAAATGTGATGGGCATTGAAATCTCCCATTATGAGACATGGCTTAGGAGTTTCAGTGAATACTTTTTTTAATTTATTAGTATTAAATTTAGTAAATTCGCTGTTTGGGGGACAATAAATACACAACACATGTAATTTACCTAATGATGTATCAAGTGCAATGCAAATGTTCTGAATTGATTCGTAATATGAGGTATGAACAACTTCATATTTAAAATTTTGTTTAATTAATATAGCTACCCCATTATGTTCGTTTACAGACAGTTTGTGAATCAAATTATAGGATGGAAAATTTGGAATTTTACTGTTTTTCTTAAGCCACGTTTCATTTAGTAAACATATATCTACATTTTGTTCAGTTAAAAACTTTAACAATAGCGTTTTTTTACTATGTAAACTTTGAATATTGAATTGTGCTATACGAATATATGTGTCCATATAATGAAATTAAATTAAATTAAATTTGACAACAAAATTTCTTTAATTCTTTTATTTGTAATGGGTTCATTCTTGCTATTTGCAAGGGCAACAACGGACTTCACAAGGGCATTTATAATTACATCGTTATCAACAATTTCTTTGGCATTGAGATCTTGGAAGGTTTTTGTCTCGGCTTTGGTGTTAGAGCTGGGAAGGATGTTCTATCAGAGATTTGTGGCAGACTTACCGCATTGGCATAAGACATTTTTTGTTGTTGTTTAATTTTCTTCTCTTCTATTTTTTTCTGCTTAACAGGGCAGTCTTTCGACACGGCAAGGTGAGGGCCAGAACAATTGACACACATTATTTCTTCCACATCACATTCCTTGTAGGAGTGCCGTCCTGCACAGGATGAACACATCTGCTCTGCTCTGCAGTTCTTAGCTGAGTGGTTGAATCGGAGGCAACGGTAGCATTGCATGAGTGGTGGAAAGTATTTATGAACCTGGTATCTGAATAGCTTGATGTATACATACTGAGGTAATGTGGTGGCTGCAAAAGTGACAGCCACTGTTCCAAGAGGAGTCAAATTTCCGTCTACTTTTCGCATAAAGCGTTTGATTGAGACAACATCAGCATCACAAGTAGTATTTTTGTAAATTTCTTCATTAGACATTGTCAGCGGAATATGCCTGATGACTCCTATAACTTCAGTCATGTAAGCAGGAATGAAAGCTTTCAGCTTATATCTGTTCAGGAAGCTATCCATCTTTAAAAAATTGTTAGCTGGAGCAGGCTTTTTGAAAGTGACGCCAACCTTATAGGCATTTATTCGGTGGACACCTACAATGCCTTTAACATTTTCAATGAAAAGATTTGTCAATATTATGGGGTTTTTATTACCAACCTTTTCTTCTTCTGTGGATTCAACGTAAACCACGCAGTCCCCACTGTGATTTTCGGGGAATAGCCTCTTGTAGAGGGGCTTCTGAAATACTTTGTAGCCATCATTGTTCGTTGAGGATTTTGCAAGTTTTCTCTTCTTTCTCTCTGCTGTAATGACGGGGTCCTCCCCGTCACTAGCAACGCTCATGACGTTATTGTTGCGCCGCAACACCCAACACAAATCTCAGAGAATTGCAAAATTAAAATTTATGAATAATTGAATATTAAAAACGCCCGCTTCTTTCGACTTCCCGCCAAAAAGTCCAGATACTAACCGTACCGTACGTGTGCTGCCAGCCTGCAACGGTGGAATACCTTTCCCCGCCTCATTATTGCCATATAAAACGAATTAAAGGAAAGTTGCCCTACAACCACAGAGTTGTAATAGCTCTAAGATTACAACCACGAAGTTTTAGGCAAAGGTGGAGAGTGCACTCCTAATACCTATTTGAGTCAAATACCTACGCATTGTTATCTCACTCTTCTGTGGTCAGCACTATCTTTCTAATAGAGTAACCCTACATTTTTGCCTAAATTTAGGACGCACAGATATCAATCACAATGATGAGTAAACCATTACATGAAAATACACAATTGGTATATGAACAATACAAAGTAAACTTAAGGACCTTGTTCCATAGGGCATCGCAGATATACAAAAACTAATTCTTCAATAAATGTGTAAGAATGCAATCTTGCAAGTCAATAAATGTGTACAACTAGCTACGCTCTGGATTTATATGCTTTATGATGAAATACTGCGCCTGTTATTGATGGCATATGTAATTCGACAGCGCGCAGCAGAGCCTTAGTAATAGGGTTCCGTTTTTACCCTTTAGGTACGGAACCCTAAAAAGGTAATCAAAAACAATGTAATTCAAATTATAATATTTTATTAACAAACCCACATAATTTACAATTATTTACAAAAAAAAAATCAAATCATTCGTCCTGCAGGGTTGTTGACTGCAATCGTTTTCTTGATGCATAATTACAGTCAAACCTGGATAAGAGAGAGTTGAAGGGACTGTTAAAGAAGGTTTCTTATGTTTTTGTGTATCTAAGGAAACCGTACGAAACAGTCTTGTCAAATTATTACGATACAAAATATTCTGTCTAAATGCTTTAAAATAAATGTTATTTATTTTATTCATCGTTTTATATTCTCAACGATCCTCATCAAATTCCTCGCAACATGGTAGCATTTCGCGTGGTTGAAGAATAGATTCGATGTAAATAAAATTTTTAAACTGAGAAGAAATTTTGTGCAAAAAATAAAGTGCGAAAAATCGACATGGCAACCAAACCTGAGATTATGAAATTCAAGATCGGTGACTTGGATGGCACTAACTGGTCAGTATGGAAATACAAAATTACTATGATGTTAAAAGGGATCCCCAAAGCCCTAGACATATTAGAAGGGAGATTTCCACGTTCAACCAGCAAAAAGGCTGATGATACTGCTCCACAAGAGTATCTAGAGCTAGATAGCACAATTTTGGTCATTCTCACGAGCAATATGTCAGATGAAATTGTCCAAAGAATCATGCGTTTTGAGACTTCTAAAGAAGTATGGGATGAGCTCAAGAGGCTGTATGACGGAGACGGTGATGACTTAGTCTATGACAACTGCCTTAAATTCTTCGAGTACAAGAAGAAAACGGACGACAACATGGCAATGCACCTTTCAAAGCTACAGAACATCTGGTTTAATTTAAACAAAGAAGTTACAAAGCTTGGAAACAATGAACTGCCAGAGGTACTTCTTATATGCAAGATTTTAGATACTTTGCCGGAAGAATACCTCACGTTTAAATCCAGTTGGCTGTTGATGTCTAAAAAGGAAAGGACAATAGAAAGATTAACATCACAACTCTGCGCCTTTGAACGAAATGTTGAGACACAAGCTTCGTCATCCAATAGCGAGAGTAATCAAGCTCTAGTAGTAAATACTTCAAAGAAAAGGAACGACAAAATGATTAGCAATAACAAGGTAAAATGTAATTATTGCGGATTAGAGGGCCATAAAGTACGTAAATGCAAAAAGTGGATGAGTGATGGAAGACCACCCAAGCCTAGTTCAAACGCCAACATCGTTACGAATACAGACTTATTGATAGTTGACACAGACTTATACCCAGATAAAGAAAGTTGGTATTTAGATAGTGGGGTAACTAGTCACGTCACCTTCAGAAGAGATCTGTTCCAAACGTTTAAGAGCTTCGACAAAACGAATACTGTGACGACGGCGAATGGCGAGAAAGTGATTGCCACTGGTAAAGGTGACATCAAACTAGAAGCTTTGGTTGGTGATCGAAAAGGATACATAATATTATGCGATGTATGGTGTGTACCATCACTACAGAAAAATCTGTTCTCGTTACTGTCAGCACAGGACAGATTACCGGGAAGCACTTTTGAATCAGAACCAGAGTTCTGCAGATTGAAATCTAATGGCGTCGTTAAAGTCACAGGTGAACGAAAGAAGAGAGGTGGATTATTTAAACTTAACGTAAAAAATATGATGCCACAAACTTCCGTTGAAGTCAATGCGATTACGACAAGTCAAGATTTATTACAACTTTACCATGAGAGATTAGCTCATCAAAGCAAACTCCATGTGAAGAAAGTTATCGAAAGAGAACTAGGGATAAAGGTAGAAAGTAACAACACAGAGTTTTGTGAAGGATGTAGCTTCGGTAAAATGCATAGACAACCATTCGGAACTAGAGTTAGAGCAGAAGTACCTGGCGAGATCATGCACTTAGACGTGTGTGGTCCATTTCCGTTCTCGTACAAAGGATATCGCTATTTCGTTCTATTTAAAGATGACTTCAGCAAGTACCGTTATGTATACTTCATGAAACAGAAGTCTGAAGTCTACTCAAAGCTTCAACTCATGTTAGAAGAAAGCAAGGTAGCTGGTCATATTATCAAAGAACTATTAAGCGATAACGGCGGAGAGTTCGATAATGAGAAAACTCGATTAATACTACAAAAATATGGCATAAAGCAAAGATTGATCATGCCATACACGCCTGAGCAAAACGTCTGTAGCGAAAGAGAAAATAGAACATTAGTCGAAGCCGTTCGTGCGATGATGTATGCACACGAAGAGTTGCCAACCGCTTGTTGGGCAGAGCTCGTGAGTACAGCAGCGTATGTACTCAACAGAACAGGACGTACTCCCGTAGAAGGTAAATCTCCATACGAACTGTGGTATAAGAAAAAGCCAAAGATAAGCCACCTTAAAATCATCGGAAGTCCATGCTACGCCCATGTTCCCAAGCAGAAGCGTAAAAAGCTAGACAAGAAAGCTGAAAGATGTATATTGATCGGCTATGACGGTGATGATGGATATCGACTTTTGAATTTCAGCAAAAATGGATGTTCGTTGGTACGTTCAAGAGACGTAAAATTTCTTGAGTCAGAAATCGGTAAGAGTAATGTAAAACAGAATTCAGAATTGACAAAGGCTCAGGAAGATTCTGAAATTGAAATTAGTCTACGAATGCCATCGAATTCTGTTGCAAGGGAGGATATTCCGTTGAGGCCTGTTATAAGAGAAGAAAGCAATCAAAAGATTCACGATGTAAGGGAGGAAGGTAATGAAACTACAGAAACCTTTTTGAAGAATGTATACCTCCTGAATCTTTGAAACGAGTCGAAAACAGAGTTCAGTAGCTATCTCCACGACAGAAAGCGAAATAGTTTCAGCAAGTGAAGCTGCACGTGAAATAGTATGGCTACAAAGACTATTCAGTGAGATTTCTACTCTAAAGCAAATTCCGATTTTGCAAGTCGATAATGATGCGGCAGTAAAACTTGCTCAGAATCCGGAAATGCATAGAAGAACAAAGCACATAGCAATAAGGCACTTTTATGTAAGAGAACTAGTTGCAGATGGAACACTCGAAGTCAAGCATGTGGGGGCAAACCTGAAAAATGCAGATTTCTTGACAAAGACTCAGCAGGCCGTCACTTGTTTCCATTATGGATCGAATAGGTTTAGGCTGTTTGTAATCCTGCCTGATGTTAGTTTACTTAACTACACAAAAAGGGAGGATGTTAAAGAAGGTTTCTTATGTTTTTGTGTATCTAAGGAAACCGTACGAAACAGTCTTGTCAAATTATTACGATACAAAATATTCTGTCTAAATGCTTTAAAATAAATGTTATTTATTTTATTCATCGTTTTATATTCTCAACGATCCTCATCAAATTCCTCGCAACAGGGACCGCCATCTCATTCTCTCTTATAGAGGTTTTTCACTTTTCCAGGTTTCTCACTTATCCAGTTTCGGAAGTGGCTACTCTCTCTTACAGAGGTTATGCGTGAAGAATGATAAATAATGTTTATAAATAGTATATATATAGGTACTAATTGTTTGGGTTGTGTTGATTAGAATTGAACATAAATGATAGTTTGTTGTATTCATTCTAAAAGACATTTAAATATTGGGAGAATTAAAAAGATCGACTTTTTTAATATTTCCATGCCCTTTAGAGCACTGAGACCTTATAAGGACCGTATATCTTTTGATTTTATAAAAGTAATTCTGATAAGTCAATTTCATTGCGTATTTAATAATTTCGAGATTTTCCACTTTTGAACGCATACAATACCTAACTATCTTAAGCTTATCGCTTAACGACTTTTTTATTTATTCCTAAAGATTTACTTACTAACACCCAAACTTTATCCTCAATTGATACTTATCAACTGGAGTAAGTTTGACCAATAAGATAGTGTAAATGCACGTGTAGCAATTCCAAAAGAATGTGATACAAAAATAAAGTTAATAGATTAAAGAAAACCACAAAACAGTTTTAAATAGAACACTATTTTAACAAACAGGATAGTTTAGATGCACGTGTGGCCATTCCAAAAAAAAATGCGATACAAAAACAATGTTATGTACTTATTTCCAGAAAATACAAAAAAAAATGTTTGAATAGAACACGGTCCGAAAGCAACGGTAGTTAGTTCCACGAAATTTAAGAATGGATCATAAAATGCAGATGTTTCATTACCCTCAACTCTCGCTTATAGAGGTTCAGACAAGTAGTACTCTCAGTTATAGAGGTCCATGAGGGAAAAACGACTCTCTCTTATAGAGGTTTTTGTCTCTCACTTATACATCGAGCTATATTACTACGTATAATATTTTCTCAAAGCACTTATAGAGGTATTTGAGGCGTAAAATGACGGGACCTGGCAATTACTCTCACTTATAGAGGTTTCTCACTTATCCAGTTCTCAGTTAGCCAGGTTTGACTGTATCTCTTGCCTTAAAGTGTAGGCTACAAATTCTGGATCTCTTATAAAAATGGTATTTCAGTGGTACAATTGCTTAGCACGAAGTTCTTTGAGATTTGTCTTAGGGAAACCTGAAAAAAGAACATAATGATACTATAGATATGATAATAATTTAACCAATATAATGATGGGTCAATATAATGATTTTTTGTTATAAATAAAGATCCAAATATAGTAGGTACCTAAAAACTTTAGATTACATTTATAAAGATGTGAATCACATAGTGTTCTTTTTAATTTTAATTTTGTTTAAATAATTGCACTAATTGTGACATAATTAGGTCAATATCGGAATTTTTTGCATGCACAAAAATTTGGCAAGATTAGGTAATTTTAAGGTCTAAATTGGGCAAGATCTTTATTTTTAGGTTTGTCATACTGAATTACCGACTGACGAAGAAAAAACTACTGGCAGCACTGAATGAAGCCAAAAAAAGTCTGAACTTTGAAGTCGATTCTGAAATTCTGTCTAATTTTTCGTGTATAATATTACCATGGAAGACTCGAAAGCTTCGTCGTCTAACGATCATCAAAATGAAAACGAAGACAGCACAAAGAAGAAATCAAAAAATAAGAAAAAGCGTAGTGGCGGCGGCGGTGATGGCGACCACGGACTTCCAACCACACCTGACGGTGTAGTTGCAGTGCCCAATTCTACCGATGTTCCTCCTAATTTATCATTGAAAGACTTAAAAATGGCTATGGAAGTATTAAATTTACAACATAAGCCCGCCAAAACGACTGAAGAAGCCTTGCAAAAATCTTATCAATTTTGGTCTACACAACCTGTACCAAAAATGGATGAGAAAATAATGTGCAATGAACCTATTGAACTACCTAAAACTCCAGAGGAGATAAGGTCTGAACCATATACTTTACCTGATGGTTTTCAATGGGACACATTGAATTTGAATGATCCATTAGTTTTGAAAGAATTATACATCCTTCTTAATGAAAACTATGTTGAAGATGATGACTGTATGTTCCGTTTTGATTATCAGACTGAATTTCTTAAATGGGCCCTCCAACCTCCAGGTTGGAGAAAAGAATGGCATTGTGGCGTTCGCGTAGTGAAATCTGGTAGGCTAGTTGGATTTATATCTGCGATTCCTGCTCAACTGAGAATATACGAACATGAGCAAACTGTTGTTGAAATCAATTTTCTCTGTGTACATAAAAAGCTTCGAGCAAAAAGAGTGGCCCCTGTGTTGATTAGAGAAATTACTCGGAGAGTCAATTTAACTGGCATATTCCAAGGGGTGTACACGGCGGGTATTGTACTGCCCAAACCCATTGCTACATGCAGATATTGGCATAGATCCCTCAATCCTAAAAAGTTGATAGACATTAAATTCAGTCATTTGTCCAGGAATATGACAATGCAGAGGACCTTAAAACTGTTCAAACTTCCTGATTCACCAAAAACACCAGGCTTTCGAAAAATGGAAGTTGGAGACATTACCAATGTTGTAAAACTATTAAATGATTACCTAAGGAAGTTTGACTTAGCTCCAATTTTTTCAGAAGATGATTTCAAGCATTGGTTCCTACCTCAAGTTGGAATAATCGACAGCTTTGTGGTGGAAACACCTAATGGTGCTATAACTGATTTTGTCAGTTATTACACATTGCCATCAACCGTTGTGTACCATCCTGTGCACAAGACACTGAAAGCTGCATACTCATTCTACAATGTATCAACAAAGACTCAATGGATTGACTTAATGCTTGATGCATTAATTACTGCCAAAAACTCTGGATTCGATGTCTTTAATGCTTTGGACTTGATGGACAACAAAGAGTTTTTGGAGCCACTCAAATTTGGTATAGGGGATGGAAACCTGCAGTACTATTTATACAATTGGCGATGCCCTAGCATGACTCCAAATAAGATTGGTTTAGTGTTGCAATAACATTATTGGTATAGTTTTCACTCTAACTTTTGTTTAATAGAAAACTGTTTATTATCTTTTATGTTCACAAAATGTAAAGTGTTTTTATCAAATAAAAATAGCTTTAGTATAAATCGTGTTTTGACTTAATTTTGGCCAAAATCTAATAGTTTACCAATGACCTGTTCTAGCCACGGTAATGATATTTACCGTGTTCTAGCTAGCACTTTATTTTGTCTAGAGACAACTATGTGACAAGTCTTTTCTTTTTTGCGGTTTCGCGAGGGTTTCTAGGGTAAGGGTTCTTATGTTTGAGATTACACATAAACGGAATGCAGTAGCTTCTATGTGGGTGATTTATATTAGGACGGGGCGGGCACGGGACTGACCCGTATGACGCACATTCTATACATTTTGTGTAAAAGCCCGGACGAGTGTCGCTCGTACAGGCCACTACAAAAATGTATGGAATGTGCGTCACGTGTTATAATTAATAGTTATATATGATATTGATAAAGATTTCGTATATTTTGCAAATTCGTAATGAGGCCTCTGATGGGCCCATAGTACAATACTTACAAGTTGTTCATAACTTTGAACATGCCTACACCTCTGAAAGCCTCTGCACTTTACAAAGCAACACCTGTAGGTATGTGATATCAGTTTGAAACATTTGGCGGCATGTACAATACATGCCGCCAAATGTTACGGTATGGGAGCCCCTCTTAAATATTTATTTTATTTTAATTTTATTATTGAAGGGAATATAAAACTAAATATTCTGTGAAAATTTCAAGCATCTACCTGGTACCATTATTAATACAGAGCGAAAAACGTCTAAAAATTCAGGTTTGTTGTATGGGAGCCCCCCTTAAATATATATTCTATTTTGTTTTTAGTATTTGTTGTTATAGCGGCAACCGAAATACATCATCTGTGAAAATTTCAGCTGCGTAGCTATTATGGTTCATGAGATACAGCCCGGTGACAGACGGACAGACTGGAGTCGATTGAGAGGCGAGCCAAGAGGCTGATCGACAACGACACTCTGACTATGTCGCAGCTGCAAAGTCTCGAGCATCGACGTAAGGTAGCGTGTTTATCGGCCTTTTACCGGATCCACTTCGGAGAGTGCGCCCAGGAGTTGCACAATCTGGTCCCACCTGCCCCTTTCTTCTATCGTACGGCTAGACAGAGGCGACCAAAGCGCCACCCTTTTATGGTGGACATTCCGCGCATTAGAACCAAGCGTTTCGAATCCTCATTCCTCATACGAACAGCCAGAATGTGGAACGCTTTGCCTGGGTCTGTCTTCCCGCTAAAGTACAATGTGGGCGTCTTCAAATCCCGAGTAAATAGGTATCTTCTAGGTAAGCGTGCTACAACCTAGACCGCATATCTGCTTAACAACAGGCAGTATGTGGTCAAACGCAAACCTATTCAGAATAAAAAAAAAAAAAAAAAAAAAAAAGGACAGACAGACGGACATCGAACTCTTAGTAATAGGGTCCCGTTTTTCCCTTTGGGTACGGAACCCTAAAAAATCAGGATAATTTTTATGTGATACCTATAAAACCCACGGAATCCAGAAGTACAATACCTACCTATCGCACGCACCCACCGCGCTGGCGTCTGCCACGACTGTGAAATAAGGGGACCCAAAGCAATGTACTCAATGTAGGTATAAGCCGCCACGGCGCCACACAAGTTGATGGATGTTAAGTTAGCCACTAGCTGCGCAATAGCCAATCAACGTACGGCTTCCACGTCACATCTCGTCAGGATTGGCTATTGCGCAGCTAGTGGCTAACTACACATCCATCTACTTGTGTGGCGCGGAGTATATGAAGAAAGTGCAGCAATTAAGCTGTACTTTAATTTTTTTATTAGGAAAAATATTACTTATTTACTCTAAAAATATAAAAGGAAGTACAGGATCTCCCGGTAGGCGTGGGCGACCACCAAAGGCCTCGTTTTGTAATGCTTGCTACACATAGGTAGGTATATAATTTATACCTAGTTATATTCGGGCCAACCTCGATCGGCAGTGCTGCGCAATAAGTATCCAATCAACGCGTAGCTTTGCGAGCTTCGGTCAGGATTGGATATTGAGCAGCTTGTAGCTAACTTCAGATCCGCCTACCTGTATGATTCGGCCTATAGGTACATCCTGAATGAAGCTCACATTAACATAAAGCTGCGCGGTGTTTGGGTTTAGCTAACTTCTTATCCGCCGAATTGTGTGATTCGGCTTATAATACCTACTTAATTACTTATGGATGCTCGTGCGAAAAAGCCGATCGGTGTTCGCTAGGCGGCGCGCCGGGCATCGGCACTCGGCAATACCGAATTTTAATATGTAGCATGTACGAGGTAGATAAATGCTGCGACCTGCGATGCGCGGAAAAGGTTCCTGTATACATCAAGTAGGTACCTACTCTTTGGGCAAAGGCCCGCACCAGTATGAGCAGGTGCTCACGCTGGTGGAAAGTTATCATCGGGCTTCCCTGCGCTCGTGGTAAACGAGCCCAATTTTTTCAGTTGGGAAAGTACTCATTTTGGATCGCTGTGTATTTATTACCTACAACTACATACATGAATTGAGTGAGTAACGTATTAACTCATGTACCTATCACAAATCACAAAACCAGTATACGTAGTATCTATAGTAGTCTACGCACAAACGCTTGTTTTTCCTCGTCTGATGCTTTCGTATCTTCACTTCTCATAATCTGTCTAGGCATTTTCCTTTCACTGCATCAGGCAGGATGTCAGCCCAAATAAGATAGGTAGCCTATTTTAAGTTATAGTGACTTTTTTGCTTAGTGTACTTCTGTCTTTTTGAGAACAAAGGACCAGGACTGGACTGGAGATAGTAAGTCTTAGATCATCCAATGTTGGACATAGGCTATTCCTATGGATTTCCAATAAGACATATTTGAAACGGTTTGCATACAATGTCTTTCGGCATTTTGATTACATCATTCCATCTTGTCGCTGGATGCCCTACAATGCACTTGCCAGCATGTTGCTACTGATGGAAGCAATACTGGAATGCATCACATTTGTCAGATAAGGTTTAGATGTAAGATGAGGATAATAATAAAACAACTTGCTATTGAGAATATTCCACAGAATATATTTTAACAAATTAAAAAGGAATTAATCAGTTACATTAGGGACCAAGTTTACAATCCAAGGTACAACATTTAATGTAAACTGACTATGGAAAAAAAGACAAGAACAAAAAGCCACCTCCATTTTCTGGGATACAGGACAAGAAATGTATTTTACTGAATAAACATAAAAACAAACTTCTAGTCAATGTAAAAAGTCAAAGAGTCGAGAGTACTCAACACTTCTTAACACAGTTGCGTTATTTTTGTTTGCAGATTTACACTCCTTGATATAAATGTTATATTATAATTATGTAGGAGTGTAGTCCACTTTTTTGTTTTTCAATTTTTATTTATATATTTTTATGAGCGGGATCATATAATAACTATTCCTTATGGTGTTCAAAGCATAAAATTATCAAGATTTACGTTCTTGAAAACTTATAAGCTGGTCACATTATATAGTGAGCAACTATGGTGCAATAATGTTATTCCTTCTTAGTAGCTTGCTGCTTAGCTTGGTGAGCCTGCAAAACAGCAACAGCTTCGTCAACTTTGGCTTTCAAAGATTCTCCATGTTCTAACATGTGGAGAAGTTCAGAGTTATCAATTTCCAAAAGCATGCCAGTAATCTTCCCGGCCAAGTCTGGGTGCATTCTTTGAATGAGTGGGAAAAGTCGTTCTCCAAGCATTTGCTTCTGTTCTTGAAGAGGAGCAGTGGCCAACATGGTGGCAGTAAGCGGTTCTTGTCCTTGGATGTGGACAGCTGGTTGGGGAGCCGGCGGGTTGCGCATGTTGGCCGTGTACTTGTAGCCGGCAGGACGGCCACTCTGGGAAACAAGAGGTGCACGAATAGAAGCAGCGGCAGCCACTCCTTGCTGGCCAGTGATCGGCCTAGCTCCCAGAGAAGTCCGCATAGCTGCTTGAGCAGGGGCTCTAGGAGCAGGCCTGAAAGTTGCTTGCATGTTAGGATATCCAGAACCTGCAGTCTGGGAGCTGGGCCTGACAGGAGGTTGAGCAGTCCAGCGTGGAGAAGGTCTAATCTGGGTCATCTGAGCTGGACCATAGAAGCGCTGAGCGGGTGGAATAGTTGGTACGAAATATCCTCCTGCACCACCAGGCTGGAAGATTTGTCCCATTTGTTGCATACGAACGCTTGCCATTCTCTGCATGTACTGAGATGTCAAATGTGCTTTACGATCTTCTTTGCGCTGAGCTAAAGCCACATAAAGTGGTTTAGTTCCCACAATACGGCCATTCATTTCAGTGACGGCCTTAGTTGCTTCCTCGGGTGATGAGAAACAAACAAACCCAAAGCCCTTGCTGCGACCATCTTCCAACATGACCTAGAAAAAATAATTTAATTACATTTCTTATGTATAAGGCACTTAAATGACTAATATTCAAAAGGTACATATAACATAAAATGTAGGGACATAATTAATAACAGATTTCATTTACAGTGTTCTAGAACTCAAATACAAAGCCAAAATAAGGTGATTGAGACCATCATTATTAACAACTAATAAGGACACATTTAAGGCAACATCTTCAAAAAATGTCTTTTGTGTTAATTTGTTTTGAAAGGGGCTTCTGAACCTATTTTAATATGCTTGCAAAAATTGTAATAGGTTATTTAAAAGGAATGATTAAGTGCTGAAGCACAGCTTAGCAGTTACTGTATACATAAATAATTAGAGTTGCATAGAAATGTTTTACATGCTATAAAATACACTAAATTTCAGCATGAGTACATAAGTTTGAAACAAACAAATTACACTAACGTAACTAAGTTACATCTTATCATGCTGCTTGGTGTCAGATACGAGTAGAATCTGACATAAAAAATTATAGGCTAGATGAGGCCTCAGGATCAGTTATTGCTTGAAACTTTGTGTAGTGTTCATTAGTCAGTGTGTGAAAGTGAGACTAATCAATATATTTAAAAAACTAACAGCAGTTTTACTCCATATAAAATTTCATTGAACGCAATAAATAAAATCATTAGAATCATTTACAAAATTATATTTGACCGAAGTGAACCAAGTAGAGGTCTCTGTTTTAGGTCGACAATGTTGCTTTCGTCTATCCAGATGTAGATTTTGTAATTAATCTCAACTAAACATGGTACACATTTCGTCACAGGTTATAATAATATAACCATGTTTTTTTTCGTAATGGGCGATTTTTCATCGGGCGGGTATTTCCCTCAAAAAGGGGGAAATTTACTGTCGCGCTATTTATGAGCAGATTATGATATTTGGCAATATTGTTTTGCATCTAAAGCTTTACAAGATTTGTGTTTGCATTGAAAATTGGAATATGAACCAAAACAGTCTAGACCAAGTCGAAATATAGACAATAGAAATATTAATTAATAATAGACAAACAACTTTAGTAGTTAAGAGTTGGCCTACATGTAATTTTATCATGTTAACAATAACTTTTGAAAAATGTAAACTAAAATTAAAATTATCATATCAGTTAAGGGTATTACGATTAGTAAAAATATAATTACCTTAGCAGATGTAATAGTACCAAAAGGAGCAAATTCTTTACGTAGACGTTCATCATCAATAGTGTCATCTAAGTTCTTGACGTACAAGTTAACTCCTTGGTAGCGTGTCAAACGTTCAGACTTCAGCTGTTCAAACTTGCGTTTAAGTTCCTTTTGACGCTCAGCTTTTTTCTGAGCTCGTCCAACATACAATGGTTTTCCTTCAACCAGTTCCTTCCCATTCAACTCCATGCAAGCTCTTTCAGCTGCATCAGGATCTTCAAAGGCCACAAATCCGAAGCCCCTTGAGCTTCCATCATCCTTATACATCACTTTGTGACTTGTTATGCGACCATATTTCTCAAACATGTCTTTCAACAACTCATCAGCTAAATCTTCACCAAAGTTCTTCACATACACATTTGTGAATAGTTTAGCCTTCTCTCCTAGTTCCTTTTCACGTTCCTTACGAGGGATGAATCTACCAACGTAGACTTTTTTACCATTCAACAGCATACCATTCACCTTTTCAATAGACTTATTGGCAGCTTCCTCTGTTTCGAAATGAACAAAACCATAGCCTTTGGAGCCTCCAGTTTCATCTTGAGCCACTTTACAACTAAGTATATTTCCAAAGGCAGAGAATGTGTCATACATGGCTTTGTTATCAATGGTCTTGTCCAGGTTCTTGATGAAAACATTTCCCACACCAGACTTGCGCAGAGAAGGGTCTCGTTGGGACCACATGATTCTAATTGGTCTTCCTTTGATCATATCAAAATTCATAGTGTCTAGTGCTCTTTCAGCTAAAACAACACAAATAATAAATTAATAATTAGCTGTTTTGTACAACTATAAGTCAGAAAGTGCATTGGTTACAAATGTTGTTGCAACATAAAGATATGAGTGTGCGCTTGATAATGCCAACAGTTCAAATTGCGCAAGTTGTTTGAAATGTAACATGATAATTCTTACAAATATTTCTTAAAAGCTAGCAACTTTATGTAGCAAGAGAAATAATAAGTTCACTGTCATTATCTTCAAACTAAAAAATTGAGGAATTTAATAGCCATATGGCATATTACTTCAAACTTCAAATACACATGAGGAGTTCTAGGCTATGGCATTTTTGAAATAAAATTAAGAAAATGATATCAACTTACCATCAGCAGGCTGCTGAAAATTAACATAAGCGTATCCAAGGGATCTACGAGTTATCATATCACGACAAACTCGAATTGAAAGGACCGGGCCCGCAGTTGAAAATTTTTCAAACAACATGGCTTCGGTTATATCGGAGTGCAAATCTCCGACATAGAGAGAAGCCATGGGATAATTCGGTGGACCAGAATTCATCTTGATATATTTGCTGCTGCAGTTTTATGTAGACATTAGCATAAACGAAGGCAAAGACAACTTCACTTTCTCTTTACAATGACTATCGCATTCCTTAGACCACGTTGCACGCTTACGTACACTAACTTAAAATCAAGTGATTCCCGTTTGTTTTTTATTATTTTACTATTTTTTTGGATTTTTGTGTATTTTATGATTTTTTTTTTTATTTTACAAGAATATTTCACGAAATTCTGAGGATTGTGTGACCTATATCTCAGGGAACACACAACCTCACGTGAACACACCTTGCTCACCAAAGGAAAAGGTGACGTTTGACAAAAAATCAAGATGGCGTTTGATCAGCCCTCTCAGAGATACCAACCTAACAAATAAGGTTGTTCTCGTTTCACTATGGTTGTTCTACAACACTCTGTGAGTCTGTGACACCGAGGCTCAGAATAAGGAAAAATAAGGAAAAACAGTAGAAGCGACATAAAGTAAAAAAGTTGTGATGCATGATTCCACAAACATGGCGTCGAAAATCCATAGAAACTGCTATGTAATCTAGACACAAATGACACTAGAACTGCTGATCAAATGTCAAATTTGATTTCACAAAGATGGTGGACAAACTTCAAACGTCTCCTAGGCAGGGCTTTTAATTTGAACTTTATCGGCATAGCAATAATGCTATGTCATTTCAAACACCGCCCCTATGCACCGAGGTGACACCACTTCTACACGTAAATTGTCAATAAATTAAAATAAGTGTACTTTCCAGTCTCCAGACGGTATTACTGTACATAAATCTATTGTTAATCTTTGTGATTGAATTTAATATTATTTAATTTTATGAGAGAAATTCCTGCAGTCGTCAGGCCGCAGATGCAGCCGCAGGCAAAAAAGCATCTTCAGCTGACATCTAGGCCAGTCACAGAGATACCAGAGGGATAATGTGGTCGATCGAGAAAATCTGAAAGAGATGCATTGATTTAATATATCATGAGTTAGAAAAGGACATGAAAAATATCTACATTCGGTGGAGGTTGATTTATCTTTATGATGATTTATTTGTCGTGGCCCGTACGACCGAGCGACGCCCGGACGGGGCCCGTCCGGGCTTTTACACAAAATGTATGGAACGTGCGTCGTACGGGCCCCGTCTGGCCCGCACCCGTCCTGCGCCGCCCCGTCTTAGTATAAATCATCCCTTATCGGGTTTTTTTTAGACTGATAACGTCAAATCCCAATACTTATTTGACAGTTTTGATAGCAACTTGGAAGATTTTCCATGCAGTTTTGTGGTTGAAATTATTAAGTGCACATTGGATATAAAAATGTTTTCGTGCTCGAAGTTCATAGCGTTCCATGAAATTAATAAACAAGGCGAAATGCCCTCAAATATGGGTTAAGAGTTGGATAGAATAAAAGACTCGGTTAAAAATCCGAGAATTGACAATCGAACCAACACTCTACAGCACTCCTAGCATGGCAAAGGTACAAATTGTATTTCCACCAATTTATCCCCTCGGAGTGTTATTTACTGATATATGTGTCGGAGTGGAAACCAATAATTGGTTCATAATTATTATGAATTGACATTTACAACTGACATTAAAAGTTGATGAAATTATTTTATCCCATGGCCGTGCTAGGGATGCAGAAATTATTTAAGAATGTCCAAAGAAATTACCGCCTGAAAGCCGTAGACATTTTTGACTGTGATTTTTGAATGTCACCGTGGCAGGCTGCGGGCGCAGCTACGATTGCGGGCGCGGCCATCTGTGTTGTACCCTGTAGTTGTCCCGGTTGTCTAAATAGGGAAATATATGCGGCCTTTACACATATAACTGGCATTGAAGTAATGGTTCTGTTGAATGTGAAAATAAAAGTATGTACAAATAAAGTTTGTAGTACAAACCCACACATTAAATGTACACATTTATTTACCATGCCTCAAAACACGCAATTTCGTATCCAAAACACGGGCAATGATTTTTTATTTAATAGCAGCCCTGGATCGCACGTTTACCCACGCTGTGCCCGTCGACCGCACCCACGTCCGAGTGGCACCCGCGCCCGTAGTGTGAGCAGGTGCTGTCCGTTGCCTGCCTGACCGCGCGTAACCGGGCGCAGTCATGCGCTGCCCGCGGCACATAAATATCTCGCCTGTGGCCGCGTCCGTGGTTTGTTTTCAGCTACAATGCCAAAATAAAAAAAGTTCTGAATGTCAATGTCATGTTCATAAAAATGTCATGGTGACTGGTAAAAAGGTTGACATTGACGTTGACAACAGCCACAGAGATTCTGTTGAATTTCTATTTCTTTTTTCAGTGAAGTTTCCTTGTATTGGTTAGTTTCTTGAATTAAATCCTAAAAAATTAAATTAATCTCAAGTTATTGATTTTGAATGTGACTGAGATATGTGCTAATGTATGTGTAATATCCGATGTTTATTGTATTTTCTGTATTAATTTTGTAGGTAAGGTTCCGGCTTTACAAACATGGGGAAGGGAAATAATATGATTCCTAATGGCCATTTCCATAAGGATTGGCAAAGATTCGTTAAAACGTGGTTCAATCAACCTGCACGGCGATACCGCAGAAAACAAAACAGAATCAAGAAAGCGAAAGCCATTGCTCCTCGCCCAGCAGCGGGCCCACTGCGCCCTGTTGTCCGGTGTCCCACAGTGCGCTACCATACTAAAGTTCGTGCTGGACGAGGATTTACTCTTCGTGAAATCAGAGTAAGTACGGCTTTATTTTGTTAGAAACCAATTAAACCAAGCACCCAATTATTATGGTGGATTTGAAGGCACATAACCTAACTATTTTTGTTTGTCTCGGGATATGACCTGTTTTGCCATTAATTGCTTAGCTTAGCACCGCACTAAAACTAATCTTTATCATCTTATATAGGTAGTTACTAATTTATACATCTTCAAAATGAATGGTCATAAATTAATGGACATGAAAGCTTTGTGCATTGTAACTATTATCAAATAGTGATTTATGAAATGCAATAGATTAGTGCTATATGTCATGCATAACCAGAATAATATGTTGCATCTCAACAATACAAAGAGAAGAATTTATTAAGTTGACAGAAATTAGTGTAAACAAATAGGTACTATGTCAGACTTTAGTCCACCATTTCATCTATTTTGAGATTAAAATCAATACAATGGACCTACTATTTATTGTACAATGAGACATTATCTTTTATAAAACAGAATGTATGTCTTAGGAACTACAACCAAATACAATACTACTTTATAAGCTTAAACTACATACACTACTACTACATAAAAAGCAATAGGATCATCTACAGACCCTTGAAGGTCTAACGATAATCCAAATGCTCAAGCTCACAATGCACTTTTGCCTGATACATGTCTTACGAAAAGGATGAGCAGCCAACCATCAAAGCTTTAGCCAAGTGGAGCTGAAATATATAATTTCTTGTCTTGTGATGTACACTTAATTTTTTCAGGCATCTGGACTAAACCCCGCTTTTGCCAGGACCATAGGAATCGCTGTAGACCCTCGCAGACGCAACAAATCTGTTGAATCACTACAGATTAATGTGCAGAGACTGAAGGAATACAGAGCTCGCCTCATTCTGTTCCCTAAGGGCAAGAAGGTAAGTTGACTGAACTGTAAAGAGTTCCTTCCATCCATATTGTGATTTACTGCTTTCATGTGTCTTATGCAGTTATAAATTAGGTATTTTATGTTTCCACATACATATGTGATGTGTATGTATAATGTAACTGGTATATGAGTTGAATCTATAATTATTATCAACTGTCCTGGCATAGATGCTAGTACCTCTACTTTTGCCTGCCGAGGCATTTGTGATAATTTTAAATATCCATTCTGGTTTTGGGTCAGTTGTTTTTGTCTTTCCATGTCTGCCATAGACCTCCCGATAGGGTATCTAGGCATATGTGCTTAATGTTATGTAATTTCTAAATTGATATCTAACCACTTGTGAATGTACAGGTACTGAAGGGTGAAGCTAATGAAGAGGAACGCAAGCTGGCCACCCAGCTCCGTGGCCCATTGATGCCTGTACAGCAGCCGGCACCTAAGTCTATTGCCAGGGCCATTACTGACGAGGAGAAGGACTTCAAGGCATACCAATACCTCAGAGGCGTAAGTGGTTTATTCATCTACTACGTTTTAGTATAGGTCAATCTAGGGCCAGTCAATTATTCAATATGGCAGTAATGTCTTGCACCAGCATCCCAGAAGGGTGTTTTGTAAATCTGTTTATGTCTGTGTCTACCCAAACCAATCCAACAGAATGTTTTTATCTATGAAATTATAAAGATTACATACCCTGTAATTTATTTTTAGAAATTCATGTGAAACTTGATCTACATTTGATATTTTTATTGAAATGTATTAACCACAGACACCAGGGTCCATTTGTCCCCAAACATTTGATTTCAGTCAAAGTTTAATAAAAAAAAATATCCCCCCTTATTTGTAAATAATAGCAATAAAATTCTAAAAGAGAACACCTCATAGTCTGCGGCCCTGTAATAAACAAGTAAAAAAATACATTACTCTAAATGAAATCCTTGTAGTTGGGCAACTACATGCCCTGCTCTTTAATTAATATATTATAAGGGTGGCTCTAGGTAGGCAGTGGCACAACTGCTCCATTGGATTAAATGGAATTTATCTTTCCTTCCTTCCTTTCAGCCATAGGATGTCCACTGCTGAACATAGGCCTCCCCTAAAGATCTCCAATAAGACTGGGTGGTAGCGGCTTGCATCCAGCGCGAACCTGCGGTCTTAATGAGGTCGTCCGTCCACCTTGTGGGTGGACGTCCTACGCTGCGCTTGCCGGTACGTGGTCTCCACTCGAGGACTTTTCGACCCCATCGGTCATCAGTCCTCCGCGCTATGTGCCCTGCCCATTGCCACTTCAACCTGCCAATCCGCTGGGCTATGTCGGTAACCTTGGTTCTTCTACGGATCTCCTCATTTCTGATTCGATCGCGTAGAGAAACTCCGAGCATAGCCCTCTCCATGGCTCGTTGGGCTACTTGAAGCTTACTAATAAGGCCCATAGTGAGAGACCACGTTTCTGTGCCGTAAGTCATCACTGGCAACACACACTGGTCGAAAACTTTCGACTTGATAAACAGATAAACAGATAAACATTTTATTGATAATTTGTCAAAAATTATAAGTCACAAAATTGAAGTCAAACATGACTCAGATTAAAATAAATTCATTTCATAATCTTATTGTGCCATAAAATATAATAGTATTATCATTCATAAGATTAAAAGTAAGTATAAAATAATAATGTCAAGAATATCAATTAATAATTTCAAATCACATACATTTTTTTAAAAGGAAATTACTCTTATTAGAGCAAGCAAAAAAATCTTCAACGCTATAAAATGCCTTTTGCACGAGCCAGTTCTTTAGTTTTGTTTTAAATATATTATCGCTCACTGAGCTAGTGATGTCCTTCGGCAAACAATTGTAAATTTTTGCACCTATCACGTGAGTCAACTTCCCCGAGCGCACCAGTCTCGTGTGGATAGTAGCGAGACTGTCAACATTGCGCAGGTTGTGTTGAAATGCATGCCTGGCCCCACGCTTCTCGTACATATCCAGGTTGGTTCTTGAGGCACTGAGGTATGTCGGACGAGAAGACGTTACGCAATTTTCCGAACGCTGCCCAGCCGAGTTGGATTCGGCGATTGGCCTCTTTCTTGAAGTCGGACCTACCTAACTGGACTACTTGTCCTAGGTAGACGTACGAGTCAACGACTTCAAGAACCGAGTTCCCAACTGAAATGGGGGTGGGTACAACATGGGAATTACACATGACCTTTGTCTTGTCCATGTTCATTTTAAGACCCACCTGTTGAGATACTCGATTGAGGCCTTCGAGCATCGTACTGAGTTCCTCCATCGACTTTGCCATGACTACGATATCGTCGGCAAACCGAAGGTGAGTGAGGTATTCGCCATTGATGTTGATGCCGAATCCTTTCCATTCCAGGAGCTTAAAGGCGTTCTCCAGAGTAGCAGTAAACAGTTTCGGAGATATAACATCTCCCTGTCTTACGCCTCTTTTCAAAGGGATCGCCTTGGAGCTCTCTTCCTGTACTCGGACCGACATGGTGGCGTTATTATACAAACACTTCAACACTTCGATATACCGATAGTCAATACGGCATCGTTGAAGAGACTCAAGCACAGCCCATGTCTCGACCGAATCAAAGGCTTTCTCATAGTCCACAAACGCTAAGCAAAGTGGCTGGTTATACTCCTCAGTCTTCTGTATAACCTGCCGCAGCATATGTATGTGGTCCATGGTACTAAAGCCTTTTCGGAATCCGGCTTGTTCGGAAGGCTGGAAGTCATCAAGCCTGCGTTCGAGACGATTCGTAATGACTCTTGAAAACAACTTATAAACATGGCTCAGAAGCGAGATGGGTCTGTAATTCTTCAATAAGGTGTTGTCACCTTTTTTAAAGAATAGCACCACCACGCTTCTGTTCCATGCTTCTGGCGTTATGCCCTCGAGGACGACGGTGTTGAAAAGCTTCTGAAGGACTTTAAGTACCGGTTTACCACCCGCTTTCAGAAGCTCTGAAGTGATTCCGTCGTCACCCGGCGCCTTGTTGTTCTTAAGTTGGTTCAGGGCCATTCTAATCTCGTACAGGCTGATGTCCGGGATGTCTTCGGTGAAGTGTCGGGTCAGCTTGGCTCTTGGGTCTCTAGCCGCGCTGTTTACAGGCTTTGCTACCGAGGCGTATAGCTGTCCGTAGAACTTTTCGATCTCCTCCAATACCTCTGCCTTGGTCGACGCTGTACTGCCATCTTCTCTCTTCAGCTTTGTCAGCTGGCTTTGCCCAATAGACAAATGCCTTGCGAACACTTTGGAGCCTTTGTTCCGCTCTATCGTCTCCTTAATATGTTTGGTATTAAAGAGACGAATGTCGCACCGCACTGATTTTGAAATTTGTCTATTGAGCCGCCTGTATGACTTTGCATCATCGGAAGACTGCAGTCTTAGCGAGCGTCGTTCGGCCATGAGATTTAGAGTATGATCGGAAAATTTCCGAGGTCTATCAGAACGGCGGGGTCTAAAGAACTTAGAACCCACCGTTTGGACAGTTTCTACGAGCCCGTTATTGATCTCGTCCACAGACGCAAAGTTCTCCAGGCAAGCAAAGCGATTTGAGAGCTCGAGCTGAAAGTTCTCGGGGTTTTGTATATGAGCATGAGTAGGTCGGAGCGTAGACTTCATCAGGCGGGACCTTTCGAGTTTAACGTTAATATTCAGTTTGCCTCGCACGATTCTGTGATCACTACCGGTTTTTATCCTGTGGATCACGGAGACATCGTTGAATATCCGTTTCTCGCTAGTCATGATGAAGTCTATCTCATTTCTCGTAGAACCATCGGGGCTCATCCAGGTCCATTTCCTGTGAGGTGGCTTCTGAAAGAAAGAGTTCATCATGAAGAGTCCCTCTTTCTCCAGAAAATCTGCCAGCCTCTGGCCCCTGAGGTTCCGTTGCCCATATCCAAATTGCCCCACTCTCAACTCATCATCGCTTGTATTGCCCAACTTTGCGTTGAAATCTCCCATAACAACCGTGAAGCGGGTCTTAGACGTATGTATGGCCCGACTTACGTCCTCATACATAGCCTCCACTTCATCATCTGGGTGTGACGAGGTCGGTGCGTATACCTGAATGACCTTCAACGAATATCGTTTAGATATTCTGAGTATTAGGTATACAACCCTGCTCGACACACTTTCAATGGTAATGATGTTGTTAACGAGAGACTTGTGGACGAGAAAGCCGACACCACCTTGGGACCGTTGGTCACCTTCCCGGTAGTAAAGTAGGTTGCCGGATTTCAGGGTTATCGTGTCCTCGCCCTCTCTACGGACTTCAGACAACCCCACAATATCCCATCGCAACCTACTCAACTCTTCTTGCAGTTCCGCAATCTTCTCGTCAGTCCTCATTGTGCGCACGTTATATGTTGCCAGGGCCAGTTGTCGGGTGGGGTGGCAGCCGGATCTCTTCCGGCGATTCTTAGCACCCCGTGCTCCGCCGTTACTATGGCCGCTGCCGGAGCCAGGAATAGCGGCGCTGCCGGGGACTGGGGGCCTGGTCTTATTTTCACTAATCATAAAGGGGGGTTTTGCCCGTAATTGCCGCGCTGGGCAGGCGTGTTGGCAATCGCAGTGCGTAGCTCTCGCGACGGGGATGCTGCTGCCCATCCCCGCCCTGTTGCACTTGAGCTACGCTGTTTTGGATGGATATACCGCCATCTGTCGGTTCCGTAGTACCTCAGTCGGCTCTTACGACACCTGGTACAAGAGGGGGGTGCTATTCTACTCTGCCGGCACCCCACGGTGCCGGCAGAGTAGAATAGCACCCCCCTCATAGCAACCTTTATGTTTGTGAGAAACTAAAAATCTGTTTTTTTTTTCTTCTCTCTTCATTATACAAGTTGGTGCAACTTCTCTAAAGGACAATTGATTTTTTGTCAGGATTGGTCTCATATTAATGTATATAGCCCTATAGATATTTAGATTTGCAATTTGCAAAGTCAACCAGGTAATAATATTCCAAAATACAGTATTTAATCATTTTATATGACTTACAGGCTCGTTCCCTCGCCAAGCTGGTTGGTATCCGCGCGAAGAGACTGAAGGACGCCGCTGAAAATCCTGATGATGTCACTAAGGCTCCCACAGCTGTCAAGGAACCTAAGTCTAAAAAGTGATCAATAAAACTTTAAGAACCTACCACTGACTTTATAATTGAGTAGTTAATTAGTAGTGTCTATAGTTGCGTGTGCGGGATGACCGACTCAAATTGAGGGCTGCATAAGGCTTGTTAGTCCACGTGCGCTCGCTCAAGTTTAGGCATTTATCGAAGATCGTCACTGCCGCGCGAGACTCCAAGCGCAGTGACTGTCACAGTGGCACGAAAATTTAATCCTTGCAAGATATGATTCTTTAAAATCGACTACTCATTACAAATGATATAGGTATCACTAATATGCTTGATGAGACCGATTATGACGCGTTCTCTCCATTCGACACACGGCTTCATGCTCATATACTAAGCGCCACACAATTCGGCGGATGAGAAGTTAGCCGCAGATGACACTTCCCCGTGATTCGCTAATTATTGCGCATGTGTGCACAATGCGTAGGGAGCGCGTGGGAGGCATGAGGTTGGCGGGCGGGTGTGCCTCGGCGTCTCGTCTCTGGCTCCCGCGCATACCTATATTTCGGCTTTTGCGCACAACTTCCCAATCTAACTTCATCTGCTGCTAACTTTTCATCCGCCGATTTAAGTCGGCGGTTAAAAGTTAGCAGCAGATGACACTTCTTTCGCCATTGCGCATGCAAGTGGTGAGCACGGTCGTAGAGAGCACGCGGGAGGCATGCGCCGAGTTGTGTAACGCGGAACGCGGATTAATACTAAGCGATTGAGGCGTCTCATCTATCGGAATTCAGTGGTGGCGCGGAGTCTACATAGGTCTACATTTGGCATCACTCGACCGAATTCGTGTGTAGCAACCAGTACTTAAGTAGCAACCCTTATTGATCTTTTATAGAAAATAAAATTGAGACCCTGATTTTAGAGTTTATGTAAACAGCTAGTTACAGGAGAAAAAAAATCATTTTTAGGTAATACATTTATTGCTTATTAAGTAAAACCGTACATAATAACTAGATATTTATACCAACATTAAAATGCAAATTACGTTTCCGAAAAGAAATAAAAAATCAACTGCAGACACTGTCCGAGCCTTTGACTAAAGGTCCGAGCAATGAACTTGGGCATTTAGATTATGTCTAGACCTTATGATTTGGATATAGTAGTAGTAGTTTAAGTAGTTTTATTTTATATTAATTAATACAGGTCGTTTGTCGTCGTCCCACTAAAGTAAAGTGACATGCATGTGCATTTTGTGTAGTATCTTTTTAGATAGCTCTAATTACTGGTGACACGTTTTTCTCACACTAACGCATTAAAAGGAAAAGGGACATTTATTTTATTTAGCCCTATGCTAATTTCCATTACATGCCTTCCCACTGTAGTTACTACTGCAGCAGTATGCGCTGCGTGCACTGAAATCCAGTGTAGATATTCTAAGGCTGCGTGACATTATTGTACAGTGCGACACAAAAGAGATGAAATTAATTATTCGGGAACTAAATTATCACTTTTGCTGGAACCACAATATGAGCTGCTAATCATTGTTAACATCTTAGCATTTTTCTCGTTTTGTGTTATTTTGTGGATTATGAACAGGAAAACAGTATCATTATGCAAAAAAATAATGCAAAATGTGCTAACAAAGTGATGGTGGCGACCTCATTTGTTTTCAAGTCTTTTATGTCGCACTGTATTAAGTCAGCGTGGCACAGTGCAACATTTCAATTTGTGAGATAAGAATGTCAGCACAATAAATAGACAATATCTTCTCGACTAATAAACAACAAATATGTATCTTATTTACACTAAGGTACATAATAATAAACCTAATTTATTTTCCGAAATTCATAAAAGGAACATTAATGCATATATTGAATACACATAAACATCACCGAATTTCATCGTTAATTGGCTATTTTTTTCCCTAAGCACGGATCTATAATAAGCACGCCGTTTTACGAAAAAAGTACCGCGATCAGATACCTAGCGAAACTAATTTTGACAGATCGGCCATGCGATTGTGGTGACGCGCTAAGAAATACACTTTGTATAATTTCGCCATTTATAAGCTTTTTTATTGCAAAGTTTAGGGTTGTTGAGGAAGTGATATTGTGACGCGCAAATTTAGAGGATACGGAAGAGGATATTTTTTGAGGAAGAGGATGATAGGAAATTATAATAAATACTAGCGGACCCAACCAAAAAGCCGCTGTCCTGTCTGTACATAACTAAGTACATACATACACAAAAATTAATTAAAAGGACATTTTCCAGTGGACCAAACTATGAATCTAAACCATTCATTCTATGCGACGCGCATGCGCAGTGTAATTCCTTTTAATTTCTCATGAACTTTGAGGAAGCAATAGCGGAAGAGGATATTTTTATTTATGAGGATGCGGTAACGGTTGAGGAACCCAAAATATTGCGGAACTTCCGCATTATGAGGAAGCGGAAGAGGAATTCTCAGCAACCCTATTGCAAATACACGCGTTTTCTACTAAATAAGAGAAGACTTATGAAAAATATTTAAGAATTGGTCTGTGAATTAGTACATTAAAATTGAATTATCAAAAAATGACCTATAATAATTATTATTGGTCATTTTTAATGAGCTATAATTAACGGATGCCTCGCAAACGCATTGGATAGCGAAAATTTTATGTGAAAGTTATATGTTCAAATCAAAACCCGCTATGGGCATAATAGTACTTTATAGCCTTATATCTATTTAATAATGCGTAGGTATATGATAAAACATCGTATTGAGAAAGCCTATTTTAATTAATTTTATTCGTCTGAAAAGTATCCGGATGGTGGCTAACAAAACCACTCTTTTTACGTTCACAAATTTTATCATTTTTGGGCCTATTATAACTATTCTTCCTAAATTATAATTATATATATTATAGGAATCCTATTTACTAAAATCTATTTTTCATTTCCTATACAAAACAATGACGTCAATTTTGTTATACGCCTCACGAATGAAGTAGGTTTTACTAAGCGCCACACAAATCGGCAGATGAGAAGTTAGCCGCAGATGACACTTCGCCGTGATTCGCTAATTATTGCGCATATGTGCACAATTCCGACGCCGCGTGTCTTAGTGGTGAGCACGGGCGTAGGGAGCGCGCGGGAGGCATGAGGTTGGCGGTCGGGTGTGCCCCGACGACTCATCTCTCTGGCTCGCGCGCATACCTATATTTCAGCTTTTGCGCAGCGTTCTGAGCATAACTTCCCATCCGCCAATTAGTGTGGCGCTTAGTATAACTAAGGTATTTCCAGTAAATTTTGATTTAAAAATAACATTACATGTAAACAGACAGAGTGACCACATTCAGCAGTACCGACACTAAGAAACTTGTGTCATACTCGTAGGTATAGGCCGAATCTTACAAGTCGGCGGATGTGAAGTTAGCCACAAGCTGCGCAATATCCAATCAACGCGCAGCTGTATGTTAGCTTCAGACAGGATTGGATATTGCACAGCTTGTAGTTAACTTCACATCCGCCGGCTTGTATGATTAAACCTTTATCTATTTATTTTAAGGTTTTGTTTAGCAAAATTACTTATTTGAGATTTTACAATTTACATTATAATAAGAAATAAATGTGGTCAAAAAAATTTGTAAGAGGTAACAGCAGAATCAATGTCATTATTTAGTCACACAAAGAGAAAACCTTAATCTATAACAATAGATTTTCTTAGTAACTACTATTATAATTTACAGTTGCTAAAATTTATGAAAAATAAATTATACAGTATGTCCCAGGCTTGGCTACAAATGTATGAGAAAAAAATTAAAAAAATAAATAATTTTTTTTTTAATAACGAACCAGGAAGTATTTTCTGTTCTTTTTTTTTTACTTTCAAATCTTTGGTACATACAACGGGTGTCTGGGCGAGTCGCCATTATGCTATAAAACCGCCAATTATTTATAGGTATGACAAATAAGAGCTTTTAAAAAAAGTTATACAAGATATTATTTTACTTAGAATGACTTAGATAATCACTGACGCCATGAAATTCGATTCGGCCTATACCATATTGTTATTGTAACCACGCGCGACCGAACTGGTGTCCACTATGAATCTGATAGTGTTCCATAGAGGCCTTCAGGCGGCCTAAAAACTCTGACACCAGGGCTAGCCACCCGGCCTATACGAACTACCTTACTTAGTGTTCCATGATGAGCAGGGCCGTAGCTGAGAGCCCCTGGAATCCATGGGGGCTGAAGCCCAAAAAGCCATATGATGGATCTAGCCCTGATGATGAGAAAGTCAGATTTTCTATTATAATAATGTGTTGATGAAACATTTACCTTTGAAATATATTTGTCATGGGACACACTGTATAGATATAGGAATATATTTCCAATATTAATATCTTTTAACTAATTATTTTTATACTAAATGACTAAATTAATAGTCCTTAATGCAGATACACAAAAGCCTATACATAATTAAAAACGCGTTTCACAAAGACCAACAGAGATAATGAAGAATATTTTAGTGGTGTTGGATTTCGATAACGTAGTATATTTTGGGCAGAAGTCAGAACAAGTTTTAAGCAGGTGCTTCGACTTCGGTGTTGTTAGTTTCAACGGCAGCGTCCGTTGCATTAGTTTCATTTTCGCCACCGTCGCCGTTTTTCACCTTTTTGTCACTCTTGCGGAATTTATCGTATCTGTAACAAGTATCATTTCTAAATTACAGGTCGCGGCATATAAGTCTAGAGCTGAGCGAAGTGTGGAGGGGATGGCCGCCCATGGGTTTAGTATGGCGGTCACCATGCGCAGCCGTCCCCTCCACAGTACCCTACACTTACGTGCCGCTACCTGTATCTAATGTGTGCGTAACTAGCTTCTTACACCCCAGTATGTTTAATCACATTCTTGTCTCAAATTCAATAAGTGAAACAGAAGATCACGGAAAACAGACATTTATTGATTTTAAAGTGCCGTTAAATTAGGCTATAGCCCCTTGGGGCACTTGAAAAACAATCATTCAAGAAATCATTATGGTCTATGATAGTATCTATCATACAGAGTTATCTGCTTGCTCTATACTAAGCCGAAGAGCGGATGATTAAGACCATCATTATGAACTATTTTTACTATGGGGCCAGTCCAGAATTGGAGAAAAAAATCAGCTGTTTTTATACATTTTGACGATTCCAAGTTGCAGTTTGTATGGAACAGCTGATGTTTTTTCTCCAATTTTGAGTTGGCCACATAGTAAAAGTTATTCATATTGATGGTCTTAATCATTCCCTTTCAGCTTAGTACAGCGTAAACAGATAACCCTGTATAACAACACATTTATTTAACCACCACAATTCTACAAATCAGTGGGGTGACTAAACAGGTGGGCCATCAAATAGTTTTGCAGCTGAGAAGGAAGGAAGGGAAACTGCACCAAAACTCCACAAGCATGCAGAATGTAAGTATGAAAAATAAGAAGAAACATTACATTGGTGTTTACCTTCCATGATCTTCCTCGTCATCGCTGCCCTCGTTCCCCTGCGGGTCCACTTCGCGCAGGAATTCACCAATGTCTTTGTCGACGTCGGCCCACAGTTTGTCTTCATTACCTTCAACAAATAAAATATTTAAATATAAGCTCATTGACAGTTTCAAAAAAGGGAAGTGACTCAGTCGCAACATCTGGCTCTATTCAACTGGGTCCAGATGGTCCAGCGGACTCACTCGCTCTTTACTTGTTTCGCTTGCACTGCATGTTTTGGCGCCTATCTCTATCCTTGTCATTGGGGGAGGTCACATTGAAAGCCGGGCTGACCCGAACTATATCAGAACCATACTTAATGGGTATTATGTTTGAATATCACTCGTCTTCCCTTTTTAAAACTGTCTTTGTATAAGCTATAGAGCGAATCCTACAACTTGGCGGCTGTGATGCTAGCTACATGCTGAGGATAACCCAATCTTCGCGCAGCTGTTAAGTGAGCTTCGGTCCGGGTTGGGCTATTCGCAGCTTGTACAACATTCAACTAATATATACAAACAATAAGTAGTTTTTGTAAGCACATTAAGAGTGTGGTGTGCTGATTTTCTTGGCAGATCAGCAAGAATCACTAATATTGGTTTAACTTATTATAATGTAAATAAAAGCAAGCTCAATTTTTACAATACAATGTCATAAATCTTACCAGAGGCATTAGAAGCATCGGTTCCATTATCAAGCTTCTTATTTTGTTCAGCGGAGTCAGTCTTCTCTTCTTTTATTTTCTCTCCGCCCTCGGCAGCTGCGGCTTCTTTCTCGTCTTCTGTTCGTGAAAAAATTATATCATTAGTGGAATCGTTGTATAATCCAAATCATATGATATTGCGCAGCTTGTAGTGTAGCTAACTTCACATCCGCCGACTTGTATGATTCGGCCTATAACTAAGATATAAGATTTTTTTGTTTACATGAGACGTGGTTCCACGGAAAATATGTTTGCCACATATGTCGACCACATGTTTGCAGAAATCCTAACATTTGACCGTGTCCATTAAAATCGATTGGGTCATACATAGTTCGCAACTCTGGTCCGCGCCTAAAAATAACATGTAATCATTAATGTACAGGACGAGGTAGGTACTAGGTACCTTTCTGCATGTGCAGCTGGCGGTGGATGCGCTCGGCGTGCTTGCGCAGCGTGCGCGTGTCGCGGTGCTGCACGTAGCGGCCGAGGTGGATGCGCAGGCGACAGTGGCGCCGCAGCGCCTCGGCCTGCTCGCCGCCCTCGGCGCGCGGCAGGTACACGCGGCACAGCTCGCACCAGTACACCTGACACACACACACACACATTTACGATACCATCCCATATACATTTCGTGCAATGAAGAACTCGAATCAAGGATTTGACACACTGGATGTGTTCTGCGGTCTATGGTCAGGTCAAATTGAACGCAGCCCGCATTACATATGTAACATATGTAGTTATAAGGTCAATAAAAAATTCTAATTCTAATTCATATGAACAACGTTGTCGGTCATGTTTTGTATAGTTATGCGATCTGACCGTGCGATCACGCAGAAGGAACGCACGGACGAGTACGGGCAGGTCGGCGGGCAGCGGACGGCGGGCAGGGCAACGGTCACGGTCATAACAAAACGCCACTATTTGTCCTGTCCGCATCGCCTGGTCCACTGAACGGTTTGCCCGTCCGGACAGCTGACTGATGCCCTGACCGAAAATGTTGTTCATACTTAATGCAGGCTGCGTTCAATTTGAGCTGACCGCAGACCGCATCCAGTGTGGAAAACTTTTAATGTCAATGATTGATAGATAATATCAAGCAGTCCGGTGTTTTTCTTAATGAAAATAGTAAATGTTTTATACAGCACCATTTATATCACCATATTTTTTTATTTGTTTATCAAATCTATAGATTGTTTTTGGGAGAGATGGATATCATCCTTAGTTTTTATTGAACTTTTCTGAGTTGTCGAAGTGGAGGATTGTGCTTGGTGCCAAAGTACAAGAGTTGTCGAAACCATACATCTCAATCAATGGTAACTATGTAACTACTAATTGCTCTTCTTACCTCCAACTTCTTGATGTGTTCGCTGCCGATGTTTATTTCGACCTTAGTCTTCTTGGGAGAGGTCTCATCTTTCTTCTCGCCGCCAGAATCGTCATCTTCAACTTCTACAATCAAGGTACAATTTTAAACATACAGATTTATCTGCTTACCAAAACTTGCAGCTCGGAATCGACAAATTGTAGGTGTTTTTTTTCTCGAATTCCGGTTTGACCTCATAGTAAAAGTAATAATGATGGTCTAAATCACCTGCTTTCGGCTTAGTACACCAGTTCCGGATAACGCTGCTGTACAAGTGATTTCTCTTGGGATCATTAATTGATCGAGCGTGAGAGAAGATCTGTTTTAACTTGGCACACATTTTGTTTTCATCAGTCCAGGTGTTGGTTTTCGTCTACAGGTTCAATGAATCTCAAATAAATTTGGTACACAGCTTTATATGAATAGATTTTTTGTCGTCGGCGACTTTTGATTTGGGGACTTAATTCCCTCAAAAAAGGGGAAAAATTTGCTATCGAGCTATTTATACAGCTTATTTCGATAATATGTATTTGATAAGATTGTTTAGTATCCAAATCCTAACAAGATTTGCGAGTATGAACCAAAACGGGGAAGAGCGAGGCCAGGCTTATGAAGATTCAGTTAAAGAGATGCGTCGCGAGATTTACTGTTCGGAGAACTACTAGTTAATTACAATTGACGGAATGGGTCAACATGAAATTCGTCCGAAGTAAATTAAGGATGAACAGAAAAAGAGATATCTCACCATCTACATCGCCCACAGAGTCCAGAGTCATGAAGTTGTCCAGATCCACGTCCATTCCTTCGTCTCCGCTGGCCTCAACCTTGGGGCTGGCGGCGCGGCGCACCGCTTGGCCGGCCTTCCTCTGTTATTCATAAAATGTCTGTTAATCAATATGGCGACCAAATAAAACTCGTGTGAGAACCACAACAGATTGTAAACTAGACTCATGAAGCACGATCGCAATCAGCAAGGTATTGATAAAGCAAATTATTAGAAGTTTTAAACGTTGATAGCATTATGTAGGTTGCGGACTTGTAGAACCTATTGACGCCGCTGACCCATGTTGAATGTACCGGAAAGACAGACTCGGTTGAAGCGTTCGACATTCGTAGGCCGAATCAAACATTTTAGCGGCCGTGAAATTACCTACAAGCTGCGTAAAACCCAATCATCGCGCAGTTGTTATTAGCTTCAGTCACCACCCTTAGAATGTCGAAGGGACACGTTGTTTTTCCGAGAATTTATCCCCTCGGAGTGGAAACAAAGTATTTTTTTTTTTAACGCCAATACGCCTTTGACGTACTTTACCGCCTGATGGTAAGCAACGTTGTGGTCGAAGATGAAGCACGCAGACCTAGAAGATACCTAGTCACTCCTATTCCCTATTCCTATGAATTAACATTGTAGCTCACTTCACATGCGCCCACTTGTATGATTCGCCCTATAACTGACATTAAAAGTAGATAACGCAAAAGTAAGATAGTTTCATACTTTACGATGGTAGGGTGCAGTGATGGTAATTTCACAGTATAAAGAGTTACGGGTTACCTTGAGATGTTCGAGCGAGCAGATATGGTGCTCGTATATCATGGGCGAGCGGAAGGTGAGACGGCAGGTGCGGCAGAAGGGCATGAGGAACCGCTTCATGGCGCGGTGCGTGTCGGTGAGGTTGTGCGAGTGGCGCGTGGTGCGGTGGTTGAGGCGGCACACGAGGCAGAACGTGGTGCGCGCCGCCAGCTCCGCGCCCGCCGTGGCCTCCAGCTCGCGCTGCGCCCCGCGCTGCGCCACGCGCATGCGCAGCAGCTGCGCCTTGTGCCGCCGCGCCACGCCGCCCATCGCCGCGCGGTGCTTCATCGACATCAGGTGCTTGGCGTACCCCTGCACACACGCGACACACTCTCTCAGGTTACATCCGATATCAGTACTTCAGTAGGCCTAGCTCAATCTCTAATGATAAACTTATATCAATGGCCATGATGACTGGGTAATAAAAACATTATAATTAAATCCGACCATTTAACTTAGTCTTCGCCTGCGCGGTACACGGGCGCGGGGGTAGACGACACAGGGGGACTGAGACAGGTACGGGCGGCTCATGAAAATCTATACATTTGTATGACACGGTTTATATCTTCATCAATTTTTGTTTAATTGACAAAAGAAATAATACGTGTCTAAATCTATCTGACGGACTAATTACAATATTGTCTTTCTCTCTCTCGGTAGGATTCTTAGCGAACGCGTATGTGCTTTTTGTAAAAAAATCAAAATAACTGCATTAAGATTCAATTGTATGATTTGTCCCGAATTTAGGTACATACAAACTTTATAAGTGAAATAAAAGCTTGTATAATTATTTTTCGCCAAAAATAGTACTACTGACTGGAATCGTGAACAAAATTCGATAGTTTGATCGAATCCATGTATAACATTTTTTTGAATACATTCAATAACATTTAAATGGGACCACCCATTTAAATTTTATCGAAATCGGCTGAGCTGTTTTAGAAAGATCAGAACTCTACGGGAGTATTCAAACTACTTTTTTCTTAAATCGGTTCACCTTTGGCGAAAGCATCGATGAACACACATAACAAAATACATACAGACGGACATAGAAGAATCTCCTCCTTTTTGGAAGTCGGTTAAAGTAAGTAGGTACATACAGCGAAGGTAGCGTGCTTCTCCTTGCAGTGCACGCAGGCGAGGTGCACGTAGGTGCGCGCGCGGGGCGGCGGCGCGTCCGACGCGGCGTCGGGCTCCTTGTCCGTCTCCTCGCCCGCGTCGCCGCCCTCCGCCTCCGACGACGGCTCCGCTTCCGCCTGTGTTCATACAATCTCCTTTAGCAGTACAAGTAGGCAAGTCTGTATAGGCCGGGTAGCTCTGGTGTCAGAGTTTTTGAGCCGCCAAATAGCCTCTCACATGTCTGAGTGGTTAAAACCACCATTTTACTTTTTAACTTAGAGCAGTGTTTCCTCCTCTTTAACTCCCTGCACTTTCTTAAGTAACCAAGATTCATGCATTTTATCGGAAGCCTATACGCAATATAAATTTTTTTTTTTTCAATTTCTTGCTCAAGGTTGTTCTCATAGTTGGTTGTAATGATAGTACATTCATATCCTATTTCCATTGTCTAGAGAAACACTGTACAAGAGTACAAATCATTTTCTTCATAATTTTAGAGTAAATCCCTTAGTAAAAGATATTCATAATGATGGGTAAAAAAACATCCTACAATATCGCTTGTCGGAGCCCTAACAAACACACTGTATGGACACAATAATCTTACAGAGAAAGAAGGATGCCGGCAGCTCATACATACGAATACCTGTTCTATAAGATTACACTCATTTCCTTCCAAGTTTATTTCTAAGAATGTTATGTTCATCAGAGTAATTTAAGACGCTTCTAAAACTGTTCAGATATGTACAATTTGGTATAATATGAAATGAAATTAAGAAAAAGATCAATTTTCAAGCTATGTGAGTATACCATACCAACCATAAGTGCTGCCAGCATTATTTTGCAATAAGGTGACAAATTAGCAAAAAAATATCTAGATTCAGACGTCAGACAGCGCTAGATTTTTTAATTTCAATTCTCGTAATATTTATGCATTACAACAATTCCCTGTCATTTAGAAATAAGAAACTAGGATGCGGTACAACATGCTCAAAACAAACTTCTAACAAACAGTCAATAAACAGGGATACAGGCTAAGTCGACCTATTCCCGTTAAAGTTGTGTAGTTTACATTGTTTCTGATTGATTTGAATACTAACCGTTTTCGAGATATTACAATTTAATTGTTTCTTTGTAAAAAATACCCGATTTTCGGCTATCAGCTTAGAAATTATGAAATGTGTAAGTCTTATTAGTACTGTTATTTGATTTTCATTACATAGTATAAACCAAAGTAGCTTCCCGCTGTCTGTCCCCATGTATTGTAACGGGCCCACCAACTTAAATGAAAATAAAAGAGGGTGGTCCGATAAACAAATTTATTTTCGGGTTTTAACAATTGCCCGGATCATCATATACAGTATGCTTATTTCTCAAAAACTACGCAACGGATTTTGATGCGGATTTTATAATATATAGAGTGTTTCAACAAGAAGGCTTATATTATGTATAATACACCTGTGCGAAGCTGGGGCGAGTCGATAGTTACATCCTTATTACATAGTATAAAATAAAGTCGCTATTTTTGTCTGTTTGTTTGTCTGTATGCTTAAATCTTTAAAACTACGCAACGGATTTTGATGCGGTTTTTTTTAATGGATGGAGTGATTCAAGAGGAAGGTTTATATGTAAAATACACCTGTGCGAAGCCGGGGCGGGTCGTCTAGTATAAAATAAGATGATCGTAATCGTCGATAAATATGTCGTTGTAGAGGATTAAAACTTATAAAAACTAATAAATATTTAGTAAGTTTATTTTTCTTACAAGGATATCTAAAAAAAAAAAAGTATGGCGCCTGTTTTGCAGATGTACCGAAAAATATTTACGTTTCATCAGCTATCCAATGAGGTATAATAATCTAAGGTTTTGATAAAAATTCATTCAAAAAATTAATTTTATTAACTACTTTAATTAATTTCAGAAATAGGATTCCAGACAGACAAGTAGGTAAATGCAACTCATTTACTTTTTTATTGGGTCAGTTGGTGTTGGCTGTCTCCTTGGATATCTCCAAAGCTTTTGACAGGGTCTGGCACTATAGCCTTATTGGCAAGCTTCCATCCTACGGCCTGCCTGCTGATTCCTGCGCTTGTAGGTATATCAGATTTCTTGAGGAATCGGTCGATACGAGTTTGGTGTTCCTCAGGGGTTGCAAAGCATTAGGCTTTTTGATAGCATATAAAAATAAATAGTGTGTATAATGGCATAAATAAACATTGCTAAATCTGGCTCTGACCCCCATCGATAGCAAACACAGGGCTAGTATGCGCGCTACGAAATATTTCTTTCGTAGTGTCAGAACGAGACAGCGTAATGGCAAAGTATTTATCTGTCACTTTTTCACACGTCGAAATGAGTTTTTTTCGTGGCTTTTCGTGGTCGCATGCTTGACTAAAGTGCGTTTCAGGAAAGAAGTCCCACGGCAAGAAGTGAAACTAATTTTAACAGATCGGCCAGGCGACACGTCTGAGAGACTTCTTTTGAGAAAAGATTTCTAGTACTTACCTATATCTGTCTGAGTAAAACTAGAGACCGTAGGTACTACGAAAGGAGTTCCCCGAAATAAGTGAAACTATTTTATACGGATCGGCCATGCGATTGTGGCGACGTGTCTGTGGGACTTCTTTCGTGAAACGCACTCTAGTTGGTCGTAACAACAGGACGTAATGTGAGATAACATTTGATATAGTTTAACTTTTACATTTAGAATAAAAATGTTTTTTTTTATTTCATTTATTGAGTCAAAGCCTTTGCTTTGCAGTCTAGTGACATTTGCCAACTGTTATGGAAATCATGGTCAGTTTAATAGAGAATTAAGTGAAAATTAATTTTCTTTTAATCAATCCATTATAACTGAATTTTGATTAGTGACATGAAAATAAAAAAAAAACCATTTTTTTAGAGCAATGAAAATATTAAAAAAAAATTGGGAGGACAAGTCTTGGCATCCTTCTTTAATAATGAATTTAACTAATTAGAAGACAAAAACATATCTTTATAGTGTGTCACTAACCTCATCTTTGATCTTCAGTTCCTTCTTTTCTTCAGTGGGTTCTTCCTTATCATCGGCATCCCATTCCTCTTCAGTGGAAGAAGCTTCATCTTTAGACTTAATCGAGCTGCTGGGGAAAAACAATATTGAATTTCTATGCAAATGATGACAGACAGATAATAGTAGATTATGTACCGAGAGAACCAAGTGGTGTCTTATGTCACGGGCGGAAATTGGACCCTGGGCGTAGCGAGGGACTCTATAGTTAACTCCCGAGTGCAGCGAGGGTGTTCGCTCGGGAATTATTTAGAGTCCTGAGTGAAGCGAGGGGTCCAAGTCACCCAAGACGAAGACAAACTTGGTTCTAGAAGTCCATACTCTACTTTTCATACATCCTGCGAGAAAATATAACCCCAAGAATATGAGTAATACTTGCGTAACATATTCACTAAGTGTAGGTACTGAACTCGGCATTTTTCACAATAAATTAAAATATATTATAATGTACCTACGAATTTTCATAGAATCACACACAATTTATAATAAAAAAAAATGGAAATACTACATGAAAAAAATAAGACAATGGCCAGCTTGATTATCATGGACTAACACGGGCATTGCAAAGAGGTTTTATTCTGTGAAGTCGAGTAGAACCTCCTTACAATGCCATTTACCATACAATGTAAAGAGTTATTTTTAAACTTTCGCGATTTGAACACATTATCATACTACTACACTACTTAGCTCATATCTCAAGTTTTATTGCGCGATAAGTCCCGTGTAGTAGTATGACAATGTAAAGAGGTTTTGATTTTGCAAAATGAAACCTCTTTATGATGTCCTTAAATGTTTTAAATTGACGAGATTTTCATACGAATTAGACGTTCCAAATTTAAATCACTTTAACCCCTAGGGAGTTTCATACAACATTATTGACTTGCCATAGCCCTCGAGATTGTGTTAGGCAATAATGACTCGTTTTACGTTGAGATTCTATGACATATAATGGGTCATTTTCGAGCAGGTGGTATGAAAAAGAATATTAAAAGTGAAGCTTTTTATATTTTCCAACTTTCCAACCTAATTCCGGAACCGATTGGTATCATTCAGTGGCAAATTTTCTTTCCAGTCCTTTCATCACAGCGAGAGAGATAGTCGCCTGTTTCTTTTCATCACAGAACCACCCTCATCTACAAAAGTCACATCGGCAGGTGGCAACATCTCAATAGTTTCGAACGTGCCCTCTCCCAACGATCGGCGGATACGTTTGAAACAGAGACAAGTGGTGTGGAAGGCGTAAAGCGGGTCAGAATGTGTAATTACCTTCTCTTGATAGTTTTGTAAGCGCGGGTGTAGCCGAGCGTTCTGTCGGTGTAGCGGCGCGGGGCGTAGGTGCCGCGCGCGCGCGGCGCGCCGCGGTAGGAGGCGCGCGAGCGCAGCGTGCGGCCGCGGAAGGAGCGGCGCGGCGCGCGCGAACGCAGCGTGGAGCGCATGGGCTCGCGCGGCGGGCCCATGCCGCTCGGCTTGCGGTAGCTATCTCGCGCCGGCGACCTCCTGCGGTCCTCGCCGCTGAACGACCGTCTCTCGCCGCCGTAACTTTCTTGTCTGGTGTTGTATGAGCCCCCGTAATGGCCGCCGCCATCGTGGCTACGTCTATCGCTCGACGAACCCTGTACACAATTCTCTACGGTTCTTTCTACATCCTTTACAAATGAGATCGCATAGATTAGTATAAACGGTAGCAGTATCCGTTTTCGGCACCTTTCGTTATTTGACCGTTCTCTCTGAAGGTCCCATGATATCTCTCGCTCGGATATTGACGCCCCATTGAAGAGGAAGAAAAGGTTTCTTTTAACGGTTCGAGTCCGATTCGGATCGTATAATGCGAGTATTATTTCATTGTTTCGACTTGATCGTTCAGATGAAGGTGCCCCCTGCTAATCGATTTTAGAAATTCTGTGCAAAGGTATGAGATTGATCAAACAAATATGTCATTTGGCAACTCGCTGTTGTAATATAGATAGCTCATGGAGAGGAAACATTTCATAAAACCATATATGTACTGGCGAATACTATTCAGTGTATGATATTTGAAATTTCTTAGAATAAAATGAAATACCATTAGAGATGTTCTCTGTATGCTCTGAAAGTTATCATGGGAGTTCTTTTCTGAACAACCTGATGAATGTATGCATATGCAGCATAATTGTATACCTGTAACTACATAATATCAACAATTTCTTTGCGATATATGAACCACTCCAACCTTATTCTAAAATAAAGTGCTGCAACAAAATCTCATAATATCATGCTTTTCATCTTAGTTTCCCAAATCAGTTTGAATGCACCATAATTCAATATCTCAATGGTTTAGTAGTCAGTTCATGTATTTGAAATCATAAGTTCATCAGACTTTTATCATACATAAACCTTCCATCAGAAATACATAATTGTAGATGTGTAAAATACTTAAAATTGTAGTAATTCCTGCATTCTCAGCTACTAGTTGGATTGTATGCAGGGCCTTGTTGTGTTGTAAATAAACAAAGATACCATGTAGTGTACAAGTGTCACTCGCTAAAACATCTTTGGCCAATACAAATTCATATCACATGTTTTTTTTGCCACTGATGAGATTTTCATAACCCAAGATATCCTCATGACCCAAAACTGATTTTCTTAATCATCTTTGTCTTAAATCAGAGTGGGTAATCCAATCTTTTTTGTTCATATGTTGTTCTACTTTTTTTTTTTTTATTGCTTGCACACCTCAAAATGTTGTGCATCAGACATTATGAATCTACCTATAACATAAAACAACATGACCTCTTGGTATTAGATACTGACCTCCATTCTCATTCTTTTGCGCTCGGGGGAGCCGGAGCGGCCGCCATAATCACGGCTAGAATAGCTTGCAGATGTATCCTGAAATAGAATACACATTAAACATTTTCAAAGTAGGTTTATTTGTAACATTTAGGGTGGATAACCTACATACAGTAGAATCTCAATAACTCGAATGTCAAGGGTAATGCAAAAAACTTCGACTTAACGAGAAGTTCGAGATAACAAAATTTCGACTTATGAAGGCGCGTTTTTGGAGTATATTTTATGAGGTGTTGAATCAAAAATAAAAATCTGATTTAAGTTTTGTCCCACATATTATTTATTGGAATCAATAATGTACACAATAAAAAATCTTTTTTCTTCATGGCACTTTTTGCCGCATTTATAACGTCGAATTTTTGACGTAGAGAAGTTGTTGGCTCATGTTGTTGCTATTTAGTTAGCGGCCAAATAAGTAGTGCCCGAAAAAACAAATTTAGGTTTCTTCATTACCTGGCATACAGCTGCCTGGCATACAGCTGTGTACCATAAAGTTTTAAGTAACATAGCTGTGTTACTTTGAAAGTTAAATTAATAAATTCATTCATTGCACATGAACAATAGAATAAAAGCACTCGACATTCTTCTTTGATTTTATTGGTTTGCCTGAACTCTAGTTCGGGGAATTCTAAGTTAAATGTTATAATTTTTTCCTAACTTTGACTTACAGACTCTGATTTTTGAAAATCGAGCTTTCGAGTACAAATATGTACTAAAATGCCTACAAAGGGAAATAACATTTTGTTCGAATTACAAAGTCTTAATAATTCGAGATACCGAGTTTTTGGCAGTTGAGCAGAAGGGAATGGCATTTTTTTCAACTTACTGAGGATATCGACTTAACGAAGTTCGAGTTATAGAGATTCCACTGTATTAGTATTGCAACTGACTTGACTTGCCATTGAAAATGGAGATTAGGGATTTGATTATTTACATCTTATTACTTTCACTATGTACAGCTAAAAACTATCTCCTAGAAATAGGTGAAGAAATTACAATTAAAAATGCTGAACTTATAAATATCTCAAGAGTACTCAAGACAGTAGACATATTTTTTTAACAGTGCAAGTGCCTTTATTAACTACCATTAAATACAAGACATATTCTAGGTCCTAGAGGACATTAATATCAAGGTTGGTTCTATATTAAAGTTGATCATAAATGTTGCATACAATGATATTCTAGATTAGAATATGTGAGTTGTCTAAAAATAACCCTGTTATTGCAGCTACTAGTGTTTGGCCAATGTAGTCATTCGACTTACAGATCTGTATGGCTTCTTGTAGGAATCTTCGACCCTGTCTCGGTTGTTGTATCTGGTAGTGGTGTTGTAGCGAGAGTCACTGTTGTAGGAGGAGTAGCCGCCGCGGCCGCGGCTTTCGTAGGAGCCGCGGTTACTCCCGCGGTATGAACCCCGGTACCCGCCACGCCCGCCGCCGCTGTAGTTGTTGCGCCCTCCGTACCCACCATAACCTCTTCCGCGAGACGACATCTACACATATTCATTTATTTATTTATAGGCAAGCAGCACATCGTCAGCTAAGTATGGTACAGGTCGCAGCATATAAGTCAAGCACTGAGCGAAGTGTGGAGGGGATGGCTGCACATGAGTTTAGTATGGCGGTCAACATGCGCAGCCATCCTCTCCACAGTACCCTCAGCGCTAGACTTATGTGCTGCTAATTGTAAAGGAATAAAACCATTTTATTCACTTTCAATGTCAGTTAACAACCCATGTCTCACAAGTTGGCAGCAATAAAGTTAGCTACAAGCTGTGCAATATCCAATTAACCCATTGTGTGAGCTCCAGTCAGGATTGGATATTGCGCAGCTTGTATCTAACTTAATTACTGCCAACTAATTATTATTGACACTTGTTTAAGCTATAACTAGCAACCCGCCCCGGCTTCGCACAGGTGTATTATACATATAAACCTTGAATTACTCTATTTATTTTAAAAAAACGCATCAAAATCCGTTGCGTAGTATTAAAGATAAAAGCATAGATACATAGGAACAGACACAGGGAAGCGACTTTGTTTTATACTATGTAGTAATAATAAATAAATATTATGGGACATCTTACACACGGCCTCTGACCCTAAACTAAGCAAAGCTTGTGATATATGGCTGCCAGAGACTGATATACTACATATACATATTTTAAATACATACTTATATAGATAGTACCCAAATAACACCCAGACACAGAGCAAACACCTATGTTCATCACACAAATGTTTGCCCTGGGTGGGGATCGAACCCACGCCTCTTTGATCCAGAAGTCAGGGTCACTAACCACTGAGCCACTGAGGCAGTCGTGGTAGAGGTTAATTATTTTTTATAACATGGTTCTTGAAATACAGCATAGAGACAGACGAAAGTAGGTGGAGTCTTAGTAATAGGGTCCCGTTTTTACACTTTGGGTACGGAACCCTAAAAATGGGTCAAGAGGCCGGGCGAGCTGTTTTGAGGTTGGGCTAGTAATATCATTTAATATGTTTTAGGTTTCTAAATTCCGGCAAGTATGATTTTACATGTAGGTACGCTAGAAAACCTATTCAACAAGGCGAACACGGAAATATTACCGTAATTTACGATCAATGCAATCTAAAATGGCGAATACTGCGATGACAGCGAGGCGCAGCGCGTCGCTTATGTTAATTGTACTACCTAAATACAAAAAAAAATATGATTTACAATTATTTTTGCTTACCTTCGATTAGATTGCAATATCAATTGTTTACACAAAAGTTATATTTTTCACTTTACGACTCAAAAAGAGATTGTCTTCCCGACCAATTCCCAACGTCCGCGTTAACCTCTTTGGCGTTAACGAGTGTTGACAGAATGAATATTTAAATTCCCCAATTTGTTGCTTTTAATCCAAGATTTCTGGGTTTATTACCAGTGTTACTACCAATCAGTAAGAACGGTACCAGTAGTAAGAACAGTAAATGAATTACCGTTGTTATTATTTATACTACTGCAGTTGAAATTGTTAGAACAGAAAAAATAAATTACTCTGCTCCCAGAAAAAACTCCAATTTGGAGTCCAAGAAATAACGCAACCATGGCTAAAGATGTATATAAAATAATATTATGTACATAAATTAAATCTCTTCTCAGCCCACTGACTTTGTCTCAGCCTGCCACTATAACATAGTGCTACCAGCATAAAAGCACACTCATCTCCAATAGTGACACATTTTTTAAAGTGCAGATTTGAAACAGCGCGAGCGCCCAAAATGTGAAAGAAATACACAGTACAATACACAGCGCTGCAGATGAACGAAATCGTGGTCGAGCCGCAAACAGCTGCTGTATGCGGTACGCTTTAAGGGGTAATGCCACTGTAATGGTCCAAAAAGAAAGGTTTTTTCACGAATTTTTTGCTTCCGAAATTGAAGGTAATTGAAAAAAAACTTTTAAGGGTGTTATCGGGCATACATTAAACTTTATTATCCAATTTTTTTACAGCGAAAAAAAAACAAAATGGCGGTTCCACAGCCATCTTCCCGGGGCATGTTTTGCTTGCAGGGCTCCGCGGCACGCAGCACCACTGCTGCACTTTTGAATCTAGAACAAAAAAAAAAAAAAACGTTAATCTAGAGGATTATAGCTAGAGAATGTCGATCGGATTTTAAAAAGTATTAATTTTTGTGGATTTGGCGTGCGTTTGAAAAAAAAAATGTTTTTTTACGAAAAAAACGGCTAGTTTTTTGTTAATAAAAAAACAATAAATAAAGTTATTGAAAATCCCGATCGACATTCTCAAGATAATGTTAATGTTCACATCTGGTAAAAATTTCAAGTAAAAAAAATGAAAATCGTTCGAGTGATGCTGCGTGCCATTTTGAAAAACCGTGTTTCGAGAAAAACGCGTTAAAAGTTTTACGACTATTTTTTTATGGGAAAAAATTAAAAAAAGGAGGTAAAAAAAATTTGTACCGTTAGTCTGCAATTCCAGCACCATACATTTGTCCTTCGATGGCCAAATTTTTGTCTTCTTCGTCTTTCCTGGTCGATTTTTGGAGCGTGCGCGCACTTTTTGCCGCGTCGCTCAGAGATGCCTCGGCGTGCGTGATGCGTTTGGCGTCGGCTTCGGTGCAGAAATTATATAATTGGGCACCAATTTCCACCTCCAACATCTTGAATATTTGCAAGACGTTGGTAAGGCCGCCATTGAATGTGCAAACAGCGATATCCGTCGCGATATCCAGTACAGTTTTTCCGCTTGAGGATGATTTGGGGGCCAAACTCCAAACGGTAGCGTTGAAGCTTTCGCTATTGTTTTGAGTATAGGCCCCCAAGCAACGCTCCAGCAAGTCGTCCCGGCTCAATTCCACGTAGATGGGTTTAATGGCTTGATAAACCTCCTCACTCATTGGCTGATTGTGATGATACGCATCCAAGGCATTTTCCGCTTTCGCTTTCTTCCAACTGCACCAATTCTCTGAACATTTTTCGTGCTGAGGCTTTTCATCCATTGACATTTTGTGAAAAAGGGTTGCCCAGATCTCATTTTTCAGTGAAATTATACAGTGAAATCGTAAAAAAAAACCACGGAAAACACGCAAAAATCGTCACTTATGAAGAATAAATCGCTCTTTACTGTGCGCTTGCTGCAGCTAAACTAACGAAATTTTTCTTCATAATGCTCAAAAGGCTCGAAAGGACACGTGGAACAACAATACAGGCGGTTGGGAGCATTAGGGGGGGCCTATTGTGCCGTCCCTTTTCACCGTTATGTTTGCCGCAGGTAGTCGTTTCGGAGCAAGTTTTGACGCGCTTGGCGGCGACCTCTATTTCCTACGGAAAAAAAATTGTTCTCGCACGGGACCTTTTTTTTCTTATTCTAAAGGGTTTAAACTATTTTTTAAGCCAATAAAAAAAAAATCGATTTTTCAAAAAAATTACAGTGGCATTACCCCTTAACCAATTCGCCCCGTGATTGTATACCCATAGTCCGTTCACAGTTATTTACCTCTGACATTTCTAGCACTCTTTTTGCTGTTTCTGTCTAGTTATTTCACTGCATCACAGGTTAGTTAGACCCTTGAGTATTTTATTCCATGGTTAGACCACGAACCTCTACGAAGTATACAGATTCTGTATACAAGATACTATTCTGTATAGTCAGAACCTCTACGATGGATACAGATTCTGTATACCAGAAACTATTCTGTATAGTCAGAACCTCTACGATGTATACAGATTCATGGTTAGAAAGAGACAGCAACCACCAGTTATCTTTTTTTTTTTCAAAGAACAAAATAAACAAGTGTCAAAAAACATTAAAAAAAAACAATTTAAAAAGAATAGTCCACGAAAATCTCAGAAGAATGTAATCACAAATCACTATGTAATGAAAAACAGATGAAAATTCTTTGGAAATCAGATCAAAGATTCAGACTTGAAAAGGAAAGAATACCTGCACTTTTACTCCATGAATTCATAAAATCATTTCTACAAAGCTAAGCAATAAAATAGTTCAAACTACCTATAGGTATATGTAAACCAATTCATTTCATAGTTTTCGGTAATAAAAGTAAAGAAAAAGCAGAAATGCAGGCAAGAAAACGTTTTGTTCTTCTATTTTTAACTTGCGCATTTCTGATTTACTGCTACTTTGGAAGTTATCATTTAAAATCCGAGCATGTTCAAAGTTCGCGTCGAGACCAGCTACCATCTTTTGCTACTCTTGAAGAGCTCGAAGAAGCCCCCATAGCTCAGCAAAGACAGCCAACAGCAGCTGCTATACCATGCAGAATGGAAACTTGCTTTGATTTTTCAAAGTGTAGTAGTGATCCCAAGATATATATATATCCCAGTGAAGGCACAGTGAGTGCATCATATCGCAAAGTTTTATCAGTTCTAAGAGAATCTAGGTATGCTACAAGAGATCCCAATGAAGCTTGTCTGTTTGTCCCTGCCATAGACACTTTAGATGCAGATCCGTTATCACCTGAGCATGTCCCTGATGTTGGATCTCACTTGACTCGATTGCCTTATTGGAAAAATGGAAGAAACCATCTAATTTTTAATTTATATGCAGGCACATGGCCAGACTATGCAGAAGATGCTTTAGGTTTTGATGCGGGTGAAGCCATTCTGGCTAGGGCCAGTGCTTCTGAAACAATATTCCGTGAAGGATTTGATGTTTCGCTACCCTTATTTCATAAAGAACACCCAGAAAGAGGTGGTGCACCACCAGCAGCTACGGGCAATCCCTTTCCAGCTCCAAAACGTCATTTGTTGGCCTTTAAAGGCAAAAGATATGTTCATGGCATTGGCAGTGAGACCAGGAACTCACTGTGGCACTTGCATGATGGCAACAATCTTATATTAGTCACTACTTGTCGCCATGGGAAGTCATGGAAAGATTTACGTGATGAAAGGTGTGATGAAGACAACAGAGAATATGACAAGTAAGCAAAAACTTGTGACATTATAACTTGTACTATTATAGCAATTAAGGAGTCATTGGCATTAAGACAAAATGGAATATTTCTAAATGTGTCATTTTCTGATTTTTAGCAAATCAGTTGTAAGAGTTTATCACATAAGAGTGTTAATTCCAGCATGGTGAAAAAAATTAAAAATGGCTCAGAAGCCCATTCATTCGGGTCATTTTCATTGTTGTAGAGTATTTAACATTAATTTTACACATGGTCTAGGTGACCCATAACAAAAGCAAAGCACCATGCTTAATTATGACCTCTGATGTATCTCTTAGAGTTTGCAGTATCTCAAATAGGTAGGTATAAGATACGATTGTATATTGTTTGTGATTGATAAATACTTAAATAAAATAAATTGAGTATATTATGCCGAAACATACAACTTGGCGGCTGTGATGTTAGCTAAAGGCTGTGGATGGCCCAATCCGAACTGAAGCTAACCGAATGAGCTGTGCGAAGATTGGGTGGTCCACATCTTGTAGCTAGAATGACAACCACCAAGTTGTATGATTCAGCCTAAGGTCCCCTTTTAGAAACATTCAAGATAATATGGACATACTTGATTAGCATAGGAGTATTTATTAATGGAATTAGCCATCAATGCATATTCTCTTACTTAACTCTGTAACCTTTTGTTTGCAATGTATGAGGTTTATGGCAAACCAACCAAATTGTAGAAATTATTGTTTTAGACAAAAATTGCTAATGCTGAGTAAATTTTTGTTTGTTTTATCCTGCAGGTTTGATTACGAACAGCTATTGGCAAATTCTACATTCTGCCTGGTAGCAAGAGGTCGCCGCCTGGGCTCATATCGATTCCTTGAGGCGCTGGCGGCGGGTTGTATACCGGTTCTGCTCAGCAACAGCTGGCGTTTGCCGTTCGACGAGCGTATAGATTGGCGCCGAGCAGTCATATGGGCTGATGAGCGCTTATTGCTACAGGTAAGTTTTTGATTTTCTTTAAACTCGATTATTCTATCTATCTATTCAGCCTGTTCCAACCACTGCTGAGTATAAGCTTCCTCTCTTTCTTGATCCATTGCCTCCCGACAAGTTTGATGATGTTATCTTCAACTTCTTAATTCCAGACAAACAACCTCAATAAGTAAAAATTAAAATTTATTTCAATACTTTCTTTGGCAGTCAGCTTAGTAAAAAAATATGTGAAACAAGGTATTAATTTAATTTTCATCTATTTCCAGGTCCCGGAGCTAGTGCGCTCTGTGCCACCAGAGCGTATTCTTGCTTTACGACAGCAAACACAACTGCTGTGGGAGTTATATTTTTCATCCATAGAAAAGATTGTTTTTACAACTGTTGAGGTAACAAAACTTAAATCTTAATACAATTAAAACACGACTCAATAATTGAAATTTTACACTTACTGACATTTTCAGAAACTTGTGATAAATTATTGCAACGGTATAGAACAGTAGGCTTGTGCTGGATTCTGTTGGAGTTCTGTAGGATACACACATGCTTGTCCTATGATATTTGTGAAACCAATCTGCACTAGGCCAACCACCCTTTGTGGGTAAGCTACATGTTCAACAGTGGGTGGACTATTAAAAAACTGGTACAGTAAGTAAGTGCAATCGGTATAATAATACCGCATAATATTATGATATGGCTCTGCTAAAGCTTCAATAAGAGACGCGGCTCGCGACTGGCGCGACATTACGGCCGCTGCTTAAATCAGTACATCACTAGCCACCATTGTGTTTGGTTACACTAATTCAGCAATTATCATCAAAAGAATACTCTTTCAATAATAATGTATCGGCCCTACAGATAATCCTAGAGCGCGTGATGGCCCACAAGTGGTCCCGGCAGCGAGAAGCTTTAATTTGGAACGCTTCTCCCGGCGCTCTCGGCACGTTACCGTCATACGGCGACTCTCGAGCGCACTACCCCACCGCGTCCCCCGCCCTGCGGCCGCCCCCCGCGCCCCCCGCGCCGCTGGCCCCCCTGCCCGCGCCCTCGGTCCCGCTGGCGGCGCCGCCCCCCACCCCCGGTAACTCCTTCACCGCCCTCCTGTACGTGCAGGCCACGTCCCCCGCGCTACATAAACTACTCGCCAATATCGCCAGCAGCGAGTTCTGTGAAAAGGTAAGAATACAAGATTGAATTAAAAAATTTAAAAACCTGCAACCCGACTGATTACGTTGCTGGTTTTTTAAATTTTTAATTTTGTTAATTGCGGTTGGAATTCAGATAACTTTGAAACGGCTGAACCGATTTTGATAATTCATATCTAAAAACTAAAAAAACTCCCGAGTAATTCACGTCTTCTCAAACAAAAAAAAAACAAAATCGGTTCATTAGTTCGTGAGTTATGATGCCACAGACAGAAACACATACCTGACACATCAAACTTATAACACCCCGTCGTTTTTTCGTCAGAAGTTAAAAATATTGCTAATAAAATAACATTATTGCTATGCTTAGATAAAAATTGACATGAATAAATGTAACAACTGGCTTCAAACAGTATTAGTATATGTATCACCAATTTTTTTTATATCGTGGTCCTTAAATGGGATCACAGGAGAAGAACCAGCTTTCAAATAAATGTAAAATTATCAAAATTGTTATGAGGTTGTACACAAAAATGTACTCAAAAAAATACAGCCTAATTGCAATTTTCCTCCTTTTTTGAGGTCGGTTAAACAATATCCAAAAAGTAACATAGACCCAACAGCTAAATGTAGCCTATGCCTTGATAAAAAAAATCTAATAACAATACATATTATTATTAATAATTATACATTTATTACATTTGTCTAGTAAATAAAGTGTCAAATGAAAGCTACCTATTGGTTGCAGGTAGTATTGGTGTGGGACAGTGAGCGCGCGGCGCCGTCTCTCAAATCTTTATCCCGGATGGCGGGCGACACGCGGGAACCTCTCCCGGTACTCGTCATAGACGCTACTACGCACTATCCAGGGTAATTATGATATGTAATACCGGCCCGCCCCAGTATTGCAAAATAAAATTTGGAAATCAATCCATACATACTGCATACTAATTATGTTAGAATTACAAGCTAATCTATCTAATCCATGTTAATATTGGCATCACTGCTTAGCAGTGGTAGATACTGCTAAGCAGTATGTATGGATTGATTTCCAGTGTTCCATACAAATACAAAGACTAACGCCTGTGCCAACAAAAAAGGCTCCAATCGGCACAATAGTTTGATTCCATTTCAGTGTGCGTTATCTTTTTTGTGTTTGTTTTGTTACTGATAGTGAAGGAGGACAATAAGGCAACTATACGGGGTGTTTTTCTAGACGGGGTTGGTTATTTTAGCTAGAATATCGTTGAACTTATCATTTGCCCAACTTTTCCTATGAGACCAAACCGAAATATAGAAGAGTATAATTTCATTCGGTACATATGTCCAGGGAGGGCGTGGGCGCGCGGTGGGCGCCGCTGTGGGCCGTGCCGACGGCGGGCGTGTTCTCGCTGGACGGCGACGCGCCGCTGCTGGCCGAGGAGCTGGACTTCGCCTTCCGCGTGTGGCGCCACTTCCCCGACCGCCTCGTCGGCTACCCCGCGCGCAACCACTACTGGGACGAGGCCAAGGTGACCGCCACTATCCCACCGCTGCTTTGGAACATATTAACATTCTGTGTGCACTGTGATTTCTGAAATTTGTTTTTTTTTTTAGTCACAATGCTATGAGGATTCAAAATGTTATGCCAATGGCGGTATAACCATTTAAAAACAAATGTAGCTAAAATTCCACAGGTCAGGCATAGGGAGCAGTATCTCTGTTGTGAAGCTACGTTTCTGCGATTGCCATCGCTCCAGCGCGGCGATAATGGCCAAATTCCCTCATATGGAAAAAACTAAAAGACCAGGCCCCCAGTCCTCAACAGCTCCACTATTCCGGGGCTACGATAGCGGCCCCGGCGCTGCGCCGCGCCGTGTGTTGCGCCGTCAACTGTTAACGTCGTATGGTTGCGTGCGTAGGGCGCGTGGGGGTACAGCAGCAAGTGGGGCTCGTCGTACTCCATGGTGCTGGGCGGCGCGGCGCTGGTGCACCGCGGCACGCTGGCGCTGTACGCGGCGGGCGCGCCCGCGCTGCGCCGCGCCGTGCGCCGCGCCGCCAACTGCGAGGACATCCTGCTCAACTGCCTCGTGGCGCACCTCACGCGCCGCCCACCGCTCACGCTGGCGCAGCGTCGCCGGTTCAAGCCTGCGCACCACCGGTAACGCAATGTTTTCTTACTATAATTATATTCTATACTAATATTGAACTTACAAAAGTGCGTTTGATGATTTATTGGTGTTTGTTACTCTTTCACGCAGCCACGGAGAACGGATATTTTGCACGAATATAGTTTAGAGCTCAGGGAGTGTAGTCTACTTTTTATCTCGGAAAAATTATAGGATCATGTGCGAAACCGCGGGTAAAGCCAGTATTTTTTATAATTAACGCCATAAGAGCCGAAGTGGCCTAACCTGCATTTTCCAATGTAATTTGAATGAAATTTGCCCTAAACGATACAAGTAATAGCGCAATAGTGGCTTTACATTAGTAAAAAAACAGTTAGGCCACTTTGGCTCACAGTCAATCTCATTTTTAAGGTTCAGTACCTCAAGTAGTACAAAAGGAACCCTGTGACTGCATTTTCACCAGATATGTTCCGATCATACTCAAAATCTCATGGCCGAACGACGCTCGCTAAGACTGCAGTCTTCCGATGATGCAAAGTCATACAGGCGGCTCAATAGACAAATTTCGAAATCAGTGCGGTGCGACATTCGTCTCTTTAATACCAAACATATTAAGGAGACGATAGAGCGGAACAAAGGCTCCAAAGTGTTCGCAAGGCATTTGTCTATTGGGCAAAGCCAGTTGACAAAGCTGAAGAGAGAAGATGGCAGTATAACGTCGACCAAGGCAGAGGTATTGGAGGAGATCGAAAAGTTCTACGGACAGTTATACGCCTCGGTAGCAAAGCCTGTAAACAGCGCGGCTAAAGACCCAAGAGCCAAGCTGACCCGACACTTCACCGAAGACATCCCGGACATCAGTCTGTACGAGATTAGAATGGCTCTGAACCAACTTAAGAACAACAAGGCGCCGGGTGACGACGGAATCACTTCAGAGCTTCTAAAAGCGGGTGGTAAACCGGTACTTAAAGTCCTTTAGAAGCTTTTCAACACCGTCGTCCTCGAGGGCATAACGCCTGAAGCATGGAACAGAAGCGTGGTGGTGCTATTCTTTAAAAAAAGGTGACAACACCTTATTGAAGAATTACAGACCCATCTCGCTTCTGAGCCATGTTTATAAGTTGTTTTCAAGAGTCATTACGAATCCTCTCGAACGCAGGCTTGATGACTTCCAGCCTTCCGAACAAGCCGGTTTCCGAAAAGGCTTTAGTACCATGGATCACATACATACGCTGCGGCAGGTTATACAGAAGACCGAGGAGTATAACCTGCCACTTTACTTAGCGTTTGTGGACTATGAGAAAGCCTTTGATTCGGTCGAGACATGGGCTGTGCTTGAGTCTCTTCAACGATGCCGTATTGATTGACTATCGGTATATCGAAGTGTTGAAGTGTTTGTGTAATAACGCCACTATGTCGGTCCGAGTACAGGAAGAGAGCTCCAAGGCGATCCCATTGAAGAGAGGCGTAAGACAGGGAGATGTAATATCTCCGAAACTGTTTACTGCTACTCTGGAGAACGCTTTTAAGCTCCTGGAATGGAAAGGATTCGGCATCAACATCAATGGCGAATACCTCACTCAACTTCGGTTTGCCGACGATATCGTGGTAATGGCAAAGTCGATGGAGGAACTCAGTACGATGCTCGAAGGCCTAAATCGAGTCTCTTAACAGGTGGGTCTTAAAATGAACATGGACAAGACCAAGGTCATGTGTAATTTCCATGTTGTACCCACCCCTATTTCAGTTGGGAACTCGGTTCTTGAAGTCGTTGACTCGTACGTCTACCTAGGACAAGTAGTCCAGTTAGGTAGGTCCGACTTCAAGAAAGAGGCCAATCGCCGAATCCAACTCGGCTGGGCAGCGTTCGGAAAATTGCGTAACGTCTTCTCGTCCGACATACCTCAGTGCCTCAAGTCGAAAGTTTTCGACCAGTGTGTGTTGCCAGTGATGACTTATGGCACAGAAACGTGGTCTCTCACTATGGGCCTTATTAGTAAGCTTCAAGTAGCCCAACGAGCCATGGAGAGGGCTATGCTCGGAGTTTCTCTGCGCGATCGAATCAGGAATGAGGAGATCCGTAGAAGAACCAAGGTTACCGACATAGCCCAGCGGATCGGCAGGTTGAAGTGGCAATGGGCAGGGCACATAGCGCGGAGGACTGATGACCGATGGGGTCGAAAAGTCCTCGAGTGGAGACCACGTACCGGCAAGCGCAGCGTAGGACGTCCACCCACAAGGTGAACGGACGACCTCATTAAGACCGCAGGATCGCGCTGGATGCAAGCTGCTACCAACCGGTCTTATTGGAGGTCTTTAGGGGAGGCCTATGTCCAGCAGTGGACGTCCTATGGCTGAAAAGAAGAAGAAGAGGAAGGTTTATATGTATAATACACCTGTGCGAAGCCGGGGCGCGTCGCTAGTTATTTATAGAAGTATGTATTTAAAAATATGTAGTATGTGTATCAGTCTCTGGCAGCCATATCCCAAGCTTGGCTTAGTTTGGGGTCAGAGACCTTGTGTAAGATTTCCCCTAATATATATTATTATGTTGTATGTCAGGTCGGTGTGGCGCGACCCGGAGCACTTCGTGCAGCGGCAGTCGTGCCTCAACACGTTCGCGGCGGCGTGGGGCTACATGCCGCTCGTGCGCTCCGTGCTGCGCCTCGACCCCGTGCTCTACAAGGACCCCGTCTCCACGCTCCGCAAGAAGTACAGGAAGATGGAACTCCTCACTTCGTAAATACTAAACACGCGACACACGGAATCAACTTATCTGCCGTTCGGGTGCTCTGCCTCACGAGCGGTTGTGATCTTGCCCGGGCCCATTCGGACACGCCGGAACTGTGCGATTGTAAATCGTGCGGTTTGAAACTTTCGTATCTTCACGTATCATCGTATAGGTAATTGTAAAATAGGCTCGTGTTTGATCACATCTTGCCTACTTATTTGTTTAAGGCTGGCCGCGTACGTTCAGTTCCATTCGAAATTCTGTGAGAACGTTCGGTTTTATATTCGGAATTTTATACTACCTGATTTTCAGAACTTGAGCTTTTTCCGATCAGAAGAAATAAGAAAATGTGTACGTTGCTTTGTGTAATCCGAGCATCCAGGTTTCCGAATTAGAAAACCGCACGTGTGTGGCCAGTGCTATACGAGATACTAATTATGTCTGATGTTAAGTGGAAAGTTAATCATAGTCTAATGTGGCTTAGGATGGAGCACACTTCTCTTAGGTGTACTTGATTGTTTAAACACAATGTGCTAACGTCAACAGTGACTATCGCTGACACTGATTACGGCATTACGCCATCAATAAGTGGTAGCGGTCTGCATTCATGGTCACTGCGTTAGTCACAAACACTCATTATGTGATTAAAAGCTAACGCAACAATCTCATTAAAGGTACAATTCCGTTGCCGACTGCACACAGCAGCAGCGAATTGTCGCCGTCAAACTACTGGTTTCTATATGCGACGCTAATATGCTACTCTGCCATAGCGCCTGTATACGTATGGACCGACAAAACTGTAGTCTGCTGCTGTAGCAAGCAATCAGTTACGGAATTGTACCTTTATACATCTAACGTGCATTTGGCGCTCTAAATTTATTACGAACCACACCTGTTTTTTAATCAAATGCGAAATTCTCTAAGCATTTGACTGCTGTCTTGGCTAGCAGTGATGTCATATACGATACACTATATTAGCGTATTTGAAACGGATCTTCACGCGATGTTTCGCAATGGTAGCTACCATTTTTAGACTACGCAGGCAGTGTAGCGCCATGCGACGACTTATATTGTGTAGGTATAAATAAATTATTATAAAAATTGTTTTTTTAAATACAAGCTTTTGAGACCCTGGATATCATGTAGTAGCAGAGTGCTATCCAATCCAAGACAAGTAAAACGAGCCCTAACACGACGGGTCTATCTTGTTTAGTACATGAGTTCTCATGGCCACCTAACGACTCATCAGATCAGCTTCATGGTACCATATTATTGCATTATCACGCGATATACATATGCGTGCAAAATTTCAGCTCAATCAGAATCCGGGAAGTCAAATTTAACTTGCAAGATTCCACCCTAACATACATACATACATAGGTACATCCATTACAAGTTAAATAAAAGCTTGTAAAAAGAGCTTTGAAGCTTTAGATTACCTATATGTACTATTGCATGACCAGAAGGATATTTAATATTAGAATCTTTTATCTACTTCAACCAAAGTTAAGCCATAGTTTATGCGTACAGAATCATTTAAACTATTTCAAATATTATTATAATTTACTGCTTGAGTGGTGACTGTCACCCTAATAATTAACATGAACAAAACTTCGAACGCAATCAAAATTCCAAACGTTTGCATTTGTATTATCATTATTGACCAATAGGTACCACATATTGAAATATTATTAGAAAATTAGTCGCAGATCTACCTAATCTGTGACTCATTTTCTAATAATTTGAAATTAAAATTGTTTGCTTTAATTAACTAATTACAGTAATTATACATTTGTGAGGAAACACGTTTTATGACAAAGTAATCTTCTTAAATTTGATGACATGATTTTACACGAAAGCCGTGTACGTACTAAAAGTTCTAGTTGTCTTTGGCTAACTAGTAGTTTGTTATATTTATAATTATGTACTCTACCTATTTAAATGTATTTTGAACTGTGGGCAACTGTACTCATTTTTACTGTCATCTTTAGTCTGCTAATTTTTTTTAAATTATTTTTGGATAATCTTTTTTAATCAAACATGTATTATAGTCCGGCAATCTCGTGCGCGACCGTCCCGCGGGGTGACAGACGGTGGCGGGGACGAGGTACCCAAGATGTCAGCGCGTAGCGGGTGGTGTGGCGGGGATGGGAAAGAATGCTAGAATGACGCGTAGTTACTACCTTGTCCCCGCCACCGTCTGTCACCCCGCGGGACGGTCGCGCACGAGGTTGCCGGACTATAGTCAAAAACCTTGTAAAATACTACTCACTATTAGAGATCCCAAAAAGAATAATCCTTTATTTTGTTTGTTTTTAGGGTTCCGTACCCAAAGGGATAAACGGGACCCTATTACTAAGACCTCGATGTCCGTCTGTCTGTCTGTCACCGGGCTGTATCTCATCAACCATGATAGCTGGCAGCTGAAATTATCACAGATGATGTATTTCTGTTGCCGCTATAACAACAAATACTAAAAAGAGAATAAAATACATATTTAAGGGGGGGGCTCTCATACAACACACCTGATTTTTTAGACGTTTTTCGCTCTATATTAATAATGGTAACTAGGTAGATGCTTAAAATTTTCACATAATATTTAGTTTTATATTAACTTCAATAATAAATAATAAAATAAATATTTAAGGGGGGCTCCCATACAGTACGGACTCGTGCTTGGCCGATTATTTTTAATGTTTCATGATGGCAAGAAGTTGGTTATAAATGGACGAGATCGCCTCGAGACAGGGAACAGTGGGTCTATACCGGCTGATGTTGATAATTGTAAGAAATTAATATGAATAAAATAATGCATTTAGTGTGAATAGATAGATACCTAGTTGTACTGTTCTTAAGTATCTGTATTATGTAGACTTTTAAATTTTAAAACCAAATAAAGTAGATAATAAGATTATTTTTTTGTTTTATTTCTTTACTATTCATCTAGAATATTGGCGCTGAGTACCATAAAAGCTTGTAACCTTTTCAACGTTATTAACTCTTGTCGCAATCGTTTTGTACAGGACAAGTATTTGCTTACTCTAACATCAGTTGTGTTGTAAGTATTTATAGCAACACAGTAGGTACTTTCCAGTTTCCACAAACGTATTCTTTCGAAACTCCGAACGGAAGGTGTTTACCGAACATACCTTAAATGAACGTTTCGCATTGTCTACGAGGTTTATGTAAATAGCTATTTAGCCAAATATGTAATGCTTATTAATAAGCAATAATGACCGGGCCATCGAACTGCATTAAATGGTCAGAAGCATTGCATAAGTAGAACGCAAACTGAAGCTGACATAACTAATACCCACCTAGCTACTTCGCAATCCGCTCCCGCGGCCTTGGCCCCGATGGCGCGGACTCTGCACGCGGCCGCCGACCGCAGCGGCCCGCAGCGAGCCGCCGCCGCCGCGCTCGCCCCGGCGCATCGCCCGCTGCTGCGCTTCCAGTACCCTCGACTGCTTTGCGCGCGAAGCCGGTGCGCGTGCGCCTCTCAAACCCACCTCGTATCCGCACTTTACACTTGTGGTAAAATAATCCAATACTCCTTTGTGTCTTTCAACGTGTTTTGGATATTAATTTATTTTTCATTGCTGATCGGTGACCTTGGCAAGGCAGTGTTTATTTAAGTTTACAATTACAAAGCTCAGTGATAATGTGCTATTATAGTGTTATGAAATAGTTTGTCTAACAATTATTGCAATAATTACTTGATTCGGATTATTACCGGAATTTGAAGAAAATTGCGAAATTTTAATTTCGTTGCAATAATTAATAATTTATCATCATCACTACATAGTATAAAACAAAGTCGCTTCCCGCTGTCTATCCCCATGTATGCTTATATCTTTAAAAATACGCAACGGATTTTGATGCGGTTTTTTTCAATAGATAGAGTTATTCAAGAGAAAGGTTTATATGTATAATAAACCTGTGCGAAGCCGGGCCGGGTCATTAGTAAATTATATAATTGCTTTCTTAGTTTATGACATCTAAATCATAAAGAATTAATTTTTGCACTAAGTAAATGTAAATATTAATTATTACCTACTGGTCTGAAGGTCATTTCATCACACTTTGGATACATTATTTGCAAGGTAACTTCTGGCAATACGTGTGAACAACGTAAACTTATGAAGGTAGGTACCTACCTACTTATGAACTGCACAGGGTGGGGCGTAACCTCTTACAGACTACTGCATAAAAGTTGAATATTATGTTACGATAATATGCTGCAACTCTGTGCTACTACAGTATGCGATATAACCTGATAGCAGCTATAATTTTTGGATTTGAACTGCCAGCAGTCGTGGTGCGATCGTTGAATATTATTTTTAAAGATAACTCCCGAGTGGCTGAGGCATATTGAGCTTTCGGAAGGAAAAAATAATGAAGGAACCATTGCGCAGTGGTAAGATCCTAAAGCTTGGCTAGCGAATCTTTTCACCTCAAGTTGAAATTCTTTACCGAACATTTAAATGATAGATGTACTACGAAAGTCTCAGTTGAGACCCTGTGCCTGATGCAAGCAACGAGGGTTTATCATTTTTGGCTTCACCTAATTTACTCAGGTAGTGGTGTAATTATGTGGTTTGAACTAAATGGAAATTTAACTTTAATATGGTTTCTCAATATAGATACATTTATCCGGTTTATCCCTTTACAACCGACTCAATACAATCGTGAGGATCGACAAGAAAATTGGTGCGAAAATCATTTTGATTTTGTAAACGCAACCGGTCTCATACGGTTATCTGCTTATCCCGCACGATCGTATAAGTTTTCGCGTCAATTTTTTTGTCAATTTTACGTCTAGGTACATTGAGCCGGTTGTAAAGGGATATGTACCTTGCTGACCACATACATAATTAGAATATTTGGTCTCTCCCTTTGGTCCTCAAACGCGTACACGTTGGTAGGTATGTACTTGCTGTCTCCATGACGTAGGTCCGGTCGACAGCCTGAGTTTCCCATGATGAGGGTTCGAAACCATACCCCTTATTTGCCTCTTCAGGACATCTATAAATCTGACAAACTGACCTTTGCTTTTACGCTTCCCTTTTTCAAGTTCTGAGTAAAATATTCGAATCGCAATCCTTTCATCGGGCATTCGGAACACGTGCCCACACCATATTAGCTGCCGCCTCATCAAGTAAGCCCACCCATTCGCACGCCTGCGAACATCTGTGTTCCTGACGCGGTCAGACCACTTGATGTTCAGAATATCACGTAGACATTTTAGGTGGAATTGATTAAGCGCGCGAATGTGACGTCGAGCACCAAGTTTGTGCCGCGTATAAGATGTTAGGCAGAACAATGGCCATGTACACCTTTCTTTCCGGTCTTTCCGATCTTTCTTTACGAAGCTGAAACGTGGTCACTGAAGCTGCAGGATCGCCGAAAAATCGCTGAAGATGTGGTGTTGGAGACGGCTGTTGAAAATACCATGGACAGCGTTTCGCACCAACAGTTCCATTCTCAAAGAACTTCACATACAAGATATGTTATCGTCGATTGTGCAGTTGCGAATACGGAAGTTCTTTGCCCAAAGGCAGGAAATCAGGAATGAGAACTCGTAGTGGATGGAGAGACTTGTAGTGAAGGGCTAAGTGGAAGGCAAGCGAAGTCCAGGTCGATCACCAACTCGCTGGACCGATCTAATTAAAAAAAGCCACACAGTCTACCGTGGTGCAGTGTGCTCGTGATGCGATCTGATCGGCACAGATGGAGGAACATCGCGAGACGTGCGGCAGCCCTGGGAAAAGATGACAACGGCGAGGAGCCTCGGTGATTCATCCACGCAACCACGACCACTCTGACAAGAGTGTACGTTGTAGCCACTTTTCCTAGGACATTCACCGCTAAAATTGGGTACTTACCTACATCAGCCATGCGAGGACTCATCAGTACGGAAAATGGTCGCCGTAGCCGAAATAGGCGTGGAAGACATCATCATCATCAATTAGAATATTTACTACGTAGGTACTTTATTGGGTAAACGCTAATAGAGAATATACTCTTATCAGAGGATTCAGAGGTTCCATTAATTGGAAACTCCACTCCATTGGTACCTACTACTGGGTAAGTTCCAACACTACCTACCAACGAATTTTCAGCTCAAAACTATGTTCAAGTATATATATATATATATAACTATCTGCGCCCCGCAGTGTTACCCGCGTTAACCCGAGATAAAAAGTAGCATAAGTATTAATCCAAGGTCTAAGCTACCTTCATACTGAATTTCATCCAAATCAGTTCAGCCGTTTGTGAGTGAAAGAGTAACAAACATCCATACATACTCACGAACTTTCACGTTTATAATATTACTCGTAGTAGGATTTATCCAAATGATATTAATAGAGGTATATTATTAGTATATTAGATACATTTAAATTACACTATCGCGGTCTAGGATGCGGCACGTTTAACTAGAAGAACTTTAGAAGGTGTTCTGTTTACGAAGAGGTAAGAGTATACAACGCACAACATAATACAATAGCGGAAATATGTAAGTCAAACCAGTTAATGTCATTAGTTCATAACCTGAGTGTTGCGTGAGGATAGGCAAGCAGGTAGCGCTGGCGCTCCAGCAATCGTGTTGTTTTTGTGTGACCCGCCGGTAATCACGCCTAAGTACCTTGTACTTAATGTACTTGTAGATATGCCATCGCCCCGACGACGTTGATTTCCTGCTCAAGTGTAATCACATTTTCTTTCTCCTATAGATAGGTACTTGTTCCAAGCTTGACGCAGCGCACGCTTAATAGGAGACCTAGGAAGGAACTTGCAAGTAGGAACTTCAATTTACTTTCTCGAGTATAATTATATGCGTATTTATTTTAATAGACCCTATTTAATTTAGTGATGTTATTACTTTTTCAGAACAATTGCTTTACCAATTTTTTTCAAACCGCTTAGCATTAGTGTGCAAAACCTGATTGAAGCTCGTGATTTCCAGATGCATTACTGTAATATATATATTGATCAAATTTCTTTATATTTTAATTGGCAGACATTATTTATAGCTACGTTAACAAAGAATTCTAAATTAATCGAGTTCAATCGTCTGAATTGCATTTAAGATTTAAAGTGTGACGGTCACTCACTATCGCGCGAGAGTTGCTCATCTTGTTATTACGTAAAAAAACATACTAATATACGTAGCTAATAAGTACAATAGGATACAATATCTAAATTACCACTTGTTTTTTCTGATTACTACCTAATAAGTTGCCAACGCCGCCTTTAGATAACAATGGCAGGGATTACATACATGCAAATCCTGTGGCCTTACTTCGTCACCAAGTTCCTGAACCCTGAGTAGTCATTGATAAGGTGAAAGGTTGCATAACTTTACAAATTACCTACGTTTGCTTAATAAATTAAACATCTGACCTTGCCAGGGTTGCCTCGCCTTGCATGCAGCGTTATTGTGTTTCTCAATAAGTTGACACGCATTCGAATGTTGTGTTTGTTGTAGATTTAACATAGTGTAGAGATGGCACTGAGAGGGCAGAGCGCCGTGTGGATCACGATTGTAATCGTGGCCATCGTCGCCCCCCATTTCACCGCACAACCAGTAAGTATGAAACTGATTAGCCATCGTTATGATTAAAAATATGACCAGGCCCCTTTTATTAGGGTTAATTCTAACCGTCTGCTCGTATAAACTGTCTGTGCTATTTTATATTGGTTCTAGTTACTACAAAAATACCAAATAACAGGTGGATCCATGCACCGAGCAGCCCAAAAATGCAATTATGTATTCAGATGTTACAAGTGTAACAAAAATTCACTAATAAATATTGTTTGGTATTTCAGAAGCTTTAAACGACCTCGGCCTCTTGCGTAAATTATTTTTATTGAACCAAAAATAAAATAAATATATTTATTACTTATCTACTCCAGAAGCCATGGTGGTCTAGTGGTAATGACACTCGCCTTACAATCGTGAGGTCGTGGGTTCAAATCCCGGTCCCGTACCAGTAAATTCCTTGGAATGTATGTACGGAATTTCACACCAATGGCTTTTCGGTGAAGGAAAACATCGTGAGGCAACCTGCATACGTCCGTAGAAGAAATTCGGTGGCGTATGTGAATCTACCAACCCGCACTGGGTCAGCGTGGTGGATATGGCCCAATCCATTCGTGGGTAGGCCTACGTCCTGCAGTGGACTATTAAAAAGGCTGGTACAGATATAATTATCTACTCCTATGACCTTCTCATAGAAAGAAACCGCATAAGTGCAACAAATAGGTACCTACCTTGGCTTAGATTAGTTATAATAAAATAACAGTAACATTCATTTTAATATACATAATATATGATGTATTTTTTGTCTTTTTCAGCCAACTGCCGAGGACGTTATACAGAAAGACCGCCAGTCAAGGCAAACCGCACTCAAGTCAGGAAAGCGTGTTGCTACTACACCAAAGTGGGGATTTTTTGGAACTATTTTCAACCTTATCAAACAGGTAATAAGGGTATTATGCTTGACCTTTACGTGATATATTTTTTTTATAAGTTATTACTTCTTGTTCTTTGATTTTGTTCTGTTTATTTACAGCAAATTAATGACACAAAAAGCGCGTACACACAAATATCTGATTTGGTGAATGGCCAATTCGTCGACGACAGCGTAAGTTGTTCAAAGCATTATTTTATGAGTAGGTATAAAACGTAACCTTTTTTCGAAATAAATTTTTATTTCATCACGAAGGTACAGGAAACGGATTTCCTATAAGTAATTATACGTGCAAAAAATGCTCTTCAAGTCAACGTCGATTTTTTAACAATCGGTCAAGTGCGAGTTGGACACGCGTACGAAGGGTTCTGTACCGTATGAGAGCCCCCCTTCATATATTTTAGTTCGATTATTTCAAGCGTCTACCTGTTTCCGTTATAATATCGAGCAAACAAAAAATCATGTTTTTTGTATATGACCCCCCCCTAAACATTTTGTTTTATTTTAATTTAAGTATTTATTTATAAAGTGAATATGCAATTGAATGTTTTGTGAATATTTCAAGCGTCTACCTGTTACCGTTAGTAATATCGAGTGAAAAGCGGCAAAAAATCAGTTGTTTGGTTTTATTCTATTTTTAGTATTTGTTGTAATAGCGGCAACAGAAATACATTACCTATCTGTGAAAGTATCCACCTTCTAGCTATCACGGTTAATGAGATACAGCCTGGTGACAGACAGACAGACAGACGGACGGACGGACGGTTTTAGTAATAGGGTCTTTAGGTAAGGAACCCTAAAAAGAAGTGGAATAATTTATTTTTTTCCAAAATATTGCACAACTGACCTTCAATCGTGTACAAAATTCGAATAGTTCGCTCGAATCGGCGACAAACAAACGGCGTCGCGACGTAAACAATATTAACATTTTAAATAATAAAAAGTTTTTTTTTAAATCGGGTCTCAATTACAAGTAGCGGCACGTAAGTGTAGCGCTGAGGGTACCTACTGTGGAGAGGATGGCTGCGCATGTTGACCGCCATACTAAACTCATGCGCAGCCATCCCCTCCACACTTTGCTCAGGCTTATATGCCGCGAATGTACCTGTACCGAAAATATCGATGAACATACACAAAAAAATACATAAGATAGAACCAACATCATTTTAGAAGTCGGTAAAAATAAAAATAAATGTTTTAAATTCTAGCTCATGAGTATCACGTCACGACTGAATAGTTAGACACTTTTCACGCGAAAACTCACGACTCACATCGAGTACTCGCTTTATTCACACAATTGAGATTATTTTTTTACGCAAATAAGCCCGCGTTAGACCACCAACTCGCCTGATGGTAAGCGACGTTGTGGTCGAAGATGAAGCACGCAGACCTAGAAGATACCTATTCACTCTATTTGTTGTAACCTAAGCTCAATTTATTATTGAATGTTTCTATCAGGTATCTACTGCGGCGCCTGTAGAAGTCAATGGAACCACGGAGACTCCAAAGATTTCCCGCGCAGAGTTCCTCAAAATCCTTGACCGGAATCTGAAGGGGTTAAATCGCCTCAGAAACCTCGAGTGGCGAGAAGCTAAAAAGGTAAAAATCTATTTCTTTTTAGTACCATGTAGTAGTTGTGATGCACATATACTAATTTGAAACGTGGTGTCTCACTTTGGGCCTAATTAGTATGCTCCAAGTAGCCTAACAAACTATGGAGAGAGCTAAGTAAGTTTTTTGCGAGATCGAATCAGAAATGAGGAGATCCGTAAAAAGAACCAAAGTGACAGACATAGCCCAGCGGATTGACAAATTAAAAAGGCAGTGGGCAGGGTACATAGCGCAGAGGACTGGTAGGTAACTACGTAGAGGATAGTAGAGGCAAACGCAAGTAAGTCAAACCTACAAGGTGACAAGACCACAGCATCGCTTTGGCAAGTTGCTTCCAACTGATCTTATTAGACATGGCTAAGTCCAGCAGTACACGTCCTATGGCTGATAAGAAGAAATAGGTTTAATTCTGCCAGCTCCAAAAAACGGTCCGTTAAATTGTTAAAAGTAAATGGTTATAGTCCGCGCCACACCAGTCAGCGGATGAGAAGTTAGCCGCAGATGACGCTTCGCCGTAATTCGCTAATTATTTCGCACGTGTGCGCAATGCCGACTTGATGCCGACGCAAGTGGCGTAGTGGTGACGCGGGCGTAGGGAGCGCGCGGGAGGCACGAGGTCGGCGGGCGTGTATGCCCCGGCGTCTCTTCTCTCTGGCTCCAGCGCATGGAGCGCATACCTATATTTTACATTTTGTGCAGCGTTCTGCACATAACTTCCCATCCGCCGACTTGTGTAGCGCGGACTATAGCTGACATAGTGCGCACACCTATGGAATGACCTTTAAAATCGGGCCCAATTTTACATATCATATAAGTATGAGACTAGAACTATCACTACATAGTATAAAATAAAGTCGCTTTCCGATGTCTGTCCCCATGAATGCTTATATCTTTAAAACTACGCAACGGATTTTGATGCGTTTTTTTTAATAGATACGAGTGGTGCAAGAGGAATGTTTATATGTATAATACACCTGTGCGAAGCCGGGGCGAGTCGCTAGTTTATTATAAAATAATTAGGAATTTCTTATGTCTGATTTACATAATGAAAATACTAAATAATTTCAGGATTCTGGCGCGAACCTACGAGCCTACAAGGATGAAATATTCAGAGGGAAGAAACCGAGGAGATAATCGGCAAACTTACACAATTCTAGTCCAATAAGTACCTAAATAGTAGTCAAGGAAAATAAAATTTTAGTACTTTCGTAACTATTACATATATTAACGATAATTTGATAAATTATATTAATTAGGTATACCTACTTAAGTTAATTACTCAAGCTTTCTTTAGGTTCTACTACATTATTTGACTTCACATTTTTGTGGGTGTAAATATGCAGTATGGCTCTACAGTCAGGATATAATTCATACTTGGTTCGTGAGATTCCAGTCTTTAGCATCTTTTGTACAGGAGCTTGGTTAATCATCGCTTTTAAGGCTTTTTCATGGCTGAGATGTGGCAGTTCGCATGCTTTGATTTTGAGTTCGGCTCTGTCGGCTCCGTCTACCTGCAGGGCAAATAAATGTAATTGATATCAATATAAGAAATCAATAACATGTAATGTGCCTACATATGGAACTGAAACGTGTTTTTTATAATGTGGGCCTTATAAATACGATCAAGATAGCCCAACGTGCTATGGAGACGGCTATGCTCGGTGTCTCTCTGCGGGATCGAATCAGAAATGAGGAGATTCGCAGACGAACCAAAGTTACCGACATAACCCAGGGGATTAGCAAATTAAAGTAGCAGTGGGCAGGACACATACTTCGAAGAACGGATGGCCGATGGGGCCGTTAAGTTCTCGAAAGGAGACCACGGACCAGCAAGCGCAGCGTAGGACGTCCACCAACTAGGTGGACCGACGATATAAAAAAGATCGCAGGCACGCGCTGGATGCAGGCCGCTTCCATTCGGCCTTATTGGAAATCCATGGGGGAGGCCTATACCCAGCAGTGGACGTCCTACAGCTGATAGATAGATAGATAGATACCGAATCACACAACTTGATGGCTGTGGTGTATGCTACAAGCTGCGGATAGCCCAATCCGCGCACAACAATATTCGTAACAACGAATCACCAAATTTGGAACATATTTCATGTTAAGGGAGCGAGCTTCAGTCAGGATTGGATTATCCGCAGCTCGTAGCTACGAGTAACACCGCAGCCGACAAGACATTTAATTAAGCCTGTACCGATTGCTACTGAAATTGCCATCATGCTATTCTTCTCATGTTACTTAATAACGTGTTTACGAAACTTGTATAATACTGAAAACAAACACAATCAGGCACTTCATTATGAACAACTATGGGACCAACACTGAAATCGCAAAAGAAATTAACTGTTCCTGTTTACATTAAAAGTTTAATGTACTTTTTTATATGGAATAGCTGATTTTCTTTCCGTTTTTGGGATTGGGTAAATTTTCTTCATAATGTGTGGTTTCAGTATTACTACACCTTTCGGAAACAATCGCGATGGCTTCAAAATCAGATTAAACAGGTATATTCTAAGGTAATCTGCTACATCTTAGACATTAGGCAAGATATGGGTCCAACGCAAGCCAATCATGAAAAAAGTACCGTCTTCAAAAATCTTAGAAAATATTACTTTGCACTGAACAGAGAGCTTGTATTCGTCGTACCCGTGGGCCAGCGCTGCTCTAGCACTCCCCGGTCCCAGTGAATGGACGCGAGGGATGGTAGGAAAAAACACTTTCTATACAAAAATCTTAGATAAATACGTCGAAATCTTACTTTGCATTGAACAGAGAGCTCGTATTCGTCGTCAACCGTGGGCCAGCGCTGCTCGAGCACTCCCCGGTCCCAGTGAATGGACGCGAGGGATGGTAGGAAAAAACACTTTCTATACAAAAATCTTAGATAAATACGTCGAAATCTTACTTTGCATTGAACAGAGAGCTTGTATTCGTCGTCGACCGTGGGCCAGCGCTGCTCGAGCACTCCCCGGTCCCAGTGAATGGACGCGAGGGATGGTAGGAAAAAACACTTTCTATACAAAAATCTTAGATAAATACGTCGAAATCTTACTTTGCATTGAACAGAGAGCTCGTATTCGTCGTCAACCGTGGGCCAGCGCTGCTCGAGCACTCCCCGGTCCCAGTGAATGGACGCGAGGGATGGTAGGAAAAAACACTTTCTATACAAAAATCTTAGATAAATACGTCGAAATCTTACTTTGCATTGAACAGAGAGCTCGTATTCGTCGTCAACCGTGGGCCAGCGCTGCTCGAGCACTCCCCGGTCCCAGTGAATGAGGCGCGAGGAGCGGCACACGCGGCGCGGAGCCGACACGAACCCCGCCCACAGCTCCGAGCAGAAATGCGGCGCCACTGGTGCTAACATTATCAGCAGAGCTGCCAGTGCTTCCTCAAAATCTTTGCTCTTTGAGATTATTTCTGGTGGCACTTTATTCTGTAGAAAATAGTACAAATATGATAATTTCAAAATTGTATTAGATCATGATCGATATCGTCAATATTGCAGGTCGAACATATAGACACGATTGGCAAAGGACCGAAGCAGATGGCTAGCGAGGAGAGGCCTATACCGAGCAGTGGAATAAAGAAAGCTGTGGATGATATTATGATCATCGTCATATTGTCTGCCATAGATCCTCCTCCATTGGACATATACCTTGTCATTATAATCACGTTAGTCAAACATAACACGTCCAATGTCGTGGACATAGGCCTGCCCAATAGGTATTCAATTAGAAAGGTTGAGGCGAGCACCAAAAATAAATCAATAAATTTCGCGAAATAAATCAGCTGTTCGAAACATTGTATCAGGAGTCCATGAATCATATTGATTGAACCAAGAAACACATGCCTTTTTATTGCGATTTGAGTGTTGGTCCGGAAGTAAAAGTTTGTTGTAATAATGAGTGCTATGATATCGTGTACGGTGTATAAATCCGTCGTCTACCTCTATATACATTATACGTAGCAACTGTGTACCTACGTACCCGTAGGGCGCTTGTTAAACTTTGAAGTCTTGAAATGCCCACACTCAATTTTTGGGAATATTTGAAGTGAAAAGTAGCAGTGGCTGTAAAATAATTTCGAGCATCTCTGATTTTTTCTTCAAATTTTTTAATTTGTTCTTCAGAAAGTGTTTGTGTAATGGAATTTTCATTTCTTATTTTCATAAACTCTCGAATTGACATCCATAATCTATGTTGCCAGTTCAGTACTCCAGGCAGAGCTGTAAGATAGTAAAACTTAATTATTACAAGTGGGTCAAATCTAAATTCAGATTATCAGTTAGCAACCATTTTAGTTCTCTTACTTGCATCAGACCATTTTCTTGGCGTAGCTGGAGGCACATCTGCTAAAATAAGCAAACGTGTTGTGTCACATCCATATTCGGAAAGCAGTCTCTCAGGATTTTCGCCATTGTACTTAGACTTGCTCATCTTTTCCCATTGTACGAGTATGGATTCTCCAGTCTCCTTTTCTTTGTATTCTTTTCCAATTTTTTCCACTTTCTCTGGAGGGAGGTACTTTCCTGAGGATTTTAATTTATATGACTGGCCCATCACCATCCCTTGTACAAGAAGCTTTTTAAAGGGTTCAGCGGATGGAGTCCATCCGAGGGAATGTAGGAAATAACTCATAAAACGAGCATAGTATAAATGTAACACTGCATGCTCTTTTCCTCCAATGTAAATATCAACAGGGGTGTGGTTTTCCAAACGTTCCCTGTCAAATGGAGCACTTTCGTTTTGTGGGTCCAAAAATCTATAATAATACCAAGATGAATCAACAAAAGTGTCCATAGTATCCGTTTCTCTTTTTGCATTTGAATCACATTTAGGGCACTTGCAATTCACCCACTCATCCACTTTTGTCAATGTTTGTATGCCAGAGGCAGATGAGCTGATCACTGGCAGCTCCACAGGAAGATCTGTGTATGGAACAGGGACAGCACCACATGAATTACAATGTATTATTGGTATAGGAGTGCCCCAATATCTCTGCCGAGATATGAGCCAATCTTTTAGCTTTGAGCTAACAAAATATCCTCCTTTATTTAAAGCTTTATCAATAGCTTTCTGGTTTTCCTCTTGAATATCTATTTCAGATAAGTGAACAGGAATATTCAAAGATAAGGCTATTTTCTCATCACTTTCATTTGCCGCAGGACATGCCAAATAAACATCTCTTCCTTCTGGATATTCAACATTGTCAGTTATATAAACTGGCGTTTCAGTATTACTGAGTGGATTCACTGCAGTTATTGTGATACTATTTTTGTTCAGACCTTGGATGATTGTATTACTACTGCTAATAGTGAGAAAGTTTCCATGAATTAATTTAAATGGTTCTGAAGTCCACACATCTAGGTCTACAGTTTTTTCATCAATCTTTACTTTAAAAGTAGCTACTATTCCATCACATTCTCCTATCCAATGTTTTTGTAAATTAATAATATCCTTCCAGTTTTCTAAGTAATCACTGTTCAGTCCATCATACAATTGTTTGGCATATTTAGTAGTTTTTATGAACCATTGTGTGAGGTACTTCTTTTCAACTTTAGCTCCAGATCTCCAGGAGCAGCCAAGGTCATCTACCTGTTCATCTGCCAACACTGTTTGATCGACTGGATCCCAATTTACTTGAGCCTAAAAAAGAAGAAAGGCAATATGGATGTAATCTTTGAGATATAATTGCCTATATAAGCAAATACAAATATAGATTCTGTTGTATTACTGATCCAAATTAAACAGTCCTTACATACAGTGCAAATTGGTGTTCCACAAAACTATTAAATACTAAATATTGTGGAACACTATAGCAGAACTGTTTAACTGAGTCCTCGCGAGACAGGGACAGAGACCCCTGTCCCTGTCCCTGTCTCGCGAGGACTCAGTTAAACGGTTCTGCTATAGTTGTGTTGTCACTCTTATTTTTTTATTTAACAGGCTAGTAATAAATTAATTCTACCACCATTTGAGATATGGTTTTAACATCGCTAGACTACCTAACGTAACTCCACATTTCAAGATGCTTGAGATAACAGTTGGCACTAGACAAGTAGTTTGATTTCAAATTTGATGTGAAGTATTTAAAATTAAAAAAAAATTGCTGCAATGATAATAATAGATTTGTTAGTCTTAGTATTCAAGTTCACTATTGATCTAGGTATATAGGATTCATCAATAGCTAAGTTGATTTAAAAAAAAATCTAGTATCTAGATTTTCTAGAT